>OY804525.1:2041188-3353283 GCA_963680855.1 Lepeophtheirus nordmannii | reverse complement strand
GACATTAATATCCGTTAATTTTCTGCCTCTCATCTATGGTATACATACATAATGTTATTATTTATTATTGATGTCTTCATTTGTATATGTATATAAAGGAGAATAGCAGCTTGTAGCTCAGTAAAGCATCATGACAGCTCAAGCTGCTTCCCTCTCAACAACCATCAAATTGTCAGAGTTATCAGGTTGATTTTCTCTTTCTTTTTATTTTACACACCCCATTTGCATATTATTTACATTCCTATCCATATCGTTTTTTTTTTCTTTCCTCTATTTGAGAGTTTAGGTGTGTGCAAGTGAGAGTGAAAATTAAATAATTAAATAGCAACAGATAGGAAATAAGATTTTTGGCAGGCCCTACTGAAGATCTTCAAATCTCAGCTCTAGTTATGACTAGACAATTTGGGCAAAATAAAGTTGAGATAAAGTTGTGGAAAGAACAATATCAGTTGGCACCACTACCTTAATATCCAATGTAAGTTCTGTCATCTCTGTACCCTTGAAGTAAGAACTTGTTAGAATACACATTTATTTAATCATCATCAAAATTCATTTCATACCCCTCAAATGATGCAATGTACATCTTCAAACGTTTTTTCCAATTTTCAAAAAGGTTACGAAAATTTTATCAAGACAAGAATTACAGAACAATAACTGCTGAGTTTTGATATTAAAATTAAAAATCAGATGTTTTTTTTTTGTGTTTTTGTTAGCAATAGGTTATGTATTTCGATAAATCAACCATGGACTCTCAAAATTGCAAAAGAATAACATTTGTGAATATTCCTTTAAACTTTTTTAGTTTTTGGTATAACATTTCTCTAAATTGAGCCATCATCTTTCAGACATTTTAAACAATGGAAAGTTCAATTTTAGTTGCTTGCAAAAGAACACGTATTTCAAACATGCATGAATATTTTGACGTGTAAATTGGCACAAAAAAAGTTCTGTGACAGTAGTCCCAACTTAAAAATTAAAAAAAAAACACTATCCCCATCGGAATGCCAAAAAAATTAAATTCAAATTTCCCGGTATGTTTTTTTCTATATCTCTTAAGTATCGTCAATTACTTAAAATATATTTATTTAAAAAAAATGTTTAATTAGATTGTACTTTTTTTTTTGGTTGCAACATTGACATTATTTAATCATTAATGATTTTCAATTACATATATCATAAACAAACAAATTATATATAATATATATATCAATTTACTCATTAAATAATTATAATCAGATATGAAATAAATGCACCATGATTCTAATTATTATCCTTGTAAACCATTATGTAATACATACAATGATAGAGGGAAGGTTTATTTTTATTAATGAAGGTATTTAAAAAAATCAAAAATTAGACGTTTGTGGTTGCTTTTATAACTTACATTTATAAATGAATACTGACTCAACTAATTGGTATATATAAAATATATTATCATAATATTTTGATGACGTCATTATCCTGCAACTTTGTTGTTTGTTTGTTTTGATTTTTTAATTTGTGGAGCGGTGATTTAATGAATAAATAACAATTAATTTAATTGCTTTGGTCATCATCATCATCATCATAAAGAATGATATCCAGACATTGAAGGGTCGATGGTAAATCGGCGCCAAGACTGATCTCAAGAAACAAGTCACAATTTCAACTAAAAAATTTCATTGTATCACTAAACCTTTCATCCAAAAAGAGGAGGAGGAGAACCAAGAACCAGGACTATATGGATATATGTTAGCCAATTATTCTCTCTTTCTCACTTCTTTATTTAGTTGTAGGGATATTCATAATTGAGCAAGATTCAATTGATATGCAACACATCAATGCCCAGGACCATGGGTATACAAATCGAAACGATATAATAAAATGTCTACCCATGTTATGAAATAGTATTTATTAAGTCTCTCAGCCTACCCTATTCCAAAAAGAGAGTGAAAAGAGCCTAAATCAGTTGAAAGCTTGTTACATATGTCATTTCTCTCCAATAGTTGAAACATTCTCTATTTAATAGCAGGGATTTTTACAGCTTAACATGAGTAAATCCGAGGTCTATCAATTAATGTCCAAAATACTACTAAGGATCGAAGAGTATTAAAAAAATAGTCAACAGCTGATGAATGAATACAGTGCATTACAAATGCCAACTAATATTAAGATAAAAAGAGAATGGAAGTTAAATGTTAGGGAATGTCGAGGAGGCTCTCAGCTCAAAAGTGGTCACAAATGCTGTACAAATTAGTAAAACAAACCAATGGTTATAAGTCTGTCTTATGGTGTTTGTTAACATGACAAACAATTTATAAGTAAAGTTTCATACTATTCTAACAAAGATGAATATTTAAGCTTGGGATAATTTTTTATCGTTTTTTTTTGTCAATTTGACACCTCTTACATAAATTTGAATATTTTATTTTAAAAAAATAGAAACTTTTTGATCATTTTAGACATTTAAATTGGGATATTTCATCATAAGTTTTGATCAATCTTTGTCTTTTAAATAATATGACAAAATCTAAGTAACATTTGAAAGTTTTTAAAAGAAATAATTAAAAAACTACTTTAGGTAAAAAAAGATACAACCTTATAGTAGTTTAAAAGAAATTTCTAATTTGATTATTTGTTCAGAATCTTATTATTTCTCTTCCCACAAAAAAAAAAGTTATAAATTAAATATTTCTTTCAAAATTTATGTCATTTCAAGTCCTTATTTTGATATATAGTACTCGTATAGTAACCGCAAAATCTATGTATGTTAAAAAATTACCGATTAAGATCTCGGTAACAGGACATTTAACCCATGGAAAATCCTGGATTTTGCTTATACTCTAGGAAAGTATAAAAAAACACCACATAAATTACGTTGTAGATTGCTCGTGTGGAGTCAATATTGGAAAAAATCGATCGAGTTAAAATAAAATGCTATAGGTTTATCTAGGTCATTCATTATATTTTGTATGCTTCCTGAAATATTTAATAATTAATTAATCATTGTAATTAATTTCATAATTCAGAATATTTTTAATTCATTTTTTTTAATTAATATTTAAATAGCTACTTGAAAATAACAACATAAAAAGAACGAATTTTAAGGGGGAAATGAAGGTAAAAAATAATAGAGGTAACTGTCCTAGGGGATCCCCTCTAGGACATTTGTTCATAAATATAAACAAATAAGATAACAGTGGGGTCCCAGCAATAATATTTTTAAGATAAGGGCCTTAAAGGTATAGAAATACCTGGCAACATCTCCATCCAAAACAAACAAAAAAAAAGGCCTAAAGCTTTAGTCAGATTTTTTGTTGCTCCTTTTTATAACAATTCAGTCATTTGTATATAGACTTTCAGTGAGTGAAAACAATATTGAATAAAGGTGCATACAAAGTTACAATAAAAATTTCAGTTGGCAACCTCCTTAACGCTTTATTTGTTTTTTTCCCCTTGCTCTAAGTACTAAAATAGTTTTTTATATCTAATAGCTCAACTTATAACCGATAAAAAATAAATAAAGATATTCATTGACAATCTGTTATGCAGGTTGCCAACTGAAAATTTTAGTATGATTATACGAGCACCTTCATTCAGTAATTTTTTTTTGTTATATTTTTATGTCTACTCATTCATAAGGAAGGGAAATGCTTCCTTTCACACATTGAAATTTGTTTTTCTATGTGTATAGAGACATTAAGAACCATGTGTCATTTAGAATTAGTGAAGTCGTAGTAGGTGATACTTAATAATATATGAAAATCAACTTAGACTCAATTTATTCTGAATCCTTTTTATTCTGTATTAAGTATTGTTGTGCTAATACCATGGTGATATTGAAGTTTTGACACATTTAAAACGGTACTACCTATAATAAATTAATATTTGAACCGGTACTTATAGTGTCATTACGTCATAAAAAT
Organism: Lepeophtheirus nordmannii; assembly: GCA_963680855.1. Classification (NCBI taxonomy): domain Eukaryota; kingdom Metazoa; phylum Arthropoda; class Copepoda; order Siphonostomatoida; family Caligidae; genus Lepeophtheirus; species Lepeophtheirus nordmannii. The sequence goes on along the minus strand of OY804525.1, from coordinate 3,349,378 downwards.
ACTTGGCCCGCCGATGACGTAAAACAAACAAAGTATAGAAGTTGCCTCTTTTTGGTCACTGTTCCTTATAGTCTTAAAATGAAATGGAGTGCTTACTCAATTTAGCTTAAGCAAAGAAACATGTTCACGTATTTGTTTGTTACTTATATACATAAAGTCTCGTAAATCTTACGACTATAAAAATGTTATAGTCGTAATTTGTTCAATCTCTATTGGATATTAGAGTGTGACGTCATGTCCATTGTTTACTTATGTGTTTGTTACGTATCTATAATCAAAAAAATGTGCGCCATCTTGTGACTATAAAAATGTTATTTTAACTTGTTCAATCCCTATTGGATATTAGAGTGTGACGTCATGGCCATTGTTTACTTATGTGTTTGTTACGTATCTATAACCAAAAAAATGTGCGCCATCTTGCGACTATAAAAATGATGTTATTTTAATTTGCTCTCGTTTTTATTGAAAAAGAGATGTGTACTCTGAGTCACGACGATTAGGTACCTCCTACGGATCATGTGTCTCAACATACATAAATATGATAAAACTATAAAACATAAAAAAATACATGATTCAACCATATGTTTTGTGTTGTTGTTGTTGGTATACTTACACGCATGTTATGAAATGTCATCATTATACGATTAATAATGATGTATTCTCTCTTTCTGGAAGAAATGGTTGATATGTATGTATGTACATTTGTTCATTTATATGTATGTATCCTTGCTAATGGTTTATTTATGATTATCAGCATTGAATTATTATGTTTAGGGACTAATGACTTATGATACTCCCTTGTACACATAACATACCACCCATAACCCACAAATATGCATAATATGATGATAAGGACTTGAATGAAGGCTCTTATTAAGAGTGTATTCATATTTACATATATGTATGTACACAAAATATATTACCTATGTATTTACGCAGAGGGAAGTCTATGTATGTACAAACACCAGAGATGTTAATAAATAGCCCTGCCAGAGATGAAGTCAAAAATCAACTGATATTGCTGTTGCGAAGCTATAAAACAAAGTGAGAAAACAATGATTGCAAAATCATTTTTGACACAATCTATTTCTCCCGGCTACGAATTTTTTGTGCCCGTTGGGTACACGTAGATTACCATAAATTGATCACTAACTAACTATACAACCTCTTTGAATGCATCTTATTTGGTCTACACTTATGAAATAATACTTTGATCTAATAGGCAACAAATGTCACTAGGAGTATTTTTAAACCATCTCAAGTGTCCTATTTTTTTTTTTTTTCCCGTCACCTAGCTACTATATTCAGTTCATTATTGGTGAACGTATTTTTTGATTTGCTCCTAAAAATATTGAATTTCGTGTCTTCAAACTACGATTTGTGGACATTATTTGAAGTAAAACGCTTCTGAAGCACATCAAATGCTTGTACAAGCTTAACGTAGACATGCTCTAAGAAGAGCACAGTGCTTCAGGTGGTTTGAAAAATTCTGAAGTGGTGATTTTAGCATGGAGAACGGCCAAAAGGCAATGCTGTTTGTTTTCTGGGATCAGCGTGGTATGATTTAATCTTGTCGTAGACAATAAAATATCTTCTTGATATTAAGCACATTTTGTCACCTTGTTTTATAGGATAGTGTTGTCGACTCCTTAATAAGAAAGGAAAGGAAAAAGCTGTTTTTGTTATGCCTTTCTATCCCAAAGCAGCTTTTACTTAATCCTTTTGATTGCATCGCACCAGAAAAGAAGGGGTATTAATTATTTGTGTAGGGTTTGTTTTAACTCATTTGACATGTCAAATTTTCTACTTAAGAAAAATAATTAGTACTCCACTATATTTAAGAAATAATTATGACTTTTTTGGAATGAAAAACGCTGTCGTGGAATTTTTTTATTTTTACTTGCACGCTTTTTCTACAATACATATATCAGTGGTTCTTAATCTTGTTGGAGGTACTAAACCCCACAAGTTCCTTACATGGATTCATCGAGCCCTTCGTAGTTGGGAAAATAAAAAATAATGGCCAAGCAGAGAGTGATGTCACAAATGATATAATTGGGGTGAACCAAACCACCGAATCCCTGGGGTTCGATCGAAGGTTAATAACCACTGCTATATATGAACAACTTTGTTATGTTATAAATTAATACAAATATTCATTTCTCATCAGATTTTCAAAATTACAATCATTTTATACGTTGTTGTCGAATTCGATCCTAGACAGAAAGACCCAGAAGTCTTCAACTAACGATAGACTGATTCTTTCTAATTGGATTTTTCTTACCTCATTTAAACGGATTTCATGCCTTTTTTCTACTATTAGCCTATTTAGATCAATGTCAAATCAAGCAAAAAAATATGTTATAGAAAACTCCGCTGGCTTGTCCTATATTTTCATTTAGTGTAAAGCTGTTACTCCTGATTTATTATTCACAAAACTCTCAGGATCGTATCTGCTTCCCTCATTTCAAAATGTACATATATATGTATTTTCCATGCTTCCCCAAACTGTTTTGCAGATACCTCTTTTGTGATGAAAATAAATGATCTAATATTGTTTCAATCAAGTTTTTTTTTTATTGATTACATAGATCCTTTTATAGACTACAGTTTCTAATACAAATAAAGGATGAAATTTTTTGTACAATTTATATTCATTTTCACACAAAAAATATATAAATAAAATAGGGTTGTTGGTATCGATTTAGTTTACTAAAATAAAAAACTGAATTCTTCACTCTTTATTCACCTATTCTAGTTTGAAGTATATATAATGTTCAGACAGTATACAACATACTTTTTTTGACCCAGTTTGACCTTTTATTATCATAACTATAGTTGGGGCTCTCATTAGTTGTGAAGTTATCACCTACAACTCCAGGTGAAGCATTTAGAGGTAAAGGAGGGGAATTCAAACTGTGGTAAGTCTAACGAGTAAAAAAACAATATAAAACAAATATTTATCTCAGGTGGGGGAAACTATGTCGTGTGAGAAAAATTTAGAGAAAAGTATAAGGTATAAAGATGTATGGTTATTTTAATGCAGTTAAAAAGGATAACTTTTTCTTTTAGCTATCTATCTATTTACTAAAGAGCAATATGAGATATTTTCATTTAAGTCATATAAGTAATTCATTGATTCTTTATAATGGAGTATTATTTGAGTCATAGTTCTCTCCTATAATGCAGTAACATGTAAGTTGTTTGAATTGTGTTGCTATTAAAGTATCTTTGTGTGTTCGTGAGAGAAAATAAATTGTTCTTGACTATGAAGGGCTATCAAACTTCACTCTCTTATTTACTTCTTCGACACTATTACATATGTAATGGACTGCAATCCTGACACAAAAGGCATGTATGCTAACATCCTAGAGTATTTTTTGGTGAAATTGTCCTTTAAGCGAATTGTCCAATAATCAAACTATAACACGGCAAAACTTTTATTACTGCCCACCAAAAAGCTTCAGGCCAAGTTTTTTTTTTACTTAAATACTAATTATGTAATTGTTTTTTAGTTGTATAGCAACTTCCTTTGTATCTCTCAACCTTTCATTAAAAAAAAGGGATAGAAAAAAGGCCCAAAATTATCTGTTAGGCGGGACAATTTTTCCCAACTGTGCTTCATAGTAGAAAATTGTTTAGAGCAGAACAACAACTAATCGTTGTGTAACCAATCCAACGTTCTAAACTCTAATATGGAACAAGAGATGTAGGGAATTAACAACTGGCAGCATATAGGAGTTGCCGATGTGTTTTTTTTTTAAAATAAAATTGTGTCATAAATGTCTTATATCTATTTTGTCATATTTTAAGAATTAAATATTTAAACTAACACAACCTTTATTAATGCAGCCCTTGAAAAATATCAATTTTCTGAAAGTGATTCTCCTACTAAAAAGTTTGTTACCCACTAATCTAAGTGAATATGAAGTAGATAAATACAAATAAATAAATAAATAGCTCGTCAAACAATTGTTTTTTTTAAGAAAAAAGAAAAATATATATATTTTATTGAAAAATGTAAAAGAAACAACAACTATAGGAATACAAGGTTGAATTGAAGAGTCTGTTTTAGAAAGGATATTTTGTATTATCTTCATTTGTTCGTCATTCTACAATAGGTTGTATTTAATACAAATATATTGCAGACAAGTGATTGAATAGATGTTATAATGATTTACGCTTACTGGGAATCCCTCTTTTTCGACAATTCTACAAGATATGATCAATTATTTATTAATCATATGATAATAAGATAATAAGTTATTATATTAGTACGAGCCATATAAAAGCAGATAAATCGAGACACAAACCTAGAAATAAATATAACAACTTAGAGTTTAGAAAATGTCATTATAAATTATAATTTAAAAATTAAGTATTACTCAGCTCAGCATACGCAAATTTTACCAGACAAACTACTTCACATGTAAAGAAAGCTAAAGCATTCTCAGCGCAGCTTGAATCAATTTGAATACAAATTATTTGTTTTTTGTGTAAAAACGATACATTTCATGAATTTATAAAAAAAAAAAAAGTCCCCGGACCAAATGTAAAAAGAGTACACGCACGGAAAAAAGAGTAGCAAGTATTACAGGTTTAACCTTATACATTACTTTGCGAAAAAATATCAAAATAAAATAAACGGTACCTCATGTTATTCTATTTATTGAGCTTCTCATTTAATTTGAGTACTTTATTTTGTTAAATCTCTTCTACAACTCTCAATTTGCATCCTCTATAAATGACGATGCGCTCTTTTCACGATTAGTTGAACATTTGTACTGTGCATTAATGAATTTGAAGTGTTTAGTTTTATATAGTCTTTCTACTCTATGAATAATAATATTAATAAAAAAAACCAATAGTATACATTAATATTCTCAAAATATATATATATATATATATATATATATAAACTGACGAAAAAGGAAAAAAAAACCAATATCCAGAGTTTGCTTTGAAATGATGTGTACTTTAATATAAGGGAAAGGACGGATAAAAAAATGAATCTTATACAATTTATTTTACTTGAAAATTGTTAAATATTGGAGGGCTCTATTTATATATACATATTTATGAGTGAATATGTACGTATATAATATTTATAACCTATCAACATATGTCCAAAATTGACTCAAATAAAAAATATGAAATAAAGAACATAAGGATTTTAAAATTTTAACAATGTATTTGCTGTTGTTGTTCAATGAAAGGAGCATTGGACTCTATAGGACATTATGAACCCTAGTGAAACTTTATTTTTCAATTTCTAAACTTTATTGACAAATTTAATTTACAAAATAATAGCCTTAGCTAGCAAAACCTTTTTCCCATCTCTCAGGCAATCTGTGGATGCCCCATCAAAAAAATAGGCCGTTTTTGGCCGCAAACCAATCCTCGAACTATTTTTTGGCTTCTACGTGAGAATTGAAGACCTGTTCTTTTAATGCATGACCCATATATGCGAACAAGTGATAGCCTGATGGTGCAAAGTCTGGTTAGTAATCCAAATGCACAAACGGTTCCCAACCGTACGTCTCCACCAATTTCCAGGTCGCTCTTGTTCGATATGGCGGTGCACTGTAATAAAATAAAATAACTTGGTGACGCCGATCGGAATATTCTGGGTGCTTAGGGCGTATAATGGTGTTCAAATCGGTAAATTGTTATTAGTAGCGTGCATCGTCAACTGTTTCACCAGGTTTTAATAACTCGTACCAAATCCTAGCATGCTGATCCCAGAAAACACACTGCATTGTCTTAGAACATGTCCACAGTAAGCTACTATAAGCTTTTGATGTGCTTCAGAAGCGTTTTTCTTTAAATAATTACAGAACATCAACGAAGCCTGCAAATCGTGGTTTGAAGGCACAAAATTCGACATTTTTAAGAATGTACAAAAATGCGATTTTGTATAAAACTTCAAAAATAATAAACTGAGCATTGTTGCCAGATGACAAAAAATAAATAAATAAGACACTTGGGATCTATTTGGTATCTGCTGCCTAATACATCAAAGTATCATTTCATAGATATAGACCAAATATAATCTAGACTCAATTTTATGTCTAAAAAAATACAATTGGATTAAACTCCTTTCTTTGAGGCAGTCAATGGGTTTGAATGAGAAGTAAAATATATTCTGAATAAAGGATCCTTTTACTAAAAATTTCAATTTATGTACATATAATATGTATGTTATGTATACTCTCTCTAAAAAGAAAGGCATTTTTATTTATTAGTTTATACATTTTGAAAGTTATTTTATATTTATTTCAAAGGTGTCTCCTAGATCATTATTTACTCGTTTTTTCTTAAGCCTGCTTTCTCTTTCTCTCTTTTTTTAAATCGAGTGCAAATATTTATACAGACAGAAGACACACAAAATATCAATTTTTACCAACGGTATACACACATATGTCAACATAAAGGGAACCTAAAATTCTTTTCTTTTTTTTATATTAAAATCCATCAAAATGCTAAAATGATCGATTAAATTCTCCTCTTTAAATCATATTCTGTATTATAGCATAAGTCGTTTTTTTTCATGAAACTACATATATGAAGGTTAAATTCAGTGTTACGTAGCTATTGTTAAGTTGATGTAAAACAGTGAATGTATACCTATGAAGTGAGACTTTCAACTATACACGCTATCAACGACAATTGACTAAATTTGAACAGTGCTATACGCCAAGAACGCCCAGTATATTCCGATCAGCGTCATCTAGTAAGTAACTTTTCTAGATGACAATGCACCAACACATCAAACAAGTGCGACCCGGGAATTGGTGGACACGTACTTCTTGGAACCGTTGGTGCATGCAGCTTACTCACCAGACTTGGCGCCCTCAAACTATCATTTGTTCGAATCGGTGGGTCACGCATTAAAAGAAACGCGCTTCAATTCACACGCAGAAGCCAAAAAATGGCTCTATGATTGATTTGTGACCATATATAGCCAATTTTTTTGTGTCGGCATCCACAAATTGCCTGAGCAATACTCACACCATTTTAGAGCGATCAACGCTGGCAAGAAAGGTTTTTTTTTTTTTTACAACTATAACTAATATTCCTGAATGATTTGTATTGATCCGATCCTTAATATGAATGTGACTTAAAATCACTTTCATTTCATCCCTGTAATAGATCTAGTAACAATTCAAAATCTTTAAAAACGCTCTCTAACAGGCATCATTTCCACTAATAATGATTACAAATGTGAAGTACTTTATTTCCCAAAATGAACTATTTGTTCGTTACAACTCTAAGTATTTTTTATACTCTGGAATAGTTGGTCTGTAGTTTTGATTACGCTTAATTAAAGTATTTACTGCTCTTTGGATCATTGAATATTTATACCTCAACCAAAACTGCTCAAATAGATTGGTTTATCTCTATGATGACATCATTTTGAAAAAGATTGTTCATCTGAACGCAGCATTTACGTTTGATCCGGATGTCTCCTTAAGATTTAAGATGGAGATATCAAAATTTTGGAACCAATATAACTCTATCCTAGACTACCTCAACCCATCCCAGACATTTTGAATTTATAGTCCATAATTTGTCGGAATAGTGTCTAAATGCATATAAAATATTGTGTCATTAATATTAAAGAAACTAAAAAAATGTTTATATTTTATTCGAATAATTTTCTTTTAACTTTTTCTCAAAATTGCTTAAACTATGGAAAGCCTACCATTACACATTTAAAGTTAGTAAGGTACACAGTTCTTTTTTATTATTATTTTGTTAATCAAGCATCTTTTTTTAACTTAGGTAAATCCATAAATACTTTACAATTTATATCAAATCCATCTGAATATGGCTCAGAAAAACTGGTATAAACGGCAAATATACTCTGTATATCAAGGGAATATTTTATGATGCATCAATATTTGTAATATAACTACATCCTGGTCCATTGGAAGTTTAAAGTTCTGTATTTTCTTGTTAAAAAACAACGACAAAAAAACATATTTTGATTGACTTAAAATCGATTAATATTAATATTTTTTTTCAATGGCTGAAATATTTTATGTGCAAATTATTGATTACATATGTGCATATATGTCAAATATATATTACATATATGTATGTATACGTTACAAATAAACAAACTCGACTCTTGAACAAAAATTCGAGCAAGGACCATTCTTTTATGAAATAAAAGAAATAATACCTTTCTTGGAATTAAGTAATTAATTCATATTTAATCTCGGCAGTTCTATGTAGGGTAGTCATGACTAATCTATTTTTTGAATAGTGTGATGGATAGAATGCAGTTTTTAAATCTGGGTAGAGGAATGACAAGTTGTTTTGTTGAAAGCAAACACAGTAAGGACTACTAAAAAAAATATATGATGGCCATCTAACCATCATTTATGTTCAAAACACACAACTAGTTCCTAAACTCATCAATAGGGATGGACATTTTATTATTGAGATGAGTGAGCGTGACATCAATTACAATCTCTGGTACCTCTCTTTCATTTTATCGACTTATTGTTATTTGATAATATTAAATAATGCTCCATAGCCGATAGCAACTGAGAGGACTGAAGGGAATGAGAATAGTACGAAATCCAGAAGAAGGTATAACCAACACACACTTTCTTGACAAAGATTTTGTAATAATCGGAAATTGAATTACTTATAATAGTAGCAAGTTGTTGCTTCAACGAATTAGAAAGGACTGAGTTCAAATTGATTATCAAAATAGTCGTATCAATTGTTGTTTTTCTTCCCTTCCTTATACTCAACACTATATCAACGTTTTTGCCCATGTCTACTCATCACTAGGAATGTAAATAATATGCAAATCGGGCGTGTAAGAATCAAAGAAAGAGAAAATCATCAACCTGGTAACCCTGACAATTTGATGAATGTTGAGAGGGAAGCAGCTTGAGCTGTCATGACGTTTTACTGAGCTACAAGCTGTTATTCTCCTTTATATATACAAATAAACAATAACATTATGTTTCCATAGATGAGAGGCAGAAAATTAACTCAAATTAATGTCAGGAAATTAAATATTTTTAACTAATAAATAGTTATACGAGGACTTGAGCCCTTTTTGCTTACATTTTATTTGCTTTATTAACCTTAATGCAACTATTCCTTCATGCGAGATCTTTACTATTAGGTAGATGTTCTCCCCTCAGTAATAAAGGATAAATGATAACAGCTTTGGAAAACAAAAAGTACTGTTGTTCGAAGAGCCAACTCCACAAAACCTCGTATGCGGCATTTTGCATATTATTTACATTCCTACTCATCACCCTTTCTTATCCTTGTTTTATCGATATCCCCAATTATAGCCTTAATAAATAGGGCATGAACGCTGTGTTTACTATAACTCAGTTCTTTACAGGACGAGCTTTTTTGGATAAACACAAAATTACTATGTATTGTCCCTTCAGCTGATTTTTATAATTTCTCTTTTCCCTTTTGAGAGTCGAAGTTTTTGAGTGCACAAAGAAACTCACCTTGTTAGTGGTGATTAAAGGATAATCATGCCAACACGTGCACTGTCTAGCGAGAAAGTGATAAACTTTGTGTTATAAAGGAAAAGTTCATCTATAATGCAACTTCTGCAGTCACAATTTTGTTGACACAAGAATGTATTTCTTTTTTTAATGATTTACAAAAGCATTTTTAACATTAACTTTTTGGCTTTACATTTGTTTTACATCCTTATATCTACACCATGGTGAAAGTATGTATTTTTTTGTATATTTGCACAATATACTCTATTAGAGTATGTTTGGGTTGGCTGTTCTTCATCTTTTCTTTTTTGTATACAACCATGCATAAATCCTTGCCATTTTGCAGCTATGAATATTTTGTTGGATTACTCATGTCCTCACACGTCATTAGGATGTAACAAAATGAGCGTTCTTTACTTATTTGTTTGTTTACTAAGACTTGGTAAAATCAATGTTATGTCAACTCGAATAAAACTTTTTCATTTGAATCCTCACTGTTTTAGAATCAAAATACATTTAACTCCTTTTTAGGTTATGTGTTTGTGTATACTCAGCCTTTTAGATATCGTTTTTCTTTACATTTCTTTATTATCTAATACGACAAGATATCTTTTCTTCCTCTCATTAATTATTTAAGCAGGATAATTTTATAAACAACTTCCCTAGAAAAAAAGACAAAATGAAGCATAAATAGAAAATATTATTTTTTTAAATCTCTCTCTCATGAAAAATAAAGTTTAAGATATCTATATGTAAGATATTTCAACCAAATTGATCAGCTGTGACCAAATTTAGCAAAATTGTCAAGTTTCAAAATGATCAAAATGACGATTTTGTCACATCTTGTTTTAAAATAGTTTCTTATACATAAGTGTAAACAAATGTTAATACATCCCTATCTTTCAAAAGGTGTTTTTATACTACTCATATAATATGTAGACCTTCTAAACAATTCCTAAATCACGATGATGAAGTTAGTTGCATAAATATGTATTTAATTAAAAAAAAAGCTTTATTAAATAGCTTTTATTAATAAAACTCAAGTCATAGCCTACAGTTAAAAGATAATAAAAAAAGTTGGTTTGTTTGTAATGTAACACTTCCTGGTTATTCAATACATAATATGTATGTAAGATGAGACGGGTCAAAGGTACACATTTTAATATCCTCATTTCCACTTTTTCAGAAAATAAACATAGACAAAATCAAATAATATGGTCCTTTTTGATTGAATATGGAGTGGACTCCAATGCGTGATGAAGGATCCCTTGAATAGCAGCCATTCCCTTTAAAAGGAAGGTTCAAATATGCCAGTTCGAAAAGGACTCCTGGCTCCTCAGAATAACTTCCTTGATACAATTGCTACAAGATTTGATGGAACACGTAATATTTTACTACCAATTTATTTATGTATATTTAAGGGTTGTATAAGATGACACTTAAAGTCAAAAAATCACCCTTAAAAATTGTGAATTGTCTTATGCAACCCATAATATATATATTCGTAAAAGTCAGACCTTATATGATATACTGTATATTTTGGCGTATAAAACGATCCTTAAAGTCAAAAAATCACCCGATAAGTTCATACAAATTTGCTTTAATTTTGTAGCTCGTCTTATCTGACGGTCGTCTTATACGCCGAAATATGCGGTATATATTTTGTCTTTGTGTATACAGCTCTTTTCTAATGTACCAACAAACCTCCCTATTAAAGTAAATATTTTGTACATAATAATATGTAGATAGCGTCAACTCAATGTCTTTATTTTCATTCTCTCTCACGTTTGGAAAATGTCTTGACATATTAATAATAAATGAATTTTTAAATATTTTTATAATTAACAGATAATTTTTTCCCCGTCTCTAGTGTTTCTGTAGATAAAGGTTTTTTATATCAATACGTTATCAATGAATGGAAGTCAGCCATTTTGTTAGGAGCAATCACAGTCCAATTTGATGATAATTAAAAGTCCTTGTACCTATTTCTATATATAACAATTTTAAGTCATAAAATAAAGTTTTTTTAAGATTTTTGTCAGGGAACTTTCACTTGATTATGATTATTCATGTTGTTTGAGCTCAAGTACTATTAAAGTATACTGAAGTAGTTAGAACGATACTGTTTGTACTCGCAGCGTCATTACGTCATGACAAAAAACAAGAGTAGTAATTGTCTTTCATAAATCATAAAAGTCATCAAATAAAAAAAATCTACAGATTCCCATTAACGACATTTTCATTTTATATTTTTAATTGAAATACCGAATCCTATTTGGGTACTTGAGCCGGTTCGAAAATATAAGTATCATAACAATACTAATAAATACAAATATATATATAGTTATGTGTGGAACAAACATGTATATGAAGTTATATGTTTTTGTTCTCAAAATTGAGTGGCAAGAATACTCTACGATTTTTATTAGAGATATTTTTGAAATGACTCATTCTGGGCTCATTAGGGTTATTCATTATGAAAATATTATTCTAAAAATAACCAAGATAAATTAAGAAATTGATCTATTGTGAAGCTAAATTACGCACTAGACCGTGCATTAAATTAGTAAATAATGAATGTAAAGTAAAGCATAGACTCGTATTTACTATATACCATGAGGGTTTTTTTTCTTTCGAAATTGGATCAATTAGAGCTGAAATTTTGCGTTTAAATAATATTCCTTTTAATTATATTATAAAATAAAAAAAGAAAGTTATATAAATCTTTGTTTTCCACAAGTACATAATATTTATTACTGAAAAAGGGTTAGTATATGTCGTGCATTTGGAGATCACTAGAGGATTAACAAATAAAAAACCTTAAAACCCATACAATATTTCAAAAATCAATATATTTTTATCCTATTTTAGAAGCTTTTTAGTTAGAAGATATGTTATTATATCATTGAACATTCTCACTTTCACAGTACAGTCAATCAAATAGCATTTGCTTTTGCAAGGGCTGTATATTTTTATTTGATTATCCTACTTTTCAAGGCCCTACTTCATCCATCCAGGTGGTGAAAATTAAATATAGAAAATCTAGCCATTTCATAAAGGTTTTCTCTGCTTATTCTTAATTGGATTTTAATCATGTCGGCTGACATTGTAGTCATCAGTCTTACACTTCAACTGACCCAGATAGGTACAACAAAGTGATATACGATAATAGATAACAATCAATAACAGCTGTATTTGAGGGTACGCCCAGTCTGAGTACGCTAATAGACGTAATCATACTGCTCAATTATAATATCTATGTTGTATATAAGCTCCTATAGGGAGAATTATAAAGTCAGATGTAAACTTAACTTACTTTCATTAATGTCATATCCGTATCCAACAAATCAAGTATCACGGCCTCTCTTTAGCATCAATTTATGTTCTATTCAATGATCTTGAACTTTTTGAACTTTTAAAGTTATTTGATGAAATTTCTGAAAATGTGTTTTAATTTTATTGAATAAACATGTCAGCTCTATGCTCCCAACGTGATTTTTCAATCTGTGACATCATTGAACATCTCATATAATAAATATTACTCATAACTATACCTTTGGTATACAATTTGTGACGTCATTGAGCATGATATGTATAAAAGCAAGGATTTGTATGAACTTATGATGACTTTTCATGGTGGAAATGGATATTAATGGATGTTAAATTTCTGAACAATGGCATTTCATTATATTCAGCCAAAGTATTGACGTTTGATACAAATAATAATAATTTACCTAAAGCAAATATATAAAATTATATATTAGAAAGCTAAGTTGGCAGAATATAGGAAATGCACAGAAAAGCTTTATATTTCTCTATTATACCTATATAAACATACTCAAATTCAAAAGTCAGGAGTCTACATAAGACAGTAAATGTGGCGGAATAAACGAAAAACTTATTAATTTCATTTGAAATAAAAAAAAGACTATATATATATATATATATATATATATATATATGTATATATATTCATTGAAAAGAAATATGAATAAAATAGCTTTTTATGATAAATCCCCAAGAGGAATGAAAGCTAATTCCATTTCCCCTTTTCTTTTTTTTTACATATATAATATATTTTCTCCTAGATAAATGTTTAGTTCATGTTTTAATTTTTATTTATGATCATAATTAGAGTTTATTTTACTGTTTTATGTATATTCTTTTTGATTTGATTTAATAAGGGAATTTAGTTTAAACTTGTTGCTTTTAAAACAAAACAAAAAAAAAAAACTTAATCCCTTGTTAGTTGTAGTAGAGTTTTTCATTGAATGTGTTTTGTAATGAGAGTCATTTCTTTCTTTAAATTACATGCTTATTATTTTAAAGCATTAAATATTGGTACTTGTGTACAAAAAAAAAAAAGGCTTTCCCTTGGAGCTTATAAAAAACAGTCTTAATACCAAAGATTAATGCATGTAGATTTGTCAAAGTATGTAAGTTGAACAATTGAGAGCAATGTAATGGATAAAGTCAATTGTATTATCAAGACACAAATAAGTACCCATTAAAGTTTGTCATTCCTCAAGATATTGTCCTTTTGCAAGATATTGGAAAATTAATTATTTAAATTTGAGATCCCAGTAAATTTCGTGATTGATTCATAAATAATCGTAAATTTAAGTAATTTATTATATATTTTAAGAGGGAATGAAATGTTGGCGAAAAGAGTTACACCCAAAGAGGGGTGAGAGATTCAAAAATATTATCTTGTATTGGAAAGATATTAAGTACAAAGTAGCAATAGTTACCTGTTCAAATAGGTATATATCCTTTTCAAGCATCTGGATAATACAAAAGACACATCTAGGAACAGCAAATACTTTAGTAAATATATAGTATATCTCTTACTGCTCCAAAAGTCATCATCCGTTGTATAAATATAAAAAAAGACGTCATCATGACGTCAAAACATTTTGATGCTTGGTTGAGCATCAATTTTGGTCCATAAATCATTATTAAAAACTTCTTCTGTTCTTTATTTCTGTGATTAAGGGAGTTATATAAGTACTTCTTTACAACATAAAAAAACCCCGTTATTCCCATCTCTGTTTAAAAAATTGTTTCTGTACTTTTTTCATTCAGAATCATAATTCATAGGACACGGGCTCTCATTTTTTTGTTAGCTTTCATTTTTATCAAAATGTGCAATGGCATATTTTGCCACGACGAACAGAATAGATTTATAATAGATTCAGATTCTGAAATTTTATCGTATAATAATAATAATAGTTATAACATGGTCAAAAATTAATATTTGATGTATGTAAATTACAACCTAGCGTCAAATTATCTTATAAGCTGAATTAATCAGATGAACAAATTTTTAAAAGGTTCTTAAGAAAGCTTCATTTAATGGCATTTAAAAAAATACTAAAATGTTGTTTAAGCAGAGATGGAAATAACAGCGTTACTTTTTTAATAAGAAAGTAACTTACTTAATAACTTTTCTTTCTGTTATAAGGCCATTATGCAAAAAATAGAACCACTGACCCCATCAAATTAACAACATTAATTTTAGTTATTGAATCAGCTTCATTTCTGACAGTCGAGTATGTCATTTTGAATAGCCAAACTTTTAATTACTCGAATATTGAATTAGAATGTTTTAGATTCAATTGTATTTGTTTGTTTCACTTTCTTTCTAATTGTTTAAAATAAAATTTATTAAATTAATGGACTTTTACGAGTAGCTAATTTATTTGGCTTTTATGCAACAGTGTGACGTTTTGGCATTGTATTGAGTGATTTACGTCTTTTTCCAAACAACGTCTCCCACATTGTTTTTAAGTAAGTACACTGGAGCAACCTTATTTGTCTAAGGTTGGGTGAGTACTGCCTCTAAATAAATGCTCTAGAAAGATAAAATCACGTGAAAAGAATTATATTCCTGATTTTACTTTAATCCAATGAAACATTCCAGAAGTTCTAGCAAAGTATGTACCTAATACAGAAATTGGATACTAAGAACCTTTTAAAAAAGTTATAATTAGGGATGGACATTTTGTAGAGGTGAAAAAGCATGCTCACAATTTCTATCAAGTGCCTCTACATTTTATCTGCTGATTGTTATTTGACAATATCAAACGATACACGATAACTGCGTATAATTATAGCAAGCTCTCACCTCAATGATACTGGGAAATTGGAACTCAAATTCATAATCCAGGTAGTGGACCCAACTCATATCTTTCTTTCCTTCCTTAAACTCAACACTATCTCAATATTTTGCCTATGTCTAGTTATAATATTTTCCTTAATTTTCCCTCGCTTCCAAGAGAAAACAGGAAACTTACCTAGAATATTAAAAACAACTTTGAAATCTAATTTATTTTTTGATTTTATTTACTTCTTTTTAAGTAATAAAAAAAACACTCTGTGGAACAGAATTTCCGTAGGACAGCAAAAAATTAATACTTTATTTGATACAAGTTTTAAAGTGTTGTTTTTCGCTATTTTCCTTTTCTTTTCTCACATTTCTTCGTGACATTCTAAACAGTTTCTCTCAGCATAGTGTTGTTCCCTGATACACCAATTAAAAACACTGTTCCATTCGGCATAAGCAACCTTATTTTTATATTTAAAAGGAAATATAAGATAAATATGAATATCCAGGCCCAATTACTTCTTTGTTCATAGTAACATGGACTCCAGGGCAGAGAGGCCATTGTCAAACTCAATTTTTATTGCATGAATATTCTGTCATTCAGTTGTGATGTCATTTTTGTAAAACTACTTCCCCCTCCCCTCATTTTTTAATTGGGTCCGGTGCCCTTGTCTATGATCCTCCTCTTTAATATAATTATACAGACTTGGAGTAGTTCAATTCGATTAAAATATGATTCATAATAACAAAATTAATTCACCAAAGCGAGATTATTAATTAAGGGTATTTTTTCTCATTTGTTTTTTTCAGATAGCAATTTTGTATTGGGGAATGCTCAAGTTCCTCCCTCATTTCCCATCGTTTACTGCTCAGATGGATTTGTGGAGCTCACTGGACACTCAAGGGCCCATATAATGCAAAAAGGCTGTGCCTGTAAATTTTTATATGGAGCCAATACAAAGACTGAAGGAAAGGAGGAAATTGAAAATGCCTTGAATGAAAAGAATGAGCTTAAACTGGAAATTCTGCTCTATAAGAAAAACGGTAAGGAAATTAGTATTTTTGTTTTATACATACATAATTACTCTTATTCCAAAAGTTTGAATGGAAACTCAATTTAATTCAATTAAAGAAAAATGAATTCTTCAAAGGGAGGGAAATATAGATTTAAGTTGATTTAGAATTCTTCCTTAAATAATACTATTTCAAATATTGAAGTTTCTTCTCATTTTAGCAGTTTTATAAGTAAATTTCCCTAATAATATATGAATAGGATAGTTATCAATTCAATAGGTCCAGAAGTCCCGCTCCTGACTTTTCATCCCACTCTCTAAAATTAGGGATGCAATCTTGTGTAATCATTTAGTAATACATCATTACTAAATGAAAAAACGTGAAATATATAACATATAAATATGTATAATAATTATATAACACTGTTAAATTAGGAAGGTTTGTAGGAAAAAGAAAGAAACTTTTTGATTAGGATCCGAAAGAGCACATTACAAGGAATGTCACGTACATTGATTGGTTGAGAATGCATGCATATAAATGGGGAGAGGGGGGGGGAAATGAAACCAATCAAGAATTACTCTGCCTCATCAAGTTTGGCAAATTCAATCTCTTTCTATCTTTATCACGGTTGAACAAATAATACCATTTTACATGCATACAACCACCATATTACCAAAGAAACCTACCCTCACTCATAGAAAATGGTGTTCCTTCATTCAAAAAGGATTTTAATTTTGATGATTCATTTTATTCCTTTGGATTTGGGGACAAGGTATGTAAATATTGGGTTTCATGTAGATATTAGCAGAGGTAGAGATCCATATTTTGAAGACTTGAGAACTGACTTGACATTCAAAATCAAAATTATACATATACAAAAGTATTATGTCATTTCTTTTTATTTGATTTTCGCAATGATGAGCTCATTAAAATTTGCAATCACTTCCTCCAAAGTAATAATAATAGCATAATGCGTTCACTCTCAAGCTCTGAGTAAAAGCGCTCATCATCAAGACGCCTTGCAAGGAATACGAGAGTATCTTTCCTCAAAATGACAAATTGGCTCGAGTTTCACGTACTTGAAGGAAGTCAGGCATCATTTCTATGAAAGACATCAACGTATTTATAACGGAAACATTAATCTGCTCTGATATGGACAGATAACTTGGGGGTCACAAAGAGAAAAAACAATTGAGCAGATATAACATTGTACTCTTCAAAAGTAAGGTGCTAAAGCATCTCGGTCTTGAGGGATCACACCACCCCATTGTCGTAACTGTAGTACCTGCGGTCTTCATTGAAGCCCTAAAAATTAGCTCCATCTACATTACAAATATGAAACTAAGGGTATTCGGGCTCTACCATCGTATATAACACCTTCTCAAATGCTATTGAGATGTCATCAGATACCCCTCATGAATGTAATTTCATAAATTATTTCCATTTCCGAACTGACTCCTCATTACACTCTGAGTCTCTCCTTTCTTTTCTCCCTCTGGATTTAACTCCAATATTCTAGAGCTTAAACTTGACTTATGTATACATATTATTGAACACCAAATTGAGACTCGATACCAAAGGCTTTGGACTCTGAATTCAGGGACTTTCTCCCTAGTTGATTTTAGTTTAAATGTTGTATATTATTACTTATTCTTTTGTGTGTGCATAATATATATAGTTACTACGTTCTTGCATGTATATTTATGAGTTACATTCTTTAAATTGAAATGTCACATCTGGTCGTCATCTTTTTTTTCTTTCTATTTTTTTTCTCTCTTTGATTTCACTCATTTTTTCTTGTAAATTGTAAATCAATATCTTGGGTGTTGCGATATTTATATCAAAATATGCAAGGTAGAAGTCGTTTAAAAAAAATTATTGATATATATAATATCTCCCCCCCCCCCCTCGCCTTGGAAGGGAGAGTTGATACATTATCATATGTACCATTTCAAAATCAAATCAAAGACAATTGTTTAAACAGTTATATTTTTTTATAATATACATAAAAATATTTATTATTTTACTCTTATTTATTGCACTTGTATCCATTCCCAGTGTATAACTGTATCAACTCTCCCGCCTTTGGATTTGTGTTTATTTGCTATGTTTACAAAGATATGTGTTAGTTGATGATTTAAAGTATTTCTATAGAGTCTTAGTTCTTTCATTGTGTTTTTACAGGGAATAAAAAGTTTCTATGAAATTCTAACAGCTTAACCAAAATTAAATTAAAGTCCAGAAGTGACTTTTTTTCAAGACAAATTAGTAATTTTCTTGTCATATCTTTCTCAATGTTATGCACAATTTAGGAGCACATAATTGTCTATCAATGGGTGGATCCACTCATGATAATATTCATTAATAAAAGCTAGAGAGGGAGTGTATCAACTCTTACACCGTATCAATAGCAATGTAAATCATATGCAATTCGGGCGTGTGATAAAAAAGTGGAGTTGGCTCTTCAAACAGGTCTTTTTGTTTTCCAAAGCTGTTATCATTTTTCCAATATTACTGAGGGGAGAACATCTACCTCATAGTAAAGATGTCGCATGAAGGAATACATGCATTAAGTTTAATAAAGCAAATAAAATGTAAACAAAAAGGGCTCAAGTCCTCGTATAATTATTATTAGTTAAAAATATATAATTTCCTGACATTAATTTCAGTTAATTTTATGCCTCTCATCTATGTTATTATTTATTGTTGTATATATAATGGAGAATAGCAGCTTGTATCTCAGTAAAACGTCATGACAGCTCAAGCTATTTCCCCCCTCGACATTCATTAAATTGTCAGGGTTGCCAGGTTGATTTTCTCTTTCTTTTTTTATAACACGCCCGAATTGCATATGATTTACATTCCTACGTATCAACTCTCCCTCCCTTCTCTTATATCCAGTGATGTAAAAAACGGCGATATTTAAGCGTGTGAGTAGCTCCTTCCCTTGATGACGTCAAAAATGATATGGTAACTATGAAAGCCAGCTTATTTATTGTCGATATAATACCAAGACTGTAGCTGTGACAGCCTTGCTCCAGGCTCAAGACAACTCTTCTTGAACTTATAGTAATTAATTAAATTAAATTGATGTTTTATAAAGATATTATTCAAATCAAAGTTGTAGATATTACTTAAAATAAACAGGAAATTTTCCAAATTTCAAAATCAGTACATTAGTTTTGGATTTATTGCTATTTTTGTTAAAATTTCATTATTTGTATTCATTTTTTAAAAAAATAAGTACATAAATGGTAATCTCTGCTCTATATATAAACTAATCTTCAAGTTTTTAGTTTGGTAATAATGGTTATTCATTAGGTAAAGCCTAAAGTTCATAGATATTTGCATATTTAATTACAATGATTCAAGATTTAATAATGGTATTTATAATAGATTCCATTATTATTTTCAATTATTTATATTCCCTTTTCTAAAAGGAAAGTTTAGCAATTTGTAAAAGATATTAGCCGCACATTTAAAGATCCAATTAAAACCTACTTTTTATAAGTAGTAAAACTAAATATAACTTTGTTTTTGAATTAGAACAGTTTTCTACTGCTTAACTTAAGAGACCGATTATGGACTTTTAGAGATACTTAAGAAACTTTATACCAAACACAATGACTTTTTATTGTAGATACCTATTTTTTGTTTTAATTGACGTATTCAACTAATCTTAAAATTATCGATAAGAAATTTTTCGGCCACAACTGCCCACCAAATTAAGCATCAAATATTCCACAACCTTTCTTCGAATTAATATTGAATATTCAGGACAGAAACACTTGCACTGATTTTTTATATTGAACTATGTATAGGAATGTATTTTTACTTTTTTGCAATAAATTTTATTTATTTATTTTTTGTTGTTTGCAATGATTTTGTATTAATATGCAAACACTCATACCAAATGTACAAAAGTTGGCTAAGAAACAATGTAGCTATAGTGAATACTTTTCTATGAGTTGTTTGTAAATATGTTTATGTATATATATATATATAAATCTGTAGATATTTAAATTATAAAAATACAGTATTATTTATATACTAATGCTTTAAAAATGGCTTGGATAAGGCTTTAAAAGCAATGTCTATAACAAATAATGCGTGTAGATGTACACGTATCTACTATATATCATATAAATATGATATTACTCGCAAAAATTAATCTTATCAATCTTCATTCATTGCTATATCAAAAAATAAAAGTTATATTTTGGTAGATATAAATAACTTCATGTTCGTATAGAATATAACATGGATCTAAAATAGTTATTACTGAGTTCTTTTGGCACTCGTGACACCTTTGAATCATTTGAAAAAACATTTCAGTTGCCTGCCAACCTGTAGTTGTATTATTTACAAAGCTGTAAAGCAAAGGTGAAAAGTGCCTTGGGATATTTCCTTGCCTACTAAGAAACAACATTCCTCCTCCCCCCCCCCCCTACACACAAAAGATAAATTTATGTTCTTCCAAAATAAGGGGAGGAAGGGAAGTTGCCTCGTAGCCAAGGAAATATTTGACAAACTAAGAGACTCGTTTCGTTATTTTGTTTTCTAGCTGTCTGTTGTATTGTTCCACATATATATAATACAATGGATAATTTGTTCACTCTCAAACAAGAGATATTTCAAGCTTAATTAGTCAACGTCCAAAACACTAATATATAGATCAACAGCTGACAAAAGAATACAATATATTTGTTGAGATTTTTTGAAGATATTAATATAAATGTTTGTACATATACTTTATGTTACTTTATTTTAACCTGTTGTCCAAGTTTAGCAACATTTATAGCTAGGGATGGGCATCTGGTACCCCTGCATTTTATCTGTTGATTTTTATTTGAAAATATTTATAAACAATAGCTACTAATTATCATTTTAGCAAGTTCTTATCTCAAAGATTTAGAGAAGACTGAATAAAAAGTGATTATATTGGTAGTGAGCCCAAATAATGCTTTTTCTTTCCTTTCTTAAACTCAATAGCATCTCAACATTTTGCCCATGTCGATTGATAGGCCCCTCATATAGTGTTGGGAAAGTTTTGCTGTCAAGTTCAAATTTGCTACGTAGAATATTATAAATTTAATATTGTATTTTAATTCAATTATAATATTTGAGAGAAAAGGTGTTAACTTTTTGGACAAACAGGTTCTGAAGAGATGATACTCAGTAGTTTCAACATTGCCATTAGAAGACTTTAATTTCCAGTATCATAAAAGCAATGCTTAATGGACTCACTCAAAGTAGTGAAACATTACATTTAAAGTAAAATAATTATGTTAAAATGATGATGAGTGGGATATGAAACTCAAAAGTTGTTTCATAAAATAGTTGACATCTCACAGCTCATCTTAATTACATTTACACACAATGTTATAAAACTGAACAAGAAAGCTCAGAGGTGTTTCTCTAAAGAAACAAGGCATTTTAGCTACAGCAACACCATCAGGAGATTCAGGAGCAGGTGCCTTAAGTCTTTTTTTTTTAACATGTTATTAATTATGAACAATGTAACAAACAGATTTGAATGTATATTTATTTTGTTGTTAACTCTTCTCAAGTTAATAACTTGGGCGAAATTCTTTGAAAAAAAGTTTAAAGAAGGATAAAAAAAGCTGTAGTTAATTAGGTACTTTAGTCATAAAAGATAAATAAGCAACATTAGACAGATTTATGAGCAGACTAAATGGAAATACTTACATATAATATACAATGTTTTATTTTGTAGCTCAAAATTATAGTAATATGTATAAAGATAAGTCCCTAATTTTTTTCAAAACTGTACATAAAAAAAGTTGCCCATCTCGCTGTGAGTGTTGTTGACTTTATTTCAGTATTTTTAGACCAAATTGTGGTGGCTATGGATGTTTATTTAGTTGTATTATGTCCTATTGTTTCTCTACGTTTCTGTATTTTATTTATCAGCTACCAAATACTCATTTTCATTGCTGAAAAGACATTTTACTTCCCATATTCGAAAGGATATGGGAAGTAAAATATCCATCTCATAACCTTTTCTATTCCAACGTAACATGGAATTAATTTATTGGGGATGAAACTATCACCTGGGAATGAGTTTAATAGGAATATATTAGGTCTATACCTATGAAATAAGACTTTCAGATGTTATGTAACAAATGTCGTTAAGAGTATTTTTAAACCATTCCAAATTTCTTACTTTTATTTTAACCTCTCATCTGGCAACAATATTCAGTTCATTGTTTTTTAAGTTTCAACCAACAACGCATTTTTCTTCGTTCTTAAAAATGTCGAATTTCGTGCCTTCAAACGACGATTAGCAGACTTCCTTGATTTTCCATTATCATTTAATGAATAACGCATATGAAGACCAACAAATGCTTGTAGAAGCACAGTGCTTCAGGTAGTTTAAAAAATCCAAAATCATCAGCCAAACCAGATCGCTTCGTCCCGTAGGCAATGTTTTGTGTTTTCTGGGATCAGCAAGGGTCTGATTTAGTACTTGTTGTTAAAACTCGGTGAAATTTTTGATGGTACACGCTACCAACCACAATTGACTAAATTTGAACAGCTCTATTCGTCGAAAACGTTTAGAATATTCCGATCGTCATCACCAAGTAGTTTTTTTGATGACAATACACCGCCACATCGAACAAGAGCGACCCGAGAATTTGTGGAGACGTACGATTGGGAACTGTTGGTGCATGTGGCTAACTCACCAGATTTGGTGCATTAAACTATCACTTGTTTGCATCGAGTGGTCACGCATTAAAAGAACAGGTTTTCAATTCTCACGTAGAAGACAAAAAATGATGGCTCAATGATTATTGGTATGAGTCCAAAGACGGCCAATTTTTATGACATAGCATCTACAAATTGCCTGAGGGAGAGAGAGTGAAAATGTGTCCCTAGCTATGGCAATTATTTTGAGGATTAAATTTGTGTCCATTTTTCGCAATAAACGATAAAAAAAGTTGAAAAATAAAGTCTCATTCCAACGATATACATAGACCTGGTACTACTCTCCTGGCCCCATTTTAAAGATACCATTGGGTTGAGAAATAAAGTTTGCAGTTGCTATGTGATATACATCGTTACTCAAAAGAAAATTTATTATGATGATCAATAATTGTAAAAAGTACAATTTACAATAATACATATGTAGAACACGTACACAAGGCTTAGTGTAGGAGACTTTGACAAATAGCCTATGTATCATAGTTGTTATGTGGCACGTATGAGTTTCATAAATACCTACGTGTATGTCCTTATTTAGGTATATTAAATCATGTTTTTAAATCTTGTTATAGTCGTTTATTTTATTCCATACTCGTTCTTTGTGAAAACTTTAAAGTTAATCGCCTCATTTTTCAAATACTATCTATTTAAAGGAATAAGAAAAAATTTATTTCAAAAGTATTTTTCTTCTATGTATGATGTACTTTTCTCCTTTTGAATGCCATAAAAATTAACTATTCTTGTTAGATGGGATCTGATTTATTGTTTGTACATTTTATGTATGTTTGTATCAGTATAAGTATAGCATATATCTATATATTATTATTATGCCAAAATTTATACATAAATCTAAGTGAATAACTTCATGCATACACGATTTAATACGTGACATTTATCTTATATCATATCTCTCAACCTCTCATCTAAAAAATGGAAAATATATCAAAGCGTGATGAGCAGTGAGATGGGATGGGACTTTTGTAGAGAAAAATTAGAATTTCAGGAAAAAAGGGAAAAACGGTTGGCATTACTGTTTGTTTGTTTATTTTGTTTTAATTCATGTTGATTCCTTATTAGATCCATCTGGAGTAGGGATGTGGAGCATTCATGTTAATTGTTAATGCACCGTGATAGGCAGTATTGGTGATAACGTCATGGGCGAAAGGCATCAGATGACGTCGTTAACGAACAAAAACACTTCGTGATGAGTACTTAGGACCCTACTACCGTTATAATTCTTATTATTAGTTACCATTTAGTTATAAATTGAAAAAATACAGATGGTGATGGAAGAACTACCACAGCAGGGATTTTTAAATCCTACAACACATTTCTATTGTAGAGGAAACCTCTCCCTAGTAGAGAATAACTTTTAAAAAATTCATCTAAATTTGGTTGCAGATTTCATTAAAATCAATTAACATATAATTATTATACTTTCCATGTACTAGTGGAGCCTTTGCGCTCAGACCCACATTCTCCGTAACTCATTTTTATTGACCGTCGAGCTAAATTAAATTAAAGTATTTAAGTTGGTCTTTACATTTGAAAACTTTACATTCATTGATATCATTCGGCAGCAAAATTTACACAGTGTGTTTTTAAAGAGTGTATGTCATTAATTATTTTTATTGTTCGTCTTTAATGGAAGCTGAGATAGTCTTTCATTATTTTACGGGATATGAAAATCAAAGATTGTTTTCATTTTTAAACAGTTCTTTGCCTCACACTTTTGGTTCATAACCCATCAGTTGAGAAACATAGATTTAGACTCCGAAATTGGAATGTCTATCAAAGTTACTATTTGCCCCTGAATTATCCAGAAATGATGAATTTGTTCTCACTGAGTATATAGATGGATCTAGAGCCATTGATATATATTGATGGTATTCATCATATATATTAAGAGAGATTAGAAATATTTTCTTAAATATAAGAGAAAATAATAATAATTACTGAACTAAAAGAAACAAAGAAGATAAGATGTCAGATGTGCCCAGGACGCATAGAGGATACAAGGTCAAAAGACCAATGGTTAACTCTTAATATCAAATATGTGGGTTTTTTTAACATTCATTAATTTTATGAAACAATTAAGTGAGCTCAAATGGGTCAAATATTACATAATGTATACACAATCATTGGGTTGGGTCTTTGTCTGTTTTTTTCTTTTTAATTGACTTTGAGATCACGATGTAAATTATAACCATAGAAAAGTTTAATGGTGGCCATTTCTGCTATTTTATAACTTTACTCATCACTGTTGTCCCAAGATTTTGAGAATTGGTATCCTTCATACCACTTTTTTTCCAATAATTTTTAAAATGAAGATTCTGTATTGTTGCTATTTTTAGCTTCATGGAATTTTTGAAACTTTTTTTGATAATAATAAATAATTATCATTTATAATTTTTTTAGAAAACTATTAAGAATTTAAAGGATATGTGACGAATATGATATACTATACAGGTAGACCTGTATATGCCAAAAATTAACAACGAACCGATTCCTTTATCAGCTGTTGATTTGATGTATTTGCTCTTAAAGCTGCCATTCTTCTTTCTTAATTCTCGTGAAGAGCACATCTATTAAATAAATATGTTTTGACATTGCAAATAAGTTAAAAATGCAGCTAAATCATTGTTTTTGCAATGAAAAGTTGTCACACAAAGTCACATTTTATGGTTTTGAATAGTGACCTCTTTTTTCTACGATTCCCTTGTCTTATTCTCAAAAGGATTAAATAAAAGCTGCTTTGTCATACATAGAACAAGAAAAAAATATAAGCAACTTTTCGATTCCTTTCTTATAATAGCTGACATGGTGTCTGTATGTATTATCATATGTTTCATGACGTCATCTTAGCTCTGGTTTGTATGCTCACTAGGAGGGGTCTTTTTTCATAACTTCAGTTACTTTAGTGTGTTCTAAACGTTGATTTATACACCTCGAATTCAATGAGTCGAATCTGTTAGTATATGTAATCCGACTAAAAGATCAGTGATTCCCAATCTTTTGACAAAAAGTTTTCCTTAAAGTTTGAAACTTGAATGACCCCTCTTCCATAAAAGACTTATAACCAGAAATCTTCTATTCCCTTTATTTCTATGAAGAAGAGGGAATGTCACATTTTAAAAATCCTTTACTCTGGAAATGCCACAAGCTATAGATAAAGGAGGGCCAAAAAAAAATATATATAAAATACCCCTTGTATGAGATAATATATACATTAATAAACCACTCTACTAAAAATTAATATATGTACTCTCTTGATCTTTTCATTTATGTCTGTATTAATCAATTTAAGTCATATGTGTACATTTAAATTTTAAAATAGTAGTAAATTCAAAGATATATATTTGTATCCTCAGGAGAGAATGAATTCTAAATGGTCTATGTATATAATTTAAAAATAGCATTTATTTATAAATAAAAAAAAACAAAAAACAATTTCTTTATTTCATTTTTGAATATATATATATATATATTTATATTGTCATAGGCACATCCTTCTGGTGCTTACTTGACATCGTTCCCATCAAGAATGAAAAACGTCAGGTCGTTCTCTTCCTCGCCTCACATAAAGAAATTCCTCCTCCACGATGTGCCACAATTTACCCCGGATATAATACCCTCAACGTTCCAGGCATCAATCAAACGAGTTTACCTCCCAACGACCTCGAAGATGAAGACACCTATGAATCCTCAAATGCCGTTGGAAATCATTTACTACCCTCCAATTTGGATCCTGAAGCACCCTCAAACTACAATTATGGTCGCCGAAGAAGCCGTGCCGTTTTGTATCAACTCTCTGGTCATTATAAAACTGACAAATCCAAAAAAATTCATAATAAGCTTAATTCAGTGAGTTGCTACGCTGGGCTTTTTAGTTCAGAGTCCTTATTTGTATGTTTATATATTTATTACTTTATCTAGTCTCTTCTGAGTCCTCCCTCGACCAATATTCAACCTCTTCCTGAGTACAAAACCTCTGTTGTAAAGAAACCTCGTTGGGTTTTGAGCCATTATGGAGTCATCAAGACCTGCTGGGATGTTATCGTACTTTGTGCAACCATTTATGTGGCCATTATCGTGCCGTACAATGCAGCTTTTAAAAGTAAAAACTACGGGTATATCGTCGTCAAGAATGAATCCATGTTTGAGGAACGATGGAATGCTAGTGAGAGCGGGAATTTTTCCTTGGACTCCAATGCTACGTCAGATTATACCATGTTAGACTCATTAGCAAGGAACTATGACGTCGTGGTGGAAGCCATATTCCTTCTTGGTAAGGAATTTAGTATGTACCCATATTATAGAATTTAGCAATTCGGAAATTGATTCTTAATAACGCCTTTGATTATATATTTTTATTTGTGTAATTTTGTACGTTACTTCATACGAATAGCTACACAATAAATAAAAGATATTACTTGGGTCGTCATAATATGACCCAAGTACCCTTGCTACACTTTTTTTTTTCAGCAATATGTAACTGTTTTGAAGATCATTGAAGTTTTCAAATCAAATAACTTTTATTTCTTTTTATTGTTGTTTAAATCTGTTTTTCGAGTATTAATAGTTTTAATTTGATGAGTATTTTCTCTCTTGATTAATTTAAAACAAGTTTTGCGAATGAGAAAAAAATAAGAAAACTTCCAGAACGTAAATTTAACTTTTCTTTTAATTTTGACTCTAATTCCAACTCAACTGTGTTTATATTTACATACATGAGACAATACCATCCAGAGAAAAAGTACATGTACCCTAGCTCTAGAGTGGTATCCATTAACCATCATTTCATTGATTCAAAGAGCAGGAAGAAATGAATTAAAATCATTGTACACACTCAAAAAAATTGATTTTTCTAACCTTCACTTAAATTAAGGGCCATTCAAAGACTCAATATTTTCCCTTACAGATATTATTTTAAACTTTCGTACCACCTATGTCAATAAGAAGGGAGAGGTTGTCTCTAGTTCGAAAAGCATAGCATTTAATTACCTTAAAGGATGGTTCCTCTTGGATCTTATTGCCGCCTTACCCTTTGATGCCCTTGAGCTCATCACTGATACAGTAAGTAGCTAATTATCTAGACAATTCGTTGTAGTACTAACTATGAACACTCATAACTTATCCAGGAATCAGAGTCCTTTACTTCTATTCATCTCCTTAAGTTAACAAGACTTTTGCGCTTGCTCCGCCTTCTACAAAAAATGGATCGGTGAGACACACAAAGAATTAAAATTATTTTGTTGCTTTGATGATGAGTCGAGGGTTCTTCTCTTAGGTATTCACAATATTCAGCTGTTATATTAACACTCCTCATGATGACTTTTGCTCTCCTGGCGCATTGGATGGCATGCATTTGGTTTGTAATTGGAGAAATAGAACAACTGGAGAATCCTTCAACCCATTTTTCGGAGGATGTGTGGCCAGGTAATACAGGAGTTAGTCGTGTTTGATGCTCTGCATCACGACTGAACTTGTAACTCAATTCGCGAGTAAAATATCAAATCAATTTTCCCCATTTAAATGAATGTACCTACCTACATATTTGCCATATTATATCCCCCCTTCCAACCCCAAAATAGACCCAATCAATTATTTATTATCGCTTTTGAAATAAGACAATACACTATAACTACCATAAAGTATACAGAGCATGGTTGTGTCACAGCCCTGATTGACGTGAGTATGTTTGCAGTTTTCTGCCATATTCGTAATTCAATAAGCCACGGAATTTAAGGCAAAAAGAACAGTATGTGGTAATTATGATTCGTATGTTGAGAAACTTGTTGGTATTGTATTCCAGACTCAGTTAAAGAAGGATGTAGGCGAAACACTTGTCTCCCCCCCCCCCAAGTTCCATACTTCATCGAACTCTTTGTGGTTGGAAAAATAAAATATGTTTTTTTATTATGGCTAAACAGAGCGTGAGTCACGAACCATACGAGTGGGGTGAACCAAATTAACAAACCACTGAAACTGACTCACCGAACCCCTGGGATTCGATCGAACCCAGATTAAGAACCATTGACTTAAATATAAATATAACGTTCAAATATTAATTTATCATCAATAAGAAGACATATTTAGGGATAAACATTTTGTAGTGACAATTATATCTTTTTATCCCGTACTATTGCTTATCAGGGAGCTCATAATATTAAAAAAGACATTAATTCAATAATACCATAAGTAGGAATGTAAGTAATATACAAATGGGGTGTCTAAAATAAAAAAAAAGAGAAAATCAACCTGGTAACTCTGACATTTTGATGAATGTTGAGAGGGAAGCAGCTTGAGCTGTCATGACGTTTTATGAGCCTCAAACTGCTACTCTCCTTTATATATACAAATGAAGACATCAATAATAAATAATAACATTATGTATACCATAGATGAGAGGCAGAAAATTAACTGAAATTAATGTCAGGAAATTATATATTTTTAACTAATAATAATTATACGAGGACTTGAGCCCTTTTTGTTTACATTTTATTTGCTTTATTAACCTTAATGCATGATTTCCTTCATGGTAGATCTTTACTATCAGGTAGATGTTCTCCCCTCAGTAATTAAGGAAAAATGATAACAGCTTTGGAAAATAAAAAGTACTGTTCGATGTTGCAACTCCACAAAATCTCGCACGCAGCATTTTGCATATTATTTACATTCCTAATCATAAGTATCACTCCCACCTTGTCCTCGCGCTTTAAAAAATCACTATTTCTATATACATATTAATTAGTAAAGATATACACTTTGTTGAGATGAGAGAGTGTGCCCGCTATTACTAAGTGGTAATTCTGTATTTTATCGACTGATTGTTATTTGACACTACTAAATAATACTCATAACATTTGGAAACTGAGAGGATTGAAAGGAATTTGAATAGTCAAATCACGGAGAAGGAACAACATAATTTAGCCATAATTTCTTAATAATCGGAAATTGAACTAGTTAAGATTGTAGGAAGCTCAAGGCTCAAGGATGCAGAAAAACTGAATTCAAAATGATAATCAAGTTAGTGATACCAACTGATATCTTTCTTGTCTTTTCTTACACTCAATACTGTATAAACATTTTACCCGTGTATATTTATTACTTCGAGCTAGCAAAATACCTGTTGGATGAAGAAGTTATGAATGAAATTTATTTAAATCAAAGATATCAATATGAATACTTAAAGAACTGCTTTTATGAAAGCAGTTTTTGTAGTACTTTTTATAAATTATTCATAATTAATTATTATCAATAATACAAAACTATAGTATTTTTTATCTGTTTACTATTGGCAACCACATTCAATTTTTCTCCCTCTGGAGCCAAGAGAAAGAGACTCAAAAGATTATTAATTCAAGTTTATCAAATATAGAAAGCTGTATTCTTAATGCCATAAAATTCAGCCTATGTTTATAATTATTCAAAGGTCTTCTGACCTTGAATATCTATAATTATAAATGTGTGTAAAAACGACTAGTCTCAAGCAAAAATTACGAGTCATAATAATTAAAGAAAAATATACCATAGATTTTATTTGGAAGGTCATATCGAAGCCAAATAAAGTCACTTAAATCAAACGAAGGCTGTAAACTATATCTAATATTCCTTGCTTCCTTAACCCATTCCATAAATTTAAATATAAAGCTCATAATTGGCCCAAATATCTCTCCAAAATAATGGAGCGTACATATTTATGAAATAAAATATAAATTTGGATATTTTCTTTTTTCATTTCCTTGATTTATGTTCCATATTGTGTTTATGATTGATGACTTTGATCTGAAGGCATGAAGTCACATTGATGTTTATTTTTATTAGGACTATTTTAAAGCTCAAAGTTCAGGATCGTTAATCGTTTGATGTCAAAAAATATAAAACCATTTTCCTTTCATGTGTTTTTAAATAAAGCCCATCAGTAGACAGTAAATAGCCTATGTCTAAATTCTTTCTTACCCGTTTCTTGCTTCTTTTAGCTTATCAGCCGTAAAGAAAAAAAAAAAAAAACCCTTGATTTTTTATTAACTTGTTCATTGAAAGCTAAAATATATTTCAATTTTTGAGTTATTATTTAGGTATACTTAGGAATGTAAATAATATACAAAATGCCGCGTGTGAGATTTTGTGGAGTTGGCACTTTCAACAGTACTTTTTGTTTTCCAAAGCTGCTATCATTTTCCATTTATTACTGAGGGGAGAACATTTACCTAATAGTAAAGATCTCGCATGAAGGAATATATGAGTTAAGGTTAATAAAGCAAATAAAATGTAAATAAAAAAAGGGCTCAAGTCCTCGTATAATTATTATTAGCTAAAAATATATAATTTCCTGACATTAATTTCAGTTAATTTTCTGCCTCTCACCTATGGTATACATACATAAAGTTATTATTTATTATTGATGTTTTCATTTGTATACATATATAAAGGAGAATAGCAGCTTGACGCTCAGTAAAACATAATGACAGCTCAAGCTGCTTCCTTCTCAACATTCATCAAATTGTCAGAGTTACCAGGTTGATGATTTTCTCTTTTTATTTATTTTACACACCCTATTTGCATATTATTTACATTCCTGGGTATACTATACATGGATTAATTTCATCAATATACAAATCAATCGTTTATACTTGTATAACATTATAAAGTTCAAAAAAAGGGCGCGAAATTCTGGATTTAATATTTTTTAATTTTATCAAAATCATAAATAATAATAATACCCTTTATGGAGTTCATAGCATGTAGAGTTAGCTGCAGTAATTTAAAAGAGTCAACTGATGAAAAACAGCTGAAGGGAGAATACATAGTGATGCCTTTGTTTATCCCAAAAAATTTGTTGTGATTGCGTATATGAGTACTTAGAAACATTATTCATACCCCCACTTAGGTAGACATAAAATATGTGTTTGCTATTATTTACTACTCAAAGATAAATCACCTCCGCATGCGAGAGGTTTTCATATAGGTTTTGAATGCAAAATTTAATTTTAACTCTTTGGATTATTGGAAACAAATGATACATTCCTCATGCTTAAATATCATAAGTAAATATGCCAACTAACAATAGTCATTATTTCATTCATTTATAGACTTTGTTGGACTCAAATATGGACTTAGTAGTCTTATAAAAAGTTTTCTACACAAAACCGTTCATATTTTAACTATTTGTGATTGTAAAACACTGTTAAATATATAATATGAATTGTCTTACAAAAATACATGGATCTTATTTTATTCATTTTCAAATTTGTTTTTTTTCAAAAACACAAGAAAAATCCCAAATTTTGATTTTAATATTTTTTTTTAAACGAAAAATCAGGTAATTTGGAGTCTCTGAAAATTCAAAAAAATGACTAATACTTGTATGTTTATTAGTGAAAGTTTGGAGAAAATGTGTGCGGAATTGTTTTGTCTACTGTTTTATGTGCATTTGTTATTAGGATAAGTCTATAAAATACTCAATTTTTCTTTTTTTTGTTAAAAATATATAATACCTTGTCTCTTCAGCCATGTTTCATCCATTCAACATTCTCCGATCCTGTACAATTATTCTTAAATTACCCTCTGATACATAATGTTTCAGATATATTTTTGATCAAAACTACTTTTAAAAAGTAAAAAAAAACAACATATATATTATTCCATTGGTAACAATAAACATTAATAGACTCTGTCTCTTAAATATTGTTTTTTTCTTTTAATGGATACAAAAATAATATTTTACTCCTATTAAAATGAATTTTAAATTTCCATAAAATACATTTGTAGTATAATAATAATAAAATATATTAACACTCTATAGGATGGATCAACTTACTTGCAGAGAGAATGGGTCTTCCGAATGGAAGCTATGTTCCTCACTCAGAGGCCTACGTTACTGCACTTTACTACTCATGTACCTCATTAACGACCGTGGGATTCGGTAACGTCTCTGCAAATACGACCTGGGAAAAGATCTTTTCTGTTGTTATTATGCTCATTGGAGGTAATTCTATAATATATTACATTAAAACTTGTCATTAGATTGAGTAATTTAATGAATACTTAATTAACTATTATTTAGAGATAAAATAAATTTTAGAGCGGTACCTTGACATATGAGTTTAATACAGGAACGACCATGCAATTTGACTTTTTTTTTACTCATTATATCTTTTTGTGACTTGTGTTAGATGTGTTTTAAGGTGGGCTAACTATTTACATATATGATGAAAATTTAGGTGCTACGTCGCAAAGTTTAATGAAGTTTAATTTTAAGACTCACGTACGTGAGTAAAATGAATGTTTACGTCCACTTGACTTCTTGAGCTATGTCAATAAGCTCTATTAGATCTGGAGCGATACAAGCGTAAGTCACGCAACCCATTGTGGAGAATAACATCATTTTTGATGAAAAATTCTCGTTGACAATTTAAATTGACGTTTGTACAATTTTCATCAATAATATTTTATCTTTGTTGTCATGTAGATATTTCAAACAATCCTTTCATTTTGAGGTCATACTTTATATCCTTCAAAATTGTTTCGAAGCCAATAAAAATATACTCCCTCCATATTTTCAAATTAAAAATCCAATTTTATCTTCTTTTAAGGGTTTTAAAATAAAAAAAGTTATTGAATTTTTTGCTCAAGTTGATGAATCCGTCCTGTCCTTTGAAATTGGTTATCGACTTCAATCCTTTTATGTACAAAAATATCTAAATAGCAAATATATTCAATTGTATATATGTATAAGATCCTTTAATATAAAATTACTTATATTTAACAGTGTTTCCAATTAAACAATTTAAAAAAAACGCCCTTTTAATAACACTTTGTTCTGTGATCAAACATTAATTTGCATATCAAATTCATTTTCCTCATTTAAATTAATGTAACTCAAGATTCAAAATATATATTTTCCTCATTAATATCTTTTATTCTTAAATTTATTGATTTCAAAATATCAATTTCTGATTTTTGTATGGAAATCAAAATGTGTTCAACCTAACATATATATATACTCATAATATTTTAGCATTGATGCATGCAACGATATTTGGTAATGTAACTGCCTTGGTTCAGCGTCTCTATGGGGATCGAAAGGCATTATATCAGACAAAATGGAGAAATTTGAAGGACTTTGCCATACTCCACTCAGTTCCAAAACATTTAAAACAAAGAATGCAGGATTATTTTCAAACGATGTGGTCCTTGAATCAAGGAATCGATCCAATTGAAGTAAGATACATTAAGAGTGATTGCTTATAGTAATATCATCTACTTCGTGTTTCATAATGATGTATTTATGTCATTTTTATCTCCTGAATAATCGTTTCTAGATATTACAAGACTATCCAGAAGAGCTTCGGGGTGATGTTTCTCTTCACCTTCATAAAGAAATTTTGAGTCTTCCCATATTTGAAACAGCAAGCGCTGGCTGTAAAAAACTCCTAAGTCTACAAATCAAAACAAACTTTTGTGCTCCAGATGAATTTTTAATTCACAAAGGAGACGCACTACAGAACATTTATTATTTATATAATGGTTCAATGGAGGTTCTACAAGAAGGAATGGTTGTTGCCATTTTGGGTAAGATTCATAACAAACTGTGTAATTATACTATGGTACAATCTGTGTACTAGTGTTGCTGACCCTATCAGCCGAGACTAAGACACAAATAAGACTTGGAGGGATCAGGACCGACCAAGACAATACTAAGACTTTGAGAGGTCGAAACCAAGACGAGACTAAGACTGATCTCAAAAACTACATCACACGTGCGAGAGTCTCATTAAATTATCATTAAACTTCAACTCGAATTTAAAATATTCAGACTTAAATAAGACTTTAATGAGTCCCATAGACATTCTTTATTTTACATTATTATGTAGATGCCATATCACTTTTATAAAATTGAATGTTAATATTGATGATAATTAATTAAATCAAAGTTCACTCTCATGGGGGACTCGAACTTGACTCTAGTTACACATTCGAGACTTGACTCGGACTCGTGAACAGCTTTGGTATCTATAGAGCTATAAATCCTAAGCTTTGCCGGTATCTAAAAGAAAAGAAGGGAAAATTTGACCTGGACACCCTGACAATTTGAAGAATATTTGAAAGGAGAGACGCGTCAGCTGTCATGACGTTTTACTATATTAGCTATTATCTTTCCCCTTTAGAGGGGGCAAGTATTGACGGTTTTTTATATGAAATAAACATAAATTCATATCCATCAGAAGATTCTAATTGTTCACTGTATCAGACATTATAATTATTTGTAAATGGCGTGTATTACTCCATTACACGTAATTAGTGCTACATGTTCTCCCCTCAATAATTAAGGAATAATGATGATACAAAATTATGTAGATTGCCAACTATTAAAATCATTGGATGCCGAAAAAAGGCTTAGGATTTACAGCTCAAAGGTATCTATGTAGACATGATTAGCTCGAATGAACTAAGTACATAATTGGTATGTACAATTATTAATATAACACTATATTAAATACACAAGTAGAACAGCCTTAGAATTAAATGCTTCTTTTTCCCCTCTCCTCCATTCAAATTAATTAAAGAAACGTATGTTTTAATGCCTGTATCACAAATGATAATATAGGTAAGGGGGACCTGGTGGGCTGTGATATCAAAGGACATTTAGAGCCACCCTCACTCCTTGGGGGTTCAAACGAGGTTGTTGTGAAGTCTAGTTGTGATGTAAGAGCATTAACCTATTGTGATTTAAAATGTCTGCACATTCCGGGAATGATTGAGATTCTTCGACTTTATCCAGAGTTTCAAGAGCAGTTTAAAGAGGATATTCAGCATGATCTCACATTCAACCTCAGAGAGGGCTATGAGGCAGAAGTAATGAATAGGCTACTCCAAGGGATAATTATATTAAATTGTGATTCTTTTAGGAGTCTTCTATCGATAACGAGGAGTCTGTTCTGCCCCTTCAATCCATTTCTGAGGAGATTGATGAAGTAAAGTCCAATCACTCCAGTAAGTCCGTCCATAGTTCTTCAACCGAAGCAAGAAAAAACCGTGATATAATTAGGGATATTACGTATTTATCATTTGAGGTAAAAATTATAATTAATTATGCTCCTTTTCCTAGACTCTCTGTATTAATGACTAATCAATTAATATATGTAATATTCTCTTTCCAATCAGATGAAATACGTTATGGAGAAACTAGAAAGAATCTCTCTTTCAGTGAAAACTCCTTCAAACCATCATCAGTCAATACAACCCACGGCAAACTCAACAAATGCCTCTGTTTATCAGGATAAAAGTGTACAAACTGAATTTCCGGCCACGATGTTGGAAGAATATGTAATTAAAAACCGGAAGCGAATATTAAGACTTTTAGGTGGAACAGAATATAAATTTGGCACAAATGTATCCTTATAAGAATGGTAGCCAAATCAAAATCTCACTTAACATTTGAGCAATATTGTTGTTTTAAATATTGTTAAAATGACCCTTGATGTATGGCAAGGCTGATGCCAGAGGGAGGATAAGGGGCCTCACTCCCTCATACATACCTTCTCGTACCACTAACTGAGACCCATATTTATATATGTTGAAAATATGTTATATCCTTCCCTTACGATACTTATTCTCCCACCCACCCACCCTTGATCATGGCATCCTGGGTTCAGCATCATTTGGGTCATTACTACATATCCGAACCTTGACTTGGTTACCATTCTATTTTAATTAGACCATTATTCCTCATTTTGTTTTTCCGTTGTTTGTTTTTACTCTCCACTGTCAAAATTATGTCTACACATGAACTTTAGCATCAATTCCCTCATTTTATAGATTATTTAGTATACTTTTTTAATCATTATTAGCACTACACAATAGTAGCACTCCCATCACACCAGTATAAATACTTCTACCTATGTATATGTAACCAAGCACAAGAATTTTATATGTAGCTCATTAGTATAGTGTAGAAAAAAAGAGATGAGTAGAGATGTGTGTTAAGGTATGTAACGATCTCAATTCAAGACATATAAGATTTGCATTTATTGTATATTTGTATAAAATAACATTTATACTCATTTTATAATATTTTTTATAAATGATTTTTTTAGCTACAGAAATTCAGTCGAGGGGGGCAAAATTTGACAGAAAAAAGAAGCATTAATCAAAACTTTGCTTGAAAGTGTGGTACAAGAAATTAAAAAAAAAAAAACCAAAAAGAGGCTCATTTAATGGAAGATGAGATCCTAGGACAAACTTCTTCTAATTAGATATTCAATTCAACAAAATTAGGGCTCATAGAGAATGCATTTGCCCCTCCAATCATACTAATATGCCCTTATTTAAATTCAAAAGTAAAATTTTTCTTTACAATTTATAAAAATATATTTTCTGTGTCAGGGGCGACCTGGCTCGATATTCATCTTTCAATAGTATACATAGATTGACTAAATTTAATATCCTATGAAATATGTGTCTCAGGATTTCTGCACCATCTTGCGACTACATATGAAAGTTTTGTGAATTTGCACTTGTTCTGTTTGGAATATTTCTTAAATAGGGAT
Source organism: Lepeophtheirus nordmannii (assembly GCA_963680855.1). Classification (NCBI taxonomy): domain Eukaryota; kingdom Metazoa; phylum Arthropoda; class Copepoda; order Siphonostomatoida; family Caligidae; genus Lepeophtheirus; species Lepeophtheirus nordmannii. The sequence continues at coordinate 3,311,483 of OY804525.1, read as the reverse complement.
ATAAGACACTATGAATCAACTAGTTTATTTTAATTAAGGCTGTTTGAATCTTAAAATGAGAACACTGGGATTTCAGCAATTGTTACATTTCTGAGTAATTACATGACAAATAATTTAATAGCCTGCTGAAATTCTATGCTTTTATGATAAAATCATGATTCAATTAAATTTTTTCTAAACCTGATAAAAAGAAAGTAGAACCGGTTGTGTTGGTATTGATTCCAAACCAAGGACCGCAATTTATTTAGCTCCATATTTTGGTGCGAAAAGATAAGAGAATTTGATTCTGAATGATACCATTCCTCCGTGTTTATTTTGCATAGTCATCAAAGTGAAACAAAATATTTATTTAACTAAATATCAATGAATGAATGAGTTAATTATTACTTCAATATCATTCATTTGGGTTTTAATTTCATTTATACAAGAGACATTACCTAAAAAAATTGTTACTTTTTGCAATGTGTAATTTCGGGATGGTTCTTAAAGAAATGAAATGAAGACTTTGAGGCATGAATTAGGATTTATAACATTATTTTTTACTTTAGCTGATAATCTTTTTGAGGTGAGCTTCCAATTGCTGGGTAGTTACACTCAACAAACAGTTTAATAATAACTAATCTAAATAGATTTATTTTTGATCATAAAAACTATAGGAACGATCTTTTTTTATAATTCAACTATTTTTTAAAAAAATTGGGATGGAAACAACACTATAAAAATATATATTGGTTCGATTAAAATCCTTCATACAAACTTTATATGAACCAATGCTTTTAAAAGAAATGTCTTCATTATAATTGAGCTATACAAATAACTTTCTAAAAGGGATCATTTCATTTTCCTTATTAGAGAGAAACTATTTTGTATCGAGATGGAATTTATTCTCTATCTTATTCTGTCTTGTACTCACCACATCAAGTTATTTCAAGATCAAATATTCAACTTATTTTTAAATATTCCAAATTAGTATAATTAAAAAAATATGAGGTACAGAAAAGCTTTACAAAACCCCTCACAAATCAATTTGACAGTTGGTATTTTTCTCTTTGCATTGAAATTTTTTATTTTTTATTTTTGTTTGCAATTACGAATTAATCTTTAACATTTTTTATATTGTATTTTTGTTAAAATTACTACATATAATATAAAATCTAAAAAAAAAAAAAATCAGGTCAATCGTTGATTTTGACTTTTAATTGCGTTCTTTTTTTGTTTCAAATATATTTTGTATGAAAATATAATAATGTTTACAAGGAGTTTTACATTTGATTGAGTTCAAACATGAATCAAGTTCTCCGTACTTATCTAAAAGTGGAAATACCCGAGAGGAACGAGTCTCCACTCCTCATCTCTTAAGGGCAATAATAAAATAATTACTGATTCAATTGTTTAATTTGTATTCTTTTTTAGGAATGTCATCCGAAGTGGCCAACTCCTCCAGTTGGAATCCTTTACCTCGTACTCCTTCACCTCATGTATCCAGTCCTTCATCTCCTTCAAATGGTCCTAAATATCAACATCCTCCTAAGCGCCCTTCCACCATAATTAGATACAACTCCACACCTATTCGCACGAACCCAAAAAAAAGAGTAAAGCTTTTGTATCAGCAAAAGACACTTCCCTCCATCTCCCTATGTCTTGCCACTCCAGAAGATGAAAAAAAAATAATCACAAGTGAGAAAAGTAATGCTGAGGGTGAATGTCCCTTTGCTCAGGACGATCCACAGGATGAGGAATTGGATGACTATGCTGAATACATTCACATGATTAATGAAACGATGAATAATAATGGATGCCCAGGGAATTACAGTATGAGGAAAAGGCACAGTACTGGAAGTGCATGTCCAGCTTCCTTTGAGGATTGGAAGAAAATAAAACGGAGAGAATCAGGGCTGGGTCAAGGATCAACCACGTCTTTGGACACTAAGCCTTTTGTTACAGACTTTTAATGTAATATATAAGTACCTTCCACTCAACATAAACTTTTTGGAATATTATTAAAAAAGTTCTAAATTAATATTTTTATTAATTAATCACCTTTGCACTCATTAAATTTTGTTATATTCGAATCCCTTCTATGATTATTAAGATAAATATATAACCCTATATTTTTTTAATTGTGTGTTTCTTTTATTTTTACTTATTTCTCCCACTTAAATCATTCTAATCAAGGGACCTTCATCAGTTATAAAGGAGTAGGATATTTTTGTGGTAAAACAGCAATAATTTGTATTGAAACAATTTATTACTGTATATATTGATTTTGAAGCCTGATTGACATATTTTTATCCTTAAAAACTGTATCAACAATTTTTGTATAAGAAACGAATTCAAATGCTTTTAAATTACTTAACCCCTCAAAACACAAGTGTGAGCGGAATAGTACGGTAAGCAATCGTCCAAAAAAATTTGAATCGGTCATTTTTGATTGATTTACTATTTGACAATATTAATTAATACACAATAGCTACTTATAATTGTTGCAAGCTCAATATTCAACGATACTGAGGGTACTGATTTCAAATTGATTAAGGTAATGAACCCAAAACTGATATATTTCTTTCCTTCCTTAAACTCAACACTATCTCAACATTTCGTCCATGTCTAACCATAAATCTCGCTCACACCTCCTCCTCACGATCTACAAAAGTCACATCCCTAATTATAAATTGATAACTAGACATGGACATTTTGTTGAGATAAAATTGAGTTTAAGGAAGAAAATAAATGTATGAGTTGAACCCACTACATTGATCAGCAATTTGAGTTTCGTATCGTTGAGGTGAGAGCTGGCTTCAATTATAAATAGCTATTGTCAACTATTTAATATTGTGAAATAATAATCAGGAGATAAAATGTAGAGGCACCAAGTAGTATCTGCAGGCATGTTTTCTTACCTCATACAATTTTTTTGTATATTATCTCTAAGAATGTAAATAATATGCAAATGGGGTGTGTAAAATAAAAAGAAAGAGAAAATCATCAACCTGGTAACTATGTGACAATTTGATGAATGTTGAGAGGGAAGCAGCTTGAGCTGTCATGACGTTTGACTGAGCTGTTACAAATGAAGACATCAATACGTAATAAATAATAACACTATGTATACCATAGATGAGAGGCAGAAAATTAACTGAAATGAATGTCAGGAAATTATATATTTTTAACTAATGATAATTATACGAGAACTTGAGCCCTTTTTGTTTACATTTTATTTGATTTATTAACCTTAATGAATGTATTCCTTCATGCAAGATCTTTACTATCAGGTAAATGTTCTCCCCTCAGTAGTAATAAAGGAAAAATGATAACAGCTTTGGAAAACAAAAAGTACTGTTCGAAGAGCCAACTCCACAAAATCTCGCACGCGGCATTTTGCATATTATTTACATTCCTATATATTATCTCCTTCAATATAGTTCGCTTGGGCAGCTATACACCTGCAGAGTCGTTCTTCCTAATCTTGAATTTTCTGACGTCAAAACTTATTGCTGATTAACTCTAAAGTCAAATGTTCCTCTTTTCATTTTCATTAGAAAGACATCAGATAACAATGGCAATTTGAGTGTTATTATCACAAAAATTTGTATTGTACAGGATTCAACTATTTCATTGAGGCTAATCCTTCTAACTCCGTCACGAGAAGGAATATAATATAATCAGTCTCATGAGATAATATTATCAATCCTATGGATTCCTACAATATCGGATTCACGATCCTGAGCTTCTGTCTCCGGAGCTTAGCCCAAGCCCAAGGGATCCTCTGGTGTTTCTCCGAGTCTGAGCGGCTCAAACTCATCATGTCATGGAATCATCAACTATCCAAAGATGTGCTATAGTTCTATAGAGCTGTTCTATACTTGAGTCATTTTGATGGATTCAGATCTCACTCAAAGCCTACAATCTTGGACTTCCACTCATTTGGGTTAAGATTGGTGTTTGCTTGTCTTGTATCCGGTAGGGTAACTTTTATTTTTCCAGAACACGTTAATGTAGGTCCATTGGCAAAATTATAAGGATTAGGCGAAGGAGGTAAAATGGATTAATAATAATTTTTATAAGTATTTTGTCCGCATGTATGTCGATATATCAGCACCTTGATCGAAAATGTCTTTGCATTCTACTATTATTTTCCATATGATCATTTTCAGAGGTCTCACTATTTTCTTCAGTGATCCAATCAAATAGAACGTTACTTTATTGGCTGAATCTTGGACATTTTTTCACATAATTTCAACTCGATTGAAGTCGCTTTGAGAGCCGTAATTGTTGATTCTAATTTTAAAATAGTAGACTGATCCGATTCACTCTTTAACAGAAAATATTTTAATTGATTTTGGAGAGAAAAATTTTCATGTTCCAATTTATTTATACAATCCAAAACAGTCAAGATCCCTTTGGAATGAGTAACATGAGACCCCTCTCCCATTTTTTTCCTCCAATGCATTTACTTTTCCTTGCTTCGTATTTTTGGAGAGCAGTATTCTGCTTTTGAGCTTAATGTACTTCGTGATGACAATTTAAAATGAAGGAATTTTTTGTATTGAGTTCCATGAATGAGACATAATTTTGATGAATAAGGATAATCAGTGGACATTGATGGAAATAGGAATTTTAGTATTATTCGTATTGAAATAAAAGTATCAGGACTGTCTTCAATTACATTTCTTGAATATATATCTACAATTATTTCATGATTACGGCTTAGAACGTACTGCTTTATGCTTAACTTTCTCAAGGACTCTGTCTCAAAATCCCTAACCAGGAAACCTTGTTGTTACTTTAAGCATTTTCAGGGATCAATAATTTTACGTAAACACGATTCGACAATTTATTGGCAGTTCTTTTATAAATGGATTTGTGATTTTCGTTATATGTCTTCTTTTTATATATATAAAAATTTTCCTATATTATTTAAATTTGAAGTTATCACTAATAAAAGAATAGAAATTATATGCATGCTTAAGCATCCTTCAGAAACATTTGATGCTTGATTTTATTTCGAGCTAATTTGATTATATATTTCTATTAAATTTATCCGTGGACAAAACGTAAGGTTGCGTGTGAATATTGTATTATGTTCCGTTTTTATATATATTATTTTGCATTAATACTAATATTTATTCTTATAATAAATTATAATTTATTATTATTATTGTTAATCGTGTAAGATGGTTTTTGTGTCAATGGAGATAAAATAATACCCCCTTCCCTTAATATTATTTTAATGAGCATGAAGAAAATCACAAATCACAACTCTGAAGATTGTTGTATAATGTAACTTCTGAGTATCCATATTTTTTTTTTTTCAACCCGTCATTAATTGCCACTCTTAAGGACTGAGGACACTCGTACAAGAGATATAAATGCGTGTATTTTAAAGTGTAATGGTAATTAGTTATCCAAATGCTGATGAATTATCATCCAACACAATATCCCTTTATCAATTATAAGTATCAAGGTATTTTTCTTTTGCTTTAGATTAGTTTGTGTATTCTATTACAAAAGTTACGGTAATACCACAAAACCTTTTCTTCAATTTTGGTTGAAAAACAAAATATATTATATTTAAAAAAAGGTATTTTCTAGAAAAAAATTTAACTATAAGTAAAATATTTTTGTTTTTACCTTAACTCAAGCCATCTTACGGGTAATGCCATTCAAAAATATATAAAAAAACTCTCATTTCTACGACTAAACATTACTCAAATCAGACTTACAATTACTGGTGTGGTAGATTGACTTATAATATCTATTTTATTAGCATCATTAAATATTAGGCGCCATTCATACTTTTATAAACGAATGATAAGATATATATTGATTAGAATACGCAAGAATTATTTGGTAAAACCATCAAACATAAATAAATCTGTATTGAATGAAATTGAAAAGGATTTATATTCATATCATATTTGCCTGCACCTTTGTATTATTGTTGTTTAAACAGAGCTGACTCATTTTCAATGACTATAAATGTACCTTGGTCTTGTTGAACTCTAACTTTTTGTCGCACAAAATAAAAAAAAAACAGCATATTTTATAAGTAAGTATATAAAAGTGTCTTAAGAAAGTATAGACTTTCCATGTGGCTTTTTGATAACAAATTCCAGTTAGCACCAATCCTTTGTTTGGATTAATTAATTTCTTTTCTGTATTCTTCTTTCTTTGACATTTTTATTCAAAAAAGAAAAACGGAAATGGAAAATAGACTTATTTAATACTTAAGTACCTGATGTTTGATATAATAATATATATATATTAGACCAGCGATTCCCAACCACTGGGCTGAAGATCGGTACGGGGCTGCACAAGAATTAATTGGATATTTCTGTTTTATTTATTATCTAAGTGTGGAATGATAATAGAGGGGGACTTACTACTTCACCTGCAAATTGAGGAGAAAAAGAGAATATTAAGTGTAAATGCAGATTACAAAACATAATTAATTTTTGGGTTGATAATTCTTAATTGACTCATCGGATTTCACGGGCAACAAGCTACAATGCCTATTACATGTTCTTCACGCTCTTTTGTTATTTGCATCCCCGTTGCCATTTCCAACATCCAATCTATGTGAAGAGGAGTTTTCTGCAATGATAGTCACCAAACAAGGCATAGAAGTAGACTGGACATAATCAACACACTATGGGTGTCTTTGTTTGCCATTGCCCCCAGATGGAACCATTTTGTTGCAAAGAATCAAGCTCAGTGCTCCCATTGATATAGAGTTAATGACAGTTTTTCATGTTATAATATGTGATATTGTTTGAGCAATGTACTAATAAAGTTTCATATGAGTACACAGTAGATTCACGTTTATTGTTATTTTTTAATATTGTCAAGCATTGACTGGTCCGCTGTTAGAAAATGGTTGGGGACCACTCTATTAGACAGTCCCGTTTTCAAGGTCTTGACTGAATTACCCAATTACTTGAAGAACTATGTTTGAAGAATTTTAAAAACTTTTGAAATTCTTTAAGTTTCTTTATTAGAAGTAAATTTACCCGGTGGTGGGATTCATCCGGTTTGCACCGGTTCTATAGAACCGTCTCACAAAATTTTATGAGATCAGTGAGCCGGCTAGCATTACTGGTTACAGCAATAAAACTTTTGAAATAGAAAACTGACAAAAAAATTAAGTCCCACCATTGAACTTAAATATTCGATCCCTGATCAAAGTTTTCTGAGAGTTCTCTTTTTCTATATTTCAAACATATCTTTAAGGATTTGAAAAGATACACCACTTTTTTTTTAAATTGTTCAGACATAATTTTAGCATTAGACAAAGAAATTTTGGCGAACAAATTAAAGATGAATTCACTTATTGTTATCTTCATTTTGGAACTAAAAAGTTAGTTATATTTTTTAATAAACTCAGAGAATTTTATTTTTCTACAACTTATTTTTGCATCGTTAGATACGAGAAAATAATTGAACCTCTTTGATTTGAGTCATGACCCTAAAAACGGGACATATTCATATATAAATATATTATATTTATGTTAAAATCTCAATATGATAGTTTAAGACGTTTATGTACACTTTTTATTGGCATAATTTTACTGAGTCATTTAGTCATTACAAATACAAAGGGTAGAGAAAGTTTTGATCGTTTTGAAAATCATAAGTAATATCAAAACCAAAAATATTGTAGCGGATTTATGTAATTTAGTGCGAAATAAGGAATTGAATTTTTGTTATTCAGGCTCATAATAACTTCTCTAATTTAAATAATATCGTGATGCTAAAGTCTAGTTAAAAAATATATAAGATTCAGCAAAGTTATCAAAAAATTTGAATTTATACAAACCGTCAAATTAGTGCCTCACAACATTAAATATTTCTTCTTTTTTATAACTATTTGCTGATTCTTTCGTATTCTTGAGCCAAATGCCTACTTTAAATATTATGCATTTTTTCAAATTTGGTAAAACTTACAATTGATTGATCAAAAATTTCCAAAATAAGTTGATCGAATCAATTCACCGATATATGAATCGGATTCTAATTTTTCATCTTTGTTGGTTATTGTTGGCTGAATTATATTTATTTTTACTCTATTTCTAATCAATTATTACTATTATTCGTTTTTCTTTAATTTTTGTAATTTGTTTTTTATTATAAGTATATTTTATACATTCTGATATTATTTGTTGAATCTTAAAAAATTTCTCTTATACATTGTTTTAATAATTAATTATACATATAATTGGCTGAGGATGGAATTTATCTATTTTTGAGGAGCAACCAAACGTATAATATACTTCTACACACACCCGGAATGTCTCTTTTTTCACATTTATATTTAAAAAATATTATTACACATGTAATAACGGTTGTGCATAAATTCCATACGTACTAGTTATTCCACAGTATAGGCCTTAAAGATATAACAAAAATACAGCTACAGGCCAAGTAAAAAAAAAATAATTTTGACATAAATAAATTTTACTTTTGTAAAATATTTGAGGTATTTTTATACGTACATACATATGCAGCATGTGTTTTGTAGTTTTTTTCTAATAAAATTTCCACATAAAAATTATTTATTATAATAACTAAGAGTGAAATCCACGTATATTTAATATTAATCAATCTTATAAAAAAGATAAACTTTATTATTTTATACCTAAATGGCAATCAATCACTACAGATTTTGTTAGTATCTGTTTCATTTTGTTTATTTTATTAGTTTTTGAGCATTTTTTTTTGCTTTCTTTTTAAATAAGTTTTTATTTATTTTATTTGGCAAAGAACACCAACTATGAATTGTAAAAGTAGTCGTATATAAAATTAGATTAGCCATTAACTTTAATTCTACTACCTGATAAAAAAGTGGAGTTCACTACATTTTAGATTCATAGTGGTAATTGTACTTTTTATATATACACATGTAGAATGGAACATATCGTTTGCCATAGGTTTGACTTACATACATTGTTTGTATTTTTGAATTCATATATACTCCATTCATGGACGTATTTTTGGAATGTGATTCTACAACCAGACCTGAAGCAAGATAGTCTCGACTATTTTATTAAAAAGATAAAAAATATTGATTTTAAATGGAATTTTTATTCATTCATATTAAATATCAGCAGTTGCACGCAGTTGTACTGCGTAAAATGTGAAAAAAGAGCACTTCCTGGCAAGCTTTTATCACTTTGCAAACTCTGCTATCCAAATGTTTATTATTTGAAGCTGTCATCATTTTTTTGTAAATTCTCGTAGAGGATACAACTATCATATTCAAGGGATAAGTTTTGTCATTTCTAAAGACTAAAAAAATAGTCAAATCATGTGCTTTTTTAAATAAGAAAATGCCACAATATACCCATTATATGTATATGAAATGACTCCTTCCTTCTTTCTCTGTTTTCGTTGCAAAATGCTCAAATGGATTTTTTTTTAAACTGCTTAAAGATTAAACTGCAAATTAATAACTTTTCTTGTTACTCTAACCCTTATTTGAGACTCGACGGCATACAGCTTTGCACAAAGATGACACTTTTTGTGTTGCCTTAGCAATAATTATGGAATAAAAACTTGCTACAATGTAGTATAATTTCTGGTTATTAAGAAACCAAACTAAATAATGTGTACTCCTTCTCCTAGATTGCTGACCATTCAAATTCCCTTCAATCTTCTCAGTTTCCAACAGTTTTTGAGTATTATTTAATGTTGTCAAATAACAATCAGAAAATAAAATGTAGAGGTACCAGATAGTAACCTCAACAATATGCCCATCCCTAACAATGATATTACAACTTCCTAGGTAACATAATTGAGTACAGTTGTGAAAAATTCCATTTATATATATGTAGACATGGCAGAGGGTATAGAAAGTCAAGTTTATTAAGTTTATAAAAAGTTAAAAATTTAAATATTATAAGTTAACTTTCGAAAATTTTTAATATTACGATTTATTTATAATATTAATTAAACGTATAACGGTATGATTTTTATTATATCTCTTAACCTTTCATCCTTCAAAAAGAGAGAATGAAAAATGATCAAAATTCTGGATTAAACCTTGTTAAATTATGAATATAAAGTAATACAAGCTATGATTGAGACTGATACTTCAAACACATAAGTGACTAACATATAGGGAGTACAAATTAGTTTGGTGTGTTTTACAGCTGGTTTTGGTAGTTTCAGAGAGGTTAGTTATTTGTCAATAATATTCAGTTGATATCGCTTCAAGTTTCAAACGAAAAAAACTTGGTTTTTACTTTGTTGAATATGTCAAATTTTGTGGTAACGAAGCAGCTTTTGTAGGAGGTTTTATGTTTCTGCTTTAATTGGAAAGAAAGTGCAAACCAATCGCATGCTTGAAAATTTTAAAATGACAGTGCTCCAACATATAAGTTATGTAAAAAAGGATTTCGACATTTCAAGAATGGCGATTTCAGCGTGGAAGACAAGCCTCGCTCTGGACAGCCAAAAAAATCCAAAGACAAGAAATTGGAGACATTACTCGATGAAAATCTAATTTCAACGCATACAAAAGTTTGTAAAATCATTGGGAGTTACTCAACAAGCCGTTCCCGTACGATTGAAATCCATGAGTGTTATTCACAAGCAAAAAACCTCAAAAAAACGGATCAAACTAATATTCAAAATATCCTTTGTAAATATACATTATAGTACGATAGATTTTACAATTTACGTCAAGTCACCCAAATGTCTTCACACATCCCATTCAGACTTTGATCAATTTGTATTTAGATAGATATGAGTTTCTACAAACTAAATCCAAATTTAATTTTTTTTGCACTAGACTAATCAGTATACGAGAAAAAGAGCTTATGCAAAAATTCTGCACTCACAAAAATTTTTAAAAGTCATTTTATTTTTGAACAAATTGTGATCTTTACAAATCTAAACAAACTATTTATTTTCGGGTAAGTAAAAATACACTTTAAAAATAAAAAAAAATTACTCTCGAGGATTTACCCAATTTTCCCATCTTGAGATATTATTTAAATAAATGTACCTAGATACATATTTAACAAACTAGCCATAAAATTAATTGAAAAATGTGAGTAGGTATATGTGTTGTAAATTCAATACAAAAATAAAAATGTAATTTAAAACTTGATAGATCATTCAAGTAAAAATGATATAGAATACCTAGATACCAGGTGTGTAGATTGATGGTAGCTCCAACTCTAAATTCCTCATCAAAAAAAAAATAACGACTAAATTGCTTTGAAATTGTAGGGAGTGTATTCATTTATTTAGACATAAATATCAAACTACATGTGTAAGCATTTGGAAATGATGAATATTTTTGATGAAAAATTTGCTGACAAACAAAAAACTCAAAAATGATTGCGCATACATATTTTCATTAAATTCTTTAATTTTTTTTACTACATATATGAGAGTGTATCTTTTTCTGTCTATTTAAAAACAGGTTGCTATAATGGTTATTGTATTATAGAGTTGAGAACCCTTATTGCATTGGAGAATGGTAATAACCATATATACCCTAAGACTTATTTGATTTTACACAGAAACATTGCTTTTATTTTACTGAAGAAGTGATCAAGCATATATAAAGTAAATTTCTTCAGAAGGCTACTACTTTATGTAAAATATATATTAAAACAAAACGGTGCTTGAATTAACTATTTTCATAAAATTCACTAATTCACATAATATTAGAGAATCCAAGTCATTTATTACATTTTATCTTCGACTAAGTATAGCTCAAAATTATAGTTCTACATAATTCTTAGAGTAATATAGAGTAAAGTAGAAATTAAATAGCTAGAATCCTAGAATACTAAACCTGATCCCTTCAGAGTGACGTAAGGAAACGTCACTACGTCACATAATTAGGGATGGACATTTTGTTGAGGTGAAAAAGCGTGTCCGGAATTACTATCTGGTGCCTCCACATTGTATCTACTGATTGTTATTAAACAATATATAATAATCAGTGATGTACAAAACTGCGATTTTTAAGCGTGCGAGTAGCTCCTCCCCTTGATGACGTCAAAAATGATATGGTAACTATGAAAGCCAGCTTATTTATTGTCGATATAATACTATGACTGTAGCTGTGACAGCCTTGCTCCAGACTCAAGACAACTCTTCTTGGACTTAAAGTAATTAATTAAATTAAATTGATGTTTTAGAAAGATATTATTCAAATCAAAGTTGTAGATATTACTTTAAATAAACAGGGAATTTTCCAAATTTCAAAATCAGTACATTAGTTTTGGATTTATTGCTATTTTTGTTAAAATTTCATTATTTGTATTCATTTTTAAAAAAAAATAAGTACATAAATGGTAATTTCTGCTCTCTATATATATATTAATCTTCAAGTTGTTAGTTTGATAATAATGGTTATTCATTCATTAACAAGATTTAATAATGATATTTATAATTATTCTACCTTTTCTATAACTCAAGAAAATGGCTGAAAACATATTTAAAATGTCAACAAATGATACATTTTATAGGATAGAAGTATAAATATTTGACTCCATAATGTCATTTTTCGAGAGATATTAACATTAAGAAAGTTTTCAACCAAAATTGTAGGAAAGGTTGTGTGGTATTATCGTAACTTTTATGATAGATAATATAATTTACATATAATAAGAATTATCATATCAAAAGGAAAAGGAAAACAGCTTGGCGATTTATGAATGATGAAAGAATATTTTATAGGATTTCAACCAACATGCATTTTGAGAACGACTCGGACGCTTAAAAATAGCCGTTTTTTACATCACTGATAATAATACACGACAGCAACGATATTGATAAGTCAAATTAGGTATCAAATGATAACTTTCTTTTCTTCCTCATTACCAACTTTATCTCAACATTTTGCCCATGTCTAGACACATAGTTCAACTGAACCCGTGAAATATAAAACATTTAATAACTTTATTTTTATGTAATGAAACGTAAAATTAACATTTTAACATCCTTTCGGGCCATGAATTTTATTTATGTCACTGTCCCTTCCTGCATAGCGCTAGTAGTAAAATGAATTGAATAATCTCGATTTCTTTTTTCCGACTCTCGGATGTTCATTCCAAATTCCAAGGAATAAAATTGATTATTCCCTTGGTGTTCATGACGGGTCCATCCCCATCACAAAATCCGGTCTATGACATAATCAAGAGGGATCCTGAAGTAGCTAACCCATTGTTACATGTAAATGTTTAAAAGAGACGATGCAGTTGATCGTAAGGTAGAAAAGATCCTTACGCCGAGAGATCCATTAAAATTAATAAGCGGGAATGAAGTAAATAAACGCCACCCGTATATTAAGTATAAAAAATGTAACGTATGACGTCACCGGTAGAAAAATAATGAAGGTGGAAAGGTGACATCAAAAAACATACAAATTGAATTTAAAAAGGCCAAATTTTCTAAGCAATGACTTAGTTTACACAACTTATATATATATATCCACACTCAAAAGAGCAATACCAATCGATTAAGGCCAACTTGTTTGACCATGCCGGGCTCTGCTTAAGGTAATTATAAGCCACAGAACAATTATTTAATTGTTCCCAAACACGTTTTAAAAAATTTTTTGTATATAATTTTTATTCAATTTATAGTCTCTTCAAAGGCAAATGAAATTTTCGTATAAATCATAATTTGATTAATTATTTACATATACATACTTGTAAGTTTTTTGATTTATTTTGATCTTTCATATCTCGAACAAAATTGACTGATCCTCCTCAAGTTTGAGTTACTAAATTCTTTGTACTATATTTTATAGATATTTTTCAACATTCTAGAAGTTAATGAACATGTCATGACAACACCCTCAAATGCTTTATACTTTAACTGGTTGATTTAGCAATTTTCATGAGTAAACAAACTGTTTATTTCAAAGATTGATAGATATCCTACTTACACCACTAGTTCATATCTAATAAGTTTCTCTAGAATACAAGGAAAAGGCACTTTTGGGGTTCATTATATTTATTTGTATAATAGACAAAAGAGATATTTGCAATCCTTAATTTTGATGCAAGATAAATGATACTTTATTATTTGATGTAATAACATAAATGCATATTAATAATAATTATATTAAATCTAACATGATATGATGGCATAAAAGACAAGAATGATAAAATGTTTTTAGTACATGTCAAGCCATAAGTATACATAAGTGTACTTGTATACATATAAATGATTAATACAGTAAATATTTTATGACAAAATCAATTTTCTTCTTGGACAGTGATATGACTTGTATAACATTTTATAACTAAACATAGATTTGCTATTTATGTAGATATACCAAGGGAAGAAAGAAATATGATATATTCTAATATTGCAAAAATTCACTCTTGAGATATATTTCAAAAACATAAAGTACTCAAATTAGCAAGCATATGGACAAGATATGAGCTGTCAGCAAATATGGAACGTTGTCCTCTAGAGCGCTCAACTGAAAAGAAAAAAAATGTTAGTAATAATCAGTGATGTATAAAAAGGGTCCAGCTGACATGCACAAAAAGGACGGTTGTTGGCAACATTTGTCTTTTCAAACTTCTTCTTCTTTCTTCTTCTTCTTCTTTTACGACTCAGTTCTATTCAATTCAAAAGCAAGTGTCATTTTTAAATTAAGTTAAAAAATGCCTGAGGGTTTGATTCAGGAACTTGGGTCACCGACAATGGAGGTAGCAACGTTTAAAAATTTGTCCAAGATACGAGTGTGATGGCATTCCGGCCATGCTATTTCTCTACTTCTTCTTCAAGAAATTTCCGATCATGTGACTTTCAAATCTCTGATGTCACAAGAGAAATCTGGATCCATTCAATAAACATGGTATTTGTAAAGATTCAGGTATATTTGATTTCACGTCTGACCTAATGTAATTCATTACTTCATGTATTATCCCACTTTCAGTCGGAGGACATCAAAATTGTATCCAATTTATGGAGAAATACGCCGGTAAATCTGTCTCTTCTTGTTTTCCCGTAACCCAATCATTGGAGCTCTTAAGTCGAGTCAGAATTTTCAAAATAAAACGGGAAATTGACGAAAAGTATAGATTAATAACAATGGAGGAGACTAAGGGCTTCAAGTGTGACAATAGTCGAAAAGATATTCCACTTGAAACATTCAAATGTGGATAATTTAAAGAATGCCTGATATATTCAGTCGAAGAATATTGTTGCCGTGATAAGCATTGACTTGAAGAACTTTTGCTTGTACTAGAATGCTCCGATCGTCAATTATGATTCTGAGAGTGGCTTTTGCATGATGAGGGGATGTGCTTTTATCTAATGTTATAATTAAAATTCTCTCATCTTGTGTATATTGTTCTTCATGAACTTGATTATTCCATTTTTAAGGATTATTTTTTCATTTATTTGTTTTTGATGTTTCTAGTTTATTAATACATATGCAATCGATTCAATGACTTGTTATAGTAGTCGATTTCAATGTAAGTAATTGCGTGACTGTAATTACTTTTTTCTTTTAAATTATATTTGAAAACTTTAAAATTATAATTTTAACGTACATTTTTATCCTATAATCAATTTCATCTATTTTTTGTGTGTGTTTTTTTATGAAAACTTAAATTGGAATCACATTGGTTTTCCGAATCAATGTTCAGTTTTTCTTGTATAAATATATAAGTATTTTTAGAATAATCATTATGAAATTTCATCCTATTTTATTTTTTAATGGAAAAATTTAAGTGATTACAAAATGTGTTATTTTTGCCTGTTTGAAGTTTTTATAATAGTTTTAAATGATAATTAAATTGTTGAATAAAAAAAAGTAGCCACTAGATGTTTAAATAAAATCATTTCATTTAATTATATGTAATATGAATTATAGGATTCACTTATGTGTAAAAGTGTAGTCATTTTGAGGTGAAATTCTGACAGACATATTGAGGTTTATACTATATTAGTATTGATTAAATAATAATTAATATTCGAGTCTAGTCCAAGTCCATTTCAAAATGACTCAGGTCTCATGCTATGGCATTAGTTGCTACAAATTTAGTGTTCTATCCTTTACAAATTTTTGATGCCACTCAAAAATAATAATAATCTATTCCTAAGTAAAACATCAAAACAATAAGTTACAGTCCGCCCCTTCAAATTCAATCGGCTGAAATTCTGCCTTACTTCAAGGGTACCATATTTATTTATGACACCATCTTGGGCGTGTGTGTCAGCTGGACCCTTTTTATACATCACTGATAATAATAAATGATCAATAGGAATATAAATAATATGCAAATAGGGTGTGTAAAATAAAAAGAAAGAGAAAATCAACCTGCTAAAATTAACAATTTGATTAATGTTGAGAGGGAAGTAGCTTGAGCTGTCATGACGTATTACTGAGCTACAAGCTGCTATTCTCCATTATATATGTATACAAATGAAGACATCAATAGTAAATAATAACATTATGTTTACCATAGATGAGAGGCAGAAAATTAACTGAAATTAATGTCAGGAAATTATATATATATTTTTAACTAATAATAATTATAGGAGGACTTGAGCCCTTTTTTGTTTACATTTTATTTGCTTTATTAACCTTAATGCATGTATTCCTTCATGCGAGATCTTTACTATCAGGTAGATGTTCTCCCCTCAGCAATAAAGGAAAAATGATAACAGCTTTGGAAAACAAAAAGTACTGTTCGAAGAGCCAACTTCATAAAATCTCGCACGCGGCATTTTGTATATTATTTACATTCCTAATGATCAATCAGTATTGGGATAAAATTGGGTATTTTTTGACTGCACCAGAGAATTAATCACAAAAAAAAATTACAAAATTGTACTTTTTATAGACAATTTTTGTGACCTCTTCAGCCATTTGAAGTTTGAAAAATGACTTTTTTTGCTAACAAAAATCAACTATTTTCAAAGAGCTTGAGATATATTAATTTTAAAGCAATCAGGTCCAATTTTTTTCTGACCCTCCTTTGGGATTTTCAGTTTTTGGCCTACATGTTGGTCTATCAGGGGGGGGGGGGTAATTGGTTTTTTTCTTAAAAAACTACTCAGCAATTTTGAGTACAATTTTTATTTTATTTTATAATTATTCGTAAGTTTTATATTTATTGTAAATTTCAAGACAAAATTTGCATCGCCTGCAATTTTATGGTGCATTTTCCTGTTAATTTTATGTATTTATTTGAAAAAAAAAAATTTCATAACAATTCAGAACTTCGTATCATCAACTCTTGATGAAAATAAATATTTTACTTCAGTAATGTAACTGACATATATATATATATATATATATATATGCAATATATATGTAACAATTTTAGCTATAATGATTCAATGTTATAACCTATGTTACAACTCTGGCAATGTTGATGCAACAAAAGTTGATCTTAAATGTCAGAAAGTCTTCAGATTTTCGTTTCTCCCTAAATCTTGTAGTTTTATGTCAAAAGATATATCCAGACTCCTGTAGCCCATTCCCACGAATACAAATCAACAGCTACCAAATCACTTATATGTATGACAGACTGCATAACAAGCCGAGAGTCATACTCTGTACAATGCATAGATGTTTATTCACCTATCTACATAGTCATTAACTCAAATGTACAAATTTCCAAAAAAATCTTAAAGAATCTTTATCGAATGGCTGTATTAAAAAGTGAAGAAAAATAGCAACAACACTTGTTTTAGCTATTGGAGCAAAGATTTTTCTCCATCCAGTAAAAATTTATTTTTTAAGCCTATTCCTGGTCAATTTCCAGAGTCATGACTTTTAATGAAAGGACCATTTACTTATATTAGTAATCACTTTAGGGTAATTTAATTTTCACACTCCTTCAAATAAATGCATTCTTATGAGCAGGTATATGACTGAATTTCTATCTCATATCATCAGCGAAAGAGAGAACATAATCTCTTATATGTAAGTAAAATATCTTTTATCCTATTAATTGCCGAAGGCAAATGAAAAAGTCTATTCTTCTTTAATTTATTTATAATATGTAAATACTACTATGTGCAAAAAATACCAGGAAATTTGAATTTAATTTAGTGAGGATTCCGATAGGGATCCACGTTTTTGTCTCGCAGTTGTCACTACACTCACTGACATCTATGCTAATTTAGGCATTAGTGTTGTAAATACGGGGTGTCCTTTTTTGAATAGATAAAATTAAATTTTTCTTTCTTTAAAACGTCTAAAATTTGATGACGACTAAAATGCAATTTAGACAAATGCTCTTCAATCCCAAAAAAGTTGAAATGAGTATTCATGACCGTATTCATTTCCAAATTTGCGAATCTGTGGTTTATTTTTTGAGATACATAACCTATTACTACTCATGAAACTGATCTTCCAATTTAAACTCAGCAGTTATTGTTTTGTTATTACTAGGAATGTAAATCATATGCAAATCGGGCTTGTAATAAAAAAAGAAAGAGAAAATCAACCTGGCAACCCTGACAATTTAATGAATGTCGAGAGGGGGGAAGCAGCTTGAGCTGTCATGACGTTTTACTGAGCTACAAGCTGCTATTTTCCTTTATATATGTACACAAATGAAAACATCAAACCACAAACATTACAATACGTTACTCCAGATTCATTATTATATTCACAAATATCATTAACTCAATCATTCTCCTCAATGAATGATATCCATTTTTTAATTTTTCCTTTGTTCCTCACCATGATATAATCTTTGCAGACTGTTCTTTTCTTGTAAAACATTATGTGTTGAGGTAAAGTTGATGTTACCTTCTTAAGGGAAAAAAAAATAATGATAACAGCTTCGGAAAACAAAAAGACCTGTTGTTTGAAGAGCCAACTCCACTTTTTTTATCACACGCCCGAATTGCATATGATGTACATTGCTAGTTATTACGTATTGTTGACGTTATAAAATTTTACTAATTGTTTCGAAAATTGGTAAAAAACGTTGGCACATGTGCCTTGCATCATCATGAAGAGGAGAGGGGGGGGGGAGGTGAGATTACAGCTTCTGAGGGGAGTTAAATGAATTTTAATGACTAAAGGAAGATTTTTTGGTTCCCGATATTTTTTGCTCAGTATATATTACATAAATTATACTGATATTATTAAATGTACTCATAGACATGAAGCTATGCAATTTCCTAGGGATTCCATTAAAGCCTCGAAGCAATTTCAAAACTCACAAGTTCTTTTTCTCTTTTTTTGTTGTATATAGAACCCTGATCTAAACTATTAGGCTCAAGAACATAGCCATTAAAAAAATGTTGTGTAGATGAACACTCCTTGGTCAAGAATAGATAAAATAATAATATACCGTTCAAAAACCATCAATTAGGGGGGGGGGGGCATAGCTTTATAAAAATCTAATAAAATAATAAATTTGATTTAATCAGTTGGTAAATAAAATGCATTTTGATTTTTTTTTTTTTTTTAAATAGAAATCAAATGCATGGATATATGTATGATTGCATATCTAAGCTATTGATCATTGTTCGTAAAACATACAACATAAAGGGCACAACTCAAACAATTATTCTATTGATAAATTGCCTTGCACGAAACTTTCTATTGAAGATTCAATGTTCATGTTCTTTGCTCTTAAATTTCCTTTGCAGCATATTTTTTATTGTGCACAATGGGGAGTGCTCTCTGTAGAGCATTTAAAGATGAAATTGAAGAAGACATTAATATATTTTTTTAGAAAAATATTATTATTAATTTATTTACTTTAGTACTCTTGGATATATGTGTCGAGTCAATATGAAACCAAGTTTATCTGAAATATTTCAAAAATGTGTAAGAAATGCACTCATATTCTTGAAGACATTCTCTTTCGTTTGTATAAATAGACTATTTCGAATAATTAAATAACGACTCTTATAACTGCAACTTTATTAAAGGAAAAAATACCGGCCACAATCAAGAATAAAAACACCTGGTATTTATGACTATGTTGTTATTATTACTATGATTCATGGTGAGCATGATAGCGAATGAAGCTGATTCTTAATAGTTCTACAACAGATGAACAGATGGCTTTAGTCAACTGCAACTAAATAAGTTTTCTGGGGCTATGAAAAAGATGGACGTTCTTTCAGGGCCCATATCGGCTCCATGTGTAGTCGTAACAATTATCCAATTCCTCTATTGGATAGACAACAATCCTTGGTTTTTCGATATAAAGTGACATTTTACCAAAGGTCGTGTAGATTAGATCTTAAAATGACTCCAAAATATTTGGCTGTAATATTTATGAAGTAAAAAAACTTAAAAGTGGATCCTTTTCAAATATTGAAAAGGAACTTGCTTTTTTGTTGACTTGACACAATGTAATTTTTACCTATTTATTTCAAACCCTATTTTCAATTTAACTAAATATTTTATAATTTGTTTTGTTATTTGTTATTTTTTTTAAAAAAAGTACAAAGTATTTAGTATACGCATGTTTTTTTATTAATAAATATTTTTAATGAGTCTTTTACTTCATCAAAAAAAGAGATTTATGACTAATTTTGGCTTTAAATGACAGTCAAGTCAAACATTAAGGACCAATTGACCCTTTTAAGATTAATGGCTACATTTTTAAACAACCCTTTTGGCTTCTTAACACGTTGACTACGATTGCCTTGAGGGGAGTCTCTCTTTTGTTCATTTTGAAGTTGTTATGGTTAATTTTGATCCAACTCATGATTTCTGAATCTATAAGGGTTATACTTACTTACATATAATTACATTTACTGAAGTAGATAGAATTATTGGTCTGATCAAGTTCATAGAAGTCCTTTTTTGTAGCTAAAAACCTTGGAATATCCTCATGCATTTATAAGAAACTATTTGTGTGTCAATATAAAAGCAATAATCAAGAAAATGACTCACTCCCTACTTAAAAAAGTGTTTTTTTTTGTTACTTCTTAAATATAAACGTTGCAAAATTCGTCATGGACGTGACGAATTGGGTTATATTAAAGACCTTTTATTCAAAAAAATTTTAGAAAAAGGGCGATATATGTATAATTAAAAAGTGTTAACTATAGTCTCTAACCACTTCTTTTGATTGATGACGCTACAAATATATAGAGAGCTATCAATTGATCTTTCAGATAGAAAATATGTCATAGCAAATATTTTTCTTTAATTTTGAGTTCTATAATATTTGCAACATTTAAATGATATTTGTCCCATCTCCAAAGGAAGAGTCTGACTAATTGAATGAATGGAAATGTAAGATGAGCATTATTTGAAGAATGTATTTAAATATGTCTATGTGCTCACTTTTGAGAAAAATCATTCTTTCTTTCTTGCTTCTTTTGTTTGTGAGCCAATCAACGATTTTCAAAGATGATCTTATAACAAAATATTGCCATAAATATATATCATTTGATCTAACACAAATTATACAGACAAAGAGATAACAATAAAATTATCCATTACCTTGTTATTACCTTATGACACAAAGAGCATTAATATACCTATGGGTGCACAACTATTATTAATAGACAAAAACAAAAACAAAAAACCAACGTCATCCCTCCAACATTTTTTTCCTCCAATATTGTTGGCTCTATTATTGCAAACCCAATATTCCTCCCCTACATGTTAGTAAAAAGACTTTTTATGAAGATATATTTGATGTATTTATACTCAAATCTATTAAATGATTGACATTTTTTTTTTGTTTAAAAAAAAACTAGTATTCTGTTTCATTCTTTGTTCTTTTGTCCCCCTTTTTAGTGAGGCAAGGGATAATATTGGAGTCGCCATGGTTTTTCCTATTGTATCATTATAAAAGGAATAAGTAGCTGGAAAGAAATCCCATTGATATAATGATATGAATGATAAAAGAGGCTCCCTAAAAAAAATAGGTTATTTATGCTTGGGTTATATGAAAAGCAGAGTTAGATTTAGTACTTATAGATTACCATTGTTTGTTTCATCATTAGTGAATGAAATAAAACTACTTCAAAGGACTTCTCTCTCCCTCTTTTTATATATATATATATAGGTAGACTACTGTATGTTTAGGAAACAATTAAAAAGGAGGCTTCCATGAAGCTACACTCAAACAAGGCTTCAAACTACAAATCCAAATGACCTAGCAGGTACCTCAGTACTCGTAGGATTCCCATCCCGTGCCTATGCTTCATCAAATGACTTCATCAGACTTACTTACATGAGAATAAAAATGATACCTAAGTTCACTTGACTTCGTGAGCTAAGCCTAAGCAACTCCACTCTGCCCTTTCTATATTCATAATGGGGGTAGTATAAAGAAACCCATTCTTCTTGCTTGAAATTGAAGGCTTCTTTTGTGCTTCTTTTTATATAGAGCCTTATTCAAGTAGTTTCAAACCATTTTGTGTGCAATGTATAGCTTTTGAGCTATCAAAACAATACTGTCATGACGGCCGGCGGTTAAACTAACTTGACCACCTCCATTATTACATAAACATTTTTGATAATGTGATAATGTACATATTTCTTATTGCTACAGATTTGTACATACCAAAGCCACGAAACAAAAAAGTGCAATCACGACCATTTGATCCATTTTTGTACAAATTCACTTGCCCAAGAGTTGACTTTTAGGTTCATTACAGGTGAGTTGTACTCCTCTATAACCAACTAACCGATCTCCATGAATTTACCTTGTTACTCTACATTTAATACGAGGTGAATTCTGCCAAGGAAATATAAATATATATATATATACTTTAAAAGCAACACCTTGCGGGGAAAAATAAGTCTCAGGGATAAGAAAACAAAGGCGTTTTGTTACTTTGTTTTATGACTTTAATTTGTACATGCTATGACCTACTCTGCAAATTATTTTCATTGCAATGCCGTAGTCGATACTATGCATGCATGTACAAATGCCACACATTTCTCTTACTTTCCTAATTATCCATTTTAAATTATGATATCATGCTGTACATCCATCAGTTTGTGCAAACCTTTCCAATCAGTCTCTTCTATATAGAAGAAACACGACTGGAAAAGTAGTTACTATGCTTTTTTTAGCTGAAAATATATTATCATAGGGAGATTTTTTTAACTTTCTCGGGGGAATAAGACAAAAAAAGGGGGGAAACTGCATTGACTCCGTAATGTCATTGCAGCAATACTGACAGAGATTCAAATCACTAGATGTAAATCTTTTCTAATAAACATCATAGTTTTAATTAGTTAATATATCTAATTAACTTAAGAGTCTTTAAGTTTCATCAATTTACAACGACTAAACATTTTATATGACTCCAAGGCATGCCCTCTCCTCAAGAATTAATTTAACATATTTGGAAAATAAAAATCATGTATGTATAAATTGATAACCACTTAAAGTATCAAGAAATAGTCCTTCATGAGTCCTGCTCTGTATTTGCTATCTAAAATAGTGGTACAAATATATTCGCTTTTGAAGAATACCAAAGGAAAATAGTTTAGTAAATGTCTTTTAGTTGACTTTATTTGTATCACTTTGTCCTATTTGTCATAATGAATAAAGTATGAAAAAAAAATTTTTTTTTAAAGGACTCAGCCTTCATAAAAAATATTCACTTGTACCCCCTGTATCGGTCAAAAATTCACAATAGAATAGTGATCAATAATGCATTCATTCTGCTTGTGTGATCGGTATATCGAGATACACCTGTAATTTAAAATGAACTATACAGAAAACATAACTTTACTATGTACTCATTCAAAATCAGTATATATGTACTTTTCTGGATAAACTCAGAATATCTACAGAAGAAATAATAAAAATTAGATGAAATCCATTCCGAATTCAATGTAGTAAATATTTATAACCTTTGTAAAACCATATTGTATTGTATATATATATAAATACACATGTTGAGAATTCATTATTTTTCTTTAGAAGATTGAAAACATGAGAGAAATTTAATTACCCATTTTTTAGAATGTTTCTACAAATTTAATTCTTTGAGAAGTCATGGGTTCTCATACAAATTTATCGCATCCTCTTTCATCTTTGAATTATAAGTTTGTTTTTTATATTCAAAGTATATATATATATATATATATAATGTATTTTCTATCAATAGAGGGAAAGTTTATGAAAGGAAAAAAAATAAATGAGAGGAAGAAAAAGCTTTGTATAACAAAGTTCTTTGAAAGATTTTATAAAATAAATTTTATAACCATTATGTACATGTATTTATTTTTTACAAGTGTTGTGTTTTGTATTTTCTTGCTCAAGTATTTTTGTAAAAAAACAAAA
This sequence comes from Lepeophtheirus nordmannii, assembly GCA_963680855.1. Lineage (NCBI taxonomy): Eukaryota > Metazoa > Arthropoda > Copepoda > Siphonostomatoida > Caligidae > Lepeophtheirus > Lepeophtheirus nordmannii. Next base: position 3,287,256 of record OY804525.1, on the reverse strand, counting down.
AAACACTCAGACCCTTCTTTGATATTTCCTTCCTTCCTTCTTCCTTTTTATGAGAGGGATAAAAAAGGTAATTATTTCATACTATAAAACAAAGACAAAGGACAAATAAATAAGGTCATTAATAATAAACTAAAAATAATTGATAATTACAGAAATCAATTTTTTTTTGTACATGTAATGTACATATGAACCTATATACTTACAAAAATAGATCTAAAAACAAATGTGAAATGTTTTTAAATTGTTTGGTTCTTAGATATAAACAACAAAATAAAAAGCTTGATTACTATTTTATTTATTCTTCATTTTAAAAGTATTTCTTGTTATTTTCTTTTAATTGTATGACTTACTCAGCCATTTACAAATGTATAGGAAATACATTAATTAATTCGATCCGTTTTCAAAAGACTATTATAAACGTTTCATATTGACACAATTAGTTGTGGTGATTGCAGAGAAATTACATTTTTCAATAACGCCCAGTTTATATTATCTTGAGTTTCAATCAAAGGCCAAGCTGCATTTAATGGTTGAAATGGGCTTGACAAGAATTAATTTCTGTACAAATACATTTTTTATATATACAAATTAACTTGAACATTCCTCATATTCTATGACTTTGTAGACATTTTTATTCCAACTGAATTCTAATTTAAGAATATATAGAAAAGCTACAACACACAAATATACTCTCTGTAACCATATTGACATATTTTAACATTTTTCCTTTTCTTCTTGAAGGGGCATTATGTGAAGGGTCCTTCCCCTTTGTTGTCTTCGCCCAAAAGCTCAAATGTATATTAGGTGATGTATCAATGCCGTTTTGATCTACAATGTATGATTTCTTCATGACTTTCTTTAGGGGCAGATTGCTTCAAAACTCCACGCCAATCAGTTGCTCGGGAAAGTCAAGGATAGTTGATGGTATAGCATCATCAGTAAGATTCCTTTCTAATGTTGTGTCTAATGATTTTCGAGTCCATGAAATGCCTTGAGCAATGCTTTGACCTTTTAGATGGCTTTGACAATTTTTTTTTTGACAACAGTTTGATAGCCAGCATTTACAAAAGCTCTGGATTTAACTGGAAATCTAAAAGTAACTTTATCAATGTACAAATATCAATGGTGGATCTAAACTATTCCTATAAATATATATTGGATATAATTACTTTTGATAATACAAATACTTTGTCAACATTTGTACTCTTAGTGGTACAATCATGACTGATCATGAAATGATATTGTTCCTCATTATCTTCAATTATCTAGGACTTCCAAATAAGTAGAACTTCCAAAACACACAATTCTACGCCACACAACTATGCATTTTGACCCTTTAAGTTCTGCATGTGATAATTAATTAGAGTAACATATAATTAATGTGATTTCAAAATGACTTACATACATACACCACACAATGAGTAGGAATGAAAATCATATGCAATTCGGGCGTGTGATAAAAAAAGGGAGTTGGCTCTTCAAACAAGTCTTTTTGTTTTCCGAAGCTGTTATCATTTTTCCTTTATTTCTGAGGGGAGAACATCTACCTGATAGTAAATATGTCGCATTAAGGAATACATGAATTGAGGTTAATAAAAGCAAATAAAATGTAAATAAAAAGGGCTCAAGTCCTCGTATAATTATTATAAGTTAAAAATATATAATTTCCCCACATTAATTTCAATTATTTTTCTGCCTCTCATCTATGGTATACATAATGTTATTATTTACTATTGATGTCTTCATTTGTATATATAAAGGAGAATAGCAGCTTGTAGCTCAGTAAAACGTCATGACAGCTCAAGCTGTTTCCCCCCTCAACATTCATTAAATTGTCAGGGTTGCCAGGTTGATTTTCTCTTTCTTTTTTTATAACACGCCCGAATTGCATATGATTTACATTCCTAACAATGAGTGTTTAAAGGAGTGAGTTTTGAAAGTTAAGTCTTAGTTAAGAGAGATAAATTATAATTTGAATATTAAACTTTGTACATTCAAAAAAATTATTTTTTGATCGACCCAGTTTTTATAAAGATAGATTCCTTGCCATTCAACTACAAGCATTTATTATGTATTTTACCTGTATGGAATGTAGCTAGTTTAGTGTAGATATCTTACAAAAGAAAGAATTATATTCCTTACCCTCTTTTTTTCCCTAATAATAATAATAATAATAATAATAATTTTTTTCTTTTTTCCTCCTCATCTTTTGTTTGAAAACTATGAGAGATAACGGAAGGAAATGGATCATAATTGAATATTATTAACTTCTAGGGAATTATGGGAAATCCTAAGGGCATCGTTTTAATTTCCTTAAGTTAAAAAAAATAAAAGTTTTTTTTTTATATGCAAGTATATGTATATACAGGGATAATACATCATTCACTAATACATATAATTATATACATGTTTCTAATAATAAGAAAAGTAGACTGAAGAATTTTATCTTAAAAAGTATGTTGTATGTCTTTCATACAAAACAATTTGAATACTATGTATTGTATCTCCATTATATGACTACACTTTTAAGGAGGTCTCAAAGGATATAATATAATATATTATTAGGTCTTAGGTCAATTATTTTTGCAATAGATGACTTTAGTGATCTGTATCTCGCGTTGAATATGTAAGTGCGATTATATTACGCTAGATGGCTTTTGTGAACTGTATCTACGACGAGCTTTTTGGGAATAACAAAAACACAGCTGATTTTCATCATTTGACTCTTTTGATTTAAAGCAGCTGACTCTACATGTTATGAGCTCAAGAAGGGTATTAGTATTATTATTTCTGAATTTGATGTATAAAAAATATATTAAATCAAGGATTGCGCGCCCTTTTTTTGAATTTTGAATATATTACAAGTAGTAACGATTGGTTTGTGATTGGTAGAGTTTATAAATATATAGTACATATATCTAAATAATAAATTCTGCCAAATATTAACAAATTGGCAGCAAGGAAAATACAAAACGGTAGTTACTAAATGTTTTTCCAAATTTTTCCTTTCCCTTTTGTCAGTCGAGGTTGGGAGTGGACAAAAAAGCTCGACGTGATCTCGCATTGTATATGTAAGTGGGATTATATTACGCTAGATGGCGTTAGAAAAAATGAGATTTTGTGCTAAAGAAACTTACAGAGCAGGTTTGTGATTACTTGACTCAGGTGTGTTTGAGTGTGTCTCAAATATAAGCACGAGCAAGGAGAAAATACGCTATATTCTCAAATTTTTCTTCGATAAAGACTAAAACGCAAGTTAGGCAGCTGGAAATGTGAATAGTGTTTATGATCCTTATACTGTAACAGCCAATCATGCACAATTTTAGTTTCGTCGATTTTGTTCCGTTAATTTTTTGATGTCAAAGATGCACCACGCTGTGGAAGGCCAATTGTCGAAAATGTCGATAAAATAATGGACATCGTCGAATCTGACCGTCACGTAAGCGCTATTTCGATTGCCCAGGAGCTAAACATTGGATTATTCTAACTGTGCTTAATGAAGCCTTCAATCTCATGCAAAAATAATGGATTTCTTTTTACTAGACCTCATATTAGTAAGAAAATGATTAAACCGCCCAATTACATTTACAATGAATAATCGTTAATCAGGCCACATTTGACAATAATTAATTATTATTAACATCAGTACATATATTAAAATCTCTTGTTTTATAATTACAAAATTATAATTATAAAAAATAATAGAATTCGTTGTAAACCTTCAAAAACAATAATTTTAAAATATACATTAGTCGATTAACACGAAACCTTTTAGAAGTTGTAGACTTTTAAAAGTCAAATAGTTTTATATAATTGTTTCCTTTCTACATAAAACTACAATAGCCTTCATTTTGACGATTTATATGTAATTTGGTATCTAAATATTTTGTTGTGGTAAAGGCCATTATTTAAGTTCATTTTTATGTTTGAGGAGTTATTTAGTTTTCAATAGATGAATATTTATATTTTATTACTTCCACCATATTTTTTAATTTTTTATAAAAGAATAAAAAATATAAATTTCGTCAAAACGCCTGTCTTTTTACTAAAATAACTATCCTATGAACTATGTTTATAACTGCTTTCCATTTAATGTACCAAGTCATAAACACTACATTGTATTTATAAAAAAATATATATTTATTAAAAGAAAAAATACTTAGCAACGCAACTGTATCAATCGCAAATATAATAATAATTGATCTATGTACTTAATTATTCAAAATAGTCCAGTAATATTAAAAATGGATTTAGGTAGTTGTAACCTATTATTTTGTGATTTGTATCACAAATTATAATGAGGCAGTGAAGTTTTTTTTTTTAAAAAAAAACTCTTGGGAAAGCAACTAATCATTTGATATTTTATAACAAAGTAATTAGTTCGTCATTTAAAAAAAATCGTCAATATGACGTATAATTCTAGTGTAAAGTAGAACTACCTTAAAAACCCATATTCTTCTACTTGTAAAATACATCTCTAATGATAAGTTATGAGTATTTCAATAAAATACACATGTACACATCTCAGAGTAGTCTACTTACAAACATCTCTCGTTAAAAAAACAAAAACAAACGATAGTTAATTCCCTTCATACTAAATACATACATAGATATATACCTTTGTTTGGTAAATAAAAGTAATGACAACATCACATATGTTGTGTGTGTAATAAATATTCAAATTAAGGGTAAAGTAAATATATAAATTCATTTCATGTACCTATGTTTATAGTGTATAGTTGTTCTAAGCAATGTATTCTCCTCGGAGGGTTGAGTTTATGTATGTTTGTTTGTATGTATGTATGTATGCATATTGTTATTTTTTGGCCTATTTTCTACTCTGTATACAGTTATCGTACTGTTTGTCAAGCAAATTATCTAGTGGAAAAGAAAAATGGACGTTTTAAAGAAATGTCAAAAAAAAATTTAGGGGATTTTTTCTCCCCCCTTTCTACTTACTTACATATAAACGTAGATTTGACGCAGTATCATTGTCAATTTCTCTATGGGATGCTGCGGTGGGCTAGGGGCGGCAGAAATGGGGGTGGTACGCTATATATGTGTATATATACATATTATGTTATGAGAGAAAGGGGGGAAAAGAGCTTTGTTCCACATGAATGAGCTTCTGTGTAGTCATTGTTGTGTCATATACATATATTTGTTGTTGAATTCCTATATAAACACTCGTAATATTCATAGAGACTGAATAGGAAATCAGGGGCAAGCATCTGTCACTTTTGTGTATATATATATATATATATTTTTTTTCCTTCAACCATAAATGTATATAACAATAATATATATATATATATATATACTTTATTACAATGAAAATGTCCAGTCTAAGAGTCACTTTTGTTTTGTTTACTACATAATATATTATACTATGAAAAAGTGTATTATTATATTTGTTTAAAATATAATGGCAAATACATATTTTGGTATATATAGATATTATATAGAACTTTAAAAAAATTAATTCCTTATCCCCCCCCAAAAAAAAGCAACAAGATTTGTCAGCATTAAATCATTATATATATATATATATATATATACAATTGAATAGGAAATGAAAAATGGGACATTAAACGCCATGTTACCATATGTACTTTACATATAAATACAAATGTATGTATGTATATAACAAAAATCTTTTTAAAAAACATCGGAACAATGACTTTGTAAAGTCAGTGTTGACACAATGGCGGCATCTCCTTCCCTAAAAAAAAAAACATTTTTATCCACCTATGAGAACATATATTTTATTATAACTTTCAGATATTATTATAGCCACCGACACATTAACAAGATCCGATCAGAAAAGGATATGCTTTACAAAAATATTATTTCCGGTCGAGTATGAATCAGGCTATAGTATATTGTACAATACATTTTCGTTACTCTTTAGACATCGCGCCATAAATTCATTTCTTCTAAAATGAGCGAAAGAAACGAAAAAAAAATATAATAATAAGGAAAAAACCCTATTTTATTCCTTTTACATAAGTTTCCTCAAATTGCTCAAAATCTATACTTAAAAATCAATTAATAATTTGCTTCCTTTACATAAGAAGTCTTTGAAGAGCTAATATTTTATTGTGAAAAAAAAAATACCTTTCTGGGCTCTACTGATTGATGTGTTTTTTGCAACATATCTTGGTCTATTGATCCATTTTTGAAGTTTCTTTGTTTTTCCTTTTAGTCTCTACCTACATACTCATATAAATTGATATCTCAAAGTTTTAATTTGAGTCTTGATCTCGAGTAAAGGTGATCTTGACATTATAAACAACAAGTTTCATTCCTGATTATTTAATTTTTGCAAATATAAAATCTTAGACAATCTCTCAACCTTCCCTCCACTTCTTAAATAGTAGAAACAAAGGTTTAAAATTGTGTACGAAAGCAAATTATAATAATCATGACTTATTTTTATAAAAAGTTGAGAAAATGATTTTCTAAAAATATGCTTTTATGTATGAATACATGTGTAGGTTTAAAAGAGCTCAAAAAGTTTTTTTTTTTATCTAGTTAAAGTCTAAAATTGAAAGAAAAAAAAAAAGGTTAAAAAACTTCCTAAATAATTTATAATTATAAAGTTTTTAGTATTCTGTACTAGGATGAGACAAAAATGATCTTATATTTATTTAATAATTTTTAAATTTTTCAAAATGCCACACATAAATTATCTTTTGTGTAATTTATGAATTTTATCTGGATAAAAACAATCCTGATAGAAGCACAATTTTTTAAAAAACAATTTTGTATATTTAATAAGTGACTTTGAATAAGAGTAACGTTTACATTCAATTCTCCAAGTAAAAAAGAACTTTCAACTGTTCATTTAAAAAGTTATCTACAAAGAAAATTCATCAAATTTAAAAATATAGAATCAAAAAGGATCCTTCCGTTAATTTATATTCACTTTTATCCCTGATAACAATAAATTTAAACCCAAAAACATGAACACTATAATTTTATTATCATTAGATCAAATGGGAAAAAAATCTTACATCGTACAAAAAAAAACCCTAACTTTATTGACATGAATATAGCAATATAAAATATATTTGTGAACTAAATGAATAAATATCCTTTTTTTTTTCGTTTTTCTTTTTTAAGTGCACCTTGACAAAGAACAAAATTCGATTAAGATCAACATTTCTGTCGTAGTCAATGTCTGAATTTGACTGTACATAAAATAACTTTTGTTTTTCTTTATTCACCTTTAAACATATATATATATATATATATATATATATATATATATATATGTTACCGTAATTGTGTAAAGTTAGGAAGGCTATATTAATGAAAGAATGATAGACACAATGTAAGTCACTGGAACATCTGATGATTTAATTACTTATTATAAATATAGTTTATATATATTGAAGAAGACACATTTGCCCTTGTAGAGCACTTGTACAGACCCATAATCTTTGTTGTAAGAAAATGTTCATCAATCCTCACTGAGTAAATCATATTAATCACTTTTGTCAAAACGAAATCAGCCTTAAAATTACTTATATCCTGGTAGAAGTGGAATAAATGGGTCAGACGTTGAAATGGACAGCTTAAATTATAATTTAAAGATTATCCCATCTACCTGTTACTACTTGGAATACAATCATATTGTTTGACGTATTGACGAAGACTTTGCAGAAAGAGTATCCTCTTCATTGGTGTTTAATTTGTTTGTAAGAGACTAAACGTGGAAAGTTTGTAGCATAACCTCTTCTGACTTGAGCTTATGCATGGATTTTTCATTATGGTAAGCCAACATAATATTTTGGTCAAAGTTTAAGGAGTGTTGATGAATTATAGTACAAATCAACAACAACAAAATTGGCTTCATATTTAGTTTTAATAGTATTTAAACTAGTCTTTGATACTGAATTGTTTTGTTTTATTGTTCTTAGCTATCAAATCTAGTTTTCAATTATATTTGCTTTTAATTTCAACTTTGAATTACATATACACTTTTGTAAACTTTAAAAACTAAATCTAATTTCAAAAATGCGTAGGAATCCAATAAATAATAATAAAACAAAAAAATAAATGTACAAAGTTAAAAAATCCTGTTTTTCTTAAAGTTTTTGTTCGGAGATGAATTACAAAACATTTTTTTTATCGTTTTGTTTAAGTGCACAAAAGTGGAAACTCATTTGAAAAGTGAGTAATAAAAGTGTACTTTTGTATAGAAAATGAATTTGTCTCCTACCTTTAAAAGTTCCTTATACGCACGTAAATAATAGAGTTGAGAGAATTATCACCAATACAAGTTCTTTACAAAATAAATGTGTGTTTATTAAATACATATTTAATTTTTCTAGATCGACAGTTCCGATACTAATTTCATAAGCTAATATAAATAACATATATTAATAAAAGTGAAGTATTGATTTAGTAATATGTACGTTGATATATATGTTTATCAAAGTGTATCTTTTGAATATCACTTATGATGAGACTGCATGTAATTTTTTCTAGTCCCACCATGTTCGTGTATTTGTAGTCAACTTCCCTTTTCTGTGATAGTGAATATGAATAAAATGATTCGTTCAAAAATTGATGTTCATTTTTCTTACAAAATAAAGGCTTTTTCCCCTTGTCTCATTCCAGATCCGAAATCAACCACTGCCTTTCTTGTAATTTTATCCTTATGTGAATAAAAATTATTCCATTTCATTTCGAATCATTCATGCGAGTATCTTTCAAAAGATAATTTTGTATGTAACACTAACAGTTTATAATTAGAGAATACACAAGAATTGATATCAAACAAAACTTTGTCTTATTTCTACACATCATAAATCATAATAATTCATATCCCTTGCAATAAATGAGAAGTGAATAATATTGATGAGGCAGTTTGCCTCATCAAATTATCTTTTACCTTGTGTTAAGACAGCGTGTGCATTAGTAATTATCTAATTGAGGAGAGGAAGGAAGTGAGACAATGAACACAGCTTTGTTTCATTGAGTCATCTTTAAAGAACACTTCAATAAGAACATTTTAATGGAAAAAAAGCAAAAATAATAAAATATTGACTTGAATTTAAATGAACTGATGTTATAATGAGCTATATAAAGCTATAGGTGGGAATGTAAATAATATGCAAATGGGACGTGTAAAATAAAAAAAAGAGAAAATCAACCTGATAACTCAATTTGACAATTTAATGAATGTTGAGAGGGAAGCAGCTTGAGCTGTCATGACGTTTTACTGAGCTACAAGCTGCTATTCTCCTTTATATATACAAATGAAGACATCAGTGTTGAATAATAACATTATGTACATATACCATAGATGAGAGGCAGAAAATTATATATTTTTAACTAATAATAATTATACGAGGACTTGAGCCCTTTTTGATTACATTTTATTTGCTTTATTAACCTTAATGCCGCATGCATTCCTTCATGCGAGATCTTTACTATCAGGTGGATGTTCTCCCCTCAGTAGTAACAAAGGAAAAATGATTACAGCTTTGGAAAACAAAAAGTACTCTTCGATGTGCCAACTCCACAAAATCTCACACGCGGCATTGTGCATATTATTTACATTCCTAGCTATAGGTAAGTTGGTTAAGATTAGAAAAAAAATGGTGTGTCTCTCACCCTTTCAAGAACTCAACACCAATCGTGATGCTTGAAGAGGCAATAAATAATTTCGTTAAGAGTTCAACGTACAATCAACAATGTATGTAGGAGCCGACTATTTCTAATCATATCACACTATAACCATTCTTTTTCTCATTCATTTTCATAAATATACGTACATATTATAATATCTAGAAATGACAATATCTAATTGTAAAAAGCAGACGACTCCTATAAGGGTTTTTTTTTTTCAAAAAGACCAAAAGTTATGGAAATATTTATAATATATGTATGTATGTATGTATTTCTGGGAAAAGTTATAATATGTTTTAGTTGTATGAATTGTATAGTATTGTTAATCTTATAAGGGGAGCAAGTGACAAATTGTGATCAAGTCGTGTGCTCATAATATATATATATGTGTGTGTGTGTATGTACATCTGCCACTGAGATACATTGAAAAGGACTCTACTCACACAATATGTGCTATAACTTATAACTTTTTTTTTGTCCATTTACAAATAATGTGTTGTGTAAGTCATTCATATATTTTCATCAAACAGCTTTACCTAAATTAATTAATACGCTCATGAGAACTCCTCATTTATCACAGAGCAATACTCTCCACATACATCTTCAAACCTCTCACCCTTCAAATAAAGAAAGATAAATGACCCAAATGTACATATAGCACAATGGATATTAGGTCATTCTTCCCATCTGTTGAGCTATTCTCTACTCCTCAACAAGATATTGATAATTATTTGAGTTGAATAAATCAAGGTTCGAACAATATAATAAAGAGGGGAAATAATGCGTATTTTGGAGAAATATACGGCTGACAAGGAACAACAACCATGCAGCTGCTATTGTTTTTTGGGATATTACTGTACAAGTTGGAATTCAAAAACGGGATGAAACATTTTAAAGGGGAAATTCATAATGAACTTTTTTTAAATGAAAATTTTACTGATAACACAGGTCAACAAATTTGAAATTTTAAAAATCCTAAGGGGTATAAGTATAATAAAAGTTAACGCTCGTATTATCCTCAAATATTACTAACACATTTTACCCTTGGGATCAATTTGACCCCAGGTATATTTGCCTCCAGAAAATGATTTGAAGAAAATTGTTGACCAAGTTTTTGTGTCAGGCACTTTGTTTATTTGTTGAATACATAAATAACCCCTTGATAATGAAGCCTATCAGTGAGTTTACCTGCCCTATAGCGCCACCATCAGGCAAAACTTTTAAATTAGAATTAATTTATCTTGAAAATATTACTAACACATTTTACCTTTGGGGTCAATTTGACCCCAGGTATATTTGCCTCCAGAAAATGATTTACAGAAAATTGTTTCCCCCCCCCCCCCCATTATGTATCAACTCAAATGTATCAACTCTGCACCTGCAGGTGTGGGGATGTTAGGTCACACACACACACAGACAGACAAGTTTTACACAGCTTAAACAGCTTGAGGTCAAATTGACCCCAGAGGAACACCAATGCGTGGAATATGCGTTCAGCACATTGAAAAAATATTATCATGATAATTTTACGCTTAATCAGTTGTCCCCATCAAATTAGGAAAAGTCATGAAATATGGAGCAAAAAAAAAAAGAAGCCAACTATTGTTTTTTGAATGATAAACATTGATTGGGGTCAAATTGACCCCAAAGATAATAGGAGAGTTAATCAATTTTGCACCCTGATTTCAAATCTATAACTTTTTTTTCAAGATTTTGACAGGTTTCTAGAAATTGGACCTTACTTTTTTGCTTTTTTTTGCCAGAAGGATTAAGAAACCAGCTGAAATTCTTCTGCACGCTACTACTTAAGTAACTCTACTGTGAGTCTTAGATTCTATCGAATTTTAGCTCGAAATTAATTGAAAATTATAAATGGATGGATACATTATACTTAAATAATGTCTATATTATATATGTCACTAAATCCAGGTGCAGATTTAGAGCCGTTGCAACTAATCAAATAGCTGGTTTCTTAATCCTTTTGGCAAAAAAGCTACAAAAAGTTGGGCCCAATTTCTTGCTAACCGTCGGACTCTCGAAAAAAAAGTTACAGATTTGAAATCAACGCGCAAAATTGATTAACTTTTATTATACTTATACCCCTTAGGATTTTTGAAAGTTCAAATTTGTTGACCAGTGTAATTAAAATGACTCATGTTACAATAGTTAAATTAGAAGCTATGAGATCTACATACAAATCAACTTCTTTAAGTATCATTTTGTACAAAACCCTACCTTAAATGTAACATATATATATTTATATATATATATATATATATATATACATTAACCCTTGTCAGATGTGTCCGTGAGTCGATAAATTGCCAGATTTTAGATAGTTTTAGGTTAATAGGTAATCTGCTAAAGTTTCTAATTAATTATTACCCATATTTTATTTTCCCAAAAAAAATGAAATTATTTTTTTTATATACTGAACCTGAGACAATTCAAATGATATTTTGTGACCCCGATACTAATCAATATACTTCAAGGTATATGACATCACATTAAACTGTCATTTAAACTAACATCAAATCTTATATGTAAAGAAGGCCTCTAATGACGTTATTTATCTACAAAAACGCTGCGTCAGGAGTAATTAGAAACCCATTTCCAAAGGTTGAAATCCTTACAATTAGTTAATTGTATATTAAAAATTAAAATTGAAAAATAAGGAGCTACTGTGGGTATTTTTTAGGGCATATTTATGTACATATTCATTATTTAATACCTTTAGACTCCACTTTAGAAGAACTCAAAAGTATACTTAGCCAATCAGTAGATCTCTCTCTCTCTTTCTCTCTTCTTTCTCCCTCGTGACAATGAAGGAATAAAGTACTCTTGGGAACTATAACCATCTTTTGTATGTATGTACATATGTACATTCAAAAATGGTTGTTGTTATTCCTAAGTATCTATCCAAGAAACCCTTGATGAAATTTGCATCTCATTATTTAGCCTAAAAAAACTATGTCGTATGTACAACATATATTTTAATACGAAGACGGTTATAAAAGAGAGACTATATTTTATGATATTAAAACGTCTGTCTTAAAAAAAAAGACAGAAATAAAAAATGTAAATGACACAAACATTTATATATCATACCACTAGGATATTTTGCATTTAATATTGTCCTTATTATGATTGAGACGTTGCCCTTAATATATATATATATATGTATGTAAAAGATGTTCTTTAAGTTGTCGTCCACTATGCCTATATTTTTATATTATCTAGGTATGTCCTTATGTTGATTCCGTGGGCAGTTTTATTGTGATTATGATCATAAGAAGAAAATCGATTTCCATCTTGAATCTACGTATGAATGATTGTGTATATATCTACATACATACATATATCTGATAGACTTACTCAGTTATGAGAAAAAATATGAACTTATATATGTACTTATAAATATAAAGAAAAAATTACTTAAATCATAATGTCATCAACATAAATATGTATGTATGTACAGGGTCACAAAGTCATGTTATGGGTAAGTTACATCAAAGTAGACACTTAGATTTTCGAATAAATGTAAGTATAAGCTTTTTTTTTATGTAAGATATTTTTTCTCTAAATTTGGACTTTATTTGTAATTATTAAAATTGATATATTGTTTGGATATATTCGAATTGATGTATACATATTATCAAAATAGTAGGGAAAAAATGATCACGTTACTTAGTTCGATAATAATAATAATAAGAAGAAAAATAGTCATTAATCAACATCACTTTTTGTATATACCAGGATAACTCAAACGTTTAATTAATTATTATTTGCTCATCAAAAATTCATTAAATAATGGATGTCCCAAAAGTTCAAACCGAATTTCAAACTTCAATAAAAATTATTTATTCAAAACAACAAATTTAATGGTTTGTGATTGAGTAAGAAAGAGTCTTTGTGATGACTCTTCTTATGTAATCATATTAGATTTTGCTCAAACAACATAATTTTAATGTTTTTTCCCTCATTCCCTCAGCGATCTTCATTTTCAACAAGATGGAGCATCTGTGCCCTACGCCAAAGATGATCGATAATGGCTCCATGAAACATCTCTAGGATGTAGGATATAGCATCAAAGACCCATCGATGGCCTCCCAGATCCACTGATCTAACACCAACTAATTTCTTATATGGGGAGTTCTAAAAAGCGTAGTTTATGCTTGTTAGTCTAGGACAATTGACCAACACATACAAAATATTCGGCAAGAATTAAACCAAACTTCAATTTTAATTAATTATTTTAAAACTATTGATCAAAAACAACTAATTTAATGGGCGTATTCATTTTCTTTTTTAAATGTTCAAAATGTCTACATCAAATAACAATACAGTCACGACATTTTTTGACAATTGATTTAACAAAAACAAAATATTTTGATAGAATGGAATCAAACCTCAGAGAATACTTGCCAGAATGTATGTGCAAATGTTGTCAAAATATGTTGTGAAACTGAATAACTTTTATTATACTTATACCCCTCAGGATTTTTGACTGTTGACCAGTGTTGATACTAATGTTTTATAGTGTTGAAAAAATATTCATAAAATCAAATGTGACCCTAGAATGATGTCAAAATATTATAACAGGTCTCTAAAAAACTTGAAATAGATCCAAGGTACTGAAATTTGTGGTCTCTGCTTGGACATGTTCCTTCATACTCTCAGATCCTAAGAGAATATTTATTAATAAAAATGAAAATCAAACTTTTATTTTCTTAAATAAAAAAAAGGAACAAATAACACACCAGGATTTCGTGTCGATTTTGTCTTTTCTAAAAATATAAAATTTCCTTCTGATCCCATCTAAACTAATTCTATAAGAGTTCAACTCATATTTGTTCAAATTATGGTGTTGAGAGCTCAGTTTATGCCTACTTTTTCCGGATCAAGAGACCATTTTTTGAACCATCAATTGAATTTTACTATATTGAAAAAACTGTTTTTAATACATCATTTTTTCCATATCCTATACGTAAAGCATAGTTTTCAGTTTCTTTTCTGGAATTCTTCTTTGATCATTATGTTTTTAAAAAGATTATTAATAAAAGTTTGCACCTTCTAGTGTCATTGTCCATAATTCGTTCTTGACTCTTAAGCGTCACATGTTATTTTTTAAATTATTTTGAAGGATATTTGAGACTGCAACAAGATCTTTTGACATATTTCTAGGGGAAAAAAAATAAAAACTACAATTTGCAATAAAGTACCAAAACCTAAATTAAAGGCTTTTTCAGTCTTTAATTCATTGTAAAGGGCCTATGAAACAAATTATTTAATTGGCTTAAAATATAGAAGTAAAACAACATTTCATAGTTAAAATATTTAAAATTAAAAGTTTTAGTTTAAATTAACTAGAGAGCAGAACGTTAAGAGATGTCTTTTTCCACGATGGTACTCTTAAAAAAAAGTATATAAATATACGTAAATATTGAATTTTCAAATATAACATTGCAAAATGTAATTTCTCAATTCAAAAATAAGACCTTTTTCTTATTATTATCTGACTGATTTTTGCTTATGTAAAGAGACTATGTATATATATATGCTATAAGAGACTAATAGAATTGCAAGAAATGTGATAGGTAATAAGAAAAAGCAACGATATGAGATTAATATTTCATTCAATATTCTTGCATACTCATATGACTTTTATAACCTTTGTATCCCCTGAGGGAAATATGTATATACATAATAATATTATTATTATTATTATAAAAATTGTTCGACTATAGTATAATTATATTAAAAATTACGTTCTCATGAATTGACAAGTTATACTCAATCAAATATTGTAGACATAAAAATATATATTAAACAAATTTATATAAGAACTTAATTTTAGTTAATTATTTCTTTTTAAAAGGGCTTTGTTTACGCTCCTTTTTATGTTGACTATCATATAATGAGGAACTCTAATGTATTTACGAGAATAATTAAAACATTACATTATATTTTTCAACAATTTATCTTGTATAAGAATCAAGGATTAAAATAGACATGATTTGTTTAATACTTCTAGCAACTATGTTAAATAACATATTCACTTTGAAGATAGGTATTGATTAATGTAGGTTAAATAGGGTTTAAATTATCACAGGTCAACAAATTTGAACTTTTAAAAATCCTATGGGGTATGAGCTACTAAAGAACAAGTTCAATGGACCGAAGGATTTCAACTAATTTCGTAATCCTTCTGCGCGCTACTACTTTAGTAGCTCTACCGTGAACCTTAGATTTCTAGCAAATTTTTGCTCGAAATTGAATGAAAATTTACACATTTAGATAAACAATTTCTCCTTACTTAAGGATTCTTATCGGACACTTGGTATCTCATTTGAAAGCTGTGGGTCTCAGCCCTTTAATGTATGTCTTATTAATCCATTTCATGTAGTGTTCAAGGAATTATTTAAGTACAAAGGATTTGACCGACTTTTGGGCCTATTCCCGCACCCTACACCCCTAGGAGTCCTTTTAGGTCAAAACAAAGACTAAAAATGAAATCTACATAAAAAACACTATCAAATCATTGTTTTTTAATGTACAAAATAAGTATTCCTCTAGGCTTAAATTGAAGTTGAAGTAGTTGAAAAATGGGCCAAAAAAGCTAAAAAAGTAGGATCCGATTTCTCGAAAACTGTCGGACTCTCGAAAAAAAAATATTACAGATTTGAAATCAACGTGATAAACTGAATAACTTTTTGTATAGTTATACCCCTTAGGATTTTTGACTGTTGACCAGTGTTATATATGTAGGTGTTTTAAGAGTTATATGTTGTAGCTATTTGATGGATAAATGATTTTCCAAACTTTGATTGACTCTATTTTGATGTTGTAGCCAGATATACGTTTATATACACATATACCGACAAAAATTAAAATAACTCATCATTCTAAACTCTAATTATTAGTTGATATCACTTTTATAAGATATATAAATGAGCAATGAAGTTGAAGGATTTTTTAGTTTGGAGTCAACCCATGACTCAATTCTTTTTCCCCTTCCTTCTCTCTAAAATTTTTTTATTTTATCCCCATTATAAATTATAATTTATCTCTTTGAATATTGAGAAGAAAACAAAAGGCCTGTTGGGACCGTTTCCGCTCTCATCTCCGGACTTTACTATCCACAATTTAAAGCCATGGGTAAAATATTGCTGCTTCACTGTTTGATAGGTCTTAATTTACCCCAAAAAAAAAATAGAATGGTAACATATTAAAATATCCTAGTTAAGATAATTTTAAACGACATATTATATTTGAAAGCATCTCTGATATCTTCTATTATTTAAAAAAAAATACTAAAGGTGTCCTTTAGCTTTATTTGGTAAATGAGAACCTTTGAAACAATAAAACTTTAATATTTGACTCTCAATTTTAGATGGGCGTTTGGAAATTGATAATATTGACCTAAAAAGGAAAATTTTGTCATGTGATATATAAAATATATCATCGAATCCATGGAATGAAATGTCTAATATTTTTCAAATAGAGTCTTTTTATACTTACTAGTAGAAAATAATATAATATGCAATAGATCGTTTCGTTTTTAGATAAATAGTTATTTTTTTCACTTCACAAAAAATTTTCTGCTACTAGCTATATATATATATAAATTCAATAAACGCCAATAAAAGAGGGACACTGTTTCTAATGCACCCATTTCAATACATTTAAAAAATTTGAATATATCAGATAAAAAATATACTTTTTACTCCTTAACCAAACCTTAAAACAACAGAGTTATTATAATTGACGAATTTTGACCGCAAAAAACTTTTTTTTTTTCAAAATTAAAATGGCCTAGGAGGATCCAAATTTGAAGCAAAGTCAGTTTTTTGCTTCTCCTTTGCAGAAAAAGTCTCTGTACATTGTGAAAAAAATAAATAACAACAACCCACTAAAACGGGACATTGAATACACGCGTAATGTATCCAAGTGCTTCTATTCATTTTCTCATCCATGTATTGGATCTCAGCAAATAGTTTGTAAATGAATATACAATATGATATATATATATATATATAAATGTTTGAGGAGACATACATAAATACAGATAAATGTATTTTCCTATTCGATACGGATGCTTTTTTTCAGCCGCAAAAAGTACAAACAAATTACATACATCAATGTTTTTTCGATTATTCCTCTATCCCTCCTCCCCCCCCCCTCCCTTTTCCTCCTCCTTGATCTCCAATCGATTCGATATGAGTTATAGAAATGAAAAACACCATTCATTTCTAGTCTTGGTGATGCCTTTTCTTCATCCCCCTCTTATTACACAATATTTTGTGTCTCTTATATTCCCAATATCTATGAGTCAACATATCCACGTCTGTACATTCCATTTTACCTTCGTCATCCATATGTTTAAATGATACAACAATGTATTATATATATATATATAAAGGGGTGATTTTGTAATAGTCAGCACGTTTTGTATTTTTAATGAGTTATATAAAACCCCTTAGGAATAGTCTGGTAGGTAGAAATGGGCCTTGAAAAATTCCACAGCTGTCTCAAGTGCATTCTAATGACTACTTAGGTTATTATTGTACATATTATATTAATGTATAATGCCACAAATTTAAACTAAGACATACTCACTACCACGACGAGCTTTTTTGGACAAACAAAAACACTAAATGTATTCTCCCTTCAGCTTTTTTTCATCAGTTGACTCTTTTGATTTAAAGCAGCTGACTCTACGTGTTATGAACTCAAAAAAGATGATTCCAAAGTATATGAAATCAGGGATTGCGCGCCCTTTTTTTTGAATTATTGAATAATAAACTTAATTAACGATTAATTTGTATATTGATATAATTTATAAATGTATAGTATATCTAAATAATAACTATGCCCAATTTTTAAAAAAGTAAAACTCTCTTAATTGGTCAGTTGGTCATAACTCTACGTGTTATGAACTCAAAAAGGGTATTATTTCTATTATTTATGATTTTGATATATTATATAAAACATGAATTAAATCAAGGATTGCGCGCCCTTTTTTTGAATTTTTGAACATTATTCAAGTGTTAACGATCTATTTGTATATTGATAGAACTTATAAGTGTATAATATATCTAAAAAATAATTCAATTAAAACTCTCTTAATTAGTCAGTTCTAACACAATTTTTTTTTCGAAGTAGTTAGGTAAAACTATATTAATAGACTTGGTAGTCAAAAATTACCTCTTGGAAGAAAGAATTACATCGTTTTATGACAACTAATTATGACATAGATAGGAAATACACCAAATGCAAGATCGTAGAATCCAAAAAATTAAACGCAAAATACATTTAAACACACAATTTTTAACACTAAAAAAAGAAATACACAATGTAACATTAAACAAATAAAATTAAAAGAGGTGAAAAAACAGCTAAAAAACTAAATCAAACCACACAAAAAAAAATATCAACAATTTTCTTTTCCCTTGTGTGAGTCGAGGTTGCGAGTGGACCAAAAAGCTTTTTTTTATTTTACATTTTACATTCTTTGTATCTGTTATCTACGAGTTATTCAATTACATATGTCTACACTCGAAATGTACTAAATTTAATGGTATAAAAATATATGTACATAGACACTGCAATAAAGTCAATTCTGTAGGTTGTTCAATATCCATACGAAGTGTGTCATTTATAATTTTCATTAATAAAATGACTACTTAATACAATGTATTATTCTGTAGCTCATTAGAATATACATATAAGTGCACACAAGTACATGAAGCATACATATTAATAGATCGAAATGAAAATGACATAAATTAAAAAAACATTTTTAATATTCGGTAAAATATTGATTTTGTATATTTTATACTTTAAATAAAATAATTACACTTTTGTGTTCTTCATATGTATTTTCTAATAATAATAATAATAATAATTACACTGTCTTAACATATGATTTATGGAGGTTAATAATTATTTCTTACTATATGTACATATGTATGTTCAATGTAAAAGAAAACACATTTAATCGTGAAATGGATTTCATGTTGTTTAATATATGGAAAAGGTAAACATGTTATTATCTATCTAGACATTTCAAATTAAAGATTTCTATTACATAAATGAGTTCATTAGTCAAGCGCTTTATTTGACGTCACAGATTGCATGATAAATCAAAAGTTCTGAGACATGGTTTTCTTAATGTATATATATTTATATATACTTATTAATCAAAATGAACAAATTTCCAAAAAAAAAACCTTATGAAAACATCATTTACTGGTTTACAAAATAAAATTCCTGTTAGTAAAAGGGTTTTATCTCAGAGGGTTACCATTCAAAATCATGACATAAAATGAAAACACTCTTTAATAAGTGTATCCAAAACATCAGTAGCTCTTTTTATTTTACTTTTATTATTCGCTATTGACTTCTCAATTTTCTCCACTTGGTTAAACTAAAGTTCTACTAATGGCAAAAAATATCGGGAATCAATTTTTTTTATTAAATCATCAAAATTCATTTCATTTCCCTCAAAAGTCACCCCCTTGATGCAAAGCACATGTGCCAACGTTGTTTTTTTTCAATTTTCAAAAGAATTACAAAAATTTTATCAAGTCAATATTAATTTACAGAAAAATAACTGCTGAGTTTATATAGATATGCTATTAAATTTAAAAATCGAAAGGTGTGGTTTCTTGAGTAATAGGTTATGTAGCTTGAGAAATAAACCAATGATTCTCAAAATTTCAAAAGAACACAGTTAGGAATATTGCTTTAAACTTTTTTGTTTTGCTCAACATTTCTTTAAATTACATTTGAGTCATCATCTTTCAGACATTTAAAAAAAAACGAAAAAATATATTTTAGCTTTTCACAAAAGGACGTGATTCTCAAATACAAAAGTATATTTTGACGTGTAATTTATCACAAACTTCTATTACAGTAGTGCCAACTTAAAAACATAAACATTTATCCCTATTGGAATCTCCAAGAAATTAAATTCAAATTTCCCGCTATTTTTTGCTCATACTAATATTTATAGTTAAGGATTACATCAGTCCTTGAACTATATAATTGTTGTAGCAAAAATAAAACAATTATTTTTGCATGAAAATGAAGGCTTTATTTAGCATCATTTTGAATACAGCCTTATTAGTGTAGTTTCAAACGATTTTTAGTTTCCAATTTTTAACTCCTGAGCAATCAAAACAGTACTTACATGATGGTCAGACTTTACAATTTCCATTATTTTATCGACATTTTCGTCAATTGATTTTCCAGAGCATGACGCATCTCTGACTTCAAAATCACCAGAAAGGAATTTACTGAACCTAAATTGCGCTTAATTGACTATTACAGTATCAGAACCATCAACATTATTCACATTTTTAGCTGTCTGGTTTGTGTTTTCGCCTTACCGAAAATAAACTGAAAATATGGCGTATTGTTCAAGTGTCCATCTTTGACGCAGGCTTAAACGATTACAAAAGTTGTATAGTTACAATCTTTGTAACACCATCTAGTGCAAACCGATAGAGATCTTATATAACGTGAGATACACGTTACTAAAGCCATGTATTTGAAAAATAATGGATATATTATATATATATTCATGTATAAGCTTAATGTAACGTTATTAACGCTTCCGTCAAATGTTGAAGTAGCGCTACACTTCTTGCATGATACATTATTGTTTGATTCTTTTCGTTGTCACGCATATGTTTTCACTTTTTATTACTTATTTTTATACCTATATTTGATCTAAATATTAACTGTCCCAATATGTATTGTTTTTGACTTTTATAAAAAGTGTGATTTCCGTACACGTCAGGAGTCCATCTTTTTCAATAGCTCTAATAATAATATATCCCTGACTGATCTCTATGATGATAAGCATAGTTTTT
The DNA here is from genome assembly GCA_963680855.1 of Lepeophtheirus nordmannii. Taxonomy (NCBI): domain Eukaryota; kingdom Metazoa; phylum Arthropoda; class Copepoda; order Siphonostomatoida; family Caligidae; genus Lepeophtheirus; species Lepeophtheirus nordmannii. The sequence goes on along the minus strand of OY804525.1, from coordinate 3,265,735 downwards.
TTTTTACATAATGTAGTGTGGCTTTACCTTCCGATTTGAATGTATCCTTAGGGTTTAGAAGAGAATGTCAACATTTTGGGAGCAATACATCCCTTCAGCCTACAATGTATTGCTCAATATTGCTGTATGTTTTCACTACTGAAGAATCCATATACTACCTCACTAAATAAATGATTTAGATATAGACTGGTTAGTCTTTTCACAACACCAATAAATCTAAGAGCAACAAGGACAAATGAAAATGTTTTTTTTTGTGCGTCCTTCAGCCTCTTGTACGAATGCGTCAATCCTTTAAGGCTGAAAGTGGAAAATATAACCCTACAAGAATATGAATTTTCATTACATAAAATAGACTGGATGATAATGCTTAGACTTCCATCCCGAAGACTCTTTAATGTTGACTCCATTTACACTGTGCAAGAACACATGGGCACCCCATCTTCACAAATATCGTAGAAGCAGTGAAATAGGAGATATGTAGATCTTCTCCAGTAGTTTGAGTAAGAAAAGCAAAACAAAAAAAAAAACAGAGGGACTAAATAAAATTATCTGGTTTGTCGTCTTCAGCATATTTGTACAGAGTGTTTGTTTTTATTTGTTTTATTTTTAAATTGGTAATGAAGTAGAAAAAAAAATCAAAAGATAAAACATATGAATTCCCACTTATCTAACATGTCAGGGTTATTATGATGATTATTTTGTATCAATGTTCATACATATAAATACATATGAAATAAAGTTGTGTTTGATAAACAAAAAATAAATAAATAAATATGTATTGACCACTCAAACGTATTAATTTGACAATGAATGTGAATTGTACTCTTTGTGTAAACATACATACATATAAGCATAAGGGATCGTGAGAAGAAAACAAAATCAATTTTTGTTTTCAAATATTTGGTGAATGTTATTTTAATACCTTAGTTTTTTTTATATAGTAAAGGTTTTAAAAGATTTTTTATTTATTTCTATGAGTATATTTTAAATGATTAATGTTTGTACATTCAATTTCAAAAAGGAAAAAAAATACCAAACTTTGACAGACTTAAATAAAATCAAAGCTGTATGGTCCCTTTCAATATATTTTTCACTCTAAGACCATGTAATGACAACATAAAAATATTATTTTTGTGCACAACTTGTCTATAAAATTGAATTTTTTTTTTACAAGATACTATTCTTTAAATTTCAATAGTGATATTTTCCAATTAATTAATTGGGAGCCCTGGAATTTAGAGCTGGATTTACCCACTAATATAATAATAATTTAGCTATTTGTCTTTAGTCACTTCTTTGGTCAACTCAATAGAGACAATAATAAATAGAAACATACTGCGGAATAAAGGAGGAAATAATTGCAGACTGTTTACAAAAAAATGACTGACATCAAATTGTAAAAAAAAACTATTGAATGTGATGATGACTTAAAATATCAATTTGCGCAGGTTTGTATGAGTAAAGTTTAACCCTCCTATTATCCTTGGGGTCAATTTGACCCCAATCTATGTTTATCATTCAAAAAACAATAGTTGGTTTCTTTTTTTTTTGCTCCATATTTCATGACTTTTCCTCATTTGATGGGGACAACTAATTAAGCGTAAAATTATCATGATAATATTTTTTCAATGTGCTGAACGCATATTCCACGCATCGGTGTTCCTCTGGGGTCAATTTGACCCCAAGCTGTTTTAGCTGTGTAAAACTTGTCTGTCTGTGTGTGTGTGTGTGACCTAACATCCCCACACCTGCAGGTGCAGAGTGGATACTTTTGAGTTGATACATAATGGGGGGAAACAATTTTCTGGAGGCAAATATACCTGGGGTCAAATTGACCCCAAAGGTAAAATGTGTTAGTAATATTTTCAAGATAAATTAATTTTAATTTAAAAGTTTTGCCTGATGGTGGCGCTATAGGGCAGGTAAACTCACTGATAGGCTTCATTATCAAGGGGTTATTTATGTATTCAACAAATAAACAAAGTGCCTGACACAAAAACTTGGTCAACAATTTTCTTTAAGTCATTTTCTGGAGGCAAATATACCTGGGGTCAAATTGACCCCAAGGGTAAAATGTGTTAGTAATATTTGAGGATAATACGAAGGTCAAATAAGGAAACATCATCAAGACATTCGGGCTTTTTACACTAAAAATATAATCGGAATATAAAATATTTTTCAGAATGACGGTATCCTGGAAAAGTTTCATTGTAATTTCTTATAAAGTAAAAATAGCTAAAAAAAAATGAATCTCCTTTTTCAATTTTAAATTCAAAGATCTTTGTATACTTTTAATTCTATTTAATAACTATAATCATTGCTATATACTTTACATGTATAATAATTTGTTCTATATAGATATCAGCTCTAATAAAATATAAATTATTTTTTCCTTTCAAATATAATCTTATACAGACTCTAAAGTGTCTAATCTCCTTTATAACATATAAGTATACATACATATATTATATGGTATGAACTCAATTGCAGTAGAAAATTAAAAATATAGATTGCTTCACATTTAAGATACATGTTTTTGTCATATTATATGACCGACCATGGACAATAATGTATATATATATATATATATATTAATATATATGTAATATACAATTTAAAATAGGGAACAGTTTAATTGAAATTTGAGGTAAAAAAAAAAGATCATCTTTAATTACATAAAGCTTTGCAAGAAAAAAAAAAAAAGATTTAAAAAAAGAACAACAATCCAAAAACACATCATTAAATATCAAATTTGAGAGTATAAAGTAGTTTATAATAACTTTTCCTTGTACTGATTTTTCCTTGTTTTTATATGTATTTAAAGAATTTTTAAGGATTTAATTATAGTAAACATGAATCTGATTAAAAAATAGTTTAAGGAGAAATCTTATTCATTGAAAAATTATATTAATAAATGTTTCCCATTTTTTTAAAGGAATTCTTTAAGAATTCCATTTTTTTTATTTTTTTTAGGAATTGGTTTTGATATCAAGTATACATTTTATAATGATAGTTACATGCTACACTGCACAATGGCATCATCAAAACATCAAGACTTTCTATTGATTTTTTTTGTCTGCTATTGTCAACATCGATCTATTGAATTATTTCTAAAAAAGATGTAAATATCCGTATTTTTACAATGTAGAGATATGCGTATCTCTCTACAGAGATGGTTGGAGAGAATAGCTTAACTGATATTGATGCGGTTATCAAAACCAAATCCCTCAAAGTCTTGTCAGGACCAAGAGATCAAAGCACCAAATTCCCCCCCCCCCCAAAAAAAAAAAAATCCTTTTCTTAAAAAGAGGTAGAATGCTTCTATAGTTTGACAAGTAATTCCTTGAATTTCATCTTCTTATCTTTTAATGTTACTCACAAATTATCTGTTTGGAAAAACAAATATTTTTTTCTATGAAAAGGTTACAAAAAAAGTAAAAAGTAAAAAAGTTTTCAATTTTTGGCTTCGCAGAATATTATTATAGCTTTGACATCGATGCTCAACATTCCCTTCTAATGGACAATCTTTCAAAAAATTTGCTCAGAACATGTAGCCCTGAGGATCTAGCGTGTTGCACTGAATTGTACCAAGCCTTGGATTTTAAACACTTTTTCTTACACTAATATTTTCTTTCAGAAATAAAGATTTCTTTTCCATAATATATATAATGCCCACAGTTTATTTGCTTACACGTGATTCCATCCTCTCAACTTTATACTTTTTCTTTAAATCATTTGTTCCCGTTTGTTTGTTTTGTTTTTCTAAGAAATTTTGACTGTTTTTTATCAAAAAAGAAATAACACCTCACTGAAATGCGTATTAAACATTGTGTACTGTATATATAACATATATATATATATAGTTACCAATGAGGAAATGAAATTGATTTTATAAAAAGATTCGTGGTTTTTTTATTATTTAGATTTACACAGTTCAACTTTCCTTTTAAGCTATTTTTTCCCTTTGTACATAATAAACGGGTTTTTTATTCTTCTTTATTTTTTATATGAGCATAACTTTCATTGATGATATAATAACAACTTTATTAAAATGTGTTTTCTGATCATATTTGATGTTTAAACTTACTTTATAGTAGGAAATCCAAAGTTAATCAATACACCTTATGAGAATAGTTTTTTTTTAATATCCATTGTTAGCAATAAAAAGAAAAAAAAAAGCAGAGCTTTCTTGTTTGTTTGTTTGGTTTTGTTGTCAACTCAATGAATCAGGGTTCTGTAATTTATGTAAATTTTTCTACAAACTATGTTCAACTACATATAATATCAAATGTTGTTTTTTTTTACTTTTTTTTCTTTTAAAATTTATTGATGAATATAATTTTCAATTCTGCATACTTAAGTAGCGTCCTATTGAGATGAATTTTAAATATTCTGAATAGAAGAGATATATGTATCCATACATATATAGTATTAATAAATTGTCTAAATAATCGTTACTAAAGGAGCTCAGGGAATAAAAATGTCTTTATTATCGAAGGGGGATAATTAAAAACTTCTTTACGACGTTATTTTAAAAGTGCTTAACGATAAATTAACAAGGAATTAGGATTAATTATTTATGTTTGATCATTTGGAAGAGTATAACATCCCTTCATTTGAAAGACAAATGGATGAATATATTTTTGTGGAATGGTATAAATGTGTTGTTTCGTTAAGAACAAAACTGTTAACAATTATAATTTTGCTATATGAGTACATATAGCAAAATGAAATTCGAATATACAATTGTGTTTCAATCAATTCCTTACTTTTAAATATTTATAAGTTAATTTTAACGTTCATAGTAAAAGATGTTCTATAATTCCGTCTTAGCGCTGCGATTAAGACAAAAAATATGATCAGTTAGCTTATACATATATATTAATGTATGATATTCAAAGTTACATGAAGATTGGTGTTTCCTTTTTACAACACGGGAGTATTAGTGAGTATTAGATTCGGAGACAGACCGTCTCGACTGTTGTATATTGAGAAAAATGTAAATTGTTCTGAAAATGAAATTACTTTACTCTTTTTGAGACTCGCTTATTCTAGACAGTAGTATTTGATCAATGAATATACATATATTGGATAGAGTATAGATTTTCAAATAACAGGACTGTTAGATAGACTGTTCAATGTAAACATGGAGGAGTAAGGAAAAAAATTGGATCAAATTCCTGGCAAATTAACAATCATTATTTCGATAGTTTCATATATATCGACCTCAATAGTTTCCTCTATATAGTACATATCATTTTATACGAATATATTTTGAACATATGTACTCATATTTCCACTGTATTCATAAAAAAATATGTCAAATAAAGATCTTGTTTATTTAATGGAACTAATTTCTCATATGAAAGATAATAATAAAACATATTTTATCTACAATAATAATAATAATAAAAAAATGACACCCCTCATAAAACTGAATAAAGTAGATACTATCTGCATCAAGTGTTTTTTAACTATATACATAGATTCTTATTTTAGAAAACAAATAAACTTTGTTTCAGATATCTGCAGACAGAACAATTTATCTGTATATTGCACAGAGCAAATAACATTGAATATCTCATAACTTTCTTTCCAAATGTGAAAAAAAAGAGGCATTGGATCAAGTATGGTCATTTAAGTATATGTATATTCACATCCTCAATTCGTGGACTATTATTCTCTTTTTAATAATTGAAGCCAACGAAAAGTAAATTAAGCTGAACAAATTTAGGTTCAAAACCTCTTTATGGGAGCTGAATTTACGAATCAACATCTTACGAACAAAGAAAAGATTCAAGGAAGCTGTTGATTTTTTTTTTTGAAGATGATACCATTTTGAAGAGTGTTACTAAATTTTATATATACAAATTTAAAAATACATTTAGCAAAGTTTAAATAAAACTAATTTATCAAATTAACTTTTCATCATATGGAAAAGTTCATATTGAATCAATCATATTGTGTAACTACGCTATGTATCGACGGGTCGATACATTCGACTCTTCAAAAAATGCGAATGTAAGGAAAAAGTACCATTTTTCCCCCGATAAATAGCTTAACTTTTATGACAACACAATCTCGCTATTTGAAAAGGCTGTTATTATCTTTTTTAATCAAAATATAGATGTTTTTGTTAAGATATATATCTCCCAAGACAAGGCTCCTAAATAACAGCAAAGTAAACTTTAAATACATACATGGAAAAAGGCCTTTACTCGCAATTTGAAATATTAATATGACATTTTTTTATAGGGAAAACCTTCAGGTTCAAGCCTTAAATGAGATACATATTTATACATATTGGTGTAAAATAATTTTATTAAATATACATATTATTTAATAGTACATAAATATGATAAGCTTTGACAATTTAAAAATGAATATTGCTCCATGCATAAATCACATACTGACAAAATGATTTTTCTAAATAAATATTCATCAACTGTCATAATGACTTTTATAAATGAATACATGTCTAGCATACAAGTATGCATGTATGTAGGTAGGTAATATGATATGTATTCATACGCGAAAATAAGGACACTTTTTGTATTGTTTCTTCAAAATTATTAAAATTTTAAAGACGTTTATATCATAATTATTGAACTCGATTGTGAGACTTTGCATATATATTCACTCAAGATCGCCTGTCTACAAACATGAATTTTAAATAATAAGGATACAAAAACATTTAGTAGACTTTTCAAAGACTTTTTTGGAAGTTTTTTTGGTATGAAGGAGAGTGTAAGGAGAGAGGCAGGAGGGGGTTGATTCCATACTCTCAAAAATAATGGTAAAGAAAAAAAACATGGAGAGATTCTTTTTACATTAATGGGAGAGAAAATAAGCGCAACACACAGAGAGTTAGGGTTTTCATTTAATGTGTGTTTGTGTGTACCTATCAAGTTATAAAAAAATGTCAACATTGATAATTAATGATGACAAGGTTTTTGTTTGTGTGGGTTTTTTTTTATTAATCATGTGTACACATCACTAAGAAAAAAAAAAAAAAAAAGAAAAAAAGATTTGCAATTTATTTCCAATTATCTCAAAATAAATAGTGTTTGTCCTCATGTTATTAATATAACATGTATCTCAATTGTCGTTTCATAAAATACAGAGGGAATTTATTATTTTTTTCCAAAAACAATTCTCATCCTTCTCAAACATAATAGGATTAGTCAGAGAAATTGTTTTCCGGTGTATTATGTACATACATCAGATATGTGTATCAAGCCAGCTGCAGTGTATTGATCAAAAGATTTCTTTTAGGAAATATATGATTCATGACATTGCCACTATTTAAGCACGATTAGCCCTTTCTACTATTTACATTGATTGCTAATGATTACATATGTAAGTAAGGATTATAAAAAAAACCACCCTTTGAGGTCATATATTATTTAACCAACAGATTTGACTCTGTATTTGTTTTTTGTTTTTTTTCACTGGGGACATTGTTATCAATATGACGTCACAATTTGATTAAGCATGTATCAACTTTTTGTCCCTTTTTTAAAAGTGGCACCTTACTCTCGCCCCACCCTACCCTCGATTCCGGAGCCAAGGTAAATATTGCTAATTAGCTACGGTTTGAATGCAAGGTTTACTTTTCATTAGTGAGGATTAGTGACCGTTGACGTCAGAATGGATTTGTGAGTGGGGAATTCTAAAATTATGACGTCTCAAATTTATATATGTGACCAAATATATTATACATCGTTACCTTTTCAAGTTCAATATGTGAATAAGCAAGTTCAATGTGGGAATAAATAATGAAAAACAATGTTCATGAAATTTAATATAATAATAAATTTGTTAGAATCTCATAGCAACAAAAATAATCACATCTGTATACAAAACGATTTTGTATGCTAGCAATACAATTATTACAAATCATTGAGGTAATTTCATTTCGTTCTTCTTCAGATAATTGTTCCAGAGATGTTCTTGATCCTTGCTCCAAAATAATGCAATTATTTCTTTTAGCATCTAAAATATTCTCAATTTTTTTATATAACTAATTCTCTTTTCACAAAGGCTTTCAAATATGATCAATTGGTTTGAGCATAGAGCTGTAAGACCCAAGTCTTAAAATTTTGACAATTGAAAACTCTTCTTCATTCAAAATATCTTCACTCCTGGAGTGTGTTGGAGCATTATCAATATCAAGTACTATTGGTTCTCCATATACATACATCTTTTGCTTTTCTTAAGCCTTCACGCATCCATTGCTGTATCCTCTTTGAAACTTCCTCCTCTCACCTTATTTTTTTATTTACATTAATTACAAAATTTATTATTAATTTAAATTTCCTGAATATTGTTTTTCCCATTATTTATTCCCATATTGAACTTCCTTATTCCCATATTAAACTTGAAAAGGCATAGATCATGAAACCTCATTTCTTTGAAAAAGTGTGGGGGACAATGACCCCTATGGTCCCGGTACCACTGATTCAAATCTAGGATTTTAATGTCTTGTCTTAGTTTTTATGAACCATGCGTTCAAAATGGACGTAAGAGCCCTTCCTTTAAAATGACGTCCTCGTTTTGTTTCTTTTTATTTGAGAGATGTTCTTGAACAAACGAGTTGAATTAGTATGTGCACTGAAGTAATTTACTATAATCTCAGTTAAAATTATGCCTCTTAGGAGGTGGTGCTTTAAAGATTTAAAATGGAAAGAGAGAGAAACAGATAGAAAAACTAATTTTAAGTCCAATATCTGGGTTACTCATGAGTTTTACGCCATAATTAATCAGACAATATACATATATTTAAGAAACATTAAAAATAATTATTTAAAGCAGGGGCTCTTAGCCTGTGGATCGTGTAGCAATTAATTAATGGATTTCTGCGATGTTTATTTCCCTCACTCTCACAGAAAATAAAATTGCATTTAATAAATAATTAGTCAATGTCAGGGTCTCTTGGGTTTGAATTTGTTTAAAAAAAGGGGTAACGTGTGACAAAAGGCTAGGATCCACTGATGTAGATTATTTTCTCAATTCCCATTATTTATTGTGAAAATATTTTCTTCTAAACATATTGGTATAAAAATTTCTTATAATCAATGAGATTTTTTTTTTACTACTGATAGTTTCTTTTAATAAATGTTAATACTATGAATTAATTTACTTGTTTCGGAGAAATCGTTTTTGTTTATTTATAAATATTATTATTAGTTTGAAAGACAGCCTAAATGCTCGTGACATGACGTAATATATTATAAATCATATAGAACATATACATATGTAGTAAGCATTTATTGGTAAAGTAAAAAATACAATGATTTATAGGATATCAAGAATTTTACTAAATGTAATTCACAGTGTTTCTTAGTATATTTTAACTTATGAATTTTACTTTAAAAGTGCATATTCTTGATGACATTTTTGAATGAATAAAATCATATAATATATATATATATATTGTAAATCGTTCTTTGACAATTTTTTATTTAAAAAAAAAAGTCTACTCATAAATACACAAGGTAAGTATGTACCTCGATTCTTTTATTTAGCTAGAAATAATTCTACTATTCTACTTACTTCTTTTTCTGTTTTTGATAGATCAACATAAAAGTAATTTTGAACACAACTAAGAAGAAAATGAGAACAAAATGTACTTTAAAAGTACGTTCATTTAAATGAGCACTAACGGCCAGGGGGAAGCCATTACCCTATCCCCCTTCTCTGCATGGGCTATAGAAAATTTATTTTTCTTTTAAAAAAAAGATCTATGTTATATTTTTCAATAAAGAAAAATCAAAACTTATCTTTTTTTAAACAATTTTACACCCCATGAAAGTTAAGCAAGGCCAACACTGGCCTATATATAAGAAACTATTTTATTGTACATATATGAAATTTGGTGAAATTTCATTCAAATCCAATGCTTCTATAGGAATCAAAGAAATAAATAATTGATAGCTATAAATAATTTCATTTAAAGGCCGTTACTAACAAAATGAAAAGATAAAATAATGTTGACCCTTTGAAATTAACCCTAGGCTGGAGGACTCAAATGTTGAGCACTCTTCTATATAGTTTAAGGGTCTCAAGATGGAGAAAAAAGGATGGATATGAATCCCTGAACTTGTGTTTCCTTCTTTCCTTGAGTTAATTGTTCATCTGAATGTGATAGTCAATGTTTAATATTATAGTTTGTTAGTCTTAGAATACCTTCAGCAAACTAACAAATATTTAATTAATCAACATACTTTGATGGTATTTTTGCATGCTAATTGCATACAAAAATTATTCTAATTTTTGAAAAAGTTACGGTTTTTTCATTATGATCAACATTCATTTGAGTTTATTTGACTGTTTTCTACTCCTATTACTTTTTTTAGTACCGTTACTTGATTTCCAAAAACATTTCCTTTGTTATACATAGTGATGGGACTTTTGGAGAGTGTGATGAAAAGGCGGGAGGAATGAAATAATATGCAAATCGGGCTTATAAGAATCAAAGAAAGAGAAAATCAACTGGCCACTCTGACAATTTGATGAATGTTGAGAGGGAAGCAGCTTGAGCTGTCATGACACTTTACTGAGCTACAAGCTGCTATTCTCTTTTATATATACAACAATAAATAATAACATAGATGAGAGGCGGAAAATTAACTGAAATTAATGTCAGGAAATTATATGTATATTTTTAACTAATAATTATACGTTGACTTGAGCCCTTTTTGTTGACAATTTATTTGCTTTATTAATCTTAATGCATGTATTCCTTCATGCGAGATCTTTACTATCAGGTAGATGTTCTCCCCTCAGTAATAATAAAGGAAAAATGGTAATAGCTTTATAAAAACAAGAAGGACTTTTCGAAGTGTCAACTCCACAAAATCTTGCACGCGGCATTTTGCATATTATTTACATTCCAACTGATGGAACTATTGAATTGATATCCTTGTTAATATAAGCAGTTTGTACATATGCCATATATGATTTTAGGAGGAGGGGGGGGGGGCTATGTTACTTGTTTCACTGCTGTAATGAACATTTAAACAATATTATTTAAGGAATCATAATATTTCTTTGTATTTATACCATATATTTTCATAAAATTTATGTACAACTAATATTACCGAGAATATTTTTAACTCTTCCTTTTGGGTCGATGCTTCCTTCTTCTCCTTCAACGATGTTACAAAAAATGACCATAATATTTTTTTTTTTTTGATAAAAGAGCATAAGTACCAAGTGTTTGTCCTTTTCGAATAGCAAAATTTGTATTATTTCTGAAAAAAAAAGTCACATCCCTATATTTATATACTAATAAAGAGTTTTTCAATAGTGATGACGAATTTTTATTTCATAAAAGAAGGCGAACTACGACATACATATTTTGTTTTTTTACATTTTTACTCACAAACAGCTTACAAATCATAAGTGAGCAGGTCAACCTTGAGCAGCCTTTACAAATTTTTCTAAATTTATAACTAAAATTCACGCTCGGTCATGGCAACTTTAAGAGGCAAAATCATCTTCAGTGACGATGATTATTTTTGGCTCAATGAGTTTGTTATTATGCAAAAACTGCGTTATGCGTCAGGCAAAAACATATATGTGCTTCATCAGACACCATTTTATCCTCAAATACTTATTGTTTGGTGTAGGTTTCTGCCGGTGGTGCTATTGGGTCATAGTTTTTTACTAGTGATAATAACCACCACATTTCTGGAAATGGAAGTGGATATTGAGCCATGATAACGGATTATTTTGGACCCCAATTGGATGGTATGGACTTAATGACATGTGGTTTCAACAAAACGGTGCATCTGGTCACACAACAAACGATACAAATGATTTATTGAAGAGCGGTGAACGTGTTATTTTCAGAAAGTCATTGGTCAACACCAACACGCCAGCAACACTAAAGGAGCTCAAAGCAAATATTAAATACGAAATTCCTGCAATTTTGCTCGATTTATTAAAAAAAGTGGAAGAAAACTGGGTTCAACGATTAGACTTCTGCAAATGTGCCAGTGGGTGTCATACAAAAGAAATTGACTTCCATACTTAATTGAATTTGAATGTACTTCAACACTAAAAAAGAAATTATTTTATATCTCCAACCCTTTTAATTTTATTTAAATAAGACAATGCGTCGTTCCTTTTGAAAAACCCTTTACTTATTATATCTATGTATGTATATAACTATACCTTTTGTTCAGCCATATATGGTACGTTATTTATTTAAAAATATAAAAGTTTCACATTTAAGTTCTTTAACTAATATGTAAAATCATAATTTGAAAATGAATATTTATTTCAATAGCACAGCAAAATAAAAAAAAAACATATTTTAATCCTTCCCCCAACTTTCAACACATGAAATATGCATATACTTTAAAAATGCAGGGCTCTCTAAATATAACCACAAATACGCAACATGTTATTTTTTTGTTTGTAAGATATTTTGTTTGATTTTCTAGTACATGATTAATGAACATATAAACATTTTTCACAAATATAAAAAAAGTCATAATTTGAATCAGTATTTTTTTAATTTATATATTAGTCAGCTCTATTATAGAGCGATTCCTTTTTTTTCCGATCCTATCTTAAGCGAAAATGACCGCAGTTAACAATACAAAAACTTTAGTTGGAAAACAGGATATTGCAAATTGAGCATTAATAAAATGGTCTTCAGTTTGGATAATGAAATCGAATTCTACTATTTGAGCTTTTTGACTAATTTCAAGGACTTGCAGTAGAGTTACTAAAGTAGTAGCGCGCAGAAGGATTGTTAAATCAGCTGAAATCCTTGTGTGTGCTATTACTTGAGTCTATTGCACTTGTTTGTTAGTAGCTCAACCGTGAGTTTTTGATTTATATCAAATTTTTGCTCGAAATTGAATGAAAATTTACACATTTAGATGGACTATTTCTTCTTAGCTAAGGATTCTTATCGAGCGTTTGATATCTCAATTGAAAGCTGTGAGTCTCAGCTCTTTAGTACATCCCTTATTAATCAATTTTAAGGACAAACGTTTTGGGCGACTTTTGAACCTACTCCCGCCCCCTACGTCACTATGATCCCTCTAAGGTCAAAACAAAGACTGGCGATAGAATTTGCATTAAATACACAAGCGGATCATTATTCTTTTATGCACAAAATGAGTATCCTTCTAGTTTTAAATTGAAGTTGAAGATGGAAAAGGAGCCAAAAAAGCTCATAAAGGTAGTGTTCGATTTCTTAAAAAGCGTCTGCCTCTTGAACAAAAAAATTCAAGAGCAAAGTTGAATTTCTTTTCAACTTACTTATACCCCTTAGAATTTTTAACATTTCAAATTTATTGACCTGTGTAATTGTCCAATTATTCCCAGCCATAAAATTATTCTTCATTTACAGTTGTGTCTTGTACACGGCTAAACAACAACTAATTTCAAACATTACCAAGGAACAAAAGTAGTAGAAAAATACACAGCTAACAAATGAAACACACATTAAAATGTTTGTACCACATAATATATCATTCTATGTAAATGATTTCAAATTCTAATATAATCGAGTGTTTTTAATTCATTTTTTTTATTAAATAAAGTCTATTGAATATCTTATCAGGATTTTTTCAAGTCTTTGACAAAGTATTTCTTTATAAATAATTAATTAGTATTAATTCAATACACATTTTACTACCTCTGTCCATTTGTCACGAGTTTTATACAGAAAACAAATAGAAAATAGAAAAAAAAACTATTTTCAGGAAGTCGTAAATTGTATTCAAACAAACGAGTGAGGAATAAATCTTCTTCGAGCCATATTGAACAATTTATATATATATATATATATATATATACCTTTATATGAACAATATATTTTGTAATTGTAAGGTTTTTTGGTACTTTTTTTACTTTCTATCTCTTTCTGCTTCATTTTTACACACTATGTATGTACATACATACATAGCTTCTTAACACCTTCTAAGAGGCCATAAATTTAAGGTCATAATCATTTTTAGAGCAAATTTTTTATCCATCTACCTGGAGTAATAAAGGAAATTATTAGGCTATAAACACTTGGGAAAAAAAAAATTATATTGCTACTTGAAACATAAAAGATGGGTAGAGAATAATAATAATTATGTGGTTGAATAAATCATAGGAAGGTTGTATGTCTCCCTATGTATGTATGTATGTCCTTAGATCTAATCAGTTATTAAGTTATCTCAACTACAAATGTGTACATACCTTTAACAAATTAAAGGTAGTTTCTTATCTAATTGCTATTGTGTGTAGGAATTCGTTCCTTATTTCACTCCGTGTTAAGTATTTGCATGTATATAGATTTAAATATGTAAAATAAAATTGTTAAACAATTTGATAACAGATACTTATAACAAACAAACAAAATAACTTAAAATACATTTGATCATTTTAATTTGAAGTTGCCTCACTCAAACCATTCTTGCGAAATAACCTTTGCATTAACATATAAATGACATTTATTTAAAGCAAAGTTTTAAAAGTTATTGTCAATAATATCTCATAAACTATGTGAATATTAATTTTTTTGTTCAAAATATGCGTTTACTCTGCTGATAAATCATTTTTACTTCGTTTTTTTTTCTTTTCTCTTGTTGGAGCGACAGATAAGATAATTTATTCAAAAATATGCACTTTTTTTTTTTGGATAAATGAAGAATTTACTTTTTGATAATAATAATCTTACAAATCAGTTTATAATGGAACCTTTGTTCAAAGATGTAAAAACGAGGAAAAAAATGCAATTTTTCGTAGTTTATATATATATAAACTATTGGTGAGATGAGGTTAATAATTCCTTATATTATTGTCCTCTGAGTTGTGGAACTCATTAAACATTTTAAATCATATATTTTTCTATTTGCAATAATTATATCTATACAAATTATTTATTCAAATTACCATTTTTGAGCTTTTCTAATTCTCTGTTGCAAAATTTCAGCTCCTTAAAAACTGTTACTTTGAAGTTTAGTTGACACAACGTGAAACAAACGAACTAACATTTTCAATAATAAGACCTAAGCTAAAGAAATAGAAAAAAGTAAAAAAAAAAGTGAATTAATTGTATCATCATGTTGTAACTTTTTTAAGCCTGCCGGCTACGTTCGTCTAATATACGATGACTAAGCTAAACTCTAAAAAACTTTTAATTATACATATAAATGTTATGTATTTTCCTTCTCAAGCCATGAAATATAGAGGTGAATTTATATTTAGTTTTTGTAGAACGTTACGTTATGCACTTGGCGTTACATAATTTAGTTACATTCATAATTTTATTATCTACTCATGAAAAGCTAAATACCTCTTTTTTCAAGATATACACCTCAACTATACTATTTGACCAAGTTTTTACTTGAAGTGTCTAATTTTTAGCATTAAGGGAACACAAACTGAACTATAGACTCCTCGAAGACGCTCTGGTCTGTGTTGGGCAGAGTGTTCCAAGGGAGTCACATACTCAATCCATCTAGTAGCTTTGTGTTTAACTGTTGCAGACAAAAGAAAAAAAAAAAGTCTATTAATATACATGAACTATTATGAGCAAAAATGCCAGGAAATTTGAATTTAATTTTTTTGATATGGATTAAATGTTTCTTTTTTTTTTTTTTTTCACAGTTCTTGAATACATACAAGTAGAAATATATATATATATATAAGTTTAGGTAAATGCCTTAATAAAATACATCAATAACCATTAGTGTTTAAAATTTTTACCTCAACAATGAACGTCCAACTTTAAAATACAAGTGCACAATCAATACAATTAAAGAAAAACATGAAGTTCAAACATAAATATAAGTCCAAGTATTAAAATGGTCATTTCAACATTATTAAAATATTTTATAATTCTTTTTAATAGTTTCCTGTGGCTGAGCGAAGCAGATGAAAAGTACTTGATACGCTGTTATCCACAAATTGTCGAAGAAGGAAGGTATTTTTAGGTCCATGACAGCATATCGTGCCGCTGCCGATAGTAGAACTCCATTTTCTCCATCAAATATGCATCTATGCTACTTCCCTTCAATCAAGTCATTGACATCAACTAAATATTTATCTAATTAACAAAATTTAACCTTTAAATTAACTTCAAATATTTATATTTTCATTGAATAAAAATAATTTTAGAATGACGTAGGTTAATACTTGATTTTCAAAAGATAATTATTACTGACCATTAAAAATATTACTTGGAGTTTGTAAATTCAGAAAATGTATCATAGTTCAAAAATAGACGACTATACCACAAAACTGAAGCAAAACAACTCATAAAAAGTTGCTAAAACATTATTAAAATAGCTTTTATCTCCCCTACACATGTAAACACAGAATAGTTAATGGTTTATGTGGAAATATAATAACCTGATATTTACAACTATGAGAAAAAATATAGGGAAATATGAATTCAATTTTTTTGGGTGTCCAGTAGGGATAAATGATTTTGTTTTGCTGTTGGCACTACTGTCACTGACATCTTTGTCAAGTTACACATCAAAATATTCGTAAGTATTTAAGATAATAAAATCAAATTTTTTGTTTTTTAAAATGTCAATAAGAAAATGACCAAAATGCAATTTAGAAAAATGTTGTACCAACACAAAAAGTTTCTATGAATATGTCAGACTCTATTCTTTTGAAATTTTGAAAATCAGTGGTTTATTTCCCGAGATACATAGCCTCTTACTCAAGAAAACCAACCATCTAATTTATAATTTTATTAGTATATATAAACTCTTCAGTTATTGTTTTATAATTATTGACTTAGTACAAATGTTGTATCTGTATTGAAAATTGGAAAAAAAACCTTGGTGAGAAAATGAAATGAAATAAAGATTGTTTGATTCCCGATATTTTTTTGCAATAGTATAAGATACAGTAAAAATTATTTCAATACTAACGTAACTTATGACGTCAGAAGATCAATTCTTATACAAAATACTTACTTTAAAGGAAATTATCGGTGGTATAATTTGTAAACCGGTACTCAAACCTGATAGAATGGTTTTCTATAAGACACAATATAAGTACTCTTGGCTCATGTGTCAAAAAAATTTTAGTTGTCTGAAACACAATTTTTCACTTGTTCCGAATGCCCAATATTGTATGTAAGTATTAGTTAGGGATAGTTCTGCGTAAGTTTTATTGCTATTTCAAAATAAAAAGAAGGTTTGAACTTTATTCAAGCTGCTATCCCTCAGATTGGGTAAATTACAATGATTATAACTATCAACCATTACTATACATATATGGTAATATATTAAAACTACACTTTTGAGTTATTTGTCATTTCCTAGTAGGGATATTTGCAATATTAGAATCCCATTATTTTGAGTTCAACAGATCTACAGTCTGAATATGAATAATAGGGAAAGCAACTACTGAAAAAAAATATACAAAGTTAAAGTACATATGTGTCAAGTCAACAAGAGACCAATTTTATCTGAAATATTTCAAAAATAAGTTAGAACTGCTATTATACTCTTGAAGACATTCTCTATCGTTTGTACTCTTAGTAATTTCGATTAATTAAATAATGACTCCAATAACTGCAACTGTGTTATAGAAAAAAAAAAACAACTGTCACTAAATAAATCTCTGAGACTATGAAAAAGATGGACGTTCTTTCAGGGGCCATATCGGCTTCATATGCATTTGTAGTATTTATCCGATTGGTCTATTGGATAGAGAACAATCCCTGGTGGTGTCTCAATTAAAAGTAACATTTTAGCAAAAACCGTGCGTGATAAGTCTTAAAACGACTCCGAAATATTTGGCCGTTATATTCATGAAGTAAAAAAAACTTGAAAACAAACTTGCTCTCTTGTTGACTTGACACATATGTATACAGTTAATAATATGAATACATTGTTATATCAATCAATAACAGTTCAATAATGATTAATCGAATTTCAAATCAATGTTCAAATATGTTTATACACGTTATGATTATTAAATATACATATGCATATCATTCTATTGTTTCAATTTGATGAATAATCGTGAATGTACTCCATTTAATATATAAAAGTGCATGTAAATATTAAAAAAATGAAAATAATTTATTGTCAAAGTCATGATGTGCTTTTCTTATTTCTATCTTTATTTCACGTAAAATCTTTAAAAAACAGAAACTTGCAATCAATTTTACCTCATTAATTGAAAATTTCTCCACACTTTAAGCATCATTTTATTGACAAAGGGTAATTTCATTGTTTACTCACATTAATTATTTCTGCACCACTGGATATATGCTATTCTATTTATGTATGATATAATAGCGATTAGTGATATTTTATTATTATATAAAAATCATCATAACAATAAGTTTAGTCACATTAGTTAAAGAAAATAAATGAAATTTTAATAAATATGCTTAGTATTTGACATGTTAATTGCGAATCTGTAATTTTTTTTGTCTTTTGTGTGTGTGTTTCTAATTTAGAAATTACTAAAATATTTTTAATTTTTGAGTATTTTTACACTTTTTGTACATACAATGCCTGACGATCCTTGGATTCTATTTAATTTAATTTATTTATTCGCAAAAATCTCATTTAAATACTTAAATATATATAAAAATCATAGAGTTTTTATATGTCTTACATATTATCAGAATCATATCCCTTCAAATGACTACAAATACTAATTATAATCAAAAATTAGTAGGTCTTTTAGTGTATAAATAATATTTATTTACTACATCCATCCACATTGATGAAGTGGGAAATTTATTCATAATAATCTGTTTGATTGTATGTAATTACTATTAGTTGGATGTGTACAATGTGTATATTTATACACATTCAAAAGGAAACAAAACTCCTGGTGTATCAACAAATCTAAGGTTGATTGTTGTATCATTTACAATTTTTCCTTTTCTATGACGGAAGCTTCTATTAATACAATATGTACGTATATGTTTTATGTATCGATTGTAATCATACTGTTATGGACCTCTTAAGGGTAAAAAGCCATGTTTTTTTTATGTGTACATAAATATTACAGACTATTTGCAAAAAAAAAAAAAAATTGAGTAAGATTTTTTATTACAACAATGGACCTTCTACCACATACAGCAATGCAAAATCAGTCTGGGCAATTTGCTCTACAAATGATTTGATTATGTACCTTTTGATAAAACAATGCAGTTTTACAAACTGCTATGTATTTTATTTTGTCATATATAAATAATCAGTGGGTTTTATCACTAAAAAGGGCTTTAAATAAGAAAAATCCTACTATGTAGCAAAACACAGAACTGAAAGGGTCATGACTGGTCCTACATATCTATTTATAAAAAAATAAGCATTTTATTTAACTCATTTATGTCTTTATACATTGTAGATAGTCACTCTTCAAGTTAAGTTAAGTTAAGTACTATTGCACTCCAAGCCAGAAAGTTTTATAATTCCTCATTATATAATCATCTGACAAAAAAATATTAAATTACTACTAACTTTCCAAGCCTTTTAGGAGCAAAGGCTGTTCAGAGTACTACTCAATTCATAGTACAATTTAGAAAATGAAGGAAGAGAACAGTAGAAGATTTGTTTGATTGAAAGATTAATCTATTCAATATGTATGGATCAATGGCCACTGGACCTCTTCACATGGTACTTGATTTGTGGGTCGTGTATCAAAGAATGCCTGCTTTTTTTACGATGTTTTTTCATGGAATAAAACTGTTGATAATGATTCGCTAGTGTGGGGTCCATTGAGTTTCATACTTTAAAAAAAAGGATCCGAGGTGGTAAAAGGTTAGAAAACCAATCGTATAGATGCACAAAAATATCTTAACAAAAGAATTAGTGTCTCATTTTTTTACCAGTCTCATAAAGTCAATGGACTCAAAGTTATTACTCAAAAAAGAACACCAATGGATAACATTTTATATTTTTTCAGCAATCTTTACTAATAAAGAGGGAGACCAGGAACAGTTTCAGTACAAGACAGCTGCAATTGTCCACATACTGTTTATTCTTTTTTATCGGTCTATATCTCAAGTGATCACTTATCAGTGATCAATAATAAAAATTTTATACTACCTTAATATAAATTGAAAATGGATAATTAATTCAACACCTTGAAAAGTTTAGTTATTTATTACTCAAAAAATATTTTGTTTAATTTAAGTTTCTTCATTTTGTACTCAAACTAAATTTTGTTAACTGTTGCAACCTGCTACGAACAACAGTTACTCACATTTGACAGATCCCATTCAAATTTTGTATACAAATCATTACGTAAGCTATACATCTCTATAAAAATACTAATTGAGTTAACTTAATATAATGTCTCTCTCTTTTTGTATTAATCAAGGCTACAACATACATACTTATAGGATAATGAAATAAAGAAACACTTATTATTATTGATAAATTACCATTTTATCGATAAAAAAGTTTTATATCCCTGTATAGAATATTCTACATATTTATAGACATATAATCACATATGTACGTCTTCATTAAATGGTATGTAATTTTATGAAACGGATGTTGAATAAAATACATATAGGTTTGAAATTGTAAATTTATATATTTGTTTAGTTGACTTTTACAATGTTTAAAAACTAAAGTTTTTTTGGTTTTTTCATTATCAATAAACTCCGATATTCATCTGAGCATAAAAAAATAAATACTTTCTTAGAGCAATACATATATTTATATATATATATATTTATTTATTGATAAATGAATTTGTATTTGCCAAAAAATTAGATTCATTTCTGATTGATCAAAAAGAATGAGAAAAAAATAAAATAAAAAATAGATCAAAGTACAAATGATATTGGATTTTTTTTTTAATAGTAGGGATCTAATGGAAAAATATGTAATGCAAATATGTATATATAAATATGATAGCATTTATTGCTTCATGTTAGTATTAAAAGACAAGCTTAAAAAAGAAATCTTGAGAAATCAATGCATTATTAACAAATGTTATTATTATTATTATTTTTCTTTGCAAATAAGTTTTTGTAGCTAAATTTTTATATTTGCAATGACGATAAATATTATATTTGATGTAGTTATTTTTTCTCTCCCTTATTAGGTCTATACTTATGAAATGAGACTTTCAGCTATTAGGCAACAAATGTCGCTAGGAGTATTTTTAAACCATTTCATGTGTCTTATTTTTATTATTTGTCATCTGGCAACAAAATTCAGAGCCCATTGTTTGTAAAGTTTCAACCAACAACGTGTTTTTCCTCGTTCTTAAACATCATTTGAAGAAAATCGCTTCTGAAGCACATCAAATCCTTGTAGAAGCTTACGGTCGACATGCTTTAAGCAGAGCTTGTGCTTCAGGTGGTATAAAAAACCCAAAAACATCCACCAAACCAGATTGCTTCGGCTGCAAGGCAATGTTGTGCGCAACCTGGGATCAGTGTGGTATGATTTGGTTGGAGTATTTAAAACCCAGTGAATCCCTTGACAGTACTCGGCTACCAAAGACAATTGATCAAATTGAACTGCGTTCAGACGTCAAAAACGCTCATAATATTCCGATCGGCGTCACCAAATAATTTTTCTTCATGACAATGCACCACCACAGGGAACAAGAGCGACCTCGGAATTGGTGGAGACGTACGATTGAGAACCTTTGGTGTATGCGTCTTACTCATTAGACTAGGTGCCATCAGATATTTACTTGTTTGCATCGATGAGTCACGCATTAAAAGAACAGGTTTTTAATTCTCACGTAGAAGCCAAGAAATGGCTCGATGATTGACTTGCGGCCAAAAATGGCCAATTTTTCTGGTGTGGCATCCACAAATTACCTTAGCGATGGGAAAAATGTGTCGCTAGCTATGGCTAGTTATTATTTTGAATATTAAATTTGACACCATTTTTTGACAATAAATTTTAGAAATTGAAAAGTAATGTTTCATTTCGTAGATTTTTTCATATGTATTTTTAGCTGGAGTAGGAAGTTCCAGTCAGCAGGAGCGCTGTCTAACGTGAAAGCGATTTATTTGCAGTTTGCACTTAATCTATAGGGCAGTTACTTTGACACAGTTTTGCTAACAATAGAATGTAATTTTGAATTCCTTACAATGAGAAAAGGGAGGATTTAAGAGTACATATTAAAATTTATGTCATTTCCATACTTTTTGGGATTACTTTATGCCTTTGCTACCCTTTTGATCAAGTTGACTCACTAAAACACTTGGAGTACTCGAACATTTACTACATGAGTAATTTTTCTAAATATTACTTAAACCAATAAAAAAAAAAGGAAACGGATTGGGTTGAGCTACTCACTGATACCTTACACTTTTAAAATAGCTATGTAAGGATCAAACTACAATATTTGATCCAGACACTATGTGTTTTTTACTACATTAATTTATATACATAAAATGTGGTGATATAATAATGATAATTAATAATAATTTGGGAAATAATTTTACTCGTTGACATACTTCCACTTATTCCTATGACGACATCTGTTGAACACACAACACTTTAATAATAATTATACTTAAAGTAAAATAAAAGTATATGAACGTATATATGCATAATTTTTTCTCCATTGTGCCACTTGGGTAGTCTCAAGTTATAATCAACTTTTAATTATTCATCATATCATTAAGGTATTATGACAAAATCATACTTTTTTTTATATGTAGTAAGTGTGATTTGATGTGCTTTTGAAAAGATAAGCACCATGAATATTGCATGTACATGCTTCAATTTTTGCATGTACATATTTACATTGTACAAGCGTAGGCTGGATTTTATTCAGCTTCTTTTTTTATATAACATTCTCAATTATAAAGGGTTATTCAATAAGAGAGACGCATTTTCTTTTTTAAATAAGATTAAAAGAGTTTGATAATAATTATTAAACGAATTTCTTTTTTAGTGTTGAAGTACATTCAATTACAATTAAGTATGGAATTCAATTTGTTTTTTTGCATGACCACTACGGGCATGTTTGCAAAAGTTGAATCGTTGAACCCAGTTTTCTATCACTGTTTTACATAGATCGACCGAAATTGCAGGAATTTTGCATTTAAAAAGATGTACAGGCCTTTGTTATATAAGTTACTTGCCTTAAAGTTTTGAATGATCTCATGGATTGTTTAACCCCACTCAAAGTCCAAATATCGACTTTTTTATGATATTCTTGAATTCATAAGCAATCTAAAATTCGGCCTTCTAAGCCTTTAAATTGCATTTTAGCATCAAATTCCGCCTTCAGCGACCTTACACAATCTCAGAAGCCGAAAAAACATATTTTATATCCTTTTTTAGGTCAATTTAGTCTTAGGATTCCTCATTGGCACCGGAACCATGGGGGTCAATAGCCCCACACTTATTGAAAACAAATTAGGCTTCGTGGTTTAGTTATGTAATAGTTTTGGTCATTGATAAATTTTAGTGTAATGAGTACAGAATTTGTCTTTCACTTACGAATCCATTACGGTGCTGCTGGCTTCCCTTCACCTTAGTCCATCTGGCCAACCGTGGATGCTCGGGCAAAAAAAAAACCAACAAAGTGACTCGTGTTTTATACGTATGAATATGTTTAAATTAAATTTTTGAGGGTTGAATGAAATGGGTAAAAATAAAAATGTTCATTGATTAAACTAAGAAAACAATTTTATGGCATTGTTCTTCATATTTGTATAAAACATATGATTAGATGTAAATTCAAAAAATTAGATCCTCCTTGTAGTTTGGTTACCAAGTAATCTGAACTAATTTTGAAAGGTTTATTTTTGATCATTTTTAATTTTTTGCGAATTAAATATATGTGATAAAACAGAATTTTTTTTTATTTATTTGAATAAATATATGATGAATGTAATTTAAAAAAAAGAACCGAAATAGTATTTGAATACCTATTAATTTTCATACATCAGTGTGTAAGTACAGCTTAAATCGAAGTAAAACAACTCATTAAACAAAAATTTATCTTGATGCAATTAGGATTTATGAAATTTGAATACACAGATGCATTTAAACCACATGATTTGTACAAGATTTATGTGTCTTTTAATTAAGTCAATACTTTTAAAGTTAAGTTGTTGATTCAACAAATTAAATCTGTGTTTTTTTTGTTGTTGTTTTTATTCAAAATATGCACATATTTAATATTTGTATAACTTAGTTGTAAAATGTGATCATTTGATTAATATACCATGTTGACTAGGCGTGATCTTTGTTATTTAGCCACTAAAGTTATATATCTATGCCAATATATATGTAAATTAGCCAATTGATACATAAATTGCCTTGTCTACAAATGACAAACCCTTTATTATTCTACATAAATTATTACCATTTAGAAATTATTAAAAGGTCGTTTTGCAACGAATTTATAAATATGTACTTAAATAGTCAAAATCAATTAGTTTACTGTTCTCTATTTACGCCGAAACTATGGGTTGGATAGCCATTGAAAGTTGGTATTGAGTTGGTATTGATTTTTGAAAGTTAAAAGTTGAAAATTAAACTTTTTTTTTTTTGATGGGGGGGGGGGGGGAGATAGTTGCTTAAGACCCGTGAGATTGACTGAGTACAGATATTAATAAAAAGTATTTAGGTATGCTCATACAATTTATGTACTTTGAGTCTTACATACTATGCAGGTTTAAAAGTCCCTAATGGGAAATCAATTATCATCAATAATACATAATATTATTTATTTTTAAATTTGATTTAATGCTTAACTAGTACGTGCAGGGCATACAGGGTGCTCCCAGTTATTTTTCATTATGTATAATGCTGAATACTTGATTTTTCAGCCTGCAAGCTTGCTTGTCATCTGATATAGAGAAAAAGCTCCAGTGGGATAAGGAAAATGAGTTCAAGCCTGTAATTCAAATATTATTGTGCTTAGAAATGTACGCTACAAGCAAAATATTAAATACAATGAGAAGAATGTTGCCAAAAATTAAATTTAGTATATAAATCATCCATGATTAATTTAGTGAGTTTTTTTCACCACACACCGTAGGATAAAAGTTAGATCCAGGATTTGCTTATATGTACATTCGTGTTTATGCCGAAAAGACTTTGTATTGCTTTTACGTTACTGCGTAGTTGAGTCCGATTCCAGTCATACTTAGAACTGTACATCCTGAGCATTTTTTCGCGTAGGATATTTTTAGTAGTTGGCAATCTGGTCAAGATTTGTAATTTTCCAAATATGTAGTCATTATTCCTTAATTCTTGAGGAGACAATATGTAGAACCAACCACGTATAATGAATCAATACATATGGCTGGATATGTTGTTAGGGGGGAGAGAGCATGCTTGAAAATAATATCTGGTGCCTCTGCTAATTGTTATTTGGCAAGAGTGAATATTACACAATAACTACTTATAATCCGAGCAAGCTTTCACTTGCAACGACTGAATTCAAATGGATCATCAAGGTAGGAGTATCAACTGATATTTTACTTTTCTTCCTTTACCTCAACGCTATCTCAACATATTTTCCATGTCTAGTAATATAAGCCTTCTTCAAATAATAATTAATCAATAAAAGGCTTAAACGAATGAATCCTTTATATAATATAAGCTTCTGATAGGTATTAATTTGTGCTTATTTCCACTAAAAGACTGTTTTCCCTGTAAAACGGTAAGATAATAGATGATTAATTAAACATCGTGACAGCTGACACAGTTCTTCTCCCATACATTCACAGAAATAAGAAAGTAATTTTTTTTCCTTATTTTTTGATTAGTAAAATAATAATTTTTTGTATCTTGATTTTATTTTTCTTGGAGAAAGTATAGTAACAACAACAACAACTACTTGATACTAAATTTTAAATATTAATTTATTAAAGCCAATATTTTAGGCAAAATAAAAGTCATGAAGCATATATGACAAAAGGACAAATAAGTTTTATTTTTATTATTCCCTAAATCTTTTTTTTATGTATGTATAAAAATAATTGGAATTTTTAAAGAGTTTTCAATCTGTGGGAGAATGAGCCCCTCATGTACCATGTTTGAAAGCCATTGGTTAATAAAATATATTCTATAAATGTTTTATGTAACTAAGATTGTTAATTTATGCTTTATTCATTTTTTCGACAGATTTGGAAAAAAGAACAAAAAACAAAAAAAAACAGGACTGAGACATTGTGACATTATTATTTAGAATAAAATAAATGACTATTCCCTACACTATTTAAGAGATTGTTTTCAAATTTCAGAAAAATATGCATATATATTGCTATATTAGCAATCGAAATTGATTCAACTTTGAAGATAGTGAGTCAAGGGTCAGAATAAGATTGACAGTCCTAATGATTTATATGTGTGTTTTGGCTTTTAAAAATTTTAAAAGGACATTTTGAGATGAACACAATATTAAGTGCTTTCAACTATTCCATATATTTTAACTTTGAACACGACAACATCATACATTAAAAGAAGCAAAATAATTTTAAAGTATCAGCATATTTAAGATACCAAAAATAAACTGAAGGCTTTAAAACATTAAAAGAAATTCGGAAATTTTGAGTTAATATTATGGATCAGTTGCTATATTTAAAAAGAAGTTTTTAGCAAATTCTGTCAAGTAGATCCATAGATAACATTGATATTATGCGAAATAAATATCTTTATTCTTTACCCTGAGTCACGTTCTGTTGCAGGATTTTTCCAAATTCCTCAGCAGAATTGTTATTACCTCCCTTTGTGTGTGTGCTTTGGGCTACTCTTGGTAGTTTTCTCAAGTAGTTTATCTTTACTTTTTATGAACGTGCGTCTTGTTTATTTTTATAGCCTCTGAATTAATAACTAGTATCCATCTATGTGATGTAGATATATTATAGCCCTTTTGATTTACGGTTACATCAAAAAAGTATATAAAATAAACATCTTGGTATATGTAGAAATAACAAAATGAAAAGAAATGGTTGAATATGATAGTAGGAGATGAGTCAGTGTTTTAATCCTTTTAAGACGTTGGAATTATCTAACAATATCTACTTACAAAACCTGAACTTAACTGTATCCTCTTTCTTTCACTTTCTACGATCTAGTTACTAAACTTATAACTGTTACCGTTTAAAAGTATTTAGAACTAACTTGCTTCACTAAATATTTACGTGAAGGAAGTGATTTATTGAACCCTACTAAAAGAATGGACATTATTCAATTAAAAAGTTGAAGACATATCTCAAAGGAAAATTACTGTATATACGTAGAGGACAAATTTTTTTCATGGACTTTCATCAATAAATCAATGAAAGGTCAAGAGTTAAACTCCTTGCCAAAAATATTAATTGAAATAACTTATTATGAATGCCATGCCTTTCAAACACTACAGACAGTTCCAATACTTGTTTAAATATGTAAACTAAAGTTGACCAATTTAATTTCTTTCTAAATGAATTCACGCAGTGTTAAATGTGAGAACAGTATTGTACATAATTCTAAAACATATAGTTGTATTTAATTTTTGTTAGTATTGTGTCAGTTCTCAAATTTAGGGTTGGGTCAAGTCCTAAGGACTTTATAGTCATTTATCAGTCATTGTAAATATACAAACATATACTGTTACTGTTCATTTAATAAATATAATCAAAATCCCAAATAATGAGATTATAGTTATAATTGAGATTTATTTAAATAATGATATTATTTAGTTAATTAGAGGACATAAATAAAAAACAACAGATCTATTCATGACAACATTATGAACGGCATGGGTCATTTTGGCAATTGACTCCCGCAACTTCATAAATACTTCCTACAATGATTTGCTTTTATATACATTTACTTTTTAGGATGACTCCATCCACTTTCTGGGATTAATATTAGTCCCACAAAGTGGTTGGAGTCATCATAAAAAGCTGTAAAGAGTCCAATTAGTCACCATGGTTTTCTAAAGTTTTTTACCCTTATCTAAAGTGGGAATAGTAGTTCAAATAACAATCCCAGATAGCTTTTCGCTAGTAATTTGATTTGGTAATCTTATATATATTCTGTATACTATCCTCGATTTGAAAACTCAAGTCCCAGGAATCCCCATTTTAAAATGTAAAAGTATTGTTGTTTGTAGCTGTTATAATGTTGTTGGCTCAATAGAAGGTAATTTGGATAATTTGTATCCATTCAAAACGCTTAATTTTGTCTATATTTAAGTGCAAAGACAAGCCTGAATAAATGGTTTTGTCAGTCCCACCAAAAAAAATATCCAAAAAAGTCGTTATTTTATAGACAATGAATTAGGACTGGACTTGAGTCCACAATTAGAACCGACATTAACCCGACACACTTTTTTTCTTGCCGTACCTCCTCCCAACACTTTTTTTTATTTGTAGTAATTTAATAATACAAATTCTTTTAGTAGAGTTCATTAATTCAATTCCTTTCAACTATGGACATACTAGATAAATAAGTAAATATTCACCATTTTTACCTCTTTTTTTTCTATTTTTTTTTGTGAGGGATCTGAAGGCTTTCTTCTTCTTTTCTTTGATCGTATATGAATGAATATAATATCTTGGATTATTACTATATACATATGTAGACCCCTAATGATGACAATAATACAAATAATGTATTCTAAACATGCTACTAAGTATAATGGCCTTAAAAGTATGTACAAATGTACTTATGGTTCGTTCTAGAGATTTTCATTCAGGAATGATAACAAAAAAAAAAAAAAAAACTCCAAATGAAAAACTTATTTTTTTTTACTTCATGTCATTATAAAAAAAGTGTAAGAAAATTGAGGTCCTTTGTCATATGTAGGAGTCCATTTGTGTTTGCTGTTGTTTGTTTATGTATATAAAATATGTATGTGTGTATAACACACAATATGTGAGTAGGCATGTACATATATAATTCTATTGTGGGTCAAAAAGAAATTGGATTTCCCCCCCCCCCTGCTTATTATTATTATTATCGAAGTGAGAGGACATTAAATGGATGCTAATAAGGAATGAGGATTACTCCTTATGGTGAACCATGTTTTTTTTTTTTTGCAATGAATAAAATGCGTCTTATTATCTACATTGTATCAACATACATATATTATATAACCCTTGCACGATGCCATGAATGAAACGAAGGTACATTTTTAAACCAGAGGAGTGAATTACACACACACAAAAAAATACAGGATTTTTTTTTATTTAAAATTTGCACAATTGACTCTAGTGTCTCCAATTATTATTTTTTTCCCAGTGGAACAGTTGCCAATGTTTGCTACCAACGACAATTGGCCGATTTGAAGAGCACTATACTCCAAAAACGTCCAGAATATTCCAATCCCCCTCACAACGTAATTTTTCTTGATGACAATGCACCGCCATATCGAACAAGAGCGGCCCAGGAATTGGCGGAAACGTACGAGTGGGAGCCCTTGGTTCACTTACTCTCATCAATGAGTCACGCGTTAAAAGAACATACCTTTAATTCTCACATAGATGCTAAATATTGCCTTGATGATTGGTTTGTGGGCAAGACGGTCAATTTTTTTTTGAGTCGGCGACCACTAATTGCCTGATAGATGGGGAAAATGTGTTGCTAGCTCTGGCTATGACGATCTTTTCTTGTCTAGTAGACTCTCAAAAACACAAAAATGAAAAATCTAATAAAACGTACGGTAGCTGTTATCTCTCAGTATTTTCCTTGTTGCCTTGATTTAGAATGTTTATCAAAATTATTTAAAATAGTAATACCTTTTTTTTTAGTTCATAATACGAAGAGTCAGCTGTTTTAAATAGGAAGAATTGACTGATGAAATCAGCTGAAGAAATAATAAATAGTAGTATTTTTGTTTACCCCCCAAAAAGGTTCTTGTGCTGAATCCCTCAAGGAAAAGATATATTATTATTTAAAAATGGAGTTATTTTTCAACCCTCGTGAAATTTTGTTTACACACTCCAGAGATGGGAAAGAGAAAAAATCCCGGGTGTATATTTCTGAGTGTATTTAAGAGCTACTATTCAAATGATTTTTTTTTTTTTAGAATATAAAGATTTATCATCTCTGACTGCTCAAAAATTTTAAAACTCTATACAAATGAATACATTAAAGTACGTTTGTAATTATCTTTTGTAGCCTCTCCTCTTACAAAAATTCAACTCTCTTTTAGAGATCCCATTATTTAGTTTAGACAAGAAAAGATTAAATACAATTTGACAAATAAGGCTTTTGGAGAGAGTGCAATTAGAAGGAAAGAGTAATGGACTTATGGTACAATTGAATATATACCTTTGCTAATATTAGGTCTCTATAAAATTTATATGAATTTCAACATATATATATCATTTAAGGAAGAATGTTAAAAATATATTGACATATATTCATTTATTTCTAGTAAATTCACCAACTAATGTCGGTGAGAATCTTTTAATTCTTGCTTTTGAAGGTCTCCTTTAACGGTTTAACAAAAAATGAAGATAATTTTTTTTTTTTTAAAAAGATGGAGTTCCAAGAGAGTAGATTCCCAAAAAATAATATTAGAAATTTCACCTTTCTATTCCTTTTTGTGCATATAATGTTTTCTTTATTTTCTCTAAAGTAAGTTACTAAAGATACCATAGGGAGCTCTGAAAAAAGCATAAATTTATAATAATAAAAAAACTGCACTTTTCAGGCATTACCTGTATGCTTGAAACAAGTATTCGTGCTCATTTTAGGCCATATTAGACTCATTGACTTTATATTAACTATTTTTTTTAGATAAAGTACTAGGAAAACTTCAATAAAGTGCCCATATCGTATGAACATTTGTTTTAATATATTTTACTATTGTAAAAGCTTATCCTCTTAAAAATCATAAAATTCTGTGATAGTTGATTT
The DNA here is from genome assembly GCA_963680855.1 of Lepeophtheirus nordmannii. Classification (NCBI taxonomy): domain Eukaryota; kingdom Metazoa; phylum Arthropoda; class Copepoda; order Siphonostomatoida; family Caligidae; genus Lepeophtheirus; species Lepeophtheirus nordmannii. The sequence continues at coordinate 3,234,938 of OY804525.1, read as the reverse complement.
TTTTTTTTTTTTTTTAAACTGAGTTGAATTTTATAACTTTAATTAAAAATGCAGTAGACACTACTTTGATCTAACAGCTTAGGGATAAAGTCTTGAACATTATCTCAATACAAAGATGTCTGAAGAGTGCAATGTAAGCAAAATGTTACTGCTCCCAAGAGTCACTTCGGCTTTTATAAATTTCATTAACTAATTTGCTAAAGCATGCCTGATTATAACTATGTGTGTGGTTAGAATGAAAGTAATAAAACATTTGCATATCGTAATTGCAATAAAACATTTTGATGATTTCAACAATTTTTAAGTTTAATTGAACCATAAAGTCATAATATACATACATACAACCATAGTATAAACCATAAAATGGTTATATTTTTGTTAAAAATAAAAAAATAAAGTTATGAGTGGAGATGGATTAACTATGTAAGTATATTATGTATCTAACTAAGTTTTATAGTTAAACAATAAGTTTAAATTATACATATATGCAAATGTGCGCTTTTACAAGATTTTATACATAGATTGATCTGTAGTAAAGTTGAAAAAGTAATTTAGAAAAAAAAAATGGTATTTCTATTAATCAAATTTGACAAAAAGTTATAGAAAATTGATTATATTGGAATATAAATGAATTGTTTATGTGACTATCAGAAGTACACATGTACTAAAAGAAAAGCCTAGGGTTACTCATTGACAAAACCTTCTTCATTGTATCTCAGAACCCTTTCTTCCAACGAGAAAGAAGATATAACTTGGCGCAAAGTTATACTTACATATATCAGCAGTGATTGACCAATGATGTCCCTTAAGCCAACTGTTGGACCACATTATATTCAGTTCTGTAAGGATTTGTCCATAACTTCATAGTTCAATAAATTAATGCACAGGACAAACATCATTGTAAATATATCGACAGCTGATCAATCAATAGCTACATTTTAAATTTTCATATTCATGTTACAATACCAGGAAATATATGTTAAATATAAAAGAAAGTATACATATACTGTGAGTGCTCTGGTTTCTAAGGTAATGTATTAGGGGCTATTTGGTGCAAAATTCAGATTTTTTATTTATAACTATTCAGCTTAAGGCGTTGATTTTTTTATTACAAATTTTAAAATATTTGACAACTTTTGACAGCAAATTCTTAACATAATTAGTTTCTATTATAGCTGCTGTAGATTCGATTTTAATGTTGCCAATTTTTATACGAACTTGCCCTATCGATGGGACATCAGAGGTAACAATCGATAAATAATAATAATAATAATAATTAATATTGACTCTATTATCTCCTAAAAGCCTTTTACATAATGTTTAGAGATGTTAGCCCGTAATTCCTGATCCTCTTACAATTTATAATATTTTGAGCATTTAAGCATCAGGAGCCCCTCAGTACTCACAAAAATATACATATGTATCATGGCTTATATAGGTGGGGGTGTTCCCACCATTCTCAAAAGTGTACTAACTAACCCCTCTTCCCCCCTTACTTGTTTAGACTCATCCTTTCAATTTTTGTCTGCTTCATATTCTCAATTTGAAGCATTATGTTTACAAAATAAAGCACTGTATGTGCGGCACACAGAACTGATGTCAGATATTTATGGAGAAAAGGGGCACAGGTCTTCTAATTGGGCACATTTGCCTTCACTTCTTTCATTATTCTTAATTAGAACGAGTCTTAACAAGGGGGCCATACGTATAATTGGGGAGGAGGCGGATTGATAACCTAAAGCCTCCCCCCCCCCCTTGACACGACGCTGAGTCTGGCTTTACATATTTATTTCCTCGTAACTAACTTGTACACATAATAAATCCCTCCTTTTTGACAACCAATTGACTTTTTACATTAACAAAACGTTATTTGTACATATATAAAGTATGTGTTTACTTTTTACAGTATTTTTCTATCTTGAGATGCTTTTGAAGTAGGAACTATAAATAGTTACCCTCCTCTGAAAGTAGACAAAATAATCATCACTTGTAATACTTTTGAACAAAATAATAAAACAATAAATCTTGACCTAGAGTCGTGATAAAGTAGTTTGTTTGGTACTTCAAAAAGGAAGGCTCGTTTGTTGTTACGCAGTCTTTGTTTAATATGTATGTAGATACATATTTTTGAATGTGAGTCTTTTATGGCCGAAAGATGTCTAAATTATCCGATAGGTACAAAATATAAGGGCTAAAGATTAAAAATAATACTCAAGTTTATTGCAATGAAACTAGAAGAGACATGAATGAACAGCTCAATGAAAAACATTTCAATGTAATAAACATATCAAACTAACTTTGATTTGTAATAGATTTTGATTAATTAATTGATTAATTTTTTTTTCTTTTTTAGAATCGGATGTTTTAGAATGTGCTGTTTATGAACAACTCAATACAGTATCGATTCAAACAGCAAAAGCATAAAGTTCCAACGAGTCTGTTCTGGTAACATAAATGTCGTAGATGAGGCATGCTCTGGTAGGCCAGTCATCGAAAATGTTGATAAAATAATGGAAATCGTCGAGTTAGACCAGCACGTAAATAGGTATTCCATTGCCCAGGAACTGAAGATTAGCCAGAAAACCCTTTATCTATATAAATGAAAATTTTTGAATCGTTCACAAATATAACCGTGAATTAGTTCTAGTTGACAATTAATGATGTTTCCGTCTTAAAATATATACTAAATTAATTACATTCCACAGTATTTATTATTTGCTATTTCAACTCGGAATTCAACCCAAATTTCTAAATCTCTCTAATGAACAATTCTGCAGGAAATGAGAATACTATTGTATGTCCAATACTTTAGTGTTGCAGTTAGTCCTTGTCAATATAGGTAACTTCTTTTCTTTGTAATTCTTATGATGGGATTGTCATTGAACGTTTGCCGTCCTTTGAGTAATCCCCATTTTGTAATAAAGCATACATTTTTATTATTTGCTTAGAAAGAGTTAATAACCTTCTTTTTCTCTCTTGTAATATACTTGTAGGCTGAAACTCTAGAGTGCTTTACCTTACACAAAGAGCCCAACGGCAAAATCATATTGGCAAACTTTCTTTGCTCATGTTTTTTTTTTAATTCATTGATTCCATAATCCTGAACAAAAAGGTTTAATTAGTGCTAAGTAATAAATAAAGAAGAGATTAATCATAAAATAATTATATCAATGGATTAATCTCTTCATTAAAGTTTAGGGAGTTAAGTCGAAATTTTTCCTTTTTAATAATTAAACAACATCCAAACTGATTTTGATTCTGGGACGCACCATACGAAACGCTCATATTCATTTTCTGGTCTATATTTTATTTATACTTTCGTTACTCTTAAATCTAGTGTTTCTCAAACTATATCCCATATGGGTGTGTGGAGTAACTCAAAGGAGTTGAAATTATTTTATACAAGTATTGATATACAGGGAAGTGCAGATGCACAAATGATGCTATTTGAAGCCGGCACATGTAAAAAATAATGTAATATTTTAGTCAACTATTCATTCCTTTCCCTTTAACTCTATTTATAAGTTGAAGTAGTCTAATTAATTTAAACCTTTTAAGAGATTAGTCAAGTATATTTTTCATTCAGGATTTAGTTTAATTAAGATTTGACGTAGATAAAACAAATTAACTATGTATGTGGTGTTTAATTGAAGAAAAAAGATATTTCATCATCATTATGTTTTAGCAGATTGTTGAGTAATAACAAATATATCAATCCCAATTATATATATCTTACTATTTATTTAGATAACTATGGGATATGAATATTATTTTTTGTTTTGGGAAATTATCCATTCAGTGAAATGGTTTAAAAACATATCTCTTTCTACTTATATATGCAAATATTTATCCATATGTACATATATGTTTGATGAATTCAAAAGGATTTCTTGGAAAAATGAATTATGAAATAACGTATAAAAATGAAAGAAGGTTGAATCCCTTAAAATTGATGGGAATTCCAGAACGTTATTGTAAGGTTTGTGAATAATTTTTTGAACTAAAAAAGTTCATTAAAAAAACAAATGAATTCCGTATATGTACATATACATACATGGTGTATAAATAATTCGTTTCTGGGTTTTTTCAATAGATGGCGCACATATATTTTAAATATAATTCAGGGATTTGATATATATGCTATTTTGTTGAGTTGTCAATAAGCTTCAAAGCCACATGTAGCATAATCTGTGAAATTAACTACAACATTGTTTTTACAAGCGTCGAATATGCCAAAATTCGTGCCAGATAACGAGCATTTGCGCCATGCATTACTTTTCTTATTCAGTTAAAAGAAAAAAGCAGCAAAAAGTCACCGATTGCTGTTGACTGTTTATAGTGGGCATGTTCTACCACTTTAAACATGCAAAATTTGGTTTCGACAATTCAAAAGTGATAACTTTGATGTGAAAGACGCTGAGCACACTGGAAGGCCAAAATCGTTTGAAGACGCCGAATTACAAGCTTTTTTGGATGAGGATGACACCCAAACTCAACAGCAATTGGCTGAAAAACTGAATGTTACACGAGAAGCGCTCAGCATCCGTCTTCATGGCATGGTATAGATCCACATGGTCGGGAAATGAGTTCTGCATGTGTTGAACGTTCACCAAATAGAAAATTGTAAAGTTACTAGCGAATTGTTGCTTAATTGGCACAATCTGAAGAGCTTTGTTTATCGTATCGTATCTGGTGAGGAAAAATGGATTTACTATGACAATCCTAAGTGTAAAAAGTCGTGAGTGAATCCTGGCCAAGAGTCAATATCGACAGCAGGACCAAATCGCTTCTGCAAGAAATCAATGCTCTGTGTGTGGTGGGATCAACAAGGCGTGGTGTACCATGAGGTGTTGAAAACGGGTGAAACAGTCAATACTGAACGTTATTCAGAGCAACTGATCAAATTGAACCATAAATTGATCGAAAACCGTCCTGAATGGACGACCAGAAACAAAAAAGTACTTTTTCTGCATGACAACACTCTGTTTCACTCACCGAAACCTGTTCGGGACACACTGGATACACTTGGCTGGAAAGTGCTACGCCACACGCCGTATTCATCAGACTTGACTCCATCGGTTTACTATTTGTAAATAGGACACGCCCTCGCTGAGCAGCGCTTCCAAAATTATGAAGAAGTGGAAAAATGGGTCTCTGTGTGGTTTGCCTGCATTTTTATTTTCTTAAAGCCAAAAATCGAGTTTAATTTCATAAAAAAAAACGATTTATTTACACAGCTGGTAGACATCAGTCTACATTCTTACATTTATAATAAGGTGATTTTTACTTTGTTAAACTGAACCTACTGCTGTACACTTGATTTATTTGAGACAAAAGATATTTATACATAGTAATGTGTGATGTTGTGATAATTAATTTGGTACTCGAGTAAATTATATTTTCTGATATAACTCGAATAATTCTGAGTTTTACTCGTTGTCTGTCCAAATTATATACCTTTTCCATCAGATCCCTTATATTTTTAACTATGTATCTAATTCCTCTCCTATTTTAGTCATATGATGACCCTTAGGTTCTATCGGCACTGATCCATGCATTATGTACACATTAAAAAAAATGAAAATTACAGAATGTCTAACTATATATTCTTTTATTCAAGTCGAAGCAGATTAAAAGTAATGATGCATATTTCGTTTTACAAAGTCTAATCCTAATCTTTAATTATTTCCTTCATTTGAAATTAAATAATTGTATGATACTTTGACAGTCATTCAATTTTAGTCTATAAACGTTCTTTCTAAAATGGCTTGACTTCCTAGTTAATTACCACAAAGAATATATATATTTTAAAATGGATACATTTTGTATCGTTTAAAGAAACATTCTTAATCAACTAATTATAAAAAAGAATAATCGTAACATAAAAATAAAACAAAATTCTGAAATATTGTATCGCTACAATTTTCAAACTACAGTTAATTTCAATATATGCAGGATTTAGTATATGGAATTCTCCGTACCAGGGGCGCCAGAACCAATATATAAGTAGGGAGGGGCAGTTTACCAATAATGACATGACAACCAAGTAACTTTTCAATGTTATTGTTCTTGACAAAGTAGGCCCATTGACCCTCTGTTCCAGCGCTCATGCTCTGTACCTAAGTGCATTTAATAGACACTGCATACATTTCAGGCAAGTAAAGCTACCTAGCATAGGTGTGAAAAGCAAACTTGACTCATTCGAAACTTCAATAGCACTGTCTCTGAAAAAAAAAAAATATGAATTCCACTTGCAATTGATCTCTCAAGCACACGAGCCGGATTTTGTGGGTTATTACTACCTTAATTCATAATCATTTAGTAAAAATGGGCAGTTTTAATATACAAAATAAGTACTATTCAACCAAATGCTGAGGAGTTAAGGTTTTAGTGTAAATTCTTTTCAGAACGTTTTTCCTGGTTATTTATGTAGAAAAAATTGAAATAATTCAATTTTACATTGCGGTCTATATGTAACCAACCAAGCAATCAAATCTCAAAACTATGTTGAAAAAATAACACTTTTAACTTAATTTTGTTTTAGTTCATTATTATTTTTATTTTATGGAGTTTTTTCCATTGCAAGCGAAACCTTGTCAATAAGTAAAATAAAGTTTAAAATATAAGTAGAATAATTCTTGATCTATATATAGTTAATATCTAGTGCGTCTTGTAAACTTTTTTTTAACCATACAAATACGTCATTGCTTATTTACAAATTAAATTGTTTGGAGTGTATTTAAAACCTATTTTAACAGCAAAAAGGCATAAACAATCTAAAATGGCAGCATTTTGACTGTCACTGAAACTGAATTTCTTCTGCAAAAGATTTTTTTTACACAATTGAAACAATAAACATATTAATTAGTTATATATATGTGTTCATTGATTTAAGTGCAAGTTATTACTGCATTCATTTTTAGGTATCATTAGCATCAAATCCAAGGCGTATAAAACAACTTTTTTGCTGTTGATAGTCTCTACAGCCCAATATTATTGCATATAATCGAACCATTTGATCTAAATTTTGTTAACAAATTTTGTAAAATTATAAAAGGACAAAAAGTAGGGAGCCTTTTTGAGTAAGTTAAACAAAATTTCGTTTATTTTAATTATTCTTATAATATATTTATATATTTTTACAGATATAAAACAAATCTAACAAACAATAATTTGAATATTAGTTCCATAGCTAGTTTCGCTTGTTATAGCCAACACTCTCATATATTCTATTCAAATGACTGCTTAGGGATTTTATCAAGGGTCATTTATAATATTAAATATCAAAAATATGAAATAGAGTGTCATATGTACACGTGGAAGTCTGCCATTTTGAGGGCTTAAACCGTAAAAATTTATAGAAATCTTTATTTCTTTAAGATTAAAAAATATTGTGAATTACTACATTCTGTTAATTTGAATATAACAATGGAATCAACAAATAAAAGAACATTTATATTTACCGTCTATTAAAAAACTTTTACAAAAATGTTATGCACACATCTTAGCATAATAATAAGTATTAAAAATATGCTATTTAGATCATTATATGTACATTTATTGCCACCATAAATGAACTATTATCACATATTTCTTCTCCAACAACTGATCTACTTTGATGATCCCTAATTGATTCATAACAAACTTAAAGTCTAATCATTTTATGGGGATTTTCGCTATCAACTAATAATTTTATTTTATTTCAATATTCCCGGTTTTTTTTATATTTATATTCTCGTATTTAATGAAATTGTTTTAACATTTTTATTTTTAATGTCATTTCATGAAGTTTCCAGCCGATTATTTGAAAAGTTGTTCATTTTATTTAATGAATAAATATACTTTTATAAATTTATTAAATTTAACTGTCATAATTACATAATGTCATTTTATTTATAATTGGATGTATTATATGATATATATTAAGTAACAATTGTAAGGATACCAATCTGTCGGCATAAATTTAAACTCAAACAAATTGTAATATATTATTTATTAATTTGAATTTACCTTTATTCTCTATCATATTTTTTTGTTTTAATATATGAAAACGTCTTAAAAATCACGTTTCTATGCATGTGATAGGTGTAAAAGTCGATTATTTTTGAATGAAATTGAAGGCTATATTTAACATATTTGAAATGATACGATTGAAGTAAAATATGCACCGTTTTGTTTGATAACTTGTTGTCTTTTTGAAAGTAATTTCATTCTGTCTCATTCATGGAAACCTTTCTTCTTATTGGAAAAAAAACTGACACAGTCGATTTTCACAAGCTTCCATTGAGGCAGCAAAATCTACTATGAGCCACTCCCTTACAGCCAAAATCTTAATTCGGATCTGTGCTGACACCTCACGAAAGAATCAATCGCCCAAATGTGTCCGGCTTATGCCAATACTAGATGAATTGTTTTCCATGAGGACAATGGCCAGACTACACATTTCGAGAGATATTCGTCAAAATCTCCAGGAGCTTAGTTGGAGGTTCTTGTGCATCCACCTTAAGGTCTGAACCAAGCACCAAGTAATTACGATCTCTTCCTGTCTATGGTGAAAAATTTGCCTCAAGCGAAGCTACATAAGTTGAATGAGCTTGTTATTGGTACTGCACCCATTATTCTGTCCCATAAGATGGTTAGGTTTGATAGCATAAATGTTATTTCATTTTTTTATCATTCATATTTTTTTTAAATGTAGTCTTAGTAATCCAATGGTTACTACAAATTCTGGCTTTAACTCTAAAGAGGCTAAATCAATGTCACATTCAAATACTAACATATTGTCTATATGGGCAGACATTAAATACTTAAAACGTGGTACTATATTTTGAAAGTCCTCAAAACAGGATGTATACTCTCCAATCATATGGAACATAGAGATTCTACAACAAAAATTTAGTATATACTTCTCGCTTTTCTTACACTGCTTCTCCTCTCATACTCTTCTTGTTTTAAACTTTGTAACATGTATTGCTTAAGCAAAAAGATCGTCGAACAATCCTTGATCAATTAAATGATGTTTTTTCAAGGCATCAGATACCATTTTACTTACTGAAAATTACATTTAATATCTCGCCAATTTTCAACATTCCCTCTTTCACTGGCTACGCCACTGTCTATATCTATATATATCTAGAGAGAGAAGAATTATGATGTACACAATACTACATTATCTATAGCGATAATTAATCTAATTAAAAGACTAATTATCAGCTCTAATTTGTATAAAAAGTTTTTTGATTATTACCTTAGAATGACTCTCATTTATAAAGAAATATTGCATATATGTAACAACTTTTAATATATGTATACATACTAACAAGAGTAGATGTCGGATAAATTGAATTTTGGAGGATCCGATCATTTTGTTCTAGATATAAGAAATTAAAACAAGTCAACAATACCTAACAGGTTCAATACCTAATTTTTTTTTGTTTTTTCAGTATTTTTTTTATATAAAAAAGGATAAATAACCTAATTTTTTCCCTAAATGCTAAATGACAAGGTTTAAAATTTAGTTTGTATTTTCTTTGTTATACCTATGTTACCATCACCAATTGAATATAATAGTAAATAGAAGATATTTAATGATAAAACCGATAAGAAAAACTGATTTAACTTTTCATTAAGATGTACTTCAAATTAAAGTCACCTTCGACATGGATGCCAGTGATATTTTAAATCTATCTACTTCAAATAAAATTTTAAACAAAAGACGAAAAGGTCAGCTTCACCAATGACAAAGAATGTTCCCTCCTGGAAGACATTAAAAAAATGATGTCTGACGCCGAAAAATACAAGGCAGAAAATAGTGAGGGAAGGGATCGAATTGAATTTTTAAAAAAAAAAACAAAACCTAAAATCTTATTGTTTTAATATGAATATTATACTGACTTGTTATCAAAAAACATGAGAATGACATGATTTAGAAATGAAGAATTGAACTACAAAGACTAATAAGGACCAAAAGACACCTTCACGTATAAAGTAGTAATACTCCTTAGTTTAAAATATGAACAACTTGAAGTGGAAGTTACAAAAATCCATACTGAGTTAAAGGCAGATAAGGACCGATAAAAAGGGAAAAATCCCTTTTAAAAATGATAAAAGCTACACAAAAATATAAAATGAAGGGTTAAACGCAGTAACCATTACAATGAAAAAATCAAGGACAAAACCTAATACACCTATAGACGGGCCCTCACTTCTTACTGCGATGAAGCTATCAAATCATTTGATCAAAAAATCCCTCACAAAACTCAATGATTTTGAATGGAAGCAATAGAAAATTGAGAGTGTGATAGACTCCAACATCACTCAGTTGTACTCAGCTCCCGGATAAGGTGAAGGAATGCCTCGTGGCGATCCTGATCTCTAGTTTTTTAATACCTACATACAACACAGAGTCCATATATACGTACATATTTTATTTTGAATGTATAGCAAAAAGAGAGTATGAATATCTATCGAACATAACTCTAACCCCTTTTAACGAGATGGTCATAAAATACACTTTTATCATATGTACATTCTTTTAAGCGTGAGCTCATTATTGCATTTAGTTTATAAATATTTGGCTGTATCTATTTAAGTAGACACATATTTTATTCAAATACAAATTAAGGAATATCCAATTTAACACGTATCAACATCGGATTATGTTTCTTATAAAAAATTAATAAGATGTATATTAAAATTTATAAACGTACATACCTACAAGGAACATATTGATTACGTACTTTACATTTATTTATATACATATACAACTATGATCAAAAAATACCGGGAAATTTGAATTAAATTTTTTTAGGATTTCCATAGGGGTAAATGTTTTTGTTTTGCAGTTGGCACTCCACACTCATTGACATCTGTGCTTAATTACACATCAGAATATTTATGTGTGTTTGAGATACGCGGTGTCCTTTAGGGAGCAGATAAAATCATATTTTTCGTTTTCTTTAAATATATCAAAGATGATGACTCAAATGTAATTTAAATAAATGTTGATGAACCCCAAAAAAGTTTAAATAAATATTCCATAAATTTTGAGAATCCATGATTTATTTCTCGAGGTACAACGCCTATTAACCGAGAAAACTGACCATCCAATTTTTAATATTAGTAGCAAATCTAAACTCAGCAGTTATTATTTTGTAGTTATTGACTTAATACAAATTTTGTGACTGTTTTGAAAATTGGAAAAAAAACGTTGACACATGTGCATTGTACCAGAAGTACAAATTACTTCATTTTGAGGGGAATGAAATGAATTTTAATGAGTGAATAAATACTTTTTTGATTCCAAATATTTCTTTTCTCCTAGTAGTAGATATTTATAACCCGTTGTAACTAATCTCACCAAATACAATTTATTGACTAATGACTGATACAATCTCTAAGTAGCTTCAATCATTAACAAGTAGATAGATGCAAGTATGATTTATCAAATTTTGGTGTGTCGAATCCTCAAAGTAATTGAGCTTCAAACAAGAAATATCAAACATCTGTCCTTGTACTCCCCTAAACTTGGAATAAAAGCAACATTTTCTTTAAGGCTCGTGTGTTCCTTTTACTTGGAATCAACTGTTGCATAATTTGGTTCAAATAAATTTTGATTTCCTTATAGAAGCATTAATCTAATAATCTAGGTAGACTTGTTTTTTTTTTTTGTAGAATATGTAGTTTTTTATTTAAAAAACGTTTGTCAATTCCATGATAATAAACATAATATTTTTTATATGCAAATAAAATAAAATATGAGTCAGAAATATTTACAAGAAATTCCACTCTTACAAAAAAATAAGTATCTTGTTACTTAGATATACACATATGTTATTTAAAAGTACGCTTATGATTAGATGTACATATATTTGAAAAAAAAAACTAGGCATGTGCATTTACAATATACATATATATACATGCATAAATATAGAAAGTCCTCTTGTATCAACATAAGTCACAGATCCAAAATTGATAATATTTCGCTACATCATTATAGCTAGAATGACACTTTAAATTCTCGAATGGTTATTCATGAAAGAAGAATATAATAAAGTGCAATTTTTATAATCATCCCATTTAGAATATATTGTAATCCATATATTATGTGTCGAGAAGTTGGCTTATGCATTACCTCCATTAATAATAGTAATAACAATAATAATTTCAATTCAACAAAGTATTAAACTTTCAACTTATTCAATAGATCTTTGAATTTTAAATTATATTCTTTACTATACTAAAATTTCCACTGGGATTCTGGATCATTTAGTGTCACTATAAGTCAGACTTTATGTAAATTTTACCTATCAAATAAAATTCTGATGTGTTTATGCCTAATTTTTCTATTCAGAGTTTATAGCTTCGCTTTTACTCATTCAGTGAAGTTTTCAAGGTCATGTACTCAAAATTTTGTTAAGCAGTCTATTTAAATAAAGTTTTATGTCTATAGAAAAATAGTAAAGAAATAATAACTCTGTATGCATTGTCTTCTGACAATAATTGCTTCGTCTATGCCGAAAATGGTGTCAGAAGAAGCATGAACAACTGAAAATGATTCACGTAGTTATAATATTAATATTAGATTTCCACTGGAATAACGTTTCCTGTGAGCACTGGAAAAAGTATTTGTTTTTTTCTTGAATATGTCATTATTTTTCCTTGATGTTTGTATAAAATAGATATATTTTGCTATAAGAAATAAGTTAATAATTCTTTATACATACCTTTTGCAAATTAAAGTTCCTCAAAATAAATATTTTATAGAAAGTGACTTATTTCGCTGTATTTCTCGCAATGTGCCCATATATATATATATATATATATATATGTTGATTAAATAATAGATGCTTTGAGAAAGAGGTGCAATATAAAAACAATATTTTTCGTCTCTTCCTCCCTTATTGAAGAGACAGTTGTATATCAGCTGAAATGAAGTCTCTAGGTACCATCTATACAGACATATATCTTATGACTAGGGATGGACATTTTGTTAAGGAAGCAAGCGTGTCCGGAATTACTATATGGTGGTTCTATATTTTATCTACTGATTGTTATTTGACGATATTAAGCAATACACACATACTAGCTACTTATAATTGTAGCAATAATATAGTGAAAATTGAATTCAAATTATCAGGGAAGTGAACTTGATATTCCTATTTTATTCCTTTCAATTTTATTTTAATATTATGCTCCCGTTTACAAACGACATAATTTAAGGCCTGAGATTTACGCTGGCTCGGAAGTCTCTTTTTTTACAACACTAATCATTAATTTAAAGTTTAAAACAATATAAGCCATGAAATGACACTTTCATCCTCATCTCATTCTGATGAAATTTTGAATTTATCTCACTTACTTAGTATACATTCAGTTGCTTTAAGGGAAAATTCGAACTTAATAAGTTATGAGTAACGATAAATTGAGACCGACATAAACGATAAAATGAATAAAGTGCTAGTGTCAGGGGGAAAACATTAACATTTACAAAATGGTATTGCTACCATAAAATCATATTCTGGGTATTAAGTACTCATTACTTGATTAATTAAGGCATCAATTAAAAGGTTCATATGTTCACCTTAAAAACCGTAATATGATTAACTTTTTCCATAATATGTAAGATGAACAAACGTCATGAAAGTCCCTGAAGGAAGCTGCTTTTAGTATTATCACTCTATTTCCTTGAAGAGATTATGTTATGACTTTTGTAGTCTTAATAAATGATATAATCTGTTTGACAGGACTTGTCTGCATTATGCATATAAGAGATTTATGTAAATAAATATATTTACTAGTCCTAAAACAGCGGTCTGTGGCACGCCGTTTTAGAACTAGTAAGTAATTTCGCAATAAATTATTAAAATTGACAAATGAATTGGTGTGAGCATCAAACAATTTCCATTAACCTTGGATGATCCAATGGAAATCATTTGACTACCCCCTTAAATTGATCATTTCATACAACTTTTGACTTCGAACAATCTTCAAATTCGGTCTTCTAAGCCTTCTAATTGCATTTTGATCTCGATATCAGCCTACAGTGAACTCTCAAGCAACCTTGGAGACCAATAATACAACATATTCAATGTTATATTTGGGCTCAAGTTACTCGTAGTCTACTCTGCCCCTGCTCCCTAAGCCGGACTGACCTTAATCCTCGTTCAAACAAATAAAGGGACTCTCTTTCTCTCTATTTAAGATATAGTATATAGATATAAGGAAAAAACTCAAAAAATTATGAAAATAATAGGCTTTTTACTTAAGATTAATGGTGAAATTATGTGTTGCTTTTGGGCATGATGATTACATCTGACAAACAAGGTAAGTATGTTTATTGTGTATACATAAAAATAAAAAAAAATTGCGGGAACTTTATTTTATATTTTCTACTTTCTCTCGGGTAATGAAGTACGTAGTTAGAATATTTATTGCCTTTTTTTTCTTTCTTCCTACAAAAGGCTATGAAAGATACATACAAACTCTATACAAAAATACATTATGTACTTACATAGATATTAAGGAAGTTGAGAAAATCATATTTAGGGATCATGAATTTAAGTAATGACAGTTGTAACGTTCCTTTCTTCCTTCCATTCTTTAAATAATATGTACATATATTTATGTATACGTATATGAACATACATATGTAGATAAGAAGAACATCATAGTTTGAGTTTAATGAAAGCAATAAAATGTTGTAATAATAATAATATGTACTTTAATCATAAGTTTATAGACGAATTTATTTGAAGCTATCAAATGTACATTTAAAAAGGATGAAAATCTTGCATTATGTTAATTACTTACAAATGTAAAATACCTGGAAATTTGAATTTAATTTTATGTGGGTATTCTGATAGGGATATATGTACTTTTTTTTAAGTTGGCTGTTATTGACATTTGTGCTAAATTACAAGTCAAAATATGTTTGAGATACGTATCCTTTTGCAAACAACTAAAATCGATTTTTTCCCCTTCAAAATGTCTAAAATTTGATGTTTAATATGCAATTTAGAGGAATGTTGCTGAAATTAAAAAGGTTTATATCAATATTATAAACTGTATTTTTTTGAAATTTTGAGAGCCCATGGCTTATTTCTCGAGATATATATGTTCTATTACTCAATAAACCGACCTTTTGATTTTAAAATTCGAATCTAAACTTAGCATTGACACATTAAATTTTTTGTAACTATATTAAAATTAAAAAAACATCAACGTTGGCACATGTACATTGTGTCGGGAGAGGGACTACTTTTGAGGGGATTGAAATGAATTTTGATGAGTAAACCTTCATTTGTATCTTTGAGCTTGTTTGTTATTTGATCATTCTCAAATTGACTTGTATATGCGACCATATCTACTACTATGAACATAATACAGGGAGATTTGAATTTAGTTTTGTTGAAATTATCATAGGGATACATATTTTTATTTTTAAGTTGATGCTACTGTCATTGACGTTTGTGCCTAGTTATACGTCCAAATATTAATTAGTGTTTGAGATACGCGTCCCTTTGTGAACAGCTAAAATTCAATTTTTCATTTTTTTTAAATGTTTGAAAGATGATGACTCAGGTGCAATTTACTGAAATGTTGTTGAAACTCAAAAGTGAAAGAATGAATATTCCTTACTGCATTTTTTTTTTTGTAATTTTGAAAATCACTGGTTAATTTATCGAGGTATATAACCATTTACTCAAGAAACTGACCATATCTTAACAGCAGTTATTGTTTGGTAATTATTAGCTTAATAAGGATTTGGTAACTGTTTTGAAATTTGGAAAAAAAAAACGTTGGCCCATATCCATGGGGGAGGGAGGACTTTCAGGGATCAAAATCAAGGGAAAAAAATTATGCTTTGTTTTTGGTATTGATGACAAGATTTTAAAATGTCATGATCAAGGGCATATACTCAAAAAAATATCTAAATATCGTAGTGTTCAAGGGCACCTTAGCTTACCTGAGACTATGTCTTTAAGGGATCAATATTATGAGACAAAGATTGTTAGCTGCTTTATTTTGCAAGTATTGACTAAGAATGCAAAATAAAAGCAAAAAACTTTGAAACATGGATACAACGAACTCTTAAGACTTATAGAGCAAATATCATTTCTTGACTCTTAGGATTGCTACAAAAGTATCATAGGCTATTTGAATATATGTGTGTAAAGTAGTACTTTGGATTGCAATTGCTTTGTGTCAATCTTGAATTGATAAATTGTTTCCTTCCCTTAGTTACTTCAAAGTACCAACACTTGCACGTATATGAACACTGGATCATGCTTGAGCCACTTAGCTTCTTCCAGGATGAATGTTATGGATCTTGAATAGAGTATTTTTTTACGTTTGAATATCGGCACTTTTAAACAGTAAACATGAGAAATATTTGGATTAATATAACTTTTTTTTCTTTAATATTATCCTGTTGACCTATTATGGAAAATAAAATATTCATTATCGTGAGCTCAACGTCAACTTTGCAAAGAATTTAATTATATCATTTACAGCAGTTCTCTTTACTACATTATTTACAAACTAAACACTCATTAGCACCTTTCATAATTATCATCAAATGCTAGGAAATTTAGTTTTAAGAGGGGAAACACTCAGTCAGTTAGTTTTGGTCAACGAGCATTGCTCGCACTCCCAAAAAACTCCTGTACTCTCCCCATAAATAAACCAATATGTCATTATTGATTTTATCCGTCATTATTTCATCTATTAATGCTGTCCATAAATATGTATGCATATGTTATTCTAACAAAAAAGTATATGTCACAAAAGAGATTGCTATTCTAAAAAACAAAAGAAAAAATTGGAAATAACTATCGAGTGTTAATATTTTATAATAAATCAATATTGAATCATTAATTAACAATTTTTTTTTTAGTTTGTTGTAACTATATAATCAGATTATTTCAATGACATTACATGACAAATGATAATATATATATATATATATATATATATATATATATATATATATATATAGGTATCTATAAGCTAAAAACCCTGTTTTATAAAGATCTCATACTAGGGGTAAAAAATATCGGGAATCAAAAAATCTTTATTTCATTCTCCTTAAAGTAGTTTCCCCTCCCGATGCAATGCACATGAGGCCAATATTTTCTAATTCTAAATCATTTACAAATTATGTTTAAGTTAATAAGTACAAACATTAACTGCTGAGTCGTCTATGTAGATATGCTATTACAAATAATAATTACAAGTCAATAATTAGAAAACAATAACTGTTGAGTTTAGATATGTTGTTATATTTCAAAAATTGAATGGTCAGTTTACATCATAGAAAAGGGTAATGTATCTCGAGAAATCAACCATGGGTTCTCAAAATATCAAGAGAATATAGTCTGGAATGTTCATATAAACTTTTTTTGCTTAGTACAAAATTTCTCTAAATTCCATTTGAGCCATCTTCTTTCAGATATTTTAAAAAACTAAAAATTGAATTTTAGCTCTTCACAAATAGACACGTACATATTTCAAACACAAATGAATACTGTGACGTCTAATTACGCAATAATGTCAATAAAACTAGTGCCAGCTTAAAAACAAAAACATTTATTCCTATCTGACTCCCCCCCCCCCCAAAAAAAAAAAAAAATGTGCAAATTTCCTTGTATTTTTTGCATAGTTGTAAATATCAGGTTATTATACGCACATAAACCATTAACTATTCTGTGTTTATATGTGTAGGGGAGATAAAAGTTATTTTAATAATGTTTTAGCAACTTTTTATGAGTTGTGCGGCTTCAGTTTTGTGTTATAGTCGTTTATTTTAAAACTATGATAACATATTCCGAATTTACAATTCCAAGTAATATTTTTCATGGTCAGTGTAATAATTATCTTTTGAAAATCAAGTGATAACCTACGTCATTCTCAAATTATTTTTTATTTAATGAAAATATAAATTTTTGCAGTTAATTGATAGGTTAAATATTGCTAATTAGATACATATTTAGTATTAATGGTTTATTGTTGTACGTATGTACGTTGTTGGGGCAAACATCTCAAAAACATTAAGGAAAAGGAGGAGGTGTTCCAGGTGATTAATGTTGAGCTTAATTGTCTAAAGTGGTGCATCAAACCATGAAGTTTCTTGAAAATGTGAATTCTGATAATTTCCTTAAAACTAATTGTGATTCTTTAAATATGCTCATTATAATTGTTGATTAAATGTTAGGTTCATTAAAATGGAAAGATATATTTTTTTTCTTGTTAGTAAAGTTGAGGAAAAATCTATATATTTTTCTTTATTTGCAAGGTTGTTTATTTTGTTATTTAGAATATATATGTATTTTTGCTTAAATTAAGTGTTTTTTTTGCAATTCCATTATAATTTTTTATTATTATTTATTGATAGTCACAAATGATTAACTGACCTCATCCATGGAACAAATGATATACAAATTACCATAATTAAAATGGATATTAGAGCTAAAATAGAAGCTATTATGGTATTAATGCCATGAGTTATATATTGTTTTTATGTAACTTTGCCGTAGAAAATTCAGGTCACTTGTATACCCCTTTTAAAAGCTAAGTAACAAACAAAAAGCAAAATTTTGCGTCAATAAGCCAATTATATTTTCTTGTTGAGACTTTTTATTCATAACGAATTTATATAAATTTCAAAGTTGAAAATGCAATAATTTTCAAATAATAGTGCATTAATTACGTGTTTCCATATGTGGTAACAGCCCATATATGTAGATTAATTAAGAAATTGTTATTTTAGAGTTACCATAGTATTAATAAATAACGCTAACAATTATGTAGAATTTGTGGAGGAAAAAACACTACTAAGATATAATTGGAATTTTTTTTAAGTATGATACAGAGTTTTTTTCTTCAAAACAATACCACAAAATTATCCACAATAAACTAGTTAAGTAACTAAAATTCTAAAAATAAAAAATAAAATAAGAAATAAAATCAATAGTTGAGAAAAGTCTTCTTCTTTGATAGTTATGTACGTATATTGAATTATTTATCTATTTAAAAAAAATGCACAAAAGACCATTTTGCAATTCTTAATTTATGATGTATCATTTGCATTATTAATCTTATACAAAAAAAAATTCTTATAATTCTTTTTCTTAGATAATAATTTGGTTGAATACTGCTATCATATATTTAAACTATATGCAAACATTTACTTAAGAATGTAAAAAAAAGTCGACTCAATACCATCATAATATCATTTTCCTTGATGTCACAGATTGAATGGTACATCGAAAGTATTTTTTGATGGAGTCAGCTTATAAAGGAAATAGACAAAATTCCAAAAAAAAAACTTATAAGGGAGCTTCATTTTATGGGTGTAAAAAAATAAACTGATATAGTTTTTTTAAGACTGGAATGATACTCGAGCTTTAAAATCAATTTTATGAGATGTTTCCTTTTAATTTTTTTAAAAATAAATACGTATTTGTACTCTACTGTGAGTCTCGAATTGCAATTTGTACAGTGCACTGTATTCTCTCAGTCCTAATATTTACAGGAATGGATTGACTTAACACCAAAGAAAGACTCCGTTACTTAAAGAAAAAAAAATAAACTACTACATGAATAAGATCCCTGTGAAAGGTACATAGTCCATATTGTTTTCACGGGATACCAATTACATACATAGATGTTTATATAAGTTTGTTTGTCTACATAGCCCTGAACATTATGGATATATAAATGTATATATATATATATATATATATATTGTAATATTTGTCACTAAGAAATACTAGAATACTGAGCAATAATTTCATATATTGCAACATTTACTATGGCGTCTTTTTATCTACATACCTAGTACTTAGAACTTTTGTTGCTTCAGAAAGTAGAACATTTTCAATCAATTTTGCATTAGATGGAATAAGTACTGTGAAAGTAGGAAACTCGGAGAAAAGCATCTGGTCTATACAAAGCTATTATTAGCTAATTAATTTATATATTAGTCCTGGTAGATGTGAACATTAAACGATATAACAACTTATGGCTAATATACATATATCTATTAGGGTCTGGGAAATTATATATATACTACTAAGAGCAAAATATACCAGAAAATTAGGATTTAGATTTTTTTTTTGGATTTCTAACTGGATAAATTTTTTAAGTTGGCACTACACTCACCGTGCCAAGTTACACGTCAAAATGTAAATTAGTGTTTGAGACATGCGTTCTTTTGTCAAAAGCTAAAATCCAATCGTTCCTTTTTTAAAATGTCTGAATGATTTGGACTCAAATGCAATTTAGAGAAATGTTGATGACCCCCCAAAAAAGTCTATATATACATTTTAGACTCTATTCTTTTGAAATTTTGAAAATCTGTGATTTATTTCCCGAGATACAAAGCCTAATACTTTAAAAAAAAAACCCCACCATTCGATTTGTAATTTTAATAACATATCTAAACACACCATGTAAATTATTCTGTAATTAATATTGACTCAATAAAATGTTGTAACTGTAATTTTTTGTAGGATTTCGTTCTTGTTTTTAAATAGGAACTACACTCACTGACATTTGAGCCAAAATATTTATGTGTGTTTGAGATATGTGGTGTCCTTTGGTGAACAGGTAAAATTGAATTTTTCGATTCAAAAAATATTTGAAAGATGATGAATACTCAAATGGTATTTAAAGAAATTTTGATGAGCACCAAAAAAGTTGAAATGAATATTCCAAATTGCATTCATTTGAAATTTTGAGAATATGTAGTTTATTTCTAAAGATAGATAGCCTATGTCTCAAGAAACTGAGCATCCGATTTGATATAAAAATGTTCTCTCATTATTTATTTACAATTGGGGCATTTCCTAAAAGTTATTTTTTTTATTTAAACAAAATTGAATATATTAACTTTTAAAAACTCTGGAAATTGTTTGAAGTTAACAATATTTTTCAAATGTCAATAAAGAACAGGAAAAAAAGAAGAAGAAAACAACAATGATAATGGTGTTTTTGTTAGATATGTCCGTTTAAAAATAATTATGTTATTTTTATATATGTATAGTTCATGTGTCATTGTTTGCTTAGGGTATTTTTTTTGTTAACTTCTTCTTATATTACTAGATTTTTATTGTTTTGTTTATTGGAGTCAGTTGACTTGATAGGACAAACTTTTTACACAATCCTTTTTTTTTCCCTCTGGCTGAATTTTATTCCGTAAGATATTTCAAATTCCAGGGGCAAATTATAAATCTTCTTTTTTTCTTTCGTTCATGTCATATATTTGTTCGATAATCTTTTGAAATTCATTTTATGTACAATAGCAAACATTTTTTAATAAGTACATCAAAGTGTTATAATATAGTTATGAAGTATAAATATATATTACGTACATGACTTTATAAAATCATTTATCTTGGTTCAAATAATAGGTCTAATAACAATCAAGGCTACATTTTGAAGGGGTAAATCAAAAGTCTTTCAATTACATTTCCAAATCAACCTCAAGTCTTTCTTGAAGGTTTCTCTCAAGTCCCTAATAAATCAAGCATAACTCGAGCCGAAGCTTAGGTCTCTTTAGTTCACTAGTTGAATCATTTTAATCTGGGTCTAATAGTATGAGTTTTTTTATATTTCTCCATTTATATTATATTAAGTGTCTGACGTTTGGGTAGAAATAATAAAAATTGAGACGCATGCCTTGATACCCCTCTTGCAAAAACAAGGGTCCAGGAAACCCTTTTTAAACTTACTTGTATACAGAAAGAATGTTGCCACACTGTATCTATCTAGCCATCATTTTTGTTCCCATCAAAGAAAAAGGTCATCCTAGAATAAGTTTTCCAGCCCTAGGGGCTGGATTTTCTTTTTGACCAAGTCAGACGAAGATGACTTCTAGGTTTCTTTTTCAAAGTATTTCTTTAGTTAATTGTTCGTCACGGAGCTCATGGCTAAAAAGAAGAGTTTTGATGGACCTATCCGGAATGAGGTCTTCCTTCAAACAATTTTAGTAATTATCTATGAAATATTTGGTCTTTTACTCATTTCTCCTGCAGTTGTTAAACCATACTATGAGTAGAATTCATCTATCGAGTTGCAGATTATAATTGAGAGGTTATTTTGGGCCAGAGCACGTAGTTTTTTAGTCTGATTTAATGAGAATATATGTACAATAATACTTAAGCCAACATAGAGCTTCAAAAGATTTCCAGACAACTTTTATATCTATAAAATCAAGTTCCCAGTCTTTTGTCATCTGGATTTTCATTCTGGACACGGAGATTTAAGGCCTTATATCATAGCATACTAAGTCCTGCTTATTTTTGCTAACTATTATGTGACTATTTATTTATCTTGCTTTAAGTGTCAAAATAAAATTATAAAATGTAATTTTAGTTAATATTTAAAAAGCAACTTATAAGTCAATTTTATAAAACCAAATGTTGCTGAAACTAAGATGTACCTAATAAAATATATAATTGCTACTATATATTATATATATATATATATATATATATAAATACAACATTATATTCCAATAAATTTTTTTTTTAGTAAGAAATTTTTGTAAGTAAAATATTCACATAATATACTTTACACAGGTTATCCCAAATATGAATACGCAATTTAAATTATTGTAAAATAGTGTATATTTACATAAAATATTATAAAAATATACATATATAAATTTTTTTCTAAAAATTGGAATAATGTTAAAATATTATATTTTCAATAAAAACGTTTTATAATGTGATGAAACTTTGACATTTATTGAACTTTGTTGATACGTTTCAAGTAAGTAGGTACTTTTTTTGATGAAACTTGTATGAGTAGCTCAAAAAGGCATCTTATATCTAGGCGTTTAGAACTGTTTCATTCCTTTTTACTTTTTCTCTAATTCGGGATAGTAACTTTTTGATCATCTCTTTTAAATTACACAGATGAACAAATTTGAAATGTCAAAAGTCCTAAGGGGTATAAATATAATAAAAGTTATTCAGTTTTGCACATTGAGTCTTTGATTTCTATTGGATTTTTGATCGAAATTAAATGAAAATTTACACATTTAGATGGACGATTTCTTTTTAACTAATTATTTTTATCGAGCGCTTGACATCTCATTTGAAAGCTGTGAGTCTCAGCTATTAAATACATTCCTTATTAATCCCTTTTATGTAATATTTAAGAAGTTATTTTAGTAAAAACATTTTGGCTGACTTGGGCTTACTTCAGCCTCTTACGCCCCTAGGATCCCCTTTAGATCAAAACAAGGAGTAGAAATGAAATTTGTATTAAAATCCCTAGTTGATCAGTATTTTCTAATTCACAAAATGAGTGTCCTTCTAGGCTTAAATTGAAGTTGAAGTTGGAAAATGGGCCAAAAAAGCTCAAAAAGTAGAGTCCGATTTTTCAAAAAGCATCTGACTCAAAAAAAAAAAAATACAGATTTGAAATTAGTGTGCAAAATTAAATAACTTTACTTATTCTTATATCCCTTTGACTCTTGATCATTGTTATTAGGATCAATTTATTCGTCAGCTACTACATACAATTATGAATGTTCTTTGAATAAACCATTTACGATATTATTCAATTTTATATTTGTATAAATTATATGGGATATTTCATAAGAGAAATAATGAATTTTAATCATTATGTATTGGATAGTTGAGTTGGAATCAAAATTCAAAGCTATGTTGTGTTATTACACTAACTTATTCCTTAAAATTTCTGTAACTTCCTCACCACAACATATGAAGAATACTGGGATCCTTTTTTTGGACTTATAAAGGGATATAGATAGTTATGAAATTATCACTATAATTGTATAATTTAATATTATTGACACAAATAAAATCAAAATCAGATATTTTTGCTAACTTTTCATTGAGATATTTGATAAAAATGGACTTTAAGAGGAAAAAGTAATTTTTTGAAATATTGGAATCTTTTTTCATAGGGGGTTGGCCGTAGGAAAAATGAGCTATTATCAAGTTTATATAAAAGTCCACTTATTTAAAACCTAATTAAATGTGTAAAAGTAAACAGAATCTAATTTTTTAATGAAGAAAAGTTTGAAAAATTGATGTACAAACATTTGAGTTTCCCTGCCGATATCACATAAAAATAAAGCAATTTCATGAATTATTATTAAAAAAATTAATCAATATAGCTACAAGATATCTAGTTATCTACACCTGGCCTATATTTTTACAAAGTCATACAAAAAAATTGATACATACATATATAAATTTGATGTAAATTTCGAATAGTTTAAAAAAAAAATTGTTATAAAAACATAATACTTGAGAAGCAATCACAAAACCACGATTTTGGTGAAAAATAATTTTTCTCCTTTTAAAAGAAAACTATAATTTAGTTTTTTGATACGGATATAGATAACAACACCAAAATAGATCTCAAAATCCATAGATCAGTCATTTGGATTTTCTTATTTTTGTTTTAAAATGTAGTTTTAAATAAATTTTTAAAAAACCATTTCAATTTTGTAATCAATATAGGTAAAAATGTTTCTTTTTAAGAGACATGAACTATTCTTTTTTAAATATATGTGTGTATTTTACAAAACAAAGCATTAACAGAAAAATCAGATACGTTTGTAACAATAAATTTACCAAAACATTTTGTTTATCCTGAACTTAAATAATGAATTTAGTTATGCATATAAATTCCATTTAGTTTTTTCATGATATGTTTCCTTGGCCTAAATTTGTCCCTTATATGAATACATTCAGAAATTAGCAACATGATATATGGTGTTTTAGTAACAAATTATTTATTACATTATATCATGTTTATTGTCAGCAATAAAATAACTAGTTCATTTTATAGAAACACAACCTTGGGTTACCTAGAATCATAATCTGTGTGAAACAGGTGTTGTTATCACCCCAAAAAAAGGGACCTATAGCTTCTTTCTTGATATAAAATGTATTAGACTAAAGTGAGGCTATTTTAGTACATTTTTACACACTATTTGTTTACCGTTTTATGACAGCTGTAAAAATAATTTTGCTGGACTTGATTTGAAGTGAAAAAAGCTATCTAATACATAAAGGAGAACGTACAAATTATGAATTTATTCGAAAAAAAAATTAACCGTTTGACGATATATAACATAGAATACGTAAATAAAAATATAATAGAACATACAACTTAATTTAGTTTTAGGGATTTTTAGTTGACCCCTTGGTAGATCTTGCAAAAAGGACTAATTCTCATAAATTTTAAAAGAAATATTTCCCAATGAATATTTTTCTTAATGTGGGGATATTTTGATGTATCATTTAGTATATTTTAAAGTGCACATATAATGTACTAATTAGTTACTTGGAAAAAATATTTAAATCTGTAACGCTATGAAATCAACAACTTTTTGTTCATTTTAGCCTAAAAAATATATCGAAAAAGACTTGTTTATCCCTTCTATTGGATGACATTCAATATCATCTCTTGTCACAAGCTGAAAAACATTTAAACATAGAAAAAAAAAGATTTACTTACATAAAATGATCATAAAAGTTAACAACCCTGCTACAAAATCCCTCATTGAATAACAATTTAGACTTTTTTTGTATTGGTCCCATCAAAAATACGGTCCATATTGAACCATTTACATGTAAATTATTTAAACACTGAAAACAAAAAATAAATAAAATAAAGACACGTGCATTACATTTTAACGTCAAGCACTCAATAAAAATAGACATAAAGAGGGCTTTTAAATGATCAAGTCGAGGAGTGACTACACTTAAGAGCTGAAGAAGTATTTCTGCTCTGAATTTTAATGGAAGGTAAGTACCTATGTACATTGTATAAGAGTGAATTTATTAAGTTTATTTACCAATATTTTTCTTTGTTGCCTCAAGTCAGTTTAATTTAATAATACACGCAAGTGAGGGTCGTGTATTGGGTATCTCTTCCAAGATCAAGGACTTACTCTAATGATAAATTTACTGGAAATATGAGATTTAATGAAATGTTTCATGGTTTAAGTTTCAATTTATGATTTCATTCAATAAAAAGTGGAAATCATGTTGAATAATCCCATGAGATAAAAGAAAGTTCTTTTCAATTTATGTGCATTTTTACAAAAAATGCCCTTTTTTGTATCAGAAAAAAATGATGTTCAATGAAACACTCAAAAGCTTGCTCCAAAAACTAACTTCAAAAAGAAGAACATTTACAGCCTTATATCTGACTCAAGTTATGCTATTGGAGCAATAGGGAATGTTTCTTTCTTTATATATAAAAGATTTTGATATTGACTGATGAACCTTTTGTACAAAGGGGGTAAATCCTAAGCATTTTTTCGTAATGATATTTTTAGTAATTGACAGTCTGTTCAGAATAATTTTTATATCCCATTTATGTCATCAATGTTTCTTAATTTTTTAGGGAAAATCATGTACCACCGTCTACAAATTATAATTTATCAATAAAATGCCTAATAGAGCGAACTTTGAATTCTTGATATAATATAACTTTCTGATAGATATGAATTTGTACTCATTTCTTTTCACAATATACCTTCTAAGAATGTCAATGTTTTTCCTCGTAAATACGTAAGAGAATAGCCGGAATATTCAGTAAAATATCATAACAGCTGACTCTCCTCTCCTCCCAAACATTCATCAAATTGTCAAGAATACCCGGTCAATTTTCACTGGATTTAAAGCTCTTCTTCTTATGTACAACTTTTTAAGAGAGTAATGAAAAGACAGGAGTGGAACATTTGGCACTATTGAATTAATGCCTTTGTTAATATCAACATTCCCTCTATATTACTATGAGCAAAAAAATAAAAGGAAATTTGAATTTAATTTTTGGGGGATTCTCATAGGGAGTAATGTTTTAGTTGTACAGTTGGTACTCCTGTCACTGACATCTGTTTGTAATTATACGGCAAAATATTCAAGTGTGTTTGAGAATTTTGTGAAATTTGTGAACTGCTAAATTCGAATTTTTCGTTTTTTGATATGTCTGGAAGAGGATGATTAAAATGTAATTTAGAGAAATGTTTTGCATATTAAAGAAGTTTAAAGCAATATCCTAGACTGTGGGATAGTTACCATTAAATGAAAAAACCTACATTTTAAATTGGCACTACTGTCATTGACATTTACCTGTAATATTCGGCAAAATATTCATGTTTGTTTGAGAATTACGTCCTTTTGTGAACAGCTAAAATCCAATTTATGTTTTTTAAAATGACTAAAAGATGATGACTCAAATGACATTTAGAAAAAATATTCTGCATATCAAAAAAGTAGAAAGCACTACTCCAGACTGTTGGAACGTACCCGTGTAAGTGTGAAAAAATCTAAATAATTTCCAAATTCAGAGATAACACCTACAAAATAGATCTGATAAATTCAATCTATTTTTTTTTAAATGCTACTACCGTTATCATATGTTGAAACAGCATTGTAGCAACATTTTCTTAAAAGCATACGAAAAGTTGTGAAATATAATAGTAAAATATTAACTGACTGACTCGTTATCAATCGATTTTTTTACTCCTTAAACTCATAATAGTTATAAATACTAAAAACTCCAAACAATATTAACATTTTTTTTCATCAATTGAGAATATAAATTGTCAATAAATGTAATATTAATTTTTTTTATTTGTTTGTAATGAAAACAATTCAAGGACTTAAAACAACATTTTTTTTTTTAGCTCAACAAAGAGTGGTAAAAGGCTTTATCCATTTAATTTACTTTTATATTATTTTTGTATTGAAAATAATAATAATTCAATATAATCATGCTTTTATAAATATACAATTTTCTTTTCAAATTACAATGCTTTGTCAATTTTATTTATCAAATAAAAATAGCTTCAATATAAATGAGTGATAAATAATATGATTGAAATAAATAAACAAACAGTAAAACTCGATATACATGAGCAGACAGATACCTTCAATAATTTATTTTGTTCATATTGTGAATTTAAACATTGCTTTTAAAGAGTTTCTCTATTTACATTCCTATCTAGACTTTGTGAAACGTTTTTTCTGCACCATATAAAATCTTTATTTAAGTAACTTATTTATGTCTTTTCAATGCGGTGCTCTAATCTCCTTTGTATATACATTTGGTGTGAAGTTATAAAATAAAGTTACATCTGTTTAAGTTTTTATTAATATCTGTAATATCCAGGATTCAGAATTTGATACCTAGTGAGGACCCGGGCCAGTTTTCAATTTGCCCTAATTATTATGTTGGTATCTTCAAAACATCAATCAAATTCCTTGTAATTTCTTAATTGAGAAAAACTGCTCTATAGTTTTAACAAGTTAATGTGTCAAAATAAAAACCAATTCTTATAAGGTGAAATTTATATCCAGTACCTATGTACATAAATAAACGGGCAATCATTGACAAAATATTCCCGATTATTCTAAAGAAACAAAACAACAATCACTAATCGAGCTGAAATGCAATTTTCAGATTCACAAAAATATTTCTTTCCCAAATTACCCATATTTTTTTTAACAGAATGAGACCATTTTGTACATTTATTGACGAAGTGAACACCATTTACACAATTTGTAAGTTAGAATATTTATCAACTTTTACTTTTTTCAGGTAAATGTCCCAACCGTGATGAATGCAAATGAGTTAAAGACCCGTTAAACATCTTAAAATAACTTTAACACTGTTATAATATATGACTAACTCATGTCATGACGAGGGATGAGCATTTTCTTGAGGTGAGAGAGAGTAATTACTATCTGGTGTCTCTGTATTTTATTTGTTGATTGTTTTTTGACAACATTACGTAATCATCAATCGCTACTTATAATTCTTAGAAGCTCCAGGATACAGAGAAGACTGAATTCAAATTGATTATCAAGGTAGAAGTCCAACTGATATTATTTTTTTCCTTCCTTAAGCTCAATGCTAGGAATGTAAATAATATGCAAATGGGGTGTGTAAAATAAAAAGAAAGAGAAAATCAACGTGGTAACTCTGACAATTTGATGAATGTTGAGAGGGAAGCAGCTTGAGCTGTCATGACGTTTTACAGAGTAACAAGCTGCTATTCTCCTTTATATACATATACAAATGAAGACATCAATAATAAATAACAACATTATGTTCATTTACCATAGATGAGAGGCAGAAAATTAACTGAAATTAATGTCAGGAAATTATATATTTTTAACTAATAATAATTATACGAGGACTTGTGCCCTTTTTGTTTACATTTTATTTGCTTTATTAACCAACCTTAATGCATGTATTTCTTCATGCGAGATCTTTACTATCAGGTAGATGTTCTTCCATCAGTAATAAAGGAAAAATGATAACAGCTTTGGAAAACAAAAAGGACTGTTCGAAGTGCCAACTCCACAAAATCTCGCACGCGGCATTTTGCATATTATTTACATTCCTACCAATGTCTAGTCATGACTAGAGTTGTATAAAAAGCACGTCTGAGATGACGTCATAAAGGATAATGATAAACCTGGAAGACATTTTTTCAGCTGATAATCTGTCGACTCTTCAATAAGAGAGGGAATAAAGAAGCAGTAATTATTTTGTTTTTCTATCACAAAGCAGTTTTTATTTAATCCATATGCGTACATCCCTAAAAAACAGAGAAAAAAATCTTTATTTACCATAAAATGCGTACCTTGTACTACATTTTCTTTGAAAAAAGAGTATGAAGAAGGCATTTTTAAACCATTGGTAATATCAAAACCTGTGTATTTAATACAATTGTCCTCTCAGATAATTAAAATAGAATTATGCTAGCTTTTATAAAAAAAAATCATTATAGTCTCAACTTGCCAACTCAGATGATTTAGGAGTAAAAAATGCTGAGATTGAATGTTCTTTTTTTCCCACAATTCAAAATTAATAGCCAGAAAAGGGTCCTATGTAGGGATATTGTGAGATTATTATTGCACGTGCCGTGAATTAAAGTGAATTTCTCCGATTTATAGTGTAAATCTTATTGTATTTTGTTAAGCAAGAAAATTAATAATTTAACATCCAAAAAATATTCTATAGCTAATTTTTTTAAATCTCAAATTTGATTTTTTTAACTTTTCTAACCATTAACTGTTGTAATATTTAAATAGATTTCGTGATAAAACTACTGACTGGTATGATCTATAAATAACTTATATCGTTAACCAAAATATGTAAATAAACTATTATGTTATATTTGGTTGACTTTACGTCAAATCAGCCCTCTTTAATTGAACCAAATGTAAAATATGCTGCAACTGACCCCGATCTTTCCGACCTATTAAGTTAAATTAATACAGTAATTAATTGCATTTTTTTTTAGTTTACATATTGCGGAAATATTAAAATCAATGATACATCAAAATTTATCATTATTATATTTATAAAAAAAATCATACAAAATATAATCTACGTTTTGGACTTTTGATTACAGACATCAAAATTTATATAGTTACATACCTTACAATATTCTGGAATGTTCAGGAAAACTTTAAAAAAGTTTATTGTCTTTTTTTATGAGTATACATACCCATTCAATGTCAGTCAAATAATCGAAAAAGTTTAATGAGCTTATGTTATCATAAAATCAAAGTTAAATGTGGCATATACATATTAGGTCTACAAATATCTATGAAATGAGACTTTCAGCTATTAGGCAACAGAATTCGCGAGGAGTGTTTTTAAACCATCCCAAATGTCATATTTTTTTCGTCTGTTATCTGACAACAATATTCAGAGTTCATTGTTTGTGAAGTTACATAAGACAACACAGTTTAATTTGTTTTTTAAATTGTCTCTTTTCGTGCTTTCAAATTATGATTTGCAGACTTTGTTTGTTTTCTGTGTTCATTTGAAGAAAAACGCTTCTGAAGTGCATTAAATCCTTTTAGAACCTTACGGTGAACATGCTTTAAGTAGAACATAGTAGCTCAGGTGGTTTGAACTGCATTTTCTGGGATCTCGGTGGTATGATTTGTTAAAACCCGGTGAAAACAGTTGATGGTACACGCAACCAACTACAGTTGGCTGATTTGAACATCGCTATACACCAAAAAAGCCCAGAATATTCCGATGGGTGTCACCAAGTAATTTTTCTTCATGTCAATGCTCCGCCACATCGAACAAGAGCAATACGGGGGAGCGGATTACTCACCAGACTTGGCACTATCAGATTATTATTGTTCACATCGAGGGGTCATGCATTAAAAGAACAGCACTTCAATTCTCACGTAGTAGCCAAAAAAGTGGCTTGATGATAAGTTTGTGGCCAAAGATGTTCAATTTCTTTGAGTCAGCATCCACAAATTGCCTGAGATATGGAAAAAAAATGCGTCGCTAGCTATGGCTATTATTTTGAAGATTAAATTTGACACAATTTTTTCTACAGTAAACGTTAGAAATTGAAAAATAAAGTCTCACTTCATAGGTACAAACCTCATATTTATATAAAAGTGGAGTTGATTTAATTTTACATGAGGTTAAATATAAAATATTTCCTTTGAGATATATTTATCTTTTTTCATCGAAACTAATGTCGTTATTCATTAAAACTACAGTCAATTATCTTTCTAACGAGAGCTAAATGGGAGATTCATTTTAGCTTTTGTCGGAAAAGTATTTATAAGAGTCCATTTTTTACAAAAAAAAAACATCCTTGTAGAATGTAAATGAAAAAAAAAATTAATTGGTTATTATCTGAACCATTATTATTATTTTTTTTTCTTTACCTTTATAAAATATTGTTCAAAGTACACAAAAACTTTTTTCTCACCAGAAGTATTTTCCTCCTACAAAACTTGACCCATTCTTAAATTCTCAAAAATATAGTAAAACACTACTTACTGACTTTAGTTTTTCCTCATTACAATTCAAATTTCTTTAAAATGAACCTACATATTTAGAAAGATAATCAACTGTATACAACTGTCGTAATCAATGTCAAAATATTTGATATGCTTCAAAAAAAGCATGGCATGCGTTTCTCAAGAATATGCTTATCATGATTCGAAAAACTCTTGCAAAATACATCATTGCTGTATTTTTAGACTTAATAATTCTATTAATTTATGCATCTACTTACGATCAATATTCATTAATTTTTAAGTTATGTGTGTTTTATTATGAATGAAAATTAACCATTGCAAGAAAACTAAAACATTAATTACATTTGGGTTTCTATTTCACAACATTATTAGGGATGTTTTTTTTTAATACACTACAAAAAACGCTATTTGCAAAATTTCTTGATTTGTTTTAAATTTTTTAAGTTCTGTATATTTTCATTCATAACCAAAAAAAAAAAATGGTCATAAATAATACAATAAACAGTAAACGCCTACGTTAGGAAGCGAATATGTCCTCCAAATCTTGTGTTTTTGTGTCTTGGTCTCCGTTGCGTTGATTTTTCAAGGTCTCGGTTTCGGGTAATTTGGTATTGAGTACATCACTTATAGAGAGACAGCAAGATATTGATAAAGGGTAATTTGGCACTGGGACCACAATTACACTTATGAAAGATATATCTTTATCAGGGTTTTGTTAAACTAACATACAAATTCCCATTGAATTTTGCTGTCACCTCTCGATTTTTCTATTATTTTTCCTTTATCCATGCTCTGAACAACAACGCTGATTGGACAAACTCGAATTAACTCTTGTAAAGCTGTAATTTTTATATATAGCAAAATGAAGAATAATTATAGAATTGGACAGAAATAGTGAACTGATTTTGAGCCTTTTTTTTTCTTTTCCTTGGGAGTAAAGATTGCATTGTATCATAAAGATTACTAGGAATGTAAATAATATGCAATGGGGTGAGTAAAATAAAAAAAAAAGAGAAAATCAACCTGGTGACTCTGACAATTTGATGAATGTTGAGAAGGAAGCAGCTTGAGCTGTC
The DNA here is from genome assembly GCA_963680855.1 of Lepeophtheirus nordmannii. NCBI lineage: Eukaryota > Metazoa > Arthropoda > Copepoda > Siphonostomatoida > Caligidae > Lepeophtheirus > Lepeophtheirus nordmannii. Next base: position 3,202,048 of record OY804525.1, on the reverse strand, counting down.
ATGACGTTTTACTGAGCTACAAGCTTCTATTCTCCTTTATATACATATACAAATGAAGACATCAATAATAAATAATAACATAGATGAGAGGCAGAAAATGAACTCAAATTAATGTCGGGAAATTATATATTTTTAACTAATAGTAATTATATGAGGACTTGAGACCTTTTTTGTTTACATTTTATTTGCTTTATTAACCTTAATGCATGTATTTATTCCTTCATGCGAGATCTTTACTATCAGGTAGATATTGTTCTCCCCTCAGTAATAAAGGAAAAATGATAACAGCTTTGAAAAACAAAAAGTATTGTTCAAAGAGCCAACGTCCGTCTTTAGATCAAAATATTATAAAGAGAGACTTTTCCGAATCTACAATTAAATTCTCCCGAAAAGTGGTTTTCTCATCATGTTATATACTGGAAACTGAATTATAGATGATTTTTGATGGTCAACGGAATGAACATGTAGAAAAAAAAGCCATAAGAAGAGAAAAACCCTCTGACCACTTTTAACATTATTTATCCTTATTCCAAAGGATGAATTATACATAGTTAAATACTTTTTGATCATAAACTACAGTATATTATATATCCATTCAAGAGAAAGAAAATGGGGTTGGATGTATCTATTTTAACCATTATATCAAAATATCAGACGATTTAAAATTTCACTTTTCACTGTTTGGGTCCAAGTTATCCTTATATATGTATATACAGTCAGTCAAATCTTTACCAAGCAGACTGAAAAAGTAATTGCATAGTGCAGGTGATCTCTATAACCGGGTTTGCTTCTTTTTGAACAACTATACTGTGAAAAATAGGACATAAAAGAATACTTGAACTGCAAAATAAATGAAAATATATCAAATAATGAACATTTATTCAAAACTTTTTTATATACCTTAAAAACGAAATTAAAATAAAATTAACATACGTAATAAAATATCTATGCACAGTTATATAACAAAATAAAAAATAATTTAGACTAACAACATTATTTTAAAAAATCTGTAGTTTTTGTTTTATTAGAACGGATGAGCCATGTAAATACGTGTACCATTATTAGTATTTAGCAAACTACTATTTTTTTTTCAGGGATTCGAAACTGTTCAAATTATATTAATGCATCACTGATTTGGTTAAAATTGTCATATTCAAACTCTGATAAATAGAAAGAGAAAGAAATGAGGGGGGAACATCGATTTATGTGCGTTGTGTATGCATACATATTTTGTTTATTACAATACATGTATCTAAAGCAGGGGTGGGCAATTATTTTTCTTCAAGGGCCGAATGATAAGCAGAAAATATTATGGAGGGCCAGACCAAAAGTTTAAAATCTACTTTTAGTTATTAATTTTATTTCTACATTGGCATCTACAATTTTTCGCGGGCCACTCAAAGTGGGCCTGCGGGCCGGATTTGGCCCGCAGGCCGTAAAATGCCCGAATCTGATCTAAAGGATCCGAATTATACACGATCATATATGTAGGTATAAAAATATGAGTAGTAAGTGCTCATCTGATCCTGTCTGAGTAACCGAGATTAAAACATAGAGGACTGGGTCTTTTGTGGAGATTAGTGAGGGTGCCCGCAATTTGTATATAGTACTTCTGCATTTTATGGGCTGATTGTTACTAAACAATATTAAATAATGATCAATAACTGATAGAAACTGCACGACTGAAGGGAATTCGAATGATCAGACATTTAGGATAAGGTCATGATTTCTTAACAATTGGAAATTAAACTAATTAATATTGTAGCCAGCTCTCGCTTCAACGATACAGAAAATAATTAACTCAATTTGATAATCAAGGACGTGTTACCAACTGATTTTTTTCTTTCCTCCCTTAAATTCAACACTATCTCAAAATGTCTAAGAATATATTTCCATGGATTATCAATTTTTGGGTCTCAGCTCTTTAATGCATCCCTTATTAATCCCTTTCATGTAATATTCAACGAGTTATTTAGGTACAAACGTTATGGTCGACTTTTGGGCCTATTCACTCCACCAATACCCCTAGGATCCCCCTTAGATGAAAACAAAGACTGAAAATGGAATATGCATTAAATACACTAGTGGATCATTATTTTTTTGTTCACAAAATGTGTCTCCTTCAAGGCATAAATCGAAATTGAAGTTGGAAAATGGGTCAGAAAAGCTCAAAAAGTAGGATCTGATTTCTCAAAAAAATTCGAACACACGAAAAAAAGATTTACAGATTTGTGCAAATCATTGTGCAAAACGAAATAACTTTTATTATACTTGGGTTGACGTGTTTAATCAATTCTTATACACCAAGCACACAGACTCTGAAGTTTTGTATTAAACAGTCAGGAAACGCTTAAAAAAGTGACCATTGAAGCAGGTTCATTCTTATTAGGTATGCCTTTTTCGGATGACCGCTGGCTGAAGATGGCAGAGACATACTTAATGTATTGTATTTATCTATACTATACATCTCTTGCGTCGGAACTGGATGTGACCACTTAGAGCAATGGCACGTCTAAAGTAAATGACCGTTAGATCATGTTTGACTGTAAATATATATTTGGCTAATTTTGTAAGTCATATGTGTTAGATTTGTACAATAGTACTGACAAAAGTATTTTCCTTTATGAGTTATTATAAGCAGATTAAGTGGATGAATTACATGATTATACAATTACATAATGAAAAAAAAAAATATATATATTTTTTTGTAATTCAAATTTTAATACAACAATGGGTATACAAAGTCACCAAATCTTAGTGCTAACAGAAAAAACAGAGTTATAATTTTTTTTAATGGATTCAGTACACCCACTAGAAGTTTATGTAAAACATTGCTAATAATAATTTATAAATTTTATAACTATAATAGTTTTATTTTATTTCTGATACTTGATGAGTGTTTGTAGTTTTTATTGTTGTAGTGTAGTTACTCTATTGTTGTAATTAATTGAGTTACCGAATGGTAAATCGATGCTTGGCTCAAAGAATAATAATCATTTATGTGTATTTTGATATCCCTTATCTTTTTTTTCATTTTTGACAAAAAGTATGTATTTTGAAAATACAATTCAAAGGAAATAAATATATGTTTAATTTTCTATAGACTATTATTCTAAATAAGGGAACAAAACCTTTCACATTTTTTTTCAGAGTTTGAATCACACTTGAATATGGATACTTTATATATATATATACCATATATGGCTATAGATTATATTAAATTTTATTCCTTTATAAGAAATAAACATCACTACCTCAAGACTTTCACATGAAGGTACACGTACAAAGCTGTTCTATCATTATTATTTCTTTTGATGTTAATATTCCTGGTGTGTTCGTTCCTTTGTAGAAAAAAGATACCTATTTCAAAAATTTAGGATAGGAAATATATGTACATAGGATAAAATAATATTCTTTGAAGTACTTACAAGACCATTATATAATAATAATATGTTCTTAATTGTAGGTATATTGTGGTATCAATACATATCCTTCTATAACACGTCCTTATCCATAATGTATCTCGCAACCTTGTCTCTCACAATAAAACCACAGTAAAAAAATCTAGAAATCAATGACTCACGGTAAAGCTACTAAAGTATTAGCGTGCAGAAGGATTGCAAAAACTCAGCTGAAATCCTACTGAGGGCTACTACTTTGGTAGTTCTACCATGAATCTTGGATTTCTTGGGAATTTTCGTTCGAAATTGGATGACAATTTACGCATTTAGATGGACAATTTCTTTTTAGTTAAGGATCGGGCGCTTGACATCTCGTTTGAATACATTGAATTTCAGCTTTTGAATGAATTCCATAAAAATCCATTTCATGTAGTATTCAACGAATTATTCAACTTCAAATGTTTTTTTACCGACTTTTGGACCTACTCCCGCCTCCTACGCCCCTAGGATCCCTTTTAGATCATAACAAAGAGTAAAAGTGAAATTTGTTTTAAAATAACTAGTGGATCAGTATTGTTATATGTACAAAATGAGTATCCTTCTAGGCTCAGATGGAAGTTGAAGATGATAAATGGGCCAGATACAAAGCTCAAAAAGTAGGGTTTGATGTCTTGAAAGCTGTCAGACTTTAAAAAAAATGAAATTAGTGTGCAAAACTGAAAAATTTTTATTGTACCAATACTCCTTAGGACTTTTGACTGTTAATCAGTATTATCATTTGTAGATGGTGGATTACTACATTACTTAGTGCTTCTTCTCAAGATTACATATTTGGAAAATATATAAAATACTGTTTCTATTGCCAACCACTACAATTTCGCTCGCGAGTAAGTACTTATGACTTACAATTCTAAGGATAACCCTCTGATAAGAGCATTCAACTTACAATAAAGCTTTATTAAAGAAAAAAAAGTACATACCCTAAAAAATTTCAATTAAGTTGAAATTTCTCTTTTACTATTGAATTTTTTAAGATACTGGAAAAAATATGTATATTCAAGAATTAACTGCTAATGAGATGAAATTTTTTTTCGTTAGCCTACTTCACATTAACCAAAATCAAGAGTTTTATATAAATGAAACTCAAACAAAAATAAAAAGTTGTTCATTTAAGTTTGCTTATTACGTATCTAAATATTGATTAACTTTGGCTTTGCAATTTACTACATATATATATATACAATACAATAAAAATGCCTATAGTATGATTAAAATGTTATCCTGTTTTGCAGAGAATTCTGTAAGGAAATTGTTTTTTATTTCGTTAATAAAAAAATACTTTTAATCTAGCATGAATCCAGGTATTGTTTGTACTTTGTAGAGGTAGAATTTGGTATTAAATACTGTTTTTGGTTTTTTAAAACCAGCAAGGAATGTTTTGTAAAAGATAGCATCTAAAAGATATAGATGTGCTGAGAAAAAAATTGATACATAATGCAAGATATAATGGTTAATAATAATATTAATTAACTAATTTTTCCTCACAAAAACTTCTTAACTAATTTTTGTAGCTTTTGTTTTACACTCCTAATAATTGATTTTTTTTTTCGGGATAGTAAACTTCACATTTGAAAATATAAAGTTTATTTGAGAAGTTTTGTGTGTAAATTGAGAAAAGAAGTTTATCTTGTAAGAGAGTTACAAACAGTACAATTATTTTTCCAAATGAATGTTGCTTTCAAGATACTGCCTATTTCATTTTCTGGGTTCAGATTTAAGATAACGATACCATTCATGGAACTAATATCATAGGTATACAATACATGGAGTATAGGTTTTACTTAATACATGGGTAGTGATGGGTAGAGTCGTTCAAAAGAGCCCTCCCAACAAGTGTAAAAAGCACGCCTGATATGAAGTTTTAAGGCATATGGTAGCTCTGCGAAACAACTTGCGCTCTGATATGACGTCGACTTTTCAATAAAGAAGGGAATGAATAGGAATGTAAATAATATGCAAAATGCGTGCGAGATTTTGTGGAGTTGGCTCTTCGAATAGTACTTTTTGTTTTCCAAAGCTGTTATCATTTTTCCTTTATTACTACTGAGGGGAGAACATCTACCTGAGAGTAAAGATCTCACATGAAGGAATACATGCATTAAGGTTAATAGATTTTCTCTTTCTTTTTATTTTACACACCCCATTTGCATATTATTTACATTCCTAGACATATAGTACAACTGATAGAAGATCCTTTTTCGTCAAATCAGCTCTCAATTTTGATTAAGGATGGATAAACATAAATTACTTCTCTTAGGAGGAGGTCCTTTTAATTATAAAATTGCATTACTGCAGGGAAAATATATTAATTATATCGATATGATATTAGTTACATATACTAGTTATTTCGAAAGACTACCCCACAGAAAAATAATCTGATCCCTATAATTAGGAATGTAAATATAATGCAAAACGCCACATGCGAGATTTTGTGGAGTTGGCTCTTATAATAGTCCTTTTTGTTTACCAAAGATGTTATCATTTTTTCTTTATTACTGAGGGGAGAACATCTACCTGATTGTAAAGATCTCGCATGAAGGAATACATGCAGTAAGATTAATAAAGCAAATAAAATGTAAACAAAAAGGGCTCAAGTCCTCGTATAATTATTATTAGTTAAAAATATATAATTTCCTGACATTAATTTCAGTTAATTTTCTGCCTCTCATCAATGGTATACATAATGTTATTATTTATTATTGACGTCTTCATTTGTATATGTATATAAAGGAGAATAGCAGCTTGTAGCTCAGTCAAACGTCATGACAGCTCAAGCTGCTTCCCTCTCAACATTCATCAAATTGTCAGGGTTACCAGGTTGATGATTTTCTCTTTCTTTTTATTTTACACTCCCCATTTGCATGTTATTTACATTCCTAGGAATGAAATAGCTATAGTGTTATATTTTTTCATCAATTATTTTCCCTTTCTCAAGAGCATAGAATTTCTAATTTTCGTTGAGCTCAATCAAGATTTATGAAACTGACTCACTGAGCCCCTTGGGTTTGGATCAAACCCAAGTTAAGAGCCACTGATAAAATCCCTTTTTCGATAAAAAATGTTTTTTTGTTTATTTTCAGATTGTAATACCGAGCAAATAGGAACATAATAATTTAGGATAAGTGGCTAATACTAGAACAAATTTTGAAAAATGAAAAAAATATTTGACTATCCCATTTGCATGAATTTAAAAGAAATTGAAATTAATGAATATTTCAAGAATTTGTTATGAAATAACTATATACTTATTTTATTATGAGGTTTTATGGTCAATACCTTCTTTGTATATATTATATTATTCTTTCCTCAAGTTATCTCTTTGTTAATTTCAACATTATAAGTCAATTATAAGTAATCACAACTCGTTTTCTCAACCCAAGAGAGTCAAAAGAATGAATAATTGGAAAAACTTCAAGAATATTTTAGAAAAAGACAGAAAAAGACTCTATATACAGGAACTACTGATCAAAATACTGACATTTACAATAAAGAAACAAAAACACACGATGAATAAAAAATTATGTATACACTTTTTTTATAAATAGAAATTGGGGTACTTTAAAGATCCTAGGAAAGAAACGGAGAGTTGACTACAACATATGTAACTTTGGCCCATAGTTCTTGTGCCTTTTTATTTTATTTTTGGAAAAAAAAGTTTCAGAAATAGTCTTGGGACCTCCTTGCGTTCAAGAGAGAATAAGGAGACTAATTATATCTCTTTTCACTAAATGACTAAGTATTTTGTCAAAAGAAACACATTTTTTTCCTTCCTATGTATGAGAACATAAATACATAATTATATACTTTTGGTCACCTCTAGATATTTATATTCTTGCACTCAATTTGTATAAGCTTTTAGGAGGACAATCCTCACAGAAATTGTAAATGCAAATATATATAGTAGATTGTATTAAGTTATTTAAAATGTGTTTAAATTATATATATTTTGTTAAATTGGTCATTTAGTTCTAAAAATATAGCTAATTATGACTCTTGCAAAATCTGTTTTCAACGACTACACTTTTTTGAAAACTAATAGATAATAATCCTCGAGATTTGACTTGCCCTTAATTATATTGTAATTATTTCAGAGGATACAAAACTGAGTATTTTGTATGTATTTATTAACCCTTCCCTAGTCATAAGTATACTCAACTGCAGACAAGTACAATTTAATAAAATTCAAAAGAACTTGCGTTTTTAGACCCTAGATTTATGAATTAGATATTCATAAATACCAGACTTAAAATGAGTTTGAAAGAAACCCAAGAGCTCGATTTGATCTCGACAATAATATTTAAGCAAAAACATGAAGATTCGACTCGAGAGTCTATATCAAAGATTTTGAACTCACCTTGAACTTGCGATATGTAAACTTTTTCCTACCTCAGCCGCATACAACAGTCAAACCCTCAATTCCCCCATCCTATTTTTAAAATTTTTTTAAAATCATTCATATAGGTGGATATACGTATTAGCAATCAAATTTTCTTTAGACGGCAAAAAAATTAACTATACCAAAAAATAAGTCACAATGAATGATTATCATTTTTTTTTACATTAATCAGTAATTATAAAGACAAATTGAGTATATATTAGTTAAATGAATATGTGACTACGTGTGTAATGTTATCTCTCGTGTCATTTTTTTTAATTAGTCAGATTTATCGTGGTAATGATCGTACTTAAAACATACTTATTAGTTTTATAATATGTTATATATATATATATATATATATATCTTATCTATAAAAATAAAAAAACTTAATTAGAATAATATATTGGAGAAAGTAATTCTTTAACTTAATATTAAAAAAAGTACAACAGAAAATGTAATTGAATAAAGAATTTTTGTATGTCCATATAATTCTAAAAAATACGTAGAATTGAAAAAAAAAAGTTTACATTTAAATAATTTACTTATTATTTTAATAAAAAGATAAACTAACTTTTTTTTGTTGTTGATAGAATTGACATTTGTTTCAACTACTGTTTAATTTAAACAAATGCACCTTTGAAGCAGTGTTGATAATAATCTATTATTGTACGTCGTATGTTTGTATCAGATCTTTTGAATCATCATCAGAGATATCATTGTACTATTGCTAGGGTAGACCTCAAAATTCAGATCACAGTAAGAATCAATTTATTAAAGTAACAAAATAGAGAATAAAATACGTGTTTCAATACCTTTAAAGATTCCTTTAAAATGTTATTCCATGAGCGTGAAAATTTACATAATATTCATTAGTCAGCTGTCAATTCCTCTACTACTCCTGTCGCTTATTCATAGTGGTCTAACCATAGACTGTTTCAACCTTAATTAGTACTTATAAAGCTCAAAACAATTGCCTATGTAATCAAATGAAGAATATTTCATTAGTTAAGAAGAATTGGATAATTAAAAATTGATTATGTGTCTTTTTTTTCTGTTTCTTTTTAGAGGGAAGGTTAAGAAATAATGTCAATATAGATCATATCATGGTGGTTCATTTATTGATATTCGAAAAATTGCTCGTGCTTAAAGCTAACATCTGAAAAATAATCTCACAACACGTTCAACGCATCCATAAAACTAACTGATCTATGTACCATATACGCAAATCGCAGAAAGGTATATTACTCCAAGATCTGTTGAGTGAGGTTTTTTTTTGTAGAACTTAACTGAAAGTACTACTTTAACTTGATAAAATAAAAACCCTGCTACATACATAAGTGAGGGTAGTGAAATTTTTAATCAATTTCTGAATTAGTGGAGTTGGCACTTTTAACAGTACATTTTGTTTTCCAAAGCTGTTATCATTTTTACTTTACTACTGAGGGGAGAACATCTACCCCATAGTAAAGATCTCGCATGAAGGAATACATGCATTAAGGTTAATAAAGCAAATAAAATGTAAACAAAAAGGGCTCAAGTCCTCGTATAATTATTATTAGTTAAAAATATATAATTTCCTGACATTAATTTCAGTTAATTTTCTGCCTCTCATCTATGGTATACATACATAATGTTATTATTTGTTATTGATGTCTTCATTTGTCTATAATAATGAAGAATAGCAGCTATTAGCTCAGTAAAACGTCATGACAGCTCAAGCTGCTTCCCCCTCAACATTCATCAAAATGTCAGAGTTACCAGGTGAATGATTTTCTCTTTCTTTTTATTTTACACACCCCATTTGCATATTATTTATATCCCTAACCATATATGGTGCACGAGGCAGTGAAAGTGTTAAGGAGAGTAATTACCTCACTACCCATAGATTTTTTGAGATTTAACTATCTTTCTTTCTCTTTATTGAAAAGATTGAAAGAACCAATCAAGATCATCATACTGTGGCTTTGAAAAATTACCAAATAAAATAAAACAACAAAGTTCGATATATGTATAGTTATAATGTTATAATCATGTGACGTCATCTAGCTACACACAGTCATTTTGAAAGCATAAACAACCAGATTTTATTAGGATAATATACTTTATTCCTTTAAAATTGACGAAAACAGTGAATGAATGCCGTGAATTGGGATGTAAGAATGATATCAACAAATCAAAGGACTTGACTGTCTATAAAAAATATATCACTCATTATCATTATATCTGTATCAGATCCCTAATATGTATCAAAAGTATGGTATTACATCATTACCTACTTACATAGTGTAGTCAATAAATATACGTAGTTGCCTAATTCCGTTCTTTTCAGGAACAAACTGAATTCTAAAAAGTTTATAAGAGTTTTCACCATATAATAAATATAATTAATTTTATTTTACTTATTCTATAGCCTAAGATGTTTATTTTTATTTGTATCCTTAGAGCCATTAGATAAAGCTTCCTCCATATTTATTTTAATAAGTATATCAAGTTATGTTCTCTTCACTTTATGATGCAATCAGAGATGTTAGATATGATGATATGTATTCATAGATTGATGACCTTGGAGAAAAATGCATTCAAACTTATCATCTACATATGGATATATACACCATACTTAATCAATAGTCAATGAAGGAACTCTCATTCTCTAATAGAATGCTTTCAATATCAAGACTCAGATTTAATAAATATTTACTTAGTATTATCTAAAATTAATGGAATTCTACTGTCTATATAATACATATTATATGCATATATCTAAATACATACATAGGTAGGTAGATAGTCAAATGAATAATACAAATATTTGAAGAAAAACTTAAAGCTACCACATATATATTTATAAAAGTTATTTATCTGTCTTTATTTATGTACAGAGAGAGAGAGATGCGTATATATACTATAATGGTATATAACCCAAAAAATATTGGTATCAAAAAATCTTTATTTAAAAATCAAAATTCATTTCATTCTCCTCTTCTTCTTGATGCCATGCACAATTGTCAACGGTTGTTTTTTCCTTCTAATTTTCAAAACAGTTACAAAATTGTATTAAGCCAATATTCATTCCAAAGACTGTTGAATTGCTAATATTTATGCTAATAAAATTAAAAAATTGAATGGTCGATTTCTAGAGTAATATGCTATATAAATATCTCGAGAAATAAATCACAAATTCTATAAATTTGAAAACAAGTAGAGTCTGAAATTTAATTATTTTAAACTTTTTTGGCTGGCACAACATTGCATTGGAGTCATCATCTTTCAGACGTTTTAAAAGTATACGAAAATTGTATTTTATCTGTTCACAAAAGGACACGGTTCTCAAACAATAATGATTATTTTAACGTGAAATTTGGCACAAAGGTCAGTGACAGTAGTGCCAACGTAAAACAAAAACATTTATTGCTCATAGTAGTACATATTCTACCCACATATATATACATATATAAAATGTATAAAGAGTATCAAACAAAAACAGACAAAAAAAAGGACAAATCCAATTGACTTTCGCATAATATTTTTTTAATTTTTCAATCAATCAAATAATTTCCGGAGCTCTATCAGCTCTATTTGACTAGAGAAACGATTAAAGAGTTCCTAGTAACATAAATGTCTTTTCAGTAGGGACTCCCAAACTTCAAACTGATATGGCTGAATTTTTTCATACTTAATGTTTTACATCCCCAAAAAGTTTTTGGAATTAGTGTTCCTTTCTATAACTCCTGACCGTTGGAATAAAATAGTTACTTGTGGGACTCTAGGTGCTCCTCCAAGCTTGAGTACTCAGTCATGGGATATATATCGATGAATTTATCGAACAACGCGAGGCACATGGGTTTAAAAATATATGTATATGTGAGTTACTCAGATGTTCTCATAAATACATACATATTATGTATATATGTATATATAAAGTAAATTAATAAGGGTTGATGGTACGGGAATATGAACCAAATAGATATTGGTTCATACCGTGGATGTTTTTTTAAAATTTATATCTTAATATAAGTTTATTATATATGTACTATCTACATGGGTACACATGTATTTGATAAGACATGGATATGATACAAAAATATAAAGAAAATATGAACTTCAACCAACCAACCAAGAATTATTGTAATATGTAAAATATTTGAATCATACAAATTTATGTTATACATATAATTTGTTTTAAACAGCAAATTGTAAATTATCCTCTGTTCGTGTTAATACTAGCAGACGTACCCAGCATTGCCCGGGATTTATTCAAAAAGAAAATGAGGATATGTGAATAACTCTCATAGTAATATTACACCCATCCGCTTTCACCTAACCATACTCCTTGGATGGTATCCTATGAGTAATCTGGTCAAAATGAGCATCCCTGGTCCCATGGGTAGCCACATTAGTCCCGCAGATTGTAGTTCCAGAATCTATTATGAGATTCATCTTGTAAAATACCGTGTCTAATGAAATTGTAGGAGCCAGAAGCTCAGAATCCAATACTTGATTTTTATATCGGGGATGTCGTTGAGAAGGAGAGCAGACTTTGTTGGAGATTTTTTGAGTTGAGGACAAGCAATTGACTATCCTTGAGTCTTTGGAAAAAGAGATATTAAGGAGAAAGATAAAAATATGATGTAGGGATGTTGGCCTACGAGACCGTTTTTTTTTAAAAAAAAACTTTATTATGAAAATGAGTAATTATAACATCCGGAAACTCCAAATACACGAGTATGTGTAGAAACTAATAAAAGAAAGTCAGTGGAACTGAATGTTATTAAAAGAGATGTTTTGAACGTAGTATATATAATAAAACTCTAAACTCCTCCACAATTTGGTTTATTGGAAAGTGTTATAGCCGAGAACCTTCGAAATATAATACATCAAGCATGTAAAATTTCAGATATATCAGTTAAGCAGTTTGGGAGTCCATATCGAAAAGACATACTCCTTTATATATATATATATATATATATATATAATATTTAGGATGTTTTAGGGATTTTGAAACGAGTTATAATGAGTCAATTAAGACCAATAATAAAAGCAATTAGTCTTTTTTGAACTGGTACAATCTGATTGCAATAACAAATCAAATTGTTCTCTATTTTCTATGAGCTACAACATCTATGCATTAGTATTTATTGGTATTAAGAAAATTTTTCTAAAATAGTAAGACTTCGATCATAAACCAGGGGTCCCAGACAAATGAAATTTACATTGTTATTTAGAAAATTATTTATATATATATTCATAGGAGAGCTTTTGGGAAAGCTGTGGCATTCTTTGCATTCGATTCAATTTCCTGAGAGCTATTTAAGCATAAACACGTCAAATTTAACAACAAATACCTATATTTATATCCTATTCATTATATGTATCTAGACATTATACCAGCAAGTATAGTTTTACCTCAAATTGAAATTGACTGCTACCTGTTAAATAAATGTCTTTGGAGACAAATTCATTTTAAAAATTAAAGAGCCTAGTTATTTATTCCTCAAAAATATTTTATAAGTCCAAATTTTTAATGGTTTTCAAATTTTACTTTCGAAAAAATTTATCAGACATTAAAGATCGTGAAATAAGATTAATTAATTATTGTTGTATATAAAAGTACTAATATTATAAATACTTATGTATATTCAGACCCCTGTTATTATACTCTAAGCCGTATCCTGATGAAACAATACTACATAGACAATTAATTGCAATTACACTTTGTGCAACAGACTCTTCTTTACTGATTGTTGTGTTATGTTGTACTGATTTTACTGATTATTAACTCCTCAATGACTGAGTTCTGAACTATATATTAAATTATAGCAACGAAGGGCAAAATAGTTAATAATTCAAATGCTATAGGTAATAGCAAACTGGCTACATATCTAAATATTCCAAAAATATTGCCCTTCAAAAATTATTTTTGTCCCTTACAATCAGCTTTTATACAAAATTTCAAAAAATATGATAAAAATGTCTGATTTTTAAAAAAAAATAATCGTCATCATAATATATATGATTTGTATTTTGTGACATAAAGTTTTTTATCATATAAAACTTGTTCCTTCCATTACAAACTCTTTACTCAAATAAACTAATTATGTATATACATTCAATGTTAAACTATTTTCAATAAATTACATCATTTATAAATCTATTTTAATTTTAGACAATCTTAAATATATAAAAATAAAGTAAATTCTATATATATATAATTCAAACCTTGCAAGTAAAGACCTTTGAATTTTTACCTCTCTTTGAGTTAAAAAGTTGATGCAATTTTATTCCAAAGAGAATGAAAGACCTACATATATGTCAGTGAACTATATTTTATCGGGTTAAAAGGGGGGAAAAAACCTTTAAAAGATGAAGTGAATAGAAAAAGATTAATAATGCAAAATCATCATGACTATAGCTTTATAAAAAAGGTTTAAAGAATATTATATTTTTTTTCTTATAATTTTAAAGATAAGGTTCAAAAAGACAGGGCACATATAAGGAATATTTATACATGATTTCTAGGACAATTCGCCTAAAACTACTATATATAATATATCATTATATTATACATTATTATAAGAATAAATTTGGCAAATATATTTATGTATATATATATATATGCATTTTGGATCCGAAAATGCGAACAACTGGATCTTGATTAGAATTGCAGTTCATTATAGTCTAAGGAGTAAATAAGGCAATTAAGGCTGATATTTCAAAAAGGAAGCCAATAACTTTTGTGTTTCTCTCTCTTATCTAAAAAAGTACTTAAATATTGACATGATTTGATTTACTTGCTACCGTCTTCAAATGAAAAGGTATATTTCAAATATTACTCCACGAAAGAATACTAATTAATTTACCTAGGGGAGATCAGGAGCAACTTTGATACTTTTTGCTTTTAAGTAAGTATAATTTTAAGGTCACAGAAAGGTCAACAAACCCTTTATACTTTTTTTTTATCCAAGCTTGTGCACCAAGGTGTGTTATTTGGTTCCTGGTCCTATTGGTTCTATGGCTATTTATTCATAAAATATCCCCTTTACAAAATTTCATTCTACAAAAACCACTTTTCTCATCTTTTTAGCCAATGAGAAATATCATTTTTTTTTTACATATGTAATTTCACTATGTTCAAAGAACTTGAGAGATCTTAACTTTAAAGTTTTGAGACTCAATTTCAAAGGTTTTATTTTAGTTTTTTTTTTCTCAGGTGATAAATGAATGATGTAATCTTGATTCTTCATTTACATTTGAGACTAAATTTCTCACTCTTTCCAATCATCTTAGAAAGTTAATTAAGTAATTGAACCCTCCAGAGTAATACAATTTGTAGATAAATTGTGGGTTTGTAGCCAATAGTGGTATAAGTGAAACATAATTGTTTTGAGCCATTATTAGAATTTTCATAAACCAGAATTTCATAACTATTTTGACATTCCAATAACGTAGATTTCATAAAAGGCTTTGTATTTTTTTATAATTACAGCATTTGTCAAATATAGAAAATATTACGCATAAATTAATGTGAGCTAAAAATCTATTTTTTAACAACAAGGGATCTCTGGTACTTTTATTCTGATTCATATATATATGAAAAATATAGTTAAGAATATCTAAAAAAAGTTAATTATGTCAATTTGACAAAGACTTGATCCAAATGATTTTTATAACTTTTTCTGCAATATAAATTAAAAGGTGTTTAAATAGAAATCTTTAGACGTTTTGAAAAGGTAAGAGACCCCAAGGAATGTATTTTTGTATGTATGTACATCCAATTCATACATCTTGAAAATGACCTTGATCATACTAGCTCTACATTGAATATAAAACGTTAAAATAATTATTTTAACTACATTTCTGGACTTTCTCAGCATAGTACATTTTTAAATCATGTTGTTTCATTCTTAGCATAAAATCTATTCTTAGTCTAAAAAAATTTCTTCATATATGTCAGTTCCATAGTCTTTTATAAATGATGCATGAGATATAAACTAAACTGAATAATTTAATTATTTTGCATTGCCCCAAAGCCATCGATTTTCGATAGAGATATATTTTGATATGTTTATATTCATATGAAGAAGATAATTTTGGTTTGCGAACTTTGATTTATTTATTTATATAAATATGCATGTACCATTGAGAAACTAACCAATATCAGGATGATGATGCTAACAAGTATATTAAGTATATCATTAATTAATTAGTATTTAATCAAAATCAGAACGTTACATTTGTTAACATAACAATCATTGAAATTAAATTTTTAATTTTTTTTGTTAGAACTGCGATTCTAAAAAATAATCAAATCTAATTTGATTTAAAGTTTAATAGCTTTTCTTCTTCTTTTATTATACATAATCGGACATGAAAGCTTTTTATATCATGTACAAGTTATAATTTGTATAAACAGATTGTGTTATTTACATTTTGTACGTCACAAAACGTTTTTATTTAATTGTATATGACACTTTTCCCACATTTTAATTACTATTATCAATGACTAGTAGTGGATGATAGCATTTTATTTTCATCTATTAAAACTGCTTATATATTATACATATATTAGATGTAGTAAAAAAAATCCATTATTGAGTTATCGAAAATGTTGGTTAAACTAATGGACATTGTGGTGTCCGACCGTGATGTAAGCACACTTTTGATTACTCAGGTGCTAAACATTTCACAAAAACTGTTTGGAATGCCTTGAATAAGGTTGGAAACAATAAAGCCTTCAATTTTATACAAATATACAAATTAGTAAACCTATTATTTACTTGACATGGACCTGTGAGTATTTGAACGATCAAATGTATCATAGAAATTTTCATCAAAAAAGATACAAATTCTAATTTTTATATTGGAAGGAATTACAATCATTGCATTGCTCTAAACATCTGGAATTTTTATTTCAAATTCTTCAACCTATACTTGGCATGCAACATGTACAATACTTTAAATCAACTATTTTTTAATCATTGAATAATGTAAATGTTAAAGATAAAATAAAAACTTTTAGTTAAATCCAATTCATAGAAAAATATGCAGAGATTGGTATTAGCGAATTAAAGTTGGCATTTATGCTGGGTAGTTTTGCTATATTTCAGTAGAAAATTCAAATATTGGTGGATGGGCTTAAGAGAGCAAAAATACTTGGTGGTTAATCAGTTGTAATAATAACTCAATATTCCAAATTGAATGTTTGGCCGCAGATTCAAATCCCACTCATAAACTGCCCAACAATGGACACCTTAATTTTTCAAAAGTATAAACTGTCTTTGCCGATATCACAGTGGTTGTCTGATGGTTAACCTCATGGATTGATTAGATGGCTGAAGAATTACCCTTCAAATCCAGGATAGATCATTTTCCTTTGGTGCCGTTCGGGATGAACGCATCGATGACTTCAGAGTCGGAAATCAGGAGGTGTTTCAAAAGACTCACAACTCAGATCATTTTGTGATTATTTGGTAGGAAAAAAACATTATATTAAGTGGTATATGACAGCCTCAGAGATATATGAAATAATGAATATTTGAGGGCTTTTGAAAAGGGGCTCAAATATTGCTACCTCTCAAGAACATTAGAGGTGTGAAGAGAGCGAGACTAAAGATCATCTCTTCTGGAACTTTGAACTGATAAAAGAACCACAAAAAGGACGGATATCCAATGACAATTGTTCGACAATTTTAGTGCAACAACAAGTGAATTTCTAAAAGACTACATATAGTGGGAAGAAGGAAGGGAAAGTGAACACTATAATTATCAAAAGTAACTATAGGCAAAAAGATTTAAGAATCATACATCGAAATTATTTAAGGACTTGAATAATTCATCTGTTAACAAAAACTTTATTTCCTGATATCGGTATTTTATTATTAATTAATTGTTTTTCGAATGTTTTATGTTAAGTTTGTTCTTTTTATTTTTTATCTTATTGTTTTAATTTTAAATGCATTATATTTCGTTTGTTGTTATTTTCTTACTGTTTCTTAGTATTATGGAACTTTTATCATGTAATACTCCAGTTTCTTTGCTTCAATATATGCCATCATTTAAGAAAGATGAGGCGTTTGTATCATGTTCAAACTCGGCACTAGACGCTTTTGCAACGGCAGCAATTCGAAATTGTTAGAAATAAAGTTTTAATCTATTCTTTGTTTGTCAACGTCAACATAATGATTAAAAACAGATTGGTCTAAAGCAAGGATGCTCAAATTTTTCATTATTATGGACCTCATAAATTCAAGATTATTCAGTGGGTCAAAATTTAACTTATATAGGAATGTCACAAATATAGAGGGCACTTCATTATGCTTATGCAAGAGGGGAGGAGAGGGGGCATTCTGTGGGATAATTGATACCTATTAGGACTACTTTGAGTACATTGAATAAAAATATAAATCAACATGTTGTCATAGATATATGAGAATGAAATATTTTATAAATGTACAAAAAAATTGTTCATTTGTTTTATAGTTTTATTTACTTCATTAATGTACCTCGAAGTAAATAGGATTGAGAAACACTTTATTTGAGAGACAATGGAAGAGTGTAATAATTACTTTATCGCATTACTTTGCCTATATATCTTTTTTCTGTATGAGGAATCCCATCTTGATTCTTGACTATGTATTGATAGCTTTCTAAGCCAAATACTTGATTTATTAATAAATGTCATCATCAAATCTGAATGTAAACTACACACCACATAAAAAAATTAGTTTAAATAAAAAATT
This sequence comes from Lepeophtheirus nordmannii, assembly GCA_963680855.1. Classification (NCBI taxonomy): domain Eukaryota; kingdom Metazoa; phylum Arthropoda; class Copepoda; order Siphonostomatoida; family Caligidae; genus Lepeophtheirus; species Lepeophtheirus nordmannii. The sequence goes on along the minus strand of OY804525.1, from coordinate 3,183,473 downwards.
TATTTATGTGACCCTTTCAAAAATCTAAAACTAGGGTAAATAACGATAACTATATACCTCTCATATCTGTATAAAAATATATTTAATATAGGCCGATTGAAGAGGACAACTTTAATATCATTTTAAATTTATGTTTATCCTTTCCGATCTTGTAAAATTATCAATTCTGACTTTCCATGTAATATTTAAAATATATATTATAATATTTCAACATAGGTAGTTAGTTCTAATGTACGCATGTATGCAGAATGAAGGTTAAATTTATAAGGACAAAATATATCAGAGAAATAATTAGAATTTATACGTCTCATAACGTAGTTACTATAATAGCCATTTTAATTATTTACCATTAATTGATGCTATAATTTCGCTTTGGCAGATAAATAAGTCTAATTTATTATGTATACAGAAATAAAAAACTGTGGACCCTTGGATTTTATGGTGTTTCATGGAATGGATTCCATTAATTAGTCATTTTTATTACTCCATTAATAGGTATATTGAGTATCAAATGGAGTTTCAATCGTTTCATTATACTTATTAGGAGAGATCGGGAAGAGTTACAATACTTTTTGCCTTTTGCTCATTTACTGGGAGCATGTTTGGTATAAATGCATCTGTAGCGGATCCTCTGGAGCTACGTTAGTGTAAACAATATTATATTATTATTCTTTTCTTCTTCTATCCGGCTGGCACATTATGTTGACCAGCGCGCGCTGGCCGGATCTCATGTGTTTACCTTCTCAATGCGTGACCTCTTAATAGAGGGCTCTACTATAGTATATGTATATAAAATGTAAAATAATCAAAGTAGAATGTATGATAAATATTATATATATATCTCTGTGCTGATCTGTTTTAAACAGGACAGGCAGTACAGGGACAAGAACAGAACTTACATTAAACAACTACAACTATCAACTTTCAGCCTTCGCCTCTCTTCACTCCTACAACAGTCAACTCCACATCCTACACATCAAAATTTAACAACACAAAATATATAATTCATTCAATTGAATTTAGTTATTTTTTTGTTTTTACATTTAGCATTTGAATTCCATTCGTCAAGGGATTCATCTCTTGGGATATTTGTAATAATAAGTATCTGTTTGAAATGAGGAATTAAGAATATTTTAATTAATAAATAACTAAACTTTTCAAGGGCACTGAATTAGTTTTTAATTTTTAGTGTATTATTGCACATTAGGATATTGAGAAAAGTTTACTATCTATATTGAAAGAGAGAGATTAATGTCACAATATTTCTTGTAGTAAAAAACCCTAGAGCAGGTGTCATACTGGAAAAGTCTTTCCTGGAACTTCATACTACTGCTCAATTATATTTTGGAGGAATCTTGCCTCCCTTAAATATGTATAGGATGTCAACTATGTACATGGAGCCTATTAGACCCTTCTCTTTCCTAAATTTAGACTTGAAAACCCTGGTTACAAAGTCCAAATATTATTCGTACATATTACATATTAACGTAACTAAAGACTTAATGATAGGCAACATTCTTGAGAGGTGTCAAAGCCCTTGGGAGAGGCTCAAATCATTGTTGTGTCCCAGAATAACCAGAAAATAATGGTAATTGATTTCTCAGAGACTATCAATAACTGTCCACCTTTTTGGACGTTTATGTGCATCCCCTCTAAAAAAAAGTTACGTCTTCTTTAAACAAAAAATCTCCAGAACTCCAGTCAAATATACTCATCATATATAAAACAACTGTGGTGTGAGTATGTAGCCTTTTTTATGCTTAAGAAAAAGGGCCCTTGGCCCAATTGTACTGTGATGTTGCTAATTTCCTTACCATTTACTGGGTAGCAACATGAATAATTCACATTTTACTTCTAGCATAAGATTAAAACTTTTACCAAATACCAAATCGACTACCATATGTATTTTTTTTTTTTCCTAGATCATTAAAACGCTAGATACTTGAACTATACACATTATATCCTTAAATAAAAACTGTTCCTAGTTAATATATTAACAATCTCATAAATATTAATTAATTTATTTTTTCAAATGAAGAATTCAAAGAAAATAATAATATTCTTTAACTTTAACACTAATGCTAGCTTAGCTACTATTAATTCTAAGGCATTTTTATATTTATATTCTGCTATAAATAAACATACATTATACTATGTAAAAATAAGAAGAAAATATAATAATTAATGTGCCCTATTTATTGCATAATTCATTGCGAAAATATATATATATATATATATATAAACACAGACACATACATAAAATATCCATTTTTGTCCCTTACAAAAACAAATACATACTAGGAGCACTTCATTAAAACTTAAAACATTTTTAAAAAAAATATGAACCCTGAAAAATTAATATCAACTAATAATTCGGCAGCTCGTGATTACAGCAATATTTTTACAACGAACTCAAGGACACTACAGACATGCATATATATATATATATATATATATATATATATATATATATATATATATATATATGTATAAAACTATGATACGTTTTCATATATACACATATATACATATATTTTTGTATGAAAAATAAGCAAATATCTTGCAACATATTTTGACACAAAAATTGTTCAAAGAACAACAAAGAAACAACAACAACGAGTATTCAATACAACTGTACACCCTGTATCAGGAATTTTTTTTTTTTTACATTATTATTAAAAACCATTTCCAAAAAGGATTGCTCTTTCTAAGAAATTTCTTTTTTTTTTCATGGGGTTTAATGAGTTATTTTTACAATATTTAATTATATACCCACTCCCACTATCTATAACATTAAAGAGTCCCTTTTTTACAGTCACTTTTTTATATAGGACTTACATATACACTGATGAAGGAGAGTTGATACACTTTATACCTTTTATTACACAAGTGCAAAAATGTTCCTCATGTTCACCCGTTAGTTATTGCAAATTGTAAATCGATATCTTGGTCACAATCGATGTACAGGGTGGTGTGAGATAACTACTTCCCCATTTTTCAAATTGCTATACGCTTGGATTGAGGGAGGGAGTCAATTTAACAAGTCAACCATGCCTGAAAAGCAAAACAATAAGGCTTTATTTGTATGTAATTTTGTCCCAAAAAAATCTGGGAGGAGATAGAGAAAGACAATAAAAAAAAGATTGTCGAACTCCTTTTCGCCGGACACTCTCAAATCAGCATTGTACATAAAATAGGTTGGTGTGGACAGGAAGACGGTTTAAAATATCAAGAGACGATTGGGGGCGAGAGAAAGCCTGGCGCTCCGGTTAAAATCCCCTTAAACTTGATAAAGAAAGGCAATCATGGACAATCCAACAAAGTCCATGGGATCCACAGCTAAGAACCTTGGAATCTCGAGGGACACAGTGTGTAGGACTATTAAAAAGGAAGGGGATAAGTCCTTGGTAAAGAAAAAAAATACTACTGCTCACATCAGCTATCACAGAGAATCGTTGCAAAGGACTACTCAACAATTTGAAATCTGCTTCACTTGGTTCGAAAACTATGTAGCCGCCATTTTTGCCAGATATCAACCTATTGGACTATTGTTTTTGGCTGCATATTGCAAGCAAAGCCTGTCGCTCACGCCACTCAAATACCTATGCACTGAGGGCCAGCGTTATGGGTGCAGATGGACGAGGCTATGGTGAAAATTATACCTTCAGAATCCGTTCAGAGGAAATAATAAGGGCAAACGGGGGGGGGGGGGGGGTTGTTACATTGAACATTAAATTAAAGTCAACTCATATTTTGATTTATTTGAAATAAAATATATGTCCCTATTACGCCAGGTTATCACGTTATCTCTTATTGAAGTTTAGAATGAGAGATGGGGAAATAGTAATTTGGTATAAGTTTATATACTTTATTGCAATATATATCAAAATGTGTGAGATAATGGCAGTTAAAATTTTCTTGTAAAATGTATCAGCTTTCCCTTCTCGTAATGAGAGTTGATAGTTCAGATATGGATAGTTGATCCATTTCAATATGCACCATTTAAAAAAAAAGCAAAGTTAAGTGTTAATATAATTTACTTTTTTATAATATAAGTAATCAATATTAATATTTTACTTTCCTACATAAATAGGACCTTTTTCGTTATGTGGCTTTCATTCCGTTGTTACACTATTAAAATTAAAAGCACATTAAAAATATTTTCACTTGATCCATCATTTTTGAAATTGTTTTTACTGCATGGAAGGAAGAGAGCACCTGTATCAAATCTCCTCTTTCAACTGTATCAACAATTTCTTTATAGGTCTTTTATTAGATTTGCTTTTTTACACAGGTATTTTAATTTAAAGTATTTTTATAGAGTTTGAATGGGTTTTTAAATAGAATAAAAAGTTTCCATAAAATCCACACAGTTTAACCAAAAATTAAAGTTCTTACCTCCTTTTGATTATCCTTCTCAATCTGAAACACGATGAAGGAGTACAGAATCCTCTATTAATAGGTTGATCCACTAATGAAAATATCACTTCATAGGAGATAAAGAGGTGATGAATCAACTCACACACCATATTTTCCTCCCTTTCCCATTTTTGACATGATACTCTTCAAAAAAAACCTATTTTTGTGTGTCACAATTGATTAGATTATGGACAACTTGTAAAACTTCTAATTTAAGGACATGGGTCCAAAGTTTCATGAGCCGCGATTTACTAGGAAAGCTAGTGTTTAGCCAGATCTGCACGAATCTATCATTAGGACCATCTATCCTCTAGATCTATCATGTGATAAAATATGATAAAATGATATATGATAAAAGCTTCATCTCACCTCACCTACATTTATTCACTTAGTTAAAAGTACATTGAAAAAATTAAGAATAGATGACGCAACAGAGTCTCTATCCTATATCTTCACAACTATCACAAAGCTAGTAAAATATATAAAAATGTAATTAAGGGGGTAAAACTCAGCTTTTGAATTATATTGTATCACTCTATATAGTATTCTTAAAATCCAATAAACAATAGTATACTTGTTGTTGTTTCTTCCATACTAAAGCGTCTACAAAATTTCAAAACGTATAATAACTTTACAATGATTAGAAATATCGAAACAATCTTCTCTTGAATGCAATAACTAGGAATGCAAATAATATCCAAATGGGGTGTGTAAAATAAAAAGAAAGAGAAAATCAACCTGGTAACTCTTACAATTTGATGAATGTTATGAGGGAAGCAACTTGAGCTGTCATGACGTGTTACAGCTCTACAAGCTGCTCTTCTCATTTATATATACAAATGAAGACATCAATAATAAATAATAACATTATGTATTACATTGATGAGAGGGAGAAAATTAACTGAAATTAATGTCAGGAAATTATATATTTTTAACTAATAATTATACAAGGACTTGAGCCCTTTTTGTTTACATTTTATTTGTTTTATTAACCTTCATGCGAGATCTTTACTATGAGGTAGATGTTCTCCTCTCAGTAATAAAGGAAAAATGATAACAGCTTCGGAAAACAAAAAGACCTGTTTGAAGAGCCAACTCCACAAAATCACGCACGTGGCATTTTGCATATTATTTACATTCTTAGCAATAACTAAGGATGGACATATTGCTGAGGTAAAAGAGCAAGCCCGCAATTATTATCGGGTGCCTTTGCACTTTATCTACAGATTTTTATTTAACAATATTAAATAATACAAATAGAATAGCTAGTTATAATTGTAGCAAGCTTTAACGAAACAGAGAAGACTGCATTCAAAATGATTATGAAGGCAGTGGACCCAACTGATATTTTTCATTCCTTCCTCATACTCTACACTATCTCAACATTTTGCCCATGTCTAGCATTAATTGGTAATGGACATTTTGTTGAGGTGAGAGAGTGAGTCCACAATTACCATGTGGTACCTCTCCGTTTTATTGGCTGATATGGTACACATTCGATAGCCCATTCTTAGTGCGATATTTTCATAATCCCTCTGTATTACAAAAAAGTACTGGAGTTCTTTCTACCAGCGTTCCTACATGCTTGGCCAAATATATTTTAGATACTCTAGAGGAAAAAAAAAATCGTCCGTTGTATTGATTATCAGGCGGAAGTTGTGAGGCTTTTCATATCACGAGGGACGAGAGAACATTCTTGACTCCTTTAAAGAAAGTTGTTTGATACTTAAAAACGTATTCAAATTAAATAAATAGTTACTGGTTGATTTTTTTTACATACATACGTTTTTAATTGCTATTCTTTACCTATACGAAACAGAAACAAAAATAGCTGTACTACATAGGAAAATTTCTTTGTTAGGTACGTGCAATGACTTTATTGGTTATTGCTATTGGCTCACTAATAACAATTAATAATATAAAACAAAAGTCATATTAAATTTTCAATATACCTACGTATTTCATTTCATGTGATTGGGCTTTTTAATTAAACAGTATACGTTAATAATAAACGTGATTCTTGGGTAATTTTATCAGACACACAATTTGTATGATTGATACTGACAAGAACAGGAATACAAATGGGATTATTTTTCTAAAAAAACAACAACCAATATCATCAATGGTCTACATTTAAAGTCATTTTACAACAGTAACATCACACTAAAACGAATTGATTTATCAAATTATTTTATGTTGAATAAGTATTGAAATTTTAAGTATTTTAAAAAGTACGTTTCATGATGAAGTAAAAAGTGTAGATTTAAGACAATTAAATTAATTTTTAAAAAATGGCTTTAAATACTTAGGTATATCTGTGCGAGAGAATCTTCCAGGATACAATTATTTAATCCCAGATTTTAAGGAAATTGCAAGCGTTTACCCAACGTCACATGTTATGCATGAACTAAATAAAACTAACTTTGTATTCAGTAAATAAAAAAAAATTGTTAGCAGATATATGTATAAATTATTTCTCGTGTTATCTCCATAGAAAGAAACTATCAAAGCAATCAATGTATTTGTGATGTCGGGAAGACGTTGTATATTTATCAATTTGTACAAAATTATATACATATATGTATATATAAAGACTTTCATTAATCAAATAAAGATTATATATTTCAAATACAATATTTCAACTTGATAAAGCAGACATTTGTTTCTTTAAAATTCCTTCTCTCATTTCTCTTATAATATACGAAGGAAATGTAAGTAAGTTGAGCAGTAGATATACTTCATTAGAGTATGATTCTCATTCCGAATTGAAGAACATTATACATTTCTAAGAAATTAACAAATTAAGCTTTTTTTTAGTGATATGGTTTTTGAGATCGATCTTGTTCTAGATCCCTACAAGTACATTTCTCATTGTTATAAATAAGGCCAAAGCAACTTCATATTAGGTTGATTAAAATTTACCTTTTCTTAAAACTATGTTTCTTCTCCTACGGTCTCAATCCTTTAATGTATTGATTTCAAGCATGAACGATGTCGAATAAGGTTGTCTTGACACCAACACTACTCAAACTCAAAGTTTGTCCTATGAAAACGGTAAATCAAAAGTTAAGCTTGCCTTTGGTAACTATGTAATATTAAAAAAGAATAAAAAATATGTGCTTGAAAATGCACTTTGTCATAAAATTCTTTGACTGCTATGAGCAAAAAAATACCAGGATATTTTAATTTCATCTTTTTATAATTACAATATGAATAAATGTTTTTGTTTCTTAAGTGAGCAATTCCTTCACTGACATCTGTACTAAATTCAATGTCAAAATATGCATTAGTGTTTGAGATATGGGTTGTACTTTTGTGTACAATTAAAACAGAATTATCCGTTTTTTTAAAATATCTGAAAAATGATGTCTCAAATGCAATTTAGAGAAATGTTGTGCAAATCATAAAAGTTGTAATGAATATTCATGACTGTTGTCTTCTGGCATTTTGAGAGTCAGTGTTTTATTACTCGATATCATAACTTAGTACTCAAGAACTGATCATTCCATTTCAAAATTAATAGCATATCAAAAAGTCAGCAATAATTGTTCTGCAACTATCGACTTAATAATAAAAAAATTTGCAATTGTTTTGAAAATTGGGAAAACTACATTGCATTCGGGTAAGGAGAATTACTTTTGAGGGTAATTTAAATGAATTTGATGATTAAATATAGATTTTTCTATTCTCAATATTTTTTGCTCATAGAAGTACAAATCCTAGGATAAGGTGAAATGTCCAGGGAAGAAATTCACAAAATCCTGAGGATTTTCCCATATAAGAGGTAACCAAGGCTCGTCATCTCTAGTTTGTATCTACACAATATATCCGAAGTTGGGAATTTTTCTTGAGCTAAAACTCCTTTGGAGCTTTGGCTGGTAGACTTTGTGAAGCACAAAATTAACACATGTTGATTATCTAATTGTAAAAGGTGTTGAAGGATCAGATGAAAAACTTTTGGAGGCTGTATTAATATATACTATTTTATTTGTAATAGCACTAATATATTTCGTATCTTACCAGATACGTAGGTTTAATATATTACAATAATCAAATTTGAAAACGAAGGGAACCACAGGAGTTGTTAAAACTACATATATTATATATATTACTGTGATCAAAAAGTAAAGTGAATTGGTTTATAAAATGTAATGTTTTCATTTAGTCTTCCAAATCAATGCTATCCCCTACTAAGTAATCTCCGACCGATAAAATGCACATTCGCCAACGCTTTTTCCAGTACACGAAACAGTTTAGTCGGAATAGTCTTTTTTCAAGACCTTTTTCGATTCAGTTTTTATCTCCTCAATCGTGTCAAAAACGGTGTCCCCGCATTGGATTGATGAGTGATTTCAGGGTCGTATACGTATCCAAGTTTCATCTCCAGTAATGATGCATTTTAAGTGGTTCTGATTGTCAGACAGCAATGTTTCACACACATCAACACGACGCTTTTTTTTTCAACAAATTGAGAAATTTCGGCAACAATCGAGACTTGACGAGTTTGAGACACACAGCATCCTTCAAATTGGTTTTAGTTGAGTCAAATGATACTTCAACACTATCAACGAGGCCTTTAATTGTCAATCGACGATTTTCAAGCGCCTAATCTTTGATTTTTTGGAAGTGATCCTCGTCAGTAGACGTTGATGTTGGTCATTAGTGCGGTTTGTCTTCAACGCGTTCTCGGCCCGCTTTGAACTCGTTGTTTCACTTATAAACTTTTTTTTTGTGCAATAGTTTGATGATAATAGGGCTTCTGCAACATTGCCAATGTGTTCAATCAAGAATATTCGTTCTGCAAACAAAATTTGATGATGCTTTGCTCAACAAAATCACTCATTATAAAAATCGAAAAAATCACTTTAGTTTGTTTACGCAAACAAGTGTCAAATGGAGATAATTAAACCTTTTGACAAGCAAACGCTTGGCAATTTTGTTAGAGAGTCCTACCTACCTAGGAAAAAAAAATTACTTGCCTTCTTAATGCTTGGATGTTTTAAATGACTAATTCACCTTACTTTTTGATCACGGTATTATAAATTAATATATATATTGACATGTCCTTTTAGTAATAAAAGTTTCTGAAAGAGCGAAGATATGTTGATAGAGAAGCACATTCATTGTATTAGCATAGGTAGAGCATATTCACATGTTGTTAAATAGGTATATATATATATAATATGCATCTATGTCTTTGCACGTAGGGAAATAGAGCAACATAACTAAGCATACACATAAAAGTATGTAAATACATTTTTCAAATAAATATTTGAACTTTCATCCATCATAGCAAATACTTTTTTTTTAATTGAATTGTAGAAAGAAGAGAAGTCTACATACATATGTTGATATTTAGAAGGGTAGGATAGTTTGATATATGCCTACATTGATTCATGTGCTATACTTGTGCATGTAAGTATATGCATAAAGCAGTGCACAACACAAACAATTCTGCTGAATCATACCTATGCAGTAATGAAAAAAAAAAATAATAATACATTCATATAAATATATCTACACACACAATATAAATAACAACATGAAGAAAACCCGCTGAGTTTACTAATTAATTGAAAAGGAACAAAATGGAGAATACAAGTTGTGTTTACTTATACACACACACTTAGTTTGAAATACAAACTATGTAGGTCTTATATTTTAATTTAACTTAATGTTATTTATATTATTATTGTTATTATTTATGAGCGCTCATTGTGGGCAGACATTTGCTCATAAACAGTACATATATATATTGATATACCAAACTTAAAACGCCACCACCCTGCACTGGAAAGAGCAAATCAAACATCAAAGACCTCATCGTAATCCACTAAATTGACCATTTATTCAGTGTGTAGACAGCCTCAAATTTGACCTCATAAGCCTTCAAATCCTACTTTGACCTCAAAATCAGCCTCCAATAACCTTGGACAACTTTAAAGGCTGTCAAAACACATATTTCATGTCATTTTCTGGGACAAGCTACTCTTAGTTTATTCTGTGTCTGGTCTCTTAGTCCTCCTGGATGATGTTGATTTGAATTCTGTCTTTTCTTTGTGAAATGTTGAGGTTTTAGAACTTGCTGCTATGATAAATATTTCAATTTTCGAGCATTAAAAAATTATTTTTAGTACCTTTTTGTGTCCCTTTTGCATTTTGACTTTTTCAAAAAATTCAAATTACCTTCAGACTTCTCTGTTTTTATCAGCTATTGAGCATTATTACACAATATCAAATAATAATTGGTCGATAAAATGAAACAGGGGTACCAAGTAGGGTTTACGGACTCCCTCAATCCTCTCAACAAAATGTGACATGAAGAAATTAAAGATAAGACTGATGAAAACAATTTTTTTTTTTTTCAAATTTACTAAAGGGGTAACCATCATTTTTTTCCCCGGTTTTTTTGTTGGTTTTTTTTTTGCATAGCAAGTCTATAAAGGAATGAAAAGTATACATGACGGCTTGTCCTACTAAAAAGGAAAGGAAAAAAATAACTTTACTTTTCATACAAAAAATAATTATTATTTCCGTTAGAAAAAAAGCCACTTACATAAAAGCCTTACCTTTAGATAAATCTTTTAATGGGCCTCAATTTTTGAATACATATACACAAGATGGGTTTGTAAAATGTAAGTATCCTTATAGCATATATGCTTACCTCTTAGAAGGTAGGTATTATTACACTCTGTAAAAATATTTGTAGCTCTTAGCCTCCTTTCCACCTCCTAAAGCGTCCATTCATAAATTTTAAAAACTATTATTATAAAACATAATTTAAGCAACGTCATTATTTTTTATTTTTTTTAAAATCTAGATGTTTTAAAGGCTGTTACCAGATGGAAATTTTTTAGAACAATTTTTTTTGATAGTTTCCTTATATAAACAATTACACACCACTCCGAATATTTAATCATGTAGTAGAAAGAGTTTTTAAAATTTTATCCCTTGGATAGCTCAAAAAATTTAGAGCACAGAATCTAAGAAGATAAAAAGAAATCTTAAGAGTATAATTGGTATTTAAGTATATGTGTACCCATATACCCATAAGTAATAGCCAACTAGACACGATGTAGGCCACTATCTAGTATTTAGTTGCCTATCTCTGCTAGTAGGATTTATTCTACTATTGGAACCTGCTATCACAGAGTAAAAAAACCTTCTTTATGTTTGACTGCTTTATTGCAGAAGTAAGCCATTCAAAGTTACTTTGTTCAAGCTGGATACATCTTACTTAAGAAGCTATAGTAGTCTGTCCAGTAGGATGTATAAAGCTGTAAGCCCTAAGTTCTGCTCATATGTAAAAACAAAAATGCGAAAATGAACTTGACAACTCTGACAATTTGATGAATGTTTGAGAGGAGAGCAGTGTAAAAAGCTGTCAATCGATTGGTATTTTATTGATTAATAACTATTATTTGTAGAGGGTGTCTATTACTGCATTACACGTGGTGATTGCTACATTTTCTCCACTCAAGAACATGTAGAAATAATGATAACATATATGGTAAATTAAAAATCTTGCACAGATTGCCAACCACTAAAAATATCCCTCGTAGGAAAACGCTTAGAATTGAAGGCCTTATTGATGTATTCATGCCTGGTAGGGTAACAAGCTAATGCAAGGATATTATTAATAAAACGCTATTGCAAAGACTTATACTAAGAGTGGGCTGATAATGTTATCAAAGTATCGATGGAGCTATAGCTGGGGCCATGCTACAGGTTAGCTCATGTCCCCCTGCCCCTATTTTGGAATTTTCTACGAATTTAAAATTAAATAGTATTACTAATTAAAGTAACTCTTAGAAATTATTTTCATGATATTGGACAGTCATATTTCAAAAACAATGCATGGAATCTGTATAAGGGCTCTTTATAAAGTAGGGGAGAAATTTAACTGTTGGAGGAAACAATGTTCCTTCAGTATATGATTCAAACCTATAGTAATATATTTGTGTTTTTCATACATAGAATGGAGCGTTACACTAACAACACAGATGCATACCATACCTAATATGGTAGTTTGTTATGCAGCCAGACTTGACAAGATTATGAATAATTGAGTCAGGAGGATTACCATCCCTACAATTACTTTACTTATTTTAGTCTCTGGATCCATACAAATATGGAATAATAATGATAAATGATTGGGTTTTTCCCCCCATATTAGCTCTCAGCGTTATCCAGAATTCAAAATGACATTTTATTCACCACAATATTCAAAATATACGTACAACTGCCGATATTTAAAAATAATTAAACCATACTAATATGGTTCTTTCTTTCGTTTTTTCTTTCGAAATAAAGTTCTTTTACTCCGTTTCTTCGTTCTCCTAATCCATTCATAATAGAAATTTACATTTTATGTTGGTTTCAGCTGTTGATTTTCCTACTTATTTTCCTCCTATCAATGTTCTAAACCAGGGGTATCAAACATACGGCCTGCGGGATGAAACCGTTCAGATAGGAGGTTCAATCAGGCCAACAGGATAATTTGAAAGGTGAGAAAATACGTTGAAAGACATTGATTGAACTTTTTAATTAAATGTAATTTATGAATTATCGGCTAGGGGGCGCATGGCAGTCTTTTTTTATAAGTCTCATGTTGTAATCTCATGTAAAGTTCATTATTATAATTTTTGTTTGTACCAGTTGCTATAAGTTTGGTCAATTTTGTGAAATGCTTTGTACGCGTACTTATTCAATAAATTTTTAGTTCAATTTAACAATGTCCTTGTTCTTCTTTAAATCAAAACAAAGGGAAGACATGATGATATTTTGGTTACTTATAGCTAAGATTGCTGTAATTTTAATGGTCCGGACTACGACGCTCACCTAGGGGTCGTATGAAATGAGTTTGACACCCCTGTTCTAAATGTTATTTGGTTGAATTAGCTCTTGTTGAGTAATGAGCAATTAACTACTTAAATCAATCATAAAAAGCTCATACGTAGCTGTTACACAGAGAGATGAAGAAGTTCCTGATCCTCAGAGAGTTCTTATTATCATAAAATATTGATATATAAGTCCAAGATGATTCATTAGCATTTGATACCATTCAAATTATATTTGTATTTATTCATCAATACTTATTTATGAAAATTAATTCATACATAATAACGTATGTAAATTATTATTTGATGTTATAGACAGTCTCTATTTCACTATGAAATTCATATTCAGCTAATTTAATCAATAAAAGGAAGCCTTTAACCCTTAGTTATTGTATAAATTATTATTATTATTATTATTCATTCCTTTACGTATAGTATGCATAGATCAATCATCCATTCATTTAAACAACAATAAGCGGAAATGAAATCCATCGCCCTATTTCTATACCTAGTTTATATATATATATATACGTTTTTTTCTGAACCAAACACAAAAAAAAAACGAATAATAAAAATTCGTCAACCATTACTTTTCCCCTGAGATGAACAGTGTCGAAAAAAAAGAAAAAAATATTAAAAAAAAATATATAAAGTGTAAAAACATGTAAAGTTTATGTTGTATATACAACACCCCTCTGTTGTTTGTTTGTATTCAATATACGACAAGGAGAAGAGATGAATAAATATACATATACATATATAAATAAGTAAAAGAACAGCAGGGTTATTGCTTAACTGTCTAATACAATAATGGGATTGCACACAACGAATTTTCTTTCAAAAAGGAGCAGCCATTAGTCGTTATTTTTTTTTTTTTTTTATTTGTTGAAGCGCATGGATTGTGTATTCCTTTGACAAAGTATAATAAAAAACCAATCCATTTGAAGAAATAAATGCTAAATACAATTTTTCACGTCCTTAGAATTGATTCTATCTCGCAACCTTTTCTCCACTAAAAAAAAAAAAGAAAGAAAGAAAAAGAAAATGAGTCTCACATCCACGTGAGGAATAATATTGATTCCCTCAATATCAAATGCCTTCAAGGAGATATCGTGGAAATGGGATCTCTTGTGCAGTGGATAATGAGTATTCATTGCAAAAGAGATCTTTTGCTCAAGACACAGTTGATACAGAGTCTCTTTTATGATCCTTTACGTCGACATCTCCAAGGTATTCCTTACTTTTTGGACTAAGTAACTATGTAGTAAGGAGTAATTTATTACTTTTTTTTCAAGTAACGTGCAATACAGGGTTAATTTTGAGTCGTTTTCCTTATATCCATATATATATTGAAAGGAAAGGTAGACAAATGCGATATTAAAGATCCTCATTTGTGCATAACAGCAAATAGTTCGAACATCAATTTTGGTAGTGAAACTCCTCTTCACAACTCTGGAATTATTCTACATTTCTTACTAAAATATCACAGCTGTACAACAGGGAATTCAAATTAAACCAATCAACGCGCTCAAAACACTCTCAATAAGAGGACTGAACAGCTGACAAGTATATTTTATATGTGAGTGGAGTATCACCGTTACTTATACAAGGCCCTTTTGGATATGTTCATAGATACTTAATTTCTAAAAAAAATATATTTTTTTAAATCCTCATTTGTCCGACGATTTGTTCAAAAATCATGAATTATAGTGTTTATAGCCCATTATTAAGGAAACTTTGTTGATACATACATATATACATAAAATAAAATAAAGGGGTGTATTGTATAAAAATACATATTTTCAAACATGTATTGCTTTAATTTATTAAGTACTAGTATATTTAAATACGCCTTTACCTAGCTTCATGAAATGAAATAATCAAATTCATTGATTAACCGCAGACCAAGCTCATCATGGATTGAGTCATGGAATTTGAGCTTTAATTTAGGACATATGTAAGTAAATAGTTTAATTTGAATTCATGATTGCTTTAATTACTAGTTGATTTAATATAACTAATAACTATTACATAAATTATATTATATATAATATATTAAAGAACTTGAATATTGATCAAGAAAAACCTCAGTCAGCTATTTTTGGACGTACATTGACTCTGAAAAAGTAAAATGATTTCATTATGATTCATTTTTAAAAAAAGGCTTTAAATATTCTTCACACCTCATGTTATTGACAAATACGTCAAATGATGTATTTGAAAGAATGATGAAGGTTTTATTAATTTTATAAGTCATTGTCATATTGTTTGAAATATTTTATGCCTTTATAATATAATTTATTTTGCTTTATTTTGACATAGTTTTACAAGTGATAGGAAAAATTATATCATTTGACATAGATAGTTTTTTACTCATATTAAAGACATTAATGTTTTGTTTTTTTTTCAAAAATAAAAATAAAATTGTCTTAAAGTTGAATCAGTACGTTTAACAATGGTTATCAATCAATCATTGTATACACACATATATGGCTTAAAAAGGATCAAGGTAATGAATTATTACGATACAAATTATATACATATTTATATATATGTAAAAAATATTATCATAGATTTTTTTTTACCCTTATACTTTTTAACATTTTATTAATAGGAATTAGACAACAAAGCATTTTATTATTATTCCTTGGAATGTGGGAAATTTCAAAGTCATGTCATTAGGAAATAAAATATGTGTCCTTTATGAATTTACCATCAATACATGCTAATTATATGTATGTATGTGTAGTAAAGATGTGGTTCTGAGGCTTGATCCTAGTCTTGTATCAGTTTTGACCCTTGAAAGTCTTGATCTGATGCTCGAGACCAAAGCAACTAAATTAAAATTTCCCTTTTTTTTTAAAATAATATAAAGGAGACTAATTTTTATTCTTTTAGCTCCTAGTTAATCGTGATCCCTTTAAGTCTTGGCTTATTCTTGGTCTCGGATAAAGGAATCGGGATCACAAAAGTACTGCATCAAAAATATGAATAAATAACATTATGCAATTATTAATAGATACACTGCAAAAGTTAGAATCTAGGCGGAGAGAGCAAAAAAAAAGCAAAAAACTAGAGCACATGTCTGATGTTTACTAGAGGGAATTATATTTATATTACTTTTTATGGTTGTTCTACCTGTACAAGTATTTTCTTTTTTTTTTTTTTTTTAATGAAACCTAACATAATATATTAAGTCATAAAAAGGTATAATAATGATCATTTTCATTATAATATAAAATCATATACCATAACTACAAAATTTCAAATCATGAATAATAATAATAATAATTAATATTCACACAAAATGTGCTTACTTCTGAGTGCCTTAAAAGGATGTGTGTGTTGATGTTTTGTATTGTGGAAAAGCATCAATTTGTATCTAGATATTTTCCAATAAATAGTGATATTGAGTTCATTTAAGTCAAGCTTAATATTTTATTATTTTTGCTTTTCTTCATTAAAAAAGTTTCTCATTGGAAAAAAAATGGATTTCTACTCTAATGTAGTATTTTGTGTATATAATATAAATATTATAAATTTGCTTAAATGGAAAATTGTTAGCGTGAGCAGTTAGTTTATTTGCCAGGAATGCGACTTTCGAAGAGAAAAATAACAATTTTGTTGAACAGAACACTTGGTATTCATGCTATTTTTTCTTAAAAATATGCTCATTCTTTGTTAAAAAGTTGAAGAAGAAGCATTGACATCTTAAATAAGAATAAAAAGATTGACATTAGTTGTAGACTTTATTAAAATAAGTGATCTAAATATAATTATAATTTTCTTCCTTAAATAATATTGTTTTTTAATGTTGAAGTTTCTCTTCATTACCGCAGTGATACAAGCAATATATCCCCCCTCTAAAATCCTATATGAATACAGTCAGCTTATATGAACAAGAATATTAATTTAATAGTACCATAATAAGTCTTGCTCCTGCCTTCTTCTCGACCTCTACAAAAATCGCATAGATAGCCATTGTTAGACATGGGCAAAATGTTGAGATAGCCTTGATTTTAAGGAAGGAAAGAAAAATATCAGTGGGCTCCACTATCTAGTTGAGTCTATTTATACTTGCTACAATTATAAGTAGCTATTGTGTATTATTGAATATTGGCAATCAGCAAATAAATGCAAAAGGACCCGTTAATAATTGTGAGCACGCTTTTTCACCTTAACAAAATGCCCATCCCTAGTCATTGCCCATTTTAACATGGATTAAAGAATAAAAATACTTAGAATGATGAAGGCAGAGATTGTCTTTGCTTCAGATATTTCCTCTACTCAGAAATATTAAAGGACTTGCTGTCAAGATTATAGCTAATTGATTGAGCTGATCTTAGGGCTTTGTCTCTATTTTTTTAATCTGCGTAGAAAAATATTGACACGTGAGTCTGTGTAGAGTTCGTAAACTTGTTGAGTTGTTGTTGAGTAGTATGTTACTTGGTAAATGTTGAGGCAGAGCCCACAGAGGACTTCTTTGCCTTACTTCTTTCCTCTGGTGACAAAGAAATTTGCTAATAGACAGAAGAGATTTTACTCAATGTAGAAGATGACTGAATGAGGCAGATATCAACATTGCCTCATCACTGTCATCAACATTTCTCATTTATTGCAAGAAATATTATTTATCATGAGTAGAATAAGACAAAGTTTTGTATTATGATATTATTTCTTGTATGTATATCATCTAATTAGAAATTGTTAGGTTTTCATAGTCGCAATGATACATATAAAAAATGTTAATCAAAAGTTATTTCCATTGATGATTCTCAATTAAATTGAATGAATAAATGAATAGCTTAAATGTAAGGACTTCTTCAGTTAACGATAAAATCTTACCATGACTTACCAAATATCCCTGGTGCCTACTATTTGCACCTTCCAGTAAATATAACTAGGAATGTAAATAATATGCAAATGGGGTGTGTAAAATAAAAAGAAAGATAAAATCAACCTGGTAACTTTGACAATTTGATGAATGTTGAGAGGGAAGCAGCTTCAGCTGTCATGACATTTTACTTAGCAACAAGCTGCTATTCTCCTTTATATATACAAATGAACACATCAATAATAAATAATAACATTATGTATACCATAGATGAGAGGCAGAAAATTAACTCAAATTAATGTCAGGTAATTTTATATTTTTAACTAATAAATAATTATACGAGGACTTGAGCCCTTTTTGTTTACATTTTATTTGCTTTATTAACCTTAATGTATGTATTCCTTCATGCGAGATCTTTACTATCAGGTAGATGTTCTCCCCTCAGTAGTAATAAAGGAAAAATGATAACAGCTTTAAAAAACAAAAAGTACTGTTCGAAGAGCCAACTCCACAAAGTCTCGAACGCGGCATTTTGCATATTATTTACATTCCTAAATATAACCTCTTTATAATGTTGAATTATATTATAGAACTATACAAAACCCGTATTCTGTAGGCCAGATGTGATCCTTGAGCGAAATGTCAAATTTCCCTACATTTATCATACATTTCTTATGCATTATAAAGTGTATAAAATTGTAAACGTTTCTGAAATTGTTTTAGTATGTTTTGTACATATTTTGTTTATAAACAATCACGAGAAATGTTATTTTTAAAAAAAATGTTTATTATTTTAATTCTCCTTTGCGCAAACGCACGAGGGACCTCTCTTTATTGTTTCTCATACAAAATGTTTAGAATACAGGGACTCAATTCAATAGAACCATAAGTGACTCAGTCTCCCTCTCACCTTTTCATTTCACGTTACGTACGAGTAATTAGTTTACGAAAAGTTTATGACAAACAACACATTCTTCAAATGTTTATTGTTTGAGCAGAAACGTAACTTTACAGGTATTTTACACGTTATCTTCGCATTTTTACACGTTATCTTCGCATTTTTACACGTTTTTTCCTCACGTTATTTGACGGGAAACGTATAAACTAACGCGTCTCAAATCGTACCTATTTAATAGAAAATGCTTGCCTTAGATTCGTATAACGTTATACACTTTATATATATATATACATACATATAATTTGTTAAGACAGGTTTATTTGATAAAGCGATTTGGGTTCAATAAAGTTGATATGCATTAATTGTATTTAATGACATGAGCCTCTAGAAGAAGCTACAGAGATTTTATCATCCCTAAAGGTTCCCAATCCTTGACATAATATATGTATATTGAGAAAGCAACATATAATTGAACATTCTCTTCATAATTTTTTTTTAAACAGACAAGTCCTCTCACACAACGAGTATTGTGCAGTACTTACAAATAGTTTGATCCAGTTTTAAATGGATAGGTCTTATTAGTGGAAGCACATGTCAATAAAATTTTTTAAATACTATGCATAGGGAGTAGAAATGTATTCGGTTTGTTTTCAAAAGATGGCTCTGGTTGTTATAAATGTTGCATAATGACCTTTGATTTCTGTGGTTTCAGAGAGTTAAGATATTTATCACTAATAGTCAGTTTATATCGTTTTGAGCTTCAAACATAAACCATATTTTTTACTTTGTTGAATATGTGAAATTTTGTGTTAACTAAGCAGCGGGAGTTTTTATCTATCTGCTTTAACTGGAAGAAAAGCGGGTCAAATATATGCAAAAGTTTATAAAGAATATGTTCTAACTGACCAATTATGTAAAAAAGAGTTTGGACTTTTCAAAAATATGGATTTTAGCGTCAAAGATAATCCTTACTCTGGACAGACAACAAAATTCAAAGACAAACAACATTGGTCAACAGTCAAAAATTTTAAGGGATATAAGTAAAATAAAAGTTATTCAATTTTGCTCGATGATTTTAAATCTGTATTCTTTTTTTCAAGAGTCTGACGGTTTTCAAGAAATCGGACCCTATTTTTTTATCTGTTTGACCCATTTTCCAACTTTAACTTTAATATAAGCCTAGAAGGATACTCTTTTTGCGTATTAAAAAATGATGATTTGCTAGTGTATTTGTTGTAAATAACAATTTCAAAAGGACTCCTGGAGACATAAGCGGCTGGCTATAGTAGACCCAAAAGTCGGCCAAAACGATTGTACTTAAATAAATCCTTGAATATTACATGAAATAGATTATTAAGGAATGCATTCAAAAGCTGAGACCCACAACCGTTCAAACGAGATCTCAAGCACCCGATAAGAGACCTTAACTTTGAAGAAATCGTCCATCTAAATGTGTAAATTTTGATTAATTTCGATCTAATGTTCACTAGAAATCAATGACTCACGATAGAGCAACTAAAGTAGTAGCACGACGAAGGATTGCAAAATCAGCTGAAATCCAATTCAAAACTCATTTTTGCACGCTGATTTCAAATCTGTAAATTTTTTTTCGAGAGTCCGACATTAAAAAACTTTTATTTTACATATACCCCTTAGGATTTTGCAAAGTAACAATTTGTTAACCTGTGTAATTGGAGCCATTACTCGATGAAGATCCAAGTCAAACGCAAAAGGAGCTTACAAAATCATTTGAAGTTACACAACAATCTGCTTCTTTATCATTGAAATGCATGAGTATTAGCCACAAGCCAAAAAAAAAACACAAAAACGAACCGAACTTTGTAACTCCAAAATAAGTTTTAAAAAGATATTTTTCAATTCAACATTCCATTTAGTCTGCTATTAAATGATGGGAGTTACGTTACTTTCATATCCATGATTATAAGTGCACTTTACTTATTTACTTACAACATAATAATAATAATAATAATTTTGTAGATAGAGAGAGAACTACTGCATGTACGTACAATAATAAGTAAATAGTATGCAAAATATATGCACATTTTTAAATAAATATGTTTATGTTCACTCTATATGTACAAATGTACCCATGTATGTATTTAAAATGTAATGTCTAATTACATATTAAGTACTTTTGAGAAGAAATATATATATATATATTTATATATACATACATAATATTTGATCAT
This sequence comes from Lepeophtheirus nordmannii, assembly GCA_963680855.1. NCBI lineage: Eukaryota > Metazoa > Arthropoda > Copepoda > Siphonostomatoida > Caligidae > Lepeophtheirus > Lepeophtheirus nordmannii. The sequence continues at coordinate 3,162,272 of OY804525.1, read as the reverse complement.
CTGTGACAGTTTGCAACATATGATTTAATGTATGTTCATACATTTAACTAATATCAAATGCGGCATTTTTATTTGTTCTAATCAATAAATGTACCACTATAATTACATACATATATACATTATATAATGGTAAATGTACATTTATATTATGTCGTGCTTTGAAAAAGAAATGAAGGTAAAGGATTGGAAATGAAGAGTCTATCTATATATGTGTAGACTCAGCATAAAAAGATCCTGAGAATTTATTTTATAAAATTAACTTTTTTTGATGATATACTTTTCTTTACATTCAATTTGCTATATTTTTTCATTAATTAATAAGGAGCCCCGGAATTGTGTTCTATAACTTTGAACACTAATAAAGGTAATTATTATTTAGCTGTTTTCCTTTAACTTACTCAATACAAAATATAATAAATAATAACGTACTCTAAAATAAAAGAGGAAAGAAGATCCACTGCAGTTTTTATGTACTTGTTAAAATTGAGCAACAAACCTTCATTTCTCATCAAGTATTTAATGTACTGATGACTTAAACATAAAATTGTGCGGCTGTATATGAATAATAATAATAAAAAAGATAAATCATATAACAATTCAGACTTTGTATGTTAGTAATACCACTGGGATAAGTATGCTGTACTCTCAGGATTAAAGTTATTTTTTTACCCTGGAAAACTTTCATGGTAATTTCTTATAAAGTAAAAATAGCAAGAAAAATAAAGAAAAAAGAATTTTTCTCCGTTTTCTAGTTTAAATTACAGGATCTTTTATGCTGCTGCTACAGATGTATAAAACAAAAAGTGTTGGGTTTATTTGTACTAACATTAGGACCCAGAATGTTCCTCCTGGCCTAATATATTCTCATCGTGAATAAATGAAATGTAGTTTTTAAGATCTGCGTCTTTTCTTATTTTGAATAAATCCCGGGTAATACCCGGTTCCCCTGCTAGTTAACCCTCGTATTATCCTCAAATATTACTAACACATTTTACCCTTGGGGTCAATTTGACTCCAGGTATATTTGCCTCCAGAAAAAGGTTTACAGAAAATTGTTGACCAAGTTTTTGTGTAAGGCACTTTGTTTATTTGTTGAATACATAAATAACCCCTTGATAATGAAACCTATTAGTGAGTTTACCTGCCCTCTAGCGCCACCATCAGGTAAAACTTTTAAATTAGAATTAATTTATTTTGAAAATATAACTAACACATTTTACCCTTGGGGTCAATTTGACCCCAGGTATATTTGTCTCCAGAAAATGATTTACAGAAAATTGTTTCCCCCCATTATGTATCAACTCAAAATTATCAACTCTGCACCTGCAGGTGTGGGGATGTTAGGTCACACACATACAGACAGACAAGTTTTACGCAGCTAAAACAGCTTGGGGTCAAATTGACCCCAAAGGAACACCAATGCGTGGAATATGCGTTCAGCACATTGAAAAAATAATATTATGATAATTTTACGCTTAATCAGTTGTCCCCATCAAATTAGGAAAAGTCATAAAATATGGAGCAAAAAAAAGCCAACTATAGTTTTTTGAAGGATAAATATTGATTGGGGTCAAATTGACCCCAAGGATAATAGAAGGGTTAATAATATCTGTTTGTGATGAGAACAATGATTAAATACCCATTAATTGATCCATATATTAATGCAGGGGCGTTTGCAGATTTTTGGTTTTAAAGGGAGCTTATAAAATTCCCTACGGATGAGTAATGATGTACTTTTGACTTGTTTGTTGAAAAGTATTAATTCATGAAGAACTAATCTATGAAACGTTAGATAATCATCCAAGGGTTTCACACAGTTCTTTCACTCGTATATATAGTATCAATAGGACCCAATATATCGCCCAATAAGAAATAATTTCATCAATTTATCCTTGGGAATTAAAGTAAACGATATGAGACATACAAATTGTAACATGAACAATTTGTTTGTACAAGTTTGAACATTCACAAAATCCTTACTTGTACACCAAATAAGATACTATTCATTCTATGAAGGATAAGTTGGTCCCTTTGTAACGTAAACGTTCCATTATTTTTAATATGCCCCGTGAGAGGGAGTCACAAACAAAGGGGTAAAGGAACAGAAATCCTAGGATTCTTGTCCGTACTTCCATCTCCGTCAAAGTAAAGATTATAATGTAAGCAGTGTCGTAAAATGCCATCGATCCCATGAGTCCTTCCTTCAATATCTGATTCTATAAGGACACCTACCTTTTCTCATGGAAAGTTATGGAGCTCTCATACTGGAAGAGTTTGGATAAGTGAATAAAGTAATTTTCGAGTTGCCTCGTGACAAATACTAATTGATAAATAAACGGTGGCACATTATAAAATAAATTACTCACGGCTCATTCACTCCTCAATAAATAACAAATGAGGCATATTAATATGTAGACTAAAATGCAATGAGATTATCAATGTACAGTCATTAATTAAAATTGCTAGTGCTATAATACTCAAATACGAGTACACTATGAGACGTACACATTGTAATTTGCATGTAAAAGCTACAAACTGACATATATACATACATTGTGCAAAATAACAGCTTTTTATGCTTAGGCATTCAATGTAACTGTTTGTGGTCTACCTTGAGTATCAAATAAATACATTTACAATGCAATGTAAACTATTGACATAAATTGTATTGCTATGTGCTTTTTATATATTATACAGTATAATCGGAAAAATAAGTTTGTGAGTACAACGGAAAACCCACATTAAGTACATAAATGGAAAAAACCATTTATGTGTACATTAGGATTACCCTAACTGTTACCCGTTATATAAAAATAGGTATAAGTAGATTTAAAAATCTTAAGCATTTCTTCACGTGTAATGTTTTTTGTGGTTGGCAATCTGTACAGAAATATTTCATCATTATTTCTTCATTTTTGAGGAAAGGGCATGTGGTAATAACCATTTGAAATGGTGTAATACACGCTGTTTACAAAATATAGCACAGATCAAAGGTCAAAAATCCTAAGGGGTATAAATGTAATAAAAGTTAGTATTCGATTTTGCACGCTGATCTCAAGTTTGTAAAAAAATTTTCGAGAGTCGAATGGTTTTCGAGAAACCGGACCCTACTTTTTTTAACCTTTTTGGCCCATTTTCCATCTTCAACTTCAATTAAAGCCTAAAAATATACTCATTTTGCGCATTAAAAAATGATGATCCACAAGTGTTTTTAATGCAAATTACATTTTCATTCTTTGTTTTGACCTAAGGGACATAGGAGCTGTGGAAGTAGGCTCAAAAGTTGGACAAATCATTTGTAATTAAATAACTCCCTAAATATTACATGAAATTGATTAATAAGGAGTGCATTCAAGAGCCCAGACTCACAGCTTTCAAACGCGATGTCAAACACCCCCTAAAATTGCTTAACTAAGAAGAAGACATCGTCGATCTAAAAAAGTAAATTTTCATCCAATTTCGGCTAAAAATCTGCTAGAAATCAAAAAATCTCGGCAAAGCTATTAAAAAACAAGTACAATAGACTAAAGTACACCCAGAAGGATTGCAAAATTAGCTGAAAATTCAAAAACATTGAGCTTAGGATTTTTGATATTTCAAATTTTTTGCCATGTGTAATTGATAAATAAAATGGCTTAGTATGAATGAATTTAGTATCCTTGAAGTAATATAATTCATCAAATTGTCAGGACTACCAAGTCAATTTTCGCTTTTTTTATATAGACCGACAGAGTTTATAATTTATAGCTATAAGTATAAAATCAACACTTTACCCAATACTAAGGCATTGGGAATGGCAGCCCAAAACAAGATTTAGAATATGAGGGATTGAGACTAAGTCGAGACCAAGAAAAAAAAAGAAGATTTTTTCTTTCTTTCTTTCTTCCTTTTTTTTTGAAAAAAAAGGGAAATTTAATCTGGTTACTACTTTGTCTCGTTATCAAGAACAAGATGGACATCAATTATTTCAAGTCATTATGATCGAGGGTTGAGCTTACTTGTAATTACAAATACATATACATATACAGCCTTTTTATGATATTAAAAAAAAAATTTTTTTTCACTGAATGCAATAAATTTATATTACCTACTTTAGATCTGTTTCGATTCGACTACATAATATATGTTAATTCCACAACCACTCATGTTTTGTTGTTTTTGTGCAAATTGTCTAACAAATTAGTGCTCCTATTATTATTTTTTGTGTTTAATAATACAAAACATGTACATAGGATTGAGTGAAAATATTTTAAAAATTGGCAATTAAATTGACACCGGCTTATGGGACATATCTGCCCAAATATATGTCAAGTCAACAAGAAAGGCAGTTTGTTTTCAAATATTAAAAAGGAGAAAAACTACTTTTAAATTTTTTGTCTTCATAAATATAACGGCCAAATATTTCGGAGTCATTATTTTAAGACCCATCGTGCACGATTTCTGCTAAAATGCCACTTTTAATCAAAAAAGTAAGGATTGTTGTCTATCAAATAGAGCAATTGGATAAATGCGTCGACTGCACATGGAGCCGATGTGGTCCTTGAAAGAACGTCCATCTTTTTCATTGCCCCAGAGATTTATATAGTTGCAGTTGGTTTTTTCCTATAATTAAATTTCAATTATTGGAGTCATTATTTAATTAATCAAAATATACTATTAATAGAAACGAAAGAGAATATCTTCAAGACTATGAGTGCAGTTCACACTCATTTTTGAAATATTTCAGATAAACTTGCCTTCTTGTGTACTTGACACATAATATAACTTTATTATACTCTCTATGAAATATCTATAATTATTATATAACATATATTAATGTGATGAAATAACTTTACAATTGGGATTTAACAATAATATAACCATATTGAAATATTTTATTACTTTGTCACTATTAGTCATCATATTATGGTTCATTAGAATCCTTCATAATTTTATGCTAATGACATTATTTTCCTTAATAAGTATTCATAATATCATTTAGTATAAAAACGGATATTAGGTACATTTAGTAAATAAGAGCTATTTTAACCCTTAAAATAGCAATGGATTAATTTGACTCTCAAAATTCAGATAGTTTGAATTTGTTTTTATGTGTTGTTAAATACAACATTTTTTTATTGTCTAGATGGATTCAATGCTCAATTTTTGGGATGACTCAATTACTATTCATAATACAACTCATAGTAATAATGGGTCAAATTGATCCAGAGTATTTTCTATATATATAAAAAAAAAGATTGGAGACTGATTTTTTGTTTGTCTTGTAATTCATCACCTTAAATCAGAAATGAAAATTAGCAAATTGTGTTTATTAGAACTACTGATCAAAAGTAGAAAACCTGACACTTACTTAAGTGGAAGTGGAGGCAAAACACTCCATGGTCCTTCATTAAAAGTGGTGTTATAATTAAAAATGTGTCATTACTAAGGAGTAACATATAAGGAATGTTTGAAAATAAACTATTTTTTACAAAAATTACTATATAAATGTATTTTTATATATCGATATATAAAAACAAACTTATTTTTGACTATTTTAATTTTATTATAATTATTTATAACCTTTGCTCGAAAAAGGAGATCTCTGACAAATCAATTTATTTTCAATTATTTTTTTTGGATCAAGATTGGGCATCTTTCAAGACTGTTAAATCGATGATATCAATTTTTTTAGTTTGTATGATACCCCTAAATGGTTCTATAATGTCAAAAATATGTGACTTCATTTTTATACAAATGGTCCCACCCTTCACACATGTGAATTTGGCAGCTCCTGTGGTTTTCAACTGCTGAAACTTCCAAACAAGTCATATATGGAACGCTCATTGATAACACCCTCAGATTATCTGCTCACTCTAAAACTTAATGTCCGTATCAATAACTGCATAGATATTAAATACATCACTACAATAAATTAATTATAGCTAATCTCTGATTTTTAAAAATCCAAGTTTAAGCATTTGTGTTTCAATGAATAAAAAGACATTTATGCTTTTTTTATTGTCTGTATAAAATCTTTAAATTATCATCTCAGTTCGACTATATTTGAGACTTTAATTCACTCAGTTCGACTCAAATTGTGTGTCAATTTTTAAAGTAAAAACCCCGTGTGGACTTAATAACTTTTTAGTCGGCTCAATTTTTAATTACTTAACTAATTATATTATAAATTCATTTTAAATTTAAGAAACTGTATTTTTTGTTTCAAAATCTTATCAATATTTTATCTATCCTGTCATTTCTTTTGCTCAAACTGTGAATATTTAGCTATTAGTACTTTTTCATATATACATATAATTTTTTTTTTACATTTATAATGCGATAAATAATAAAAACATTGACGATATAATAAGGACCTTTTCTTTTATTATTAATAAATATTGTATATTTTGATGAAGAAACATACTTTATATATAAATTACCTTTTTATACGTACGGATATTTCCCCTGATTTGTTTTTAATTATCTTGAGGGAAAAATCAAACAAACATAGGTTAAAATAATTTCCTTCATATATATATATATATATATATTATATAGAATATACCAAAATTATTTGTATACTTAGTATAATTAAGTTATAGTAGTGATTTGTATAAAAATTATACTCTTAACACAATGATATACTTGTTACAATCAATCAACTGATTTATCTGTATCGAAACTAACTTTTTATTGGAAGTTATTTTGATACTTAACGCTACAATCAAGAGGCAATAGACAAGAAAATCATCTCAACTAAAAAAAAAAACCTCTAAATAAAAACCTCAATATACAACATAAAAGGTTTTTCTTATAAGAGATAAAATAAGAGATGTACTTTGCTCATCTATTAAATCAATACTCTCTAAATTCATTTTCATCAGAGTCAGAATTTATATCTATGAAACATTGGACATAGAAAAAGAAAGAAAAAGTGAGAAAAGGAATTTTACTTTATACAAAAAAACAACAATAACACAAGAACGTTCGCATACAAATGTTCTATTAGAACAAACTTAAATAAAATCTCATGAATTATAACTAACTAATAAATTAAACTCTATTTTGAATTAGAAATGTAAATAATATGCAAATGGGGTGTGTAAAATAAAAAGAAAGAGAAAATCAACCTTGCCACTCTGATAATTTGATGAATGTTGAGAGGGAATCAGCTTGAGCTGTCATGACGTTTTAATGAGATACAAGCTGCTATTCTCCTTTATATATGTATACAAATGAATAAATCAATAATAAATAAGAACATTATGTATACCATAGATGAGAGGCAGAAAATTAATAGAAATTAATGTCAGGAAATTATATATTTTTAACTAATAATAATTATACGAGGACTTGAGCCCTTTTTCTTTACATTTTATTTGCTTTATTAACCTTAATGCATGATATCCTTCATGCGAGATCTTTACTATCAGGTAAATGTTCTCCCCTCAGTAATAAAGGAAAAATGATAACAGCTTTGGAAAACAAAAAGCACTGTTAAAAGTGCCAACTCCACCAAATCTCGTACGCGGTGTTTTGCATATTATTTACATTCCTATTTTGATGATCTGGCCTAGTGGACCTTTTGACTTTAAATATGACTGTGAATAATACATCAGACCTGGGAATTTGTTGTACTCACGACTCGTGTGCTACTTAAGTACTACTTAAACAAGACTTGTACTCAAAGCTTAAAAATTCAATTTTGAGTAAGATTAAACGATCAAGACTCACTCTTTGTCGTTAAATATTTTTTTAAGATTGAATTTTATACTTAAGATGTCTAAAATAAATAATTTTAGGAAAACACAATGAGGGGGAAAATATTTAATTTTATCATTATGTAAGAATAAATTTTACGAAGAAGCTCTTTCCCATTTGCCAAGATTCTCATAAAAACATATGAAACACTTGGGATCAAAGGAATAGATCTAGTTATTTCTATTTTTCCTAGCACCAATATTTAAGATCTACCCTTTTTTCAATTTGCCTAATGGAAATTTGTTGCCTCCATGTTTTATTTTGATGTCTTTTTTGATTCTCCGGATCACTACAAGGATTCAAAGATTTGCAATTTGACTATGACTCGTGTCGAAATTGTGTATGATGCTAAACTCAAGACTTGCAACTTGATGATTTGTACTCAAGGCTTGAATTGTACTTGTAAAAAAAGTACATTTATGAATATTTTTTAATTATTGAGTTATTTGTATGATTAGTAACTCTATTCATTGAAGGATTTTTGATCAAAAAATGCCTAAAGAACAAGAGAATCTACATATTGAGCGCTCAAACTTCTTTTAATTTTGTTCTTCATATAAATGTATTTGAGCCAAAATGGATGTTATTTTTTTTTTTTTCAGCTGGAAATAAAATTTACCTTACAGTCAATACAGTACATATGATTCATCATTAGATTTGATGTTTACATGTACATACATTCAAAAGTACCTACTTTTTTTTATTAAATTCCGAGAGAGTGAGGCGTAAAATTGGCTTTTCCTTCTTTTTGTAAGGGGAGGAAAAATTTCATTTGGAATGATCGATAAAAACTTTTATCTACGTTTTCAAGACATATATTGATTATTAGGGTGTCAATTCGTAGATCTTACCTCCTGATTTTTTTTTAATTTGCCATTTAAATCAATTTACCAGTTACATTAATTATATTTAAAAAAAAAAAAACATTTTAATGTTGCTCAACGCCTTAAAAGATTAGAAAATTAACAACTTTTTAAATTCTTCTTTCATTATCATTTTAAAACATTGTATTATTGTGTTTTTTTTTGTAACCTTTTTTGAGTTGATAAATCATCTTTAAAAAAATATATATCAACAAATTTCCTTTATAAATTTATTTTGAGTTTCATTTAGATAGAAAAAACGTACTGCGTATGACGCGCATAACTTTTTTTTATTTAGTTATTTCATTAAATAGTAGAATTAATCAAATGATTTATTAAATATGTAGTCATAATATACATATTTTAAGAGCTCTCTTCTACATAATGTGTTGTCTAATGAATAGCAGTATAATTTATTAATGTCCCTACCTATGTGTATATTATAATTTATGTATAAAATGATGTTGTCAAGTTACTACATAGAAAAATACACTAATAAGTTTTATTTCATGCTCCGGAATTTGATATTTAAAATAACAGTTATTTATTAGTCATTTGATGATGCATTTTTGAGCCAAAGATTCAATATAACTATTGAGTTCTAATAGGATTTTATGTATATGTTGATTTCAATACTTAATAGGACTCCAACAGCTAAGACCCACAGCTTTCAAACAAGATGTCAAACACCCGATAAGAATCCTTATCTAAGATGTAATCGTCTGTTTAAATGTGTACATTTCATTCAATTTCGAGCAAAAATTCGCTATAAATCAAAGACTCACGGTGGAGCTACTACAAAACAAGAACAATAGACAGAAGTAGTAGTGTGCAGAAGGATTTCAGCTGATTTTGTATTCCTTCTGCCCACTACTACTTTAGTGGTTCTACCGTTAGTGCCGTTGGGTACTTGATGTCTCGTTTGTAAGCTTTGGATCTCAGCTCTTTAAATGTATTCCTTATTAATCTATTTCCTGTGATATTCAAGGAGTTATTTATTTACAAACGTTTTGGTTGACTTTTGGGCCTACTCCCGCCCCCTACACCCCTAAGATCCCCCTTATGCCAAAACAAAGACTCAAAATGGAATTTGCATTAAAAACACGAGATAGAATGATCTGTTATTTTTTGCTCATAGTAGTACCTTAAAATATATCAAAGTATATGATAAGCAATATTTTAGTTGATAGCAATATGCCGTTTCTTATCTTTAAAAAATATATTTCTACTATCCAGTAAATGCTAGTTAAACTCAATATAGAATTAACAATGATACCCACATTAACTCTTTTTACTTGACAACACACATTTGTTTAATAAAATGATATTTTATTACATTTTAGTTCAATATATGTATGTACATAGAACATATTTGGCTTGTCATATGAACAAATTATCTAGACTTTTATTGTAATTGATGTTATCAACTTTAAAACGATATGAATCAATAGTTATATATCCAAGTCATGGTAGATTTTGTGGAAATGTTTTCTGTGATCCTAGTAAGGAATTAGTAAGAATGAATGTTTACGTTTATCAAATAAAGGAATCAAATTATAATTTAGGCTAGACATAGCAATTAATGGATATATTTGGTTTCCTCATTTCTACTTGAAAGAAAGATAACGAATTGTTTCATGTTTTAAATTCCTGCATTAACTTAAACACATTCAAGTTGTATTTAGGTAGATACAGGGTCTATGGAAAGTTCTGTATAATACCCCATTTGGTCTAATGATACAATTAAATATTTAATTAAAGCATAAAACTTAAAACAAAAAAAAGCGATAAATTTATGTAAGATATTTATTAGCTATGTACTTGTGAAATTTCATTCAAAATGGCTCCCTTCGTAACAGCCTACATAGAAATAGCTTGCTAGATAATTATAACTCAATCATACAGAATGCTTATAATTTTTCATACAAAAATTAAATAGCGGTAAATGTCATGGAACAAACTATTTCCAATGAAATAGTTCTAATTTTAATGTCAAACGAGGTGAAAAATCTATGGATTTGAAGCTAATGAGTTCTTGGGAATATATGGACTATATAAAAAAAAACTATTGTGTGTTACTAATCAATAGAAAAATACTGGAAGTGTAAGTATCAAAGTGTACATGTATTTTTTTCCCCCAACAACAATAACACAACTACTTTTAAACAATCGAAAACGAATGATTCTACTGTACAAAATTATGTTCCATTAATTTAATCACATTTGCTTCTAGGAGATAGGTTTTTTAATATTAGTATTGATACAGTGTTGATTTTGTCAGTAATTTTTAAATTTGTATCAATTCGTTTAGTTTTTTGTCAAATTTCGTCACATTTATATATTATTTTATCAAACATGAATGTTTTCACTTGTTGTAAAAAATTATTGTTTTTATTTTATTACTGACGAAAGAAATCATCACAACTACTGGTGTATACTCAGCATACTCTGGGACGAAACTTTGTGACACACTAAAGTGTTAATTCCCTGAACAATAAAAAAGTTATTATATAAAATTCTCAGCTACCCTTCGCACAGGAGGAAGCGAAGACAAAACATTTGGTTTATTTTTGTACTATTTCGTCTTGTCTTTGTATCGTCATATAATATAATAAATTTGAATAAATAGTTTCCTTTAGACTTCATCATGAAAAAAGTACCCATTAGCAAATATTTTTTATAGAGCCCCATCGAACGAAATTAATTAGTCCGGATTTAACACATGTGGAAACTAGAGCAAAGATAAATATGCAGGACCTTTTTCTTATTTTAAATTTGAATTGAATTTTGAATCTCTATATTAATGAAAACCATGTAACACATGGGCTGAAAAGTCCGGGTCCGAACACAGAAAATAAAGTTTATTTTGTTCAAAATTAGTTTTATTCATCAGAGTAATCTCCATCAAGAGCAATGCAATCATGCACTAACACTTCAATATCACTTTTGTCGAACGTTTTTTATTGCCTCAAAATAAGCCTCAGTTTCAGGGATTACCCATTTCACTCTTGCGAAATTTCTTAGAGGCGAGAATTTTTTTTTTAGGGTTGCGAACAGTCAGTAGTCACTGGGAGCCAAATCTGGCGAATACGATGGATGATGTAGCAATTTGAAGTTCAATTCATGTAGTTTTGCTATTGTTTTGATTGACTTGTGACAACGTGCGTTGTCTTGATGAAGCAAAAAAAAAGAAGAAGTTTATTTGCCATATGCAGTCGTTTCTTTGCAATTTCGGCATTCAAACGCTCCATCAACGCTATATAATATTCACTGTAGATGATATTTTCCTTCTCAAGATACTCGATGAATATTACACTACGCACATACAGAAATACCGAGGGCATAACCTTTCCAGCTTATGTATCATCGCCTCATTTTTCGAGGTAAACAAGAAAATGAGCAAATCGATTAGTACAACATTTGGCAAGTAGATACTTGACTCTGTGATTGGTAACCTGGTAAATTAAAACATCAAATGTATACATACCAACTTGCCTCTTACCTCTATTGTTTATTACATATAAAAACCCAGTATATAGTCATATGTAGAAATTGTTAATTTGATTATTATAATTGTTAAGAAAAGTTGGTTTATTCAACAATTGTTGATTTATTTTTCATCTTGTCACATTCACAAAAACTAATTACTCATAACTTTATGTATCTACTTCATAATATAATTATAATTAATATCCATACATAAGAATTAGTAGTTATAATTTGCTATATGATGCAAAGAAAAAAAATAAGAAAAAATAGAGTGAGAGGAAACAATATTTATAGACTATATATAACTCGATATAATTATATCAATACATTGACATTTTACCAAATTTTAATATTATTTTATTCTTTTGATACAAAGTCTTACATTGTCTATAGGAAAAAAAATCTTATTAATTTGAAATATGAATCTATGTATCCTTTTAATTTAAAATGTAGTTAAAGAAAGGCAAGACTTTCAGTAAATGGGTTTTTTAAAACTTTACTTGTACATAGGTAGCTAAGAATTTATTACTTTCAAGTCTACATATAGGTATGTATGTCCACAATGTAGTTACATCATTTATAACTTATAATTAATTATTAATTTATTTATAATTAAATTTATATGATAATCGAAAATTATTAGTTATTATAATTAATGTAGTTATAATTTGTTATATGTGAAAAAAATAAGGAAAATATCTTCAAGTGTACTTGTATTTTGTTAGCAATAGAATACAGATAGATAATAATTAATATAGAAAGCCAATAAAATGTGGACATTTTGTCAATAGTAAACAGTGCTACATGAACAAGAACAAAAAAAAAGAATAGAAAAATAAAAAGTACAGAGGTACCAATGGATGTATTTACAAAAAAATATATTATAAAATACAAATTTTATTTTCTTAGAATTCCTAATTAACGCTACAAACCTCACTGACTTTAAAAATTGTTTTTCATTGATATTAAAATTCTGATATTGCATTTATAAGTATGTAACTCTCAGTATGTTTTTGGTTGTAACTAAAATCATAAGGACGGGACGGATGGCAAATTCATTTAGTGAAGAGCAACAAGGGTATTTTTGTAAATACCAAATGAAACAACTACAAACAAGAAAGCCGACTGACGTAACTATTTGAACACTTCAGGTGAGCAAAAAAGGGTTTGAATCATGGCAATAATTCATTGGAAGTGATTTTTTTTCCTTGGTAGGGGGAGAAGGAAGAAGGATTTGTCTAGGAAGACAAGGACTTTTTGGCTTTTGTGGAAAAGGCCCAAAAGGTTGTGGACGAAGACTCAAGTTGTTCATTTGTGTCCATGACTGAGGAATTGGATATTTCTGATAAATTGTTAGAACATATGTTTTTTGAGGATATATTCCTTGTTTTGTTTTTTTAAACTAGGCCGGGCTCTTCATTGCGCGTTTAATGTTAACAAAGGTGTAGTACCAAAGTACTAATGCTAATAGTAGGCTGTTGATCTTATTTATTATATCTCCGAATCTAAGTCATTCTATTTTTAGAATTTACAAGCTAAATACCTTGTTTGGGAGCAGTGCTTCCATGTCTATTACCACCAAATACACATAAATATATATTATCGACACAAATAAAGTATTCATGTGTCGTGATATAAATGTGTGACCTACTTACAGATATTTTCATGATACATATATTTATGTACATGCAAATTTTAATTACTGTGGCTATTATTGGAAGAGTTGTCCTTGTCTCCTAAATACTTTTGTGTACAAATAAAAAATCCAAAAACAAAGCAAACATTTGTAAAAGCAGCAAATAGGATTATTTATTTATGTTTATGAGGTTTGTTGATATAGAAAAACAACACAAGAACTCAATTATCTATTCATTGTTCTTTAAATGGTATAAGTTATATCGTTATAAGAGAGTTGTCTGAAAGAAATTTAATTGAGGAACATTTCGCCGAAAAGTACTAAATTTGATTATGATTTGTGGGAGCACTTTATGATTGTGATCATTCGACTTAATTTGAGTAGAAATTAGTTCGAACCGTTTTCTAAAAATGGCTCTTTTGTTTTGAATATTTCATAGTACCAGAAGGTTTTGGTTGTTTCAGAGAGGATAGACACCTATCAATAATATTCAATTTATATCAATTTGAGTTGGAAACAAAAAAAACTTTTTTACTTTGTTGAGTATGACAAATTTTATGGTAACTAAGCAAGCATTTGCAGGAGGTTTTATGTATCTGCTTTAATTTCAAGAAAAGTACAGCTAAAGCGCATTGAATGCTTGTATAAGTTTAGTGTGACAATATTCCAACAGAGAAATCATGTAAGTAATGGTTTTGACGGTTCAAGAATGGTGCTATTAGCGTTGAAAACAAACCTTGCTCTGGACAGGCAAAAAAGTTCGAAGACAAAGAATTGGAGGCATTACCCGGTGAAGATCCGAGTCAAATACAAGAAAAATTTGCAGAGTCATTGGGAGTTATGCAACAAGCCATTTCTGTTTGATTGAAACCCATGGGTAGTATTCACAGGGAAGGCAATTGTGTGCCTCATGAACTTAAACCGTGAGACGTTGAGCAAAGCTTTTTTTTACATCAGATTGTGACTGAGAATGAGAAATGAATGTACTACGACAATCCCGAAAGGTCAATCGTTACTATCGACCTCAACATCAGCACTAAAGTGCAATATTCATGGTTCGAAGATCATGCTGTGTATCTGATGGGATCAAAATTGATTCGTTTGAGCTGTGCATTACAAAAGAAATGGTCGAAATACGAACATAGACATAAAAAATAATTTCATTCTACATGATAACGCACCGGCCTCATATTGCAAGAGTCATAAAAAAATATTTGGAATCCCTCAAATGGGATATTCTAACACATCAGTTGTATTCACCAGACATTGTTCCCTCTGATTACTGGTTGTTTCGATTGATGTAGCACGATTTGGCAGCTCACAGATTTACTTCTTTCGAAGAAATCGAAAACTGTTTCTTAACTTGAATTGCCTAAAAAGACGATACATTTTTCGAAAAAAAAAGTTACCAGGAATGGGCCAGACTTTGATTAATCTGTTAATTCATTTTGATCGGAAATAAATGCATTTTTTATCACACACACACAAAAAAAAAAAAAGAGTGAACTAATTGGGTCTCCCTATAAATCAGTCAATTGTTAAGTTATTTGCAAAAAAAGCAAATTGAAATAATAGTTGATTCATTTCATAATATATATAAAACAATAAATAAACAATTACATTTCCAATCTTCTTGATTTATGCTATTTTAGGCTCCTCATTAAGTCAGTCATTCCTTTTTTTTCCATTGAGCAATGCTTAATAATTGTATTGAGTAATAATAACGTTGAATATATGAGCTGTTTAATAAGTAGGTATTTAGTTTATTTAGAAATTGGTTTTTTTTCAAGCTTGGACATCAAAGAGAAAAATAAATTATTCATGAGGTACTTCATTGGAGAATAATGAAGGCTAATAATCGTACTTTGGTTAATAATGGCTGAGTCTAAATTATAATTAAATATTTACTTATACCGTATTTTCCTCCAAAACACACTGAGCTTTGACAAAATTGCTTAGGTAAATTGTTTGCGTACAAAGTTATATACAAATTCTAGGGCAAATTGTGACACATTCATTAATTTGTATCAAATAAAAAAAGATTCTAAATGAATTTTATTTTTGTATCTTTGTAGAGTTGAAGGCTGTACTTTCTTAAAATTGACGGATCTAAATATGTCTAAGTGAGCCTAACACAACCATTAAATCTTTTTTATCTATCTATCTATCTATATATATATATAAGAAAAGATTTATAACTAATTTAACTTTCAAATAAATGATTAAATATTTGAAAATAAGTTCCAAATATATGTTTATTTCAATATTGAATAAATTTAATATTTTTTTAAAAAAAGATAAATGAATTTACGGCTCTAATCGTTTTTCACCATTACATACTATATATATATATTTGTTGAGTTTTTATTTAGTCATGAAAAAAGAAAAGATGATATCTGCATGTATGTACATATTCACTTTCATTCTAAGGAATCCCTGACTTTTGTACGCTGTTGTATTTGAAGTAGCAATACAGTCAATTTATAAATGTTCCATTGCTTGTCTAAAATATGCTGTCAAGCTTATAAAACGTTTTACTACTGTATAGGGTCTACCAATCACTAACTAAAAAAAATTTGTTCAAGGGTAAAGTAATATAACAAAAGAGTTGGGATGATTTGAAAAACCAATATTTTGTTATTTTTCTCGGGCAAAAAAACTTAATTTCCCTTGGAATATTGATGTCATTTATGTTATTGAGCTTGCTGGAAGGTATTTGTGCTAACAACTATCTTAATAGTTTTTGGTTAAAGAGAACCAATGATAGCATGAGATACCTCTAGGCTTTAAGGCTCTTTAAGTGTATGTTAATTTTATGTAAAAATAGTTTTTTTCATTATACTAGTTTAATGGGAAAAGAAGAGTCACTTCTTTTTAGATTAATGTGCCATTTATGCCAATATTGGGAGTTAAAATCTGTCTAATTATTTTGGTAACCATCAAACTCAACCATGATGGGTCTTTTTAGAGATCCTCTCTCCCCCCCCCCCTATATACCAATCAACATATCCACGGCCTTGTTAATAAACAACTGTTTGTACACAATAATATGATATTTATTTAGTTAGTCATGACGACCCGTGTATAACATGTTGCTTGGATAAAGTAATAAATTACTCCTAAGTAGTTACTAAGCCAAAAAAGTTATACTGTTAATAACGCAGTTGCTCAAGATTTGATATGATTTGAAGTGTGCCTACTCTTACAGTTCTAGTCTTCTACTATAAATTTATTTATATATACATTCTACTATGAGAAAAAATACCGGGAAATTTGAATTTAATTTTATTGGGATTCAAATAAATATAAATGTTTTTGTTTTTTTTAAGTTGGCACTACTGTCAATGACATCTACGCAAAATGAGACGTCAAAATATCTACGTTCTAAGAATAATAAAACAATATTTATTTTATGCTCTAAAAGTGGTTTTGGACTGTTCTAGGCGACTGTACATTAAACTGGGTGTGAGAAGAAGTGAGGAGAGGAAAATAAAATTATCGGTTCAAAATAGGCAGCATTTGAGCCCGGGAGATACAAATTCAGCAGATTTAACGAACATGGAAAGAGAGGGTTGTTTGATTCGTACGGGCCTCTCAAACATCCCAAAAGAACACGTGATTCTTGAGCGAGTCAAAACAATGGAAAAAAAACTGATGTCAAAAAAGAATATTAATGTTCTGTTTGACAAAAACGGAAACGTTATTGAAGACCAGGTTTTAATCGACAAAGAGATTACAGAATATTATAAAAAGTTGTTTGGATGCCAAAAATGTGCAATTTTACAAAATGGTAACAGTTGTCCATGTAGTGAAGGAAAAATCAACTTTCTTTGTGGAAATGATACAAATAAAACTGTTTTTGATCACATTAAACTTATACCTAAACTTAACAACCGTACGAAGGAAACTCTGGGGGAAGAGATAAGTGAAATAGAAATCAAGGACTATATTAAACAGTATAAAAAGAAAAACAAATCTCCAGGACCGGATGGCTTTCCCATGGAGTTCTATCAAAAATATTCGGAGCTATTAGTTCCCATATTGAGGCAATTATATAGTGAAGCCAACATATATGGATATTTTGAGGAACACATTACATTGGGAAGTCTAACGTTAATCCCCAAAAACGGAAAAGATCCCAGACACGTCGAAAATCTTCGACCATTAACTATGCTCAACACAGTGTATAAAATATATAGCGGAATTATCAGTAAAAGAATTCAAAAAGTATTACCTCAATTAATTCACCATGCCCAAAAAGGTTTTGTGAACGGAAGACTCATAGAGGATGTATTAAGAGGTATATCAGACTCTGTTGGGATAGCAAGGGAAAAAAATTGCAATGTGGCTTTAATGTCAGTTGATTTTAGGAAGGCGTTTGATAATATTTCACACGAATTTATTATAGGAAGCTTAAGAAGATATGGTTTTGGCAACCGCTTTATCAGAATGGTTGCAATATGCATGTGCCATATATATACAAAATATTCGACTAGTGGGGGCCTAATAGAGATAAAACGGGGATGTCGGCAAGGTGACCCTCTATCTCCTAGCCTCTTTATTTTGGCAATTGACCAATTAATTAGAATGGTTGATTCATCAACCTTAATTAAGGGCGTCAAAGTCGGGACCTTAGAACATAAGATAGAAGCTTTTGCGGATGACCTTACCGTATTATATTCAGGGGAAGAGGATGAAATCTGCCGCTCTATCAGTTATACTCTAGAGGTTCTTGAATTTTTTAAAAATTGTTCGGGATTGGAAGTGAATTATGAAAAGACGAAGATCCTAAGCAACATAAAAAAGATATCAGCCGAAATAAAAATAGAATTAGTACAAGAAATAAAAATTCTTGGAATAAATATTTCCATAACAAAGGATACCATATCAGACAACTTCATAAGAATTGAAGAAATAATTAGAAAAAATTGTGCTAGATACACTTATCTTATTGGCAGAAATCTACCTGGGAGAATTTATATATGGAATTCCTTGATTCTTCCCAAAGTAATTTATATCCTGCGATTGACCCCCTACAGTGAGAAATGTGCAGATAAAATAGAAGAATTGTGTGTAACCTTCCTGAAATGGTCAGACCAAAAAACAATTACCTGGAAGAGAATAAACTGCCCAAAAGAACATGGAGGCTTGGGACTTCTTTCAATTAAGGTGTTTTGGAAATCCCTTATGTTCATGTGGTTCAGACGATTATTAGACAAAGGTCCGGCTTGGTCGGAAATTTTAAGAAGTAACTGTAGAACAAAAGGTGGCACAGACTTAGAAAAATTTCTAGGTATAGGCCCTAAACCAATAGTAAAAGTTTTAAGGACCTTAAATAGTTTTTGGTTAAAAGTTTCAGAGGTAAGCGAAGATATCTGTCTAAGAATTCTCCCCTTAATGAATTGGCAAGAACCCGTTTCAGGCAATCAACGTTTTATCTTCTTAAAAGGAACAACTATCAAGAAAAAGCTGGATTTTATTGGAGAAATTTTCAATAGTGAACAAGAATGGTCTTTTACGGAGAAACTGGAGTCGAAAAGAGTTTTGAGAAATGTAGTAATACGGAAGAGGCAAATCGGCCCGAGGGATACTTTTTATAATTTTATGAAAGCAATCTCGAACAAATCAATTAGACTGATTCAAGCAAATGACAACATAAAAAATCAATATTTAAGACAGATAAATAGAAAAAGAGATCAATTCAGAGAAACGGCTACGAGTGAAAAGATCTTTAAGGCCATTTCAAGTAGTTCGTTAGACTTCTCAACATATTGGTTCAGGTACAAAGTTGTCACAGGTACTCTTACTGTTGGCAACACACATGGAAGAACATCTGAAGAGAGAAATTGTTTTTTCTGCAAAGAATTTAAGGAAACTATAGAACATTTTACAACAGATTGCCAAGTAACAAAAAGATATCGAGATATTTTAACTGAATTTGTTTATCAAAAATATGAAGTCGTTTTTAGAAGAAATCATTTTACTTTTATTTACATCGGACCCTATCAAAACGAAATTAATTTTTTAACATCAAAAATATTTTCTATGTTATATAAATTTAAAAGTACAAGAACCCCGTTACCCCAAGATTTTATATTAACTGTGGAAAGAATATTATATAATTGACTTCGTGTTATTTTTATTTTATAGCCTGTAAAATGTGGATGTAATGTAAAAATTGGATTTGAACTTGAATAAACTTGTTGTACGTTGGTACAAAAAAAAAAAAAAAAAAAAAAAATGTATGTTAATTTTATGTAAAAATAGTTTTTCATTATATTAGTTTAATGGGAAAAGAAGAGTCACTTCTTTTTAGATTAATGTGCCATTTATGCCAATATTGGGAGTTAAAATCTGTCTAATTATTTTGGTAACCATCAAACTCAACCATGATGGGTCTTTTTAGAGCTCCCCCCCTCATATATACCAATCAACATATCCACAGCCTTGTTAATAAACAACTGTTTGTACACAATAATATGATATTTATTTAGTTAGTCATGACGACCCATGTAGAACATGTTGCTTGGATAAAGTAATAAATTACTCCTTAGTAGTTACTAAGCCAAAAAAGTTAGACTGTTAATAACGCAGTTGCTCAAGAGCAAAAATAATTAGTTTGTCCTTGTAATGATCCTTGATATGATTTGAAGTGTGCCTACTCTTAGAGTTCTAGTCTTCTACTATAAATTTATTTATATATACATTCTACTATGAGAAAAAATACCGGGAAATTTGAATTTAATTTTATTGGGATTCAAGTAAATATAAATGTTTTTGTTTTTTTTAAGTTGGCACTACTGTCAATGACATCTATGCAAAATGAGACGTCAAAATATCTATGTTCTAAGAATAGTAAAACAATATTTATTTTTTTCAAACTTTGAATAAGCTTCAAAACATATGAGTAAAGTATATAGATATGGTTAGACTTTCTGTTCTTTAAGTATCCATGTAAATAATACTAACAACAACAAAAAAAAAGTCAGTTATTTTTACTAGGTAATTTATATTTAAATTAGTAAAAATTTCTCACAAATAATCTAGCCGTTACAATTTATGCTTGTAATTTTGTCAAACATTAATCATTTTTCTCTTTCACTAAAAATATCAAATCCATTTTTTTCATAGAGAATTAAATCAATTATTTTGAACATTGATGAGTCATGAGCTAAGTGATTATTATTAAAACAAGTAAAATACATTACATAATGAATTATAACTATTAAACTTCATATCAATAATCACATGAAGTCAGTAACGTGCATTTATGAAAAGACAATAATAACTGTATATAATATTTCACTTTATTTTTAATCTATCAAAATGTACATTTGACCCATTCTATGTACATAGAAATGAGGCTCAAAAATATCAGACTCTAAAGACAACAACGGTATTCTTTTAAACTATTGGACGATTCTTCATTCTAAAGTATCTCATTGTTACATAAGATTTAATTCTAGTTTTACAAAATAACATTCAGAATACTAAGATACAGAGCCTATTCACTATACTTGAGATCATTCATCTTGGAGGTATTCCTAAGTAAATTTTATTACATGAAAATTCTGTATGCTCTTCTATCAAAACTGTGTATTTTTAACTTTTTATATTTAAAGCCATCATATTACGTTTCGTTAAGATTAATAACTAAATCAATAGCTATGTCTTCAAGATGGAATCCGTTTCAGTGTCTCTTTACCTTTTTTTCTACTATATAATATTACTTTTAATGATAATTAGTTCCTACTTTCTGGGGCAGTAATAATAATAATAATAATTTTTGGAATGAATATTTTATTGATGCAGTGTGGTACCTTTGCATATTATCGACTGATCATGATTTGACAATATCAAATAATACTCAATAACAGAGAGAATAACTAAGAGAATTGAGGGAAATTTGAATAGTCAAAAATCCGGGAGAAGGGGCACACTTTTTTTTACCATGATTTCTCAACGGTCAGAAAGGGAACAACTTACCCATAATTGTTAGCAAGTTCTTGCCTCATGAAGACTTAATTCAAATTGATAATTATTATCAAGGTAGTGGGGTAGCAACTGATATTTTTCTTCCCTTCTTTAGTCTACGACTAATATACATATTTTGTCTTTTCAAAAATCGTATAAGAGAACCCTGATTTGAACAAGGGTTATACATTTTATTGTGTCAAAAGTTCTACCTCCTGCCCTTTTCCTTGCCCTCTGCAAAAGTCGCAATCTTTTAGTTTGACATTCTTTTTTCATTTTGACTTTCAATTTTCCTCATTCAAAGATGTTTGAGCTTCTTCTAGCTTTCCATTTAAGCAAATAGCACTTATTTTATCAACACAGTCCATATTTTTTTAAAGAAATATGTAATGAAATGATGGATATATGTATTTATTATGTATGGGTACATAGTTGTCGTTAAAGTTTGTACTCTCAAAAATAGCAAATGAAGTGAGTCTATTCTAACGTTTAATTATTATTATTATTATTATTGAACAAAAAACCAATATTGTTTTATACTTAAAAAAATTGGTATTACATTTTTTACCCTGCAGGATTACAAATAAGTATATATAACAAAAATTTACTCAGAGGATTCAAATACTCTTCTTTAAATGCACAAGTGTAAAAATATTTGAAATTTTTTGATGTAACAGGATACGTTATTAATTCTTACTATTTCTACATTTGTATAATGTGAACAAATTATATCTTAAAATTAGAAAACTTTCCTATGAATAATTTTAAATGGCAGTCAATCATAAACTTGAGCGTTTGTAATTATTTTTGAATGATGTGCAAATAACATATTTAAACATCATCAAAGTGCATATGTCAGTACATATCAATATTAAAAAAAAACAGTAAATGTGAATAATAAACTTATTTTATGTATACATATACATATATGTAAATTATTTCTTTCTGACAAACCCAGTGCCAACGACATTCCCAAGGTTCAAACTCTGCTGAAGTGAGGAACTTTGTAATCGTCTCCATCAAACCTTTAATCTTATTTAATGTTCTGTAGAAGAAACCAGCAAGTTTCTCTTTTGACTGCTATGAACGGCCAAAAGTCAGAAGGGCAAATTCTTGGTAAGTATTATGAGCGGTCGATTGTTGCTATCAAAGATACTTGTGGCTCTTAGAGTATGAATATTATCCAAGTGTTAGACCCAATCTCTTTCAATGAGGTTGAGATGTTTCAGGAGGGTTCTAAGAACTCCAATAAAGTACTCCGCATTTAGGGTTTCCTTACTCTAACATCATGCGTATACGCAGGATCTCAATTTCTAAAGAATGAAATAACCACAACTTTTCGTTCAATTACGATCTTATTTGGCTTTTCTTGGAGTTCAGAGCCCAAGAGAACTACGCTTGAGACTTCTTTTTTTTGTGTGTTTTTGGAGTCGAGAAAGGAATCCAAGTTTCATCTGTTACAATATTAAGGTATGCCCAGAAGTTCCTAATAAAAAAAGTACACTCTCGTCTGTATAAGTAGGAATGTAAATAA
This sequence comes from Lepeophtheirus nordmannii, assembly GCA_963680855.1. Classification (NCBI taxonomy): domain Eukaryota; kingdom Metazoa; phylum Arthropoda; class Copepoda; order Siphonostomatoida; family Caligidae; genus Lepeophtheirus; species Lepeophtheirus nordmannii. Next base: position 3,139,033 of record OY804525.1, on the reverse strand, counting down.
TATGCAAATGGGGTGTGTAAAATAAAAAGAAAGAGAAAATCAACCTGGTAACTCTGACAATTTGATGAATGTTGAGAGGGAAGCGGCTTGAGCTGTCATGACGTTTTACTGAGCTACAAGCTGCTATTCTCCTTTATATAATATATACAAATGAAAACATCAATAATAAATAATAACATTATGTATGTATACCATAGATGAGAGGCAGAAAATTAACTCAAATTAATGTCAGGAAATTATATATCTGTAGCTTACAAGTCGTAAACTAACAATTATTACGAGAACATGAGCCCTTTTCTAACATTGTATTTGCTATTGTAGATGTTCTCCCCTCAGTTATAAAGGAAAAATGATAACAGCTTTGGAAAACAAAAAGACCTGTTAAAAGAACAGTACTCCACGCGGCATTTTGCATATTATTTACATTCCTATGTATAAGCATGAGTAAGAAGATATGGTACACAATAAGTAGAGCGCTCAAATCCTTCAAGAAACATCTATATTGTATAGACTGATGTATCATGAGTTTTTGCAAGTTACAAGACTTTTTTATTTATTGACATTCTTCTCCAAACCCACTCCTTCAATAAATTTACGGATAATCTTGTTAACTTAGCTACCATAAGAATAGTCAACTTTATAATTTTGACAGCTCTTACAAAGCCAATTACAAATTACCTAACTCTCATAATTTCAAAATTTAGGGAGGGGATTCCTAATGCTCAATTTTTAGCACCAATTTAGGAGTTTATATCTTACCCATGACTACTTTATTATGTTATAATTTCTTTTAAGCAATAAAATAAAGTTATAGCGATATTAGAAAGCTAGTCAAATGATAAATCACAAGTGGGAATAAACACTCATTTTCAATACAACATCCCTCGTATTTTTCTCGTTTAATGCAATGATATCTTGACAAAAATCAAGAACTCTTCATATGTTTGCTTGTCAGCAATTGATTTTCTACTTATTTTGCTCCTTATTAGTGTTCTGAACGTTGAATATGGTTCAACTCAAATTATTTAATAAGCTCCAAACAAATCCCTAGTACTAAATGAAGAAAATGTGGTCCCTTTTTGAAAAGGATTAGCTAACTACTATATTATTATTATTGTCATTATTGGATAATTGATTAATAGAGGTAATTAGTTTGATAAATTATTTGCTGTATCACTTAACCTATCTCTTAAAAAAAATGAGTAAAATCAGCTGGTATTTTGCCAATAATTTCCAACTGCTGGACTATTATTCATTTAATGCTGGATAATAAAATTGAAGACAATTCTATGACTTCTAATCTCATTACTGACATGACACAGATGCTTGTATATTGCAATGTTCGAATCAATGTTCATTTGAGTTAATTTTCTGCATTATATATTTGTATATGTCTTCATTTGTATATAAAGGGTGTCCCAAAAAAATGTATATAAATAATACTTGTAAATATTTTCACACTTTTGAAACAATAAAAATTTAATTAAACACCACATTTACAATTATTTTTTATGTGTATACATTTTTTTGGGACACCCTGTATAAAGAATAATAGCAGCTAGGATGTAGCTCTGTAAAACGACATGGCAGTTCAAACTGCTTCCCTCTCAACATTCATCAAATGTTCAGAGTTACCATATGTTGGTGCTCTCTTTCTATTATCTTTTGTTTTGTTTTTTACAACCTGAAAGTGCATATTTTGAACATTCCTATTCATAATATACAAAATGTAACTATAGATGAAGAAAAAAAAAAGGTGAAATATTCAACAGGATATGGTATGAATGGTTCTCAATAGTGAATTCTATAATACACAAAGTACTACAGTTACAAAGATATCAATCCCATAATAAGGAAGTGAGATTGAAGAAAGAACTTTATTTTGTATGGAAACTAAAAATAAATTCATTGGTGTATATGTATGTATGTATAACCTATAGGTACATACATATAATCATAAACCTTGCATTCATTATGATACAACCCCATACATACAATGCTCACATGGCTTTGATTGATCATTCCAAAGTTATCCATCATTTAGATTATAATCAAACACAGTTTGATTTACTCATTTGTTCTCAAAACTCTCTTTTTTTTTTCCCTTGACTTTTTCTTCTTTTTTAAAATAAATAAATAAATAACAAACAAACAAAAAGCGAGGGGGGGGAAGATGCCTTTATCTTTGTATCAATAAATAATATACATTTTTGAACGTAATGTCTCGATAAAACATAATGATATGATCTTTTTTTCTGTGTTTCTCGAATTTATCAACCAAAAAAATACATCGAAATTAACTATTAGTTAGCCAGCCAATTATTATCTATTTACTCTTTTTCCTGTACAGACTTTTTTTATTTAATAGTCCAGATATATTCACAGATAAACAAGAGACAATTCAAGCTCAAAAAAATCATGAACAATGTTTAGAGCAATAATAAGGGGAAGACAAGTAGATATATCAATTAGCTGACTCATAAATATATACATAAATAGGAATGGATCATGTATTGAAGATATCAGAGAGTTTCCTTTTCCCAAAATGGGCCCATTTGTCGGACATAAAAATAAATAATTTTTCTAAAGCACAACTCCGAGACCCGTATACAACTGATAGTAAACCTGATCCTAGGACGGTCAATTTAATCTGACCTGGATTATGCCTTGTATTTATTTAGGTTTTCGTGCTGGGGGAAGGAGGAAGATAGCCACCAATAATTCAGATACTACAAGTTCGAATTCCACCGATTGATTGCCTTTCTAATTTAACCGGCCAATTATTGACCTTTAAAGAATATTGTTACTTTATTTCATTAAATCGATATCAGTCGAGCTTTACTATAAATACATTTTTCTAATTGCTCGTGTAAAGGTTATGCACCGCGAATTCCCATATTTTAATTTGTTCAAATTGTTTAATATATTTTCACTGTAAAATAAATATTACAAGAGTAACAGCGAGGATGGAAGGTATTTATTTTTTCAGGTCAGGGCATGCAAGTTACACAAATAAGCACAATACATCTATATTAAAAAAATCCATGCCAAAAACTCCACCTGGACGTTTCGTCATTCATTTAGTACCAATACTTCATCACTTGTAAACTTTTGCAGAAAACAAACACAGAATCAACTTAGACTTTGAGAATTCCCCACAACAGGAAAAATGCCTGACTTCACACTATAAAACTTGAATTTAATTAAGACTCTTACATGTGATAGAATTAATTAAAGTGTAATAATGATATGGTTATATCTAATAAATAAAAAACAAGGTGTTTGCAATGTATTTTGGTCTTTTTATTCTAAAGACCGTATAAATGTGAAAAATTAATTTACCCAGTGAGCGATTTTAATACTAAATTATATCAATTTACAAATTAGATAGATATTTGTTTTTTATAAAAATGTCATCATTCATTTATAAACATACATTAAATGAATAAGTTTTGCCATTATAAACGTGCTAAAAGTCCTTAAATCCCACCCTTTGCAATGAAAAAGGTGCCACAAAATAATCATCTTAGTTAGAATGACTTGCTTCTCGGTTCTTGTAGTGATGTGCTCAAATGGATTAAAAAAAGTTGTCTTAAAATCAGCAGTTCAAAACAGCTTTTTTTTAACTATAGACATATTGTCTATGTCTAAGTAACATAAGACTCTTTGAGATTTGCCCACGTGAGCCACATTGGACTTGTAAGTAGGGGGGGGGGGAAATTATAAAAATTATGACGTCTCAAGCATATTTATAACAAAAATATTATATAACTATATCACAAAACTTATTTAAAAAGTGGGGGAGGGAGGATCAATGGCTCATTGGCCCCTACGGTTCTGGTGCCACTGTTTGAGATAGAACAGCTAAATAATAACGCCATCTTTGTTTCCTCCTTTATTCAAGAGTTGACAGCATATCATGTGACATGATATTTCTCAGTGTTACCATATGTTTTAGGACGTCACGTTCACCATATGGGGCTCTTTTTTCACCATACAATACCTCTGAGTTAAAATACTGGAAGGAAGAGGAACTGAGTCTTTCCCTTGATGTGTTTCACAAAAAAAAAACCCTGGAATTTTATAATCAACATAACCTTTCTATTGTTCTTTCATACATACCTTGTTGAGTCTCCCTTCAAATCTTATTGTGTGGTGCTAAATTGAATTTATCATATGTGGAAAGACGTACACATAACCATATATATAGTAGTACTCTACATACATTGAAATATCTTTAATGGATAAATATCCTTCTGTCATTGTATTTGATAGGGTTCATAAGTATCAAGGCACAAAAAAAAAAAAAAAATGTGAAAATGTGATTTAGGTAATGAAGTGTAATGCCTATTTTCAATGATGATTTTCCAGAGCCATTTAGCATACATATATATATATATATATATACTTTCAATAAATGGTCCTACATTACACTTCGTAAATACATACATACATACATACAAAAGGAGGAAAAAAAGACGTTTATTACTTTGTGTGTATGTATAGCGCCACCACAAGATCTCAATATGGATATAGAAAAGTAATGTTGATTGACATCAATAAACTTTTAGATACTTCATCCTTCCTTACATACTATACTTTACTATACATATTATATGTACATACACCAAGCATTTATATTTATCTAGGCTCAAATAACCACGTCTATTTCAGAGCGTTAACCTATTTCTTTGCCTCCTCCTCCTCCTCCTCCCAGTAGAAGTAGTGGTAGTAGGTATGAACTTCTTCTTCTTCTTCTTCCTACTTTTTTTCTTTTTTTTTCTTGAGTGATAAGAAAAGATTTTCTTTCATGACATGTTTTACTTTAAAAAATATGGGATTTAAAAAAATAAAAAACTACAAAATAAAATGTCAAAAACTGATAAGAAGAAAAAAAGGAAGGTTAAATAAGCTTTTGACACTGAATTTTTACTACTGGTGTCCCTGTACACACATACACATTGGTATTCATACATTATGTATGTATGTATGTATCTTCACTAAGTTTGTAAGAAATTTTATCTACAAATTTAAAAATCTACATAGATTTATATATATATATATACGTGTATATGGAAAAAAGAGGCACAAAAATATGAAACAAAATGACTTTTCTGAGTGGTTTCAAATTTGAATGTACATACATAGATACAAAGACTATTTTTTAGCATGAAAAAAACAACAATTATAGCGCTTCGTGACATTAGCATTACAATTGTATTGTACTTATATTTGAATATGAAAAGTAGGCAAAAGTTTGTCAAATTTTCTTTAAAATATTGTATAAAAATGGATTTTGAGTGAGTAAAAGGCTTTTTTTTAAGGAAAAAAAAAAGATTCTACATACTAATGGAGTCAGTTTTTCATTGTTTTCCCTTGTACTTTTTATAGTTGCTATCTAGAAATGTAAATAATATGCAAATGGGGTGTGTAAAATAAAAAGAAAGAGAAAATGATCAACTTGGTAACTCTGACAATTTGATGAATGTTGCGAGGGTAGCAGCTTGAGCTGTCATGACATTTTACTGAGCTACAAGCTGCTATTCTCCTTTATATATACAACAAAAAATAATAACATAGATGAGAGGTAGAAAATTAACTGAAATTAATGTCAAGAAAATATATATTTTTAACTAATAATAATTATACGAGGACTTGAGCCCTTTTTTGATTACATCTTATTTGCTTTATTAACCTTAATGCATGATTTCCTTCATGGTAGATCTTTACTATCAGGTAGATGTTCTCCCCTCAGTAGTAATAAAGGAAAAATGATAACAGCTTTGGAAAACAAAAAGTACTGTTAAGGGTGCCAACTCCACAAAATCTCGCACGCGGCGTTTTGCATATTATTTACATTCCTATTGGTATCATTTGAACTATGAATTATCACCTCATGTAGTTTATTCAAATTCGAAGCATTAGGGAGATATTTGTCTACTTACGTTAAAAGTAAAAAGGTGTGAGTTGCAACAAGTGTTACAATTGTATGTACACATATTGTTTATTCGTCTGAATAATTTTATAATACAGGATTTTGAATAGGACTAGTGGGGAAGCTCGTGATCAAACTGTAGTGAAGTGACTATTTCAACATCCTAATGTACAATAATAATATTATAAATTAATAATTAACCCTGCACCATAAAAAGTTTAGTAGTTATTTATTACTCAAAAATATTCTTTAATCAAATTATCTCTATATTTTTAATCAAAAGTTGATTTTTAACTCTTGCAACCGACTACAAGGAATAGTTGAAACATTGGACGGATTAAATTCAAATGAAAATTGTGAAAAAACTAATGACTCTCATATAATAATAATCTATTGAATATAAACGAATTGAAGTATGTTCAGTTCAATTTTGGTACATCTAACTCAAACTTTCTTGTAGTCAAACAAGTTAAAAACAAAAAATCTACTCTCCCTCGCCTCCTAACTAAGAATATTTATTTGTCTAATAAAGTACAAAGACAATGAGACTTCATTATATTATTAACAAAGTCATTATTTCAAATTTTGGAAGGAAAATAAATCCTTCAGATTGACTAAAAATATATAATTTTATTATATATTGTTGTATGTAGAAATATAGTCCTAAGAATCAGAGACTATCGAATAAACATTTTTTTTTTTTTCATTCTTTTTTATTTAAACAAATATTTGGCAAAAAAGTTTTTATTTATTTATCTTATTCTTTTACAAATTATATTCATTTCTTAATAAATGTAAATATGTTTGACTGTTCCACTTCATTCATCGTTATTTGAAATTTATTCATATAAACGAATATTTGATTCTTACTATGAAGGCATAAGCGTCATACTTTTTATGCTAATTTATAGGTATTCATGAATTTCATTAGTTAATATAGATAGCTTATTTCCTCATCCTTCATTTAAGGAAATATTTATTACTCAAAGCGTACCAAAATGACATTATTTTCGAATCACTACGAAGTTATCACATTTTTTATTAAACATGAATTATATTCATGTTTACATCATTTTCCATTCAAAAGTTATTTCCAAGAGGCTGTTGCTAACCAAATTGATAGAGTTGTTGAACATAGGGTGAGCTGAAGAAAATTTAGAATAATCAACCAGGATAGAAGGGATCCATGTATTCTTACTACTTGAAGGTAGGGGCTAGGGGCCTTATTGATATATTTAGTATCTTTTTCTAACTTATTTCCATCATTTCTTAAAAAATTAGATTTCAATTCTCCACACTCCTTACTAATATTAGATTCATTTTCTTCACACCTTTGATTGGCAAACGATAAATTAAAAGACTCATCCAGATGTACCATATAAACTATTCCAGGAAGGTATGATTTATAGTGAAGAGTCTCAGTGTCTCATTGGAACTATCTAAATATAATTTCATTAATTATAAATAGTTAATTGTTAATAATAGAGTAACTCCCAAGACGATACTCCATGTCAAAAAAGGAACAAGATAACTATCATCTAGCAATCTTTTTATTTTTTTATCTAACTTGAATGCCATTAATTCAATACAAAACTTCCAAAAATCAGAAAATGTCACCACACTCAAAAGGTCTCCACAACTGAGTATGCTTCTTAATCCACACTTGAATGATATCTCTCTGATATTCAATCCTCTTGAAAAGAAAGACTTGCATGTCTCCAATGGTGTATATACGGAAGCATCGGTTTATACTGTTAATATTTCTTATGGGTCTATCATAATGACGATTGCATCTAAAGCAGGGTCGTTGACGTCAGTGAGGGGGGGGGGGCTCGTCATGGCCCCTTTGATTTTTAAGTCTTTTTAAGTGAAAAAATTTTTTTTTTATAAATATAGTGTTTCATTTTACCAGTTTAATATTAAGTAAAGTGCCACTTCTTCTAAGAGGAAATTATCATTTTAGCCAAACAAGGGCTGTATTTCAAAATTCTTTTGGTATTTTTGAACCCAAGTATGGTTGGTTCTCAAACGTCCCCCCCCCACTCCCATATCAAACACTGTATCGACGGTCCTATGAAATGTATTTTTTTTCGTTACTTATTTAATTATTCCGTACGATTTTTTTTAAAACAAACCATAGACTTAAGCTGAGGAAAATGACGGTATTCATCGTTATATAATGTACAAATATGGCCAAAATACGTTGTGACTAGTCGTACTTCACAACACATATTCAATTCGTGGGAGTGTGGAAGCATCTAATATTATATAGTTAATTAACTATTAATAGTCTATAGTAGATAGTAGATGACCATTCGTGTCTTCTTCTTTCTTTCTTTTTTCATTTGTAGTAATTAATACCTGTGTATAATTGTCTCATTTGATTAATGAATTTTTCAATTATTTCCATCCAAATGTTTCCATTGCTTGACTACAATAGGCTTGCCATCTTGCAAAATAAACAGTGAGAATGTTGAGATTAATAATTTCTTATAAAATGAATTCAATTTTATTACATACAAAAACATGTAAAATTCAGAAATCTGACACGGAGCTAAATTTTACGTAATTGGGCCTCGAAGAACTTTAAATTAAAATCCATGCAATGGTACATAATAGTGTTTTAGTTTTCGAAATCAATTTTGACGGTATCTTTATTTCGTTTTGAAGACCAGAGTTAAAGCAACTCGATAGAAAATGTTCTTTTTTAAAAAAAAAAAAATTTAACAAAAAATAATTATATTTTCTTATACACAAATAGTTTTAATCAAATGATATAAACCCTCTATGGTTTTTCACTTTCTATCCTTTAAATTTTTGTTCTTGTTTTAGTCTATGATAGGCTGTCGTGAAAGACGATTGTTCTCAACAGGTATGACACTGAGACCCAACTTTTTTCATCGTCATTTTTTCCATGATCTATTATCATTTTTATGTAGCCAAATAAAACTATTTTATTTGAACTGCTCATGAAAACAATTAGAGTTTTTTTATTTATAAGAATAAAAATTTATCACCCTTACTATTCTGTATTTGATCACCTCTCTCCAGTAGAAAAACCCTTGCCCCGAAGACTAATACTAATGTATTTTTACAATAAAACAATCAATATCTAATGAAAATTCAATTAAAAGGCCCTCATTTTTTGGAAAAGGTTCTTTGAATAGATAGAACCACTATTTTACAGAAAACAGGAGCCACTTTCCATTGATAAAGTTAATCTAAATTGAAGAGCCCCAAGGATTTTAATTATGTATATGTTTAGATTCCTACATTCAGCTTTATATTAGCCATTTAAATTTTTAATGAGCTATTAAATATACATTCGGCCCTTTTATATTCGTTTTCATTCGCAAGTTGATTGACACATTACACTTTATTGAATGAAGATATATACCTATATGTACGTATAATTATATTAACCTGCCAAATATTGACAAATAATATTGTCAATATGTGTATTTGTTAAGATTTATTTGAAATGTGGCCGGTTTTGGATAGATTAAAAATGTTTTTTTTGTTTTTTTTTTATCTTCAAGCATAGTTTGTCAATATATATTCTAAAATAATTTTATAATCAAGGAGCTGTACATGTGTCTACATATATTAATATATATATATATTCAAATTTGTTTGATTAACTTTGTAATTTAAGTAATTTTCTACTTCGTGGAATAAAATGTTCTCTTTTTTTGATTGAAAGAGAAAGGATGACGTGGAGCTTATAAATAAGATGCACGATAAGTTAGGAAAGTGTATTATAAAGGTGACTTAAACAAATTGATTAAAATTTCAAGGTGTACGTAGCTTCACAATCTTTCCTTCCAACATCAATCACATTTTAACATTACTTCAATCATTACCTTCTCTGAACGCTGGTGAAATGAAATTCAATTAATATTATTTTATCAATTTTTTAAAAACATCGATGAAGCATATTTGTTTCAATTTATAATTAGACTTTGCAAAAGAAATTCTTCATCTTTTAAATAGGAAGCTGGTCTTTTCATTAAACCAGCAGCTGTATCTTCACAGTGCTAATATAGTGCTCTATAGTGCCCTTGATCAGTGTCTAAAGAATCCAAATTCATACACTATCGGACATCTATATATATATATGAATAGTAAGCACTCATCAGACCATCTCCGAGTGACTGAAATAAGAATTTATATTGTACAATTATTAATTCTTATATTTCAAGCACACAGCTTCAGAAGTTTAACATTAAACAAGTCAGGTAACTCCTAAAAAAGTGACCATTGAAGCGGGTTCATCTGTATATGTATGTATTATTTTGAGTGACTCCTGGCGGGGGATTGCCGGAGCATTGACATTGTATTTATGTTATACATTTCCTTTGTGGGAACTGGAATTGACCACTTAGTGGGGGGATATGTTTAATGCAGGATAACGTGAGGCCAGATTTGACTATATGCATCAATACATACAAAAATATACAAAATAAAAGTTCTAAAAAATGATGGATTTTTTTTTCTCCACATTTATTTCTCTCTATCTGACAATTGTAAAAAAAATTAGTGATCCGTTATCAAAATTTGAGCAGTTTCTGATCACTTGAACAAAAATTAGTATGTTAAATACTGTCATTAAATTAAAATTACAGATAACATATAGTTACATGGCTGATTAGTCTAAAGAAAAAAGTCAGACTTTTTTAAATAATATTTGACAAATGATTATTTTTCATTTTGTTATATAAATGTATATATATATTGATACTATAATTAAAGTTAATTTTATTATAATTTTGTAAATATTTTATTAAAAAATATTTAAATATAATACATGTTTATTATTTGACACATGTATCAAGTCAACAAGAAATCAAGTTTATCTGAAATATACTTTAAAAATGAGCAGAACTGCATTCATATTCTTGAAGACATTCTCTTTCGTTTGTATTAATAGTTTATTTTGATTAATATAATAATGACTCCAATAATTGCAACTTGACTATAGGAAAAAAAAATACCAGCCACAATCAAGAGTAAAAAACATCTGGTATTTCGGACTACTATGTAGTTGCTATTACTATGATTCATGGTGAGCGTGATAGCAGATTAAGTTGATTCTTAATAGTTGTTAAACAAATGAACTGGCTTTAGCCAACTACAACTAAATAAATCTCTGGGACCATGAAAAAAATGGATGTTCTTTCAGGGACCAATTCGGCTCCATATGCAGTCGTAGCATTCATCCGATTGCTCTGTTGGATAGACAACAACAATCCTTGGTTTCTCGATTAAATTTTTACATTTTAGCACAAAACCGTACGCAATAGGTTCTAAAACGACTCCGAAATATTTGGCCGTTATATTTATGAAGTAAAAAATTTAAAAGTGGATTTTCTCCTTTTCAATATTTAAAAAAAAAAAACTTGCTTTCTTGTTGACTTGACACACATATATGTATGGTTTTGCAGTTGATTTATTCTTTTAAGCGCTATTTTTCACAGTATATGTAGTTAAAAAAAGCAAACTTGGTTTACGAAGTCTCCTGGTTCTAGCAGTTACTTCTTTAGTTTTCCATCCTTGGCAAGCCCCTCCATAAATATTATTAAAGCTATGTATACCATAGCTTTTTTGAGATTGAAAAACAAGTCAATATCTTTTCTTTTTTCTTTTTTTATCATTCAATATTAAGTTTTAACTTGCATACATGATAATAAGAAAATATATAATAAAAAAAAACAGAAATTGTAAAGAAAATTCGGAGTTAATAATATTCCTTTACAATAATGCATAAATATTTTCAAATAAATAAATAAATGAAATACTCTTTTAGATCAATCAATCATATTGTAAGCAATTTTTTTATAACGTTATATATATATATATATATTATAACAACATGAAAAATCGATAATAATTTGGATAGAAGAAAAATTAGTATAATGACTTACTTTGAAAAGCAATATATTTATATATATATGTATGTACTTATGAAATATTCAAATTGCTTAGCAATAGAACTGTTAAATTTGAAGTAAAAATAAAGATGAAGGTTTTATGCACATACAAACATCATATAGCTTATTTATCAAATATTGTAGTAAGCTTACATATGTACATATATATATATATATATATATATTTAAATCAAGAAAATTCTATATTTATTTTTTATATTGGTAGGGATGTAAAAATCTATTTGATGCATTTTGACGAAAAAAAATAATAATAAAATATAAAAAAAAAATGCAATAAATAGAGGTTGTTCCTTGTAGTACTACATATTTTGTTTCAAACCATGATATGTATCATTTAAATTTATCATCCCTGATAATGATGTTGTAGAAAGGACCCTTCTAGATATTTTGTACGTATATAAAACTTAATTAAAATGGTGTTCTAATTCAGCTAGTTCCTGCCATGTACAACACATTGGCCTAGACAAATCTGACAGCAAACCGAAAATAGTTTTTTTCTTTTCTTTTTTGTGCACATTCTAGGAATATCTCAGAGAGTAATGAACCGTTTTGTAAAAAAGAAATTTTATTTGAGTGTATAAATAACACATAGTAATATGATAAGGGTGAATCCCTGGGATAATCGTCAAAAATAATCATGGAACTCTAAATCCTAAAAACTATTGGTAAGGAGAAAAAAAAGGGAAAAGGTACTTGGTAACCCTGACAATTTGATGAATGTTAGCTGTCATGAAGTTTTACTTTATCAGTTTTTCTCCTATCCTTTTTCAGGGGAAGAATACATGGACGTTCCCTGAGAGCTTTGTTCATTTACAAATTCATACTTACTAGAAGATTATGTAATGGCGAGAATTCATAGTTAATTCGATTAGGTCTTTGATGACTTAATTATTTATTATTGATGGACAGTCTATATATCCCACATATATATACTAATGTAGGGTAAGTGCTACATGTTATCATCTCAAGAATGAATGTATAACGATGACATATTTGAAAAATAAAAGATTGCCCCTACAGATTGCCAACCACTAAGAACATTGCACGTGAAAAAATACTTAGGAGCTCTAATTGAAATACAGAGTGTAGGAGTGTTAAGTCTATAACTTTTGTTATATAGAAAAAAGGTGCATAAAGGATTTAGAAGATGAAAAAGTAAACTTATGTAGATGCTTAGAAATAATTAAAAGAGAGTGAGGCACTTATGATTAAACATAGGCAAAATGTTGGAATGCCAACCCTTGAGTTTAAGTAATGAAAGAAAAAAGTCTGTTGGTAGGAGTACCTTGATAATCATTTTGATATCAGTCTTTCTTAGTATCGTGGAGTCTAGAGTTTGCTAAAGTTATAAGTATCTATTGTGTATTATTTAATATTGTATTATAACCCATAAAATACATAGGTACCAGATAGCAATTTTTTTTTTTTTTTTTTTTTTTTTATATATTTCAAGCAAGCAATTGCGTATATACATATACATGAATAAACATTATAGTCTAAAATTATTGCTTGATGAAAGCTTTAATATAAACACAAAAATCATTAAGTAATTTTTTTCAAAAAGCCTCAATATTAACAATTAAAATTAATAAATAAAACTTGTTCTAAAAGCATTTATGATCGCATAGTCTTTTTAAAATTCTTCAAAACTCGTTTTAAAAACTTTTTATGCTGCAATGATGAAGACGGGAAATATTTGATTTCGTCGCACGCCAATGACCAGGAAATGTTATCTTCATTAGGGATTTTCAATGAGAGAGCTGCATATCTAGCAGAAGCAGCCAAGATTATTGCCCTCAATTCGTTCGTAGCTATAGTCGTATATGTTGTCAACCTTTTTGCAATAAGAGCCTTTATATTTAGTAGTGCGAAGTCAATAGCTCGTGTGTTTGCTGGATATCGAACACTTCTTTTTGATAGTCCGAAGAGTATAATACCTTTAATTAAATTCGGTGACGCATTTTCCAAGCCCTTCACGTTGATTTGGAGAAATTTCCGTAAAATTTTGGTAGGGTGACATTCAGTAAATGCATGCAGAACATCGTTGAAGATCTTCCCGCAGTCCTTACATGGTCGATGGAATTGGATGCAGTTGTTGGATATCTGCAATTGAGCCGTGAACTTTCGGCCGTCCGATATATATTTCAGAGAAGATAAAATTTTAAATCTCCATTTATGAGGAAGACCCAACATTTCAATAAAGTATTTGACAATATTTTCTGCTTTGTCAATGGGTTCCTCAAAAGACATCTTCAGATGCCAGGGTTTTGGCATAAGATGGCAATTTGCCGATCTATTCAAAGGGTAGCGAAAACGTCCATCATTGAAAACTAAGTCCTTGTAAAAATCGTGGATGCTAAATATATTCTGATTCAGTGCTCTCTGCTCTAAAATACCGGCTGGCTCAAGATTTTGAAAGAAAAAACGCTTATTAAAGTTTTGTCGTATAATATCCACAACGGAGTCATTTTCAAAAATTGGACTGGCACTCCAAATTATTCTTTGAGCGGTCCCCCATATCGAAGAGAGTCCAGAAGTGATATCATTAGTGAGGTTTGTCCCTATCATGAGTCTATTGTATAAAGGGTTCACTGATACTATTTTCCTCCATTCGAGGTCGGGGTTAGCAGAAATATCTATAAATATATTTATGTAGATTTTAGGAATTATTTTACCCAATAAAGTTATTCCTCCTCCAAGTAAATGTCTGGGTCGTTTAACAGCGTTTAAATAATTTTTATGAAATAGCTTTCCCAACCATTTTTCCTCTTGTTTTATAGCATTTTCAGCAAACCAGGGAGACGATGAAGCCTTGTACAGTACTATAGGAACAACTTGTGAATTATATAAATCTATCCTTTTCTGTAAATTGAAATGTCTCCATAATTCAACTCTCTTGCACACGGTGTTATTTAATGAAAACCAGTTAGACCTATGTACGCCCTGGCTATCCCATACAATGCCAAGAATCTCAATTTTCTTCTTAATGACGCAGTTTTCTATTTTATCATATTCCAAAGGGTTCCAACATCCAATTGGAAGAATGCAAGTTTTATGTATGTTAAGTTGAAGGCCAGATCTCTTTTCGTATCTCTTAAAGAACTCTAAAATGACGCTTATTCTTTTCCGGATCTGAGCTTCTGAGTTAGCTTCTACTGATAAAGTAACATCGTCCGCGTATGCATCAATTAAGTGCGGTTGGTCAACAAATGACACTCCGAATCCCGTAAATTTTCTTTTAAGTTGAACGATTAAGTCCTCAAGAGCCAAGATAAATAAAAGAGGAGCAGACGGGCATCCTTGCCTACAACTTTTTTTTAAAACGATAAGGTCACTTTCTAACCCATTTAGCGAAATAGAGGATGATCCATTTAATAAAATAGCTCTGACTGGATTAAAGAATCTTTTTGGGAGCAGTTTTTTAACTCCTTCCATGATGAGACTATGATTAATTGCAGGCTCGCTTCTTCGCCTTAACAAATTACCCATCCCTACTTATAAGTAGAAATGGGACTTTTGTAGAGAAAAATGACAGTTTTATGATTAGATAAGGAAAAAACGGTTGGTACTATTGTGTTATTTTTTGAATTTCTTTTCATTCGTTATGAAATAAATATCTCTCTTTAAAATGAAAATTTTTAAAGAATTCTCGCCTATTTTTGTTCCAGATATTTAAAAAAATGTATAATGTATCTATAAACATAATATTATTCCTGCAGCTAGTGCTATCTAGATAATAAATAAGGTCCTTTCTTGGGCAGATATACTAAGTTATAAAATACACATACATATACCCCTACAAAAGGAATAAAACACAAGACACAACATTAAGATAACAAGGACATCTTGATTAAGATATAATAATAAGCTTTATACGACAAATGAGTAATATAAGTTTCTTTTGAATTCAGTGTACGTGACCTTGTACTCCTACTATATCCAGGGTTCAGCTGATATAGCTATAGAGAGTTTTTTCATGACGTCATCATAGTGAAATTGTGCCATATTGGGGACATTAACATTACAATTTTATACAAAATTTTGTACTATTTTTTTTTAAGGGAAATGAAATGATTTTTGATGATTAAATAAACATTTTTTTTTATTCCACATATTTTTAGCCCATATCAGTGTTATGTTATTATTATACATTCAAATTTACATGGTGTTGACAATAAACTAACAATTACTTTTGTAAAGATAAGATATTTTTACTACGATTATTACTCCAGTTACCTTTCCTGCTTCTAATTGATCTCAAAGAAGCTTATTTCATAAGGGTGTTTCCACACCCTATAACATTATATTTTATTCCAATATCATTTTTCTTTGCCCTCAATTTTTACTATTCAATACAACTCCTTAGTTTCATTTCACATTACTTTTCATTTTTAAAGCCATTTGATTAAAGTTGCTGAATTTCTTTCTTCTTTTTTTTTTTTGGAAAATTTGTCTATTTTATTTAATAAATATATCAGAATTTATTCTTCAATTTCTGTCAACAGTAAAAATGATATATACGGAGACGATAGCAAAACAGATTACAACTAATATACCAAACGCTACAACATCTCAAATTTCTCTTTAATAAGTGAGCATTGCATTTTGATAAAGTTTATTTAACTGAATGCATGAAATTCAATAACTCTAATGAATTAAATTGCTTTAAGCCCAATAAAAAAGTGACTACATTATTACAAAAAATATTAGAAAAATGATACTTTTACCCCCTTTAAATCAGTTTTTGAGTATGCTTAGATACACATATATATATTTAGAACAAAAATTAATAATGCAGACTCCATATTATGTATTTTGGAATACCAATGAACGTATATGAAGAAAGGTTGAATATCCCTGGTGTACATATTATTATCTAGGGACTATGAGCATAATTATTATAACTTATAAATAAAAAGCTCATTAAAATATGAATATATTTTAACAAATTATCGTTTTATAACCTAAAGTTCTCTTGAGTTAATTTTTTAATAGTATAAACCTACTTAAGGTCTACATATTAAAAAGTCATTAAATTATGTGACAGTGGAGTGAAGTTTTGTCATTTTTTTTTTTTTTTGATGAATTAATATGAAATGTCTTCCCTTGCCCCCTCGGGCAATTAAGAAACCATAGACAATACTTTATAGACCAACACAAATTTTAATATTAAAAATAATATGTACGTTCAATTTATTTTGGTTAGTAAAGGAGTAAACACTTGAGATCTGATGATTTATGAAAATACTTTTATTCAATTGATTAATTGTCAAATGTTGTATTAATTAATATATGAATTAAAAAAAATTTATTTATAAAAAGACACAAAATATCCACGAAATTTATAAAAGTATAAAAAAATGAGGCCCTTGTTATTTTCTTTGAATATAGAAACAATTTCCAAAGTAATAATTGACAACATAAAAACAAAACTCCAGAGTTGTGTATACTAATTCCATGCTAATTAATGTGCCAAAGAAAATAATGACATTTCTTTAAGAGAGTTTGATGGGAAATCATATTTGACTACTACTACTAATTATTATTATTATTATTATTAACTGTTATTGTTATGGAAATTATTTCATCCTTTTGAAGTATTCGTATTTTTTTCAACCAAATATCTTAAAAGTGCCTTCAATATTTTATGAATACAAAGAACTTATAATAAAGTTTTCATCCATGCACAGAGAATTTGTATCTACGTTTGACATTGCCTCATGGAATAATTTTAGTAAAGGGTTTCATCCACCATACCCATGACTTTATTGATACAACTTCAAAAAATATACATATCCTTTCAGACAATTTTACACATTTAGATCAAGTCTTAACGAGATACATACATACATACATGTGTGAAATAATCGATACAAATGTAGACCTTCGTGTTTATTTGTTTAGTAGATAGAGTCATTCTTGTTAGAGGAGTCGTCACAACATTTTGAATGGAAGTTTAAAGTATTTTCATCATGAAATGAATCAAAATTAAACTCTCTCATTATTGAGTGCAAATAAATGAATATTAAGATCTTCAAAATCATAGATGAACGTAAATTGTAAGTACTTAGTGTTACGTCGCGTAGGTACATTTAGGAATGTAAAAAATATGCAAATGGGGTGTATAAAATAAAAAGAAAGAGAAAATCATCAACCTGGTAACTCTGACAATTTGATGAATGTTGAGAGGGAAGCAGCTTGAGCTGTCATGACGTTTGACTGAGCTAGTAGTTGCTATTCTCCATTATATATACAACAATAAATAATAACATAGATGAGAGGCAGAAAATTTACTCAAATTAATGTTAGGAAATTATATATTTTTAACTAATAATTATACGAGGACTTGAGCCCTTTTTGTTTACATTTTATTTGCTTTATCAACCTTAATGCATGTATTCCTTCATGCCAGATCTTTACTATCAGGTAGATGTTCTCCCTTCAGTAGTAATAAAGGAAAAATGATAACAGCTTTGGAAAACAAAAAGTACTGTTGTTTGAAGTGCCAACTCCACAAAATTTCGCACGCGGCATTTTTGCATATTATTTACATTCCTACTTATAATACAAAGTCAGAAATAACTGCAATACCTATCACCTATAACTACTGCAATTAATATATGTACTTACATATGTGTGTAGATAAACTTATACATAATACAACTTCTTAACCCAGGCTTAATCTATTGTTTCTTCCTTGAGACTACAGCCATTTATTTATTTTCTTGATCTACTGAATGCTTATTATAACTCATTATTTTTCCCTAATTATTATCAAAATTAGGGTACTACCCAGTGGAAGCTATGTCCATTCGTATTCCTCATGGAATGATGTCGAGCATAATAAAATAACTTTTTAAATAGAAATTTGAATACTTATTCGATGGATGGATGGAATGATTAAAGTAACTATAATTAGAAAGGAGTCACTCATTGAATCATTTACATTCACTCATTGAGTTATACAGGGTTTTTCAATCGGGATGACGCAGTTTTATTTCATTAGGTACGGCAAACTTCCTTTAGAACAAGTTGTCCTTGAAAAACTTCCAAACAAGTGTACAATAGTCAATATTTTGTAATCAAGTGATATCAAATAATTAAATAAATATTAACACAGTAGGTAAAAAGAAAATTTACTTTACATATCTAGTACCTATTTCTAGGTAAAATAATAAAAGTAACAAATATCTATCTATATATATATATATATAAAAGATACAATTCTATCCACATTCGAATTCTATGCTTTTACTCTGTTAAAATAAAATAACTAATATATCATGTGTAGTCAGAATTAATATATTATGTATTATAGAGAAAAAAATGCATTAAGGGATATATTTTACTCAAGAAAATACCAAATTAAATATATAAAAAATATCTAATTAATTTATTGTGGAGCTTATAAATTAAATTAACGTTATCTTTTGTGTTGTGATATCCCTTGCTTGAATCAACATTTTATTACAATCCTATAAAGAAAAAAAAAAACAATATTTTGTAATATGAGTTTATGATGATTTAAGATCAATAAAGCAAATTTTTGTTTCCTATATTATAATTATAAGAATTATTATTAGATAATACAAAAAAACAAAAAGAAAATATTAATATTTGTATTATTTTGATAGTCTATTTATTATCATAAAAGGCCCCTCTGATATAAGGCAGAATAATACATCTATGTGCATACGTTAATTGAATATTTAACTTTCCTAACAATTTTTGACTTACCTACATATTATATATATACAGGGTAAGTGTGCTCTTTGAGAAGAAACTTCGGGTGCGAGAATAAAATAATAAAGTATATTAATCCAGCTTGCAAATGGCGTTAATTTTATTAAATTCGGTTCATTAGTTTTTGAGATATTTAAGCTAACAAAAAAGTAAATTTGGCTGTCAAAGATCCCACTCACCCTGTATATATGTAGTTGTAAAATGACTCGGTTGTTTATAGAAAGAATACCTACGTTTTTGAATCATCATTATTCAGTCGCATAATTGGTATTATTATCGTTGAATACATATTTTACATATTTATGTATGTACATATATTCGTAATTAATTAATTCATTTATGTAACATTTTCTGTCTCTTTCTATCCATATTTAATTAATATTCTTTACTTTCATCATTCATAGATGATTTAATGTCGCCATGGTAAATAACTGCAGAATGTCTTTAGATGTGAATAGTAGGAGATACTTATATATATATATTTTGGAACAGTGCAAAAACGTTCATTCATCAAGTTTACATTTTTGGGGACTCAAACGACGACTGGGACCCTGAGATTTCATGAGAATGAAATATATTGCTTCATTTGCAAAATGTTTTCTCACATTAATTTAACTTTTGAGTTGAAGTCTGCTATGTATTTTATCGATACGAAGAGTTCGAAGACTTTATTAATTATCAATACCTATCATTTCTATGAAGAATCAGGATTCAAAGAGTTTCTTTAGTCCTGGGAATGTAAATTTAATAGCAGTGAACCCTCGTTTATTGCAGGGGATACGTTCCAAAGATAATCCGTGATAGGTGAAATCCGCGAAGTAGTTAGCTTTATTGTTTATTGTTATTTTACAATGCAATACTGTACTGCAGAATAAAACAAAAACAAAACCTCTTTTCAGGCCTGTGCCTCTTCGTTGTAGCGTTGATCTAATGAAAAACCAATACCAACTTTTTTCACTTCTAGACAACAGTAACGCCTCTGAGTCAATCAGGATTCAATGTACAAAAAGAATTGCAAAAAATTACGCGAAGCCGCGATAGGTGATGCGCGATATAGCGAGGGATCACTGTAAGACATTTATGAACTATCCCAAAAAATGTTTATAATAAACATCTTGCGTATAGTAAGTAAATTGTAAGAATGATAGTCTGAGAACATTTTAAACTTCTCTTTGTATGGCAGCACCGAATCGTTTTGGCTAAAACCTTTACAAAAATTCAACTTACATTCATTGCTTATTTAAAATATTCATTTTGCATAAAAATAAGATTTATGGTTCAAATTCATTTAAGCCAAAGATATAAAAATTTATCTCTCTGAAGCCAGAATAAAAAAAGATTCTACGATTTATAAATCTTGTTAGAGAATTAAAAAGTTATTTTCTTTATGATATAAAATTTAGCTTATGCTTATGGTAATTCAAGATTTTTTTATCTTCCATACTCATACATAGAGATGTGAAAATGTAACAATCATGTGAGACTGAGTATTAGCCACTTCCGTTCTAGTCTTAATTAATATATAAAGAGTCTACTTTATTTTAACTTTAAAAAGTTTAACCAATTTAAATAATATTAAATACATCTTTTTCCATAATACACAAATGCATGATTTTACTTAATTTGAAATGTGAAGAAATATTTACTAATCAAGCGTATCGTCTATGAGAATGAAGAAAAAATGATAAGAACTATAAAATTAAATAAAAATAGAAATAATACTGAGTAACAGCATGCCCGTAGCCAACTGACATGACTTAGCTGTTTTAAGTCATCAATTACTGAGAAGGGATTTCTTTTACACATCTCTCTGGTGAGATTTATTTCTGGGGATAGGAATTTAGTTGTGTGAGAGAGTGTGCCCACAATTACTCTCTGGTGCCCCTAGATTTTATCTGTTGATTGTTATTTGATATTATTAAATAGTACGCAATAGCTACTGATAATTGTAGCAAGCTCTAGACTCAACAATATAGTGAAAATTGAATTCAAATTGACTATCTAGATAGAGGAGTACCAACTGATATTTTTCATTATCTTGCTTACTTAAACTCAACCCATTTCTAACTATTTCAATTCAATTTCCTTGTGCAACCCTGTTTTCTTGTCCTCTAATCTGTTTTGCTAGCTGTGATGGCTTAGAGATGTTTAAATTCATATTGTTTTTGCAATTATTAATTTCAATTAATGATTCAAAAAACACTTATAATCCAATCATCTTTTGACAATCATGGTTCTCTATTCAAAATTTCATCTCTCTAGAAGCTACCAATATGAAGTTCCCTTTAAACAAAAAATTATGACGAACGAACAAACATTCTGTTCCACATATGTAGAGAAGGCTATGACTCTTAAAGTCTGATGGAAACCCATCTGCCTCCGTAAAATAACACGGGTCAACAAATTTGAAATGTCAAAAAATCCTAAGGGATATAAATATAATACAAAAACTTACAGATTATCATTTTTAAATATACAAAAATGAGTATCCTTCTAGGCTTCGATTAAAGTTGAAGATGAAAAATGGACCAAAAAAGCTCAAAAAGTAGGACTCCATTTCTTGAAAACCGTTGTTGGACTCTTGAAAAAAAAAGTTACAGATTTGAAATTAGTCTGCAAAACTGTATGAATAACTTTTATTATGATTATACCCCTTAGGATTTTTGACCTTTTGACCTTGTGTAATCAATCTTTGCAGATTGAGACAAGATTCCTAACAGTCTTCATTACCCATTGGCGTTGTATTGATGATTTTTGTTCAAAATTTTTAAGAGCTCCTTGAATTGCAGAATGTTCCTGGTATATGTAGACATCCTCATTTCCACTCAATAGCTGTTTACATGTCTTTGATCATCAATTATCACAGATAGTTTTACAGAATAGGATCGGTGAGGCAATAAATAATTCCATTTAGAAGCATTAAAAAAAAACAAGAGAACCACTTCAACATACTATGCACATCGTAAGCAAGTCTCTAAATTTTGATGATCATTAGATAATGGTATCACATTAGGTACAAAGATGAAGCAAGAGGTAAATCGATGGAGGAGGGGGAGGGAAATAGAAAGGATCTAAGAACAATAATAATTTATAGGTATTACAAATAGAAGATAATTCAGCCTCATCTATGGAGAGAAACAGCATTCGTGATTGCTTTTATGATGACGAATCATCATTAATTAAAATAGTTAAATTGACTCAAGTCTCCCAAATTAAAATGACATATATATTAATATATTCAAATATGAAAACTGTTTATTTTTTGTATCCGTCTTTGATATTTTAACTTTTTCAACTCTATGGTTTCTAAGAGAACACAAGAAACTAAGAATGAAATAAAACCAATTTTCAAGCAACTCTATCATCATTTTCAAGTGTTTTGATGTAATATTACATACATACATACAAACATTTGCCTACTACTTA
This sequence comes from Lepeophtheirus nordmannii, assembly GCA_963680855.1. Taxonomy (NCBI): domain Eukaryota; kingdom Metazoa; phylum Arthropoda; class Copepoda; order Siphonostomatoida; family Caligidae; genus Lepeophtheirus; species Lepeophtheirus nordmannii. Next base: position 3,115,978 of record OY804525.1, on the reverse strand, counting down.
TTTATCTTAGGTTCTCAGTTTACAATGTTAAATGTATATTAAATTGTAAGTTAATAGCTTTTTCCCGTAATTTAACTTTTTTTATTTTTTTATAAGATAATTTATTTCTTTGTTTAACCTATGCAGTATAATTTATTCAATAAGTAAATTCGGTCGATGGATGTACATTTGTATTTATCTTGCATGATATATATACATATACCAATGTACCTACCATTAGGTATTATTGCAATATGCATACATACATAGCCATACGGTAGATAAGTATACGTAGAGGCAATATCATTCTTTATTAATTAAATACAGTAGCTCAAAAAAAAAAATAATATGTTAGAGGGTCAATGTGAAAAATGATTTGAATAAAAAGATTGTCAAAAAAAGAAGATATTGAGATGTAAATCTTATACTAGAATAGCTCTTGAAGCTAAAAAGTTCGTGTCGCCATTTTGTTTTGCTGGTGATGTGCGTGAAGAAGGTGAGATATTATATCTCAGATATCTCTATCGTATCTAATATACATTATGTTATCAGAAACGATACTTGTCACACATTTCAATCTGTCTGCATTGATAAATACAATCCAACTAGAGAAACATCATGTGTACTACTATTATGAGAAAAAAATAGCGGGAAATTTGAACTGTATTTTTGGGGGATTCTGATGAGAATAAAAATTTTATTTTTCGTATGATGGGACTAGCGATGATAACATCAGTGCGTAAGTACGTGTCAAAATATTTATTAGTGCTTGACATACGTGTCCTTTTGTAAACAGCTAAAATCGATTTTTTCGTTTTGTAAAATGTAATTGTGAGAATTGTAGTCAAAAAAAAAACTACAATGAATATTTCAGACACTATTCTTTATAAATTTTGAGAATCACTGGTTTATGTCTCGAGATACATAACCTATTACTCAAGAGCAGATATTTAATTTTAAAAGCATATTAAAAACTCAGCAGTTATTTTTCTGTAATTATTGACTTTCATAAAATTTTTGTAACCTTTTTAAAAATTTGAAAAAAAAAAACGTTGGTACATGTGCAATGTGACGAGAGGGGGGGGACTACTATCGAGGGGGATGAAATGAGTTTTGATGATTGAATGAAGATTTTTTGATTCCTGATATTTTTTTTGCTCATAGTTGTATAATTGAATTAACAGCGTTGTTAATATCGGTAACCAGTTATATGAATTTGGAGGAGGAAATCAGTCTTCTCTGTATCGTTGATTGCTACTATTATAGGCAGTTCAGAGAAATCATGAAGGCGAAAAAACTGTACTTCTTTCTCATGGATAAATGACAACTCAAATTTTTTTGAGTCCTCTCAGTACCGATTAGTTATTGAATATTTTTTAATATTGACAAATAACAATCAACCAATTAAGTGAAACAATGGTACCAGATGGTAATTGTGGGCATGTTCTCTCACGTTAACAAAATGTTTACTTATTAGTCAGTATGCTTGGGCAAAATATAGAAATGGACGAACCCTATTTGATAAATTTATGTATCCTAGGGCTGGAATAAAATAGAGATTTTGTATATTCCCAGCATAGGTGGAAGTTTCAGGTTGACTAGTGGAGGTATTGATTGAAACGGGTATAGAAAAATTTATCGACATCAATATATCGATCATAATTTCATTGACCGTCAATTCATCGATGGAAAAATTCATCAACTTTTTTCTCCCAATGAATACATTCAATATCTTAGAGTAAATTCGTGTACACCGATTGCTACCTCTGATTAGATTGTTAACCACATGATGAACAAGCTTTTAATTATAATTACTCGTTTCCTATTTGAGTGCTTTTTTACATTCGTCAAGTTCACATCTATATTGGTAATTATTTTAAATCTAATTAACTCTGATAGAAATAAACCTTATTCTAGACCAATCGTTTTTTGCTTCGTTCAATTCGCAAGGAGAGGGATTTATTAAGTTAAAAGAGTTTCTATTAACTTGGAATAACAAAACAACACCCTTCAAAAACTAAAAATGAATCTAATTTACGGTTTTTTGTAAAAGTTTCAAAGTTGGTTGTCGTACATTTTTGATTTCTACATAAATGGAAATTTTCCGGATTTATTGATATCAATGAATTGATGTCGATATATTTACCGGACACCGATAGGGACAGTGTGAAATGTTTCCAAGTCGAAGTTGAAGATAGCACTATAGTAACATTGTTGCTTTAAATTGTCTTCAAACTGCAGTCATACTTTATCATTATAGATCCAATCAAAACCTTGATAATGAATTAGATATGACCCACCTCTTTGCTCTTCTCAAGTTTACATTTGTGGATCCATTAACTGGAGCTAATCATATCTGTTGCATGTATTATTTTATTATAAATTGTAATGTTGTTTTAATTACGTTATTTATGGAATTGTTGTAATCATAAACTTTTTGTATTTGTTGAAGTTTTTAAATACAGTTCATATATTTATTTATAATTGTATTCAATTGTTGTTAATTTTATCAAAATATTTATTGAACTAACTGATGTTACATTTTAACCCTACTTCATGTTTGTTCTTTTCTTAGTAGTGAAATTTAACATTAAGTTTTGCATTTTAATTGAAATTAAAAGTATACTAAATATTTATTAAAAACTCCAATGATTATCTAATTTCCCATGGCTTTAAATGATGTATGGTCGATAAAGAATTAACTTAAAATTATAAATCCTTTATAATTTATTTGCCATTAATAACTTCCACATTGTTTTTAAATGAGGAGGGATCAGAATTGGTTATACAAACTGTAGGAAGGATGAAGAAAACGTTACATTGATGACAAAATACTTGAAAAATAATATATTTGACAGATTCATATTAAGAAGCTGGAGAAAATATGGTTTTGAAGATAACATATTTATAGCTAGCTTCTAATATATTAAATCTCAATATTACAGCTTGAATGTAATAAATGGTAAGTTAAATAATACAATTGACCTAAGGAAAAATAAGGAGAGTCATAAACTTTTTTTTTTACTTCTATAAAATTATCAACACATTCATGATTCATTCATTTATTTTTTACACATTTTTGATCCATAAAAGTCAAAAGACAAAAAATTAAGTTATTTTTTTGTTTTTTTTTTGCACAAGTTTGATATAACAAATAAGATATTTTTTTTACTTGTTAAAATCTTGCATGCAAAAAAAAATCCTTATCTGCACTTTAAGTAAACTCCTTGCGGCCCGGTATAAATAACCACAAAAGTCATTTTGTTATTCATATTTAAATATAACATTTGAAGAAAGGATTGTTTTTAATCCTTGCATTGCTTTTTCTCAAGATTGAATTAATCTAAATTAAATATAAATCCATAATTGGAATAAACAATAAATTTTGTTAAAAATAAGTTTATTTTCAAGTGTTGTTATTCCTGTATTTGTTCATTCTTAAAAATCCTACCAAACCTGCAAAAAACTCAAAAATAATAGGAAAACATTTGTATTAAAAATTTGTTGAAAATTATATTTGCCTCGGTTTTTTGTTTGTTTTAGTTTATTAAGGATTTGTTCATACTTTATTTTAGTTATATATTTTTTGTAAGCCTTTTATTTTTTTTAAAAAAAGAAGTATTTTAAAAATTAATTTCCTCCACTGCTAAGAAGCAGGCAATTAAAAGAAAATACTTAATTATGATGTTAATTAATAAAGGGGAAAAAATATATAAGATATCGAACCTGTATGATTTTTTTTCACTTATTTAAGGAACAATGTATATTATATACATTTACGTTTATTCGAGTGTTCTATCTGGTATGGGACATTTTTGAAATATTTCAATACTTCACCACCAAATAACCTCTGAGGTATTGTGCAGAGTACACATACCTAATTTGATTTCACGTATGCAAATGAATCTTCCTTTAAAATGTTTTAGTTCAATGTACATTTTATATATAAAGGGAACACTTGAAAAGTAGAGCTCGACTCATATGGATTTTTTAACACTGATACCAATTATATTTAGAAAAAAACCAATATCCGATTTTTATATAACCATTTTTTTCCCCTTTATACGCAGCAGGTATAGTCATCTTGACATACATTAGAGCAAAAAGTCTAGTACTCGATAAAAGCTCCTTCATACTAAGAAACAAATAAAGCAGAAGAATCAAAGTATAGAAACAATATTACAAAAAAATAAAAAAAATAAATTAAATCCAAAACATTTGAAAAAAAAATTAATAATAAAATAACGATATTAGGAAATAAGATTTTTACTATTTGAAGAATTATCCAAGTCCTTTAATAATTTTGATACGTGCTTATATATTGGGTATACTGTCAAAGAGTTTGGAGTCTTTCTTGAATCTTTTTACGTTTTCATCATTTGTTTTTGTTCGTTTTTTTATTACAATACTTTTTTTTCAGAGTTTTAATGCCTTTTTTTTAAAAAAAATCAACTTCTTTCAATACTCACTTTTTGTACATATATCAACAATAATACTGATTACCGATTATTCACTCACAAAGACAATAATCAGTCGATTAAATCAATGAACCAATCAACCGATCGATCTCTACTTTGAGTACTAAAGCGCTTCTTTGTTTATACGTAAGTAGATATGCATAAAAAGTCTATGGATGTAATTTTAAAGGGAAAAAACAGAAAAAAGAGAGTTCAGCCATTAATATTATCTACAGTGATTTTATTGATGTCCAAACAATGTAAATAAGTCTTTTTTTTTTGGCATTTTTTACCCAGGGCCTTAAACCTGGCCTTGATCAAGATCAACTTCAAGATTCGGAACGAGGGCATCACTCTGCTCGAGGAAGTGACTTGTCTCTTGTCCATCATTCAGGAGGTCCATGAGAGTCTGACCATACCCAAATTTGTCAATAAACATGAGGAGATCTTCAAAAAGAACCCAGCCTATGAGATGATGAGTAATATTAACTCGGTGCTCTCTGGCAAAGAATTTCCCTGGCTTGAAGGAGAACCCCAACCTCATAACTAGGAATGTAAGTAATATGCAAATGGGGTGTGTAAATTAAAAAAAAAGAGAAAAACAACCTGGTAACTCTGACAATTTGATAAATGTTGAGAGGGTAGCAGCTTGAGCTGTCATGATGTTTTACTGAGTTACAAGCTACTATTCTCCTTTATGTAAACGAATGAAGACATCAATAATAAACAATAACGTTATGTATACTATAGATGAGAGGCAGAAAATTAACTTATATAAAAATGTTATATTTTTAACCAATAATTATGCGAGGACTGGAGCCCTTTTTTCCTTTACATTTTATTTGCTTTATTAACCTTAATGCATGTATTCCTTCATGCTAGATCTTTACTATCAAGTAGATGTTCTCCCCTCAGTAATAATAAAGGGAAAATGATAACAGCTTTGTAAAACAAAAAGTACCAAATGATGAAAAAGAGCCAACTCCACAAAATCTCGCACGCAGCATTTTGCATATTATTTACATTCCTACTCATAACCATCTTCAGCTCTGCGTACATGACATCCAAGAGAGTCTTCAGTACCTTCAAAGATCTCCTCACCAACAAGAGGAACAGGCAAATGGACAACTATCTAAGGGACCGGATGATTATTCAGTAGAATAACAAAGGTCAACAAATTTGAACTTTCAAAAATTCTAAAGAAATAAGTATTATAAAAGTTATTCAGTTTTATGAACCCTTAATTGAGAAGAAATCGTCCATCTAAATGTGTAAGCTTTCATTCAATTTTGACTTAAAGTCCACAAGAAATATAAGACTTGGTAGAGCTACTTAAGTAGTAGCGTGCAGAAGGATTAAGAAACCAGCTGACATCCTTCTGCACTACTTAAGTAGTGGACTTTAAGTCGAAATTGAATGAAAATTTACACATTTAGATGAACGATTTCTCATTAGTTAAGGATTATTATCGGGTGCTTAACATTTCGTTTGAAAGCTGTGGGTCTCAGCACTTGAATGCATTCCTTATTAATCCATTTCATGTAATATTCAATAAATTATTTAAGTACAAAGGATTTGGCTGACTTTTGATCCTACTCTAGCCGCCATTGCACTCGGGAGTCCCTTTGGTAAAAACAAAGACAAGAAATGGAATTTGCATTAGATATACTAGTGGATCATCATTTTTTAATGCACAAAACGAGTATGTTTCTAGGCTTACATTGAAGTTGAAGTTGGAAAATGGGCCGAAAAAGCTAAAAAAGTAGGGTTCGATTTCTCAAAAACCGTCAGACTCTCAAAAAAAAATTACAAATTTGAAATCAACATGCCTAATGTTCAGGGTTTTTGACTCTTGATCAGTGTAAGGGACTACTGATTGAATGAAAAAGTGTATATTCAATAGCATTTTAATTCTAAAATACATACTAGTTTGCTGGATTTATTTGCATTTTGGCCTTTTTTATGGATCATTTGGGCATCATAGTGATATTGATTCATTTCAATCATAAATTTTGAAAAAAAAAAAAAAGAAAGTTTGACGTACTCATATACATATATACAGTCCTTAAAACACCTGGGAAGTGGGGGGGGGGGGGAGGATTTATTATACACCATTCTCATTCCTCTCACTATAAATCCAACATTTCACTTTATTTTACACTACAAAAATATTTTACTACGCATATTGATTCCTATTTACAATGCCAAATAGATTCTGGGTACAATCTCTAACATAAAAAAAGTGACAAATTAATATATGCTCGTATGTAAGACTCTACAAATTTATTATGTAGAAATATATATTTAATTTATTGTTGCTTTAGAGCATTAAGTTACAAAGTATTCTATTTATATAATTATTTATATTTTCTTAAATGATATATGAACAAAATATTTTACTCATTGTAATTACATTTTGAAATCATTTACAAAATAAACAGAAGAAACACAGTTGCAAATGAAACTGTACCTTGTAGAAATGTACTTCCAATAAAAACATTTTTAAGTGGAAAATATGGGAAATAGAAGGCTCAAGTTTAGTGCTTTTATTCCAACGTATAACTTGAAAAGGTATGGATATACTTTATTGCAGATATTAAGCAGAGTTCTAAGATGGAATAAAGATATTTTACTCCTCTCTAAAAAATAGCAATATGTATTTTATATAAATAAAATTCACAGTATGTGAATTATTATTAGAACTGTAGAGTAGATAAAGAAAATATTTTAATTTTTTGTTTGTTGTTGTTGTTGAACTGAGAAAAAAGGTTGAATGAATAAAGTTAAAAGAATTATTCTTTTGTTTTAAATAATAATATATTTCCAAAATGCTAAGAATTTAAAATTCTTAAAATCATGGATATATTTTCCTTTACTTTCATGAGTTTAAAGTGTGAATAATTTAATACTCATAATTCATTATTAATTATGTACATATTACTTTGAATAAAACTCACTTTGTGTTATATACACTGTGTGAAGGGAAAATGTAATGTTGTTATTATTATTATTATTATTATTCAATTATACAGAAATATATGACTTGAAGGAGCTTACATGCACTATTTGGCAAATTATAAAGCCTTATAAGATTATTGCTTACCTTGTAACTTAATTTAACGTAAATACGTGATTAACACATTAAATTAAATGTACTTTTGATGTAGTTTCAAAATTGATATTTTAATGGACTTTACAGCCTGAACTTTATTTCAATTCAATTCGTTCAAATTTATTAAACTAAAGGGGAAAAAGTCCCGATTCATATTCTAGTAATTGGAGTAGTCTATTTATAAAATTTACTGTCCTCTCTGGATATTCGTTTAAATACAAAAAAATGTATGACACTAGGACAATTTGTAATGAGTCATTTCGGCGAAAAAATTACGTACTTATATTAAGTCTATACCTATGAAGTGAGACTTTCAGCTTTTAGGCAACAAATGTTGTGAAGAGTATTTTTAAAACATCCCAAATGTGTTATTTCTGTTTTGCTTGTTATCTGACAACTATATGTGAAGTTTCATGCAACAATTTTTTTTTTGTTCTTAACAACTATCTTATTTCATAATTTCAAAACAAATGACACGTTTTACTCCTTCTAATTTTGTATGTATATTGATTTATGAAATAAACACTCTACTTTCAACCAACAAGAAGAAATAAAGAAAATGGCTAAAAATCAATTGGTATTTAGGCAATTATTTCCAACATTGGAATTATTCTTCACATAATTATATAGATTTCCTCACAGCTGAACAACAACTATCAAAAGTTAATCCAATTAACGTTAAAAACACTAATAAGGAAAAGAAAACCAGAAAAAGGACAGCTGAACACAAAATACCCAGTAAGTACAGGAGTCAAAACCATCAAGTGAATGTTTTTTTTACTTTTTTTCTCTTCATGTAGCCATAAAAAAATAAAATTTGTAAAAAAACCACAAATAAAAAAATATGAAAAACAAATGTATGTTATAAACTATAGTCAAAAAACAAAACAAAATCAAACAAATAAATTAACTTTATTCCTTCTAAAAATGAGTAGAGTCATCAGAAGCCAGCTAATGTTGTTGTGAGCTGCAAAAGTTTTTGCTTTTGGTTCTAATACTGGGAGTAAGTTTAAGTTAGATGCACCCTAATTTAACACAACATTTTATATCTGTTTGTATTTTTAACAAATTGTGTATCAATGCAATCTATTATACTTTAGTACTGTTTCCATAGTCAAGGACGAATGTATAAGGAGTACAAATTAGTTCCGTTCGTTTTTAAAAGATACCTCTAACTACTATAAATGGTTCATAATGATTTCTAATTTCGATAGTTTCAAAAAGGTTAGACAGGTTTTAATAGTATTCACTTGATATCACTTTGAACTTCAAACAAAAAACTTGTTTTTTACTATGTTGAATATGTCAAATTTTGTAGTAACCAAGCAAATGAAAAAAAAAAGTGCAGCTAAATTGTATAAAAGGTGTGTAAAAATTTATAAAGACTATATTCTAACTGATCAATTAATTAAAAAACAGTTTTGATGTTCCAGGAATGGGAATTTCTGCGTTAAAGACATACCTCGCTCTGGACAGCCAAAAAAAATTCAAAGACAAGAAATTGAAGACATTATCCTATAAAAATTCAAGTCAAACACAAGAGGAGCATGCAGAACTATTGAGACTTATGCAACAAGCTGTTCTCATGATTGAAATCCATTGGTATTATTCATAAGCAAAAAATCCACAAAAAACGAACCGATTAATTTGTAATTCTAATTACAGTTTAAAAAATTAAAGCTCGAATAAGAAATTTAAGAAATTAAACTTACGAATAACATTTGAAGACGTTGAGTTAATCATGAACTTTCAATTTATTATTGGACATTATGAAAGAAAGATTTTTGCTATACACGTATAAGTAAAATATAATATATCAGAGAAATTGACTTCAAACTCAGTGAGTGCATATAATTCAACTTTATCATTCATCAAAGCCATGTATACTTATTCATATAACATAATCAAGAAGAATAAACAATACGTGGACTATTGCAACACCTGTTGATACTGATCTTTTTGTACTGAAGGTTACACTTTCTCAAAAAAAAAAAGCAAAAAACTATAAAAATCGACTTCATTATTATAAAAATATTGTTTCTTCAAAGAAATATGTTTACCCCTCTGAATCAGTTTTTATAAAATATATTAAAGAAAAGCTGACAAAAAAAGTTTGTTTATTTTGGCCAATAACACTCATTACTTTATACAGCAGAGGGGTAGATTTTGTGGCTAAGCAACTTGTTGCAACTATTTCAGGTCTATTTTTTTAATTGATAAGTGTATATTTAATAACTTTTATTTAAAAATATTGATTTAATTGAAATATAGTACTTTTGGCTATGTACAAAGTAATTCAGTCAAAAACTGTTAATAAAGCATCGCAAAAATAAAATGAAAGTTTGTAGTAACTTTTCCTTTAATAATATTTTTATTAATTTTGCATAAAAGTATATTTTATAAATCAATCTGAATCTTTTCCTGACATTATTTTCAGCTCATAGTTCCAATACTATTATTAAAAAGAGTTATTTCGTCTTTGTTTTTCATATTTTGTTAGTTTAGATTTCTAAGCTAATAATATTAGTTGTACTAAGTTAATTATGGCTTTTCAATGCCTTCTTGAATCCATAGTAATACTCGATTAATAGCTCTTAAAATGCTTACACATAAATATACAAAAGTAGATTTGTAATTATCGTATTTCATAAAGTTTTATTTTGTTTTTTGTAGAGTCTTTCCAATACGTTTTGACCCCATGCAGTAGAACTCCTGGATTTTCAATTTAATTGACCAATATTTGTTTAAATTCCAGATCAAATTGTTTTTTGGCACTAATACTTTCACCAAATAGACTGGACTGGGAGTATAATCATACATATATATCAGACTCTTTGTAGATGTTACAAATCGAATAAATTTGTGAAGGTGTGTTGTGTGGACTCGAAATGATTTTTTGACTCGATTCAAAGGATGAATCGATTCTCATTTGATCAAAATGACGAGCTGACTTCATATTTAATTGAATGCTGCCTTGGTTTTTTATCTCTAAATCTCTTCAAATACTTTGAGTTTTGTGTTTCTTCCCAAAGATATTTTCAAATCCATCAGGAATTATATAACGGCTTTAGATGTACTAGGAATACACCAAAGGAAGAACATAAAAATGTACTGGTTTACCTCTGCACTGTATTTTCTTTTCTTTTTTCTTTTCAATTTTGACCATTAGAGGGCAGAATAGTTGATGTCATCAAATTTTAAGTATTTACATGCCTTGATGATACTACCTGATATCATTCTTTTATTCCTTTGTACATAATTTGGTGACTCAATTCATTTCTTAATGTCTCAGTTTGACTCTACTCAATCGACACATATCAACACAACAAGGGAAAGTTTACTACAGTGATTTTAAACTTTCTTGACTCGGTTTTTTTTTCAATGTTTTCCAAAAGAAACCAAATATTTATTCAACAAATTTTGAAATCAGTATCTTTTACTTTCAAATTAAGAAATGTTCTGCAGTACATATGATGTAAAAATACCCCCGATGATTAATACTTAGGCTAAAAAGAACCTTATGAAAAGAATGTGTTTCCTACAATGATAACAATAGTTAGAAATTTTTGACTCAGTACAAAAATAAAGAAATCATATTGGTGTGTATTTGTTATCCCCTGTAGCCTCAAATCTTGAGTATGAACATTTTAAAGTATTCAAATCAAGGAGCAGTAGAATAATAAATAAAAAAAATGCTCAATAATAAGGTTTTTAAGATACATGCATTACATTGTAGTGAAAATTCTTATAACTGAAAAAGAAACGACAATGTATTGTGATTTTTGTGCTTAGCTATCATTGCTTCTATTCACCACACACACAAAAATAAATAAAATATTAGGAGAACCACGAATTAACCGTAACATTGTGTATTTAATACTTGTGAGTAAATAACATTATTTTAAAGTATAAATTTACACAGGCCTTGAAGTGATTATTTAATTCTCATATCAATTACATATATCCTTTGTTCTAAATGCGTATAAAATCCGAGAACATACCCATTATCATACAATTCCGGGTGTAAGATCACTATTTCCCTATTACTTATTCTAAAGTTCAATAAGAGATAATGTGATAAATTGGCGTTGGGTGACATACTTTATATTAAAAAAAATCAAAATATGTGTTGACTTTTGTTTAAAACTAAAATTTAACTCCCCTTCGCCTTTATAATGACCTCTATACGGATCCTCAAGGCAGTGCAAGTCCTTTTCGCTATAGCCTGTAACATCTGCGCCCATACTGCATTGACACTAGTCCTCGGTGCATTGGTGTGGCGTGAGTGACAGGATTTGCAAGCAATACGCAGCAAAAAACAATAGTTCAATGGATTGACATCCGGCAAATTAACGGCCACATAGTTTTTTGCAAGATGAAGCAGATTTCAAATTGTTGAGTTATCCTTTGCAACGATTTTACGTGATAGCTGGTGTTAGCAGCGGCTTTTTTTTTTTTTTCAATACCAAGGACTTACCCCTCCCCCCCCCTCCTTCCTTTTTAACGGCCCTACACACTGGGTTCCTCGATATTCCGAGGTCCTTAGCAATTTACTTCGTCGGATCGGCCATGATAACCTCCTTTATCAAGTTTGATGAGAACGCGTCTTTCAGGCTTTCTCTCGAGGATCTCCTCGGCCTCCAATCGTCTCTTGATATTGTAAAGAGTCTTGTTGTCCACACTAACCTGTTTTACAATACTAGTCTGAGAGTGTTGAGGATTTCGAAAATATTTTTTCTATTGTCTCTCACTTTCTTCTCCCATATTTTTTGGACTAAAGTTATATATATATAAAAGCCCTGTTGTTCTGCCTTTCAGGTATGATTGATTTGTAAAATTGACTCACTCAATCGAGGTTTATGAATGGGGAAATAGTTACCTGACAGCTTTATGTCACTTGTATGTCATTTTATTACTATATTTGTCGTTCCGTGAAATCAAATCATTGGTACAAAAACCCTCTCTTTCTATGATTTTGTTATAGTTGATTAGATAGCTAAACAACTTTTGAAATCGAAAATTGTATGTGTAACGAAGGATTATACATGAAAAGTAAGTTAAATTGTGAGTTTGAGAGATATTTTTCTTGATGTTAATAAGTCAATGGTAGTAATAAGGTATCATGAGTCTAGAGTTGTGAAAAAAGAACCCAATCATTTTTCACTACGAATTTTCGTTTCAGTTTGCAAGCTATATTATACCTTTTATACTACTTTTCTAATTCACGTAACGGAAAAATTTATGTAATGAATAAGTTTTACCTTTACAAAGAAGTTCAAAAGGCCTAAATTAAACCCTTGGCTATGAAAAAGCTATGACAAAATACATATTTTGATGTGATTAAATAGAATAAATAAATACTTCTTTGGGATAAATCAACAAAATACCCTGTCTTATTGAGTAGTCGACAGCATATCAGCTTACATGGAGTCTCTTAGCATTGCCATATAATTTCATAACGTCATCATCTCAGGTCTGGATTTGACACTCGCCGTGAATGGCTCTTTTTTTTACAAGCTACGGCTTTGTCCAGTATAAGACCTTTAATTAATCATTGAAGAAGTGGAGTGAACGACGTGACACATGTTCCTCAAGTTTGTGGTATATTATGTAGGTTCATTGCATTGCAACTGGAGATTCCTTTGTTGTAATGACTTTAATAAGAAAAAAAATAATATTATACTTATACTTTTTTATTTTACATTGTCAAGTATTCTTTTCAAATGATGTCTGCTTATTAAAGCATCCTTCAAGTACTATAATCAAACTTTTGAACACATAAATAAGGCAAGAGTTTTGTTTATTGCTTATTTTAGTGTGTGTATGTGGAAAATGTCTTTAGAAGAAGTTTATACAGACATTGATGAAAAAAAGTGTTTGATTTATATTATTGAAGCAACATAAAATAAAAGATTTGCCTTTTTACTTTGTCAAGAGCGATGTGTTATTTGAATAAACAATTAAATACATAGAATAGTACTTCATTACACAGTCTTCTACTATAGACTAACTTTTGATTTTGGACAAATTTTTTTGAACATACTGTATTTGAAAGATATTTATCATGATAATTAATCAATTAAGTTTTTGTACCGTATCTACATAAACCCAGTTTTTGAACCAAAATATTGTTGGGTCGTCTGAATAGCATGCAACTATTGACTGGATCAGTTTTAATTACATTATTGAGTTCTCAATCTTGCTTTGTTTTAGTGTGAATTCTAACGTCTCATATAATATATGGTGATCACTATTTTCTATCATCCAATCTCCAGGACGTCTTTTAGTAGTTTGTAAATACAGCTCTAATAAAACTTTTTGTTATACTCTTGGTGTTTCTATAAGAATTTGCTTTGAACAAAATTTTTGAACATATAGAAGCCCTGGCGCCTTTGGTGGAAAAAAAACTTAAGTATGAGCCAATAGGCTGGACAATTTTTACTTCATAATAAAACACTTTATATTTGTTCTAATATTGGGGTAAATCCCTATACAAAAAAGTAAAATTGATCATTACATATTAAGGTCTTAAGGCCTCATTTTTTGAACTAGACACCTCAAAGTTCAGGCAAGGATCTAATATAATTAGGCCAGTATTTTAGCAGAAAATTAGAGTTTATAGAAACGTCAAGGGTAGAGTATCAATTAGACCAAAATTGAATATACAAAAATTTGAGAGTACCGTCCCATGGGAGTCACATGCCAAAAATGAGCTCAATCCATTGGTTTGTTTTGGAGTTCATACGTAATAGACAAATTTATTAAATTATAATTAATAAAGTACCAAAAAAAACCCCAAAAAAAAATTATGTTGGTATCTCCTTTTTTAAATTTTTTTTTTTCTCTTCTATAACGTCGATCGAATATGGTGTTTGTATAAAAAAAAACTGAGGTTAGTTTACTTTTTTTTAACTAAAATTGACTTCTTGTATCGTGAACCACACGTCATAATAAATAAATTATCTTCACGTATAATACGGAAAAAATTATCATTAAGAATACTTTTTATCATTTATGTTGTAACTTTTAATTAGTATAATTTAAAAAAAAAAACCACCCTAGACTTCAATTATTGCAACATTATTAGTAAAATTACAAACTATTTTTACAGTACACATTTTGATCTTTTGAATACTCATGTTTAACTTTATCATGAAAGAAGTTTATAGCGACAAGGTGTTTTTTTTTATAATAATAATAAAAATAAAAGCTATAGGTTGAGTTTTTAAATGCAATTGGAAGTCTTTCCTTTCCAATATTAAAAGGTCAATGATTAATTTAACAAAGTTCGTCGAAACAAACCTTATTAATTTTCTTATGTCCATTTAATGGTTCATTGTTGAAACAACACAACTAAGCTGATATTTTTTGACACTTAAACCAAAAGTATGCAAGTTTACAGAATAAATATGATTTACGAAGACTAAGGGTTATGTAAAACAAATAATAGGTCTATACCTATGAAATGAGACTTTCAGCCATTAGGCAAATGATGTTGCTAGGAGTTTTATTAAACCATCCCAAATGACTTATTTTTTTGTCTTGGCAACAATATTCAACAGGTCATTGTTTGTGAAGTTTCTTCGACTTTTCTGGGATTACGTCAATCTTAGAACTCCACTTGAATGTGCTGAGAGCTATATAATGATTTTTTTATAACATTTTGTGACATATTTTATTTTTAATTCTTGATTTCTCTAACATAGATTTTACTTCAATAAGTTTGTGTATATGTAATATTTTTACAAATTTTGATGTTTTTAGTATATATGTTGAATGATGTTTAATATTTGGTATACCATTAATGCCATGAAATACAGATATGCCTTTTGGCCAAAAAAAAAAAAAATTGTTTGTGAAGTTTCATAGAGCAACGCATTTTTATTCGTTCTTCAAAATGTCAAAATTTCCTGCCTTCGAAATACGATTTGCTGAATTTGTTGATTTTCTATTATCGTTTGAAGAAAAACGATTCTGAAGCACATCAAACCCTTGTAGAAGCTTATGGTGGACATGTTCTTAGCAAAGAAAAGTGCTTCAGGTGGCTTGAAAAATTCTAATGTGGTAATTTTTGCATAGAAAACGGCTGCAAGGCAATGCTGTGTATTTTCTGAGATCAGCATGATTTTGTACGAGTTGTTAAAGCTCGGTGAAACAGTTGATAGTGCACGCTACCAACGACAATTGGCCGATTTGGCCTTCGTTACTATGTAATTTTTCTTGGACCACCACATCGAACAAGAGCGACCCAGGAATTGGTGGAGACGTACCATTGGGGTCATTTTGGTGCATGCGGTTCACTTACCAGACTTGAAGCCATCAGATTATCACTTGTTCGCATCGATGGGTGACGCATTGAAAGAACAGCGCTTCAATTCTTACATAGAAGCCAAAAAATGGCTTGATGATTTGTTTGTGGCAAAAGGCGGCCAATTTTTTGGTGCAGCATCGGCAAATTGCCTGAGGGATGGTAAAAATGTGTCACTAGTTATGGCTATTATTTTGAAGATTAAGTTTGTCAGCTTTTTTTTCACAATAAACTATAGAAATTGAAAAATAAAGTTTCATTTTTATAGGTTAGACCATGTAAGGGTGTATCTCCCCGATCAAAATGGAAATAACATTAATGCAACTGAGAAGAGAATAAAATATGTAATTGTGACTACTGATTCATAATTTTGACTACACTACTGATTGAGAGTAAGGATGGATTTTAGCCTACATGACTAAATAATTAAAAGTACATCTGATCTTGAGACTTTAGAAAATGAAGGTTTAACTAGTCAAATATGATTATGTTTAATAATTGCAAGGATAATGCTCCATTATGAAGTAAAGCACACATGATGAGACTAATTTTTCTTTTTTAATTTTTAATTGGAAATTATTTTGTATACATATGTAGCATGAATCCAAATATAAATAAAAATGGGGAAATATTATCACTCTTATTTCTAAGTAATAAGTAATTTAACAACATTAATTTTGTATTACGTGATATCTAGTATGTAATTCTAAGAACACTGGAACCAGGAAAACTGCATTCTCTCGGAAAATTGTTATCATTAGAAGAGAAAATTAAGTGCATTTGTCCTTCAAAACATCTTATAAATGTTTGAAGTGTGGGCCCTTCCAACTTTTGCTAGGTTTTTGGGAATGGAGAGGTTCATCTTTCAAATATGTATGTAATTGACAACATGGGAAAAAACAAAAAACAAAAACCTTTGAAAATAAGTCGTACAAATATCCAATTCTCATGGTGAAACATTTAATAAACTAATAACCGTGTCATACAAATTCTTTTTTACCCTCCTAACGCTTTCGAAAAAATCAGAAAAGCTGTTGAACCTTGATAAGGACTGTCTAAGCTGCCAGCGTAAAGAGGTAGATATGTGTATTAAGTGGTCTATTAGGTACTTTGAGGCACCGGCAGTGGTTTTTAACATAACTCTTAGGCCTGCAATTATTCTTTACAACCCGTGGATCTGGTGTGTAATTTAGGAAATTAGGGGGAACTTTATGGATCTTGAAGCAACGGTGATGGTATTTAGTTTACTTAGAGACCCCAAATATACACTGAACAACCTGCTGGCTTAGGGCATAGATGATTCTGTAGGTGGTTTCTTTAAGTGACAGCAGTGGTTTTTAATAGGTTCTTGCGGTAAGGTGGATAAACTACAGAAATTTCATGTGGTTGGGGTGTAGTTTGGTAAAATAGGAGAATTATTTTATTTTCGCTCATCTGCTGATGTGAAAACTATCCAATGATTCTTTGATGGGCCAAACTCGCCAGTAGATTAATAGATGAATCAATAAATGAACACTAAAATTAATTGCAATTTTCCATTAATGACAATTTTTTTGAAGGCAATTTTCCTAGAGACATAAAATAATTGATAATTGATGAAAAAAAGTGCTTGATTTATATTATTAAAGCAACTTAAAATAAAAGATTTGCCTTTTTAATTTGTCAAGAGCGATGTGTTATTTGAATAAACAATTAAATACATAGAATAGTTCTTTTTTATTCATCACACAGTCTTCTACTATATACTAATCTTTCATTTATAAATAAATTATTTTTTTCATGAGGATTATTGATTTTTTTTCTCACTTCCTAGTTGACTCAAAAACTTTTTATCAATTTAAACTCTTGTCCACTCAAAGAAACTACTTGATTATTATAATGAGTCATAATATAACATTTTTAATTCTGTCCATGACCATTGATCTAGGCAAACGTCACTAGATTAATTTTGATTTTTTCTTATTCAAAAATAAAATAAACAATGTCAATTAAATCTCGATCTCTGACAAAGTGATCTTGATCACATCATTCTCTTCACCCCTGGTCATGGTCATGGATTGACTCTAAGTCCCCATAATGTTACATTAGTAATTTCCTCAAGATAACTTCTTAAATCCTTATTTTTTTGTTCTCTTCTATTTAGTAAACATAAAAAAAAAAGTTCTCAATTTAAAACTTTATCTGGTACCTCTGTGATTTATGGGTTATACGACAATAATAAATAACACACAATAGATACTTATATTTGTAGCATGCTCTGGGGTTAATGATACAGGGTGAATTCAAATGGATAATCAAAGTAGTGGTACCAACTGAATTTTTTATTTCCTTCCTGAAACTGAATACTTTCTCAACATTTTGCCCCTTTGTTTGTATTGTCAACGCATTGTTTCCTATGTTTAGTTGGATCAAATGTGGTACTTTAATCCTCCTACTTTGTGGCTCCATTTAACCATATAAAAAAGGAACAGGCTTTTTGGCACACACCGTTTAGAACACATAACTGTATATGCTTCTAATTTGATTTTTATATTTCAAGGAAAACTATAATTAAAGTATCTGATAAAAATTTCAATTCTATAAAGAATAAGTTCTCACAAAAAGTATTCCCAAGACCTTTTTGTGCTGTCTCTAAAAAATTGAAGAAAAAAAATGGTTTAATATGTTATTTACTTCATGAAAGCTTTTTCAAAACAATTGAATTTTTTTTTTTCATTTCAATTAACCCATTCCAAATGGCAAAACTATATATACACCAATAATATTCTTATTTTGTTAAGTTTTGTAATATTTTTCGAAATATAATTTGTTAAGTAATTTCAATACAATTTGATACAATTAACTTGAATGTCACTGGTATATTAAAAAAATATTTGAGATTACATATGCAAAAATGCTCTTTTTGCCTCAAAAAACAAAAAAAAATCAATATTGCGGCAGAGCAAGACGACTTAAAAGTAAATATTCGTTTGTAAATTAAATATCAATATTAGTTATTAACGCATCAAATGAATTCCTTTGACTTAAAAATAGTAAAAATTCGAGTTGTTTTTTGTCAACGAACAAAATATTTTTAAAGAGATGATTTTTTGATCAAGTTATTGCATTTTCTCAGTATTTGATTATTTGACATGAAATATAAATCAATATTAAATTTTTGCAAAGAAGAAATTATTTTTTTCATGAGGATTATTGATTTTTTTTTCTCATTTACATGTTGACTCCTAACCTCTTTATAAGGTGAAAATATACTTAAAAAATACGAACCAAAAATTCTTGGTAATTACACCACTACATACTAAAATGAGGAATGGAACATAAAATATTTTTGTACATTTGTAAATTTATTAAGGGGTAGGGGTTATAAGTGAGCCAAAATTTTATACGAATAAAAACTTTTGTTTCTTTAAAATTTTGGAAAATATTGAATTACTGCCCTAGAATTTGTTGTAATGATGCTGATAAATAAAAGGACTTGAATCTTTATCGTCTATTAAAAAAAATAATATCTCTCTTTATTTTAACTCTCATAATGTGTACATATTTAAAATATGTCAATATCACATTATAGATTTAGATACAAGGTGTGACTTTATCACCTCATTTTAATTAATTATAACGGCTAATTGTGCAGACTAATGAGAATTTTTATGATTTAATTCCCAATTGTAAAGGGCACTCTGATTGATTTTAAAGTAGTTTCTAATAAAGATATCGGAGCAAGTGATCAAACGTAGAAGAAGAGTAACTTATTAATTAAACGCGCAAATTTCAACAGGAGAATTTTCTCGAATCGTCAACGTGAATGGAACCAATGTTTGCCGATTGCGGAAGCAACTACGCGAAGAGAGTAACGGAAATGCAATCATCAAGCATAGGGAAGATACTGGACGTCATAAATGGGATTATTTTACACGAAATTATTGCCAAAATCATCCAATTTGATCTAACAATATCGATGAGATTCATTGAATGTGAATTTGGGGTTTCAGATACGACCATGGGTGCCATATGACCAATTGTTTATCAGGATCCAAAAGCCTCTTTCTTTTCTAATTAAGAAACGTCTCCTTGGGTTCTTGGGTTTATTTCCAAGGATGGGAAAAGGAAGACGGATATTTTGAATAATTAGTTAAATTATAGTTTAAGTAATAATTACTTAATTAATTAAGTTATTATCACAATCGTAAAAATAAAATAGAAAAAGTAACGATATATAAGATTACTTCTTCAGTTATCCTACATTTTTGGTTCAAGTCCTCATCGATCCGGAAAATAATTGATGGTAAAAAAAAAACCCCTCCATTTCATAACTACATATTTTCACTAATTATTATTCATTTTATATAATTTTTCAAATATCATTGTTTCTCTTTGTAGTCATTCAGTTGCAGTGAATAACTTTTCATTTTTTAAGAATATTCTCTAAGTGTGTAGGAATTGAATGTTCCAGCACAAATTATTAGCTGACTAATTATTTATTCTCTCTAAATATCTATGACCATATTCCCCCCCCCTCTTTCCTCCTCCTACTTTCCCCCTATATCCATAATCCTCTTCCCTTAACTCTTGTCCAATTAGCATCATTAGTCATCAATTCGTGAACAGCGTAACTGGCATCATCATCATCACCTGTACAAGAACATACAAATAATAATAATAATAAAAATCAATTACCTTATCATCAACTTGTCAAACCAAAATGTATAATGAAATCCTTTTTCTTTCTGTCTAAATCAACATAATTCCCCCCCCCCCTTTTTTTTTTTTTTTCATATGCCTTTTTCTTTTTTTTTCTTTTTCTTTTTCTTTTCTTTATCCTGTATTTTACAAATGTGTTAGAGGAGCGCTGATACGGACGCTCACACACGGTTCGAACACACTCATAACACACAAACGAAAGGAAACATCAGTTTAACCTTGTATACTCGTGTGCTCACATATTCAAGCTTTTATTTAAGTAAAAAGAGTAATATTTTTTTACAGTTTTTTCTGTGAACCCTTGTGTGTGTGCTTTTTTTTTTGTTTTGTATTTATCCCCGTTTGTTTCTACATATTAATATATATATACATTTATATACCTTGAGACGGTAAGTTAGTTAGTTTTGTTGTTCATATATACATACATGAGTCAATTAGACAAGTTGCATAATTAATAAATAATAAATGAATTGGGTATATATATATATATATATATGTCTCATTATACTCCTATATAAATTATAATGATAATTACAAAAAATATATGTTTAATTGTCCAATTGAGAGAGAGGGGGGAGGGGGGAAGTCATTCTATGAAGTAATCGTTTTTTTTAATTTGAAAAAGTACTTATTTTTTATTCAACAAATTCCAAGATAATTGAAGAAAATCATCACTACAATATGAAAAAAATAATTTTTACCAAAGAGTTTTTTTCAACAAAAAACGAAAAAAAAAAAACTTATAGTGAGAGCAATAAAAAAAATAAGTGCAAATTTTTTTCTTAAATTTCCAAATAATAATAATCACTCATTAATAAAGTAAAAGTATTTACCTATAGTGTCTCATTCTAAGTCTCAAAAGGCTCTGTTAATCCAAAGTGCATATATGTAAAGCCCATAAATAATTCATTTGAATGGATTAAAATGAAATGAGGCCTTCAATTAGTGTTGAGTTATTAAAATAGCACATGGTAAAATTCAATTAGTGTTGTTTTGAGGCATATGTAGAAATTAAAAATTTGACAAGTCTTCTATTAGACATAGTACTTGTAATAATGTATTAGAGAAAATCCCAGCTTGTAGCTAAATTTTATATAGGTTGAGGTAAAAAAGTATATTTACTTTTTTTTATTAAAATAGTACATTTTTTTCTCATTGAAATTGACTGAATGTTGATCTAAATTAGCATTGCAATATTGCATATCCTAATTTTATTTAAAGAACATCATTGTATTGTTATTTAAATTTAGGAAATCAGTTCGAAAAAATACCTTTGATGAATACGTGGTTTTGTTATTTTTAAAAAAAAAATTATTACAAATAGAATAGAACAGTTCTGAATATAATATAATTGTATAATTTTTTTGGGGGGTATTTTTCCATTGGTATTAATAATACTAATGATTCATGAGTCTGTTTTATTTGAACAACAAATTCATTCTATACTCTATTAGGCTTATTTTATCTCTCACTCACCTTTGAGTATAATATATATTTGTATCCACTGAAACAAATGACCTGAATATATGGGCATTACACGTAAACCATAATTTTCTTTGTTGTTTTAAAGGACATGAAAAGTAAGTCTTTTTATACGTAAATTTAGAAAGTAGTGTACACTCATAAAACGTCCAAAGCAGCATGAAAATTCATAGTAGACATGTCAATAAATTAACCTTAAATTTCGAGATTTTTTTGGAAAAGATTTTTTGTTAAAATGGATTGCGTTTCTATTGATTTAAAGCTCTCTCGTAAATATATTTATGTAAATCCTGATTTACTCATCCTCTAAAAGGATGAATTGTATCCGAGCATTCAATGTCATATATAGTTGAATGAGTAAGAGATATTTAATTAACTAATTAGTTGATTCGGACAAACAAATATTTACTTAATCGATAATTTAAATTTCTTTGTTATTTAATTAAAAGGATTTTAAAGCTTTCTTATCCGGAGGAGATATACAACATCAAGTATGAGTGTACATACTGATGGCAATGAAAAAGCCCTCGAATATTTATACATACATGTACAAGAACATTGCTGGTTTTTCTAATGGGATTTCATATGCTGCATATATGTACTTCAATAGCCCAAAAAATATGTTTGTAGTAGACTATATCCAAGAAGCAATTTATAATCAACTATGTATTATTTTTTTTGTTTGTTACATACATATTTGAAATTCCAAATAGTTTAAGGTAATATATTTTCTTTTTACCACTAATTTACGTATTATACTTGCAAAAAAAGATTCCAAAAAAAAAAAAACCTTACATAGTCTTACATAAGTCTTTTAGAGTAAGACTTGAAAATAATAATTTTCAAACTTTATAGTCACTTTGTTAATGAATTTGTTAAATATACATATATACCATAGACTTTTTTTTTCAAAAAAAAACAACAACTATATTTTGTTATCAACTCACTCTGGATTTGTCACCTTTTCCTCCTTTTCTATTAGTTGTCTGTATTTTGATCCATTGAAATCGAATGAACTTTTATTAACCCGTAAAGTATTATCTGCTATGAAGTGCAAAATAAAGGATAAGTGTAATTTGGTTTGACTGTTAACGAGTTCGCACCCGGGTGACTTCTAGCTCTTTTTTTAATAAAAAAAAAACACTTTTTTTTACTTCGAAACATAGATATAACAACAACATATTTGACCTTTAAAACCATGCCTGTATTCTTTTATTATTGAATTCGATTGAAATTTATAATTGAAAGCCTCCATTTATATAGGATTTCATTTATAATGATTTATAATGAAGATGGTTCTAATAGGTGAATGTATTTGCAAAAAAAGTATATTACACATTTGATTTAATGGGTTTTTTTTTGTCAGGATACCAACTATCAATTGATTTTGAACCTTTGTGTCTCATTTTTCTTTTGAGAAAAAGATTGCATGGAGCAATGTAAATATCGTCGTAACATATTCTACATTATTCATAAAAAAATGAGTCTTCTACGTAGTAGTATTTTGGATATTATTGCACCTATTAAAAAAATGAAACCATATTGCTCCAAGTCATGAAAACCTTAGCTAATGCATGGGAATAAACTACTAATAGAAGGTATTTGAAGAAAGAAAGAAAGATGAGATTAAATTGCTCTTATTTAACTTAATTAATTTTTTTTTTCTTTGGGTAACTTTGAAAACATATTTGGACTTATTTCATAATTTTATTATTAAAAAGAAATGTGTTTGAAGGTATAAATATGTACACAAACACATTTCTTTTTAATAATAAAATTATGAAATAAGTCCAAATATGTTTTCAAAGTTACCCAAAGAAAAAATAAAATTACTCATAGAGGAAGAAGGTTGAATAAGGGGGCGAATGCAAATAGCAAGTTTTCTCATTAAATGTATATGCTTTTTTTAAATTAATGCATTTTGCAAAAACAAAACAAAAACTTTTTATTGTTTTGTTCGTTCTTTGTAAGTGATTCACACAGTCAAATAAGACTCTATTCATTCGTATTACATATATCTACAGGAAAACAGATTGTCAGTCTACTCAAAGCATTGCACACTGGTCACCATTGGAACATCATCCCTATATATATATATATGGAAATATACAGGGTGTTCCAAAAGTAACCGAACCGCAAACTTAAATAAAAATTGTACATCAAAAACTACAAATTTAATAGGTATATTTAGTATTCCCAAATGTTATCTTGATATGCTGAAGATAAAAGTGTTTTTTCCTATTGTTAATGAGTTCCCCCATTTCGGTGATCTTCATTTTCAATAAGATGAAGCACCTGCGCGCACTACACCAAAGGTGTTCGACAATGGCTTCATGAAACATTTCCGGGACGTTGGATAGGTCGCTGAGGAGCAATCGAATGGCCTGCCAGAACCTCGGATTTGACCCCGCCTGATTTTTTTCTATGGGGAGTTTTAAAAAACGCAGTTACGGCTAAAAAGCCCAGAGCAATTGATCAACTAAAACAAAGTATTCAGCACGAATGGAACCAAATTTCAGAGGAAACTTGCCAGAAAGGTTGTCGCAGTGTTGTCAAAAGATGTATGTAGTGATTGTATTGAAGTTCAAGGTAAACATTTTGAACATTTGTAAATACTAAATATACCTATTAAATTTGTTGTTTTTGATCTACAATTTTTATTTAAGTTTGCTGTTCGGTTACTTTTGGAACACCCTGTATATATCTATTTCTACTGGTGCTAACGTTGTTTTTTTTCCAATTTTCAAAGCAGTAACACAATTGCTATTAAGTCATATACCGTTGGGTTTAGATATACTAATAAAATTAAAAAGTCGGATAGTTGATTTTCAGTGATTCTCAAAATTTCAAAAGAATAAATTCGGGAATATTCATTATGCCTTTTTTGGCTTGCATTATCATTTCTCTAAATTTGCATTTGAGTCTTCATCTTCCAGACATTTAAAAAAAACTGACCGATTGTATTTTAGCTGTTCACAAAAGGACGCGTACCTCTCAAACACACTAATGAATATTTTGATATATAATTTGGCACAAATGTCATTGACAGTAGTACTAACATAAAAACAAAAACATTTATTCCTAAATAGTTTGGGTAATGAGTAGCATTTGTCAAACATGGATAATAATTAATAATCACAAAAAATCTTATTATTAGACAAAGGGAGACACAATATACAACTTGGTTTTAAACACTTTCAATGAGCATAGTGTGATATTCACTTACTTTTTATTATTCTTTAAATAACTATCTATCCTTTCCACAGATTCGAATAGATTAAATAATTAATCAAAAGTTATGTTGAAGGTATAGCTATTCATATAGTTACTAAACAAAATGGGTAAATAATTTTTTAAAAGTATCACAAGGAATCTTTTTCTAATATCTACTTTAAAAAGGAAAAATACTTTTTAACTATTTTAAACATAGGAACTAAGGATTTTGATTCTTGTTCAATTAGATTGTTTTTTATGCACCTAAACAGATGCATAAAACCCTTGGAGTAACATGGCTTTTTTAAAACTAAATGATTGTAATATTTTATATTTAGAAAAAGCTGTACATATGTATTATTCATATTTTTTTTTGTACCTGTTCAACAACACCTTTTGCGCAGAGAAACTTGCTTGCAATTCATGTCATTTTTACTTCTTCAATGCATGTCTATTATACAAAAAATTATATTGCTATTGAAACGTTTAATTGTACATTGCGTAATTATTCGACTTATTTTTAAGAGTTTATTTATTTATGTTTTTTTTTAAATTGTTAACAAAACTAATGTTTAATAATGATAAAAGTATCATTTGCATCCTCGCACTACAATTTCAAAACAATTAAAATTAATTTCATATTCAATTTACAAATTATACTTTCACTTGCTTTGCTTTTCCTTCGATTTATTAAAATTTTAAGATGTATACACCTTAATGTATTCATTGTCAAGTATGTACTGTCAAAAGTGACGTCTACGAAAAAATAAGAAGGAATACAAAAATGATGGAATCTATGACATTTTTTTTATATCAGCTTATACATATATATATATATATATATATGTCGTTTATAATAATGGTTATATGGTGTCTATTTGCTACTTTATTGACCTTGGAAAACATATACTATAGGTCATGAATCTAGAGTTAAAAAAATGTTGTTTGGCTCAGAAGAACTTACAGGGTTTCAGCTTCAAATCATACGCATTGATGACTGCGAAATTCCGATTTCCTTCGCCATTTTAGACATCAATATTTTCATGTTCTGATATTTTTTGATGTTCTTTCGGATTCTGGCTGACTTTGAACGATCACTTCTAAGCTTGTCGTCATCACAGCTACCAATCTTTATAAGCTTTCAGATTGGATATTCTATAGTACTAAGAATATTTTTTTTTTAATATGTTTCGTTCGAACTGATTGTTTCTTGCCTTGATCTGGTCGATTGGATGTTTGATCAGTCTCCTTGAACCTTTTTAAAACACTCAAAACCGTTGAACGAGCAATAAATAGTACCTTTGCAATGATTGAATTGGTGTTCCCTCTCTTATGGAGGCTTACAATAGCTTTTCTACTAAGAAACTTCAATATTGTAAATTTTTAACATCTCAGACATGTAACTTATTAAGGGTCTAGGCAAGTGTTAAATGAAATTATCACATTTATATTAACCTAATTAAACTTATCTTGAAATCGTATTGCACTAAATATGGCAGATCCTGTAGGTATACATGTGCTAATCTGCTTAAGCTTTTATATACTTTATGCATCCACTGACTTCATAGCTTCATACAAATATAAAAGAAAGAAAAAGAAATGAATAAGCAAAATAAAAAGAAAAACAGTTATTTTGAATAAGTCTAATTAAAAAGAGGTGAAAGCCCTTTTGAAAGGGGGTAGAATTTTACAACTAATTTTCTTCCGGTTTGATTAGGAATAAGAAAAGTAGGATAATTATTATTTTAATAAAAGTGTATGATCCTGGATAAGGAAATAGCTAGTTCATTGACTATATACACATTCAAATTTGAATATATCACTATGTAATGAGTTGTATTTAAAAGGGTTTGAAATATAATGAAAAAGAGAAAAATATTTTTTTTTAAGAGAGTGAAGGTTTTTTTATTTGTCATTACGATTCACAGCTTATTCACTATTTTCCTTCATTTAAAATAAACTAAAATTATTTTTATTAAATTTGGTTGTGTGTGTCCCTAAAAGGATCGATGTTTCACAATGATGACGTCAAGTGTATCGATCTATATAATAAAAGTCAGTTACTCTTTAAATTAAATGGAAAAATATAGTCGTTTTCCCGACAGTATATCATTGTATTCAATACAATTATTTCGTATCACTCTGAAAACGTCAGAGACGATGTGAAGAGTCCCTTTGATATATTTCTTTGTAAAAACGGTATCAAATGTATCTGGAAAAATTAACTATTTTACAAAACCACTGAACAAATTCCCTGAAATTTGTTTTCAATGGAAACTAATACTAAGTACTTGTGTATATATTCCTTTCAAATCCTTTAAATGTAATAAACATTTGGGGTTTTTTTTTGTGTGTGTGTTTGTGGTATGAAACAGCTATATTATTATTCCATACAATGAGGCCTTTTTTGTAAATTATCGGCTTATAAATTTAAATTATATCCTTTAGAAAGTAACTTTAGAATACAAATCCCCATTTCTGCTTTATTTTGTATAAATACTTCTTCAAATGAAGTCGTTTCCTTATTTCTCCATATAACATGTACATATATATATTTATATATATATATTTTCGTACAATAATTCGATATCTCTTTAAAAAAAAAGTTTTATTAGATTTTGTGAAAAGTTTTATTTTCAGTTGTTGTTGTTGTTGTTGTTTTTACTTTGACACTGGTTGAGCCTTCTTTCTATGCAAAATAGATGATGCATTGGTTTATTTTTACAGAATTGCATAGATTTTTAAGCCACATACATACATAAATACGAAAACTAAATTTATTTATCAAAACAAGCTAACTTTTGATACTCACAGCCAATAGTTAACTTAAAATAAAGAGTAAAATATGCTCAGTGATTCTTAAACATCTTACAACAAGGATTTTGAAGTAAATACAAGAATTTTAAGAGCCTCATTGTCACATTCAATCAATAATGAGTGATCCTTCTAGCAAGTTCTAAACTTTAAAAACATTATTGGTTATTGATAATTTGTTAGAATAAGATGAACTTTTAGCTAAAGATAGTTTATTATGTTCAAAATGTCATGTCAGAGAATAAGAGACACTTAAAACTCTTTCTCCATTCGTTGTATGGACTGAAAGAACCCTTAAACATTAGCATTTTTAGATTTCGTTAAGATGTGAGGGAATTATTTTATATCTGGATGATAACACTAAGGAAATTTTTTCTTTAAAGCTTAATTGTCCGACAATAATTTTGAAGAAATTAACTAATTCGAAAGTAAAAGTTCCCATAGGCTACAAGTTTCCTACTTCATGGTTATGAAATAGATGTCTAGTAGGATCAAATAATTTCTGAGCTTGTGCAAATATGTTTTACAAGCTGTCATGCCAATAGAAAATAATTTCCTTTTGATTCTAATATTGGACTATTATCATATTCAAATCAGAGAACAGAAATATATTTAAGCAATAACCATGAGTGAAAATTTTCCCAAATCATATCTTTTGTAATAGAAATTACTATTATGAAAGAAGTGAAAGATATTTGACTTTATTCTCATAACTATATATAACAGTTAAATAAAAAGCTGCCTTACAATGAAACAGTGGTTCCAAGCCACTGTTTTTCGACTCAATAGTTTATCACAAAATAAATTTTGGTATGCCGCGAAGAGATAATAGGAGGAAGACGTTTAATTTCCTAATCATGTTGTTCAAAATTGGTGAATTTCTGGAATCTAAAGTTACCTTCTTTGTCTATAAATATTTCTTATTCAATATTTAGGTGTTGTTAATCAAATTAAATGCCTTTTGGATTTCTGTTATGGAAGAGTATTTAACTCTAATTTAAAAAGCCATCAAAGTCTATTTGCAATTCTCAACGTTGTACCTATGTAAACTGGGATTTTTTTATCTTAATAACATTCAAAATAAAAAATGTGAAAGATTTTAAAACATTGAAGTAGAGTTATGAGGTTGTCTCTCTCTCACATTTGCCCCTCAAATTGCAGCAGTAGTAAAAAAACACCAGGAACAACTACTGTCCCATTGACATTCACCATTATTATTCCATACCAGTTACTGAATACATAAGTTGTTGTGTCTATATGATTACCCTTTTATGAGATATTCTTTGCTTTTTTTATAGCTAAAAAGTCTTTATGAGTTTAAATATATATATTTTTTTTTGTGATAGGTGTACTGTAAAAATTTAAAGTTGGGAGCCACTGCAATAAAACATCAAAACACTCCTTTATTTAAGACGTATCTATGCATATCAGCTGTATCTTATAGTTACCATATTCCTACAAATTCAACTCAAACTTTATATGTAGAACAAAACGTATCGAGTGTCCCTAAGAAATTCATTTATTTTTTGGTTTTTTTTGTAATATCCTTTTGGTTGTTCATGTCTTTTATTTCATAATACAAATGGATTGACTTTATACATATTATGTATATAGTTCATAAATACAAAAATCGTTCAACTATTCTTGTATTTACATATCTCTACCACCAATATATGTACAACATTTTGACCTCCAAAAGAAAATAAAAATTGCTAAATATTTCCTCAAGGGAGATTTTGACAATAAATCTCAATAGGAACCTACTATTCAAGCACATTTATTCACCTTGTATATATAAAATACCCTTTTTGTTTTATCCATGAATAAAATTTATATATATATTGTAGTTACAGATATACCTTACAAAAAAAAACAAAAAAAAAATCCAAACATCTGTGACAATTCCTTGCTATTAATAACATAAAGTATAATTGAATTTAACTTTTTTTTTTGTCATTGTCTACAAGATGCTACGAAAAAACAAAAGGAGATTTTTATTAAATATCAACATATTTTATAAGTATACCTACATACTTGCATAGGTATGTTGTATATATTTATATATATATATATATATAAGTTTGTATTCTTCTCAGGCTGCAAGTAAATAACAAAAAGACAATTATGCATGAATGCCTATTATTGTAATAATATATGTAAAGTGTATCACAAAAGGAGAGATATATCCCAATGTACGTAAGTGGGGCTTCATTGATGTTAGTTACAAATGTGAGGTAGTATATTTTATATAATAGTTTGTTGTTGAAATATATATAACAGTAATAATTAATTAATTCCCCAATGGATTTATGCTGTACCTTGAGGTCTTGACTAAGAACAAGAATAGACAGAGGATATATTAAGAACATACATACATATATATCACAGAGATAAAGATAAACAGTCTTAAATATATATATATACATATATGGACATCAGATTCTTTGATAAACTTTTTAATAATGATAATGGTAAGGAGGGGAAGACATATTATGTTGTTCCTTTTTTTGGTTAGCTTTCTATTATTTACTACGAGATGATTTCCCTCTACCTTACCCCCCCCCCTCCTCCCTCCCCCCGAGTGTAGGTATGTATAACTACAATATAGGTTTTTTCTTGACAAAACATTCTGTTTCATTTGCCTGTTTATGTATGTATATAGATCGTTCCATCCATTCTGTTTATCTTCATTCAACTCTGATGAACTCAATTCTTCATTTATTTCATTATTCCATTCTTTTATCCCTTAGCAAAACACGTACATATTATATATATATATATATCAAAATATATCTGTACAATTGTTAAAATTGTATTTTTATCAATGGCTAGAAGCTAATATATATATATATATATATATATCACATTTGGTATTGTGTGAACATCAAATGCATAAAAGGTGTAAAATTTACCTACATACATATATTTCAAATCAAAGTGCTAAAGGTTCCTAATACTGTTAAAGTTTTCTGCATATACATACAAGCCATTGTACATTTTATAAGCTTCTCAATGCAAAAGAGTGTACGAAGGAATGGCTTGCCCCTAACAAAGTTAGTTAACTAGAGTACATGCTGTGTACTCTTTAAATTCAAATTGCGAATTCTAAAACAAGGTCGTAAAAATTTACAGTTTAAAAAGAAAAAAGTTAAATTGTTCAGAAATAAAGTCTTGAAAATCAAATGAAATTTTGTTAAAATCAGCTCCCAATTATGATTTAGAATTGGATACTTTTATATTGAATTTTTAACAAAATTTATGCGAAGTAAATAAGTAATAATTTATTTATTCAAATCAAAGAAGAGAAATATTTTTTGACATTACTCAAAATGAGTGAAAAATTTCCTAATTCATATCTTTGCAATAAAAACTGCTACAAAACAGTGAAAGACTTTTTATTTTATTAGGATTTAATTTTTCCCCCTTCAACAATTTAATAAAAATAAACATACGTAATTTATTAAAAATAACCGTTTCTCCATTTTGAATATTAAAATATTTTAATTTATTTTTTGTTCAAAAGTTGCATTTTGAGATATAAGGTTTATTAGTGACGAGTCTAGTCTATGAAATGTATTAATTTATTTGCACAATTTACAATTTTAAATTTTCTAAGTCTCATGGGCCTGGACACACATCTCCACTATTTTTCTATAAGCCCAGCAATGTTTGTAAGATCCTTTGATATAGTCTTCTCTGTCAAGGACTGTGAAGTATCTTTAGGAAATCCACTTCTTCATTCTTTATGATATATGGAATTTAGTATCAATAGCCTAAATAATATTCTGTATATACTTTTGCACTCAAGGTCTCAATTTTTAACACTTGTAAAATATTGTATACACAGGCTAAGTTTCTAGAGTCATTACTCAAGACTAACAAATTCCCTTCAAATTTTTTTAAAAATTTAGTGAACAAAGCTTATCGTGTTTTATTTACTTTGAGTAAGTTTAAGCATTATTCAACATTATTTTTATTGCGTTGGAAATACATGATGATCAAAGAGAAATACTTTAAAGCCTGGTATAATGTTTAATAAACTTCAATGAAATTCTGTAAATGTGTTCATTCAAGGCTTTGTATTTTTAAACATATTTCATGTTAATTAAGTCCGAGCAAAATATATTTTATTTTTATTTTTGAATAAAGAACTTTAAATAAAATCAAATTAATTCAATTTTTTGTAATATTTTTGATCTATAAGTACTCTAAATTATTTATAAAATACAGTAGTTTTAATGGAAGGAAAGTTTGCAATAGATCTATTTTCTAATAGTCTAAACATTTGTATTTAATCAGAGGACTACTTTTAATATAAAAAAACTAAAATAAGTTTGTTATTTATCGTTAAAATTTTTAATATTAAAAACATATTTTTCATTTTTTTTATTGAGAGTAAATATATTCATACTCATATGACTCATATGTGTCCATTCAACAATAAATTAAAATTATTTTAAATGTTTCAAAATTGAGCTAGAACTGCATTCATATTCTTGAAGACATTATCTTTCGTTTGTATTAATAGTTTATTTTGATTAATATAATAATGACTCCAATAATTGCAACTTGACTATAGGAAAAAAAATACCAGCCACAATCAAGAATAAAAAACACCTGGTATTTCTGACTATGTAGTTACTATTACCATGATTTATGGTGATAATGATAGCGAATTAAGCTGATTCTTAATATTTATTGAACAAATGAACAGGTTTTATCCAACAACAACTAAATAAATCTCTGGGGCAATGAAAAAAATGGACGTTCTTTCAGGGATCATATTGTCTCCATATGCAGTCGACACATTTATCCGATTGCTCTATTGGATAGACAACAACAATCCTTGGTTGTTTCCCGATATCAAGTGACATTTTAGCAAAAACTGTACGCAATAGGTCTTAAAATGGCTCCAAAATATTTGACTGTTATATTTATGAAGCTCAAAAACTTGAAAGTAGATTTTCTTCTCTTCAATATTTGAAAACTAACTTGCTTTCTTGTTGACTTGACACATATATTGTTTGATTATAAGATTGATAACTACGTACCAGGTTAAGAACAATTCAGACAAGAGTAATTTGTTCATTTGAAAAAAATTCCACCAATGACTTGTGCATAAGATGGAAATTTTTTATGTAAACTCATCTCCAAATAAGACTGAGACATTTGTATGCTCTTGATACATAAATTCCAAAAATATCATCATAGAAAATTCATCCAATTCACGAATAATTTCAAAATATATTCTTGTCTTACATTTATCATCTAAACTGCTCATTCACAACCATGAACTCCGTAATAATGTCTCTGTTGACTGAAATGGCAAAACAAATCTTATAATAAGTTTGCTGTCTAGAACAATAAAAAATGACCTCTTTTTGTACAACTTTTATTGGATACTGAATCAAAATCGGCTTTTGTTAGTCTTTTTGTACCATTCCAATTTGAAGGATTGTTCTATAAACACTAATTTACCAAAATGTATATGTATATACTTGAGCTCTAGCTTCAAAATTGGAACGGTAAAACGGATATGAAAATATATAATTTCGACCTATAAATGCAATTCGTACCTTGAAATTCTCTAAGAGAAATATAAACTATTATTTTTTTACTTAAAATCAAAGTCTTACCCATACTTTGACTATATTTTGAAAGTCATTGTCATTGTATTTGGCGCATTATTATATTTACACAATTATATTACCTCATTTTGCGACATTTATTTTTTATGGCTTATTTAAATGAAAAAATTTTGACAAAATTTGTATGGAATATTAATATTTTTCAAAAATATAGATAAATGATTGAGGTTAAATATGATTTATTTAAATTTTTTTATAATTATATTTTATATTAACATACTATGAACTCTTAGTTGTAAAATAGTAGAACACTACTTTTTATTTTTATTTTTTTTTTGTGTAAAATCTACTCTCATTTTTTTTTTTTTAAAAAATAATTAATTTATGTAAAGAAGATTAATTGTTATAAGTCATACTAAAAAAAAAAATTTAAGTATAAGAGATTAGAGTTTATTTTTTGTTATTGCTTTTTTTCTTTCAGTTATTATTGACCTAAATAAAGTATCATATTTTTTTTATTTTTTTTTCAAAATCCTTTAGAACAAATTCTAATGTCAAAGGAACTTTTTTTCATTAATCATTTTTACAGTATTTTGTTATTTATTTTTTGAAATATGTTTTTGTTTATATATAAAAATGTTGTACTTAGGAAATAAAAAAGCACTAGAACATATTTATTTTTATTATATTTTTAATATCTGTTATTAAAATCAATGTTGTTACTGTTCTTTTTTCTATTAAAATATCAATAGATAAGACATTATTTATTTATTCACATAGGAAGTCTCTACCACGCAAACATATGTATAGAAATGTAAGAAATATGCAAATGGTGTGTGTAAAATAAAAAAAAAGAGAAAATCAACCTGGTAACTCTGACAATAACATGAATGTTGAGAGGGAAGCAGCTTGAGCTGTCATGACGTTTTACTGAGCTACAAGCTGCTATTCTCCTTTATATATGTATACAAATGAAGACATCAGTAATAAACAATAACATTATGTATGTATACCATAGATGAGAGGCAGAAAATTAACTGAAATTAATGTCAGGAAATTATATATTTTTAACTAATAATAATTATACGAGGACTTGAGCCCTTTTTGCTTACATTTTATTTGCTTTATTAACCTTAATGCATGTATTCTTCCTTCATGCGAGATCTTTACTCTTAGGTATATGTTCTCCCCTCAGTAGTAATAAAGGAAAAATTATAACAGCTTTGGAAAACAAAAAGTATTGTTGTTCGAAGAGCCAACTCCACAAAATCTCACACGCGGCATTTTGCATATTATTTACATTCCTACATATGTACTCATAGCTCGGCCAAAACAACCCATAAAAACTATGTGGCTTTCATGTTACAAGTGCGAAAAATATCATAAAGGTTCTATAACTCTTAGTTAGTATGCTATGAAATTTTGTATTTTGTAAATTGTTTAGTCAGTTGGTTTTTTTCTCGAAATTTTAATTGCATGTCTAGTAAATACGTGGAGTTTAAAAAATTCATGCTGATGAAGTATGGTTGATGATATACGGTAGTAACCCAACATATTTTCAAGCAAAAACTAAAAAAACAAACAAATGTTTACATTTTTTAGAATAGACATAAAAGTGCCTTAAACTTTCCGTTTGCAAAGTGTGTACAGCGTCAATATTTTTCTTATGATAAATCCTTATGATTTTTCTCATTCTTTCATCTTGTATTAACTATTGTTGACAAAAAAAAAAAAAAAAAAACTTGTCAACTTCCCTAAGGTATTGATTTTGTATTTCATTTCTGAGTATGTATGTATTTACGGTGATATCATCAAATATATATTTTATATAAAAACTGTCAAATACAAGATAAATATATGATGTGCTGTACATGCGTTGATGGAATCATTAGGTTGAATAGAAAGCTTCTATAAATTTTAGTTCTAAAATGAGCCCTTTTTCAGATTTTATATTTCTAATTTTGTCAGCCTCCATTTTTTTTTTCTTCACAACTTATTACAAAGTATGTAAAATATAGTCAATAAATGAAATTATTTAAATTTGTTACTGATTTTTTAACACAGTGCTTTTTTACCTTGAATAGATTAATTGAAATTATGTATCTATTTGTAAATGAGTTGATTTTATTAAATGAAAAATTATAATTCAAACGAATTTGCTTAAACTTTATGTTTTTTCTTACTAGTTGAAGAAATACCTAGAATAAGGACCGCATCGTCATTTTTTACAAATATTAAACGCTTTAAAAACTACAAATAATATATTAAACTTCTAATAATATTATTCATTTTAGAGGAATTCGATATTGGTAGGGTGGATATATCCAATATGAGTAAATTTATTTTTTCACAAAGAAATGAATGTAATTAGACAAAAAATAAATTAGTTTTTAACAACGTATCCATGAATATCTATATATTTGCCCAAAGGTTGTAAAACTTACATAATTTATGTATCGAGAAATCACCAGCCTTGTCCATTACTTTGTCTCAGTATACAAAGAGTATTTACTGCTGTGTGCTAACTTAACAACACTTTCAATAATAATTTACTTGAACATATTATGTCAATCTATAGACATTATGTATAGCGTTTTCTCTAGTGTCTTTTCAAAATAAAGTATTTAAAAGTCTACCTTTCTAGGATATATACATTTATAAATATACATAGTCTAAGCTAAGACTTTACAGGATTTGAAATATTTAAAGGGCTAAATCGGATACAATTAACTTGCAAAATTCACGTTACAGTCAATAATATAATATAATAATTCTTATTTTATTTTAGGTGTTAATTTATTTTTAGGGATCAGAAAGAGCTTTTTAGTATAAACAAAAATACTTTTTAGCCTTCCTTTCAGCTGTTTTCGTTCGTTGACTCCTTTGATTTAAAGCAACTGACTCTATGTATTATAAAAACAAATTTAACAATGTAGAGTACATTCAAATAACAGCTATATCCATGATTAAACGGTAAGTTACAAGAAAAATACTGATCTCTAGCTGCCATTTGTATAAAATTAGTGTTAATTTAATTTACGCATATAATAGAATATCATAGTTTAGATATGAGCACCATTTTTATAAGCTAACAATGCCTACGTTTATACTGATAATATTATGCTATGAAGCCATTTCTAACTGTTGATGCAGTGAAGGGAAAAAGTTTATAAAAATGTTTCATTTTTATAAGATATGAGAGTGTTCTTATATGGAAGCAAAACTTTTTTTTAAATACAGTAAGATATTTTCTGCAGTAGGGTATAAAAAAATGACATATTGCACGTCAAACTTTGGCATTTGCAAACGTTTTGCACTATTCTAATTTTTAAAGTAATGGATCAACTATTGTAGTTTTATTGTTGCATAAGATTTCATTTGCCAACAAACAAAACAAAAACGAAAACAACTACAGTCTTCAAAAATCTAGAGAATCTAAATCTAAAGAATACGTTGCTTGAAACGACGTGTTAAATATGACAATCTCAACCATTTTCTCTCTTTTCATTTATTATGAAGTTAGCAAAAAAAAAACTTTTACTTTAATCAATTGAATTTGTTAGTGTTGAATCCATTTATAACACCTCAATTTTTTGAAGACCAAGTAGACTATGGTTTGAAGAAATCCTATGTTCACATATGCATACATATTTAAAAATTATTTTCCATCAAGAAACATTGACTTTTTTCGCTCCTCTCTATATAGAAATTTTCCTTTGAACATCACTGACTAGCCTGCAGTTTGTATAACTTCTTCTTCTCTTGTTCCTCTATGTGTACATTGTGGCCGGGGTATGACCTTGATACACTCCAGGCTTTGAAAATAATTACCGTAATGTATAAGATATCCTTTTTGATCAAAATTTTCACTTTAAAAATAGGGAGTATCTTAAACTTGGAAGTATGTTTTTTTAGCACCAGAGTGTACTTTATTCCAGAATTTTTGTATAAAAATTGAGGGGATATTTTATACACAAGGGTCTCTTCTACACGAGAAAATACAGGTACGTTGTGCCTATATGTATTTTGTACGAAGCTTATAATATCCTCATGGGTATTTCTCATGACGACCCAACGTACAAACGCCAATGTTTAAAAAGAAACCCAATATTTGCTCCTAGATAAATAGTAAGGTATATCCTTGTTTGTGACTCTTCAAGTCAGCTCTGCAGAGTAATGAATAATTGATAATTCTCTACTTATGTACACACAGACATATGTACGTAGATGATAGGACATACAAAAAGTTCAACGAATAAATTAATAAGTTATTTTACTCTACTCTTTGTTATTCATGAATGGTTTCTAATTTGCATTGTTAATATGCTTGGTTAGAAAAATAAAATAATAATAATAACAAAAAAAATAGTCAGAGCGTAGTTATAAGGCTTGTGCATATTCCAATGATATGTAATGTACATAACATATGCTAATGACAAACCATGGCTTATGTAATGCTACAAGAGTTTTTTTTTTTTTAAATAGGTATAATATTGAACATACATGGACAAACATATATGGATACGTCTCATTATGTAATCTTATTTATATGTATAAAATAATATTTTGATATGATATTATACATATTTATATATATTTGTTTTATTGGACTAGAGTACTCTGTGTCTTACCTACAAATCCTGGGCCAGGAGCAAAATGACTTTACTTTTTGATATTTCACATTAATAGCTAGGAATGTAAATAATATGCAAAATACTGCGTGCGAGATTTTGTGGAGTTGACTCTTCGAACAGTACTTTTTGTTTTCCAAAGCTGTTATCATCTACCTGATAGTAAAGATCTCGAATGAAGGAATACATGCATTAAGGTTAATAAAGCACATAAATTGTAAACAAAAAGGGCTCAAGTCCTCGTATAATTATTATTAGTTAAAAATATATAATTTCCTGACATTAATTTAAGTTAATTTTCTGCCTCTCATCTATGGTATACATACATAATGTTATTATTTATTATTGACGTCTTCATTTGTATATGTATATAAAGGAGAATAGCAGCTTGTAGCTCAGTCAAACGTCATGACAGCTCAAGCTGCTTCCCTCTCAACATTCATCAAATTGTCAGGGTTACCAGGTTGATGATTTTCTCTTTCTTTTTATTTTACACACCCCATTTGCATATTATTTATATTTATATTAATATATGTATACAACAGTCTGGATTGGACAGAATTCACTCACCCGAAACCAAGATGGTTTGAGGGAGCAAGACAAATGTGATATCAATAGCTGCTTCAAAAACTAGTTCCAAGTGCTATTTTTTTATTTATTTTTTTAGAATCAAGACGTAGACGAGACAAGAAATTTCAAAAGTAGTTTATTTCAAGAATCACAGAATACTCTATATATAATATACAGTATCAATATGAGCTTCATACTTAATCTCCAAAATATCAACTTGTCAACTGTTAATTTTCTACTCCTCTTGCCCTCTATTTGTGTTTTTGAATATTGATTGGTTCAATTAAGTTAGTATTAGTTATTAAACATCTGTGGATGACTCCCTATAGATTGAAGAATAGTCAAATTGGATATTGAACTTTTCCTTTTCAAAGACTAAAAGATAAAAAGAAGATTAGTTTCTGGCTTAGAGATGAGAAAAAAAGTGTTTTCCGATGAGTTAATCACTCCAAAGACATGTCAGTTAGACAAATGAATTATTTTTGTTCATTTTTGGTTTTTTTAGCTCTCAGTATTCTTTCTTACTCATCGTAGCGGATACGTTTCATAGGAAACCGTACATTGAAATTACGATTGAGTTAAAAATTCTTAAATTATATCCTTTGCTTTAAAAAAAATTGTCGCACATACAAATTTTATAGGGAAGGACATCTTTTTTTATTCTAATAAGAACTTGGTTTAAAGCAGCAATATTACAGTAGCAACATTATTGTTCTCTCCTCTGTTAAAACTGAGATGATGTCTATCATGGTTATCCATATTTTATGATGTCATTTCAAATATAGTTCTTACACATACCGAGAAAGCCTCTTTTTTTACATTTAAGCATGTTTAATTATTCCTTTTTGAAAAAAAAAAAAATCATAGAAAAAAATATTACTTTTTGTCAAAATATACATGACAAAAATATAACATAAGTAGTTATGAATGATATATTGAATTTTAAAAAATTGTGACCACTCATTTATTTAAAACAATTTGCTCTTGGAGCCCACAAAATGGTTTTATGGTGAAGCATTTATTGTGCATATTATTGTAAATAGTATCTATGTATATAATATATGTATACACAATTTTTAGTTTCATTATAATAATAGTTGTTTTAAATGTTCTGTATGACTTTATGTTTCATAATATATATATATATATATATATATTTGAAAAAATTGATAAGTAACTGAGGATAATAAGGTTTGATGCATAAAAAAAATAATAATAATATAAATGATAGATGGATCACGTAGATAGAATAAATCTTTCTTTTATTTGTAAACATATTTATCTATGTATGTATTCAAATATGTTATTATCCATGTATGTACAACTCAGGTGTGATATAAACAATGTGAATGCATACTACTATAAAAATATTTAATAAAAAGGTATCTTTTATCATTGCAAATGGCCTAAGGACATGCATTTATAATGTATGTATGTTTAAATTAAAATGGTGATAAAATTAATATGTATGTGTGTATATATGCAGGAACAAAACGCATAAAAATAAGGGGGGGAAATGCACCTATGTAGGTATAAGGACATTATTTTGTTATACCTACTCATATAACCCAAATGGGTGTGTAAAATTAATTAGAACTAAGTTACATTTGAGTTTTGAACTTGAGTACAAGAGAAAATCCTGTGAGTCCATAAAATAAATGCTAATAAAATTCTAATCATGCTCAAGTTATTTGTCAATCTGGGGTTGATTTTAACTCACTCCTCTGTAGATGTTTTTTTTTTCTTAAAGCCACGGTGATATTTTACTTGATTCAACAAATTAAGAGTCCTCTTTCCAACCAAATCAATCATTGAATAGACGGCACACTCTTCAACTTTTTTTCGTGTGTGTAATTTGTCATATATGTGTCAAGTCAAGAAGAAACCAAGTTTATCTGAAATATTTCAAAAATGAGTGTGAACTACACTCATATTCTGCTTGTAGACATTCTCTTTTCTCGTTTGTATCAAAAGTATTAATTAAATAATGACTCCAATAATTACTACTTAATTATAGGAGTCAAAAAATACCGGCCAAAATCAAGAATAAAAAATATTTGGTATTTATGACTATGTAGTTACTATTACTATGATTCGTCATGGTGAGCATGATAGCAGATTAAGCTGATTCTTAATAGTTCGTAAATAGATGAATTGGTTTTAGCCAACTACAACTAAATAAATTTCTGGGACTATGAAAAAG
This sequence comes from Lepeophtheirus nordmannii, assembly GCA_963680855.1. Taxonomy (NCBI): domain Eukaryota; kingdom Metazoa; phylum Arthropoda; class Copepoda; order Siphonostomatoida; family Caligidae; genus Lepeophtheirus; species Lepeophtheirus nordmannii. The sequence continues at coordinate 3,074,920 of OY804525.1, read as the reverse complement.
ATGGACGTTCTTTCAGGGGCCATAACAGTTGTAACATTTATCCGATTGCTCTATAGGATGATAGACAACAATTCCTGGTTTCTCAATATAAATTGACATTTTAGCAAAAACTGTACGCGATAGGTTTTAAAATGACTCCAAAATATTTGTCCGTTATATTTATGAAGCAAAAAAAACTCTTAAAAGTGGGTTTTCTCCTTTTCAATATATAAAAAAAAATTGTTGTCTTCTTGACTTGACACATATTTAAGCATGGACTAGAAACTAAAAATATTCAAAATTCCAGACTTTTTTGACCCCCAGTTCAGAGTTTAGAGACTTTTTCATATTTTGGACCTCGCAGCCGGCCTTCATATATTTAAAACGCCATATGTAGATGTTTATTTAGCTATTTACTAACTTTAAACACCATTGAATAAATAATTAAATTTTGTATATTTTATAATTTTTGTGTAGTTCCATATCACGAATTTTCACCTATGAGGTGGTGAGGTCAAAAGTTTGACCTCAAAAAACTTAGAATTTGTATGACACAGTTTTATTTAAATTTTAGTATGTGGGTCTCTAGTATATTATGCGCACATTCAGTTAGTTTAATAGGTGCTTTCGATTCCACTGAGTTGTTACAGATGTATTGAAATCTTTTCGTAGGTAGATCAATTTTTTGAATTTATATAATAAATGAGGGGGAAGAAGGAAAATAGGGTGGAGAAGGAAGAAGGATGCTCAATCTACCCCCACTCCACCCTATTTCTCTATAAAACAAAAATCATTTCTTCAAAATCAATAATTTTTTTCCACAAGAAAAACCCAATATAGACCAGTGCAAAATATCAAGAAATAATTTAACTCATAACTAATATTTAGGACCTTGATTATAATCAATACCCTTTATTGTTAAAATAGGATAAGCCTTTATCAAATCCCAAGGCCAATAAAACTGAATCCACAGTTTAAAAATCCTTAGTAAAGAAATTTTACAGTAAAATGAATCTGGCAGTGACTCATATATTTATAATATAAACTGGACTGTGATTATTTCTATTTCTAGATCATAGAGGGAAAAATTGGCAAATTAATCTGTGATCGATTTTTTTACTCCCAAATAAACTCATATTGGTTGAACCCCAGCTTATAAAATACATATATAGTTCGAAATTTTTCAAACTTTTTTGCTATAGATTATTACTTCTTAGATTTAAATTGTAAAAGCTCCTTTCTAATTTTACCAATACAAATCCAATACAAAAGAGTCGAATTGCCTCGTTCTGGACTTTGATAGAGTGATAATACATGATTTATAGAAGACAATTCTATCCCATGTTTTAAATTATTTATTTGTAAATTCAATTTATAGGGTAAAAAAAATGATTTGAAACTATACAATGTCTGGCTCATATGGGACTCATATTTCAGAAGATTTGTATCATTGAAAATCTTTGTAGAGCAAATTACAATAATAATAATAATAAAGAGGGTTAGACTCAAATAAAATTAGTAAAGTTAAATATTTAAAAAAAATATTTATAGTATATTAACTATATATTTTAAGAGTAGTTCAAGAACACGCCCTAAACAAAGGATATTAATAATTAGTTTACAAAATAATATATATATATATATATATATTTAGTTTATGCGACAAGGCTTTTAAAATAATTACTCGGAAAAAACAGCAGTCACTGTACCATTTTATTTTACACTCAAGTGCATTTATGTAAAAAAAAAAAAAAAACTACTTACTTATGAATATTCTTCAATTCCTTTTGTTTTATGATTGCTTGAATAATGTTGTACAATATAATTGTGACATTATATAAAAAATATTGTATAAATACTATTGAATAGCATTCATTCTTTAAACACTTCAAATCTATAAAGATTCATAAACCTATTAAAAGTGCATAATTTCTTTATCTTACCCTTCATAATCTCACATATGTACATGTTTTGATTAAAGGTCATATGTACTACAAGCGTAACTCAAATAAATATCACACTATGCATATACTTTAAAAATTCTTCATTACCTCACATTGATAAGCTTATTTTAAAAGGTACAGACAAAGATGTTGTAGGTTTATTTGTTTGATTTCTTAGTATCCATTTAAAGTACATTTCTCTATGTTTGCGGTAATCCAAATTGAGTATTTTTAAATAATGTGTGGAACTATGAACTCAAATTATCTTACAAAAACTAATTGCTAATAGGGAATGAGCAAATTAACAAAACACTTATGGCTACAAAATGGCGTAAATTTACTCAATTAAAGTGTTCAAACTTATAAGTAGGTAAATACTCCTCGTATCCAATTAAACCCTTCAAAATTCAGATATTCATTACCATTTAAATACATTTTGGTAACATAGATTCTATAGTATTAGTAAGATATAGCATATCATACTCATTCATAGGAATGTAAATAATATGCAAAACGCCGCGTGTGAGATTTTGTGGAGTTGGCTCTTCGAACAGGTCTTTTTGTTTTCGAAAGCTCCTATCATTTTTCCTTTATTACTAAGGGGAGAACATCTACCTGATAGTAAAGATCCCGCATGAAGGAAATCATGCATTAAGGTTAATAAAGCAAATAAAATGTAAGCAAAAAGGGCTCAAGTCCTCGTATAATTAATTATTATTTAAAAATATACATATAATTTCCTGACATTAATTTCAGTTAATTTTCTGCCTCTCATCTATGGTATACATACATAATGTTATTGTTTATTATTGATGTCTTCATTTGTATATATGTATAATGGAGAATAGCAGCCTGTAGCTCAGTAAAACGTCATGACAGCTCAAGCTGCTTCCCTCTCAACATTCATCAAATTGTCAGAGTTACCAGGTTGATATTCTCTTTCTTTTTATTTTACACACCCCATTTGCATATTATTTACATTCCTACTCATTCATTTATTTAAGCTACAAGTAACAAAAAGTGATTTTTATTTTTGACACACGACATAGGATTTTTCTAATAAAAGCCTCGTTTTATAACTATTGTCTATCGATTTTTCAAGGATCTAATTTGAATACTTTTTTTTTTTAATTGGCTCTTGTGGTGTCCCATCAGTCATTATTACTCGTTGATATTTACTGCAGAATTTATGCCCTACATATATAGAACACTCCTGAGCGATACTAATGTATTAACATGCTATAAATATGATATTGTATAGTTTTATTTTTAAAAAGTTTTCTATTTGATATATGTATATATATATATATTTTTAAATAATTATATAAAATATAATATTTTATTAATAAACTGAATAAAGAATGGTAAAAAAAAAAAAGTTTGTAAAGACGTACAAAAAGTTTTATTTGATTCCCAAAATCAATTAGAAAACATTTTTCTAGTTCATTTTCAGTATTTTCTGCATAAATATTTAAGATACTTATATTTTAATAATTAATATTCATAAATATATTATATAACATTTAATAGTTTTAACTAATTTTTCAGGATATTCCTTGTACAATATATAAATATTTGTGTGTATGAAGAGTTTTAAGGAGTCATAATATTTATTTCATTTTTGTAATAACTGCAGAAAAAAAAAAGTTTACAAAATAATAGGCATTGTATTCATTATAATTGTATATAAGTACTTTGATAATTATGTACTTTTATGTCATATTAGGAGTTGAGTTCTTTTTTGAAGGAGTCCCTATGTAGTTTAATTTTGGACCATCGTATAATGTATATTTTCAACGAATAAAACTTATTAAATATAAATTGAATTTTATAAATATATATATATAAACATAATAATATCGTAAAAAATACATCACATGAAAATTTGTAATTTTATTTTGTATGGTTTTCAATTATTTTTTATTTTTTTTTTACATTATGTAAACATTTACTTGAAAGAGTATATCAATTTTATTGAATCTTAGTTTTTTGTTTATTTTGGAAGGAAAAATAAGTCGTTTGATTCATAATAAAGTGTAAGGATGTGAATATGGGGAAACTAATTTTGAAAAAGATGAATTTAAAAAAAGTTAATCTATGTAAACTTAATTTATCTTAGATATTATATGTTCATAAAATGAGCACATTGGTATATTCATAACATCAATGACTCCCATGTACTTGTTAGCATTTGATTAGTTTTGAGAAAGTTGAATTGTTGAAATCAAATTATTTCCCTTTATGATGTGAATATCCCATTGATGTGGAACAGATTCTCTTGAGCCAGAAATAGACTTTGAAAAAGCCAAATCAAGACAAGGCTGCGTCTATAAGGAATAAAAAAACTGATTCTTGTTCTTTAGAGAGAAAAAAAAATCTACATTGAGTTTCTCTATGACCTTAGTTTTGTCAACGAGACCAAGACAAGTTAAAAGTCAAGACCAATGGTGAGAAATAATGCTTACCTAGGTTAGTAATACATTACAATTTACAGATTAATTCACTCAAAAGTCATTTTGTTATATTATTTAGAAGCAAGAGTAATACTTTACTTTATAAAACTTAATTTTGATATTCTTGGATTAACATCGGAACCGAAACAGAGGGATGTAAAGCAATCAATGCACTCCCAGTTTCTAGAGATTATACATGATTATGGTGTCATCAATATATGATGTCATTATAATAAAACTACCCCCTACCCATAAACTTATGCATTGTATCCCGTGTCTCTATAGATCAATGATATTGTAAAATAACTTCAAACTGAAAAATGAGAAGAACAAGATGTTTATATAAATTTATGCCTCTTCATATCCTCTATTTGTAGCATTATTCTAAAAGGATAAAATATAGTCTGAACTACAAATGCGTAGTTTTTTATTCACTGTAGACGTATTGAACTTTGAAGAGTCAAAAATGTTTACTCATATGCCAAAATCAGTCCTCAGTTTCTTCATTCTCTCTCTCTCTCTGTCTGCCATGAATATAACTCTGATTCCACATTCTTAAATCGCTTACTATAGTTCATTTTCATGTCACGTGTATTTAAATAGTCACTTGGGCATACCTGAGTATTTCAATACAACATCTATTGAAGATATTTGTACATATTACATTTATATTGATATCGAATATTACAAAGTAACTATGTATACAAAGGACTGACCCTGACCAAACCAAGACCAAAGAACAAAACCCATGTCAAAAACCACATCCCTGATATACCCGAATTACTAAATAGCAAAATTCCTACAATGTAAGGATATATTTGTAGAGGATATCATTTGGTTAAATACAATTCAGAATTGGGCTTTTTTTATTTCTCCATTAGAAAAAGTTTAGAGATGGGGAAAAGATTTTTTTATGTGTTGAACGTTTTTGTTTTTTTTTGTATAGTTTCCATTTGCATATATGGTATAAAATACAATTTAGTTATAAATTAATCAGATGATTTCGATATTTAAAAAAAAAAAAAAATCAAAATTCAATAAATATATAATCTAAGAGATTCCTTGGAAATTTTTTCAAAAAAGAGAAAATCATTATTGTATACCTTTTTTGACAAAAAAACAAAACAAAAAAAAAAATCAAATCAACTTAGTTTATAAATCTTTGAAATTACATATAAAAGTTGTTCCAATTCATACCTTTATCCGTTTTATATATATACATATATATATATATATATATATTAAAATATACATTTGAGAAAGAAAAATATGGGCTTACAAACATCTACAAAACTTCTTTGGTTATTTACACAGCTCTGAAAAAAGAAGAAAAAAGAAAAAAAGAAATATATGTACTACTCCCTTGAGAAGGTATTGTTTTTCACAGGTGGAGTTTCTTTGAAAAGAAAACTCCTTCTATACACATTTATATATATGAATGTATTCAAACTACTTGCAGTTTGTACAATAATTGAGTAGAAAGGGAATTCGAGGAAAGGATCCTTTATATATATATATTACTCAACCCAAAAGATGATTAGGGAACCAGAGTTGATTAGACTACATATCATATATATATATATATATATATATATATATATATATATATATATATATATATATATATGTATCTATGTATAGAGTTATTCCTACAAACCTAACAAGATTATAAATAATGAAGTTGAAAGGGTTATAAACGATATAATGACCATGCAAATTAAATGCTGCTTTTAGGACTCTCCATATTTTTGTTTAGATATTAGTATAATGACCGTTGTTGAGTGTGATAGTCACTTTGTAATACATATATTACTCTACATACTGTTATTACTTGCCCTAGTAACGAGTAATGTAACGCTATTACTTTGTCAAAAGAATAATACGTAATCCCAAAGTATTATTTATAAAAAACTAGCGTGATGAAGAACAACAGAGTCTGCCTTCCTAATACAAATGACATTAATCACACAGTAGGAATGTAAATAATATGCAAATGGGGTGTGTAAAATAAATAGAAAGAGAAAATCAACCTGGTAACTCAGACAATTACATGAATGTTGAGAGCTGTCATGACGTTTTACTGAGCTACAAGCTGTTATTCTCCTTTATATATACAAATGAAGACATCAATGATAAATAATAACATTATGTATACCAAAGGCAGAAAATTAACTGAAATTAATGTCAGGAAATTATATATTTTAACTAATAATATTAATAATAGGACTTGAGCCCTTTTTTGTTTACATTTTATTTGCATTATTAAATAACCTTAATGCATGTATTCCTTCATGCGAGATCTTTACTCTTTGGTAGATGTTCTCCCCTCATTAATAAAAGAAAAATGATAACAGCATTGGAAAACAAAAAGTACTGTTCGAAGAGCCAACTCCACAAAGTCTCGCACGCGGCATTTTGCATATTATTTACATTCCTATCACACAGATCAATAAAACTGGCTACGCTACAGAGGAAGGAAAATAATTTTTTTGCACATGACTAAATATTCAAACTACATATCTGACACAAGTGAAAAAAAATATTTGAAACTATTCACAGGGTGTATCATTAGTCCAAGGAAATTATGATGAAATAATAATAATTTAAAGTTAATCAATATTTTTACTCTTGCTTCCACAAAATACTTAATTCAACGATATTAATTTTGAATTGAGTAATATATACAAAGTAACTTATTTCTTTACTAAGTAATATTTGTCTGGTGTAGGGAGTTCCATAACATTTTATAAATATATTAAATGTGCAATGAAGGCTCTTTATGGGTCAAAAATACCTTGTCAAAAAAGAATTTGAATGGCCTGAGATTTTAGCAATGTGGTTTTTTTAAATTCTCATTATCAGCTGACAATGCGCTCTTGCAGTAAGCAAAAACACAGTACAAAGTCATGTAAAGAAAGTATTTACTAAAGAAATTAAATATAATATTTCTTTTTAAATCCTAATTTTAAAAAAGTAGGCTTGAAATATACATTCAAGCACTTGTTATTTTAGTGTGAATATGTAATGCTAAAGATGAATCAAGTTAATTATTTTTCTTTTTAAGACTCTTGAATTATACTATAGATGTAAAAATAACAATCAGTAAAAAAGGATCGATAGAATTTTAATGTACATTTTTGCACAGAATTAGTCCAATATTTTTTATAATTGGATTTGTAAAGAACTGATTAGTTTTGTATATATATATATATATATATATATATTCATCCAAATCTAAGTTTGAACCAATTCTTTATTTTTTGTTAAAATGAATATATTATAAATACAACAGTACAAACAGTAAGTTACATGTTTAAAAAAAAAACTAGCAGTGTTTAATATACTTATAAATTTAAAATCAAAAAAAAGAAAAAATATTCAAAATGCATAAATGACTGTCAGGAAGGATATTAATTTAACTTTTAAAGAAGATGCTAAATGTTTTATTTTAATTAATTATACAAAATTAATGATGCATTTGTTTCGCATAAGTTAAAGAACTTTAGCAAGAAAATAGTCTTATATATATATGTAAAGAATAACAACATTGAGTGAGTTCTAAGTTTTTTGAACCATAAAATTAGATTTAAAAATAAAAATGAACGGCCATTAAATTGTACATAAGCGAACTTTACTTCATCAGTGTTGATGGATTTAAACTTTGAAAAAAAAATAAAACTTCCTTTTTATTTTCTTCTTATTTATATATTTATCGACTCTGTGATTTCATCTAGGGATGAATCAGTTTGTAAACTTTGTCAAGTGCATATTTACATAGTCACTATCTATTTTGTGTACTTTTATACACATGTTATGATTATATGACACATAAAACACCTTTTAGACACAGTTTTAGCATATAATAAAGTCTATGAAGTATATGCTTTTTAATGATACTATTTAAATTACTTTTATGAAATGATTTGTACTTTACGAGTTTAATCATAGCCCACATATGTAATGCTCTTATTTAATAAGAATAAAGGTCCCAAAATTTGAACGTCCTTTTTTGGTTTGTTCTTAAATCATGAGAACACGTTCAAATCGAATACAAAGGCCGTCCCATGAAATAATCTTTGATAAATGACGTCTTCATAGATGACAGTCTTTGTACTTTCCACCAATATATCTCGACTATGATGAATTTTTATTTCATTAGGGACAGCAAACTACGTCATATTTTTGGTTTGTCTATTTACATTTCTACTTACAAATAGCACACAAATCATCATGGAGCAGGTCAATCTTGAGCAGCAGTCTTTGCAAATTATCCAAATTTATTCCAAAATTTATGTTCGGTCATGGCAACTTTAACAAGCAAAATCATTTTTACCGACGAAGCTCATTTTTAGCTCAATGGGTTTGTTAATAAGTAAAACATGCGTTAGGCAAAAGCACACATGTGCTTCATGAGACACCATTGCATCCCAAAAAACTTAGTATTTGGTGTGGATTTCATGCCAGTGGTGTTATTGTGCCCTACTTTTATTTTGTATTAGACGAGGTAGAACCTCGACTGTCGTCAATTTGACGACCTTGTAAATTTACAACAAATAACTTTGTTAAAATATATTCAAGATATAGTTTTACTAGTGTAGTATGCATGTAGTCAAGACCACATGACCCCTGAGCAATACTTTGAGGGACTAAGCCTAGTTGAAAACAAAAGCCCTTTGTTTTTTTTTAATGAAAGAAAATTTGCTTTCTTGTGGTTTGAGTCCTGACACGGGAACTAAGACATTGAAGGAGTTGAGAGCAGTATACTACCAAGACTTTGAGGGGTTGAAACCAAGATGAGACCTTCAAAAAATAGGCATTGAGACTGATCTTTTGACCAAAATGGATCTGGAGAACTCTATTACTGAATTGTAGACATTTATTTTTGAATTTTTCAAATTCTGCATTCATCAACACAACCATCATTTTGACGGTTCTTAAGGTTATATATTATGTAATAATTAGACCACTATTAAATTAGAATATAATATTATTACAATATAAACATATTTTCTTACTTACAATAGGTTTAAATGTTCAATACATTCTGGAGAGTCAGAGCGCTCACAAATGAAGAATCAAAACCATAAAAGCAGTTAAGGCTATGACAATATTTGTATTCTTTAACTTTGATTTAATATAAAATCATATCAAAACACGACAAAAAGAAACTTAAACACGTAGGTTCAAACGTACAAATTCGACAGAATTCCCATTAAAATGAACACGAAGCTGATTTGCTCAAGTGTTAAAATACATTTAATATTTAATTCATAAATACAAATGTGACGAGATGTTATCTTATATAAATATATATATATATATATATATATAATGTGTAAGATCGTATTTACAACATGTAAAACACGTTTTGAAAATGTTTCAAACTCCCTACATTCATTCATTTCTTATCGTTCACCATCTCTATCAAAAACACTGTTTATATACGTATAATACACACATTCAATAAAGGTTGTTAACAACATGACTACTCAACGCAAATGTGTACGTACCCATATGCAATTGTAAGTCTGTACTTCATATATTCTATGGATAAGTGTCATACCGTAATTATCTCGGTATCTGAATCTGACATCTCCTTATTGTGTACATATATATATATATGTATGTATATTTTTGAAAAAGAAGAAAAAAAATGGAAATAAGGGGTACTACTTATGTAGTGAACAAAGTACTTGAACCATATAAAATGAATATTTTTTTTTTCTTAAAAAAGTGCTTTCTCTTATTCAATAATGTGCACATTTTTTGTTTATACTCTATACCATGTACCACATACCTTTTTCTTCTTTTTTTTTTTTTTTCTACATAGAATATTTTTACAATATTTTTATGATAATTTTTTTTTATCTTGAATTGAAATTAAGTTTTTTATTTTATTTCAATTGCCACGTCTTTTTATATATCCTAAAAAAAAAAATTTGTACTTAAAATGAAACTTTTAAAAAAAAAGAGTATTCAGGCGTGAATGAAAAAAAGAAAAAGGATCTTTGTAAAAAAAAAAAAAAATCAATAAAATATTTTTTTTTCCTACGAAAAAACAAAACAAATGCGCGTGCCCTTTCATAATCCATACCCCTGTTTATTTACAAAGAATAAAAAATGTAATTTTTTCACCTGTTTATTTTTTAAATTTATTTTCATTTACTCCCCTTTCTTATTCTAGGGGGGAAGCTTTCGACTTTTGAATAAAAACAAAACAAAAAAGGTTGCTTTGACCATGCCAGACTGTTCCAGGTGCACATTTATATAATAAATAACCGTATTGTAGCCAAACTTGCCCTAATTGAAATCAGACTAAGCTATGAAATTTTGAAAAAAAAAAAAAATTGACCTGGTATCCCTGACAATTTAATAAATGTAACTATATAAGATACATGGAGCTATTCTCTTCACGTCAAGCTTTTTTGTCCACTTGCAACCTTGACTGACGAAAGGGAATGGAAAAATTTGTAAAAACAATTGGTAGCTGCTACCCTTCTGTATTTTTCTTGTTACCAACTTGTTTATATTTGGCAGAGTTAATTATTTAGATATACTATATATTTATAAATTCTACGGTTCACAAATCAATCGTTAATATTTGTAATATATTCAAAAGTTTAAAAAAAGAGCGCGCAATCCTTGATTTAATATTTTTTTTATGCATCAAAATCCGAAATAATAAGAATACCCTTTACGAGTTCATAACACGTAGACTCAGTTGCTTTAAATCAAAAGAGTCAAATGATGAAAATCAGCTGAAGGGAGAATACAGTGTGCTTTTGTTTATCTCAAAAAGCTCATTGTCCTTATCCGCCGAAACAGAAGAAATATAAACGTTGGGATTGAAGGAAATAAACACATTTAGGCATTTCATTGATTTATCATTGGATGGCTTTTTTTACTTCATTACACGTGGTTGGTGTATGTTTTCTCCCACAAAAAAATAAAATTTTATACTTAAAGCTCTACCAAAGAAAAGAAAGTGCTGTACAAATTACCAACCGATAAAAATTTCACATGCGAGTAAACGCATAGAATAGACAGATCTACCACCTATGTCATTAAAACAATCACTATACATGGGAAAAAAAATGTTGAGATAATATCTATGTTTTAGGATATGAATAAAAATATTTCCCTGTACTCACTACCCTGATCATGAATTTGAATTCATTCTTATCTTGATGCGAGAACTAACTGCTACAATGATTAGTTGTTTAATTTCTTATTTTTAGGAAATATTGCTACAGAAGGTGTGACCCTTCTCCTGGATTTCTGTCTATTCAAATTCACTCCAATCCTCTATCCAGTTTCTATCAGTTATTGAGCCTTATATAATATTGTTAACTAACAACCAGCTGATAAAATCCAGATGTACCAGATAGTAATTGCGGCAATTGCCCCTCCATACTGTAGCAGTGAACCTTTGACTTATTCATAGTTTATATAACATATTCCTTTAAGATTTTCAGAATGGACTCACAACAATGCAACGTAGAGAGCAGTCGTTTTTTCTAAGTAAAAGTAAAATAAAATAAAAAAGTAATTTAATTTCTAATTGTCCTTCCTTACATTTTTCTTATATGTAAGTGTACGAAACCAATCTGTCAGTGTCAAGCTGTGGTTCGTACCGTGTTGTGGCTATGTATACATACATGGATTAAATGCCTTCTAAAAATTAATTTAGTTATTTTATTTATAAAATCCATTTTTAAAATTTGGAAAAAGCATTTTAAATTCATCTGTAAGAAAAATTTAATAAAAGATTACTCGGAGAGGGAAAAAAAATATTTTGTAAGAAGAAAAATTCAAATTGTGTAAAAGTACGTACAAATTGAAATTTAAAGAAATGATGTTTTGAAACTTTTCACTATTTGTATAGTTAATTAATTATTAAAGGTAAGATACCATTTAGTCAAAGTTGTAGATTATTATCTGTGAGCCATGCTCTGATAGTTTCAAAAAGGATGCTTACACATAAACATAATATAAAATAACATTTATTAATAAATTTGTATGTAAATTGATAACTAATTAATAAAAATCTTAGATAAATTCATACTTATGCGTACTTCTTTTGAAAATAAATTTTCTAGTACAAATAAAAGTTTAAGATCTATGTATTACATACATATAATAATCTAAATATTTATGTCCTTTATAAACTCTGAAAACTCTAGTTGAGATCTAAATTAACTACAAAAAAATATCAGAATTACTCCAGAAAAAACTATTTAATAATTGATTTGCCGAAAGTTGAAATCAAAGACTTGTTTTAATTAGAATATTTATAAATAGAAAATCACTCATATGCACTTTTAAAATAATGCCTCTTAGGCATTAAAGGTACATAATTGGACTCTCAATTTAATAAAGTTAAAACTGATCTATTTCATGAAAAAAAAAATTATATTCATTTTTATCATTAATAAAATAAAAGTTTACAATTTAAGTAGATTTTAATTTGGGCTTTAGATATGCAGCAGGGCGTATAGAGTACTTATAGTTAAACTACTTGAACTGTTATACATACAAAAAATTATTTAACTTTTTAAGTTGTATGTAATACAGAGTAAAATGTTACTACATTAGTTTTATTCAAATGGCTTCAAATTTTGAAATAGAGCTTTAGTTTCATTTACTTTACCATGTCAACTAAGAGTCATTTGAATCAACAAACAACTATGAGTATACCTCAAAGTAAGAACATTTTTTTCCCCCAATCTTTAAAGCTTTCAAAAATCACAACCACACACTATACAAAAAAAGTGCAAAAAAACATACAAATACAATCAAAAAGAAAAGTAGTTTTTGAAAGGGCCTAAGTGTGTTCATATATATACTATGTAGGTTATAAATTTATGTATGTATAATCCTAGCAGCGTTAATGCATTTAAAATACTTTTAGTTTTTTGATTCAATATTATATTTTAGAAGAGGGTTATACACCTTTGTTAGAACAATTTCTATGTATGTATGTACATCATGAAATAATAAATTTGTGCGTTTCAAATGTTGAGCAAACATTTTACATATGTATGTATGTGGAATTTAATATGAATTTATTAAATTTATTTATTTTTAGGGAAAATCTTTTGCTACTATACAAAAGGAAAGTTATTTAGGAGGAGCACGTTTATTAGTTGCTAAGAATCAAATGTTGAAAAATGGAGCATTAAATAAATACAATAAATAAATAAAAATAACTTTCTCCTTGAACATGAAGGAAAAACAACAAGAACAACATTGATTAAAGCAGACTAAAAGTTGTAATTAATCCAATCAAAGAAACGGATAAGAACAACAATAATAATAATAATAATAATATAAATAATGAAAGATTAGACTTTAGTTTCTTGTACAATTTATATATAGGTTAATGTGCTATTTTGTATGCATAATGCTTGTTTTTTCCCCGTTTGAGTAAAGAACTATGATAATTAATTGTTATTATTTTATTGATAAAGTAATTAAGTTTTATAGATGGGACTGAAAAAAAGAAGAGTGCAAATATATTACGTTAATAAGCACATAATTATATTTATATATTTATTATGTGATGTTATTTGGTAAACACTTGCTACATTTTAGAGGCTCTGCGTTGCATTGTTCTGGGTCCATTTTGAAATATTAGAGGTATAAAAAAGTACACTGCAACAGTATGGAGGGGAATGCTTTGAGCGGGTAACTATCATTTGATTGCCAAGTATGAGATAAGATTTTTTTTGAGATGCAAGAGAGCATGACCGCAATTACTATCTGGTACTCTTGCATTTTATCAGCTGATTGTTATTTACCAATATTCAAGAACAATGAAGTAAAGGGGGGCAACTTTAGTAGTTAATTAGTAAGATTTTCACTACTAAATATATATAGTAAAGGAACTTTTTAGTTGCAAATAAGTGAATTGAAGAAACTATTTCAATTCTACTCTATTTTTCGGATTATAATTCGCACCAGGCAAAAAATGCACTGTTAAGAAGGAAAAAACATATATAAGTCGCATAGAGCCCTCTTTTGGGGTTTAGTGTGAAAATAACATGTGAAGTGATATAATAATGTGTTAATAATTTGACACATAAGTCGCATCCCCGGCCAAACTATGAAAAAAACCTGCGACTTATAATCTGAAAAATTAATTTTTTTTTTACAGATGAATTTAGAATGCTTTTTTTTTCCAAATTTTGACTATGGATTTCGTAAATAATATAACTAAATTTATTTATAGAAAGCATTTAGTCTATATATAATAAATATGTACACGTACTCACTGTAGTACGGTACGAATCAAAGTTTGACACTGACAGATTGGTTTAGCCGACTTACATATAAGAAAAATGGAAGGAAGGACAATTAGAAATTAGATTACTTTTTCTTTTTTTTTTCGTAAAATCCAATTCTAATGCTCGAAGCTGAACCAAATGTGGAATTCGTAGCATTTTACAGTTTGTTCCCATTAATTATAACACATAAACTTATTATGACACAAAGGAAAAACATTTCGTTGAATAAAGACATGGTTTTCTACTATAATATTTCCTTCGAATACTACAACAAAATAATTTCTCAGAATTTTTTGTTTGTTTTTGTTCAAAACTAAAGTTATAGAACTAAACTTACTCCAGAAACTTTTAGTAGTAAATATAGAGAATAAATGATGGTTTTCTCTTTCTTATTTAATACTGATTTATTATTATTAAGGATATTCTTTAAAATATATATATATATATATATATTTGATGTAGAAGAATTTGTTAATGAGAGAACCAAAAATACAAGAGAAGATATTTTAATTATGTGATTTGTTCATACTCAAGCGTAAATTATACATATGTATTTTAATTTTTGTTTTGTTGAGTTATACAAAATTAATTGTTCACACGCAAGGGAATTATTTATAAAACAATTGTAACATCAACTTGACAGTCTTTATTTGAGTTAAATTTAATTTTTGTTCAATTCTCTGGGGACTTTTATAAAAAGGCATGGAATCATACTCTGCTCATTTTTTTGTATTTTTTTTTGTATTAATAAATTAACAAAAAAAAAAAGAAAGTCATCTTTAAAAAGCAGTGTTTTATATAAAAGAATAACCAAAAAAGTAATTTGGGCTAATGTGTTCCATTTATCTTTTATTTCTTTTCTTCACTTTTTTTTGTTGTAGGTGAAATGATATATTTTTTTTTTGTTTTTCTCTGAGTTAGTTTCTTTTTTTTTCTATTAGATGTTGTCTGAAATCAGTCCTATAAAAAGTTCCAAATCATCAATTATTAAAAAAAGAAAAAAACAACGACATATTTTTGAATAAATGTTTGTACAAAAAAAGAAAGAAAAAACTCTTAATATAACTTCTTTGTGTGTTATAAAAGTTAGAAAGTTATCCTTTGCTCTCATTGAATGAATGAAGAATGCTTCATAAATCTTAACTAAATCATTCATAAATATTTACTTAATTATGTTTTAATTACTTTTCTATAAATAAAATATATATTGTTCTGGGTTCATTTTGAAATTTTAGAAGGTAAAAAGAAGTTCACTGCAAAAGTATGGAGGCGAACTTTTTTAGCGTGTACCTATCATGTGATTGCCAAGTATATGATAAGATTTTTTTTTGAAATGCAAGAGAGCATGACCGCAATTACGATTTGGTACCTCTGCATTTTATCAGCTGGTTGTTATTTAACAATATTCAAGAAGAGTGACGTAAAGAGGGAAACATTTAATAGAAAATTAAGATTTAAGTGACTACGTAATTAATCTATTCACAAATTTGTTGAGTTAAAAAGCAGCATTTTTAAGTCCGCTAGTGAGAGAACATCAATTATTTAAGTACAAACGTTGCAAGATGTACTTATTTGTCGAATTGCAAGGGTAAAAATAACGAGATTTAGATCGGCTTTTGAACAAAAATCCTTCCAAATATTCAAAGAATAAAGCATCAGTTTATTTTTTATGTTATTATATTTATAGGAATAAGCAAATTCAATATGGAAATCAACAAAATCAAGTTCAGTGTATTTATTCCCATATTTGAACTTGCTTATTCCCATATTTAACTTGAAAAGGGTTAGACTCTTTATTGATGGTATGATTAATTTTTCTTTTTGAAAAATCCTTAACACTGCAAATTTACAAAAAGATCTTCTTCAAATTGTTTAAGATCAAAAGAAAATATTGAACAATTATTAAAAAAATTTAATAATAAAAAAAATATCATGCAACTATATGTTAAAATAATCATTTTTTTATATAAGGGAGATACTATCAAATATATATTTATACTAAAAATATAAGTTTGTAAAATTCATATTGTCTCTTTTAGGGCCTTGGATACTTAAAAACAAAGATGTAGTAATGGCTTGAAGAACTCCAAAGATACAAGTTTACTTAATTTATTTCCTTCAATTGGTTTATATGAAGAAAAAAATAAAAATGACGTTCATCAATATACGACAAAAAATGAATTCTCTAATCATCAGCATTCTATTCATTTTGCTTAAATCAGGTAAGTTAAAAAATATACATATAAACAACTGACAAATAAATTTGTCAATGAGTTTTTCAAAATTTACATGTAAATTGATAGTACCTTTTGAGCAAAAAAAAAATCAATTATCCACATGAACAAAAAAAAAACATATTATTTGCAAAATTTAATGCTCTTTTTAAATATATGGGTTTTATATTTCATATTTTTTACTCTAGGTTAAGTGCTTTTAATGTTGTAAATTACCTGATAATCACGAAATAATTATATGTTATCTAAAAAGAAATAAATAGATAAATATAAATTGTTAATGAATGGAATTTTTATTTATTATCATTTCAAACAAACAATAGTGATGTTGTTGACCACAATGATGTTGAAAACAAGTTCAAATAACTACGAAACTAAATAATATTTAGGTGAAAATATATTCATTTGCAATTGATAAATGAATTAATTGTGATGAATTAAACGAACTCCACATATTTTAAAAATAATTCAACTAGGAACCAAATCCATACACAAATATGTACTTTAAATTAGATGTTATTAGGATTAGATAATCCCACAAAAATAATTTGGAATTAAATTTACATTTTTGAAAAAATTAAGGGCTCTTATACGCAGATTATTGATTATTTTTCTTGTTTAAAAGTTGCCTCAAACTTATAAAAAGTGTCAAAATACTCTAAAACCAGATTTGATACATTGCTTTGTTTTTCTAAGAATTGAATATACATATAATACTTTAAAAATATACATATACATGGTTATAAAAACGTGGATATAGGTTTCATTTGAGGTTCCAAAACTTTTGAAACCATTTTCTAGCAATATTTCGTTATTATAGCAACCTTAATACAAGTTTGTACTTCAAAAATGTTACTTTCATTGTTGTAGAATGGAGTATAGAGTCTCATTTTATTATCTAATTTAGTGAACTCAAGTAATTTTACTTGGATTCTTCAAAAAAGTATAAATTAAGACTATCTAATTTGAAGTAAACTATGATTTAAATATCCTATATACTAGTTATCAATTGGTGAATAATACGTTATAAGCTTTAAAACATCAATTTTCAAAAGGAAATAAGTCAATAAATAAATGTTTTATGCGCGTTATACGTGGTACATTTCATCTTTCTAGTATTTTTATTTCCATTTATTTTTGATGGAGTGATACTTATTTTTAATAGATTGTTAAATTACATTTTAGTGTATAAGAAAATAATTTGAGTTTGTTTTTTGATTTCTTATGAGAAACATACTTTTTTGACTACCTTCTTCAATTTTCCATCGCGGGAAGTCACAAAATTTACAGTCATTTTTTTGATTTTCAACATTTTTGAAAAAAAAAAATAATGAATAAATAGGTGAGGTCTATATCTGTAATAATTTTATATATAAAGTTAATTGTAAAGTCCCTTTTTGGTACACTAGTTCAACCTTGAACTTTTTCTTAACACTAGAGAAAAAACACGATGGATCAAGGTAAAAACCTAATTTTCTCAAAAACAATACATTAAAAAAAGTTACCAATCTTGGAACATAAAATCTAGACTATAGGGAGTATGAAAATGTTTTCAAAAGCTTAGAGCCCTCCAATCAAACAACCTATCGCCCAGTTTTTACCACCGTGTATATGCATGAATAAAAATAAGGATATCAAACTATATATATAGACCTAATTTTTGTTGTAGCAACTTATTTTTGTATTTATGACAATCTTTTTATCTGCAATGTAAATGTTACATCTAGTAATTTATTATATTACTTACATGGGTGGAGAATGTAATGTTTTAAAGAAAATAAAATAAAGAATATGGTACTTTAAGCAAATAAAGATAAACCATTTCAATATTACCTTCATTACTCATGTTTTCTACTTTTTTGAAATTTTTAGAACAATTTTTACAAAAGTAAACTCTATCTAGAAAAATTGTCAAAACAATAATAAACCGATTTGATAATAATTTATGGACCCTTAATACGAAGTTATGTTGGCTCAAATTTTGAAAGTCAATGGTTTTACTACTATATCCCCATCCAATCTTTCCTAAACTAAATCTGAGATTTACAAATTTACTACATTTGTATTAATGTTCAAATTATGAACATTGATAAAATGGAAAGAATGGAATGATTGACTGACTAAGAATCTTATGGTCAATCAGAAAATTATAGATGCATTTATTTTTCAAAATAAACTCATGATGTAAGGACATTGAATAATTGTTAAATATCAAAATGAATATTGAAAGCTGTGATGTTTAAATTCATCAGCATTGTTGCCGAATGATCCACTATAAACAATTTATCACATTAAGGCGCCTACTCTTGATGATAAAATAATCATAGAATGAAAAAAAAAAAAAAAGATTCCCGGTGTGTGTAAAAAAAAAAGCACATAAAAAAGCAATAATTAAAAAATAGAAACACACAACTGCATCAAAATCCTTCTCTTTTAAATTTATACTTATAAGAAAGGAAGTCAGCTGTTTTAAATAAGAAAGGAAAAAAGAAATTCTTTGGTTAAGCCTCTTTGTCTAAGCCTCTTCGTCTTTCATAGCGATTTTAATGTCTAATATAGAATTGTGATCTATCAAAAAAAAAACGGAATAAAACAAGTATAAATCATAAATTATAATCAAATTTATTTATTAATTTTGTTCTGTGGAATATTAAATGTCTGGGTACATAAAAACAAATGTATTTGTTTTATTTTTGTGGAAAAATAAATGATTTTGTATTTTACTCTTTTTGATAGCTTACCTATAGTAAAGTTAATTAAAATAGTTAATGCTCTGTTTACTTTAAGTTTGCATTTTTATGCCAAAAATTTAAAATGAAAAAGTTTGTTAATTTTTTTTTTATTTATTTCTTGATGTTATATTTTATTATTTGATTGATATTTTTCATAGACATGGATTTGAAATTTTTTGCATCTTTTTTTAATGTACATACAATCAATGTTTTTTTCAAATAGTATTATTATTTTATTTTATTTTGAGCTACGATTTGGCAGTAAAATATTGAAAGCAAACAAACCAAATAACTATTGAAGTAGAATCAAATGTCGACTATTAAACCTATAATATTCTTTGCCAAACTAAATACCTTTAACATAGAACTATTTAAAACATATTAGAATTAAGCTTTTAAATGTTTCAGAGAAAAATAGACAATGATATTTATGGTTTTCTTTGAGAGGAATTACATTATTACCTATTCCTCAGTAGATAAGGGAAACTGTTATACTTATTATTTTCATTTATACTCCACAAAACACAAGGGTGTTAACTTGTATTGAGAAAATTCGGTGTGGGTCAAATCTTATTATACTCTGCATGTCTATTTTTCTCTTAAGCTAATATTAGTAACACATAAATTATATAATAATTTGCACTGGCATCTATTTTCTAATCCAAAATTTGAAAAATCTGTAGCTGTAGACTGAAAATTTTGCTTTCCAAAATGATTCATGATTCAAAAGTAATAACGAATAATTAAAAATATGCAAAATATAAGATAGATACAAATCCCTTCATATCCAAATCAAAATACTTAAATCAATTTTGTAGTTGCATGAACTGTTTTCTTAGAACCGTAGTGCAAAATAATCTCAAACACATAATTAAAAGAAAAGCTCTATTATTCAAGTTTATGTTATTTTCAATTATAACTATATAAACTATTTAAATATTAATAAAAATATGCAAATATAAAATACATATATTTATATGGATAGGAATGAGGAAAAAATGTTTGGAGAAATAAATCAGAGTGACATGTCTTTATTTCCTATAGTTTTTCAGTTATAATGTCCCTTTTTTAAAATAAATAGTTTTTGTTATTTTGAGCATACTAATGACACATTAACCTTTTTTTGAATGGCTATAATCTGGGCCTATAGTTTTTAGTTGTTTTTTTAAAGATGAAGGCCGTTAAAACAATTAGTTCAAAATATTTGACTGATAACTTGTAATTGGGAATGATACAAAACGACCCAAAATAGCCATTTCCTCATAGATAAAATGTATCATTGCCATTGTAACTAAAACGACATGAAGGATTTGGAATTTTATGAATCCTGCTTTTTATGCTCTAATACAGAAAAAATTAGAGCATAAAATTGTAAAACATTTATTTCCAAAACAAGACATTTCACTAGATATATATATCAGATATTAGCCCCAATAAAGAGACATGAATCGAGCATTGTGCAATAATTGAGGAAGAACACAGCAAATCCCGGATGACCTCCTGCTGGTCATTTGACATGACTCAATCCCCCTAAATTGATCTTCAAAGGTAATCTCAAATTATATCTTTCAAGCCCTCAAATAGCATTTTGACCTCAAATCAGCCTCCAGCAAATTTGGGCAAACTTGGAGGCCAATAGTTTATATTATTTTCTGATTGAAGTTACTCTTAGTAGTACACCCTGCCCCTGCTCCCTTAGTCCTTGGGGTTGATCGTCATGCTGTGTCAAATAAACGAACGAATAGAGGGCATCCCACAATAAGTGTATAAATAGAACAGTGTGATGTTAACACATTTAACAATCAACGTTCTTCATTTTGGCTAATGTACATAGTACAATTGCACTATTTTCCTGTAATGAAATATATTGAAAAAAAAAATAATTTTAATTACCTTACTTATTAGTTAAACATACAATTTTGTATCACTGAACACTCAATCTCATTTTTTTTGTTGGCCATTTGATGATCAGAGTATCCATTACTTACACTTAAAATGAGTTATTTTTATTCTAAAACAAATGACCAATTGAGAAGCTATTTTACCCCCAATGATAACTTTAAAAAATGGATTTTTTTAAAAAATTTGCACAACTCTTTCATAAGGTTAAATGATCTCACATAAAGTATAAACTCATATTAAAAAAAATAGAATAACTATCAAATTAGTTAAAAGTTTTTATGAGTAGTGTCATTCAAATTTGTACTTTATGTACAAGCAGAATCATTTGTGATAACACTCAAAAAGTTATAATCGAAAGTTATCAACAACCTTTTTTGATAAAAAAAAGAAATAGCAAAAGACCGAGTCGAGATCAACACTAACATCAAATATGAATAAAATTAGAAATAAAAACTAAAAATTTTTTTTTGTAAACTTCTCTTGTAATTAATTAAAATATTTGAGTATTTTTATAATTTTACATTATTTCAACAGAGGATAAATTATGATGAATGGAAATACATACATTTGATGAGATGATTCAAATTTGCCATTTTGCAAATTCATCAATGTATTTCGATACTTTGTTTCAAATGTACGTAGGTCAGGGCTACTTAACTACAGACTTTAGTCAGCCTGGCTTTTTTGTTTTAAAGTGGATATTCAGAAAAAGTAAACTTAATAAAATAAACTCGAACGAAATCTAGGAACTTATATAAAATATTTCAAAACTTGTGAGCAAAGGTTTGAGACTTTGAGCTCGACGAACCCTTGTTGTATGTGGGCTTTCTTCCCCTCCTCCAGTTTGGCAGCAACCTTTTTATGACTTAGTAGTGAGTGTTTTTTTTTTGTTTTTGTTTTTTCCATTGGTCAAATTATGAGGCGTTTGTTTAGTCAGCGTATGACCGTGATTTGAATATATTAGGCTCGTCTTCACTTGAAATGCAATATCCTTATTATATATTTATCTAGTTATTACATTACTCAAATCATTGATTTGCAGAGAAAAAAAGTACAAAGTAGGCCTTTTTTTTTAATTTTCTCTCTCAATGGTATGTTTAGGGATTAGTATTAATTTTTTCTCTCTTTGTATTTATTCATAATACAATTACAATGAGAATATTAATAATAAAAATATTTCATTTCTTTATTCGTAAAAAGAGCAGCACATTTTTTAAATAAATATTCAAACATAATCATCACAACAACAACAAAAAAAAAAAAAGAATGAATAAGGTGTCAGAATTATCCTTATTGCTTTTAATATGTACAAACCATTTTTTTTTTGATAGAAATATGTTTGTAGAACCTTTAAAATAGGAGCAGTAAAAAAAACATTTGCCTTCTTCCTATAACTTCAAAGAAAATGTATTATATGTTTATATATAAGAAAGAAATATGTTCAATAATGTTTAATGTCGTTAGTACTCATGTGTATTTTTTGTTTTTTTTAATATAATATTATGCTTATAATTAATTAGAATTGTTTATTTAAATGAGGTACTTTACTTTCAAAAGTAAAGTATATATGTGTCATATATGATTTTTTGAATCAATTTACTAAAAAATTTAATGAATTATTGACATAGCAGAGAGTTTAGAAAATATCATATAAAGACATGACCTATCCTTCTATTGATGATTACACTGGTCAACAGTCAAAAGTCCAAAGGGAAATAAGCATATTAAAAGTTATTCAGTTTTGCACGCTAGTTTTTAAATTTGTAATTGTTTTTTTTCTTAGAGTCCGATGTTTTTCGAAAAATTAGATCCTACTTTTTAAGCTAATTTGACACATTTTCCAATCTCAACTTCAATTTAAGCATTTAGTGCCTTAAACAATAATGATAAGTTAGTGTATTTAATGCAAATTTCATTTCCAGTCTTTTTTTTTTACCTAAGGAACTCTTGGGGGCATAGGCGGCGGGAGTAGGCCTGAAAGTTGGCCAAATCATTTATACTTAAGTAACTTCTTTAAGTCTATATGAAATGGGTTAATAAGGAATACATTAAAGAGCTGAGACTCATAGCTTTCAAACGAGATGTCAAGCACCCGATAAGAATCCTTGATGAAGAAGAAATTTTCCAACTAAATGTGTAAATTTTCCTTCAATTTCGACCACAAATGCCCTAGAATTCAAAGACTCATGGTAGAAATATTAAAATAATAGTGCACAGAAGTATTAGGAAATCAGCTGAAATCCTTCTGCACGCTACTACTTCAGTCTATTGTGCTTTCTCTTCAGTGCAAAACTGAATAACTTTTATTATGCATAATATACCCCTTAGTACATTTGACATTTCAAATTTGTTGCCCTGTGTTATTACAGATGTATTGAAAGCCAATGATCAGAAATTTTTTTTTATATATTAAAGTATACTATAATATTCACCGATTTGATAATATTCTAATCAATGTACAATTTATGGAACATATAATCTTGTTTTAATGTTAAACCCTTCATTATTTGATCTTAAAAGAAAATATTTTCAACAACTTAAAAAAAAATTAAAAGTAAAAACTTTCCATACCATTGAGTATCTAAAAAAATATTTTATATTAAAATAATAATTTATCAGGGTTTATTTTTATTTCGCATTATAAACTTTCTTTTTTTTTTACCTACCAACATACTATAAAATTGAATCCTCTATTGCACAAAATACTAAAGCTTGGTTGGTTTTTACCTCTTTTTTTTTTTTTTGCATTTTTCTGCTTTTGACATAAACATTTGCACAAATTACTTATATATTTATTTTCTCTAAGACTAAGTAAAGAGGAGAAAAGAATTTATTCAAGGCATTATTGAAATTGATGTAATCAATGTGTGTTTTAGATATTTACAATGAACAACTACCTTAGCCAAAAAGTATGCTAGAGGCCTTAAGTATTTCATTAAAACCTAAGGATGGTGTACAAAAGTAAATTAAATCTGTCATTGGTTTATGTAAGGAAACCTTAATTTGTTCTTAAAGGGCACATACCAGGTAAAGGGCACATTTATTTATTCATTTTTTCTGTAGAGGTTTTTGATGTGACGTAACTATCTTGGAAGTTGGCGATTTTATTAGATACATACGTAAATGATCAAATCTTATATATATAAAAAACAGTTTAGTTTCTTTAATTCTTTTTGAATATTTAGAAGCCATTTGATGAAGCTTTAATGTCATCAACAGCTAGTTCTACAACAAAGACGAACTTTTTTTTTTTGCCCACTCAAAAACTTCAACTTTCAGAAAGATAGGGAATAATTTAAAGGAAGCATATGTTGACTTTATATATATGTAAGTGTTATGAATTATATAAATGCAATTTGTGTACCTTTGAGCAAGTAAAATGACAATATGAAGGTTCCTTAAAATATCAACAACTGATTTGATTATTCTTGTTTGTAGTTAGTGTTCGTAACATTGATTTTTTTAAAGTCATAAATTATTTCTTACTTGGCTCTATAAATATTTTGACTATTAAATAAAGAATAACCAAATAGTTGGTGAGAAGGACCTAATTTGCGAGCTTATACCCTATACTTTGTCAAATATACTTTAATACTCTAATAATTATCTTTTTTGAATATGCAATTTAAAAATCAATATTTTTTCCCTGAGGATATATTTATCAATGTCTATGCATATGTTAAACATGGGTTGCATATTTAGTGGAATGTAGAGCCGAGAGGCACAATGATTTATCTTTGGTTTGATAGGTCTACTTGAACTCTTTTTTTTGTCCCCTTTGCCATTTTTGCCCAATTGTGGTATAACTATGCGTCAATCGCCTGTTTAATCTGACCATGCTGTGGATTTCTTCCACCTCATCCGAAAACCCTAGAAGAAGAAAATAAAATAGCAGGAATATTCATAAAGGACAAATTAAATTCAAACTTCAAGTACGAATCTCAATCCTCCTCATATGTAATACACGAATTTGAAGCTCCATTTTGGCAGACATCTATAGTTTGTCAGTTTTCGTTTTTGAATTATACTTTTTGGCGGCTATTTTCTTCTTCTTTTTCTTTCAGTTTCCCTTCCACTGTATAATTTTGAAAGACAATTAAATGAAAGAGCAAAGCACAAAATTAGCCAATCAGACAATATGGAGAAGAAATCTACCACTTCCCATTAGATTGATACCATATTTCCTAACAAAAAAGCTGAACACCTTCCTTAAAAACTTAACTAAAACAATACGGGAAACAAGGAGGGCCCAAGGTACCTTTCTGGCCCATTTTCCAACATCAACTTCAATTACGACTACAAGGATACTCATTTTCCGTATTAAAAAATAATGATTTGCTTGTGTATTTAATACAAATTCCAATTTCAGTCTTTGTTTTGACTCTTGGTGGCATAGGCGGCGGGAGTAGACCAAAAAGTTGGCCAAATCCTTTGTACTTAAATAACTCCTTGAATGTTACATAAAATAGATTAATAAGGAATGCATTCAAGAGCATTCAAATGAGATATCAATCGCCTGATAAGAATATTTAACTAAGAAGGTATCGTCGATGTAAATGTCTTAATTTTCATTCAATTTCAATCAAAAACTCGCTAGAAATCTGAGACTCAGGGTAAAGCTACTTAAGTAGTGGCGTGCTGAGGGATTTCAGCTGGTTTCTTGATCCTTCTGTGGCTACAACTTTAGTAGCTCAACCCTGAGTCTCAGATTTCTATCAAATTGTTGCTCAAAGTTGAATGAAAATCAAGACATTTACATGGACGTATCATTCGTTCAATAGTGTATGTAATTATTTATTCTCATGACTTTTAACTTAATAATCTTATTGTTTTTAAAATTTTCTTTTATTTTTACATGATTCGGTTTCTGAATATATATATATATATATGTTATTTTTTACATCAAAGTATTGATATACACTCTTTGTATGTATAGTTTTGATCAAAAAACTAAAGAATAATTAAATGAAATTCATATCATTTTTTAAAAGTAATTTTTTTTATAGACACAAAAGAAAAAGAAAAATTGTTATACAATAATATTTTCAAAAACAGTAACAATCAATGATTTCATTTCATTCACTTGAATAATATATGCAAATTATTTGATATCAATGTAATACTTTGTTTCAAATACATGCATATTGATACATATCTATGTACATTGTACATACATATAAATATATGCATATGCTTGCAAGTATATGAGCATCAAATGAATTATAGATTAATCAAATTCTTGTAAACTAAATTTTTTTATATACTATATTTTATGTGTATAAAAGAAATATTAAGACACATTTCTTCATTTATTTTATCAATAAAGAAAGGAAGAAAAAAAAACATGTATAAAAATTTAACTCATTTCAAGAGAGATTCTCTAATTAATTATTGGATAAAATATTTATCTAATTGGGACAGTGTTTTGCTTCTATGATAGAACAACTAATTGAACTCTCTCTGACTTTGTTCTTCAAAAATATAAATAAATTTGTTTGATATTTAAAGTAAAAACAGCGGAGATTTTTCTACCTCAGGAGTCTTTTGGGCGTCTGTAAACTCAGTTTTTATTTTACAATTTCATGTGTTACTCAAAGTGTAAATTAAAAAAATTTCTTTTGAATAAACTTTTTGATCATACCTATTGGAGGTATATGTAGGCACTTTGGCACTTGTAGCAAAAAATAAATGATCTAGGACTTCTGATTTTTCTATCTCAGGAGTCTTTTGGGCGTTTGTAAATTCATTATTTTTTATTTTGATAAGAATAAATGCTTTTGTTTTTAAGTTGACATCTGTGCCAAATTATACATCGAAATATTTATGTGTGTTTGAAATACGCGTCCTTTTGTGAACAGCTAAAATCGATTTCTTCGTTTTTTTTTAAATGTCTGAAAGATGATGACTAAAATGCAATTTAGAGACATGTTGTTGCAACTAAAAAAGTTTGAATGAATATTCACAACTGTGTATTCCTAATAAATTTTTAGAATCTGTGGTTTATTTCTTGAGATACGTAGCCTTATTACTCAAGAAACCGATCATATAAACAGACAAATCGATTGACTGAGTCTACAAATATATATTTGTGATTGTATGTAAAATAGATATCATATAATACAGAGAACAACAGTCCAGTTTTTGAAGTGTATGACAACATTGACAAAGAATCAGTTAACTTTGAGGCTTTTTTAGTTATTTTGTAGAAAGAAAGAATTCGATTGGTTTATGTATTGTTTTTTAGCCAAGTTTTTGTGAGCTTTTGTTTTACAAGTTTTATTTATTTAAATAATATATAGGAAATATTACAAATTTGTTTTATAATAAATGGTTCAAATTGCATGAGAAATGTGTCAGTTGACATTTTACAATATATATATATATATATATAATAGAAATTTGTTTAAATCCGTTTATTGTTTTTTTGTATTATACCTAATGAAATAATATATTTTTTTTGAAATGTGTTTAGTTTTCCCTGAAATCCCTTGTAAATTTTCAATAAACTTAAAAAATAAGAAATTAGAGTATTTAACTAAGTAAAGTGTATTTGTAGAAATTAATGTTGTAGATGAAGTTGACAAATGAAGTTGAAAGAAAAATGTCAATCATTTAACCTACTCTTGAACACTGCAGTTTAAAATGTGGTGATATGAGCAATGATTGACAAAGAGAGTTTGTACTCTTTTATAATCTAATCATTTCATATCAATTTAATTTTTCTACAAAATCAAATATAACCGTATAACAAAGAATGAACATAATTTCAAAAAAATAACAAAGTACCAATCGTTTTTTCTTTTCTAATCATATTTTCATATTTTCTCTACAAAAACCCATTATTTTTTTAGGTTTTTTTTTTCAATCTAATTATTCTACTCTTTTCCATATGGCCAATTTGTCTTTTTAAATAACAGTCTTCTTCCAGGGAGAGAACTTCTAGAAGTATAAACTATATAACTTCTTCTACACATGACACTTTTTATGAACTTTGAAGGCTATTATTATTCAACAGCTTTCGAATTGAATTACAAAGAGAAAATTAACATATATTGCGCAAGAGTCCATTTCTTTCCATTCCCTGGAATCCATTTACTTACTTATCAGTTTTATTTTCCTATTTATTACTACGACGCCATTTGTTTGTTTCATTTTGTTTTGTTAGTTCTGTCTTTAGGTTTAGTCTTGAGTCAGGAGGTTTTGAAGGTTTAAAAGTGGAATATAAGTACATTATTATAAAATATGACCTGATGGTATTGATAAAGGTCAATTTAGTACACATGACTTAGCAAATTATCCTACACTCTCCCGTATTGCTCAAGTGATGCCCACAGAGTCCATTAATATTCCAAGCCGTGTCAAGGGTAATTTTATACCTTTATATACATACATAAATATTTTAATACTGATTCTTTTCTTTTAATTGAATTTACTTCCATTTAAATGCTTTTTAATTAAAATAGCACACATAGTTGCAAAATTATGACCTTTTTTACTTATGTCAGCGACCAAGACAGGTCAATTAGACCCCAATAGCTATTTTACATTTTATTTTGTCATCAGGATAGGAAAAAAAATTGATTGTTTCCCACATAGAGCTTCATTTGTTTGACTCTGGAAGATTCATTATATAATTACTTTCCTAAAATGGTAGAAATTAAAAAAAAACTTACTTATTATTTAATAATCGAGGAAAATAATAGCGGAAATTCTGAAGATAAAAATACCTTTGGCAAGAGTTTGTGAAGGCTTGATTCAATCACAATGAAAATAATATATATATGAATAATTATTTATCAAAGTGATATGACCTTCAACAATCTTTTAAATAGATATATATATTTTTGTTTCAAAATATCAAGTTTGTACATATATACTTTGAGTCAAAATAATATGAAAAATCTGGTCCGTTAAGTGTGGGAGTTTTAAATTATTATCTCTGACAATACCTATACTAAATTCTTCTACCATATTTTTTACTTTTTTTAAAAAAAACTTAAAGATAAGCTATTATTTTACTTATTAGTAATATATCAATTATTGCTCTTAAATATCAATAAGGGATCTAACCCCTCTTATATTTCCTCCTCTTATTGTGAAGCTATGTAGTCAAGTTTTTGTCTTTAATATTATTATTCATATTTCGATTGGATATTGGTTATCAATTTTCCCATTCCTTCATACGTATATATGCATATATTAAGAAAGTATTACATACCTTGGTGATTGTCTTCTGAGACACATCTAGGAATGGAACGTACGTAAGTATTATGACATATTTTAACCATTGGCGTTTGTTTTTTTGCTCATATATAAATTCCTGTATGATGCCTTTTGTTTAAAGAAAAATGAAACGCATATCTATAAGTACTGGATGTGAGTGTTTAAGTATGATTAAAAGTGTCCCTTTTTCTTTACCATGCACGAGAATATTCGTAGCTATTATCTCCTATTGAAACGGGTATCTGGTGAACTTAGCAAAAAAAAAAATATATATATAAAGGACGTGATTGTTAAACAAAACTAACTCATGTCTTTTTTTATTATGGGACAGTGAAGGGCACAAAGAAAACAAAAAAAACCTTAAACAACCAAACGTTTTAAAGTAAGATCTTCTTCTATTTGAAAGTTTCAATTATAACTATGAAATATTTAGTTGAAGGTATTTTATAATATTCTTTTCGGATCATCAACTCATGCACCTCTATACCATGAATTACAATTATATCTGCAGTAGGGCCTGACTAATATGAAGCTTTTTTTGTACCACATATCAATAGCAATTATTTTTCTTTTTTTTGCCATTCAGATACCATATTTATGCGTTTTTTTAACAAAGTTTTGTCTGCTTTACTTTGTAACAAACATTATATTTTGATAGTCCTCTTCAATATAATCATCAACAAGGAAAATCTTCATCAGTTTAATATTCCGTTTAGAGCAATCATTTACAGATTTTACATTAGAGACGAAGTTAACGAAAGAACAAAACCAATCTATCATCTTTGTAAAAGCCCTTATTTTGAGTGTTCCAGGCCTCAACATCAGGTTTTTTTTTTACTTGAAGGATATAAAACAAATATTAGCTTTGTGGACCAATGAAATCATGCAGCTAAGCATTTCTTCTAATATCTATGTTGTTGTTTTTGATCATTGATTTAGAATATTATTTCATCGGTGCTATTTCCCTTCATTGATGAAACCTCACACTCAATTTTAAAAAATGACTTTGCTTTATTATAAAGTATTTTACTACAGATTTACAAGAATATTGTTATTGATTTTACTGGAAGACAGGCACTGGACTGGAAATATGACTTGACAAGATACTGTATTTGTTCATTCTTATGGCTGAATCCTATATTATAGGTGATCTCGTGGCTGTTTTTTTCTGAGGAATATGCGAGAACACGGATAATTTTACTGACTAAATCTCATTCCCCCTCCCCCACAAAAAAAATAAAAAGTACTGCACATATTATAAGTCCAAACTTGGATTTTTAAAGATGATTGCATTGAATGAAAATACTCATTCACAATATTAGTTGATTTTAATACAACCTGTTGAAACGACTACAACCTAGCACACACCGCTAACCCCATGACGATTAAATATAAACCAAGGATTGCGACTCATTCCTGGTCTGGCTTCAATTTGTACTTTTTATAGTGAAAGACTATGTATATCTGCCTAAATTGTGGGAGACAAGAATTTGCCAACTCAGTGCGTGGTATTCATAACAGTCGATCAATTACTTTGTAATTTCAAGTATCAACAGAAGCGATGAGCTTTACTTATCCTTGTAAATAATATGTAAAGTTTATAATGACACAATTCATCCTTTGTTGACTGTCATACTCTTTCTATCGTCAAGTAGTCGTCCGACCCTCAACATGAGGGACCTGAGTGTCAGGGGAGTAAAATGTACAAAAAGTGGTAGGTCTTTTTTGTCTCCCTCCGCCGTCTCAACATTCTTTTCAAGTAAACAATGCCTTACAGGCAGCCATTGGAAGCATTAAGTCTTATATTGCCTCAAAATTGCCTCAAAATCTCTATAATGACAGAGAGGATCTGAGAAGTAGAATGGTTGTGTCTGCAGTGATACATGTCTTTCAGGATACTCAAAGCTTCTGGATCATCGTAGAGCTCTGATTCTAAATTAATTTAATTAATTGTGTCAACATCCTTTCGAAGTCTTGAGTTTCTAATTTTTACTACGAAATAATATAGAAATCTCAACTAGAAGAAGAGAAAGCCAGTTTAGTTTGCTGTTATTATATTCATGTTGTTTTTAGTTCTTTTTTATTAATTTAATTAATTTTGTGTTTTTATGGATTTTTATTTTATTTCATACCCTATTACGTTTTTTTTTCTTAGGTATATTTATTTTATTGTATTACTCTTTGAATCAATAGTGGGGTCCTTAATTGGAAAAAAAATATTTTAAACTACATATAATGTTTCAAAACTATGTTCTTTTAAACGTAAATTACTTTTTTTTTATAGATATTTAAGACTCTGTGCCAGAATTAAAAGTTGAGTGATTGAAGTCTACTGTGTTTTGAAGTATTACAGTTATAAAATTTAACATTATAATAAATAAAAAAACTCGACTATAACAGAATTTGATAATTTTTGACGCAGAGAAGCTGTTTCGTATAATGAAAAAAAGTAGTTGTGTGACACATTTTAGTTTGCCAAAATCATCTGTTGAATAGATATGGGCACTTTATTGAATTTATATGATTTTTTGAAGAGCAGAAAAAAAAATGTTAGTATAAATTCAATGAGTATGATAGACATAAATATAAATAATATGCAAAACGCCGCGTGTGAGATTTTGTGGAGTTAGCACTTCGAAAAGTCCTTCTTGTTGTTATAAAGCTGTTATCATTTTTCCTTTATTACTGAGGGGAGAACATTTACCTTATAGTAAAGATCTCACATGAAGGAATACATGCATTAAAGTTAATAAAGCACATAAAATTCAAACAAAAAGTCCTCGTATAATTATAAGTTAAGAATATATAATTTCCTGACATTAATTTGAGTTAATTTTCTGCCTCTTATCTATGGTATACATACATAATGTTATTATTTATTATTGATGTCTTCATTTGTATACATATATAAAGGAGAATAGCAGCTTGACGCTCAGTAAAAAGTCATGACAGCTCAAGCTGCTTTCCTCTCAACATTCATCAAATTGTCACAGAGTTACTAGGTTAATTTTCTCTTTCTTTGTTTCTTACAAGCCCGATTTGCATATTATTTACATTCCTAATGATAGATGAGCTTGAAATGGCCGCCAATTCTGCAAGGAAGTTTGTTAAAACCATACATATAATGTATATAGTATATTTATCTATAAATATGAAATAAGTTGTGTTTTTTTTGTTTCTAATTTACTAACTTACAAATACCACTCAACCAACCATCACAAAAATTATTTTTACCATAACCATACACGATTATTTCTTCTTTTCTTTTTTTTTTTTACTTTTTGAAAACTTAAAAAATGATTCCCTTGCGGCATGAAAGGTAACTACAAAAATGTGATGCTCACCATAATACAAAATAGAAAGCTTTTTCTTTCCACCAAATAAAGAAATGAAAAGCATTGTTCTTCATACTAATTCCTTTATGTGTGTACATATAACTACTTATACCTAATAAATAAATATAGTATACGTCTATGTAGGTAGTTAGGTAGGAAGGTAAGTGGATGCTTCTCCCAACTATGCTCAAATACATATTCATGCTATAAATCTTTTCTTTTTTAATCATGCTTTCAGTGAAGACCCTCATTACATTATTAGTTTTCTGTACAAATGTACAATGTTGGACCGAGATTTATCGACAAGCCAATTAAATCCACTGGAAACTTTAGATTAATTGTTAATCCACTAAAGTTGTGTATTATAATTTCCCTAAAAATGCAAAAACGAAATCAATTGTTTTGTTAATCTTAAAAAAAAGTTAGATTTTGTAAAAGTACTGTAACCATTGAGTACCTAGTTAGTTAGTTAGTTAAAAGTTTATCACTGTATACCGTATACTTACACACATATAATGTTACACAAAAATATAATAAAACTGTACAATAAATGCATAAGATAAAAAGCAAGACCACTCAGCAGGGTATATGTGCTACAACGGTAAATACAAGTTCCCACAGTTTATATTATAATTTTTCTCAATAATATTTTTCATTTTTTTTTTACATTTCATAAATTTTAAGATGCAGAGTACTTCATCTACTTTCTGAAAGGCTTCATATCTTTCGTGCGAGAGAGCCGAGCATCATTTGATAAGGTGCTCTGTGCTTTTTGGTTCCTCCATGAAGACATTTCACGCTGCACTTGTTGTCTTCCATTTACTTAAGTGGGCGAAGAAGGGTCCATGCCGAGTGTAAGCTTGAACTATAAGTTTAATATTTTTACGCCCAAATTTGAGCCTGTTTTTACTAGGATTTTTTTTCTTACATCAAATGGGTGTGTTTCATATTTTGGTCTTTTTTGTACCTTTTACACCAGACAGCGTAGAAGAAGTCATTTATTTGTTTCTATATATAGTTTGGTGGTACTCCCACCAACTCTTGATTGAATTTCTAAACAGTGCAGTTATTTTTGAAAGTTATTTCACCTTTAATTAATATGATGAACCTAATTAGAATAAATGCCATTTAGGATAAATATACAAATATATATATATATATATATATATATATATATATATATATATGTCACTACTTTTCATTCTCATAATTTTATTAAAATTTATGATTATCTTTTCTCAGAAGACTAAATACTTGCGTGGTCAATCCAGCTATGAGTAAAATAAAATGGAATAAGTCAATATAATTTTATAAAATTAAAATTTAATTCTGATAAATTTTTGCTAAACTAACATTTGTATTGCCACGGTGATGAAAAAAATAATAATAATACAACTACTAAATGGCCATGTTTTGTATTATGTTTTTATTAATTTGACGGGGGTCTCAACCGTTAATTTAAATACAAAAAATCGACTGATAACTCCGGTATCAGTTGTTTTTTTAACCCCAAACTGATGAGCATTGGTTCAAAAAACATACATATATCAGCTGGTTACTAATTTTTAGATGCATATACAATAGAGAAAAAACGATTCTAGCTATGTTTTTAGCTATTTTTATTTCTATTAGATAATCATAAACCCTATTTAACTTAAACCATTCTAAATAAACGTTAAAAATTTTATTTAACAAAGCTAATTGTAGACTTGAACTATTGCGGACTTTTTTTGAAGCAATTGAATCCATTTTTCCTTTCATTTTATTTTCGCTAAGATTGGTAGAATAAAATTGAGAAAACTTTTGCTCAAAAGTCATCATTTCCTTGCTTCAGTGTAAAGGACGAAATTGAAAAGAATTATCATAAAATCCTTGCCCTTTTGATATTTATAGTTCTCTCTCAGTAATAAAAACAGAGAGATATCAAGAAATTTGTAGTTATATTATCTATTTTAGCTATGAAAATAAATGCTAAAACTCGCAAATCTAATCCTTTCTCTGCAAAAAAATGTACTAATGCATCTAGATATATCAATTATATCCAATTCACTTCTTGTTTTATATCATATCTTCGTCATTTTCTTTAATGATGAGGTTTATAGAAAGCCTATAATCCAGTAAATGAATTATAAATACATTAATCCCCACTTGTTTTATCAAATAATTACGATAGGTCTAATGATCCTTGCTAATTCGTTTTTTTTTATTTTTTTGAGTAATCAAACAATGAATATCTGATGTAATCTTTTGTGTTTTATTATTATTATTATTATGAAAAGCTTTCTAGATATTTATTGATGCTGCTCTAAATTCATCTTAAAAAACTATTTACTTTTGAATTGAAAATTATGATTGAGAGTTTAAAGAAATGCAATTATGAAGAACAAAAGAAGGAATTTAGAGTTTTAATTTTTTTTTTTTCACATCAAAGACAGAAATGTTGTATTAATCAATATTTTAATTTTGATACTATTATATTCTTAAATATTATACTTTTCCCCCAAGTATGTATGTATCATCAGCTCTTAAAACTCAATTATAAATGATATGAGAAATATTAAATTATTTATTTATTTAGGAAAAGTTATATAAGTCTATTCAAAAAAATATATGCACTTAAAAGATTCCTGATCCTACTCTTAATTGATGAATTAATTAATTAATTTTGAATGTGCATTTTTTTTTTTTTGCATCTTCTTAGATCCTTGAGTCTTTTTAATTTGATTTTTATATACCAAGATCTTTATATGTTTTTACGACTTACTGAATTTGAAATACTTTTTTTTTCTAAACACACAAAAATGCGGAATTATATTTAAAAATATACTTAATTTTCTTATGAAATCTAATGATATAATTAAAATAAATACATGTTCATATTATGATTATTTGAGATTATATGGTTATAATAGAAAGTATTGTAAATGTTAAAAATCTTTATTCTTTTAAAGGTTTTTATGTAGGAATGAGTCACGCTTTGGTTATTCAGTGGTTTTGATGAGTTTTTGAAAAAAAACAAAAAACAATTCATTTGAAGCCTTTAAATTTAATTCCTGCTCACGTTTTTTAAAGTGTCCCTTCAGAGAGTTTATTTTATTATTTATATTAACAAACTTACTCTTTTTTAAACATAATTTCACTCATTTATATTTAAGAAAAAATAGTTTTTAATCATGAGTGATTTGTACCTTTTTAAAATGAGAATTAGTTATACACACATCAAAGAATTTCTTTTTGTTTATGAACTTAATTGAACAGCCAAGGTTTTTTATTCATTTTTGAATAAAATTCTATATAAAATATTTTTTTTTACCATCGTTATCTTTTACAACCTTTTTCTTCAAGAATTAAAAGATTTCAAATAAAATATACGTCTATATTATTTAGAAGTGTCACTAAACTTTGCAGTAAATAAGTTTTGTTTTTTGGTGGATTTATAGTTTAATTTTCTTTTTTTTAATCAAAAATTGGATCAAACCTTTACAAAGTGATAAAAAATAATCAATTGTTAAAGTTAAAATTTTTAATTCTATCAAAATCAGATTGGATACAAAATAACTACATAATTAATCAATTCATAAATATCAAGCCAAGCACATTTTCTTATTTAATCATTCCTTCAGTAGGCTACAACAGACAATACATCAAAAGGATAAAGAAAGGATTTAAGTCATTTTGAATCTGTATTTTTTTTTTTTTTTGTAAGATTTTTGTATGAACCCAACAAAGAGTTTGATTTTTTCCATTAGTAAAACATTGTTCTTCTTTAATAACATTGATCATGTGATCTATCATAACTTTATCTTACTTGTGCAAAAGGTATATTATAAGATTGTTTTTCTTTTAATCGATGGACAAAAAAACTTTATAGCTAACGAAAGATTATCTATGATTTATATGATTATACTTTATTTAACTTTAATATTACTACACATAGTTCCAAGACATGATTCCCAGTCAGTCTATCTGACACAAATACTACCTCATGACACATATTTAAGATGATTGAAAACAAAAGTATTATTCATCTTTGAACAAAACTCTTTATTAAAAAAGGAAACCTTCTCATTGTATCGTCTCACATAAAATATATATAAATTTCTGAAAGCAACACTGAATTTGGGGGTAAAAAAGTATTGTGGAATTATGATTTTTTTTTCCTTACTCAAAAGTATGAATTCCTCAAAAGTAAGTTTTGATATAATAAAAATACTTACAGATTTTATGATCAAACCCGACTGGAATTAGATATCAAATTATTGAAATTTTACTACCCTGTGTAATTATATGTACAATTGACTATCATTTGAGTTTTCAACTCATCAATATATGAGGGTCGTCATTCCATGTCAAATTTATAAAAAGAAAAGCAAAAAGTCACCCCCATTATCACCACCACCAACAACAGAACTGGATGATTATTGGGTCATAAATTCATATTCTATACATGAAATGTATGCCAAGTTATATCTCCTAAAGTCATCCCCTCCGAAGTTATAAGCATTTAATTAAACTCTTCCTCTGGCCCAAATTTCTACTCATACAAATAAATTTTGTATACTGATAGTCATTACATAACCTCTATATAATTTGAAAAATTACTGAAGCAAATCTCATGGAATTTTGTAGCAAGATCCTATGAGTCTGAAACTTGGACTGGCTTTTGTATACATACATAGGAAAGTATCATTTGATCACCAAAAAAATTAATTAATAAATGGCTATTTTTTGCGATCCGGATTTGCTCCCCAAGTTTAGCAATTTTATTATATTTGATTGCTCTCAAATTATAAGATACAGAATCAACTTTTTCATACTCTTGTCAGAAAGTTTTGTTTGTTGCATTATTAGGATAAAATAGCCATTATAGCTATGAAAACTCCCCTTAATAGGGATCAATCAATCCAAAAGTATTCATCATTATTACCTAAAGACAGGATCGTACTCCTTAAAGATCTATAGTCTAAAATATTGTCAAAATGTGCATTTATGACTTTCTTTGTGTATAAAAATAAGTCTTTTTGAACATATCCAAGTTTTTACGTTAATATATTTTTATGTATGTAGCTCTATATATAAGGGATGAGACATAATTTATAGAGTAAACTCAGTTTCCCCTCTGTGAATTGGAATTTCTTTAATAAAATTTGAATACAAAAACTCTTTATCCTGGAGTAAAATCAAATGAATAGCACAACGGCGTGTGTTAAATAAATAAATATACAACTTACTCTCACCTTGTGCATATTAAAAGTTAATGTTGAATATATATTATGTGTATGTTTGTACAAAATGATTTTCATAAATGTGCTGTTGTTGTTGTTAAGAATGATTAATGAGCATACATTTAATAAAACAAATCGCAAAATGAATTTTGTAGAATTTTTGTTTTGTTTTAAACATTTGAAATACATAAATAAAATCTAATATTGTTTTTGATTAATATCAATTTAGCTTGAAAGATTTCCAGGAATATATATATATATATATTAAATGCTTTCAGTAATGAGTTAATAAAAAATTTAATTATTATGTAATAATTAATTCATTACATTTATCAATAAATCCGTTATTTGTTAGTGTACCATTTAGATATGTAGACATCACATTTAAATTGCTTTCATCAATTTTTTGTAAAGTGCTTTTTTTTTACAAATGATTAATCCTGTAAAAAAAATAAACATTTTAATTTGAGCATTAATATCTTTTTAACCCCAAATATACGATTTGAAGTGAATCCGTTAAAGGTCATCATTAGATATCAAATATAAAACCTTTTAAAGGTATCAATTAAAGTATCTACTTAAACATAGAGCTTGTATACCTTTTTGTCAAGCCTATCCACAATTGTACTACATGGAACAAAAGAAACGTTCTTTTAGTTTAAGTGCTATTATTCATATTCTCTAAATCCTTTTATATATTTTTAAAAATCAAGAGGTTTGAGAATTCATATATATTTGATACATATCTTATAGATCTACAAAGAAATGACTAACTATATAAAATGAAAAAAAAAATAAATAGAATTGATAAAATGGAAAAGAAACTTTTCCAAATAAAAAACAAAATACAAAAAAAGCTTTTGAAAATACAAATAATTTCAAAAAAAAGAAAAATCCTTTAGCTTTAAAAGCTACCTTCCTGTCTATTTTTTTTGTTTAGCCCCTATGGTGAAAAATATATATTTTTTGTTATAGAAATTCTAAAAACCTTTTTAAAGACACTTATTTTTTTGTTTTCTTCATGCAGGGGCATCTGTTGAGGTGGAAAATACAATAATTGCTGTGGAAGGCGGGATTGCATATCTTCCTTGTGATATACGTCCTCCCAATTCAGAAGAGCAAGTGTATCTTGTCCTATGGTATCGCTACGATGAAGGAGAGCCACTTTATAGGTAAGAACAGTTCTCTGCTTAGAAATATTAGTTGATGTGTCCTACGGACACACAGTGATCAAATATATTATATACTATTCCAAATGGTATTTTGTATAATGTCAATCAAAAAAAAAAGTGCTAAATAATAATTGATCAATTGAAGAAGAAAGTTTTTTTTTTTTTAAACAAAAAATATGAAATTAAAATGTCTGTCATATACTATTTGCAATGAAAAGCTGCCACAAAGTACATGTTATTATTGTGAAAAGATTCTCCGTTTTCTCAGCAACATTGCTCAAAGTGATTAGATACAAGCTGCATTGAGTTAGAAGGGAAAATAGTAGTACCTGTGTTTTCCTTCCCTTTCTCTTTGAGGAGTCGACTAATTATCAGCTAACATGACGTCATCTCAGTCTTACCATATGTTTCATGACGTCATCTCAGTCTTACCATATGTTTCATAACGTCATCTCAGCCTTACCATATGTTTCATGACGTCATCTCAGTCCTGGTTTTTAAAATCCATCGGAAAAGGCCCTTATTTCCTCATAGATCTTTAATGAAATTACATGAACAGGGTCTTGAAATAGCCTTGATTTTAAGGACGGAGAGCACCATGACCCTAATAGTCAATTTGAATTCAGCCTTCTTCTCTATATTGATGCAGTGACGACAACTTGCAACAATGTTCTTTAGCTCAATTTCCAATTATTAAGACATTATACGTTCCTTTTCCTGGATTTTTTGACTATTCAAATTCCCTTCAGCTCTCTTATTTTCTATCAGTTATTGAGTATTTCTTATTGTTTTAATAAAACGATAAGCTGTTAAAATACATATATATATATACCATATAATAGTATTTGAAGCCACGCTCCCTCATCTCAACAAAATACCCACCCCTAATAATAATCCAGGAATATAATGAGAGCAAAACACAGTTGCAGGCTCTAATTTCAGATCTAGCTATGAATTATCTACATAGAGGAAGAAACTTTTGCATAAAGAGTATTTATTAATAAAATAAAAGCTATTTGTTTACTACAATCTTACCAATGTAACATAATAGTTAAGGCAGCCATAGAATACCTACCTATGAATAATTGTAGGAATAAATCTTTACAAATGTTGTTGAAACATTAAGAAACACATTTATCTTGATTAATAGGATTACTCTTAATTAATTACCTTTTATTTTATTAAACATAAATACATATTTGTAAATATAGGTATACATACATAAAAGAAAAGCAAATATATACAACATCTTAATACATCATATTACAACACACACATTATTATTATAAATGATAAATAAATCCTCCTTGTTTGGAATTATTCTATATGTACTCTAATTTTTTTATATTTTTTTTTCTCTCTTTAAAAATTAGAGTAATTTATGATCTACTAAATTGAACAAATCTCTCTTTATTACATGTCTCTATTGGGGTAGAGTAAATGTTCAAAAAAAAAAATTATATATAATTCATCAAGGGCAATTATAATTTGAGACACAAAATGCTTAATTTAGTTTAATTAATATGTAATTTAACTTGTAAACTCTCTAAAAAAATTCGATGCATAATGATAGTTAAAAAAGACGACAAAATGACAATTAACTCTTTGATAGTTTTAATATTACTTTTATTTTTGATATTTATCTATGAGGACTCTGTTCAGATGAG
The DNA here is from genome assembly GCA_963680855.1 of Lepeophtheirus nordmannii. Taxonomy (NCBI): domain Eukaryota; kingdom Metazoa; phylum Arthropoda; class Copepoda; order Siphonostomatoida; family Caligidae; genus Lepeophtheirus; species Lepeophtheirus nordmannii. The sequence continues at coordinate 3,033,769 of OY804525.1, read as the reverse complement.
CTCTTTTTAAAAAATCATAGTGAATAATTCAATCTACAAAATACATATTTGTCATTTAATGAAAATCACGGTTCTTAACTTTTTAGTAATGACGCTGTAAGTAAATAAACGAAACACACTTCTAATTTAGGACAACACATCTATTTATTATAAGGTTCATTAATGGTTTAGTTCATACTAAAGTAAAGTGAATCAAAGCATAGCTTGAAGATATAAATTATTTAGAAAAAAAACCAAAAAAACCGCCATTGCAAACTTTGGAAATTACTTCTTGTAAAGCATTAGTGTTGAAGACGCGTCACGAGACTGGATTTTTTGTCGAATTTGGTCTTATGTGTCTATTTCTCAATCGATTTTGGTCGGGACTGCAATCTCAGACTCTGGGCTGCATTAATATAATCAGGGGTTTTTTTTCAGCCTCAAACTTTACACGATACTTTCTTCTCAGCCTCACATCGAAAACATTAAAAACAATAATGACTATTTAAAATATTACTCAATGAATCAAATGGTACACAAATGAAGCACTTTACAAATGACGTCACTCAAACAATGTTTACAATTAGTAAGCACTTATTAAAATAACCGCTTCAAATTGAATTTTTCAACTGATGCTGATCCAGACCAAATTGGTTGGGTGTTTTGAACTGCATAGTTTGCTAACTGCTAAATTTTCGGCCTTTTCCTTTTTTCGATGAAAGACTCCAATTTACGCATTGATGAACCTACATAAAATATTGAATTTAACAAAAGTCTTTGTGCATGTCTCTTCATGGATTCCTCAACATTAATCATTGGAGAGCCATATACATGTATAACAAAATCAAACAACTTACTACATAAACATAATGGATAGGCTTATTTCTACCTATTTTGCGTCAGATTGTTCAAGTTTATTTTAAGTTTCTATGGAGTGTAGTTGTAGTAGGAATAAAATATATTGTTCGTACATAAGTGTGTTTCTAATAAAGAAAAATCCAGTTTGAAAAGAAAACTTTCTATTTTTCATAAAAATCAAAAGAAAAAAGGAAAAACTTTGTTGAATGTATACAGTATATATATATATATATATATATATGTATAGTGTTCATATACTATAAGCCCTAATTTAAACTGTGCGCAAAAAGTTACATACAGGGAATAGTGTCTCCATTCCTTTATAGTTTAAAAAGTATCTTTATTTGTGAAGGAAAACTTACAAAGAATCTTTTGATATAATTGATTACAAAGAATGTTTCAATTTCTTTGAAGAAAAAAAAATGTATTGTAATTTGAGCTGAGTAAAAAGAAAATTACTCTAGTAATGCATCCAAATATCTAAAGGAAAAATGTCAATTAACATTTTAGCTGTTAAAATGATAACCTCGGATATCGGCATAGTATCATACATATGAATAGTGAATTGTAACAGACAAATATAGGGGAACAAAATTGAACAAATCCTATTTTGTATGTAGTTTTTTTCTGTAGGTTGTAGGTCACATATTACTATGGACAAAAAATATCAGGAATACAAAAATCTTTATTTACCTAGTCATTAAAACTCATTTCATTCTCCTCAAAAGTAGTCCCTTTCGATAAAATGCTCAAGTGCCACCGTTTTTTTTCAAACTTTCAAAAACAGCGTCAAAATTTTATAAAGTCAATAATAATTACAGAAAAATAACTGTTGACTTTGGATATTATATTAAAATTAAAAATGCTCAGTTTCTTGAGTAATAGGTCATGTATCTATAGAAATAAAACAAAGATTCTCAAAATTTCAAAAAAATAGTGTCTCTAATATTTAATTAAACTTTTTTGGTTTGATCAATATTTTTCTAAATTGCATTTGAGTCATCATCTTTCAGACAGATAAAAAAAACCACAAACAGTTTGATTTAGCCTCTTTACAAAAGGACGCATATTCCCCAAACACTAATGTGTATTTTGTCGTGTAATTATGCACAGATATATTTGAGTATAGTGCCAACTTAAAAACAAAAACATTTATCCCAATCAAAATTTCATACAAATTAAATTCAAATTTCCCGTTATTTTTTGCCTATAGTAGTATCATTAATTACGACAGTTGGTTTTTAAGAAAATGCTGATATCTTTTGGAATAAAAATATATATTTTCCTAGAATATGGACCTTCAAATCTTTTCTTTGTATATAAACAAGCTGTGTAGAGGTTGTGATTCTGTTTTTCCTAGGGTTCTAACAGATTCACAAAAATACGAAAAAAACAAAAGGTTTTTATCTATATTTATGTAATTATTGCACTCATTTTCTGAACCATGAATTAATAGTTCATTAAAATTATAATTAAGGAAGACGTTTTTTTGCATAGAAGTTGCAAGATGAGTTGTCTCTTTGTAAAGATTTTTAAAATTTACAACATGTATACAACATTTTTACATAGGTACATGGTAGATCGTGAATGAGAAATACATGGTCTATGAACAATAGTGTGTACCGTTTTGAGAGGCAATGTTTTTTTAATATGCACTATGATATTTTCTGCTAGGGGGCATCAAGACAATAACATTTGCAAAACTGTAGGTTTATCATGTCATGTTTTAATATTTTAAAGATGAAACAAGTCGCATGTTTAGACCCAGATTGGCAATTTTATGATTACATAGTCCTTAATATACCAAATATATACATATATATATATATATATATAAAGCGTGTGAGAAGTGTTCAAGGAATGTATTGCTTCAAATTATGTTAAATATTATATTATATGTATGTCCGTTTTCAACCTTTTTTTATTTATCATCAAATTAGTGGAGATTTTTTTATATATATTTTATATCCAATAAAACAGGACAAAAAATTGTTTGTGTTGAACCTATTTCAAACACTCTTAATTTTTGACTTATGTATGTAATTATAAGATCACAGTATTTGACTCTTATCTTTAAAACATTTTACAATGATCTATTTTAACCCCAAAATATCAATTTTCCTTCTTCAACATGGCATAAGGGACCTTAAATTTTACAAAATAGCGTCTTTTCAATGTGTTTTTAGCAACAAAAAAAAAAACCATTGTGTAGACTTTGCTCCAAAAACAAAGCACTCTAAAAAATATAAATACATATTAACAGTAGATATGATGCAAAAGTGCAATAATTATTTTTGAGGTATTAGCAATTAAAGTCTTTAAGTCAAGATAGACAATATTTTCTTACTTTTTGTAAAACATAGACATTATCAAATGTATTTAGTAAATAATATTTCCTAACATTATTAGTCAAATATTAATGTATATATATATAAAATTATTAACGTTATGCTCATGTTTGTTGTATCTAATACAAATCCTTCTCCCATTAATACATGTATGTACTCATTCTAAGACAAGATTAGGACCAAACAGTTACATAAATTCATATTTAATTTGTGTATACATATACGTAAAATCGTCCACTTTTCAAAGAATCATGATAATCGTGTAGAAGCAATTTCCATGCTCTAAAAGTTCCTTAATTTTACGACCTTTTAAACATACATATAACTCTTAAATACATATATATGTACATACAAGGAAAGTGTTTTTGAAACATATAAAAATGCTCAAATATCTGTATGTATGAAAAAGAGCAAAGCTAGAAATTAATGTTATTCTACAATTTTACAGAAAACTTCATTAATAAAATACAGCTGTGAATAGCTTAATGTATCTGCTCTTTCGTAGATAAGTTTAAAATATTTTAAAAAGGCAGGATATGTATGAGCAATATATGGTAAATGAACGTGTACCTAATGTGCTCTACTAAAATAGACCATTACTCATATCGAATAATCTCATAATTCAAGTGCATTGGTTGAATCTAAAAATTATAGTTGTCAAAAAATACAAAATAATATAAGAAGAATAATAAAAAGACTTTTTGTATTGCTACGTTTTTTTAATTGCATTGTAATTATACTTTACTTTTGTTTAATTGCTTAGTTAGACCTATTACTTATGTGTACATACAAAGACTGAATGAGCATGCCACATTTTCATAATGCACAGGGTTTTGTATATAATTTATTATTTAATATAAAGGTTGGCACATTTACATCATATTTAAATAATAACACAGGTTAACAAATTTAAAATGTCAAAAATCCTAAAGGGTATAAGTATAAACAACTGCAATAGACGCAGAAGGATTTCAGCGTATTTCGTAATCCTTCTGCGCGTTACTATTTATGTAGCTCTACCCCCTAAGTCCTTGATTTCTAGTGGATTTTTGATCGGAATTGAACTAAAATTTACACATTTAGGTAAACAATTTCTCCTTAGTTAAGGATTCTTATCGGAGACTTGATGTCTCGTTTGAAAGCTGTGAGTCTGGGCTCTTGAATGCATTCCTTATGAATTCATTTCATGTAGTTTTCAAGGAGTTATTTAAGTACAAACGATTTGGCCGACTTTTGGCCCTATACCCCCAGAACTCTCTTTAGGTCAAAGCAAAGACTACAAATGGAATTTGCATTAAAAATACACTAGCGAATCTTTATTTTTAATGCACAAAATGAGTATTCTTTTAGGTTTAAATTGAAGTTGGGAAATGAGCTCAAAAAAAGCTTAAAAAGTAGTGTCCAATTTCTCAAAAACTTTAGTACTCTTGCAAATAAAATTACGGATCAGTGTACAAAACTGTATAACTTTTATTATACTTATACTCCTTAGGATTTTTGACTGTTGACTAAAGTTATCAAACATAAATGAATGAAATGCTTCAACAAAAAAAAAAGTTAAGAAATTGAATTTGAAGGAACCAGTTTCATCATTCAAGTTTTTATAAGTTAAAGATAATACTTGATAGCTCAAGTATTGAATAACAAATGTAGGCCCTTACTCTTATCGGTACAAAGTATCTGATATATGTAGGTATATAGATCCATCTTCAAATCTCTGAGAAAGATTTCTTATTTAGCTCATTCCTCATTTAAATACAGGGCTAATAAGCCTAACAGGATATGCTAATGTTTACCTATTTCAACGTCACATGTTGTATTGGTTGTCAATTGGAGTAGCTAGAGCAAAACTTCCATTGCTTTAAGACAATATTTCAACCTGGAAAATGATAGTATACTGTAATGGATCTCAGATAAATGCTTTAATAGAATATATGACGTTCCTTGAACTCTGGTTTAATTTTTTAAATCATCCTTAATTTTTTTTTTTAAATCACTAACCAAATAGAATAGATAATATATTTCAAGAAAATAATTTATTTAAGAAACTTTATGACGTCTATATTTCTGGTTTTTCTTTAATGAATATCTTTTGAATATTCTGCTTATTAAAAAAAAATATTTGTAGGTTTTAACTCATTTTGAAAGTTTGCCATAATTTTAAACATAATTTTATATACATAAAAATTCTTTCTAAAACAGTTTATTTTATTTTGAGTATTTTTAAAGTCATTTCATGCAGTTTCTATAATTATATATATTTTTTTGTAAATGTGTTCATTCTGCATGTAAACTACATAAAATATCAACAAACCTGCCCTCCAACACGGCGTCTCTTTCGGTTTATTTATCAATCTTTGACGTCAGGGAAGCCCCTCTCCATACACACATATATATATATAACTTATTAAAATTGTTTTAGGCTTTTTAACTAATGAAATATTCACATATTATTTATTAGCTATGATTCAAGATCAAGCTCAAAGCTAACGGGACGAAGATGGAGTGATGATCGTGGCTTTGGTGCTAGAGCTTATTTTGATATTGAAACGAATCCAGCACTTTTAAAAATTGAGGATGTACGTAGAGAAGAGGCTCAATCATATCGATGTAGAGTTGATTTTAAATCTGCACCTACAAGGAACTCTTTAATTAACTTGACTGTTATAGGTAAGTACTTTTAAAAAAATATGTTGCAAAAAAAAAAAAAAAAAGTATAAGAAAAACCTTTTAGAGTATGTTTACAAATACTTCAACACATGCTTGATAATTTATGTTGAGGCAGTGCTTGAGTGAAGAAAGCGAAAAATAATAGGTACCTCTATACAACTGTGCATTCCTATTTTGTATGGAAATAATTAATTTTTTTATAGTTATTGAGTTTGGATATGGGCCGAGCTTTTGAAAGGTTTTATAGATTTTTGATTTATACTTATATTATATATATATATATATGAAATGCATTGTTTGCTCTGACACGAACTAAAAGGAATGTTACATTTTTTTTAATAGATTAATTATGTCAGTAGTGGGTCATTTCTAAATGCACACACAGGGGCGTCTCACTGGAACATATTCCAAGGGTTCCTTGCCCTCCTTATTTAACATACATTATACTCAGTGTTGTCCAACAAATATGACACTTAAAATGTTTTTTTTTTCTCCATTGCAAGGTATATTACTGCTTCTTGCAACATGAATTACTCTTTTTAAGCTCTGAACAATAAAAGTCAAGAATTGGCATAGTAATTCACTAATTCTGAGCCTATGTTTTTTTTCACCACCTTTTTGGAGGAGGAAAGGTGTGGAGATCCATTCAAGATCCATGGTGTACAACAACTTTTATATTTGAAAAATAATAATTTTGGCTCACAAGAAATAAAAAAATACTCCCTCTGTTCCGAAATAATGTTTACATTTGGGATAAACCTTTCCGATTATCACTGTTTTTGGTGAACTTTAAGCTTTTTTAATTTTCCTTGATAGATTACGATCTATGTATTTAAAAACCAACCACCAAATAGTCCCGACATGAACGTATTGGATCTTGGGTTCTTCAATGCCATTCAATCAGTTCAAAATCAACATTCTCCAAAGACCATTGACGAACTGATTAGCTGTGTGAGTAATGCTTTTAATGAGCTACACCCAGATAAGCTGACAATGTATTTTTAACACTTCAGCAATGCATGGAGGAGACGATGCTTGCGAAAGGGGGAAATGAGTATAAGTTGCCGCATATCGGCAAAGCAAGGCTTCGCAACAATGGTACTCTACCAGTATCCCTAACTTGCAAACCAGAAGCGATCTTTATGGCTCGGCAAAATATTGATGAGCATACCCTGTAAAATTGGAGACTCCTTATCTTAAATAAAATGTTGTTTTGTTTAATAAATATTAAAATTAGTTTCAATAGTATTTATTGTTTTTCAATTATGATATACATGTAAAAGTTTGGAAATGTAAACATTATTTTGGAACAAAAAGTTATTATAATATGTAAACATTATTTCGGAACAGAGGGAGTATATGATTTGTCCTCTACATAAATATACCAATCCAGAATAATCAGCCATAATTATACAATTAATCATTGGTTCTCAATCAATCAATGGTACATTGTAACTTTGAAAAGTCGTTTGGAATGTACAATGTGTCTTGGTAAGGCTGGAACTCAACTCCCAATTAAAAATAATTAAAGTCTAGACATTTGATTTGAGGTATTCAAAGGTTTTTTTTTTTGTGGCTTTTTTTTTACATATTATGTTATTGTTTTATTGGCCAGAGTCATCAAATAAGTAGTCTGTGGTTTACCATGAGGGAACCTATGGCATCAAGAAATTACATCATGATCAATTCTACATATATTGAGAAACGTATCTTACATGTACAAATCAATTCAGCTTTAAATTTACTTAACTATGATTTGACTGAAGAGTTCAGGACTGCCAGAATATGAGCCTTATTTCTTTTGAAATATGTGAAAATATTATAAATTGAATTTGAGGTGAAGTACATACATGTTCATTTGCTCATCAGTTAAAATCAATTTTCTTACACAATATATATGTGAAGTGTGTCTGAAACAGGATAGTGCAATGATTGATCATGAAGGTATAAAATTTAATTTAGAGAAATGCTTTCACCTCTTCTCTCTCTCTCTTTCTCTCTAATTGATAGTAGGGCTTAACACCTAAAAATAATGTGATATATTTGAATAAATAAACTCAATATTACATATAACTGAATGACTGTTAGGAAATTTAGTCAAATGACAAATGAGGTGATGGAATAGTAATTTAAATATGTAGAGTATTCATTTTAAAAAGAAAATAAAATATCATTAACCATATATGGCAAATTAAATTTCATTTCATCTAAGAGTTTTATCAAATGATGGTATAAGTTTATATACATTTACCATAGGGAAATAAAAGCATTTGATCAGTTCAAATTAAAAGTTTCACAAAATTGGGAAATAGTGAATTTTAAATCTTATGTTTGTGTCATAAAGGCAGCTAAGGAAAATAGCAAGCGATAGAACTACATTTACAGAATAGATCAATTATAATTGGAGTTACTAATTATGTAATTCGATTTTTATTACTTCAAACAACATATGCACATGGAACAAAGTTGGAAAATCTTGAACTGCTTAGAACCATAGGAGGAGCAGAGTTACAAATCTTCAACCAATTGGTAGTTGAAGTTTACTGTTTTAATAAAAAAAAATCAGCCATTTACCTGAGCGTTTGTACTTTTTTTGATTTGCATCATTACAAAATTTGGCGTAGAGAATGAGACAGATGATTATTTCAAAATTTTGATGTAACTTTTTTGATTTTTCCCTAACACACTGTATCTATTTTAATTTTTCACTAACACACTCAGTACATAGATATTTCAATGGATTTTTTTTCTGAAGAACCCAGTACATATACATTGCAAATTAATTTCTCCGATTTACATCATCACAAGCATTAATTGTAAGAGAGTAAACTATACCTTTTTCTTACAATTTACTATGAATTTTCTGGAATTTTCCTTTAGAAAATCTGTGTTAAATTTGTTCGTACGTAAATGGTATTTGTATGGGGTTTTTTATAAAGTTTATTTTCATTATTTTTTGGGCCATTGAGGAGGAGGAAGCATCTCCATATATATGAAGAATTTAAAAGAATGTATATATTGGCTGCATTTGCTGTAGATTTTGTCAAAATGCATTTATAGTTTAAATATATTTTATATTGTTAATTTAATTTAATATTAATATTATGCACAAGTCCCATTTAATTAATAAAGGTTATTATCACAAGGGCAGTGATACATTTTCCTCCCTTTTATACAAATACATAAAACAAAGAGGCAAAATGGCCTATTTAGTAGCAAGGTGCATTCATGAAGGATGTTTAGTTAGCTATAAAGAAATCCAAAGCACCTTCAGCTCCCCCTAGCAGACAAAAAAGTCAACTTTTGGCGTAGTAAATTTACAAATAAATGGATCATATGATTGTTGTTTGAGGCCTTTCATGGCATTGTTCATACGTTACACAAAGGGCAGACAGTCTCTAATAAATGAACTTCTTTCAATAGCATATAAAGTCTCATTTTATCCTGATCCTCAATTTTTGTATATGTACAATGTATTTACATACTTAAATATGTAAGCAAGTTGAATGAAAAGACTAAGACACCCATCATTTTTAATATCTCTTATAAAACTTAATAAATGAAAAATGAGGATATTATTTCAACGGGATTAAAAATAAGTGTACAAAAAAAAATTCTTCAATATTGAATGAGAGCTTACATATTAGATAAACTCGTAAACTTTCTTTATATTTATAAGATGTTTCTTTACCGTTCAAAAGTAATTATTCCTTCTCTTTCAAAAACTTCATAACTATAAGAATAAATTTGTAATCCTTGAGTTCAAAAAAAAAAATATTAATTCATTCGCATAAAATAATCAAGTCTTAATTTATTTGAATAAACATATATGTAGTGATTGATATAGAATTGGAACGAGGTTGCAAAAAAACAAAAACAAACACACAATGGTTATAAAAAATCCAAAAATATTTGTCATATTGCAGTTGCTATAAACTTGAGTTGTAATTTTTTTGAATATACTATTTTATTCTTCTCACCTCTCATCCACGATTTATTTAATTTAGCACAGTATTTTTGCAACATAAACTAAATAAGTTAACAAAATTTTTAAAAAAATTTGAAATCTTTTTGGGTCCACTTAAAAAGTTTTAAACCAGGAGGGGGTGATTTAAATATATATGGGCTTGATTGGTATATCAGTGAGCCGATTAAGCCGGCCAATAATAAGCAATTTTATATTTATTGATAATTTATGAAAGTTGCCAATTACCATCGATATTTTCATACCCTTGATAATAAAATCCAATTTTTCTTAATACAAACACAGTCAGAAAAGTTTTCTATATAAAAATGAGAGGAAAAATTTATAATTTCCAAAAATTCTTAATTTTTGATCTTGCTATAACCAATGTAATCTAAGCAATGATAAAACACTTTTAACCATCATTCATTTTTAAAATCTATAAACTTGTATAAAATCCCATGTCTAGCCATAACGTTCATTATTCAAATAAATTTGAATCTCATTTTAAAAAGGATAAAAGTTTCTCAAAATCTTTGGGTAAAAAATTAATTTCTTTTGCTTTGTCATATTTGTACTTTTGTTTCGTAACTTTTAACCATATCTCAATACATAATAGTAAAAAAATGTCTGATTAATCTGTTATCAGTTATTAGTTCCAAAAGGATTGATATCGGTCCCAAAATGTATATCCATCGGGTCTTTATAAATATATATATTTCAAATTTACCATTGAAATCTGGGTAAAAATTACTGAGCAAAATTCCAAATCTGTAGTAAGCTTAGTGGGGATAAATTTGAGGACAGAAGATCTGGAGGGAGGAGAGGTACTGGTTCTCTCCTTATCGTCTATATGATCAACTCTAATCATAAATTCATCCAATTAGATTAGTACTTTACATATTAATTACGAATTTATAATAATTTTTTTTGTATCAAATCAGGTTTTTGAGTCTTTACGATTGTAAATTTGTGAATTAATATTTTTTTGATGTCTTAAGTCAACTTTTGATGAGCAAAAAACCCTGAAAGAAATATGCAAATCAACTTATTCTCCCAAAAATGTAATGTTAATCTCAAAAATATGTTTAATTATTATTTGAGATGATTTAATTTTGAGAGCAAGCAATATAAAGGTTTGAAAGGGAATCCGTTTTGATTTTTGATCTATTATGAAATAAAAATAATTCATTTGAAGCCTCAGTAATTGACCTTATTATTTTCAAAAGTACATTTGCTTTGAAAGAGTTGAGTTCAGAAACAATATTGTTTGATTTGATTACATTTTATGAAGAAGAAAAGCATTTGATTTCGAAGTGGATTAGGAACTACTAGAAAAAGAGCTAACAAATTAAAACGATTTTTTTTGTTGTTGACATGTTCTATGATCATTGGATAATATATAAGTACATGCCAAAAAATAAGTAATATAATCAAATAGGCATTAAAAAATATTTAAGAAATGATCACATGTCCTCTTAGAAAGTCAATAGGTTAATTTTCCAACTGTCACTATTTGTTTCTTATTATCAAAGTAATGAAGGCTCTTTGCTTAATATTTATATATATTTGTAGGCAGAAGAAAATAATTAAATATAAAAGCATTCTTGATCACATTAAGAAACCCCCGTCTATATATTTAATTATACATGCTGTTAACAGTGTTTCCTATTTAAAAAAATATTTTTTGTTAATAACATCTATATATATATAGGTAGATATTTGAATTATTTTCTATTGGATATCTTAATTTGAATTGAGTGTTCCACATAAAATTAAGTTAACACTTGCATTTCATTAAAAAATTGCATTTTTGAAATAAAAATATGATTTTTTAATTAAATTATTATTTATTATAATTGAATTAATATATATATATATATACAAATTGCATCCTAATGCATACTTTAATGATAAATAATAGAAATGTGGTTATTGCAGTATTTTCATGATATGAAATATATTTTAAGATGATGATGATGATATTGTACAATTATATTGAAGATTTTAAAAATAAAAACAATTTTAAGACCAAGTTATATATATATATAAATATATATTATACAAATAATTTTTTTCCTTACATATCCTAACTAGATAAAGTGACGTAAATTTTATATAATGTAAAGATTTGCTTACAAAATACAAAATAAAACACAGCTACATATACAACTATTTTAAAATGTTTGATTTAGTTATAACTAGAGTAAAAAAAAAACCACAAAGAAACTAGAGGTTAACCATTTCATAAAACATATTTTCTCTCTTTTTGCAACAAATTGAACATGAAATTAAAGAAATTTTTGAATATTATATTGTAGAAATACGAATGTGAATTAACTAAACATGCGATCCCATGGATTTTTCTATATTTTAAGTGGAGTTACATTTTGAAGCTTTTACACACATTGTTGATCTGTAGAGCTCATGAAGTACAAAATTCTCTTTTCTAGTCTTACTGAAATGCTGACCCAGACAGTAAGAGAGAGTATCTTTCAATATTTTCTAGAGATGAGATTCTTAACTATATTTATAATCGGGTTCACTTTAAATCAGTAGTATAGGAGGTAAAAGTGAAACTTTGACGAAGATCTTTGAAATGTACCTGAGACTTTGAAGTCGTCTCATTACCAGAATTGCAGTCAGTGACCATATCTTTCTACTATTAAAAAATATTTGATTTTTTTTATTTTATTAAACCATTGGCATAAAAAATAGAAGAGCTGAACCAAACTCTTTGTCAGTTATGTCTCTAGAGAAAATTTTTATTGATTTCTATAGAATCCAGTTATTGATTCGTCCTTATTCTCTAATAACTTATCCAACAGTAGGGATATTTCCTTCTTCGTAAAACAAACACTTAGTTCCTATGCGGGGCTTATCGTTAATTGGCCAATTGGTGCCTAACAGTCCGTCAATGGAACCTTCCTAAGGAAGTGTCCCATTTGGTGACAGAATTCATTCATGTGCTTTAGGATCTTAAATATTTATCCAGAGTCATAAAAAAATTCAACTATTAAATTTATAACCAATAAATTACTTGATTTCTTTACGTATGATCAACTGATATCCAAATAGGGTAGGTACTGTCGGTCGATATATATTTAACTTTTTCTAACCATCAGAAAAATGCATTCTATAATAAAATAATTCCTCAAGCCATTGTTATTGAATTATGAAACATTTTGTATTTTAAAGAATATGTAGGTAAATTTCATATTTTTTATTTGTAATACATATAAATATATATAAAAAAGACTTTCTTTCATATTCTTTTGATATTAAAAGTAAAGTCATGCCATTGCAAAATTGAAAATAGGAAGACAAAAAAAGGGGGAAAGGAGAAAATAGTCTGTTTTTATGACAGTACTCATTTCCGTTATATTTTAAAATATGTGTCTACTCTAAATTCAGAAAACTGTAGGCACACTGATTGAGGTATGAGCATAGAAGTATTATATTCATACTTATAAATACATACTTAAAATTAAATTCATTTGAATGCTTGATCTACGTATAAGAATTATACTTTTTCGAATCATTGAATTTGAATTTATACACACGGTTTTGTTTATTTATATCTAATATGAAAAATGATTTCTAGATATCTATATATTTTTTAGTGATAAAATTACCACTAGCATTTTATTTTGAATGAAAAGTAGTCGTAATATCTACAAGTTGATCATACATTTATGTACTTATTGATTAATATTGGATTCGAGTGAAACTTTCAAATTCGAGTTTGTAAAATAATAATATCTATTTTAACTATCTACTATGTATGCTTTGAATATCAGACCAAGAAAGCTCATTTAGAATTTATTATTTGTTTAAAAGTTGACGGTAAACAACTATAGGCATTGGCTTTGGGGTGCTCTATTATAAATCTAAATTAAATTTGACTTGAACTTCTGAATGGCAAAGGATATTTATTAATAGAATATTAATTGCAATTGAGAAAAATTATGCAGTAGATTCCTTTTACTTTAGATCCACAAAATTTCGCTATGATTTGAGAGTGAAAATTGTACAAACATTGGCCTAAAACTCATATTTAGTATTTTTGTACAAAATACATTTTTGTCACTATGTAAATTATAAATCTCTTCTATTTCCATAAGCTAAGAAATTAAGTTTTTATTTTTCTTAAAAATAAAAACAATATAAAAAATACAGAAATCCACACATAAGTATATCATTGCTGCCAACAGTTGAAAAGGTAGTCAACCACATCCATAATGTCACACAATGAATTCTTTTAATCATTTTAATTTTTCTTCATATACTTTTTTTTTAATATATATATGTATGTACGTAAATATATACCTCTTCTTTTTCTCAAGAGACCATCAGAATTAAGGAAAAAGAAGAAATGTTTTTGTTTTTTTATTAGAGAATAAGAAAATTAAAATATTTATATATATGAAAAAAAAAGAAAGAAATGTGTTAGCTAATGTGCAAGTACTTCTTTATTATCATATGATTAAGACATTTTATAAATGGTGGTTGCTACACAGCCTCAACAGATTTGAGTTGATGAAAACAAGTCTTCTCTAATGTTTTAATGAACGTATTTAAAACTTTTTTAAGTTTCTTGTAATATAGACAACGAATCTTGATTACGAAATGAATGTGAGGAGTAAGGGGGGAAAAAAAAAAGAAGATATTTTTGTGTTACTACATAAAAAAAATAAACCAAACTTGCTCATTTTCTTCTTTCCCTCAACTTACATCATCGACTTTTGAGAGCAGATCTGGCAACTGTTCAACCAGTGGTTTTTAACCTTTTTAAAGGTCCTGAACTCCACTAGTTCTATACATGCGCATTCATCGAACCCTTCCTAGTTGGAAGAATAAAATTTGCTTTTTTTTACCTTCAAATTCAAAACCTATGTATATACGTCCTTAAAACTGACTGATATGCCATGTACCCAACTCCTAGAAACACATATTACTCCAAGCTCTGCTGAGTGAGGTTTTTTTTGTAGTAATTGACTGAAAGTACTTGAACTCGATAAAATAAAAACCGTGCCTCGTAAGTGATGCACGATGAGGGTAGTCAAAATTTTAATCAATTTGTTCGTCGTGCACCATATATGGTACCATTGCAAACAAAGTTATCCTCAATTGAAAAACAATGCGTGTACCACATGTGGTGCTTGTTGTGGGTTTGTCGAGACATCGGTGTACTATATAGGGTGCACGATGCGGTGGAAGTGTTAACTATATACAGTTTTAGTGCACAAACTGTACCCTGCATCATTTGCACACAAAATCACTTTGTTCAAAAAACAAAACCTGAATTTCACACACACAAAAAAAAAAACGACGCAGAGATACCAAAGCCAAGAGATGTGGCGTGATCAGCAGCAGCCAGTAATGACCAAGCAGAGTGTAACGTCAAGAATCATATGAGTTTGATGAGCCCCTGGGGTTCGATGAAAACGAGTTAAGGGTCTTTACTTGATTATAAAAATTAGTATATATCTTGAAACAAAGGATTTAATTCAGTTTAAGCATCAGCAGTTGTATGCAGTGTGTAGCTATGGGACATGAATATTTTGGATGTCATGAGCAAACTCGACTCTAGAACACAAATATTGAAAACTCAGACAACTTAGATCCATGATCTTAATGCTAATATCCCCACACTTTCAAAAAAATGGTGCACTGCGATTTCAGATATCTCCCCAAGATCAAATCTTTTGTTGATGGTAGAAGGATAAATATATTGGTGAATAGTCATCGGAAGTTGTCATTGGCTATGGAAAAAAAAAAGTTCTCAAATGAAATTAGAGAAAAGTATGTAATTTGCCTCCAATTTAATGTTCTAAGATACACAATAATTGTAACAATAAATATTAATCTGGATTAGATTCATGACAAAATAGTCACCCTTGGGAACTTTTGATGAAAAGATAACGGAGAAGAAGTTCCACATAAAAGGATAATCTCTAGCATGTCCAGAGAATAAAATGAAAAAGTACTAGTATCCAATTAATATCCTTGAAGACAAATTCAATTATCTATTTGCCTTGTAAAATAATTATGAAATTGAAGCAAACGTTTCACTAAAAGTTTCAAGGCTCATGTTCTCTACAGAAAATAAACAAATATGCAATAAAGTTGTCATGTTATGATTGAGAATAATGTTTTTTTAATCTACATATATGAATAAAAGCGTTTGTTACTCAGTTACTTTTTTCAGTAACGGAGTAACTTATTTACTTACTTTCCATTCTGTTAGAGCGCTGTCATGCTAAAAATGATTGTGATTTCAATTAAAATTAAGTTGATGACTAAAAATGTATAAATCTGTATGACAGTACAGCAAAAGATCATTTGAGCTACATCATATATATAAACAATGCTGTATGATAAAGTGTACTTTTAGTTAACTCAAAATACCATACTATTATGAATAAAAAATAACGGGAATCAAAAAATAGTTATTTAATCACGGATTCTCATAATTTGGAAGGAATGCAGTTTGGAAATATTTGTTTAAACTTTTTTGATTTGTACAACATTTCTTTAAATTGCTTTTTAGTCATCATCTTTCAGACATTTTAAAAACCAAAAAAAAATTTAGATTTGTGCTGTTCCCTAAAGATCGTGTATCTAAAACAATAATGCTTATTTTAGCCTGTTATTTGGCACAAATGTTAATGACAGTCATGCCAACTTAAAAACAAAAACATATTGAAATCTCAAAAAAAAAAATGAAATTCAAATTTTCTTGTATTTTTTGCTTATAATATGTAGTTGTAAATATTTTAATACAAAAAGTATTGAAAAGTTCTTTCTCGATATTTTATTATGTATTATAAATACATATAAAAAAATTAAATCCAATAATATTTATTTATACATATATATGCGTAGTTACTTATATGTACGAACACTTACTGTCCTTTGTTTACAAATACCAACTACAAAAACTTTTACATGATTTATGTGTATTCTTTGTAAAGTTACGATAAAGAAATGCTTCAGGTGTTCTTCATATGTCAAAAATATAAAAAGCTTCATAATTTAGTATTTATTTTTTGTTAAAAAGTTAAATTTGATTTAAAAATCTAATCTTTTTTTGTAACTATCATTATAAATTTATATATATCATTGACTTATAACATAGTCCTTAAAATTAATATATGGAAAATACAGATTAAAAAAAATGAGATATCTCAAGTTTGGGAATCCTCAAATTTAAAAATAAGTAAAAAAAAGAACTTGAATACAACTGAAAACAACTCTCAACTTTTTGATAGCAAAGGTTTTTGTATGCTATAAAACTTTCTATGCTCTAAAATTAGGGGGGGAAATTACAAGGTAATAATTAAATTTAGTGCTACTAAAAATATTTATCCCGAACAGTCTCTCTCCATTCTATACCTTTTTATGTTAAATAAGAGAATAAGTAAGTTCAACATGGAAATAAGCAAGTTCAATATGGGAATAAGCAAGTTCAATATAGAAATAAACAAGTTCAAGTTCTGTGTATTTATTCTCACATTGAACTTGCTTATTCGCATATTGAATTTGTTTATTCCCATATTGAACTTGCTTATTACCATATTGAACTTGAAAAGGTATAGAGCGAGATAAACAAAATTCACTAAGAAACGAAAATAACTATTTAAAAAATAAGTTAGTTTTTTTTGCTAGTTATGATATCAACGAAGGTTTTCATAGATATATTATAAGGTCTTGACAATTGCAAAAGAAAACATTAATTTCTAGGAGTATTGTTGTAATGACGTTCCAGGTTTACAACTATTGTATTGATGAACAATATACTTAATCCTTACCTTCAAACTTTATATATTATATTAAATAATATTAATATATAAATTTTCATGAATATTATATGTAATTATATATTTTTTCCACGAAACATCTTGAAATATATGCATTTTTCTATTCCTTATAATAACTTATTAAATACTTATTCTAACGATTATAAATTATGATTAATTAATATATAATATTCTTAACTCATAAGCTGACCAGTTGTTTTAAATTTTCTAATATTATTTAGTCCAACGTCAACGTCAAGCAACCTTTTAGTAATGGAAGAAAGTCTTTGATTTGTTTGAACTCTCAAATATTACTTAAAAAACATTTTCAGGCCATTTAAGATTTGTAACTTTCTAAACATTATATATGAAGTGAACGATAGAATACATATTCTGATCGATGTCATTACCATAAAAGTTACAGAAATTATTATTATTTTAATAATTCTTTACAAAGAGAGGCAATGTTCAAAAAAATGGTTAATCCAAGTGGAATAATTAAAACTTTCAATAGAAATAAATGCATGTTTCAGCTTAGAGTGTCTGATTTAATAAATATCTTTGAATTTTGAAAGCAATTCACTCTGCCACATTTTGTATGGTTTTGTATACTCGTGTACCATTTTCCTTTCGAAATTTGAGGTGATACTGAGAACTTAGCTTGTCCTTAAGCTTCAAGAACTAGCTCAGACTCAATCTAGTGTTCCTTATATGCAGTTATCCTCAAATTCCTGATATTGGGAGCTATATTCAAATTATTCTTCATCAAAATTTGGTAAAATTGTTTGTTCTAACCGAGGATCTATTCAATTGGGTTGTTCCTGTGTTTTGAAGAACAAATTTTGAATGATCCACTTGCATTTGTAACTTCTTTTTTTTTAAATGCATTAAATTTATCATAAAATAAATTATCAAGAAGAGTCGCTGACTAAAAGTATATCAGACTTCAGGTGGTTGTGTCATACTTTGCACTTTGATGTGGGTTTTTACAAATTTGTTTCTTTTTTTATTTATTTATTATTATTATTTATAATGACTTTTTTATATCGAATGCCTTTGACTTTTATTTTCCTGAACGTCATAAAAAGAAAAGAAAAATTATTTATACGTCTTATTTATTATACATATCTTCACGTGGGATTCAACTGGAAACCAATGAATTTTATATTGAGGCATTAATATATGAAGCAAATTTAGTACAATATACATCGTTGCATTATACATATGTACTTAGGAATGCACAGAGAGGCTTCGTGATATAAATATGGTAGGCACTATTGATTAAAGACTAGAAATGTGAAAATTGATGGAATCCCGGCCAGCTTAAATGTTGAACAGACAAATAACAAACCTATCTGATAAAAAACAAAGGAATGGTGTGTACTTTTGTTCATTTTTGAATTTCTGTTCATTCATTGTGTGTTCGTTGTGATGAAAGCATCTGCCTCTAATTGGAGGATAAAAGAATTTCCGCCTACATTTGTTATAGATTTTGTTAAAAATGCGCATTAAGAATATAGTTTCAATTTAATTATGATACTTTTCCCTATACCTTATGTTACTTTTAATAATAGAAGATTCTCCTTCTTGGGGCATTAATAATAATAATAATACATTTGCCCCTCCCCAAAAAAAATCAATTAATAACCAGTAGATGTTAATAAGGCTGTTATTTCAATTGCACCATAAGTTTCGCTCCCGCCTTCTCCTCGCGCTCTACAAAAGTCGCATCCCTAGAGTATTCATACTTTATACCTCATCTTCTTAAGTTTACGCTCACTGGAATGGAAACTTTTCAAAAGACACAACCGTAATGTTCCTCTACTCATTCTATGTCCGTATGAAACATATGTATATAGAATAAATTTTTTCATTTTAAATGTATCATTTCATTTGTTATTTGTTTTGATGACAAAACCGAACACGAAAAGTTGTAATTGTTCCATTAAATAAATTTTAACGTTCTATGTGTGTGTGTGATAGTTAAACACATTTTGTTCATAGTATCAAAGTGTTACCCCTGAATTAATAAAAATGTCCGCTAATATTCTTCAAAGAGTTTTTTTATTGTGTTTTCTTTAGTGGATTAAATCGAAGTAGATTTAGTTACCATACTTTTTTTTTTTTTTGCACTTATCCCTTTTTCTCTTCCAATGTCATAAATTGTGTAGCTAGTCTACTTTTCATTAATTTTTTGTGCCTCTCATCTCTTTGACCGTATAAAATAAATTACTTACATATAAAGAGGAATATACTATAAAATATTTTTTTATTATAGTATCATTAGTATGAGCTCTCATTCCCGGTATGTTTCTTAGAATCAAATACACCCGTCTTTAGAAAGAAAAAAAAATTTTTTTTATTAAAGAGAAATTGAGTACCTCTATGAATTATTACTTGCTCATATTTTATTATGCATAAAAGAAAGGTTCTATTACAATTTACATAAATATGCAAAAGACCAATTTTAAATTACAACCATACCAAATTAACGATATACCTAAGTATTTTTCTATATATATGTATATATATAAATGATATATGGGTGTCTACTTATGTTGCATGTATATATATATATATATATGATTTGAATGGTTTTTTTTAGTTAGTATTGCTCCCTCAAAAAATATGTAGAAAGAAAGAAGGAATTGTTTTTGTGAATTAATAACGTGAAAGTTTTACTTTTTTGATACTAATTATACTTTTGTTTAGAGATATATTAATTACCTTTGTTAATCTTTCTTTTGACATTATACGTACAAAAGTTGTTTTTTTAAGAATACATATATATATATATATTCTATGTGTGTAATATACAAATGTAACAACATCCAAGGGGGGGGGGGTGAAAATAAAGTTGCTTCTCATTATATTGCTAATGTCACACAAATGTACAGTAGAGTGTTTCGTTTTTTGGCTCGCAGTTATTTTTTTTTACTGCACCTTGATCTGTTCTACTCAAAAGTATCAAGGAAACGCTATCTGCAGGTACTCATGCCATTTTAGGCATGGTATATAAACATAGGGGAAAAAATGCATTTTAAAGCCAAAATTGGACATTTGTAGACGTCTTGTATCGTTCGAATTTCAAAAACTATGGGTCAAATATTGTAATTTCATCGTGATATAGGATTTAATCTAACAAAAAAAAATGACAACAAAAGCCAAACAACTACTGCCTTTCTATTTTATTGATTAAGGTGGAAAAAAGTGAGAAACAGTTGAAAACATCATTTGAAACAATATATAAGTACACAGGTCAACAGATTTGAACTTTCAAAAATCCTAAGGGATATAAGTATAATAAAAATTATTCCGTTTTGTACATTGATTTCAAATCTGTAACTTTTATACAGGTAGTCATTGATTTCTTACAAATTTTTGCTCGAATTTTTGATGAATGAAAATTTACACATTTAGATAGACAATTTCTTCATAGTTAAGGATTCTTATTGGGCGCTTGACATCTTGTTAGAAAGCTATGGGTTTCAGCAATTCAATGCATTCCATATTAATCCATTTCATATAATATTTATGTAGTTACTTAAATACAAATAATTTTGCCGACTTGTGGGCCTAATCCCGCTGCCTATGCCCCCAGGAGTTCCCTTAGGTCAAAACAAAGACTGGAAAATGGGCCAAATTAGCTAACAAATTAGGATCCAATTTCTCAAAAACCGTTGGACTCTTAAAGAAAAAAATAATTACAGATTTGAAATCAATGTGCAAAAATGAATAACTTTTATTATACTTATACCCCTTAGGATTTTTGACTGTTTACCAGTGTTATTTGTTGAGCAATTCTCAGACACGTTGGGTTTTTAAACTATTGTTTTATATTTTTTATATAGAGATTAAGATCCATACAATAATGTAACAACAATAATTGGTTCATAATTTTAAAGTAAGTACGATACAAGACGTCTACATATGTCCAATTTTGACATTCCAAAATGCCCTTCTATTCAGCTATTTTTTTGATGTAGGACTTTTTTTTCTTCAAAAATGTTTGTATCTATGACATTTTTGTAATAAAAAATAAGATATACGAAGACATGTGACCATGAATTTAAAAGCCATCTAAAAAATATGCTTTAAGCATAGGAATTTTGCGTATACAACTTTATGAATTGAATGTTGGATAATATATTGGCAAAATTGGAGCAATTTCACTTTAGAAAATCAACTCTTGAAAAAATATTTAATTTATACCAATTTGTCTGAGTAGAAAAACCATTGAAATGCCCAACATTTATCAAGGTTATCTTTTTGGATAAGAAAAAACCGAAAAAAAACTGTGGAAAGAAGTCTAGGTTTTTTCTAGAAAACACGTTTCAAGTAGAATATCATTTTTCAGGGTATAGAGTCCATGTAGGTTTTTTTTCACTTTTATAAACCTAAATATGCCTATGTTAATATCTATAAATATACTTATATATAAAGCTACAAGGAAAAAATTTACTTTACCTACATTTTCAGGACAATAATGATAAAAAAATAACAAAATAGAAAAAAAAACTTCTTATATTCTCCTTAGTTAAGTTTATTTTATTTTTATGAAAAGAAGCAAACAAAAGTTTTTTTTTTACTGTTTGCTAGAGGGAATTAATAATTTAAATTTTATTAAAATTACTCACATCTCATTCAATACTACAAATTTCATTTTAACGCATGGGCACATTTACGTATAATTGAAACTTGGTGAGGAAATTTTGAGCCGGTTTAAAACGTATGTACTTTGTGTAGAATTTTTTTCATTCGGTCATTAAACTCGTCTTGCAAAAATATATATTCTAGAAAAAAAAATGGATCATTTCTAAAACTTTGGCTTGAACATATTTTTTTTAGTTCCATGTATTCTAGATAACATCAAGTGTGTTTTAAAATGAGTAAAAATCGCTCAGATGACATTTTTTTAGAGCTAACTTTTTAAAATAAACAAAAAGACGAGCCTTTTTCGTCAGTTGAATTCCTTTTCTGATTTCAAGTGGTTGATTCTAGTTCATATGAACAGAAAACGACTTTTTTACCTTGGATTTGAATGTATTCTTTAGATTTAGAGCAACACCGGACCTCAAAGTATTGGGACCCATTTAACCCTATACATATTGACCCAAGGTATGAGAAACATTTCAGTTTGCAAACCCCCAAGACTCTGGCCTCAATCGAACGCTTGCTCTTAATGAATTTAAAAAAAATTAATTGAGACAGAGTGAGTATCAATTGAGTTTATTTAAAGTTAATTTTGATGAACTTCATGGGGTTGCAGTGCATAGGTATAAATACATACATAGAACTATTAATAATTTGATATATGCATACATAACATGAACAAATAAGATTTTCTATCTATGTTAAGTTGTAACAAAATATCAAGAATATCAAATTTGTGTTTATTTGTTTTTTTATTAAAAAATGTTATAAATCTAATAATCAAATATTATACATACATAACTAATGCATAGATATAAGATATACATACATCTATATTATATTGAATTTAACCTTTTTATATGAATATTCTATCCCATGGATGATTTTATTTTAACTTCAAATAACCTACAAGAAATAGAGTGATATATGATTTTATTTATTTGTTTGAGCAATACGGAGAAAAAATAAAAGAATAGAAGTATAATCATGTAAGCAGTTGATGGAATAACTTATCGAGTATTATTTGGAAGATATCTATTCTATGTATTAATATATATATATATATACATATATTTTGAGAGAAAGAGGATGAACGAAGGTCATGCAATTCCATTTCTTCCATATAACCATATAAATTAAAATTAATGGGCATTGAGTTTTTTTATTATTTTTACTTTTTATTTTTCTACATACATATATTTTAGTTAAAGTCTGTTCCACTATAAAAACGCATTAACTTCTTAGCATGGCGAATAGAAATTATTGTGTGGTAACTGTAATGTTACTCTTAGGTTCAGTGTTGATTTTTTTTGCAATTTGTCAATTCATTTCCTGAGGAAAACTTTTTATTATATAAAAATGACAATTTTGTTTTTTTTATCGGTGTTAACTCTGTCAACAGTTTTTCAATTCGTCACAATTTGTCTTGCATTTGGTCACCTTTTTGTTTCATCACTTTTCGTCTCGTCGGTATTTTGTTAAGAGGAGAAAGCTTTTATTTTACTCAAATGAAACATTCAAAAAAAATTATTTAGTCTTGTTTTTGTCATAAACAAAAGCATTTTATTTGTCCAAACTAAATTAATTAAAATAACTCTACAACTGAGCTCAAAGACAATAATTTTGTAGTTCTTTGTATTATTTTAAAGACTGGTAGTCAACTCATTTACCACATTTTCAAATTACAAATTAAAACTTTTCAAAAAAAAAAATCAAAAATGAGATGATAGAATTGTCAAGTATAAAAATAATTGTTCTCAAATCCTCGACACAATTCATATTTTTATTAGAGAAGCAAACTATGAAAAATATGTACATGTTTATAAAACACTTTAAACAGATGCTCTATAAAATAGAGATTCACAGTAATAATTTATTACATATTATATAGGACAACGTATCAACAACGTGTGAAAAGTTAAAATGCAGACAAAAAAAAAAAACACTTTGTAGTCATAATTCACACTTTTCATCTGTTCCATCAACAAACAAACAAATTGTATAAATAAAAAAGAGCAAAGAAGATGAACTTTGTTCATCTTATTATTTCATCGAAATACTCTCCAATATACGTTTTTTTTCAAATAAACCTAAGAAAAATTAAAATATATCTCCATTTATTATGTTATATGTTTTAGTGGCTACAATAACTCAATGGTACTATGAAATGTTCTAAAAAAAACCTCCAATATCTTCAAATTTGCAATATTTATTGAGTTAAGAGATTTAGTCAATATCCTTTGAATATATATATATATATATAAGGAATTTAGTATTATGACTTTATAAACAAGAGTTGTAATACAATAAACTATAAATATTCATACAATATATTACGTAATTTTATTACTTAAATTTATTCGTTAATAGGCAAATGTTTTGTACTTTTTTCTTTAATTATATGTACTTACATAGTTAATTACATAAAAGGATTACCATTACTTGATTAATATCAATGTGCGGTCATGCATTTACAAAAATACAATTATATT
Organism: Lepeophtheirus nordmannii; assembly: GCA_963680855.1. NCBI lineage: Eukaryota > Metazoa > Arthropoda > Copepoda > Siphonostomatoida > Caligidae > Lepeophtheirus > Lepeophtheirus nordmannii. Next base: position 3,009,003 of record OY804525.1, on the reverse strand, counting down.
TAATAAACTTATTAAAGTTGAAACAATTTAAAATAGGAACTTTCCATAATGTAAAAGCCACAAACATATTTATATATAAAGAGGTGGCAGGAGACCCTTTAATCTCTTGTGAGTCTATTTGTATGATTTTGGTGGAATATATGGGCATGAGACACGCCGCTACTCGATGCGTCACCATTTTCTAAAATTTTGAACGACTCGCCACAAAAAAATTCCTTTTGAAACACAAAATTTGAGGCAAATTCTTTGTTGAATTTTTATTCATTTTAAAAACCGTGACGCACTACGGAGGTAAATTGACTTAATTACCTGCTGTAGGCAACCTGGTTGACTATATAGTAATTAAGTAGAGTTCTGCCAACTTGATCAAAAAATAAAAAAATAAGAAAAATTATGAACACAGGTAATTTAAATGACAATTTCCGTGGTACTTGATTGTCACATAAATATGTTAAGCAAAATGAATCAAAGTCGATAACAATTTCAATCATTATATGATATTTATGTGTAGAGAGAGAGTTTAATTAAAGCAGAAAAGGCTTTACATAGACAGGCTATATGTAATATAAATTACCCCCAAAAAATCGGGATTTCATCAAAAATTTACATTGCGAAATGAATTTGAAATCAAGTTGATAAGATAAGGAGTTTGTATTTTGAATGATATTTTATGTAAGAGCTCCTGTCTAGAACTTAGATATGCGTGTACATAGTGAAGGTTAGTTTCCGAAAACTGTCATTTATGTCTTTCTAATAAGTAGGCCTTGTATTATTATTACTATTATTATTTTGCAATTTTCATATTAATCAATCAATAAAAAACATGAAATATTGACAATTTGGTTCACAAAATAGCTATTTGTTAAGTACATAATATTTAACTACATACAAGTCAGATTTTTTACATGCTATTGATTAATAATTAATTAATTATTAGTCAATTGTGCTGCATGATGTAAGCTTTTACATATTTACATATGTGTCAAGTCAACAAAAAACACTGCACTCATATTATTTTGGAAGACATTCTCTTTCGTTTGTATTTAAGGGTTATTTCGATTAATTAAATAATGACTCCAATAATTGCAACTGTATTATAGGAAAAAACAAACTGCCACTAAATAAATCTCTTGGACTGTGAAAAAGATAGACGTTCATTCATTGACCATATCCGCTTCATATGCAGTCGTAACATTTATCATCTTGCTCTATTGGAAAGACAACAACAATCCTTCGTGGTTTCTTGAATAAAAGTGATATTTAAGCAAAAACAGTGCGGTATAGGTCTTAAAATGACTCCGAAATATTTGGTCGTTACATTTATTAAAACGATGATTTTCCCCTTTTCAATATTTGACAACAAACTTGCTTTCTTGTTGACTTGACACATATGTCCTAAAAAATATTTGCTATACACTCATACCACTTAAAAAATTTAGAACTCTACAATTTATTTCGAGAGTAAAAAAAAAAAAAATCATATATCTGAAATAGTTTTTGTATAGCAAATATATTCTTTTTGATAAATATGTAAATACAATGTTTAAATAAATACTTTTTCTCCTTAATGTCAAAAAGTTTTAATGTTTTTTTTTTTTTTTTGTGATTGGATATCGTATAAAAAACACATTTTTTGTTCATTATTTAACATAGTGGCTTTCAAAAAAAAAAAAAAAACCGAACGAGAACTGTATAATATTTTTCTATTTATTTAACATACATACATAAAATACCTTATTTTATAGGTAGGGTTTTTTTTCAAACTTAAATATATATATTTTTTTTTTGGAGCAGGAAATTTCCACTTAATCAAATTTATTTTTCTCTACTCTAAAAAATTTAAGCGTGTAAGGAATGGTAATAAATTGTAAACATTATCGTATATAAAATTATATGTATCATTTGTAGTTAAAACTACATAAATATTTATGTTTGTGATATCAATTTTATGATACATACAAAAGGAAATGTTTAATATACATATAGTAGTCCAAATATAAAATTCAAATAATTTATGGTATTGTTGTGTCAAGTTGAATTGAATCAATATAAATTGGAGGAAAAAAAACATTGAATAAATAGAAAATGAATGGGTTAAAGAGCCATGAAGGTCCTCTTCTAAGGAAAAAATGATTTTAATATTAATAAAACATTAGAATATCGTCTTCCTCAAAATCTTTTTGTATACTTTTATATTTTATTATCACTACAAAATAAAAATAAAAGCCTTTCTTTGGGAGTTATGATCTATAAAATAACACATGCTTGAAATTTTTTGGGTTATGATGATACATACTATCATCATATATTTATATGCTTACAATATATCAATAAAATTTTAATTAAAAAATATTTATAAAGTAACATACAATCAGTAGGATTTTGAAGCACAAGTCTTTGAACTAAATACTTACAAATACTGAACCATTACTATACAATTAAAATTTGTTGAGATTGAATCATTAAAAATCAAATTGACTTTAACAAATATCGAGTTGACACGGGATTTTTTTTAAAATTCAAGCTGTCCTTTTGACTGTTTTTTTTTTTGGTTTAATATTTATAAGTCGACCAGTGTTCCATGTGTTTTATTTGATACTGGATAACTTTTTCTATTTTGATTCATTTATTAATCCTTTATTTCAAAATAGTATACTCAAATGTATAACTTTTACATGAGTATCCCTTCTCGATTGTCTCAGCAGTTATTTTGACTGCAATATGTATATTAAAAAAGATGAATATAATTTAAAAAATCAAAAAAAAAAAGAAAAAAAAACTGAGCCACACAAAAGGACTCTTGAAGCTGTTGCCTTTAACGCATTTGCTATCGACAATTTATTGAGATCAAGTGGCTTGTTTATATATTTATAGGAAGGACTCGTTCAAGCTTATAACAGATTTTGATAGTGCTAAAGGCAATACTAGTTTATAGAAAAATCAATTCATTATAATTAATTATTAGTTAAGAATGATGTGCATTTTTTCCCATTTATTATGTAAGTAAATAACATAATTTATACATTTGGTTGTTTTAGAGTTCAAAATCGACTCAAAAACTGAAAAATTAAATATTTAAATGTCAAGTCAAACCGAGTTATCACAGTTTAAAGTCAACACAACACTACTTTAAAGGCTTATGTGAGAAATTTTCAAAAAATATATTATTCATATATGTCACCTGATTGACTCAATTTCGATTTGATTTGTTATTAGTACCTATAATGTCTAAGTCATTAATTTTGAAAATGTGATATTCTATGTTTTAAGTGGGTTGTTAGAGGAGGTTCTTAATAATTTTGTTCATTTAAATAGTTCTTTCACAATATTATTATTATTATTATCATTATTATATGTCATTAAGGCTGTTAGTGATCCAGAAAATTAATTTTTTTTGTTCCTTCAAAGTCAATTTATTATTAAACTAATAAATAAATATCTTTGCTTTTTTTAAAATTTAAAAAAAGCAAAAAAAAAAAAAAATGAGTTAATCCCTTTTTTGAAAGTCAATTAAGTCGATTAATCTTTAAGCCATTATGTATTTCCTAATTAAGAATATATATACTGACCTCATGCATGTGTCATTTATCTTGTGTATAATTGAGTATGAATTATAAATAGGATTTTAAATTACTATTACAAAAATGTGGATATGAATAATTAATTTATTCAAAAGAGTCTAATGGAAAATTAATTCATCTATGTTACTTAGAACATAAAATAAAGGCTTTATAAAACATAAGTACTACTTCAAACTGTCCTTGATATTTTTATTTATTCTACCTAGTTCCTAAGTGTAACAAAATTACATACGTACATATGCACTAAATTATACGTTTCTAAACAACTACAACTGTCTCTTTTGTTTAAACAATAGTTTGGGATTTGTTTGAGTCATATGGTACTTTAGTTCTAGAGTAAGGTGTTTTAATTTTGGATATGCTGAGCTAATCATCACTGTACTTACTAAAGAAGTTGTATAGAAAAATGTCTTTAAGCCAAATAAAAAAAAAAAAACTTGACTCAATAGCAATCAAATTTTTTTTGCTCAGATCTATACAAAAATTTCAAAACTTTGTTTCATAAATATTAAACTATAATATGTTAGCATTTTTAGGTAGTATTGTTTGACAAATATCCGGCTGCCGGACACAAACACACGTTCTTCCTTGGGCACACAATATTTTAGAGCTGTCTGTCCTAAAAGGCAGAGCCAAATATACTTCTAATGACAAGGCTGGCCCATAGGCATACCTAAAATAATAGTAAAAATGAGATTTTCTGCTCACATTGATTTGGTTTCACGGTTGTCTTGCCAAACCTGCAACATGCTCCACATGTGGTACAAGCATCCTTTTTCATTTAGCTATATTTGCAATGGCCAAATATGGCGCACGATGCACAAATTAATTAAAATTTTCACTACCTTCATCCTATACCACTTATGTTGAACGGGTTTTATTTGATCAAGATACAGTACTTTCAGTCATTTACTATTAAAAGAAAAAAAAAAGATTTAAACCCTCACTCATCTACATGTTGTGTGTATGGCATATCACTCAGCTTTAGGGATGCATGCGGTGAACATGTCAAAAATGATCCCTATAAAACATTTAAAATATGTTCATAGCACAAATATCTAGATTTTGATTATTTTAACCCTACGTCGATTGATATCTCAAAAGAGTAAATAATATTGTACTTGTCACTCCTTTTGCCATTGAGTTCATTATATTTATATATATATATATATACATATATATATATATATAGATTACAAGTCGTACTTTGATGTAATTTACGTTAGCATTTATTAAATCTCTCTGTTTTTTAATATTTCATAAGTAGGAGAGAAAAAAAACATTTATTTTAAAAAAATAAAAAATTATACAAAATATACATGCTGTGATCTCTAAGGTAGAATATGCTTTATTTCAATTTGTTTGTGGTATTTAATTAAGTTTTGCATGCATGTAATTAGTGTCACTATGGTGATATAAGTAGTATTTTGTATTGAGTGAAATATATTAATTAAGGGTATTAAACATATTTAGAAAATTGTAAATATATATTTGCATAATATTCCGCAGACTGATAGTACCCTTATGAATTCTTTTTTATTCTTAATTTTCATTCCTTTTTACCATGCATAATGAGTGCACATTCTATTCATTTTTTTTTTCGAGAGCCTATTTTTTGGGAATTTATTTCTCAAATTAAAATATAAATTTCGAAAGATTCATGACGAATTAACCCCTTTACAAATATTATATGAATATATATATTCATTGATTAAATATCCATATAAATAATTAATAGACAAACCCTTGGTTAGTTGGTCATATATAAATGAATAATATTAAAAAGCAACTTTCAAATGATGCATTAACTTAATACAAATCACAAATCATTACGAGAGTAGACATTTTTTTTTTTTTTTTTTTTTTGAAAAATAGACTTTCTAGAAATAAATCAAAGACACACAAAAACAAAACAAAAATATCTACGACTTATTTTAATACAAAATCATATTTGATTTAGAAAGAGCCTTAAGATATTTTTGAGTAAAAAGTCTTTTGATCTAAAATATTGTCTAGGTACAATTTGATTTAGTGATCAAATTCATTATTTGATATCCTGAGTAAATATTAAAACTCAAATCAATAACTTTGTTCATCCTTTATCACATTGAAATTAATGTTTGACTACATTCTCTATCATTTAAATTATTTGATTATAAAGTACATACCTAAAAGGTACTTGATTTGCTATTTACTGAGACGTTTAACAAATAATTTTACACAAAAGTGGTAAAATTTTTAATATAAGAATCATTAAAAATATAATGAAAAGTTGTCAGGTAATAATATCCCGAATGATTTAACATTAAGAATTGATTTGATAGTTTGTCCCAGTCTACCCTACCTGGTTTTATCTCCCTCGTTTTAAAACATACTTAGTTTTAATTCGTTCTTATTTACTTATCTTTTTAATATAGTTTCTTACAACATACTGAAATTTAGTACAGAATTTAAAATTGATAAATATTTTTTTAAAGAAAGGATATTTCTAACTCTGCTAGTTAGTGATGTAGTCCACGAGATCGATTTTATTTTTAATACTACTTCTTAGAGGTCTTAGTATTGTCTGGGTATCTAGACCTCAAAGTCTTGGCCTCTGATGATGTGTTCTTCTTCACTACTTTTAGTAATTATACAATTCATTTTAAAGAAAATTGTTACATTTTAAGCAATGTATTAAGCATGAGTATTACTTGATTTATGCCGATGTAATTGATCCTTTTTTTTAATAAATTATACTTATGCAGCATTAATGTAGGAATAACCCTTGTAAAAGCTATATAACATGATTCATAATTATAAATATTCTTTTTAAAATAGAGTCAAATCTGGATACTACGAGTAACATCTGGATTTTAAGCGAAAATGTTACAGTTATGAATACACAGCACACATTTAAAACTAAATTTCAGTGAAAAATATACAGAGTCATGTGTCCATAAGTAGGAGACATTTGTTTTATTATTAAACTTTAGTCATATTTAGTCTAAAGATAAAAATCCATTTATACTTTTGCTAAATGATTTTTTTCCTTCGATCTCACCCAATGTCTATGTTTAAAGATTTAGTGTAGAAACTATTAGAGTTGTGGTATTGACCACATTATTAGAAACCAGGATTATAAAGGATTCAGTCTATATTAAGACTCTAAGAGATCAAGACCAGATTGAGACACAGAGAAAAATAAGTTCTTGATTTTTTTAAAAAAGAGAATCTTTTAAACCTAGTTGCCGTGTTTTGACTCTGATACCAAGACATTGAAGGGGTTAATATCAAGATTTTGAGAAGTCAAGAGAGAGACAAATCTCAGGAATCATATAATTAATGAGTAATACAAAAAATAAATAAATAGCAAGAAAAGGTTCTAAAAAATATTTTTAATATATACTCTACTATGAGCAAAAAAAAATACCGGGAAAATTGAACTGAATTTTTTGTGAGATTCCAATATGAATAAATGTTTTGTTTTTTTAAGTTGGCACTTTACTCACACACACCTGTGCCAAAAATCCCGTCAAAATATTAATTAGTGTTTGAGATACGCGTCGTTCTTTTGTGAACAGCTAAAATGTATTTTTTTTTTTTAAATGTCGGAAAGCAATTTAGAGAAATGTTGTTGCCAACCAAAAAAGTAGGAATGAATATTCCAGACTGTGTATTTTTTTTAAATTTTGAGAATCTGTGGGTTTATTTATCGACATACATAACTTATTACTCAAGGAACCGATCATTTAGTTTTTAAATTTAATAGCACATCACAACTTCGCAGTTATTGTTCTGTAATTATTAACTTGATAAAATTGTGCAACTGTTTTTGAAAATAGAAAAAAACAATGTTGGCACATATGCATTGTATCAGGAGGTGGGGGGGGGGGGGAGGGGAGACTACTACTTTGAGGGCTATAAAATGAATTATGGTGATTAATTAGAGAGATTTTTTTGATTCCACATATTTTTTCCCCACAGTAATACGTATGTATTTGTGAATTTACTAAATGGACTCTAGTGGTATTTTTTTTAAATTTGTCTGTAAGAATAAAATTTTTCCATTTGATGCATTCAAAAAAATTTTATTTCTTTTAAAAAGAAAATCTTATCCTAATTTTGCTCTTTTGAGGACTCTACTGGGTATTTAATTATGTACATATGTACATTGACAATAATGAAAAGGTACAATCTTTAAAAAATGAATGAGCTTAAAGAATTTACATTTTGAAGTAAACTTTTCAAAATATATTTGTTGTCAATAGGCTCTTCATAGCTCCAAAAAATGGGTATTGTATTTATATATAAATATATGAATACATTATAAAAATTTATCATAATTTAAGACATTAAATATCCATGTAAAAAGTTTGTTTTGTATTTTTCCATTATGCAAACCACAACTTTCAAGCAATCACACTATCTATAGATATTCAATATATGTATATATTTTATTTATATTTGAATAAAGGTATATAATTTTTGTTATCTCCAAATTAAACGTGCAATCAACTTTTTCAGCTCAATAATAATTTTAAATATATATATATATATATATATATAGTATATGTCCTTGACTTAATCCATTTTTGACGGGTTTTATAATAAAATATATGTAATAAAGAATATCATTCTCTAAGAAAGGAATAATGACAGCTCTGATAAAATATTTTTGAAGTCTACCTTTTTGAGATATTTAATTATTACTTTATATATGTTACATCTATGTACTTTCATAAAGGTATTAGAAACATTTTATGAATAAATGTGCGGATAGAACCCACCATAATAAGTTATAAAAAATAAAATAAAAACTTTTTGACGAGTTAAAAAAAAAAAAAGAAGAAGATTAACCCTTCAAAATTATTATCAGCTTTAAACATATCGTTTCAAATATGTATGTATATTAAAAAATTAATTAAATAGAAATTAAGTGCACATTACGTACATGGAATCAAAACCATGCTATGGTTTCTACATAATTAAAATATACAATTTGAAAAAAATAATAATAATCATAATAAGTTGAAAAATTTCATTTCGTTCATTATTTTTTTTTCGTAAGTATGATTTTTTCTTTTGAAAAAAAAAAAAAAAAGTTATTTTTTTCTTCTTCATATTGAACATCTTTGTCTTCCTTCAAATGTCAATTTTTAAGTATTTATCATGGAACTTTAAGTATGAGTTTCTACTCAATTAAACTGGAGTAAATTACTTTTTTCTAAAGGAGCTCTTAAAGCAATGTGGGTTATTTTAGGCAAAAGCTAAAATTTGATATTTTTGCCAGAGAAGGGAATTTTGTCTTATAATTCATTTGTTTATTAGGAAAAAAATCCTAGAGTTCTTTCAAATTTCTGAGAGGAGGAAAGCATTGTTTGTTCACAAACTATTTATAATATATACTGAAAAATGTAACGATATTTTAACTGACACCTCATAATATGGACATTAAATTTGTAAATATCGGAAAAGCAAATGTTGGTTACACTTTTCCAAAAAATTCAAAAAACAATTGAAGAAAATAATATATCATGACAGGGTAAGTATCAGACAATAACAAATACATGAATATGTTGGAAAAAAAACCTCAAACATGTTTGTTTTAATCCCAATTTGCTGTCATGTTGTGTTTTATTGCTATATAACATTAGATTCATATCATTTATGCATAATAGATAGTGTTGAACACGCTAATTGAAAAAGGTAAGAAAATACTCGTTACAAATTACTTTGGCAAAAAAAATAAAAAATAATAATTCCGTTACTCAAAAGAAGATTATTTTATTTTTTTAAGTTCATTCCTTTTATTTCAAATTCATAATAAAACAAATAAAAACTTAAGACACGAATTGAATATATTAAAAGTGCTTTCACTTTCTCTGAAAGCTGATGTAAAATTCAGACCCTTGTTGGAAGTATTTTTTATTAATGGGTCAATATTCTTTAACTCCTTAGTGACAATAAAATATAACGTTCAGGAATGTTTCATTCCTTTGCCTATTTTTCCACTTTTTATATTTCTCTTACCATTAAGAATTAGCTTTTTTTAATGCATTAAGGGAAGAAGAAGTAATTAGCTATAATTAAAAAGTAACGGACTCATTACTTTTTTATCAGTGTTGTTTTATTTTTTATTTTCTTTAAAAAACCTTACAAATTTAAAAAAAAAAATTACTGAATAAAGGTCTGTGGAAAATAATAATAATAATAATGATAAAGTATTCAGTTATCGTCTTAACACCTACTTTCTCTTTTTTTTTCTTCTTTTCTTCATTGCTCATCTTACAACACATAAGAAAACGAAAAGATCTTCAATGACAAAGTTTTATGCGGGTTGCCAACTAAAAAAAATTTAATATATTGTTACGGTCACTTTTATTTAATTTTTAGCTAGTTTTTTTACAGGTTTATTTATCTCATGTGAGACTGATGAAATTATTAAAATCAAAGTAGTTTACTTTTTGTAAAGGAGTAATATCCATTATCAAATACGTCACCTCATTAATAATAAAAAAAAAACGGTGTTATTCACAACTCTCATAATATACATAAATATAAGAATAGTCAACTTTTAGCAAATAAAAAACTCACATTCAAATACATAAAAAAAGTCGTCATTACATGTGTTTCATTAATAATAATAATAATATTATTTATTCAAAGCAATGGTTCATTCAGATATGTATGTACATATATAAGGAAGCCAAAATTGAATGATTATAAAACATGTACATAGTACATAGGGCAATGCATATGTACTATGTTATAATCCAAATTTGTCGAAGAAAATATCTTTTTTTCTAATGTTATTCAGAACTATATAGATATGTTTATTCATATCTTGTGTAACCAATGGGAATGGTCAATATGTTAAATAAAATGTACAAAATATGACTTTTCCTCTATTTTCTAACTAATCGACAATAGTTTATTATTTATTCTATATGCACCTATACACTGGCTTTTGATAATTTTCTCAGGGCTTAATTTAAGTCGGATTCAAGACCAACGTTTTCTTATCAACTTTCATTTACAAGACATCTTGACGTGTCTTATTCAAATGAACCAATCAAATTAAAGTTCTAATTTACGTCATAAGTAACCTGAATAGTTTATTATAACAAATATCTTATATCACTTCAAAATGGATAATTATTTAATAGGCCCTTTTCTAGTTGAAGGGCCCCCTTTAATTTTGAATAACCTGGTGCCGTGGAATGATATGACCAATGCCATGGATTCCTTCAATATTTGATTTATGACACTACGTTCCATTTTTTGGGAGGTTATTAACCTAACCAAATAATAACGTGGAATCACTCTGAATTCATCTATCAGGTAGATGTTCTCCCTTGAGTAATAAAAGAAAAATGAAAACAGCTTTGGAAAACAAAAAGTACTGTTAAAAGTGCCAACTTCACAAAATCTCGCACGCGGCATTTTGCATATTATTTACATTTCTAAGCATCAATTATCCAATGATGTACTATAATTGTCCAGTCTTGTTTGCTCCTAATGTCATCTCCAGCCACAGCCTAATATATGTGATCTTCAATAGAACTATTGCTATTGTAAGAATCCATGGGATTGATGGCATCATCTCAATGCACCAATTAAATATTTTATTCCTTCCTTTGACGGAGATGTGAATCCCTAGATTTGTGTTCCCTTCTTCCTTTGAGATATGTTTCTCTTTCTATCTTATTCACAGAGTGCTTGTTGCTCCCTCTATATTTTTTCTCATTCAAATTATGGGACTCTCTTACAAGAACAGAGTCATTAATCAATAACTTGGACACTCAATCCATTTATAAAGTGTTAATTTTATGTTCAAAACCTATTTTCTTTATTCATGTATATAAAGTTGCAACTATGTATAAAATTGAATGATTTGAGACCAAAAAACTCTCCACACCTTACGTCATATAATTTTTAGTTAGCAAACATCATAGATGAAACTTTTTCATCTAAATTAAATATAACTTTAATTAACTATAGAGTTTGACAAAGTTTCATGAGCAATTACGAAACTATAATATATATCAACATGTTTTATAAAAATTTTACATAGAAAATCCATCAAAATCAAACACATCAAATAACAAAAAAAAATAAATAGTCAGCTGTCAATTTTTGTACTCTTAATAAAAGTTTAAACTTTGATTTATTGAATTAAATCATATTTAGCTGCCAATATTCTTGACTCACATTTGAATATGTCATTTAAAATACATAATTGATCCAGAAATTGTTCTAAAGATCTTCTTTTGGAAAAAAAATAATATAATTTTTCTTTGATTAAACGTTTCAACTACAAAATCTTGTGGGGAAAAAATATAATGACGTTGGATTTCTTAAAATTAATTATATTTAAATTCACTTTAAATATGCTGAGTTGTAAATTAAATTTGTTGATGGGACTTGAAATTATTTTTCGAGGAAGAATTAAATATTAACTATTATTTGATATTGATTAACATTTATAGGGGATGTACATAACTATTTAGATGTTCATATCATTTTTTAACCTCAAGAGATTGATTACAAAGGAAGATAAATATATTAACATGTACATGATTTGAATGAACACTGTATAAGTCACTTTACATGGGTAGCTCAAATAACAATATTTTAACTATTTAAAAATAGGGTAGACACAAGTTTTGCCCAAAATTGAATCTTAATCAAAAGGTAGAAAGGAATAGTCTGGAGCGGCTTTTAAACATTTAACTACCTACGCCTTGACACAGAGATTTTTTTTTATCCAAGTGCAGAAATATGTATCAGTTACATCATTCCATGGTTGGAAATTGAAAAGCACCGTTCTGTCCACAATTTATAATTTATACTTTGTGCATGGGAGAAAAGTACTTTAAAAGGGACGTCAAATGTACCAAATCACTGTACAACTCAGAGTAGTGAGTTGATACACTTTAATATAAATTACCATTTCTAAATAATCAAAAAAATAAAATTTATTGTTATAATATTAATTCAAGGCCCTAACATTTAAAATAAACAAAATAAAAAAGTTAAGAAATAAGTCAACTCTCAGAGTATATCTATGAAATATTTAAAATTACTTTCTACTTCAAATCCCATTTGTTTGAGTTAATGCTAAACAACAGGTGATACGCCTGTATCAACTTCATTAACTTTTTTTGTTTTGTTTACAAATACATATATTTTTTGATAAAAAAATATTTACATAGAATTACAGTGGTTTTACATGTGTGTATGTATAATAAATGGCTTTTGTGAAATCCCATTAGTTGAACCAAAAGTAAAATTCTTACTTCCTCTTAGATATTCTACTTTAATTAACAAGAATCTGTCTTTTTTTTTTCTCGAAAAATCGTAGTTCTATCATTTGATCCTTCTCTATCTGATCCGGTTATATTAAAATTTTACCATTGACTTGATAGCCTAAATAAATGTAATGAACAAGCAGTTTAATTTTATTCATAATATTAATTTGCTGCAGTTGGGCCATTTTGAAAAACATCAATTATCTTTTCATGTAAAAACAAACACCCAAAAAAAATAGCCATTTTGCTAGCCATCACCAAAGGGACAAACTATTTTGTCATTGAAAATACAGAAAAAATCCCTCATAGCCAGGAACGTCAATTTTAGTCAAATAAATAGACTGGCTCGGCCATCTGGATAATTTGATTTTTCAGTTGGTATCCTTTTTTTTCTTCCGTTTTACATTTTTTTTTAGCCCTCCCCTTTTAGATAATTATATTTGATTTCAAGAGTTTATAATGAGAGCTAATTATACATACTTATTAATATATAATTTTTCAAATCGACATAATATGTAATTACATAATTACTTGAGTAATTATGATAATTTTATTCAATCATAATTTATACATCAAGTAACTTGTTTTCATTGATTCCTGTTAACCTTTCCTCCAAAATAAAGAGAAACAGAAAAAATGGCCTTAAATAAGTTAGTATTAGATAGTTAATACATTCTTACCAACTGTATGTAGAGGTATTCCCCATTTATTAGTAAGAAATTGATCACAGCATAACAACTGTCGATTTGTATTCTACTAATCAGCATTAAGATCACTACTAAGAGACAAGAGAAATAGAAAAATCCGTAGCTGACATAAATAAGCATTAAAATTGTTCATAACAACAAGATATGACATTTGTATTTTTTAATATCCGTCATATTATGGGTAAATAAACGTGTTAGTCAGTGACTTATATAGAAAAACATACAATTAGTCCACTTTTTAGACACAAATTGACGTTTCTACTTGTAACAGACTCAATTTGTAAGATATCAGCTGTACACATCCTGATCTTATCATTTATATATATATATATATATTTATCTAAAATATAAATCTTGATCAAATGTTCAATTTCTTTTTTTTATAATAATTTACTAACTTATTTATGATGACAATTATTTTTTTGATTTTTTTTACAAAAATCTCAAATTTAGTTGTTTATACTTTTTTTTATTTAATAAAAAAAAGCACAAATTCAAAATGAGTAATGATCTTTTTTTTTTATTTCTTAATTGAAAATCTACGTGGATTTTTTAAAGAAGCTTCTACATCATTCTTCAAGAAACATAATAATATAAGAGGGGGGGGGGGGAATTCAAAAAAAAGGAAAGAAAGAAAGAAGAGGAGGGGGGGGGGGGGAGAAAAAGCAGGAAATTTAATATTGTTCTTACATATTTTTATTTTTTTTCTTAAATAAAAAAAATAAAGTGGCTATTTCAATATTTCATATTTTGAACGTTCCAAAATATGTAATGATAATAAAAAACTTAATAAATTTTAATAAATATGTTGTATGTATATACACGTGTGTGTGTGTGTGTAGGTTAATGCTACTGTAGAAGGAAGAGGGGGGAGGAGGGGGGGGGTGAACAGCCTCCTCACCTCCCCCTCCCAATACTTATTTGAATACATACTTTTATGGATAATCTGCACTACGAGTACAATTTAAAATATTTATTTATAATTTATTTTCCTCTTTATTTACAGTGGCGCCCTCTACACCCATAATACTGAATGAAAATGGAGAGAATGTTAACTTCATAGCAGGTCCATATGAAGTTGGCTCAACGGTCATTCTCAAATGTGTTACAAATGGTGGTAAGAGACTTTTCAAATATTTGTTCATTTATATAGTTATATTATAAATAAAAGGGTTTTTATTTGGAGAACCGAGGAGAGTTGAAGCATTTTCCTCCATTAATTGTATTTTAGGAAGGGTCTAGGAGGAAGGGCATTGGCCTTTAATGTACTCTACAAATTATTTTTAAATTTGAAAAGATTTTTTTCTTAGAAATAAAAATTGCCATGTGGTTGCAAATTTTTGAACATCTGTTTTTCAAGGATTTGTGATTTTTTAACCAAAAATGCTTTCTTTGGTCATCCTTTGTTAATTATTTTATAAATTTATCAAATATCCAGTCTTGATAGCAAGATCAAAATTTATCATTAAAAAAACACACAATTTTCTAAATATCTTTATAGAAATAAACTAATATTTTATTCTAAAAGTTAAATACTAATTTGAACCCATGTCTTTGTAGTTTTCAAAAACAAAATCCCTAGTTAGGGGTGAATATATCAATTAAAATTAATGATTTCTGAAAATTAGGCTAGTTTGCCATGGAAGCCAATACGAAAACCCCTACAATAGTTAATTTAATGTATAGGAAATTTGGATTTGAGTGTGGAGTGTCAAATTTTCCCCCGGTATTTGTATAGGGGAAAGATTGGAAAATAACATGAAAGTCATCAATATGAATGGGAGTACATTGTCATCTCTGAGATACATGAAATGATGAATATATATTACATAGCTGAATCCATAACTTTCTTATGGAGTAACAAATTAATTTGTCACATTCATTGTTTTTCAAATTGACTTTACTTGTAGGTCACTAAAGATTACAGAACATCGGTTATTACAATATATACATGTAGAAAGAACTATTTGTTCACGACTTGGAATCAGCTGTCACTTTCATATGAATCATATTAAAATCACGTTTTTTCTGTAAAGGAAATGATGGCATTTATATATGCTTATTTATGAAGCTAAAAAAAATACAGAGTGTTCATTTAAGTTTGTGCTGTATATCTAAAGCTTGTATAACAATATTGCAAAAAACAATATTTCATGAAAAAAATATATAAAACTATTTGATATTTTTATATATCAGAGTGGACATCAAGTTAAATATATTTGCTGTTAGTTTTATAACAGTACCAGGACTGTGATTCGTGTATAAGAGTTCACTTTCAACAGTCTCGCCTATTTATGTAAAAGCTAAAAGTATGAGCAAGACATTCTTTTGTGTACACACAATACCTAATTTTATTGAACATTACCTACAACATGAAAACTTGTTGTTATCATGTATTTTGTTATTCTTCTTTATCCATTAGCTCAAAAAAAATCTCAACTTAAAAAAAAAAAAATACAATATATATTTTTTTTGTCCTGGAAAATTAATTATATATAATTTTATGATTGAAAAATCATGATGTAAAGTACAATTTATAACAAATAGGTTTAATATTATTATTATTTTTTTTTGCTATAAAATAAGAAAGAGCCTTTGAAAAGTTATTATTTTTTATTAAAAAAAAAAATAGAAAACATGTTCGTTCCATTTTTGTATTTTTATAATTCAAAGAAAATTATCATTAATGCATGTACTGTGTACATATATAGAAAGAAAAATTAAAGGATATAAAATCGATCAATTCATTTTGAAGGATAAACTTTAAGACAAACTATTTAATGTAGGTGTCATAATTGAATTGCTTTCTGTATATATAAATATATATATTTATGGTGCACAGAGAATTGCCCCCAGGTAAATTGACATCAATGGAAAATTGCAAACAATTTTAATATTTGTATGAATAGTGACTACTCGATCAATCTCTTATAAGATCATTAGATAGTTTTACCATCAGGAAATGAGTGAAAATAATTTAATTTTCCAAACGGCACTCAATGCACAGGGTATTTATGCAACATGACTGTGGGACCCTCATAATCGGTTAAACGCAACTGCCGCCACTGCACGGAACCACAAATAGAATCATCTATCCCCTAAGCCAATGGGTTGTGCATTGTACATTTAGGACCCCCCCCCCCTAAGCAAACTAAATATTACCACCATCTCCTCAAGATCCATAAAGTACTCACCCCCCCCCCCATAATTTCCTAAATTACACACCAGGTCCATACGTTGTACAAAATAGCTTCAGTCCTTTGACTTATGTTAAAAACCACCCCTTGAAGTAGCTCCAAAGTACAAAATATACTACACAACATGTATATCTACCTTTTTATAAGGACAACTTCAATTGCTTCTACCTATGTATGTTCAACAGCTTTTCTGATTTTTTCAAAAGGTTGGATCATAAATAAGTATTTTTGAGGATTTAGGAACTATGGTATTCTTATTTTTTGCCTTGAAAATTAGATGCTTCTACGAATTATTTTCAAAGTTTCATGTTTATGAGTTACCTATTTGGCGGCTGAGCCTCTAACGCCCCACAAACCTAGCACAAGTTGAAGTAGCCTTTTTTTCATAAATTTATGACATAAATGTTTTATAAGGTATGGGAAGAATTTATTTCTCTGATGATTGTAATTTTCCTGCCGGCAATCATACTGGAACCATATTTATGTTAATAAACAATTTAAAGACTTTATTGTTAAATAGATATATTATACATTTTTGTATGAAGACAAAGTAAAAATCTCGTATTAATAAATTATTATTATTTATATTAAAAAAAATATAATAAAACTAATTGAACTAATTTTGGGTCGGATGGACATCATTTAATTTTTTAATAAGTTTTAAAAACAAAATATTTAACATATATGTACTTTTTTAAATATTATATATTTAATATTTGGAATATAATTAGTAGATCTTGAAAATAGTGAATGATATTCTTAATATGGTTCCAGAGTCAATACATATACATATGTAATTCAAAAATCAACGTTTGATTTTACAAAATTTTAGATTAAAACAATAGATAACATGCACTTCTTTTGAAGTTTTTCTTCATACTAATAAAATAAATATAATTATAACAAACCCTAGATTATTATAATCCTTAATTAAACTTTAACAATGCAGAAGCATATACCAAAAATCAATTTTATTGATATCTCCTTATACCTCTCCTCCAGAAAAAAAGAAAGAAAAAAAAGTATGAAATCATTTATTTAGTATTGAACCAATTGAGTCAAATTTCTCATCTTTATACTGTGAGTTTAACCAAAGTATTCATTTCAATAAAATAATGTAATAAACTTTAACAGGAAACAAGAGCAGAAAAGTCCACAGTTCAAAAAAAAATCTCTATTTGTGGTTGAGTTTTTTTTTTTTTTTGCTAAGTTTAAAAAAATATTATTTTATAACATTTTGTTTATGATATCTTCCTCAATCTTTCAAGCCCCTACATCATCATTGGTTCACCAATAATAATTACGTTAGTTATGAAAAGTGTTCTACACTCATTTGTAAACAAAAAATAAAGAACAAGTTCGCACAAATCAATTTTGATATTGAGGAAAGGGGAGGGGGGGACGGGTAGCATCTCAGAAAAAAAGTTCTTACTTTAAAATTGAAAAATTTTACTATGACCATACAAATTATTTATATAGTGCTCCTAACCGGTTCCTACGACTTTGAATAAGAAATAATTTATACTAGTACAGTTGATAAGCTCAATGGAGACCCAGCTACTTTAATAATAATTAAAATTACTTTTACTATGTATTTTGGAAAATTTATACAAAATTAGTGTAGAATTTAAAAAATTTAATCTGTCGATGAATCGATGATCGATTTTTTGACCTTCAAGTAATCGGTATAGTTATAATATAAATGAGTCCTAATATATGGTACTATTATCAAAAAGTATGCTTCATAAAAAAATATCTATTTAATCATATTAAATTCATTTCATTCCCCTCAAAGAGTTACAAAATGTTTATTTAGTCAGTAATTACAGAACAACAACTGCTGAGTTTAGATATTCTATTAAAATTGTGATGATCGGTTTTTTGAGTAAAAGGGTTTCCATCTCAAGAAATAAACCACAAATTCTCAAAGTTTCAAAAGAATAGTATCTGAAATATTCATTTAAACTTTTTTGATTTAAAAAACATCTCTCTAAACTGCAGTTGAGCCATCATCTTTTAGACCTTTTTAAAACAAGAAAAATTCGATTTTAATATCTCAAACATTAATTATTATTTTGACGTGTAATTTAGCTAAAAATGTCACTGACATTAATACCAACTTAAAAACAAAACAATTATTTATATCGAAATTCCTAAAAATTAAATTCAAATTCCCTAGTTTTCTTTAACTCACTGTAGTTCAATCAATTGAAAAACTTAGTATCGTCCAATAAATAAAAAAAGAATCATTGACTTTGAATAGTTTCTTCTTTTATTTTATTTTTAATTAACTTTGTCAATAGGTATTTTTTGTAATAATTGAATATTGAATTAAATCACAATAGCTTTACAAAATTGGAAATAAAGATCGTTTGCTGTAAAGGGAAAATTATAAACTACAAAGTATTTTTTGTAGTACTAACTAAATATTTGGAATAGTTGCATGGGTATAATCTAGATATTTTACAAAGGGGGGAGGGGAGAAACTAATGTTGAAAAAATAGTTCAAATATAACCTTTGGTTATAAAAAAAATTTTGTATTTTCTTTGACCATCACATTTTAAAATATACATATCAGTGAATGGTGAAAAAACATTTTTGAAGTTATTTAAAAAGTTGTTTAGAGTATAGACATTATGTACTTTATGTTATAAATACAAAAAATGATAATGTACGTATACAAGTGTTGTGCCGAAACAAAAAACTTCGCTCACATATCTGGTCGAGCCCAAAAAGATCAAAAATAATCTTAACAAAATGTGTAAATGTGTTATTTGATTTTTTACTGGCTCTAGCTTAAAAATCAAATGATCAAGTTAGAAAAATGTAATTATAATGAATGTCAAAGATTCTATTTCTCTATTTCTCCATTTTGATTTTTTTAAAGACTAGTCAAGGTCAATGAAATATGTACCCACAAAGTAAAAAAGGGGGTCAAAGAAATCCCCACATTTCAATGTATATTTGTGCCTCCACTATGAGCAAAACCACAATTCATAGGAACTATAGTATACGTTTAGGATATGTGGGACTCAATCAGACTGGATCAAGGGCAGATCAGACTGTATTACAGTTATCAGTTCTAAATTACATATGTTCATCTCACCCCTAAGGTATGATACTGAGATTAACTACAAACTATTTCTAAGTATTGAAAGATCTACCAATGTTTTGATAAAGAGTTGCTGTCAAAGATCATGGAACGGACCTTGAATTATGTCAGGGTATAAATTTTTATTATTAACCCTCTGTTACTTTCTTAAAAGGTCTTTGATAACTCCAATTTGTTTGTTTTTTATTATTATTCTTGCTCGTAGTGTATTTTTACAGCTTTTTTTATAAGCTCCTAATTTATCTTCTAGTAATATTCTTGGAGTCAGTTTCGATTCTCAAAAATGTTGTTCTGACTCCATATGATCGAGGTTTATTGAAACAATTAATATCTAATATATATTGACTTGGATGTTAAATTTCAAAAAAAGTGTTACAACTCTAACCAGAAAATAAGTGAAAGAGGAATAAAGACACATAAAGAAGCCTTTTAATAAATTAAGAAATTATTTTTTTAAATAACAGATTCTTCAAGTATTCATCAATTTTGTCTAAAAAATGAATATATACAAAAATAACATCTATTTATTTATTAAATTAAATTGAAAAGTGCAAAAGTTAGTGGGACTGTGTATAAGATCTAAAAGCAGGAAGCCTGCTTAGAACTTTTGTAATAGCACTCAAAAATAATTGGTTGTGAAGAAGAGTTAAATATATATTGTTAAATGTCAAAAAGGATATAATCATTTTATCATGCTTCCATTAAAGAAAGTTTTCAGCAAATGTGAAGACAGTAGTTACGGCTGGGAATCGTTTCAAATAAGAGTTTAGTATAGTACAAATGAGTCATTATTTACCCTAGTACAACTATAGCAAGGGTATACAAAACAACTCTATTTATGACTGACCAAATGAGTTTGACAACTCTATTCTAATACACTTCAATGAGATGTCAACGAATCCTATTCTAAAAGTTACATTAATTTTATTATAATCAAATGTTTCAAAAAAGTATTGGAGTACAAAGTATTGTGATGTTTGAATGACATTTCTTTAACTTTCTTTAATGCCTAAAAGCAAAACAAATCAAAATTACCTGCTTTTTTCTTATTTCTAAGAAGAAAAAAAATCAAATCAAATTACAATGTGGGTTTTATTTACTTAAGAAAAAACGACATATATTCATTGATTTACTAATAGCTTAGTTTGTAAAACTAATTTTGATTAATGTTTAAGCAATAATATCAAAAATGAATTTTTAAAAAAGGGAACAAATAGTAAATCAGTGATAGATGAGGCATCTTAAAAAAGTTTTCAATCCCCACAAAATATAAACTAATTCCGAGCTTAGACATTGTAATATATATATATTTTTGTCACTTTAATTTGATGATTATTATTAGAAATTACGAAATGGAATTGCGAGTCATGATATCAAGTTAAAAGAACATGGATGAACAATAAATTTAAATGTTTAATGCAAGTCAAATAAAACTACATAAATTACTTTTTTTGCATTGAAGCTACTATTTTGCTTTATTTCTAGGGTTCTCAAATCATTGATGTATTAGAGCCTTTGATAAGATCAAACTATTAAGTAATTAAGTTTATATTAGACAATGTGAACACTATCTGAATTGTGCAACCTGTCGTAAAACAAACATGAATTTTGTAGAATTATACATGAATTTTGTAGAATTATACATGTATTATACGATTTGTCATTGTTGTTATACTAAACCACATCACACGTTATTTGAATGCCTCTTTCCATTTTGATATAATGAATATTTGAAATAATATTTAATTTATACCATAGTTACAAAAATGAATATTTTAACAAGCTTAAAGAATGACCACAAAAGCCTTAGGTCAACGTTTGAATCCCTGTTATTTATATTTATACCATTTTCGAATAAAATATGGTTCCTTTATATGCAATACTATAAAATATTGATTATTTTGTATTTTCATGAGTTTTTTATTATACCTTTTGTGCAGTGTTTACCTAGAAAACACTTGAGTTAGAGTCAAGTATCTAGTCTTTGAGATAGAATTCAAATTGAGCTGTTAGTTTATTTCATTTCGTGTCTGAGTCGAGTCTGCTGTGTCAATTTAATTAGACTTGACTCAATCTCAAATTCAAATCCTGAGGTCGAATTTCAGCTCCGATTCACTCATACTTAGCGTTCTCTGTTCTAAAAAATATAGGATATTTTGTGAATTTATAGTCTTATTCAAGTATAAGAAACTATATAACTTTATATGTGAGTTATTTGATTAGAAAGGAGACTTTGTTGAGGCTCTGCACACTTTTTGAAAGGGAAATGGCCAGTATGTAGCTGGAAAGAAACTCCTAGAAGGGCCCATAGAAACAAAAGAACATAAACTTAAACATAAAACAATATTGACATATTTCAGATTTACAGTAATCCATAATATCCATATCTGATATTTTGTAGGTATATTAACATTTATTGCAAGACTTGGGCATAGGCACATGCAATATTTGATACAAATATGTATATTTACAAACATCCTTTAGCAGAGTGTTTGAAGGAAAATTAATGTACAAAATATATATTTTTGAATATGTAAGATTAATTATTATATAAGATGTTTAGATCAAACATTTAAATAAATAGAAAGTGTACTTTTGATCTTTGGGTATAGCAAGTGAATTACATCAGAGAAAAGTTTTATTCATTTCATGAAATTACAAAAGAGATTATGAGCCTTCTATGAGACCATTGGCAATGAATGGTTAGGATATGATGTAGGTACATACTAAATTCTTGCTCTTAAATATGATCACGAAAATGTGAAACTCCCAATTTATCTTTTTAATCATAAATCATTCAATAGTTAATTAAATCTGATTTGTTGACATGGTTTGATCAATTATGAAGTGCACTCTCAAATTGGGATGTAGAAATTCTTAATATGTTTCCTAATTTTCCCCTTCAAAGTACAATTAGTTGTTCTTTCGAAGAATGGAAGATAAGTGCAGACATTTAATTCGAATTGATTTTTTTAAATATATATTATCCTTCTCTTCTTTTGTGTTGACAGGCCTCATATTGCATTTTCAAATAAAATATAAATGAATTTTAAACATTTCACTTTATAATCGATTATTTCTAATATTAACTAGGACATCAACAACGAACTAGGCCAAGCTACATATTATTGTCAAGTACTCTATAGCTATCTAATTATTTGTTGTTGTATAAATAACTACTGGAAATTATAATTGATTTTTAAAGTGAAGTGTGTGAAATTTAATGCAGTTTAATATGTTATTCCAAGTTATTATGTTGTTTTTACCGTTTTTCAATTACAGGTCGTCCATCTCCAGAAGTCACATGGTGGCGTGATCACTCCTTGATTGACTCCTCATACGAAAGAGCCTTTTCACAAACAGTCAAAAATACATTGACACTTTTATCTATTAAGAAAGATGACTTGGGAAGAAAGTTCACTTGTCAAGCCTCCAACAACAACGTGTCTCTTCCTGCCTCCACAAGTGTGACACTTGATCTTCTTTTTCGACCGAATAGTGTGCAAATACTAACCACAAAAGAGCCACTCTCGACGTCTAAAGTATATAAGATCAAATGTATGAGCCTTGGTTCAAGGCCTACGGCCACAATTACTTGGTGGAAGAATAATGATTTTCTTGGTAGAACAGAGGTATGGAAGTTTTTGTATTTTTTTTTGTTAGTTTTTATAACTAGAGTAATATTTTATCTTGTAGAGCTCTAAAATACGTTTGGGTTTTTAAGTTTTAGTGAACATTCTGATAAAGAAAGTATTTGTTTTAAATGAGAAAAAATAATGAAGTTGGAGTCATTAACATATGTAGATAAATCCTTTTTCTTTTTTTTTCCAATATATCTGAGAATTTTTTCCAATGAAAAGGATCAACTTATATGCCTCTACCTTATGCATAAAAATCTGATACACACACAAGAAACATTTACTCGTCTTTGATTTATATTCTCACACTATTCTTATTAATATTAACTGTGATTTGATATCAGTAATTAATACCAAATGAAATTTGATCAAATGTTCACATGATGATTTGTAGAACAAATTCAACTGTCCAAGAGTTGACTATTTTGTTCGCTAGGGGAACTGAACTTCTGATATAACTTACACTGCAAACTCCATGAATTTTTTATTTGCACCCTCAATTAAAATAGGGTCAATTCTACGTAGGCAAAACACATTTATGAATATGTATATAAGTACTTCAAAAGTGACATCTTGTGGAAAAAAAATTAAGTATCATAGATAAGAAAATCTTTCCAAACTAACAAGGGCATTTTGTCACATTGTCTTATAGCCTTGGGTAAAAACGATTAGTTTTTCAACTTTATCACTTACTAATTTATATCGTCATGAACATACCCATAAATGTCTAATGAAAAAATGAATTACTGTTAAGAATATAATAGCATAAATGTATAAGTATATATGTTTACCAATAGAATGAGGCCATAGAACTTACATATCGGTTTGGCTCTCTCTCTCTCTCTCTCTTTACATATACCTTATATATATACACATGTTTACGTATATCATTTAATCAACTAAAGACTGATAAACAGCTCAAAAGAAATTTGTTATTTTGTTATTTTTTTTTATTAAAAAGGCCTGAATGCTACCCTCGGAATATTATATAAAAATTATATAAAAATAAATCATTTTCCTACTATTTTTTTTATTATTGGACATCAAAGGATCTGATAAATTATAATTTTCATCATGTTTCTCGGCAAAAGAGTATCCTCATTATTAAAACTGTTTGAATAGTAAGAATATTATCTTGATAAAAGGTTATAAATATATATAGTTTTATTTGGTTATTATCCTTACTCACCTCATGATTGGCCTTCTTTTTTCTTCAAAAAAAAAAAAAAAAAAACTTTGTTGTTTGTGTTAATTTACATTCATTCACACACAAAATAAAGTATTTTCTTCAATAAAAGGCCTTCATTGGAATAAGTTGAACTTTTTCTTTAATAGCTGTACAAAGTTGTTCATCATATTTAATTGATTAAACAACATATTTTTTATTAGAATAATAAAAGAAGTTAAATTGCTTAATGATTTGTAATAAATTTATCATTACAAAAAGAATGTTTTTTTTTTACAATTGATCCACAAATCTATTACGTGTGTTCGTTCATGTAAAGTCATTATTGTGAAAGTTGGTGGCCCATCTTGGGGGCATAAGTAATCAAATTTTATAAAAATAAAAAAAAATTATTTCTTATAGATTTAGAAAGATAGAAAGATAATGAATGAATATTTAGCACAGGAATTAATTAAATATTTTAACAAGTTCGAATTTTACAAAATCATATTTTATAAGTATAAAAACTTTTTGAAACGAAATTAAGAAAGATTAAGAATATATTCGTTTAACTTTATATACTAATTTATAAAAAGACTTTCTTATATTGAGGAAGTATTTTTGGGCTTTTTAATGAATATGGCCAGGGATAATTCTGCATTCAATTTTTGACGTACCCTCTGATCCCGTTCTATACCTTAAATGTGCGTCTTAAATTAGACGCAAAGCCACCCCATGACATAATTTTTAACTGAATGACATCATCATGGATATTTGTTAGTGACGTCATCATTAATATATACCTCATATTGGAGGTATAAATATCAAATTTTTATTGAAAACTCATTTGAATACATTAATTAATTAAGTCTAAATTAGAATGAAAGACTCTTAAATTTTGACTGAGTGAACTCAATTAGGAAACTGAAGTATTATACTATGATATCAGATAAAATTTGGGACTTTTTAAAAGGAGTGATAACAGGGACAGTTTAGGAGGAAATGAAGGAGAGGCCCAAGGTTAAATCTTATATGAAAAACCTTTACATTCCTGAAAATGACTCATTGACAAGTAACCTGAGATACATTATAAAATGTTAAATTGCTCGTCAATACTTGATAAATAAGTATTCTGTAAGGAGAGGACGATTGAGGAGCGCAATTAGAAAGACTTATGATTGGGGATGTGCATTTTGTTGAGGTGGTAATAACTATCTGGTGCCTCTACATTTTATCTGCTAATTTTTATTTGTCAATACTAAATAACACACAATATCTACATATAACTGTACCAAGCTCTAGACTCAACGATACTGAAAAGACTGAATTCAAATTGATCATCAAGGTACCAACTGACATTTTTCTTTTCTTTCTTAAACTGACCTTTATCTCAACATTTTGCCCATGTCTACTTATAGTACTACTGAGTTAATACTCTTCCTAATATCAGTTGCTTCTATATATGATTTTAGGTTGAAAATATACTAATGTTATAATGACGAAAAACTTCGTCCTTCCAACTATGTTAGATAAGGAAGAATATCATAATTATGTTTATATCATGATTATTGTTATACATTTTTAATAAAATCTACAACCAATGTTGATGAGAATATTTACATTATTACTTTATAAGATGATGTTTTTCCTTCAGCCATCTAACAAGGAATGGATATAATTTTAAAAATGAACAAGAATATGGCATCTCTTCTAATCACAAAGCTGTATTTTATCAGAACAAAAATCCCATTCTTAATGATATTAATGAATTGAAATGAAAGGATAGCGTCTTTTAAATTTTGATAATTTACATAACTGAACCTGTAATTAAATAAGTTGTTATGAGATAGATGTAAAATTTGCGAAGAATACGCAATCTGTTAAGCAGGACTATATCTATGGAACGAAACTGTATTTTTTTTCAATTTCTAACGCTTATTGTGAACAAATGGCGACAAATTTAATCTTCAAAATACTAACTCTACCTAACAACACATTTTTCCATATCTGGTGCAATTTGCAGATGCCGACCCACAAAAATTGGCCGTCTTTTGCCCCGAATCAGTCATCGTGTCATTTTTGGCTTCTGCTTGAGAAGTGAAGCACTGTTCTTTTAATGTGTAACCCATCAATACGAACAAGTGATAATCTGCTCACACCAAGTCTACAGAGTAAACTACATGCATCAACGGTTCCCAATCGTACTTTTCCACCAATTTCTGGGCTGCTCTTGTTTGATGTGGCGGTGCATTATCATCAAGAAAAATTATTTGGTGACGCCGATCGGAATATTTTGGATGTTATTGGCGTATAGCGCTGTTCAAATCGGCCAATTGTCGTTGGTAGCGTGCACTGTCAACTGTTTGACCCAATTTTACGACTCGTATCAAATCATACCACAGCATTGCATAGCGGCCGAAGCGATCTGGTTTGACGGATGTTTTTGTGTTGTGGCCGGGTGGACCACACTGTTCTCTGCTTAGGGCATGTTCATTGTAAGCTTCTATAAGCACTTGATGGCCTTGAGAAGCGTTTTTTTCTTCAAATGATAACAGAAAATCAAGAAAATCAGCAAATTTAAGAAGGAACCAAAATGCATTGTTGTATGAAACTTCACAAACAATGAATTGTTGCCAGATGACAGACAAAAAAAAGTGATACACTTGGAATGGTTTAAAAATATTCCTAGCAAACTTTGTTGCCTAAAAGATGAAAGTCTCATTTCATAGGTATAGACCTAATAATCACATTACAAGAATTTCTACTCAATTAATATAAAGAAATATAAACATGTCAAAGAATATTTTCTATAATATCCAATAAATGTACATGTAAATATCTAATTTAGAAAAAAAAATTATATATAAATATCCAAGTATGATCGATTTTGTTGTTACTTATTTGTAATTCAATTACCTATTTCTATGGAAAAAAGTAAATGAAAAATATTAATTAATATCCATTTAATAAGCTTTACGTCGCTAAATTTGACCAAATAATATATATTTTAATTTTACAAACAACATCATACCTATGAAAAAAAAACGAACAAGGGAATCCATTTTATATGATATTGTTAAAGCAATTCATTTTATAAAATATGATCAATCATTTAAATATCAAAATATATTCAAAAGTATGCCTTCAATGAAATGACTCAACCTTGTCACATTCATGCGTTTAATGAAATATCAATGTCAGTATTGTATATCAATATAAGCTAAAATTTGTGCAATTGACATTATGTATTGAACTGATATTTGTATAAAAGCAAAAAAAAACAAAAAAAATACAATCCTGCTCCTTTCAATAACACGTAATTATTTGCAAGTCAATGTTCATTTAATTACAAGTCTTTTTTTTTTTGTGTTTTGCCCTTAATGAAAAGTAGATTTTAATCTACATTAAGCTATAAGAATTCATAACAACAACCACTATTGCAAAATCCTTGTTACTTACGGATAAAAAAGTTAACGTTAATTTAATTATGCCTAATTGAAAGCCATTTGTTTTGTTCTGGATATATATATGTACGTATATGAACGTTTACAAACATAATTATGCATATTTAAGACAATTGTAATATTAATGTCTACTCTAAGAAATTTAAGGTCAACACTAAAATGTTAAAAAAAATATATAATCAAAAAAATTAATAATGAAAATCATTTTTACTACATTTTTTTGAGTCGTTATAATTTCAAAGGGCTTCAATATATTTTATAATTGACTTTATTTTAGTAAGAAAAAAAAAACAATCGCTGCTAATTTTATTACCATATGTTGTTGCTTTTATGATATTTATAAAAAATAAATCAATATTTTTTATAAATAGATTATTGAACACATTTTCGAAATATGTAATTTTAAACAGGAATGAAAAAAAAAAAACAATAGCTAATTTTGACAGAATGATAGAAAATGTTTGGAATATGGATATTTAAAGCCTAATAGTATTGCATCTATCTAAGAGCCATTCTTGCATGCCTTAATTATATACTTTAAGCTATTCAAATAATTTTACCTCTATACAAAAAGCTATTTAAGGATTGGTATATTTTAAGGCAAATCCCAAAATGTAATGTATTTTATCTTCAACTATAACTATTGTTAAAACTCGGCCCGTGACTGAATATTTATCTCGTTCATGTTCTAAGTGATTTCTTTGTAGAGCAATTTAAATGGATATTTTGATCATAACCATAGACCTTAGATCCAAATTCAGACGTTCCCTTACCATGAACTGTTATTTATAACATCCCTCCCCTCAAACTTTAAAACCAAAAAGTTTAAAAAGTGACTCTGACTAGTGTCCAAAAATACTCTGAATAGAACATTAAGTTTGAGCCATTACGATCTTATTTTGAAGTATAATTTGGCATGAAGGGACAGATCTGTATCTTGAGATATTTTACTCTACAGAAAGTCAGAGTAAAACTTTGTATGATATCATCTTAGGTGTCGAAACACACTTGACGTCATCGACAGTCCAGAGGGGAGTTCAGTTTATATTAAAGTTTTAGATGATACCTAGGAATGTAAATAATATGCAAAACGCCGTGTGCGAGATTTTGTGGAGTTGGCTCTTCGAACTGTACTTTTTGTTTTCCAAAGCTGTTATCATTTTTATTTTATTACTGAGGGGAGAACATCTACAATAGCAAATACAATGTTAGAAAAGGGCTCAAGTCCTCGTATAATTATTAGTTAAAAATATATAATTTCCTGACATTAATTTAAGTTAATTTTCTGCCTCTCATCTATGGTATACATACATAATGTTATTATTTATTATGATGTCTTCATATTTTGTATATATAAAGGAGAATAGCAGCTTGTAGCACAGTAAAACGTCATGACAGCTCAAGCTGCTTCCCTCTCAACATTCATCAAATTGTCAGAGTGGCCAGGTTAATTTTCTCTATCTTTTTATTTTACACACCCCATTTGCAAATTATTTACATTCCTAATGATACCCATCAAAACCGAATTTTGTTTACTTGCTTTTGGATTTGTTCAGTGATAGAATTAAATGAGTCTAAAAGTGTAAAGTGTAAGATTCTAGACTCTGGCTTCATCATTTACAGACCGAATCACAACACTTGCATTGTAAGGTATTACATATTTAATCGTATACAAATGCTCTTAGTTTTTGCTTTCCAGCTTTTTGAAGAAAAGGAGCTTGAGAGTGGATCCTTGTGCTACAAATGTAAGACTATTAGGTAGTTAAATAGGATTATAAAACTACTATTCAATAAATCATTAAATATGTGAGTACATAAAGTCAGATTGGTTTATGTTACTTAATAGGTAATCATTTATAATCTTAGACACATAAATACTAATGCACTACTCTTTCATATTGATTAAGTTAGTAAGTCTCAAGGGAAAGAAGAGCTCTTTAGTCTGGAATTAATTCGAATTATTCATTGTTAAAATAATTATGTACATAGATATTTGTTTTATTATATTATCGATTTTTGAAGAACTTTCATCTTCATACTTGTCAATGCTTCAAGATGTCAGAATTTGAAACAAATTTGAACGCAAAAAGAGATGGAAAAACTCAATTTCAGGTTATTGACAAAACATATAGATATTTTTTGCGTTCAGTTCAACTTTTATTTAGTTTGTATTATGTCAAAAATTCCAATTAAAAAAAATGAATCACTATGACTCTACATTGATTGAGTTTCGGTCCTGAAAGCAGTACGACATTTTTTTTAATCACAAGATTAAATAAGGATCAGCTATTCAATATAGGAGCTGAATCTGAGAATGAGACATTGGATAAAAAAAACATCTATCAATGTACATAATGGCATTTTAGAAAAGGAATACAAAAAGTAATTCAAGTAGATAGAGAAAAATCTTCTCAGACTTAATGTGCAAATGCTTTAGGAATGAGTATAATAATAATATCACCATGCTGGATATCCAGATAGAAATATAACCTGTTGTAAATTCAAAAAGATTTATTATCATCCTTCATCATGTAATAATGAGTTAATTTGCTGTACGCGTTCCAGATACTCCATTTCTCCTTTAGTTTCTAATTCCGAATCACTAAAACCATTCTTTATTTTAATTTATTATATTGAAAAAATGGCAAAGAGCAGCTCAGCTCCAAGCCTAAGGGTCAATAATAATACTATGTTAAAGTAAGGCCTACCGTTTTGTATGAGGGTACTTTTAAACTCCGGTAAAGTCCCTAAAAAAGACAAGACATAAGAAAATGCTTTAGTACTACCATTGAGAAAATGTGTGCCA
This sequence comes from Lepeophtheirus nordmannii, assembly GCA_963680855.1. Lineage (NCBI taxonomy): Eukaryota > Metazoa > Arthropoda > Copepoda > Siphonostomatoida > Caligidae > Lepeophtheirus > Lepeophtheirus nordmannii. Next base: position 2,978,039 of record OY804525.1, on the reverse strand, counting down.
CAAAGGAATTTCACTGACGCTCCAAATATTGCATAGCAAACTCAAAATGAGGTCATCGATTATAATTTTATTTATAAATAGTTATTAAATAAAAAAATGGCGAAATTTTCTACTAGAAAAACGTGTTCATTCATTGTTTTAAAAATAAAAGATGAAGGGCTTTCAATTTCTTGAAATTAGATTTTATATGCTTCATCATATGAAATCAATTTATTTTTTATGCAATTTCAAATTCTTAAAATAAATATGATGTTCATTTTTAATGGTTTTTGTAAAATAGTTTACGCCGGTCATTCTCAATAATTGAGAACTAATATTTACACACTTTACTGTCTACCTAATATAATAAAAACCATTTTAAACTTATCAAAAACATATTCATAATATAGTTCAATTAATAAACGTTGACAAAATATTTTTTTTTCTTCAAAAAATACTTTGAATATTTACATATGTATATTTATAACTATGTACAAACAACTTTGCGTCATTATACATCATTTTATGTGGGCTTGTTTTGACGTATGTCGGTAAGTTAAAAACCCCTATTGGTATCCTTTTATGCATAAATTCCTATGTACCTTGAAAGAAACTATATTATAAGTAATAAAATTTAACCCTAATTCAACATTTATCGATACTTTTTATTCGAAAGTAATAAAAAGAAATTGTACAACTTTTTTTTTTTTTTCAATAAAAGTAACTTTTCATAAATAAAAATACAACGAAGTTTTCGTTTTTTGTTTTTTTCTTTACCTTAAATAATACAAAATACAATAACTGTTCGACAGTACCTTCAAAGTAAAAAATATATATATGAAATTTACAAATATTTGAAAGTTTATTTTGTTCTAATTTTATAAATATATTTATAGACCTGGGAAGAAGGAAATGCAACGTACTCCTTGTTATCCTATACTCCAAAACCAAATGACAATGGGAAACGATTGACGTGTCGTGCGGAAAATACAAAATTAAAGCGTTCAGCAATTGAGGATGTTTGGAAACTTACAATCTATTGTATGTTGTTACATATTATTTACCTAAATATTTTTATAAATTAATTAATAATTATTTATTCATTCCATCAATAGATATTCCTGAAGTCATACTAAACTTTGGTGCAAATCTGAATCCTAATAACATTGCTGAGGGCAATGACGTTTACTTTGAGTGTAATATTTCCTCTAATCCACCAGCTTATAAGATTGTTTGGAATCATAATGTGAGTATATATAATGCGTAGAAATTTGACTCATCAACACAAAAGCAAGCATGTATGATTTATCATGAAAAAATGAGACTTTATTACATAGATATTTAAAGTTACACTCTACGAAGGTACTTTTTTTTGTCAGCTGTATATTTTTCTTTTTACTATCTCTTTATTAGAAGGGTTTTTGGAAATTTGATTAACTGAATTAGAGCTAACTTTTGCAATCAATTCAGTTTTGCTCTCTTTTTGTTTTATTTCTCTTTTTTGAGGAAAGGTTGTGAGATACAGTATGATTGATGACGTGCTCTTGTATCCTTGATTGAAAGGCTATTTTCGAAACAAATAAAGTTATTGAGTACATCTATAAAAGGTCTACTTTAATCATTATAAGCAAAGTTGAAAATGTTTCAATTTATGTAATGATTTGAAGTTGTTTATTACATGAAATCATTAAAAGAATGCAAATCAATTAGAGAATCCATAGTAATTATAACAAAATTTGTATGCCTTTCTTTTTTTAAAAAAAAAAAAGAAAAAATTGTGCTCTAACATACAAATTACCTCTTTTAAAACATAAAAGGATATGCATAATAATAATAAAAAAATGAAGACATTTCTAATGAAAATAATGAAGGGCAAAGCAAGAAATGAGTGAGTGAAAAAAATTGCACTTTTCGTTCTTGCTATATAGTGTGCAAGAACCTTTATATCATTTGATTATATTTTTTCCTCAAGGGACTCAACTAAAACATTGAAAAGGTCCAAATACGGACTGCCAGGCAGAATACTTTACTCTATACGATAGCTAACATTCATTCCTAGTTATCTCAACTCACTTTTAAGTTCATAGTTGAATACACTAATATATTATCTATGAAATATGAAGACGTTAGATTTTTTGGGTTTTTTTTGAAGAAGGAAGAATTGGGAATTTATTTTGTTCGAAATTGTTTTTATGTTGATGCTTGACAAAACATTGATAATAATAAATATAACTCAATAAAGTTGTAATTCTGATTGTTTGTTTTTTGAGTTGTTTTTATTGAGCTCTAGATATATGTACTATATATATATATATAATTACCGGGTGTCAGATAACTATTTCTCCATTTTTTAAAATGGTGATAAACATAGAAGTAGTGAGTCAATTTTCACAAATTAACCCTGTCTGAAAATCAGAACGACAGGGCTTTATTTTGATACAATTTTATTCCAAAATAAATCTTGAAGAAGGTAGAGAGAGACAATATAAAAAAGTTTGTCGAACTCCTCTGCACGGAGCACTCTCAAACAAGCAATATAAAACAGGTTGTTAAGGACAGAAAGACTGTTTACAGTGTCAAAAGATGACTAGAGGGGTAGGAGACCCTCGAGAGAAAGTTTGAACAGAGTACTCCCAAAATTATCCCCCCCCCCCCCACCAAGCTTATAAAGGAGGCCATCATGGCTAATCTGACGAAGTCCATGAGGATAAGGACTACGGAATTTCGAGGGACAAAGAGAATAAGCTTTTAAAAAGGAAGGGATAATGAAAAAAAAGCCCCTGTTCATACCAGCTATAACGTAGGAGCCTTTTTTTTGTTGCAAACGACTACTCAACAATTTGAAATCTGTTTCACCTGGCCGACAACTATGTGACCGCCATATTTGCCGAATATCAACCCATTGGACTATTGTTTTTGGCTGCATATTGTAAAACAAAGTCTGTTGCACACACCACCTAAATACTTATGCACTGAGAACCAGCATTAATGCAGTATGGGTGCAGATGGACGAGGCTATGGTGAGAAGGGCTTGCCCTACTATGCCCAACTATAACGTTATTGAAACTTATTGAAGTTTAGAATGAGAGATGGGGAAATAGTAATTTGGAATAAGTATATTTTGCTATATCTTCAAAAAGAATAGAAATATTAAACAAAAAATACAGCTTACCTCTTAAGTGTACAAACAATTTATACTATGACTAATTTTAAAATACTTAATATTATGATGTTGTTGTTTTAGCATTCAAAAGGGAAGAAAGATCAAATGAAAGCAAGCATTTTAAAAAATAAATAAAGTAACCTTCATTTCATCTGTATCATAGTGCATTGTCTTTTTATAATATCGTAATTAAGACTTTTTTTTTTTCCTTTTGTCAGTTAAAATATAGTAAAAAATTAATTTAACTCCTCTTTATATAGAATCAAATTGTGAATCATGATAAATCGAAGGGCATCATCATCTCGGGTACAAGTCTTGTTCTACAAGAAGTCAACAAGAATGCAACTGGAATCTACTCCTGCACAGCCTCTAATACTGAAGGGGATGTTCTATCAAATACCATAACTCTTAAAGTGATGTGTAAGTATATTTTTAAAGCATTTTTCGTGTAGCATACGAAGTAATAGTTTAAAAAAAAAAAAAAAAAAAACTTTCCTCTTAAAATTTGAATTGTATGAAGGTAGAATCTAGGAGTGGAGTGACTCAGTCTCCATGTTGTACAGTAAGCTCAAATACCATACAGTTCAAAACGAGTTTTAATAAAACGGATTAATAATAAATAATATGTATTCTTTTAACTTTTAAATTGTATAATTGTTAGTTCCTGGTAGAGATGGGACATTTGTCGAGCGGGGTTACAGGACAGCCCCTTATTTTCATAAGAGTTACCTTTGCTTTAGTACAATATATTTAAAAAAAAAAAAAAAAGGAAGGCCTAAACTTTAAATTAATGTGTTGATAGGAATAAATTTTTTTTTTTCTTCTCTTTATCAAATTCAACTCTATCACGACAAATTTTCCATCTCAGGATTCCATAATACGTACCTAATGACCATTTATTATTAATGCAGCAAATAATATGCGCTGTGGGTATGTAAAAAAAACCAAAAGATGAGGTTGGCAACTCTGACAATTTGAAGAGAGAAATTAGAATTGATAAGACGCTATTGTTAGACTTGAACAAAAAGTTGATATGATTTTAAGTTGAAGGAAGAAAGGAGAAAATATCAGTTGGTACCACTACCTTGATAATCATATTTGTTCAATTGTCATATATTCATGAGAAAAGTCATTGAATTATTTATAATTGTATCAAATTGTTCTTGCCTCAAAAATACAGAAAAGTCTGAATTCAAATTCATTATGCAAGTTGTGGGGTATCAACTCCTATATTTCTTTCCTTCCTTAAACTCAGCATTATTTCAAAATTTTACCCATGTCTAACTATATATATTTTTTTGTAGACAGTGTATATAACAGCACTACACGTGACTAGTGCTACTACATCATCTCCTGTATGTACGAATTGCCAACCACTAAAAATATCACATTTGAGTAAACACTTAAGATTTACAGATCATATTATTATTATTCTCGAGAGGGGGTGATATCGATACAGCAAGTATGTAAGTCTATTAGCAGTAAATACATGTTAATCAAGACTTTTTTTTTAATCAATCTAAGATTAAACCTTTTAAAGTTTGACCTTTTATTCGTACACTTTTTACTTTAGTTATATGTATACTTTATTTTTAATTTAATTAACTCTAAATTGTTAGAATTGATAGTTCATTAATTGATCTTTGTATGAAGTGTGTCTATTTCTTTTCTTGTCTTTTCAGTTGTGTTTCTATAAGTATCTTTTAACAATGAACTTTATTCATATGCTATTCTAACTTAATAAGAAGAAAGATAAATTAATAGTAAAAATAATTAGTGCTATCAACTTTCATCTCTCATTTATTTTTTAAAAACAAAAACAAAAAAATCAAACTATTTCCTTTCTTTTTTTACAATGGGTGTAACATATCTGCGAGATCGTAATTTTTTGTTATGAGTGAAATTGATGTACATATACGGAAAATGCATAGAGTTATTCCCATAAGTCTTCTTACATTTATATTTTTTCTGAAAAATGGTACTTACGAAAAAAATTTCAATATAAATTGTAGAATAGAATGAATAGAACAATCCTTTGATTGTAATATTTGCTACATGAGTATCAAAGCAGTTTTCTTAACAGTAACCATTCAGCAATGAATTTGAAGAAGAAAAAAAACCACCAAATGATATCCTTTGTTATGATTTTTGGTAATGTTCCAACTCATTCATATTTCTTCCCAACTTTTCTCATGCCCTTGAAACTTAGTAGCTTCAAATACCACTCTGTTTTTAACGAGTTCGACTTTAACAGAGTTTGAATGATATACATATGCACATAGACGAATGATAGTTAGTACTGTAAAAATTGATAGAATCCCGGTAAGCGTGCCTAAAAATCACTGCCTAAGATGATGAAGTAACGAGTAAAAAGAAGAAACAACGCATCTGTTGAACCTGCCAAGTGCATTTGAATCCTTTAAATAGAAAGGAATAATTAATAGAAACACACATAGTATGTAAATTGCCAATTCACATGCAATATGTGAAATTTACGCACGCCGGGATTCCAACAATTTTCACTTCTCTAACTATTGTTTTGTTACTTCTTTTGTTCGCTTTCAGCTAGAAAATACTTGGTTCCATGACCAGTACTACTAATGTTTTTCATTTCTTTTTAATTCAACGTTTTATGTTTTTGAAAATGAACACTTGAAAGTCAATGCTCTGTAAAAATAATAAAATTTGTTTTTACGAGATACGTTTCTAACAAATGAGATAGAAATAAAGTTCCTTCCCTCTCATTAGACAGAAAATCAATTGTATTAATACATATGAATTATCACATCACGCTAGCGTCTCGCGTCAATTTATTAATAAGAACATTGCAAACTATGATCCTTAAAACTTTTCAAAATAAATTCGTCAAGTTATTTTTTTGTAGTATTGTTCCTTCTATAAACATGAACCGTTTCAAGTCACGAAACTCCTTCATTTGAAAAAAAGGAGAATTGACAAAAGCTCAGGGTTTTCATTTTCGAATAGTTTTAAGACTCTTGTTGCAAATATTGTTTTTTACACACAATATCTAACGGCCATGGCTGTGTGATATATCTTTCATTCGTTATCTATGCAAATACAACTTTTTCCAACCTCTTTTTACTTTAAACGTTGATGAATATAAGACCGATTAATTTCCCAAAAGATGCAATGATTATAATTTTGTTCTTTCAAAGTACTTTTTAAACAACTTTCTTTAAAAAAGTAAGAAAAGCTAGTAAATTAATCAAGCAGAAAACATTTCGATTTAACACATTTTTGTTTTGTTCTTGCTTCTTTATTCTTTGTCTCCTCTCCTGTACATATTCAATTATACGCATATTACTAATTTAAATTTTAAGAGTTAATTATTCTTTGCACCAAGGAAATTAACATATTTACAAACATAAATAATGACTATGAAGCCATTGAGTTTTCTTTGTATGTCTCTGTAACTTTTAAAACACAGGGGGAAAACTTTCTTTTTGTTATCTAAATGGTGGACTATAAAGTTAATGTTAGTGTTGTTTTTTTTTTACTTTTTTTCAGATAAGCCAATATGTTCAAATACCGATATTCAAATAACTGGAATTGGTAAGGATCGTAGAGCCAACGTTTCTTGTAATGTACATTCGCATCCCCTGCCTCAAGAATTTTTTTGGACCTTTAACAACACGGATAAATCTATTGACGTACGTTTATTACCTTATATATTATATTATATGTTACCGTGTAAAGTAGACTTAAGTATGGCTAGATAAAAATAATTGGTAGTTAAGAGGTTTTTATAGCACCTTCTGTCTTAAAAATTTTTAAAAAAAGTAAAAAACCCTAATTGACATAACTGATATCAGGTCACATACCCGGATACTTACATAAGTATGATAGAAAGTAATCTATAGTTATCCTAAATAGATTTACCTATATCAAATAAGAGTAAATGAAATAAACGAATAGGTTCAAATTGATTTATTAAAATCCTTTCTGGAGGTCAAAGGTCGGCAGCCTATCATACCCAATTCAACCCACTGCCACATAATGTGAAAGTACAGGTGGAGCCATAAAGGAATGATTTGAGAATAGAGGATAAACAGCTCAAAAAGAGACAAATCTCTCTATTTTTGTTGTAGATATCATAAATATAAATAATAAATTCCATTCGCTACCTTGAAACCATTATAAAATATTTGTCATTTTGGAAAAAAATAAAAATGATGCATGTTCACATGTTGATCATAAAAATTAATGATCAAATCTTTCAAGAATAAAGACCATTTAATGCACGATGAGGAAGTTCTCTCTTTTATTTCGAGACTTTTATATTCTTGAAACACGTAGCATAAATGAAATATTATATTCTATAATATACCTGTCCCTTATAGAATGATTTTGAATACATTTGATTAAAAAACATTTAAATATTTAGTAGCAAAATATATTTTTATGCGATTTAACTCAAATTTTGTGCATTCTGCAATCCCTATTCAGAGTTTGGGTGTATATTTGTTAACATTAAAGTTGCTTTATCTTTCATTTAATTGAGTACGGTGGCTACTAATTATATATTTCTGGCCTAGGCTACACTAAGTGTTGCCAGGTGCAATCTGACATTTCCATTGGTAAATTATATATTTTTGTAGCATAATAGTACTCAAAAAGTTTTATGAAATATATATATATAGTAGCCTAGGTATTCAATTAATTCTTACAAAATATGATGCATTAAATGTGGAACTCGATCATCTCATTTACTTGACATATTTGGAGTTTGATACAAAATGTAAAGAAACTTCTGAGCTTCTGAGCTCAAATTAAACTTAAAAATCTGACTTTTGTAAGCAAAAGAACAGTTTGTTTTTAAGTCCCATGTTCCTAATTGAATTTGTTGTTCCGTGGGTTCTAAGTCAATGTAAAACTCTCCTACAAATTGTCACAATGTTTTCCTAGTTTTTTTGTTTTTGTTTTCATGGTTTTGTCAAACTGTTTTAATTCATTGGTTCTAAATCTTTATTATTTATTTATTTTTAGTAAAAAAAATCGATTTGAAACTCAACTGCACCACCACTTTTTGACACTTCTTTTGAAAGGGGGTTAGCATTGAGTTCCGGGTTTTGACTATATCTAACATGAAATGCATTTTTTTTTTCTGCATGAGATATCATCATAAATATATAAATTTTTATTATTATTTCTAAATAATGTTATGTAAGTTTGTTTTTGTGAAACCCCTGTCGTCAAATCCACTCAAGTATAACTTTATGCTTATATGCTTTCAAATATCTTTAAAATGTATTTAAATAGGCATTTATTCATTTAAAGAAACGTTTATTTTGTACACGTTACTGTTTTAGTTGGAAAGGTTTTAAATACAAGGTCCCTATATAAGAAATTTATGATTTTTTTTACTCCTATTTTATGTATGCTTGTACACACATTTGATGAGGACATAAGCATATAATTTTCCATTTATAGACGGAAATATTTAAAAATAATATATCGAAATATGTCATCATTTTTCAAGTATCAAAAGTAATTACTATTTACATAATTGCAGTCTTGTGTACTTTGATAAAAAACTTGTGTATACATTATAAATGTGATTGATTATACATTAATTCAATGCTTGTAATGAGTATTTTTTGAACAGAATAAATATATAATCATTGGGCTCATATTCAGGATAGTAATATATGCAATATATATATAGTCTATTTTTGAAATTTGAAATAATTTGCTAAGGCTGTAAATTCTATTACAAATTTTGAGCCGTTTTGAAAAACATTTAGAGGTAGATCAACAGTCTCACGGCTCAAAATTTGTACACATTTTTTTTTTCAACTAATGTGAACATAGCTTTTCTATCGAATATTTTTGTACTGTCTAAATTAATGCATCTTGAATATTCATTGCTTTTAGCATCAAGCTTTCAATGGAGCCAATCCATTGTTTCTTTTTCTATAAAATTAACCCCTAAAATGGTTTGTTTGTCTTTTTTAATTTTACATAAGTTTTTGAATGACTAATTTTCTATAAAAAATTTATATCTCCTTTTTTATGAAATAAAGGTCGAAAAAGGATTATTATGATCAAAATATTCATAATTTAACCTTGTTTCATAAATAAGAACTTGTATGCAAATTTTTGTATACATCAGTAAAGTTGTACGCTAATAAACAAATAAATAAGGGAATAACAAAAATTATTTTTATTTCTATTTATCGTATCTTTTAACAAGTAAATACAAAATTATCATATAAGCTTCTGAAATAACTTTGTAAAAAAGTTACTTAACTAAGTTTGTTATATTAAACAAAAAGCTGTATATTATATGGACGATATTATTACCAACATACCTTTCATTGAAAAAAAGTGTGGAAAAGTACAATACCTTAGGATTACCTCCAATTTTTTTTTAAAAAACAGTTAAAAATTTATATAGGATATATTTAGACTAAAAAAAAATTGTGACTTTATAACTGTAACATACCTTAAATTTAAAAGTTAATCTCCACTCTAATATATATATATATATCAGTAGTTGTTTTTTTAAAATAAATACTGTAGATAATAGATGGATAGAAAAATATTAATTAATAATTACACGTCCAATAACTAGAGCTGTCGAAAAAGAGGGCTTCCCGGCAAGCACATCAAAATCATGTATTTATTTATTTTTTTAAATATTTATTTTGCTATGATACTGCCTATTGCATTGTCATATATTCGTGTATTTTAAAAGTTATAAATAAACTACTTTGTTAGAATAAATTCAAAGTCGTGATAGATATTTTATATTTGCTAAATTATTTGGAAATTTCTTTTTAAGTTATAATTTAATAGAAATCATACACCACAAGATGGCTGTGAGTAAATTTATCAGGTACTACAAAAATTGTCTTTTTCACGGCTCTTATTAATAGGTCATAATTAGGGCCTATAATGTATCTAAATGTTTATAGCAGTATAAAGTATTATTAGTGGATATCTATAATCAATATATGATATATTCGTTAATTAAAAGAGAAAAACGGGAAAATATGACTACATAAACAAACGTTTGACAAAATTGATATCTTATAATTATAAATAGGTTTTTTTTATATTCACAATGAATTAATGTCTCAATTAACTATTCAAATATTTTTCTTAATATCCGTTGATTTTAATCATAATTATTTTTAATTTAGAAAGAAAATGAAGTAATTTATAATATTATTAAATATTTCCATATATTTAATAAATACTTTCTCTTTTTTTCCCCTTCAAGATATCTAAATACAATTTTAGCCAAAACTCAACTCATTCTCATCTTTTGTATACACCGCCTGAGGAAATTGATTATGGAAAACTCTACTGCTGGGCACAAAATAAACTAGGAAGAATGGAAAGCCCATGTATTTTCCAAATTATACCTGCTGGTAAGTTAGTAGTAATTATTAAATATTCAAGTATATTATTCCCTATTGATTTTTTAATCAATGGAGACTCTATTTAGCTTAATTATTGAAACAGAAGAATCAATGGAGCAAAAAGTTTTTTTCTTTGTTTGTTTTTTGACAAAAGTATCATTTGCTATACGATTAAAGGTTAATTAAACAACTAACAAGGGACGTAGGTAGATTTTTTAGATCCGAGAGGGGTTAATCGTATTATAAATAATTAACAACTCAATTTCTACAAAGATCGATTGTCTATTTTTTTGGCTATGAGATTTATGAACAACCCCCTTTGTCCAGGAATTTTTACAGTCATAATTAAATACACACTAAAAGATTTAGAGTCGAGGCTATGATAATTAATATTATTTTGAGGAGGTGGCTTTAAAACGATACATACATTACGTATCAAAGTCTAAAAGTCCACATGGGCCTTTTGTGTCACTTTTGGCAAAATAAATAAGCTTCTCATGAGCTTTACTAGAGAATAAACAAAACTGACTATGAATTTGATTTCACTTCACAATGGATTTGCTATAAAGAAACTAAGGGAAATGACTGCCTATACGATCTGAAATTTAAATTTGATAGTCAAAGATTGTATTAAATTGAATCAAAAATGTATTTTATTATTCACGAAAAATCGGAGTTAATAACGTAGCATTTTTTTTAATCAATGAAAGTAAATGAACAAATGAAATATTACCGTAGTTCCTGACGTGAGGATTACGCCCCACAATAGAGGGGTAATTTATTTTTTAGGTGTTTTGTTAATCAAAGTCTTTTGATTTATTAGTCATAATAATTTAATGCATACATAAAAAATTATCAAAGTGTATTATACAATAGAAAAGTTTTTCTTTGTAATTAACTTTAGTTTTATGTATACTTTATATTCAACTCCTCAATTTCATACTTTAAGGATGTATTTCCTTGTTTCCTATAAACAAATAATCTCACACATCCTCGTAAATATATCTCAACATTCCAATTTTGTGTATAATTTTCACATTGGAGGTGAGACTCTAGGTTATAAACATTGATCTATAATTAGATGTATTAAAATATATTAATTATTCTTCAAGTTAGGGCCTTTTAAAATGTAGGGCACGTCACTTTAGGGGTGTGTGAAGCAGCTGCAAGTGGCCATGAAAAAATTTGCAACAAGTATATACAAATATATACATATCTTTAAATTGAATGTACACTTTTTTAGAGTGAGGAAGTGGGAGGAAGAGGGGGGGGGGGTACAAGTCAAAAAGTTTGACAAGTACTGGTGTTGTACCTCTGTATTAAATATTCAGTCAATGCACACGTAATTACAGTACAATTAGAAGTGATCATCCTCCTCCTGGTTATAGATTAGTAAGAATCTTCTAATTTTTTTGAATAATGTACAAAAAAAGTGCTTCAACATTGCTTTAATTTTTAGTCCATTTTTATGTTTCAAAAATGCATATTTTTTTAAATCAGTTGGATTTTTAATAACTCAACCTCAACAAATTATTAATATGACTCATCTTAAATTTAGGTCTTGATTTATTTTTTTCTTCAAAATCCTATCAATATTTTATCTTCTAATGTGTTACTTTTTTGAAAACATATATAGTTACAACTAATCCTCACTCCATATTGTTTATTCGATTACATGTATTATACTATAAATTATAATAAATATGCATTATCAATAAAATAATGACTGCTGCTAGAAGTACGTTCTTGGCATCATAGCCCAAATCAAGCTCAATAGAGCATAGTTGAAAAGACTTTTGCGGAAAGTGTCCCAGTTATAATATAATTCTTCATTGAAATCAAATATTTGGAATCAAAGTAGACACTAAATATTTTATCTGTCTTCAAACTATAGAATTGGCAGCTGGCATGAGTGGCGTCTTAATCCTTGATTTTTTTTCCTTTTTTATTTATTTATTGACTCGTGTCAATGTTTAACGACACAGCACTCACCTGCTAGGGTGAATTATACATGTCCGCCTCTAATGAAAAAGGGACTTTTATATTTGAATGGGATTGTAGAGAATGTTATACATATATATATATATATATATATATTAATACTTTTCCTGGTGAGTTAAAGGATCAATAATGGTAAAATAATTGCAATTTTTTTTTTATTTCCTCTTGAGAATTAATTTTTGCTTCAATTATTTTGAGGCTCCGTCGAAACCAATTGTAGTGTAAAAAAACAAAAATATTGCATGCTTAAAAAATGCTTTCATGGTATGAATCATGTATGTAAACTATGTATATTTACCTACCTATTTATATGTACACAGAGTGACTATGTTTTTTTTTTTTTATGTAGTCTCAATTAGTGAAACATGGGTAAAGCTCCATAGAGAGAGCAAAGTAAATCAAAATCTAGGATTTCATACTTAAATTATTTCTCAAAAACTTTTACATATGTACCAATAAATAAATGTTATATCCTACGCATACTCAGCCCAGAAAGGAGATCCATCAGAACCATTTATTGTCAAATCATTAAAACTTGAGCATTAATAAATTAATATAACTATGGGAAAATGTTTAAATGTTCTAAATTTGATTTCCACAGGTCAACTAATGGAAAAGTCAAAAATCTTAAGGGGTATGAGTATAATAAAAGTTATTTTGTTTTGAATGCTGATTTCAAATCTGTAAAAAAAAAAAATTTTCGAGAGTCCGACGGCTTTTGAGAAATCGGTCCCTATTTTTTGAGCTAATTTGGCCCATTTCCCAACTTCAACTTCAATTTAAGCCTAGAATTTTGTTGAGCATTAAAAAATGTTGATTCGCTATTGATGTGTATTCAGTATAAGAGCTCTATATCCAGGAAATTAAATTAAGGATTATCACACATGGATTTTGCAAGGACATTGTATCAGGTATATTGAGACTCTCTTCTTAATTATTAACAGTGTTGCTGGATCTGATCTTTTTCTTTTTTTTAATAACTTTGTTTTTGGATAGTCCCTGTTTTTTTAAAAAAAAAATTATGTTTAACTAATGTGTATTTATTTGATTTTGTCATTTTTATGCATATAAAATCCTTTGACATTTTTATGAATACACATGTATATATATATATATATATATATATATATATGTCTGTATATCAGATGTATTATTTAAGAATTTCCCTAGAGATGAATATTTGCTATGGGTAATAGGAAATGTATTTTGTCAAAAATAACTTTAAAATAAATTTATATATATATATGTATTCGAAGTTTTTTGTCTTTTAAGACATAAAAAAAAAGTGGGAAAAAGATAGATACCTACTTGATATGAATGTGAGTGATGTTACATATAAATATATATTATAATTTTGAATAAACTAAAACATGAGAGCTAATCAAATATGTACAAATTAGAATGAATGCTACTCATGTACATAGATTCATATTACTATGAGCAAAAAATACCGGGAAATTTGAATTTAATTTTTTTGGGGGTAGGGATAAATGTTTTTGTTTTTAAGTTGTTGGCACTACTGTCGATGACATCCGTGCATAATTTACACGTCAAAGTATTCATTAATGTTTACTAATACAAAAACCTCCTTTATAGGTTATAATTTCACATATGATTTTACAGCAAACGATCTTTATTTTCACTCTTGTAGTGCTATTGTGATTCAATTCAAAATTCAATTATTACAGAATACCAATTGACGAAGTTAATTTTTTTTTAAAAACTATTCAAAGTCAATAATTATTTAACTTAGTATTAGACAATACTAAGTTTCTTCATTGATTGAAGTTGAATGAGTTACAGAAAACTGGGGAATTTCATTTCTTTGATATTACCATAGGGATAAATGTTTTTGTTTGTATGTTGGCACTACTGTTATGACATTTGTGCATAATTACACGCCAAATTATTCATTAATGTTTGATATACGCGTCCTATGATACCAGGCAAGATATAAATTTTTTTTAGCATTCAAATGTCCTTTTCTCCAAAAAGGGGTGTGTTTTTTTTTTGACGCATTTTTCAGTAATAAACTTTTCAGATCTATTTAATCTTTGGCCATCGCTCTACATTAATTTGAAATATCAAATGTTATACCAATGCCCCGCCTTTTGTGAAGAACTAAAATGGAATTTTTCGTTTTTTAAAATGCCTAAAAGATGATGACACAAATGCAATTTAGTGAAATGTTGATCAAACCAAAATAGTTTAAATGAATATGTCAGACATATTATTTTGAATTGTTGAAAATCAGTGGTTTATTTCCCGAGATACATAATCTATTACTCAAAAATTACCCTTATTTCACCTGGTTTGTGGTTTTTTTTTAATGTAAGCATGCCAGTGATAAATAGTTTGTCATTGTAGTGTATCTTTTTATAATGAGTCCAATAAATGAGGAATTTAGGACGTAATAAGCCAATTACCGATTACCCTAAGGTCTTTTTTCCTTTTCTTTTTAATAAAGATGCTACAATGATTTCTATGTGATACATGAATTGATTAATTACAAATGTGGTGTAACAACATTAAACGAGGTTAAAGTCGTTTTTTTTTTTTTTTTGTAAAAATCCCTATCTGATATGAAAAGCTGAAGCTAAAAATGTGATTGGAGTAGGTAAAATTTAAACAAATGTTGCTCTATGTTGGTATGTAACTTTGCACACAAAATAAAATGGCGTCATTGAAATTTAAAAAAAAGAGAGAGAAAGAATTAGCTGGTTTGTCAAAAGGAGAAGAGTTTAGAAAGAAAATAGTCTAAACGTCAGGATTTAAAGGTTGAATTTAATTTCATATTAATATATGAATCTCATATGTAATTTTAATATTTTCATCTATCAATCTTCCCCCTCCACAGATTGGTTCTACCTGTCAAAGGATCTTTAGATAGCTTTCCCACCAGCAGATGAGTAAACATAGAATTACCCTTTTAATTTTTTTAAAAAACTAACACACGAGATTGGGGTCGAATAACTGTAATAGCTCTAAATAGGTTAAAAACACCCGCAGTTACTTCAAGGAACCCCCTATAAAATTATCTATGCCCAAAGCAAAGGGGTTGTGCGCTATATACTCTTGACACCGAGGCAAACTGAATATCCACTGCCCCTTCACCAGCCCTTGAGGCTCTGACTCAAGACTCCCAAGTTTTAAAACCAATTCAAAAGAGCCATAAATGACTCCTCTGTGCTGTATAACTGAGTGGGGGAAGAGGTGCTTTCACAAAGGCTCCAAATTGCAGCCACTTCAAAACATCTCAAAAAGACACCGTCCATATTTTCTAAATTATAATACCCCAGTCCCAGAGATGATACAGAATAACTTCAGGCCTTCAAGGAGTGTTACAAATCACGATCAGTCCTTTAATGTACGGATAATATGCATGCTACTCAACTTATGGGGTAAACTTTTAAGGATCATTTGATGGGACAGGCCCTTTTTGCACATGGGACAGATCGATGGATACATATTATATTATAAGATGGGAATTTTCCTACAGGCAATCTTCCTAGAAAACCGTTTTCAACCACGATATGTCTGATTATGCAGCTAAAAATTATTTTAAATATATATATATATAAAGTTATAGGAAGATACTTATAGGTTAAAGTTCATAAATCTTTATTTTATTCTGAAGTATCTCTCTATATAATTTTAAAGGGAAGAGAGCTATTGGTATTGGTTTTTTTTTATTTATTTTTTACATTCCATAATGTATATGTACAAACCTAAGAAATTAAACTTATATTTTGATAATGAATTACATTATTCACATTTTATACGTGTATGTCTATATGCACTTATATGCACTCCCCATGGTCAAGTATATGCATAGTATAAAGTTAGGAAGATATATTGATATCTTTGTACATACATAGTCAATATTACATACATACATAAATATATTATACAATTAACTTCTCCCTCCTTCGAGTGAGTCGAACATCTACCTAAATAATTGATTTTATAGAAAAATAAATTAATAAATTATAATCTTCAGAAAAGGGATTCTTTAAAAAAAAAAATTTTTTTTTTGTAGAATGTATGTATGCCTACCTGGGCATATAAGTAAGGTTATGCATCCCTCCTACCTATGTGTGTATATGTATATATATAAATAATATCTAACTTTTTTTTTTTTTGCATAGTTTTATAAGAATTATACATACAAAGAGAGCCGTATATTTATTTAATTATTATGTACATGTTAGGCTCATATATCTATTTTATTAATCTACATATGTATGTATATGTAAAACAAAAAAATGCATTCTCTTCAATTTGGAAATTGAATAAATAAATGAATGGATGTTAATGAATTTTTAATTTGATCTTTTGTGCTACAATGGGAGACTATGATTGAGAACTTTGTTTTAGTAAATGTTGCTGTGAGCCTTTTTTCATTAACGCATTTTCCTGTGTATATAAGAGATCACCCCGCCAATTTTTAAGCAACAAAAATTCTGGAAAAATGTAACAACTGCTTCTAAAAACACTTACTCCCACTTATGTATAAGAGAGCTTCTATTTTTTAAGTGATATATTTTGAGAAAAAAAGAATCTCTTAATCATGGAAAAATACGATATATATACAATTACATATTTATATATAGGAATGTAAATCATATGCAATTCGGGCGTGTTATAAAAAAAGAAAGAGAAAATCAACCTGGCAACCCTGACAATTCAATGAATGTCGAGGGGGGAAGCAGCTTGAGCTGTCATGATGTTTTACTGAGCTACAAGCTGCTATCTTCCTTTATATATGTATACAAATGAAAACATCAAACCACAAACATTACAATACGTTACTCCAGATTCATTATTATATTCACAAATATCATTAACTCCATTCTCCTCAATGAATGATATCCATTTTTTAATTTTTCCTTTGTTCCTCTCTCTCTCCATGATATAATCTTTGCAGACTGTTCTTTTCTAGTAAAACATTATGTTGAGGTAAAGTTGATGTTACCTTCTTAAGGGAAAAAAAAAATGATAACAGCTTCGGAAAACAAAAAGACCTGTTTGAAGAGCCAACTCCACTTTTTTATCACACGCCCGAATTGCATATGATTTTCATTCCTATTTATATATATATATATAACTCATCAATTATTATGACAATTCGGTTCAGAAATTGCAAAAATAAAAACCAATTTGAATCCGTCCAAACAGTAAATAAATGTCTTAATTATCGGTCTTTAATGTTTGAATGCACCGGTACTCTCATGGGTATTCCATAAAGATTTGACCTATTTAAAACCGTGCTAAATTCATACTTTTAAACGTTATTACGTCACACAAATATTTGACTTACAGATGATATAACTAAACAAAATCCTTCAAACACCCTTGTAAGTGCAAGTAAATTGCCCATAAAAATATTTTATACCTTAATATATATATATAATATAATTAATACTAAAAGAATTCAAAACAAAATATACTTAAGAAACAAACTTTTTGATTTAATTTCAAATTTAAAAAGTTATTAAAGTTTTTTTTTTATATGAGTTAATATCACTTCATTGATGCAGTCTGAAGTTTGATAGTCAATCATTTTAATTGACTGGTACGACTTTAGGTTCACAGACTGTGATCGATTAAAATAACGGTCAAGTGACTGAAAAAGATTAAATTTTGATACACACACTTCTGAGACCCATTCTTGATCGTAATATCGGTGCATAAAGTATCACTTAAGACTGAAATAGGTATATAAAACAATTCTCCGTCGATGTGTTTAGCTGATTGCCTTGCTGTTGTCCTCCCAGATTTGAAAATTACGTTCTATCCATCCAATTTTTGTAAATGTATTATTCACATACATGTCTGATACAAGCCTTAAACAACGGTTTGCAACACGCAGTTAGAATGCATTAAATTAGAATTCCTGGGAGAAAAAAGTATCCATCAATCTCAGATAACCTCATGGAGATCATATGACCTTACCAAAAACCCCGCTAATGGACTATTTTCTGAAACTTTGACCTAATAAACCTTTAAATCAAATATTGGTCTCAAAATCAGCCTCCAGCGACTTCATGAAACCTTGGAGGCCAACAGTTCCTTTCCTTAATAAATTATCCTTAGTCCTCTCTTCCCGTTAGTCCTTCTGACTGACCGTGATGCACAGTCAAACAAACAAACGAACAGCAGGACACGCGCTATATATGTATAGAAATAGAAATTTTAGCAATTCAGCTTTAAAGATGACCATGAATTGACTGTCAATACAAAAAAAATTAACTCTCCCACAAATTCGATTGAACTAATTTATGTATAAGAACATTTTATTAAAATTCATTCGAAAAATATTATTATAAATTGGAATTTGTTAATTACTATGTAAAAAAAAATTACATCAAAAATGAAAACTACTTTGTATTATTTGCCCTCTCTTTCATTCAATCATTATTATTTAAATCCATTGTATGTAAGACAGAATAAACTCTGCTGAAGAGCAATTTGGCAGTGTTGAATTTATTTTTGTCTTAATTGAATATATATTTATATGTATGTATGTATGTATGTACATGTAACACCTTCATAAGCATTCTAAAATGAAGTTTAAATAACCTTTTATTGAATTAAATAGAAATGCAGATAAAAGTTGTCTTAATTGTATAGACTCTTTTGTGCTTTACCCCACTCCATTAGAATAAATAATTTTAAATATGCAGCTTAAGAGAATACAAAGGAAATCTTTCTATTGAATACAAAATTGTTATTTTGTGCCAATTGATAAATATGGGTAGTTCATGATGGTAGTCAATGGAAATACTTCAATTGTACTAATTCATGTATGTATATATATTTAACTAGTTACAATTTCAAGGCAATTTTATTTTAACAAAATAATAAATCAATTTAAAATTGTTTGTGGGAACGGTATGTAATTTTTCTCTGACGTCATAGTTTCTCTTTCTATAACGTTATCGTGGACAGTTATCAGCTGAAAAATGGAAACTACAGGCTCGCAACCTTTGTACAAAATAGATAAAAACAAAATCGGATTCCATCATCAAGTAATTTCAAGTTAAATCTGAGTACTTTATAGTGTGAGAGATTATTCTTCTCTGAACTCATCCTCATATGCAGAGACACAATAATCTCTGGAGAAAATTGTAAAGCAGACCCTTTATGGGTTTTAGTCTCTTTGCAAAATTTAAATTGACATAAAATATATTTACAAATTAAAATATTTACTTTTGATGTTTCTACAAAAAGAAACCTTTATTTTAAAAAATAAGTGCCCTTATCAAAATATACCTTCAAAATTAATTAATTGTACAAATGCATGAGAAAAAGCTTTCCTATAAAAAGTATACAAAAATTTACTTTCTTTATTCCCAGTGTATAAGTATATACCTCTATATTATAATCCGTCCAATATTGTCTCTCTATTTGTTTTGTTTATTTTTGCTTCGACTTAAACAGAGTAGAGTTTTATTTTTTACAAATGTATATACTTATTTATTTTCACAAACATAAACACACGCATTTTGTGTCCTTAAAAATAGAAAAAAACTGTGAACATTTTCAATATAAAATGTAGGGGGAGAGTTGATACACTTTTTGCAGTTAAGTGCAAAAATATGCATAAGTTTCATTCGTTTATTGTTGCAAATTAATATCTTTTAGCACAATTGATTACTATGTTACGATATATACATTAAGTCTATACCTATGGAATTAAACTTTCAGTTATTAGGCTACAGAGTTCGTTAGAAGTATTTTTAAACCATCCCTAATGTCTTATTTTCTTTGTCTGTCATTTGGCACAACCATATTCAGAGTTCATTGTTTGTTAATTCTCATGCTATAACGCATTTTTGTTCATTCTTAAAAATGTCGAATATCCGGCCTTCAAACTACAATTTGCGGACTCTGTTGATTTTCTGTTCTCATTTGAAGAAAAAACGCTTCTGAAGCACATAAAATGTCTGTAAAATCTTTCTGTGAACATGCTCTAAGCAGAGTACAGTGCTTCAGGTGGTTTGAAAGACTCAAAAACATCGCCCAAACCAGATCGTTTCTGCCGCAAGGCAATGCTGTGGTATGATTTGATACGAGTTGTTAAAATCCGGTCAAACAGGTGATGGTGTACACTACCAACGACAATTGGCCAATTTGAACAGCGCTATACACCAATAACATCCAGAATATTCCAATATGTGTCATCAAGTTTTGATGACAATGCACCGCCACATCGAACAAGAGCGACCCGGGAATTGGTGGAGACGTACGATTGAGAACCTTTGGTGTATGTGTCTTACTCATCAGACTAGGCGCTATCAGATTATCACTTGTTTGCATTGATGGGTCACACAATAAAAGAACAGTGCTTCAATTCTCATGCAGAAACCAAAAAATGACTCCATGATTTGTGTGCAGCCAAGCACGGCCAATTTTTTTGGTACGACATCCACAAATTGCCTGTGAGATGAAGAAAATGTGTCGTTAGCTATGGCTATTATTTTGAAGATTAAATTTGTCTCATTTTTGTCACAATATCTATTAGAAATTGAAAAAAAATATATCATTTTATAGATATCGACCTGGTAAAAAAATTTTATTAAAAAAAAAGTCAAAAGTATCAACCCTCCCTCCTAGTAGGTAGAATGTCTATATTCCAATATACACCATTTTAAAAAGTAAAAAGAACAAAGTCCGTACTCTACTAAAAAAATCTTTGACTGTTGCCTAAGCCGATTTAATTGCCATAAAACCAAATAATTTGCTCTATGGTTTTGATTATACGACTTCTTTTTTTTTGTTAAAAATGTTCTTATACGTCTTATATGTTTACACTAGAAAATGCTCAATAGTCTGTATTTATCAAAGTATAGAAACTTTTGACTAAAAAAAAAACATAATGTTACGACTACATTATTGACTTGGATATATATTCTAAATATATTAGTTTGTAGTAACGCCCATACTTTCAAATTTATAAAATATCACATTAATATGTGTATTAATTAACAAATTAATTAATGGAGTAATTTGTTCTGAAGTAGATACTTGTTTGTTTGTTTTTTTATGAGCTGTCAAGTTATAATCATCATAATTTGGTCCTTTGAGTAGCTATAGCTGGAAATATGAGCAGATGTTTTAGACTTTATTTTGATGACGTGATATTAATATGAGGCGTGAAGAAGAGCCCTGCTTTCTAAATATATATATTTATATTTTTTGTATGAAAATGAATATTTTCAGAAAAGGATGTGTCGTCAATGCTGGAGGGAAATAGTCAAATAACTACTTTTTGATATGTGTGAGAAAATTTGACTACAAAATAAAATATTTTTGCTTTTCTTAAGCCAACAACCATTTATCGATCCCATTTTTTTTATATCGATAAAGATATCAAAAAAAAAGAAATATTTAACTCATAGGAATCAATATTATAAATATTTTATATTCATTTGAAAAGTAATTAATTGTTATATAACATTTCATTAGTTCACTCCATTGGAATTAGAGCATATTGGAGTTCTAAATACGTGTAAATAATAGGGGAATAACTCAAATTTGAGTCAGTTTCTTTAATAATAAGCTGTTACATATTTTTGAAAAAAAAGTTATGGAAAATTTCAGCTTTGTATAAAATATTTTTTTTTTCTTAGCTGCCTAAAGTCAATGATTGTAAATACTAGCCTTTCTCTTTTCTCACAAAATTGCAATTCAAGGATAATTTATAAAATTAATTTCTAAATTTTGGGATTCTGACAAATTTCTGTATCAGATAAAAATAAATTGAAATACTCTGAAACGTCAGTAATTTAAAATGAAGCAATAGAAGAAAACAAATTTTAAACTAGTTTTACACATTGTTACATTTGTGAAGGATCAAGAAATAAAATAAAAAAGGAATTCTTAATTATAGGTTAATTACTATAGTTAATAGTTATTTGTTCAAATAAGTTTATACTTGTAAAGTATTGAAGTTAAACGTTAGGTCCATTTGTGAATATCAACTCCTTTTCTTAAAAAATAAGAGACAAATGCAAAATAAAAAATTGTCAAGAATTTTAGCCATTTTGTCACTTTCTTGGGAATCATTTTTATGTCAATGTAAAATGCAGTTTATTTTAATTGTATTATCTGTATAGATTCAACTTTTCATTTACACAAACCCGGTGAGAGAATCCCAACCAATTTTTTAGTTCAACTAATATTCTAAATTTTCTTATTATACCAAAGGCTATTTTGATATAAAAGTATTAGTAATTTTTTATTGGCTATGCAAACTGTTTTCGTAAACATGTAGATTCTTATCATTTAATATATACTTCATTGACAAACAACATACACAAACATTTATTTTTTTAATTAACAAGATTAGGAATTAACTACCCTTTTTTCCTCATTTTAATAACCTTTTGATGCAATCCACATTTCTGAAGGAAATGCCCAAAACATGGGTTAATACATTTTAGTGAAGCTGATATCAATA
This sequence comes from Lepeophtheirus nordmannii, assembly GCA_963680855.1. Classification (NCBI taxonomy): domain Eukaryota; kingdom Metazoa; phylum Arthropoda; class Copepoda; order Siphonostomatoida; family Caligidae; genus Lepeophtheirus; species Lepeophtheirus nordmannii. The sequence goes on along the minus strand of OY804525.1, from coordinate 2,955,043 downwards.
TTTGGTCTTGGGACTAATTTTTGAAAAAACATGGTCTCCTCTTGGTCTTAAAGTCATGATATTGACCCTTTCAAAGTTTTGGACTTGTATTGCCCATATCAAGATCAATGCAACTAAAATAAGAAAGATCAACTTAATGAGCAGATTTTTGTGCTCAAATGCACATTTTCGTTGGCGTTGTCTTTTTAAAAAAAAACCCCCAAAAACAATCATAAAGAGTCTATTAAAACTCATTTGCAAACTAAAATCTAAATTTTGTTAACTCCATTTATCTTTAGTGTACCATATACCCATTATTAATTACGACTTTAAGGGACGAAAAAGCATAAATGTTAAGTCGGAGTCAAAAGAAATTAGGAATTTTTTTACAATAAAAAAAATCTAAGACTTGTTTTTAAAGACTTGAGACTTGATTCACGATCAAAGACTTGAAAAAAATCAATATCCGTACATTGCCAACCCCTTAGTAATAACTACAAACAAAATTGATAATTATTGCTTTACTCCTCTGTTAAAAAAGTTAATATTTATCAACCAATTTAACTATAAAAGTAGATTCTTATGTTAATTACACTGGTCAACAATCAAGAATCCTAAGGGTTATAAGTATAATAAAAGTTATTCAATTTAGCATACTGATTTCAAATTTGTATTTCTTTTTTTTAGAGAGAGAGAGAGAGAGTTCGACGGTTTTTGAGAAATCGGTCCCTACTTTTTAAGCTAATTTGGCCCACTTTTCAACTTCAAATTCAATTTAAGCCTAGAAGGAAACTCATTTAGTGTATTAAAAAATGATGATTCGCTTGTGTATTCATTGCAAATTCTACTTCCACTCTTTGTTTTGACCCAAAGGGACACTTGGGGGTGTAGGGAACGGGAATAGGCTCAAAAGTGGGTCAAATTCTTTGTACTTAAATAACTTCTTTAATACTACATCAAATGGATTAATAAGGAATGCATTAAAGAGCTGAGACCCACAGCTTTTAAACAAGATATCAATCACCCGATAAGAATCCTTAACAATAAAAGAAATCGTCCATCTATATGGGTAAATTTTTATTCAATTTCGAGCAAAAATTCGCTAGAAATCAATGACTCACGGAAGAGTTACTTTAGATGTAAAGAGCAAAAGGGTTTCGGTATATTTCTTAATCCTTCTGCCTGCTACCTCTTAAGTAGCTCTACCGTGAGTCTTAGATTTCTAATTGATTTTTGAAAAACACTCTCGAAAACTTTTTTTTACAGATTTGACATCAACGTGCAAAGTTGAATAACTTTTATTATACTTATACCCCTTAGGATTTTTGACATTTCAAATTTGTTGACCTGTGCATTTAATTACAAAGTTTAGCTTGAAAAAGGGTACATAACATTATATATAGCAGCTTATAAAAAGAAAGGAGTTGGATTCTTTTGTATGAACGTAAAAGCAAAAATTTTAATGCATAGCTGTTGTTGTTTTTTTTTAAATATAATAACAATAATAATAATAAGCCAAGCTATATAAATAAAGCTTACTCGGCATTTATATTAGATTTTGCTTTGTAACCTATCTTAGATTTAGACTAATATATTTATTTATATATTTTATATATACATACATACATATACTTACACAGCCATATATTTTAATTTAAGGTTTAATGTATATATATATATATACATATTTTATCCATATTTTATTTAAATATATTTATTCGCAGTTTATTTTAGTATTTATGTAATAGGTATATAAGCTTCGATATATTCATACAAAAAGTTGGAGAACTCCTATTTTTGAATGAATATTTGCTTCATTTTAATGATATAATTATTTTATGATGAGTAGAGTATTTTTTTTTTTTTTTTTCACAAAATAATATTAAAATTTTTCAATTTTGATAAATACGCAATCAAATATATATATATTACGCGCTAGAGTGCATCAAATAGCTTATTCCCCCTGGATGACGACTTCATTTGACCTCATCAGAGCCCACTAACCTAGAAATTTTATCTTAGTAAACAACCTATGTTGGCTTTTTAAGCCTTCAAATCCATTTTTGATCTCAAAATCAGCCTTCATTGACTTGGTAGGCCAACTTGACATTATAGCCTATAATCTTTTATGGCTCAAATTACCATAGGTACACCCTGCTCCTATGTCCTCTTGGCTGACTGTGATGTGCGTTCAGTTAAACGAATATATATATGCATATTTAACTATTGATTAGACTTGATTAGTCATGTGAGGAAAAAAGATACTCTAAAAAATCAATCAAATTTAATTACAGTGTTCACTGTTGAAAGATACTAATGACTATACTTTTTCAATTTTTAATTAGGGCATTTCATTTCATTTTTCACTCGTAAATATCAATTGAAACGCTAAAAATATTAAATTGTATGAGCTCAAAGCATGGAGAAAAAAAATAATTAATCCTATAGCATTCATTTACATTTTTAATTTTCTAAAATAAAAAACTATATTTTAAATTATTTTTGATGAGGTTATGTGCAGTTTATGAAATATAAATTTATATTAGATTATACTAGAGTGTTTTGCATTGAAAAAAGGAGGAGAATAATTCGAAAAGCAATAGCAAAAAAAAACAAAAGAAAATAATGACTTAAAAGGGAAATATAAATTATATTCATTGAAACTCTATAAAAAACTGCAAAATAACAGAAAGACTCTTAAAAAAGTCATTATTATCACTACATTAAAAGATTTGCATTTATTCGAACTGGACGTTTTAGGAGAGGTATAATATAGAGTGTAGGTAGTGAAATGGATTTAGAGGCAGTATAATTCACATGAGTGTTCAGAATATCCCACTTCCCTTATGAAGAGTTAAAAAGATGACCACAATTTTAATTTTAAATAGCCTTCGTGGAGACACTAATTACAAAGCGGAAAAACACTCTCCGTAAATCTTTAAATGATATTACAATATCATGAATTATTCTCAGTTCCAAAATATCAACCATAACTTCTATGTATATTTTGTCAGATGTTGATTGTTGATATTTTTTGAGTTCAAATTAATGATCGGTATGCTATGAATACATTTACAATTAAATAGTGAGTAGTCCAATAATTGGGAGTGAAGGATGTTAGAGGATATGATTAAACTAATAGAAAAAGTGTATTTATTTACTTCAACATATGTTCATAAATTTCTTTAAATAATTTTTTTTTTTGAAAGTTAAAAAGCATTTAATTAAAACTATATAATTAAAATTAAAAATGGATGTCTTCTATGGCATAATATTGTACTTTTGAATAGTTGCATTACTTTCTTTTTTTTGACTGAGTACTGCAGTATTATACAACAATACATGCATAATAAAAGCAATAATCTAAATGCATATATGACCTTATAAATTTAATTGTCATAATCAGATGTGTTCATCTAAATCCAACCTGATTGTTTGTAATAAACCCATGTGTCAACTTCCTAGACTTCAACGTTTAAATACATATTTGTATAACTCTTAAAAAAAACTACTAGTCATTTGAGAGTGTTGATAGGTTATGATTTATGTATGAAGAATGTTATTTGATCATAATAAGAATAGGAAAAAGGCCTTTGAAACTTTTCCTCCTCCCTTGACTAGGCTAAAAGAAACAATCAGTTATCAGTAATCACCCTAATGAGTCATGACTAATGACGCAGTATTAACAAGCTCATAATAAAGCCGATAGAATCAAAAAGATTGAAAAAATAAATTGAGAATTCATTCATAGGGAATTTACATTTTGCAAAAATTCATTAATGCTCTAAATTGGTTATTATTTTGTTCAATGATTACTAAAACAATCATATTACGCTTTTCCTTAGTATATATAATCTGTAACTAATTTATTTATGTATATCCTCAAATAGGTAATATTCCGATAAGCAATTTAGTTATTTAGAAAAGGATTCCAGACTAAATCTAATTAATAGATCACAAATAACTTTTGTAGTACATTGTTACATTATTGTTAATGACTTTGCTGATAAATAGATGCATATATATCTTGAACATATAAAGGGTCACATTATCTTAAATACAAACAAAACTCCTCTTTCACTTTTTTTCATGAAAAAAGTGGGTAATAGCAAGTTAAAAGACAGGATATAAGTGTCCAGGATTGTTTGTAGAGACCCTACATCACTAATTCACCCTTTTACAAAAATAGAATGGGTATCATTTGATAATTGAGATGAGTAATGTGTCTGTTATGTACAGGACATTAAGAATAATTGCAATATTTGCCGAGTTGCGTTCAAATGCAAATGATCTAAAAAAAAACTACTAACTGCTCTAATGTAAAAATATATTTAATTGACACATAACAGATACCTATAAGTGTATAATATATTAAATTTTGGCACATGTCTAAGTCGAACCAGCTCTCAGCAGTGGAGCCAAAAGTTGGTGCAAGTCTCTCTAATCTAGCCTCCCCTACATCAGAAACAGGATTGATAGGAATGTAAATAATATGCAAAATGCGGCGTGGGAGATTTTGTGGAGTTGGCTCTTTGAACAACAGTACTTTTTGTTTTCCAAAGCTGTTATCATTTTTTCTTTAAAACTGAGGGGAGAGCATCTACCTGATAGTAAAGATCTTTTGGTTAATATAGCAAATAAAATGTAAACAAAAAGGGCTCAAGTCCTCGTATAATAATTATTATTTAAAAATATATAATTTCCTGACATTATTTTCAGTTAATTTTCTGCCTCCCTTCTATGGTATACATACATAATGTTATTATTTATTATTGATGTCTTCATTTGTATATGTATATAAAGGAGAATAGCAGCTTGTAGCTCAGTCAAACGTCATGACAGCTCAAGCTGCTTCCCTCTTAACATTCATGAAATTGTCAGAGTTACCAGGTTGATTTTCTCTTTTTTTTTCATTTTACACACCCCACTTGCATAATTTTTACATTCCTAAGGGTTGAAGGATTCATGAAAATGTTTTCTTAGAGTAGTAGATAAAATAGAGCTGACTTTTTGAGGAGTAGACTCAAGAGTTTCAATGGGGTTTTAGTAATTATGGGATTTCGAAAATATAGAAATTTATTTACTAAAACATTTAGCATAGAGTAGAAATTGCATATTTTGAATTCAAATATCTAAAACCTAAAAGCTAGATTCGGTCCGGTAGTCAATAATACCATATTTTCCCGTCTATAAGAGACCCCGTCAATTTTTTAAACAACAAAAATTCTGGAAAAAAGTACAACCGTGAGCTAAAAACACTTACTCCCATGTATAAGAGACCCCCTATTTATTTATTTATTTTTTTAAAGTGAGTGAGTTTTGAGCAAAAAAGGATCTCGTATGAAAATACGGCACTCGCTACTCTCGAATTTATGGTTCAACTCATACAAAATCACAAATTATTTTTACATCATGGGAAGAAGGAAGTTGGCAACTCTGACTCTTTGCATTTATTTCCCAATTCTATCAATATAAAATCATTAAAAAGAGGATTTTAATGTTCCTTTATTATAAAAGACATTGTGTTAATTTTTCATCATATAATTTAAAGCATCCAAATAAATTGAGTGGCATTTTCCTCATGTTTGAGCCCGTCAAAATTCATTATATATATTCTTTTTGGATTGGTTTTTTAATAGTTGTATAAATATATATATTAAGACAAGCATTGATATAATACAATATATATATATATATATCATAAGACTATCAATATTTTATTAATAAACTTTGATTGATTGATTGTTTGATAACAATAATAATAGTGTATGTAACTCCATTCTTATAGAATATTGTAAGAAATGAGATGTGCTACATCCGGGTTTTTTTTTTTTTCTATACATTTATATGTACATATATATATATATATATATATATCTCACAACTCAGAGCAGCAACAAGAATCTTTACATCAAGTATTTGATGTATTGTTATAAGCAATCTATATATTATCATAAAATCTTTAGAGAGTTATATATATATATATATATATATAAACGAAGTCCATGCTTCAAAATAATAGAGTCAGCATAGATGGTGTAAAATTCAATTATTTTATTCTAACGCTATTGTACATATGAATCTATTATTTAGATCATTTCACGCACTTTCCTTCGTTTATTTGGTTGAATATCTGGGTTTCCTCTCTCTCTCCCTCCTATTATACTATTATTCTTAATCTTCCAAATCTTTATATGTACATTTTTTTTTATTTTTTTTTTTTCAAAAGGTCTTTGAGCCAAGTTTTCTTTTCTATATCCTTTTCTTCTTTTTTTTCCTTCTTCTTTTTTTAGACGATTGAATAAAATAGGATAAATCATTCTAAATGCCAATAGATTATTCCCCCGTCTTTGTAGTAGCATTGTCTTGTCAAGTCAAATTTCTTCTTTTTTTTTAAAGGTGTCACATATTTATTTATGTCTTATAAATATACACATATATATATATATATTATTGTCTCGAATACACATTTTAAGGATGTATTCGTCTTTATGAGAGCAGACTTTAAAGCCCTTTATATGTATCTAGAAGTCTGGATCTCGATTACTTTAAAGTCTTTAAAGTATTTTGTCTTAGTCCCAATTACCACATATTTGTGCTCTTACCATCTTGGAAAAGGGAGGGTGTTTTGACCACAGTACTGCATTATTTATAACCTTTTAAGTATTATATTTCCTTCTTTTAAATTAAATAACATTAGAGTACTTTTTAGTACGACAACAATTATACATTTTCAAAGACACATAAAGATATGTTTGATGGTAAAATATCCATGTTTTGTATCGTTTCCTTAGTTATCAAAGGAGCTTTGAATAAATTTATTAGGTATATGGTTGTACATAATGTAAATAGTATAACGTTTTTTTTAATAACTTATTTCATAGCAAAAAAATTACTTAAAATTTGATGCATTTAATTTCTGCTGTTGTCCAAACAATAGTAATTCGAAGCGATTGTTATAATAACAAGGATTATTATAAGCCTTTTTAGGGTTTGCATATGGTATGTTAATGTAGTAATAATGATAATAATAATACCTTTAAGCGTAATTGGAACAATTTTCCTTGTAGGATTTATATATCTTTAATAAAGATTACCTATGTGAGGATGAAGTAATTTTTTCTTACATATAAAAAGATTGAAAAATGAATTTCTGTTCCTTTAAATTCTTAGAAGGCATTTCGTAAGAAATTAAGGAGGTCCAATAGCACTGATCAACAGTCAAAAATCATAAGGGGTATAGTAAGTATAATAAACGTTATTTAGTTTTGCACGCTGATTTCAAATCTGTAAATTTTCTTTTCGAGAATCCGACGGTTTTCGAGAAATTGTACTGTACTTTTCGAAAGCTAATTCGGCCCATTTTATAACTTCAACTTCAATTTAAGCCTAGAAAGGAACACATTTTGTAGATTCAAAAATACTGATCTGCTAGTGTGTTTAATGCAAATTCCATTTCTAGTTTTTGTTGTTTTGAAGGTATAGGAGGAGGGAGTAGGCCCAAAAGTCGATTCAAACGTTTGTACATAAATAATCCTTGAACATTACATAAAATGGATTAATAAAGAGTGTATTAAATAGTTGAAACCCACAGATTTCAAACGAGATGTCAAGCACTCGTTAAGACTCCTTAGCCAAGAAGAAACTATCCATCTAAATGTATAAATTTTCATTCAATTTCAATCAAAAATTCGCTAAACATAAAAGTCTCATGGTAGAGCTACTAAAGTAGTAGCACACAGAAGGATTGTAAAACCCTTCTGACCGACTTTTGGGCCTACTCCCACCGCCAATGCTCTCAGAAGTCACTTTATATCAAAATAAAGATTTATCAAAAACCGTGAGACTCTCGAAAAAGAAAATTACAAATTTGAAAATCAGTGTGCAAATAAAAATACCGTATACTTCGGCGTATAAGGCGACCGTCAGATAAGACGCTGTATAAAAATCTGAGCTAATTTTTATGAGCTTATCATAATATATCATATAAGGTCTGACTTTTATATCGGTTGTTTAGGAGAGCTCACAATTTTGAAGGGTGATTTTTTGACTTTAGGTGTCGTCTTATACACCAAATTATAGGGTAACTTCTATCATACTTATGCCCCTTAGGATTTTTGTCTCTAAACCAGTGCAGTTAGTTAAGGGATTATAACTTGAGTGGATTAGGAATATTAATTATCTACATATGTAGCTACTAAAGATATACATATATTAGACGGAGGTCGTACCTGTATTGGTAAGTAACAAGAGCTCCAATCCTACAATTTATAAATGATTTTTGATCCCATACATAAATACTCGTAAGTAAATCCATTCATATTAATTAGAAGCATACAATCTCATATTATATATATATATATATATATATATATATATTTCTTCATGAGAAGCAAAAGGAGGGAAAAAATATGATTAATGGATACACTTATAAGGATAAACCCAACCAAATAATAAATGTTCGATAAAGAATTAATGAAAAATTATTATATATATAGATGGTACATTCATATATACAAAGGGATAAAAAAAAGTGTTTTTTTTTTTTTTTTCATTATTTTATTTATGAGAAAAGTTTTTTTATTAGTTGTTTTAACTTTCAGGCCCACCAGAGCCACCTACAAATTGCTCTGTTGTAAATCAAACAACGGAGTCTTTAGAAGTAAAATGTCAACCTGGATTTGATGGAGGATCCAAACAACGTTTTCTTCTCTGCGTTACGGATATTGAAACGGGGAAAACACTTGCTAATGCGTCAAATAATCTTCCTGAATTTCAAGTAAGTCCGTCTTTTTTTTTTTTTTTTTGGTTTTTTTACTCCTTAGCTTTTTTAAAAGTCAATTGATTTGCCGATATAATACTGTTGGTGATGTCATCACTTTTTGAAAGTCGGCCATCTTTGTTAAAGGCATAAACAATCAAATACCAATTGTTTGTTCATTTAGTATAATAACTTTCTCATGAAAAATACATTCAAAATGACAGTTTGCTATACAAAACGTAACACCATAAAAAACATTATTCTTTTCCCCAACTATTTATTTTTGTGTTGTCTACAGGATTTAATTTATTCTAAACAAATAAACCCATAACAATATTTTTTATAAATAGATATCAGGCCTCAACTCTGGACGTGGTTTACTCATTACAATATATTCTTCAAATACAAACGGAAGATCCCCTGTACCTGTTGTGATAGAAGGCTTCACACTCAAGGTAGCTCAGCTTCAGTTAGAAAGCCCTGGAGAAATCCTATCTCCAACCCTGGGAATCCTTGTTGGAACCATTACAACTTTGTTGATTGTGGCTTTTGTCATCATGCTCGTCATTCGCTCAAAAACGAAGAGGCAACAAAGGATTCCAGCAAATTCTTCTTCTCCAGCTACTCTGAAAGAAGAAGAGACTTTTAAGACTTATGACGAGTCTAACCCAGATGTTATCCCTGCTTCTTCAGGAGATGGTAAATATCTATTTTCTTAATCTACGTAGAGTTAAGCTTTTTTGATCCCTGGCAAACCTGAGCTACTTTGTCAAAATAAATGACATAAAATATCTATTAAAAGGAATTTTTTTTTGACCTAAAAAATAATAGACTTCACGTTTATCACTTCCACATTATTGACTGGTTAACATATTGTATGTCAGTTAAAGTAGATAGAACAATTAAGTATTGCAGTAATTGCAGTAATAAAAAACACGGGCTCTGATGAATAAATTGATATTTGCTCTGTACATCCAATCTTCTCTATGAGTGCAGTGACTCCAAAGTCTGCTGTTTCTAACAAGCTAATCAAAATATTCAATATATGCCCATATAATATTAATTACCATCTCTATTTTTTATTTATAACTAATTATAATTTAATTTTAACGAATATATTATATTAGTTAATTAAGCACTTTGAGAAAAAGTTATTAAATTATCATCTTCCAATAAAAGTTAGAGCCGTTATATGTTCATATATTTGCTACACTCTTCCGTTTTTGAATTAATATTTCTTTTTTTTCTCCAATGCACAAATATTTTTTCTGCTAGAAACAATTAAATATAAAAAATTTGTCAAAAATTTGAGGTCTTTAAAATGTTATAGATGAGCTTCTTGTAAACAATTTTCCTCTTTTATTGATATAAGTAATTTGATGAATAAGAAAGAAAGAAAATGGTTTACAACATCATAGTTATTGATATTTGATGCAATATTTTCATTGAAAGCTTGTCAAACGTCTTATAGTTTTAAATGCAAGGGCCAGAATGTGTTATTTTTTTTTTACTTATTAGTCAACTCTCATTGTTTCATGATTGGCCGGGTAGAAGGGGCTTAAAAGTGGGCCATTACGATCCAAAAATCCTTCTTTTTTGTCCAATTTTAATTAACTGTACTACGTAAAAAAATTTGACTTGAAAGATCTCAAAATTTTGATAATGTCGGTTTTTCTGATTATCACGGGTTGAAAAAGTAATTATATCTTGGAAAAATGATATTAATTGATCGAAAATGGGAGAGTCTAGAACAGTGCTGCCCAACGTCCGGCCCCCGGGCCAGATCCAGCCCACGAAGCCTTAGAATCCGGCCCGCGCGTGAGTCTTTAACTTATTCCTGTTATTAACGCAGAAGCTTACAACTGTTATTTTTCTTATTATGTGAGTCCGGCCCACTGGCGTCGTTTTTTCATAAATCCGGCCCATGTTCGAAAAAGGTTGGGCAACACAGGTCTAGAATATTCAAATGATTATAGTTTATATAATCATTGTAGAAAAAGGTATTTTTGTAAAAACATACCTAGATAAATAAAGTATATATTTATATATAGGTCTAACAACATCAAAACAAACGAAGATTAACATAAATTATTCTGAAATAATTAAAATACAATGAATTTAGAAATTAATTCTATACATAGATACATACATTGAAATACTTTATCCTATTAGTGAGTAGTAGAACTAAATATTTAGGTATTAATTGAAAAAAAAATCTATGGATAATGGATCCATTAAATATACAAAAAAAATCGTTCAGTTTTATGGGAATTTGAAGGATTTTTTTAAAATTTTATCAATATACTTAGTAGATTATTAGCTAACAAAGAAACTAAATTTATCAATGGTACAATTTTAAGTCATTGGATCTTTATTTACTATATATTGACTTTTATATAGAAATGAAATACTCTCAATTAGGTGAATTAAAGTCCTACTTATGGGAAAAAAAAATAAAAATAAAATATCGATATACAACCGACGTACTTTCATTTAAATAAATATGCATCAGCTGTTGACTTTTTTTAATGCCCTCATTAGCTTAAACAACGATGTTAGGCTCATCTTGGTCTTTATAGTTCTGGCTCTTATGTTATAAATAATAATTCACTAGATTATAAAATGAAGAATAATTCCTTAGTTGGAGAATATTTGACTGACTATTAACTGATTTTGTATCTTTTTTTCTTTCTTTTTTAAGAAGGAAAGGTCTCTAGAGGTAATAAAGACTACGTTGTTCTATTGTGCTTCTACATAAGTGTAATCAACTCTACAATTGATTTTACTAAATTGTTGACTAATCATTTATAATATTTTATACCCATTCAAAAGTGGATGTTAATCATAATAGTATTACAAAATAACTTGGGCTCTAATGAAGAAAATAATTTTTGATCTTAAAATACACACTTTATAAATATGTATATTGCTTTTCCCGAAAATAAAAAATTATTTATTTTTATATAGACATTCAGCGCACTCTCTACAATTGACGTCATTGACAAATAAACTGTGGCAATTTAATATTCTGTAAACAAACGCCATATATTGATAAATATGATAGACAAATTACCTTACTTTTTGACCTCAAATCCAACATGATTTATATTTGTTAATTAGTAAGTAGTAGTTTGAAACTCACAATACATAGTGTACGGCAATATTAAGTTGATTAAATTGTCAATTAATTAAATATGTATATGTAATTAATGACCCACAGATTTTGTCCCATTTTTTAAAGACTATTTGAACGTGAATCTAACTTTTAAGGAAGTAATATAATATATTTGATTTTAAAGCACTTCAAGTGATTCATTGTTTGTTTTTTTATATACAAATTAATCAAGACACAAAAAAAAACACATTTTATTTATCAGATTTTAGGAATTTATACAAAAATATGATAATATATAATAATCATTTTTTTAATAAGGTGAAGATTAGAAAATAGAATCTTGGTAAAATATACCCAATTTATTATAAATAAATAAATTTACCTTCCCTTCCCAATTTGATGCCTAATTGGTTTTTGAATCAGCGTTCTCTCATGGAACAGCCTATTTCTTGATTTGAGGCATAACTTTAAGGATTTGAATAGGCATTCACTTTTTTTTATATTTTTTCAGAAATAGTTTTAGCAATAAAAAAAAATATTGGGAAAAAAAAATTAAAATTATGACCTCTCAAGTACGTCAAAAAAGACCATTTTTGACTCTGTTTTGGACCTAAAAAGGGCTTGAGAGGTCCGACAAATAGATTTAGAGATTTTTTTATTTCCGTATAAATTATTTTTGCATCCATAATTACTAGAAAATAATTATTCTAATGCCAAAATCACTTATTTTTTACCCCAATTTTGTAGCTTCATTGGTTAAACCTTTGATCTGAGTCATGATCTTGAAATCAAGACAGTATAATATACATAGTAAAGTAAATATATTTGTTAAATAAAATGGACGAACTTCCAAGAAAAAGGAAACTTCATCACATGGCTTTATAAGTGAAAAAAGTTTAAAATCTGTGATTTTAATGCAAATCATTAAAATAAGGAATGATTGTGTACGACGTCTGAAAAAACTTATTTTGACCCAAATACATCGCTTTTTTTATTTACTAAGTGTCAATATAAATCACACAGGATCTGCAATTTTGCAGATTCCGTTTTTTTATATACCCTCCAGTAGAAAATATCTTAGTCTAGCAAAAAAAGTTAACCCCCCCCCCCTCCAACGAGTCAACATCGAACACACATAAATATTCCAACCAACTAAAATTTGACCAAAGTTTCAAACATTTCTCTATTAAATTCAAACCTTAACTACTATTTAAGTGTAAGTCATATATTTTATAAGTAAAACTAATATTTTTACTCTCTACTTCACTCAATAATATTAAGTAGTATTCATTTTTTAGGTCAATGATACCAAAGTATTTTTAACCTTTCAAATTGTGCTCTTAGTGTAGCTGAACTTTACTTTTTATACTATGATATTGTTCAAAGTCAATTAAAATTTTGTCTCCTATATTTTATTTACTATTAGGTTCTAATTTTACTCCCTTTAAGTTTAATTAAAAGGACAGAAGCAAAGCAAATATCTTTTTTTTAAATTTGTTGAAATGTCACTTAAAATCGGTTGTTTTTTTTTTTGTTTTTTTTGTTCAATAGTTTTTTCAATTTTCTCAATGATACATATTTGATATTTCAAACAACATTTCACACGATATCTAACATTTTCATTTTTGCCATAACATATATATGACTATTGTTGAATTGGTCTTTAAAAAAAACACATTTTTAGTGACTTCATCCAGTCCAAGTTGATTTTATCAGTTCTTGGGCTCATCTTAAGACAAACGTATATAGATGATAGTTTTGCATCTATTTAAATTTGGATAAAAAATATCACTGTTTACTTACTGGACTTAAAGAAATATATTTTTTTTTCATCGCGTCCAACTGCTTACAGAAGGACGAAGGGACCCTCTATGAGAAATGATGCAAAATTTACAACAAGTGCCGGTTCTTGAACCGAACAAACCCCGTTTGTCCGAGAACCAGTGCCTTGTACTCCTACAAGACCTGTATTCTTTTATTTTTTTCAAATAGTTTTGAGGATCATTGAATAGATTTATAAGATGAAACGTAATAGGGGAAGATGGACCAATGAGGAATTCAATCGGGCCACAGACAATTTGTATACCACAAATTTATTCGACTAAAATGAAGATTAACAGTATAATTATTTGTCAGCTGTCGATTTGTTTATACACACACATTCCATTGATATCCTAACCATTGATTTATTGTTTTTGAATCATATCTTATTCAGGAGTGTTCACTATCAAATAAAGAGTAATCCTATGAGTGAAGACTAAATAGCCAACTAATTGTTAGGCAATGCAGGGTTTCCTATACTTGAGTACAGAGAAAAATCCTAGAGTATAAAAATTGATCTATATTTTGTCATTGATGTTAATTTTACTAAACAGTCAGCTAAACAGTCTGAGCCTGGGATACATTTGTCTTGATTCACCAAATTTGTTTACGCTCTTGGGCTCCCAAATTTCTTGAACTTTTGCACAATGGATTTAAGTTTGGACTTAAGATTTGTACTTTTGAAATCCATATTATTATCAATTTGCTTTCCAATTGTAACAAGGAACGAATTTCCATATTTGGAAGGGCAAATAATTTTGTACCAGAGTTTTTAAAATTAGCAATGTATTTCTGTGTCGGCTGTAGATTTGTTTACACACACACACACAATATTGATAATTATTTTTTTTCCTCCTATCTGGACTGATATGTGAGTCAAGATTGCGTTTTAGACTGTGAATCCATTTTTTTTCTTAATTGATTTTGAATCATATCTTATTCAGGAGTGTTCACTATCAAATAAAGAGTAATCCTATGATTGAAGACTAATTAGCAATTTTGCAGTACAGGGTTTATTTCTCTTTCTATTTTGAGAAAGGAGAGGTTCAAAGTCAGGTTTTGGAATTAAGTAGTATGTTTCAAGAAATAAAATATTAATGAATGAAGTTATGAAGTCAAGTGCTCTTACAATTTTATTTGTAGGATCTTCAAACTTTTTACAACAAAATTAAATTAATTCAATCCGACTCGAAGGACTATGTAATCCCCACCCTGTGATTACTCCCATTTCTAATCGGACATTTAATATTAACTCTATCAAATGTTACTATCAATTATTCACAAATAGGTAGAAGCAAATGTTATACAGTTAGTTTCATGTTACATAGATAATTATCTAGAAAGGATGCTACCCACATGCATAAATAAGTAAAATAAAGTATTTTATGCTTTTATTTTAAGGAGCTTAAAAGTGTTTTACATATATTTTTAAAAATAAAAAGACCCAACAAAACAAGCAGTTTTTATTATTTTATTGGAAAAAAAATCCGTGAGGATTTAAATATGTTAGGGTTATGAGAGAGTAAGCTAATTATGAATATATTTAATTAAAGATTGTGTTGTTTTTTTTAATTTGGAATTATACAACATAGTTGACATAGTACATGGTATGTATACATGTATGCAAATGTAATTTAACAAATTTAGGAGTACATACTAATAAAGTCACGTGTTCTTACACAACGGTTTTGAGGCCTGTCCTGTCTACCTCTTAAGTAAATTTGTACAATTTTTGATTAGACAGCTGAATACATACGTTTTTTGTTTATTTCAAAAAGCGTCTATGTTGTGTCCATGTTTCTTATCTCAATGGATTTTATTTAAAGTTCTCCTTTTGACGATTCAGAGTCCGGATCAGTCCCCTGACTCGAAACACCACTAATGCATAGCATGCACATAGTTTCTCTACTACATATGCAGAACTAATGGTAAAATTATATAATATGTGATGTGTGATGTAAATTCTATTGTATTTGATTTTTTTTTTTTTTTAGATGGATTTCAAAATAAGGATTTTTCCTACTTAACCTCCTTTTTACATGTACATATATACCATACATACATAAATAATATGTATAAATCATCAATCAATAAGTAACAACGTAGAAGTACAATAAATCATATACACGCATACTTATATATGTGGGTACACGTGTCATCATCATGGATTTAAAGTACTTACACCTTAAATATGTAGCACTTTCAATTGACAACCCCTCACATAAATATGTATAACATATAACATAATAAGTATAAATGGGAGTAAACTCATCCGTCATTAGAAACACACACAGAACCATTCATATTTTCTACCTTCCCTGGTTACATATGTAATAACTAATAACATTATAACGTATATATATATTTATATATATATATACATATATGTAAATGAGAGATTCATTTGTAAGTAGGAACATTCTTATATATTTGCAATAGCATATTATTATTATTTTTTTATTATTGGTATGTTCATTCATATAAGTTATGAAAATGCAAAATATGTTTTGTTTGTATATTAGTCTAATAACGACGAGGATGGATATGCCCTACATTTGGAGCTGCCTATATCGATATTACATATATATATATATATAAGGGCCATAAGATGAGATCGAAAAGGAGAGTGCATTTGCCTTACATTGACATTAAGAAATGTAATTATAAACCTAATCTGTATACATAATAACGTGTGGAAGAAGAAGACGAAAGGGGGGAAAAAAGTAGAGAAACAGAGAGGAAATGGGATCAGGGTCGTAATAGGAGTCCTTTTTCTCTCTCTCTCTCTCTCTTTTTCATAATATATATATATATATATGACTTAGAATGAAGCATGTAAGGATGATGATGTTCCTTCGCCTATGCCTTATACATGCATGCACACTATGTATTATAATCCTATTTTCATACATACATATATGTATGTATGACTTTTGCATAATGTTTAATGAAATTCTTTGCCAAAATATTAGTGGGAGTATTATGAAAAGTCATTTTTCAAATTTATAATCTTATTTTTTTTTTTTATGAGTGTTTGACTCATATGTACAATTTCAGGATTAAACAAAAAAAAATATTATATGTTAATAATGTTTTAATACTGATACATACTACATATATATGGGTAGAAATATATAGGAATCAAGAAATCTTTCTTTAATCATTAAAAAGTTATTGCAACCCTCTCAAAAGTAGTATTTTACATCCAATGCGGATGTGCCAACGTTGTTGTTTTTTTTCCAATTTTTAAAAAGTTACAAAAAGTTTATTAAGTCAATAATTACAGAACAGTTTACATGCTGAGTTTAGATCAGAAGTGGGCAAACTAAGGCCCGAGGGCCTTATACGACCCGTTAGACAATTTCATCCGGCCTGCCGAGCTTGCACACTAATAAAACAACGCTTTATTATATTTTGCCCACAGGTGAATGTACTGCTGTGGCCCCTTTTTCAAATTTTATAACCCATAGTGGCCCGCAAGTCAAAAAGTGTGCCCATCTCTGGTTTAGATAGTCTATTAAATATAAAATTGAGTCATAGGCCATGTATCTCAAGATATAAACCACGGACTCTCAAAATTTCAAAAGAGTAGTGTTTGGAATGTTAATTGTAACCTTTTTCGTTTAGACAACATTTCTCTTAATTGCAATTGAGTCATTATCTTTCAGACATTTAAAAAAACGGACAATTGGGTTTTAGCTCTTCACAAAAAGACAACGCGACTCTCAAACACTAATGAAGATTTTGACGTGATATGAGTCAGCTAACTTAACAAATAATACAGAATGGTTACAAAGCATTAACTGCTGAGTTTAAATATGATCGGTTTCTAGAGTAATAGGCCATGTATTTCAAAAAGTAAACCACGAATCTCAAAATTTTCAAAGATTAGTGTGTGAAATACACATTAGAACTTTTTTGGTTTTAACAGCAATTTTTTTTTTAATTTGCATTTTAATCATCATTTTTCAAACATTTTATGAATGGAAAAATTCGATTTAGTTTGTACACAAAAGGACTCGTATCCCAAACACTCATGAATACTTTGATGTTTAATATTGGCAAAGATTGGCATAGTGACAGATGTGCTAACATCTGCAAAGCAAAAACAATTATCCCTATGGGAATCCACAAAAAAATCACATTCAAAGTTTCCGGTATTTTTTGCTTATACTATGTAGTCTTTGGAGCTTTACAATTTATGGTTTGATTTTATAAATAGTAGAGAAGACGGGGAAATATTTGACTCCACGTGTTTGTTTTTTCTTCAGTCACAGGGGTGACACCGAATAAATTGTCTTTCTTGGCTATTATCATTACTTTGTTGATAACTTTTTGTAATGATGTATAATGTGTAGTATATATTGTGGAAAAAGGGTTGTTTGGGGCCTGAAACTACGCTTTTGAGCAAGGTTATTGCCTTTTTTGCACTACATATGGTGGTCATACGAATTTGAATGGACATTTTGTTTCCTTTTATGGGATATCATTAGGATTAATCAAAATGATATTCTTTAGGAAATTTAAGAGACGGGTCTAAAGGGAAAGATAGAAATAAAATGAGTGAGCCAACTGTTTCTATTTTATAAAATAAAAATGTAATACTCTAGAGATGGCAAAAAAAAAAAGACATGGCCATAAATTCAATTTTTGTTCCATTTTATGCTGTGTTTTTTACTGTTTTTGTAATCTTTTGTTTGCTACAAAGTTTTTGGCAATGAAGCAGTAGGTCCTTGTCAGAACTTTGAGATAACTAACCGGAAAAATGCTCAAATTGGGCTTGAAACATGGCTTTATCGTCCCAAGCACCAGGGTGTTTACTTTATCAAGGTTTTGTTCAAAACATAAAGTTGTACGGAAACTGAATTTACAGTCATCTCAGAGCGCCATGGATAAGTGTGAAAAATTATGTTACTAATTATATACTAAAAAAGTATTTGAAAAAATTAATTATTTAATTTTTCTTTGGACGAGTGAAGCCAATGGATTCAGCTAGTATACATATATATGGTACATACATGATTTAGCCAATAAATTTGGACCAAAGTATATGTTATTTTGTACAAACAATAGGAAACTATCATTATGAAATGAGCCGTAAGGTTTCTAGCAAATAATCAGTTGGCATGTGATCTCCAAGTATTACATGGGCTGAAAAATCCCGGGTATAAGACATAGATGACGCTAGTTTTATTGCATTCACCTTTTAATAAGTTAGCACTAAGCTTCATTTGACAGCTGTTAAAATTTGATGATACTTTAATCATTAGTTTTTGAGTTATTGTGCTAAGAGTAACGCACCTTTTGTTATTTTCAAAATAATGGATCAGAAACAATTTCGTATGTTAATTTACCACTGCCTCTTGATGGGAAAAAATAACATTCAAGCAAAGCAATGTCTTTCAAAAGTGTTATGGGGACTCTGTTCTATCAAAAAAAACAATAAAACGTTGTTATTATACTGACTTCAAACGTGGTTGTTGAGACACCGATGATGCAGAACGCAGTGGACGTCCAAATGAGGCAGTAACACCAGAAAATATAAAATAAAAACCACAAAATCGTTTTACTTGATTGATTACTTGAGTATGAAAAAGCTCTGGTTAAAGTGAGTGCCGCGTTTGCTCACTGTTGACCAATACAAGGATGTGTTGATGGTACTAAGAAATTTTAATAGCTGTCTTTTAAAGCTTAATACTAACTGAAAAAAAGGTGAATGCAATAAAATTAGTCTCATCTATGCCATAGGCCCAGTACTTTTCAGCCCTTGTGATAAACACATATATATATTGGGATCCGTTCAGAGAAGTACAGTAGTAGTAGTATTGACACCTGCGGGAAACCTTTTTTAAAAGAAAACATCACTGAATATATACAACATTTAAAGCACCTAAAGGAGTCTGGGAATACACCTAGTAAGACTCACAATGCTACAAAACAATCAAATCGAAATTTGGACTTTTTTGGTACCTCTCAAAAAAATTGCTAAAGGCAAAAATCCGAGGAAGCCGATGAATAAGCGTACAAAGGGTAATGGTTTGACAACCATAACCATTTGTTGTTGTATATATCCATCAATATGATTATTTACATATCATACATACATAGTCACCATAACGATACGCTTATATGATTGAAGTATGTATTCTGCTTCCACAAATAATAATAATAATAATAATAATTTGTCAACGCCTAATAATATAATTAATATTTGCTTTTAATTAATTAATGAAACCCTCATACATACATATGTTGGTAATTAAATTGAGTATACTATACTTTTTCCCTCATAGGAGTTATTATTAGATATATTATACTATTATACTATATATAAGTATATATTACTTTGAAGGAGCAAAAAATATTGTATTAATTATAATAGGAGTGTCTCCTATTACTGATGTCCCAATATTTATTTATTAACTCCTGTGTACATATTATTTACTTTGTGTCTTTTTCTTTTATAGATATGGTAGAAATTTCCGTCACTCAAAATGGAACTTCAAGAGTAGTGAATCGTGGATCCCCTCCATATCTACCCACAAGTAGATTAGATCCCTCAACGGTGAGAAGAGACTCCGAGTCCTACAAATCTTCCTATAGCAATAAAGACTCTCCAACGTCTATTTATGGAGTAGCTCACCCTTCCAGTTGGACTCCTTTACTTAAGAGTCGACGTGCTCAAGAGAGTGTTTTATAATATATACATACTAGAGATATATGTATATTGGACTGTCACTAATTCAGAGAGAGAGAGAGAGAGAGAGTTTTGAGCTACTCACTTACATACAATCTACATTTATTTTGATTGGTTGTTGTTTGGTTGGTTGATTGAATGTGGTTTTGTTTGTTATTTGTCACTTTGTCACTTGTATTTCCCTGATCCTAATGAAAATGTACATTATTTATTTGGTCAAACATGTTGGGTCTTCATTCATGTTTTTACTACGTATGCTCATGAATACGAACAAGTACTTAGCATGTAAGTGGTCAGGGAAATAAATTAACTACACACCCATGACTAATTTATATATATATATATATATATATATATATATAAACACTATCGGGCTTATTTGTAACAAATGATTCAGAGCTTCTCTCACAACTCCTTAGTCTCTCATAAATATCTATACCTACCTAAATAAATAATATTTTTGTGTTTATCAAATTTTATATAAATATATTTTTATATATACATATATTTGTAAGCCCCTTTATCTGACTTATTATTTGTCTATTTAAAAAAAAAAAAAAAAAAAAAAGTGAAGCGTACCAATAGTATACCACCAATAGAAAGGTTTAAATATAATTTATTTTTTACTTTTGTTGTTTTGTTATTTTTTTTTTTTTCTAATTTACAAATTCTGTAAAGTTTTTTTTTTTTGTTTTTTTTTTAGATTAAAAACTTTGTCCATATAATTAACTTAGAGGGGGTTTTATATGTTGCTATATATTTGGTAAATTAAAATAAATTTCTACTACTACTACTACTACTTGTAAAGTTTAAATAAAAAACATATCTTCATTAAGGATATTTGTATTTCTATATTTTGTAGACTTATACCTAAGATAAAAAAAATTATAATAAAAAGTTGGTCAGTTTCTTCATAGGCATTTATATATATGTATATATATATATATATATATATATAGCCTTGAAACGTACATAAACCATTTCCCAGAGTGAAGATGTTCCGATGTAATTTTTTGTTTTGTTTACTATATTGACTGTCTTTAGAAATTAAAGATCAAAGAGTTGAAATTGCGTCCATAAGTAGGGTGAAAATATATTTTTTTATATAATTTAATTTTTTTGAAATGTTTTGTTCGAAAATATAAGTTGATCCTTTGTAGAAAAAAAACAAAAAAAAACAACTGTCTAATAGTCTAAAAGTGTGCAGTGGTCAATTTATGACGCATTGCTTGATTAGGAGTGAGTGAACTATTGCTCTAGAGATGTCAAAATAAAAGTCCTCACATCACAAACGTTTTTTACTCTAAAATCGTTTATTGACTTCATGTACTTGTTTTGTTTTTTAAATGCTGTCACAATTCATTTGCAATTATTGTAGTGGGCCCCATCAATCAAATAGAAAGTTTTTGACATCACACAGGTGTGAAAAAATGCATACATAATACCCTTTGTAATAACAAAAACTGCTGGAAGTACAAATTGTTATGGGAAATAATGACTTATTTTGTATTTGCTTACGTAATAATATCCTCAATTGGCTTAAAGAAAAGGTGCTTTGGGTTAAAAAAATTCAAAAGAATAACAGCTTTTTCATTCGTTCCCTAATTGAGGTATAAGTAAGCCTATTAGCTGATAGGATGTCTCTTTATATTCTTCATGACGTCATATCTGTCGTAGTTTCTTATACTCACCAAAATCAGTAGTAAGGCATTGCAGCCAAACTTCTTACGTGTGTATTCTTGAAACGAAGGACTCTTGTTGTGTTTAACCCTCTACATAACATTGGAGATCGTGTTTTAAAAATTCAATTAGCCTCTGTAAAGATATGGAAGGTTAATTTAACTAAACAAAGGAATTTGTTCAGGTCATGGACTTCATGGGCAGTAAGGGAGATTCGGAGGGGCCTCGGTTGATTTGATCTTGAGAGTTAATTCATCCTGCCTCTTCTACCTTAGTTCTCCTAAGATGCACGTTCAAATAAAAAAAGGGACTATAAAAAGTAGAGCTGTAAATCCGAAGGTTTGTCGGTATATCAAATAAAAAAAGGGACTATAAAAAGTAGAGCTGTAAATCCGAAGGTTTGTCGGTATATCAAATAAAAAAAATAAGAAATTGACCAGGTAACTCTGACAATTTTGATGATTTATCTGGAGGAAACGAGCGTCAGATGTAATGACGTTTTACTAAATTAGCTGTCATTCTTTTATACGGGAAGATATTGACTTGGTTGATGGTTAACTGTTGATTGCTAAACATTAAAAATATACAGTGCTAAAAAATGCTTAGAATTTACAGTTCGATATTTAACGACGAATAAACAATTCGCTTACAATTGCAACACTTGTTACTACTCATCCTTTTGTATCGAGCGTTACATTTTATCAAATACCTCCCCAATCAGGTGATTGGAAAAGACTCAATGACTCAATAAAGAATTGACTCCAATATTACCAAAACATTGCTCCTTGGTTATAATAACTTCTACCCCTCAAAAATCAGTCTCTATTGAACATCTAAAAGAAAAGGTGACAAAAATGTAACTCTCATTTAAATTATGCGATTGTGGTGCAAATTTCATGGCTATAGCTTTTTGGAAGTTCGATGAAAAGGGCTAGTTTTTTTTGTTCAAAGAATCTACGACATCCTTTAAGTGATTTTACTGATATTATTTTTATGTATATATATTTTTTTTTAAAAAGGGTTGATTTACTTTTTATTTCCATAAAGAAATTTGATAGTAAAATAAAATATAAAAAGTCATCTTTAAATCTTTATTTTATGGGCTTAGGGCCAAATAAAAATTGTATTACAATCAAGAAATCCAAACTTTGGTTATTTAAGTATACCCAGGGACGTGCAGTTTGGGAAGGGTCGGCCTTCCCTATTATTTTCTCCTTAAGTGAATAAGTTTTTGATTAACTTCATTTGCTTATTCAATTTCGATTCTGATCATAAGTACCAATAGTTTCTAATTATCAATTTATTGTGTTGCATTGACTATGTTATACAAACAATTTATATTTAGAGAATAAACAAGAAATGAAATAAAATAAAATTTTCTCTTATTCTACACATCATAAATCATAATTCATATCCCTCGCAAAAAAAATGGAAAGTGAGTAATATCGATGAGTGAGGACTGTTGAGTCATCAGTCATGAGTGATGAGGCGATGTCAATCTATCTTTTACTTTGTGTTAGTTAAACGTATGTGATTGTAATAGGAATTTTCTAAGTGAGAAGGTGAAAGATGTAAGGCCCCTGGGGTTGATTTCCTCTCAAATAGCGTCTGTAAAAGGGTAAGAAAATAGCTGATATAGTAACTTGTCTGTTGACTCTACTCTCCTCCCATTTATTTATCAAATTGTTAGAGTTATCAATTTTCCTTCTTTCTTTTTTTTTTTACATACCGTCAACAGATATTATTTACAGCTCTTCGTAGAGCTGTAAATCTTAAGCATTTTCACACGTGTGTTATTTCTAATGGTTGTATATTTGAGCAATTTTTTATTTATTTTCAAAAGCTACTCTTATTATTCTTCAATTCTTGAGAATAAAACATGTAGCACGAACCTCGTTTAATGGAGTAATACACACCGTCTATAATGATGAACAACACTATGAAATATAATACACTCTTAAATGATTATAGAACAATTTGCTATATTGATATTCTAATATATCAAGTTGCAAATTATATTTGTAATTATTGTATTAGAAAACTGTCTGCCACAATGCTATTCAAATAAAAAGGTATAAGGTCCAGTAAACTAAAGTTTGTAACATAACAGTATATTCTGTACAAATGCATTTTGCATTTAATAAATGACAACAATCGGACTGTAGTTCACTATATCCCTCTAGAGTAAATACAATAATGAAGGCTGATAACACCTGGCCATGAACAGTTTTTGTTTTCCCACACCTATCCACAAAGTTACTAGACTGAATATGTAAATTTGAAAATGTAGTTACTTGATTAAATAATGAGATCAATCCATGATGGTCCTTGATTTTCTCTTTAAGGTGTATTTTTTCATATTTAACTAATGATGTTTTCATAAATATTGTTCTTTACATTTATGTATATACATAATATATACTTTTTTCTGTCATTAATATAAGACATCAATTGAGTGTTTTCCATATATTTTTTCATTTTGCCTTACTCTGGAGGATGAGTTAGAGAAGTATCTCGTTAAAATGATAGAATATAGAAGAAGTCATGAGATTTTATAATATTATATACAAAAAAGTTGAAGAAAAAGGATGTATAAAAGTCTGAGGATGAAAATAACTTGGGAAGAAGTTAGAGGGGCTTTGATTCAAGAGCAGTGTGTGTGGCACATTCTTCCGAGTGAGCACTAAGCCAATTTATCTCATTTTCTAATTGAGAATCTACTCCAGCTTGTCGGCAAACTTGGGGATAGTCAGACAGTTTACCTTACCTTTTACTTAGGTACAAATAATGTATAGACGAAATCGGAGCTGGAGGAACGAGTGTTCAGATATGTAGGAATGTAAATAATATGCAAATCGGGCTTGTAATAAAAAAAGAAAGAGAAAATCAATCTGACCACTATGACAATTTGATGAATGTTGAGAGGGAAGCAGGTTGAGCTGTCATGACGTTTTACTGAGCTACAAGCTGCTATTCTCCATTATATATACAACAATAAATAATAACATAGATGAGAGGAAGAAAATTATCTGAAATTAATGTCAGGAAATTATATATTTTTAACTAATAATAATTATACGAGGACTTGAGCCTTTTTTGTTTACATTTTATTTGCTTTATTAAACTTAATGCATGTATTCCTTCATGCGACATATTTACTATCAGGTAGATGTTCTCCCCTCAGTAATAAAGGAAAAATGATAACAGCTTTGGAAAACAAAAAGACCTGTTTGAAGAGCCAACTCCACTTTTTTATTACAAGCCCGATTTGCATATTATTTACATTCCTACAGATATGTTCTGACTAGACATGGACAAAATGTTGAAATAACCTTGAGTTTAAGGAAGGAAAGAAAAATATCTGTTGGTACTCCCTTCTTGATATTCAATTTTAACTTGGATTTCTCTGTATGCTTGAAGTGGTAACAGACTATAATTATAAGTAGTTAAATTATTGATGATTAAGAAATCATGTTAAAGAACGTCTTAATATCGGACCTTTTTTCTTTCTTTTATTGGACAAGAAACAACATCATAGATATACAATGAAGACTGTTATGTGATAAATGATGAGGGACATGATCGTATATTATATATGATTCACATTTTTCCATGTTGACGTTAATATTATAACATCTCGTAACTTTTTCTCACAAAATAAACATAGAGCAATTGGTAATTGTTAGCCAATTATTTCCAACTGATGAACTATACTTCACTCAAAGTATCTAGATAACTGTTCACAGCTTAACAAGAAGTAATTTGGATATAAATCAAGACTTGACAACAAAAACAGTGTAAATTTTTATGTTAGTGAGATAAAGTCGAGTTCAATGTCCTTATTTTTCATTTACAATTTTTAATATCATCTAAAAAGGATTTACAAAGAAACATTACTTATTTTAATGGAAAACGGTATACCTTATATTAATGAGAATAAACTACATGCTCTGCTTTCAAAGTCAAACTATTGACTGTTAGTAACTGTTTTGTATAAAAACTATCAAAAATTAAAGTGTTTAAATATGAAAAATCTGATACAATTCTACTCCTTGACACATTTTAGAATCTGATGTAGCCCCTAATCAAAAAAATTTGACTCTTCCTTTTTGAACAAAATGTTTTAACTATTTTGATGGATTGATTTTTTAATTTTATTTTTCATACAAAACTAAATATTTCATTTGAAAAAAAGAACGAAAAAAAACAACAATAAAGAATATTTCACATTGCATTTTCTTCAAGATTACTTCCAAAAGAATCAAAAAAATAAAGATAGTTATGTCATCTTCTTCAACTGTTGAGCCATTCTTTATATATGTACGTAGTTGTAGGTATTCATAGATTAACAAAATTTAATTTGTTTTTCACAAATCAACGTTTAGAAGAATTGTTTTTCAACTGGTGGATCGGCAAGAGCTAATCAAATAGGGAAATAGCAGTGACATCTGGAGGAAGAAAGGAGCTTTAATTTTGTAATTGACAAATTTATGAGCTAACTCCTCCTCCCTAAGAAAAACCCTGCTCTGGTCTTTGTATTTGACTTACTGTAACAATATTAAAGAACAACTCAACTCTTGTAAAAATAAATAATGATTTTTTTTCATTGACTATTTTAAATTCACAAAATAAATTATACTATAGGGTGATACCGATGTGAGGAAGGACAAAAAGTCGGTTGATCCCTTAAGGAAATACTCTATTTATTGTTGGCTTTAAAAGGAATAAAAATGGGTCTGAATTGAAGATGAGGAATTGAAAAACATTGATTTTGAACACAAATAAGGGGAATGGGTAATGAGTATAGCTGAAATCATCAGCTAACTATAGAAACAAAAAATACTTACATAGGTTGATGTTTATGAAATATCATTGGAATTTTTTGGTGTTAGTTTATCCTCTGTATGATTCTTGTCTCCTATTGAATGTGCAATGTTATGCTACGAAAAAATATTCAGTATAAAAATATACAATTTGAAGCAATGGATATTTATAAAATTTGGAACGATTATTCCTTATCGTTTTTTTTTTAATAAGAGGCTTTAGGACGTAATTAAAATAAAGTAATGATATATTTGTTTAACCACTTGCTTTCAAATTTATTAAAATAATTTATTAGGTAATTTTCATGAATGCTACACCAAGCACAATAACAATAATGTTGATCCGCAGGATTTAACGAACTATTAGTGCTTATATTACATTTTTTTAATGATTTTACCTCATCAGTTTCTAGAAATGTTTCAATTTCTTTGAAATTTTCCTTCTTACTGTATATATGTTATGTATATAAAAATTAAAAGTTTAGTGATAGTTTAGTGAAGTTGATATTAAATTAAGCATTCAGTAGTAGAGCCGAAGTAAAAGATTTATTACCCCCTCCCTACCACCAGGGGCACCTCAACTAAATTTTATTTATTTTCCTTAAAAAAAAAAGTGCATAATAAAAATTTATTTTTGAGTATGAAAAGAAAAAAAAGTATACTGCAAAACTTTTTCTTTGTCCAGTAAAATTAATTAGTATGAGGTGAGGGAGGGGAGATTGGCAATGTTTAGGTTAGGAGAAGGGAACTACGCCTACTTAGCACCAGCACTTTGTAATAGAAATAAAAAATTATACCATAAAAGAAGATATTTAAAGATATTTTGACTTTGTTTTTTGAATTTGAAAAGTTGATGAAGTTATTTTTCAATCTATTTAATCCATGATTAATTATTATCATTTATTATTTCAAGTATTGATTTAAAGCGAATAACGAATTTACCCATGTTCAATGTCTCCTTTGATAAAAAAAACTCAACTTTTGGTTGTTATATCTACACAAATACATTAATCAGAAAACTACTATCGGCAAATAATATTGGATACATGTTTATGAATCCATACAATTTTTCTTTAATCATCAAAATTCATTTCCTCCCTTCCCTCAAAGCAATGCACATCGTTTTTCCAATTTTGAAATTAACTCACAAATTGAGTAATATTGCAAAAATAAAACAAAAAACTTTCAAATCCATTCGGTAATTAATGATTAGAATTAGGATGGCATCAAATCGACATCGAACCTTTAACCATGAACCATCCAATTTTACACATTTTAAAAAAAGAAAAAATTCAATTTGAGCTGACCACAAAAGGACGACGCGTATCTTAAAAAATATGTACATGAATATTTTCACGTGATATTTAGCAAAGATGTACGTGAGTGTTGTATCAACATAAAAACACAAACTTTTATCCCTATGGGAATTTC
The DNA here is from genome assembly GCA_963680855.1 of Lepeophtheirus nordmannii. Classification (NCBI taxonomy): domain Eukaryota; kingdom Metazoa; phylum Arthropoda; class Copepoda; order Siphonostomatoida; family Caligidae; genus Lepeophtheirus; species Lepeophtheirus nordmannii. Next base: position 2,926,736 of record OY804525.1, on the reverse strand, counting down.
GCAAAAAAAAATTAAATTCAAATTTCCTGGTATTTTTACTGAATAACTTTTATGACATTGTAAGGAATTTCGTCATAAAATACATGAAACTGTACTTTTTAAAATTTAAATAATACAGTATAATTGTATTGTACACGTCATAATTATCTTTAAGACATGAATGTGAGACACGATTAATTTTCTTGTCAGTCTAATAATAAATTTAATTTAAAAACTTGAAAAAAGAAAAATACATTCACCATCAAAGTCAAAGAATTCTAATTAATGAATGGGTATTAATGCACTTTTGGTATGGCTTTAAACATGCTCACATGAGAAATAAAAGGTTTCCTTAGACATTGTGGTAACCTTTTCCTCTCAATTCCTTGCATCGTTTCCTAAATTTGATAAAAATAACGCCTTGTAGCTTTAAAATTCTTCTTTTTTTTTAAAAAAAAAAATCAAAAAACAATAGAATAAAAGTCGATAAACTTTTGATTATCTTCATAAAATATTTGAAGAGGGATATAAACTTAATTTAAAATGGGGTATTTCGTTTATTGAAGATTAATTGGGCTTTAAATATTTTATGATATTTTTCTATGCTATCAGTCAAGAGAACTTTTATTGACAACTTTTTAAAGTCTTTTACACTTCATTCAACTTCAAAAAAAAATAAAAAATAATCGATACGAATATATATATATATATATATATATATATATATATTGCATTCTAATCTCATACATCAATTTGAGTATTTGTAAGTAAATCCATGAATCATTGTTATCATAAAGAATGACATTTATTTTTTGGGTTGCAATGAAGACTATCAAGTACTATAATTATTTTAAACGAATGACAGGAGTAAGTTATAGTCATATAGTTTATTCTAACTTAATATAATTTATTTTAGAATCTAATATTGAAGGACATTTGTTTGTTTTAAATAAACTAAAATAATATCACCATGTTGCAATATAATCATTTCTGAATTAATTGAATGATGGATAAAATTAACTACCAACTAATTTTGAACCCTTCTTGTCTTACTCTCTTTTAAGAATGCAGTAAGAGTAAGATGATGTCTACTCTTGTAAATCAAATGTGTCTCAGAAAGAAAGTTTAAGTAATACCACATTCGGAATGTAATTTTTTAATTTCTCGAACGGGTCTATAATTTAAATGGCGTTTGTGTCAAATGAAATTGCTTCAACGAATACGTCCTAACTGTTTGAAAAGTGAAGAAGTCAGCTTTGCTTGTAAATATTTATTGAACATATGCTCTTGGTCACTCCACTAGAGTAAAAGGATTGTCTTAAGCTATCCATAAAACAAATTTAACGATGAGTTTACTAAGCATAAGACTAAAATGTGTTAGTTACAGCTTTTCCACACCCATTGTCATTTTTTGCATGTGTTGGGTAGGCTATTGTTGTAGTCCATATCTAGGAATGAAAAATAATATGCAAAATGCCGCGTGCGAGATTTTGTGGAGTTGGCTCTTCGAACAGTACTTTTTGTTTTCCAAAGCTGTTATCATTTTTCCTTTATTACTGAGGGGAGAACATCTACCTGATAGTAAAGATCTCGCATGAAGAAATACATGCATTAAGGTTAATAAAGCACATAAAATATGGACAAAAAGGGCTCAAGTCCTCGTATAATTATTAGTTAAAAATATATAATTTCAGTTAATTTTGTGCCTCTCGTCTATGGTAAACATAATGTTATTATTTATAAATGATATCTTCATTTGTATATATAAAGGAGAATAGCAGCTACAAGCTCAGTAAAACGTCATGACAGCTCAAGCTGCTTCCCTCTCAACATTCATCAAATTGTCAGAGTTACCAAATTTGATTTTCTTTTTATTTTTATTTTACACACCCCATTTGCATATTATTTACATTCCTATCCATATCACAGTCTCTTTTGACAAAGTAGTCTTGTATTAATTCTACTATGTAACTGATAGTATTACATCCTTCATTGTGCCTTTAATACAACTATGTAATAGGAAGAATTCTTAATATAATACTTATTTAAACATAACTTACATATATGAAGCAAAAAAATCATTTTCTTGACTCATACTGTAAGAATCTTAGAGTGTGTACCTTCATGCTTACATCCTTAATTTTGTTTAAAAGCCTATTCTAAACTCCATTTTAGGGTTCTTCGTTAATTAATAGACAATAGATTTATACTACGACATCTAATCCAAAAACACAACATATCGTTTATACCTTTGTATATACATATATATATATATATATATATTTACATTCATGGTATGTATTGTTTTTCTTCAATCAAAGTAATATATTAATGACATTGCAGTCAAATTGAGTGCTCATAAATAAAAATTTAATGCAATATCCTACAAAGTAGGAGAAATATTAGTGTATATATATATATATATATATATATATTTCAGTTGTCAGATTTTTAATGCTGCCATAACATAGAGATAAACTGACAAAGTACAGCCAGGTCTTTGACCATTTCAAACTTTTGTTTGACTTGAATTGAATATTTGTGCCGTCTCTCTCTCTCACACTCTTGCATTCAAGCAACGAACATATTCAATTGTTTCATAAAAACACTTATTGGAAATCTTTTTGAGGCCTCCCTGAGATGCTTAAGGCAGTCTTTACAGGAGTGCTCCACTGTTTGAGAGTCCTGGGTCGTTGTTGTATTGCCTTGATTTATATTTATTTTGACGAAGGCAACTTTAACTATCTTCATGATCTATAGGCCTGCTAATACGCTTAAGTTTTAGTAAATTATGACAATTATTGGGGTAAATCTTTGCAAACAAAATGTCAGAAAAAATTCGATAATCTATGAGTCTGTATAACTTATTAAGTTTTAATAAATTATCATTTTCATTAGTTTGAATCTTTGGTAAATTTAAAAAAAAAAATACGCAAACTTCAATAATTCAATACTTTAAAAAAATATTTTTCCATGAACGAAATCTAAGAATATCTTTAGAAATATTGATTTTATTAACGTGCCCTTTTTTTTATTGTGTCAAAAATGATAAATTTATTAGCTTTGAAACGAAGAGAGTTCATTTTTCGGGATTACATTGACATTATCTCTATTGAGAAAATAAAGATACAGAAATACTAAAAATATTATTAGAGTCTGTAAACTCTTATCTACGAGTAACGTAAGTATTTTATTTTGACCCTACAAGATGAAATAAAATAGTACAACAGTTGTAGATCAGTTGTGTCCAACCTTTTGGTACTAAAAGTTTGAAACATAAGGGGACCTCTACTTTGGTGATTATAATTTATCATCTGTTGCTTCAATTTCCTTACATCTTCTGTGAAGAAGAGAGATAAAACCTCTTTAAAATCTACTTACGGCAATCCGCAAAGGGGTAACGAACCACCAGTTAGGAGACCCTCATGTATATAAATGGCCTAAAAAAACTTATTTAATTAAATTAATTGGTAGACCACAAAAGCAGAAATGTTCACATATTTTTTGAATTGTTATATGATAATTAGAAATTTTGAAGCGTCAAAATGAATGACTGATCCATACGACATTTCAAAGTATTTTTATATGAATATTAATGTTTAAAACTGTGATTTTTCAAGATTAAAGGTTTTTATTTATTGATGTAAAATTAATTCATTTCGTAGAAATATATATTTCATTTTACATATAACACAGTAGTAGTCTAATAGTTGGATGACGTAATTGACAAATTTCGGGCTCTTTTTCGGTACTCTTCTAGTTGAAGGAACCATGATTTTGAATAAGAAAGGGTACTATCCCTATCATAGGGAAGGAGCTACGACCTCTCAGTAAATAAGATAGAAAGAGAATTATTACTCAGAGGGGAGAAGGGAACACATTTCCAGGGATTTATGCGTAATTCTGACGCTATCTCTGGAAGGAGTAGAATGTAATAGCTACCGAGAGATTAAACAATCAATATCATGCATTCCTCCAAAGTCTGATTCATAATGATTAGTTCCTTGCTCTGGATTTTAACTCTGGCCAAGGGATCCTGTGGAGCCTCTAGTAATCCGAGATGTTTTAATTCATCACTTTGAGGAATCATCAACTATCTTAGAGGAACGTATAGTTCTCTGGTCCATTGTCTATTATTTGTTATAAACCAGAAGTGTAAATCCTTTGAATTTCCTTTCGCGTGAAATATTTTGTGATTACCAATTGAAACAGTATTTTTTATTTTTAAAAACGGTTATCATTATATATTAATTTTTGAGTAGAAAACATTTATTTAATTATAAGTATATAAAGTGTAACACGTATAATACTAATTGAAAAATCGCCTTACCAAATTATTATATTCGATTACAATTATACCAATAAAATGCCTAATCCATTCTCTGTAATAATTATTAGTTTACGACTTAATAGCTTGAACTATTTAATATTCTGATATGTAGTACTTCGAGCTTATTTCCTGAGGGTATTGAGAGTAACAATTGTGACAAAATAATCTCCCAGTTGTATTTATTTCTCAAAAGAAGTTTATTGACAGTCTTTTTTAGAGGATCCTAGAGAACTCCGCTTGTCACTGATCAGATCAGTTTTGAAAATTGGCTAGAGGTAACACTTTTTTCGTCGAATCATCGACGACGGCCTTCAAGTCAAATCTTTGTTCTGTTGACTCCATTGATCTTGACCCAAGGAAGATAATATTTTAAATTTGTACATGGGCTGATTACCAACCAATCCAAAGAACTTTTCTAATTATAATTTGTATACTCCTTGAGGGACCACTTGTATGTAAGTCCACCTTTTCCGAGTTCGAAACGAGTTCAAATCTATCAAAAAGTGACTTGAATATACGAGCTCTGGCTGTTTTCAAGTCCACCTTTTCCAAGTCCGATTCTGTGTCCAGAAATATATAGTAGAAGGCTTTGCATCTAAACATCTTCCTTTTGTTACAATGAGCTCTTATACTGCCAAAAATAACTTGAATTACTACAATATTACAATTAGAGTTTGATTTGCTATTTTTGAAAAGCTGCTGCGTTATTTTTCGTCAGATAAGCTGTCAATGTATTTTATTTCCATGGTTACCACATCCTCTTACTTTTCCCTTTTATTACATACAAACAAGGTATATTTTATATATGTAGGCCCATAGCATCTGTTTGTAAATTCATGCATATGTATATTAATTATGTCTTTAAAAAAGCAACCATTAAAATATGTTTCAGCTGTTGTTGTTGTTGTTCTTGTTTTTTAATGATTTTGAGCCATGGCTTGTTTATTTATTTTATTATATTTAGAACAAGCTAGTTTTTTTTTATTTTGTGCATTAAAGCTGCTACATTTCTTTTTTTATTAAAAATTGCTTGTAATGCTGATTTGGCATTTATACTATTGGAGAAAATGCTAATAAAAAGTTTTTGTTTTGTATCCCTTGTGATTTAAAAAAGAGTGTCAAACATGGGTCTTTATAGACTTTGTTTTACTTAATTTAATTTTTGTATTTGATCAAAATGATGTTCACAATTTATCATGTTTTTTTTTTCCTTGTAGATAGTATCTATTTACAACCATATCAAACGAATGACTCTTTTAACTTTTAAACTTATTTAAAAGGACTTTAAAAAAACATCATTGTGTTTTCATAAAGATTAAAAATAACTCAAAATTACTGATTTACATCCATGGTCCTTAACACAAAAGTAGCAAACTTGTATGATTTTTTTCTTTATAAGGAAAGTAGAGATTAAATTTGTATTTTTCAAGTAATTAGTTGTCTTTTATTTCTATTTATAAATTATTAATCCTTTGAGAGTGCCATAAATTGCATTTAGAAGTCGCAAAAATTCACAATTAATAAATATACATGGATTACATGGTTCAAAGGTCTTATCAAAGTCAAATAAAGTTTCATAAATCTAATGAAGGCTTTAGATAGACAATAACTTACATTTTTAAATATATATCTTAAGAAATTGAACATAACAGTTAATACATGATTTAAGCAATAATTACTTAATTGTGTCTAAAGAATTTAACTACATATATACTGTCTTAATGTTGTGTTAAGAAGCATGTTCTAACAAGAACTTATCATTGATTTAAAAACGGGATTTTGTATTCTATTTAAAGAGTCTTAAAAATACAACCAGTTTTTTTTTTAAATATTTGTCTCTCTCCATAAGATATTTTTATAACTTTAATTTTCAAAGACAAATACTGCTCTGATATTGTCTTACAAACTTTTGTAGTAACTAAAATTCCTTTGATTTTAAAGTACATAAAATAAAAATTTGTCAAGATGTATCAAAATTGAAATTAAAATTTCATTCAATTATTATTGGAAATTATTAGCTCTGTGATATTAGATACTCAATTGCTTATGTCATCATCTAAAATTTAGATGGAAACACATATTAAATATTATAAATATATTATATTCTTTTTTCCTGACTTCTATTTATAAAAATGAAAGTAATACGAGGATAGCCAGTAGACTTTTTGCTATTTCTTGCATAAGTGCAAAAATATACATAAGTTTCACCCATCGACTGTTTTCAATTGTTAATGAATACCTAAGTCTTTATACCAATACATTTCTACAATTATGTATCAAAGTATGTAAGACAGAGGTTTTTTTAAAAAAAAAAAAGTCAAATGTATCAATCTTACCTACCAGGAGGAGGGAGAATTGATACAGTGCAGTGTGCACCATTTCAAAGTAAAAATCAAAGTGAAGTGCTTATATAACTATGAATATTTATTTTCAGATTTTACTCCTGTCTCTTTTCCCTCGGCTTCTTCTTGTACAGAAAGTCCATTGCGTTTGTACGCCAGCGGCATACTACTGCAAACACATACACACAAAAAACAAAACAACTTACTTAACTTATGATTTTTAGAGATTGTTTTTATTGAATAGGTAGGAGAGTACACCTGTATCAACTCTCCTTTTTTAACTGTACCAACTCTCCCTTCATCTTGTTTATAAAGGTATGTGTTATTGTATGATTCCAAGTATTTCTTTTGAGTTTTAGTTCGTTCAATGTGCTTTTTACATAGAATAGAAGTTTCTAGGAAACACAAAGAGTTGGATCAAAACTAAAAATTTTATTTCGTTATGACTTTTCAATTTTTTCTAAAAGTCAAAGTCAATTTATATAAACAAAAATTGACCATCTTATAATTGATTCTTCTCAATGTGATACACAATGAACAGAAGTACATAATTTTTATCAATAGATTGATCCACTCATGAAAATACTCATTCATGAGACATAAAGAGGGGATATAACATTTATCAACTCTCTTTCAGTCCCTATTTTGTCAAAATTATCAAAGTTCCATACAATCTACAAACGGTTCAGCCCAATGGGTTTACCACAGAGCTTCAAAACCTGACAATGGAAAAGTGTGGAAAAGTAGTAATTAACTCAGGTTAGACATACATATTACGTGAATTAAATCAATACTGCGGACATTATACTGTGTATTTTTGAATGCCAATGTGTCTTTTACATGGAAAAAGGGTGAAAGTCCACTGTTCTATACATATATGTATATATAATATAGCATTTTGAAAAAAAATTCTTTTATCTTAGCATGGTCTGAAGTAAAATATGATCCATGAAGTATTATGCCATAATTAAAAAATATACATTATATATGTACATAATTTGAAAAAAGTATAAGGTAGTTATGTTTGCAGGAAGTTACGTTAAGTAAAACAAAAAAAGAAAAAAAAAGTTAATAGGTAAGTACCATTTGTCATGTCCAATGAATTCTTGGCAAATAGAATAATTACCTACATATGCCTATCTTGTTTCCTTTTGTTTACAAGAGGGGAAAGGAAAGAAAAAAATAATAAGAATAGGCTAATGTATTCAGTTTCCATAGAAGCAAATTTAAATTGACATCGTATTTTTATTTATTAAGTACTCCAACTGTATCAGGAAAAAGAGGTAATGAACTAAGTATCAATGCAAGTCAAGCTACACCAAAGGCCTCTCAAACATGACACATCTACATAAAGTGTCACATTAGATGCCTTCTCAATAGCATCAAGAAGAGGATTTGAACATTTTAAGGCACTATTTTGAAGAAGATAAAGTCAGATCATAGGAGCCATGAAATACCCACTAAAGCTGACTTCAGCATCTCTATATTCAACTATATCCTCATCTTATAATATTGTATCAGTTTAGCCTGTTGTAACTGTCGGGCTGGATTTATCTCTTGAATTTAGTTCAGAGGGCCTTCCAATTAAAAAGAAGGAAGTGAAGTACTTGAACTCTTCCAACCAGATTAAAAGTGTTTCATTATTATGTATCTCATGAATCCTACTGAAAAAAAAGCCTCAAGTAGACGACCTCTCCGACAATGGTGCCAAAACAGCTCTGAAAATTGTAACATCAGCATGATACAATGTCCTTTATTAGTAGAAAAAAAACTAAGTTTTATTATCGAACAATAACTGCTGAGTTTTTAGATATACTATTAAAATTAAAAATTATATGCTCAGTTTCTAATTGTAATAGGTTTTAAATATCTCGAGAAATAAACCATGGAATCTCAAAATTTCAAAAGAATAGAAGAGTCTGGAATATTCATTAAAACTCTATTTGATTTGCACAACATTTCTCTAAATTGCATTTTAGTCATCATCTTTCAGACATTTAAAAGAACGAAAAATTATATTTTAAGCTGTTCGCAAAAGGACGTGTATCTCAAACACTAATAAATATTTTGACGTGTAATTTGGTACAGATGTCAGACACAGTAGTGTCAACTTAAAAAATAAAAACACATATTTCCCTATCGGAATCCTCAAAAAATCAACTCAAATTTCCCGGTAGTTTAATTCTTGAAGTCAATTTGAATCTCAAGTCTTCGAAATGTACACAAAGTCGAGTCTCTCCCCCAGTTTTTAAAGGATTTTAAATCCTATATTTAGGACGACAAATACAATTCTAACGTTTTGTATGTTGATCTACTACGATTTAACCAAGAGCTTAGATAGGATTTTTAAACTAGAGGGGCATTCAAGGGTGTTTCTACATCAACTTAACTATTGTAAATCTTAGGGTCACTTTGTTATCATGCTACAGAGAATTTGAAAGGAACGTAAATCCAATGATTCTAAAAATACTCTAAAGAACACATTTAGCTTTATTCATGTCAAATGAAATAGAAAAAAACGATCACGATTATTTGTCATTAATTACCATTGTAGGAGCATAAATTTTATGCTCCATAAAACAACAAACATATCAGAGCAATAAAAAATAAATTAAAAGTATTTATTATGATATCTCATATTGCAGTTTGCTTTGTTTTGTTTTTCATTTGCATCTATTGCTTTAGACACTGCATACGCTTATGTTGTATATATATTTCTGGATAAATAATATTTTATGTTAAATGCATTTTCTCATTTATTCATATTGGAACAAAAAATGAATGCCCAAATCGTTTTTATTTTTCCTTATTGAAATATCAATTTCAATGAAAAGATAATTATTCTTTATAAGTTTCCTATGCTTTTTTTTATGTGTACATTTAAAGTGTGTCAAAGTAATCCAATGATAAAAAAGTAGTTAATAGTTCTTATGTAATGAAGTGCACTTCAATTTTATTGAGGTTATTTGACGAGATAAAGACAAATAGTTCATTAATTAATTATATTAACTGCATTATATAATGTTATCAAACTGCAATTTTTAATGTCATTTAAATCACATGAATTCAAAATGGAGGTAAACTATAGGTGAAACGATACGTATTTTGAGGGCTAATACTGATTTTTGGAACAAAAACAAACTAGGACCGATTAGAAATGATTTAGTCAATTTATTTCAAATTAGCTTATGGGAATGTCCGATGGGAATTAATATCTGGTACCTCTCATTTATTTTATCAGGTGATCCTTGTTGACAATATTAAATATTACTTGATAATTGATAGAACCTGAGAGGACTGAAAGGAAATTGAATTATCAGAAATCTAGGAAGTGGGGCACCCTTTCCTTGCCATGATTTCTTAGTAATGAAAAATTAAACTACTTAACAGTGTAGCATGTTCTCGCCTCAAGGATATAGAGAAGACAACAGATACGACAGTCGGAGGCATGGTCAAAAATAATCTAAAAGCGTGAGTCAAATTTGGAAACACCGAAGTTCTTAAGAAGCCAGATACTCTTCAGTAGACACCTTGCTGAATGTATTTTTTTTTTTATGAAAGGGAGTCAGAACTTGGGATGGACATTTTGTTGAGGTGAAAGAGCGTGTCTTAATTACTTCCAAGCACCCCTGCATTTTATCCGCTGATTGTTATTTGACAATATTTAATAATACACATTAGCCACCTATAATAATAGCAAGATCTAGGCTCAACGATACAGAGAAGACTGAATTCAAATTGCTTATCAAGGTAGGAGTACCGACTGATATTTTGCTTTCCTTCCTTAAACTCAAGACTATTTCAACATTTTACCCATGTTTAAGTATTGAATAAATGAGACAAAAGATGTGTCGTGTACTCTTTATATATGTATATATGTTAATCTCCAGACCTGGAGAGAAACAGTCATGGCTGTTGATGGAAAATATGTATAAAAGGTCTTTTTGTATATATATAATATATAACAAAATGAACATCAATCTGAGAATAAAGTAATTTACTCATATTGAAACATATTTTGCGAAATCGATAGTTTGAATATTGCAGATTTTATATACTTTTCCAATATGAGATAACAACATTAAAGTAACGCATTGAAAACAAACTTGAAGGGACGAAGAAAAAATTGTTATCTGACCAGAATTGATGATCAAATATTTGTACATTTTAATGAATATGTGAATTGACTTCATTCCAATTAGGGGCACAGTTATTCATTAAACCATTACATTTATGTTATAGGTATTAACGCAATATTTAGTAGAGGCTCATCAACATAGTGCCACTGGATCCAGAAAATAAAGTATATAGTATCGTGGTTGCAGGGATGATTTTGCTAGCTTATTTTTTCTGTTGTAACCCTCTCAATTTAATTATTTAATGCCTTGTCATGTATGATAAGCTCAATGTTTCTTTTTTAATAAATTTGATGTCTGGTAAGAAGAATAATATCCTATTAATGAGTTGATTAATCACTATAGTTCAGCTATTGGGCAACAGATGTCACTAGGAGTATTTTTAAACTATTCCAAATGTCTCCTTTTTTTTTGTCGGTCATTTAGCAACAACTCATTGTTTGTGATGTTTAATACAACAGTACATTTTTGTTCGTTCTTAAAAATGTCGAATTTCGTACTTTCAAACTATGATTTGATGACTTCGTTGATTTTCAGTTATCATTTGAAGAAAAACGCTTCTGAAGCACATCAAATGCTTGTAGAAGCTTACAGTGGACATGCTCTAAGCAGAGAACAGTGTGGTTTGCCCAACCACAACCCAAAAACATTGGCCAAAACAGATAATTTCGGCCATAAGGAAATGCTGTGTGTTTTTTGGAACTGTTGGTGCATGCGGCTTACTCAACAGTCTTGTAACCATCAAATTATCACTATTTCGCATCGATGGGTCACAGATTAAAAGAACAGTGCTTCAATTATCATGCAGAAGCCAAAAAATGGCTCAATGATTGGTTTGCGCCCAAAAACTTGGCTTTTTTTGGTGAGGCATCCACAAATTTCCTGAGAGATGGGAAAATGTGTCACTAGCTTTGGCTATTATTTAGAAGACTAAATTTGTCAATTATAATCGGTAATCGGTCAAAGTTTACCTGATGATCATCAATATTTTATTTTTTCTAAAAACAAATCCGGGATCAAATGTTATTGAACTACTTAGCCTTAAAAATCTCAAACGTAGTAGAATAAGTCATTTTTAAAATACTTTTAATTTTTTTCACTCTTCAGTAATATCTTGGAAACCCTTTTACCTATGTCTACATTTTAATATAAGTGATGTCATAACTCTCATGATTTTTTTAACATTAATTACACATTTTAAAAGACTCAAACCTCACATAAAATCCTGGACCTGGCCTATTGACCATAAATAATAAAACACGCGTATATTCTAAGCAACAAAGACTCCACTTATTAAATATCGTACGATGTCTCACAATCTTGACAAATGATAAGTTATTAGCCAGATTGACCATATTCAGGCTTTTGTGTGATTGTTGCTACTGTGTTTTCTTGGGATAACTTGACGAAAACAAATGGTCTCATGGTTAACTGGCTTCTTTTAATTCTCTCTAAAAACCATAATTGATCACAAAAATAAATGCTGGTATAACCTAGACTACAGACTTTTAACTGTCATTTATTTTTAAAATCTAAAAACTTGCATAAACTTCTATGTGTGGCCACAACAGACATTAATAAAATGAAACTGAATTACCATTTTGAAAATTCTTAGAAAAAAGTTAGGATAACAATTTTTCAAACTATTTTGCCATATTTGAACTTATTTGCAGTTGTTTTAATAAACTTCAAGTTAATTAGAAGGGAAATAAATAGTAAAAAAATTAAAATCATTTTCAAAAAAAATCATCATATCGGTCGAGCCTTACGTCAGATAACATTTATTATTAGTAACTCTATTCTATACGTAAAAGATACTTTTTGAATCAGTAATTTTTAGGGAAAATATATAAACTTATGTAAATTATTCAAAGATTTATGAGTTACAATACAATCGATCAATCAATAATGATTTATCTTTTTATCAATTTATATTTCTTCAGCTCTTTTTGAATTATTTAATTTAAATAAATAGAGGAAGTACAAATTAAATTATATGCTCAAACTTAATTAAATATAGTGGGATATGTAGGATTTTCAAAATTGATTGTAAAATGTAGTTTATGGTGTAATATAATTTGTTTTGGTTTTTCAAGTGTTTAAGGTGCAAATAAATTCTATGTTTTCAGTTGACGTTCTCATTGTATAAGTATGACATTTTATATAAACATAGACAAGAATCTTTAAGAAAACAAAACAAGTTGGGGTTTTTTAATTACAAAAAATAGTGAATTTGATGCCTGAATCTGGGAATGTCGCAATGGGGTCCACAAATAAACTAACATAGATATTTATTGTCTATCAAAAGTGTTTACTTTTTCCCTTAATTTGACTAAACAAAATGAAAGGTGAAATTGACAATTTATTTAATTTTTTAGGATATTTTTTTTAAAAAAAAGGGTAGAGGGAAAATGGCTTTAAAAAAATCAAAAAGTTGCTTTTAGCTATTTTTTTATTTTCTTTCATATAGGCAAAATATTGAAGTAGTGTTGAGTTTAAGGAAGCAAAGAAGAAGAACAACAATTGATACCTCCTCTACCTTCATAATCAACTTTTGTCCAATCTTCTGTGTATTGTTGAAGTGACAACACTCTACAGGTATAAGTAGCTTATAAGAAAGTGTATTGTCCGTGATTTATGACCATACAAAGACCCTTTAGTCCTCTCAGTTTCTATCAGTTATTGAGTATTATTTAATATTGTCAATAACTGTCAGCCGATAAAATAAAACAGAGATACCAGATATTAATTGTGAGCAGGGCTTGCTCATCACATCCATACCTAGTTGTTATTGGAGTTGGGTTATTTGTCTAGGTTAGGGTTGAGTTTGATGAAGAAAAGACAAATTTCAGTTGATAGCCTGTATTGTAACACCTCTAGACAAAGGCAAAATGTTGAAATAAAGTAGAGTTTAAGGACGCAAAGAAAAATATTAGTTGGTACTCCTACCTTGATGATCAATTTAAATTCAGTCTTCTCAATATTGTTGAAGTGAGAACTTGCTACAATATTAATTAGCTATTGTTTATTATTTTATATTGTCAAATAACAATACGCAGATAAATGTGTAGGCACCAGAGGGTAATTGTGGCCTTGCTTTCTCATCTCAAGAAAATGTCCATGTTTAAAAATCTCTGCCTCCTTAATAGTTTAAAGTAAACACACCTCTCTGTTTCCTCTTAAATTGAACTACACTAAAATTATTCAAACTATGTACAGAACACAAAGCTATGAAGTAACGTGGCGAAACTACGATTACATGCTCAATTTGGGTACAAATTCGTCCAAGATTTGATTTTTTTGTTTGTTAGGAACACAGATTTACTTCATAATTGCATAATTGCAAATTATCTATGCGTAATTTACCTAGTTATCCCAATAAAAAGAAGGTAAATTCTTCAAAGAGTAGACAAATATATATATATATATATATATATATATATGTGTGTGAGTCAAGTCAACAAAAAAGTAAGTTTGTTTTCAAATATTGAAAAGAAGAAAATCCACTTTTAAGTAGTTTTTTTAATTCATAAATATTACGGTCAAATATTTCGGAGTCATTTTAACACCTATTGCACACGGTTTTAGCTAAAATATCACTTTTATCCATGAAAGCAAGGATTGTTGTCTATTCGATAGAGCGTTCGGATAAATTTTACGACTGTACATGGAGCCGATATGGTCTCTGAAAGAATGTTCATCTTTTTCATAGCTCCAGAGATTTATTTAGTTGTAGTTTGCTAAAACTAGTTCATTATCTGTTTAATAACTATTAAGAATCAACTTAACCAGCTATCATGCGCACTATGATGAATCATAGTAATAGTAACTTCATAGTTAGAAATACCAGATGTTTTTTATTCTTGATTACGGCCGGTATTTTTTGACTTTTATAATAATGTTGTAATCATTGGAGTCATTATTTAATTAATCGATATATACTATTTTTATGCAAAGGAAAAAGAATTACTTCAAAAATATATTAGCAGTTCAAACTCCTTTTTCAAATATTTCAGATAAACTTGCCTTCTTGTTGACTTGACACATATGAAGTTCAAAAGGGACATTTTGTCCCAATGTGTAAAACTATCCACGCAATACACAGTACCTAAAAATGTTCAAGTAATGTGTTGAACCTTTTTTTGATGATGAGTTGCTATTGATTTAGTTGTAAAGAATAATTTTTAAACCCTCATCTGAAATATTTATTTTGATATAAGTGATTTATCCTTATGTTTTTTTTTTTTTGAGATTTAGAAGAAAATATTCCAATTTTGTTCAAGAAATAAGAAAATTTGTAGATTTAAGAGAACATGTGCGATTTCCAAATGTTTTTTGATGGTTTGTATATTTAGAGTATTTTTTGTGTAAAAAAACACATTTTAAGACCTAAAAAGCATTACTTTTTTAGTATTTTTTTAAGGATCACTCTTATAAAAATAAATTAATCTTTACATTTAATAACAACCACCCAACTCGGAGAAAAGAAGTATATTTACGTATAGTTTATAATAAATTCATAATTTTCAAAAAAGGGCATCTCTAGGTACACAGGAGAGGGGGGTTATCCACACTCAGGAATCCCCTCCACAGACTACGTCACTATTATGTTATACAAGAATCATTAGTGAATATTGGGATTGCATTAGAGCAATTAGATTTATTTAAAAAATCTAAAACCATATTTATATGGTTTACACATTCATAAAATGATTCATGACACTTATAATATATCATGAAACTGGTTACAAAATCAAGCAAGAATTTAAATCAGTACTTTTCAATTTGTTGAGTGTAACATCGTATAAGGTCAGGGCAAAACTATATAAATTCTTAGAGATAGATCAACTTAACCCATTTTTTTTTCATTTGTTAAATGTTTATGTATATATAAAGAATGGCATCCAATGAAATTGACCTTGTTACAAAAAGTTACTCCTAACTGACCCAGGCTATCATTGCTTGTACTCGAACGAAGGTATATTTTGATACACTTCAGACATACTGAAGGATCTGTCACCAGAAACAACAGTCGGAGGCATGGTCATGAATAATCTAAAAGCGTGAGTCAAATTTGGAAACACCGAAGTTCTTAAGAGGCCAGATACTCTTCAGTAGACACCTTGCTGAATGTATTTTTTTTTTTTTTTGGATGAAAGGGAGTCAGAACTTGGGATGGACATTTTGTTGAGGTGAAAGAGCGTGTCTGCAATTAATACCAAGCACCCCTGCATTTTATCCTCATTTGTTATTTGACAATATTTAATATTACACAATAGCCACCTATAATAATAGCAAGATCTAGGCTCAACGATACAGAGAAGACTAAATTCAAGTTGCTTATGAAGGTAGGAGTACCGACAGATATTTGTTCCTTCCTTCCTTAAACTCAAGACTATTTCAACATTTTCCCTATGTCTAGTCAGAACATACCTGGACACTAGCTCCTCTAGCTCAGATTTCGACATGTGTTCGATTTTATTCATGAATTTAACTTCTTCAGATATATCCATATATAAGATTGGAAAAACTCTCTGGCAACTCTTGCAAGATTGTGTGGGCCATAACTTTGAAAATCATCACCTTAAATCGTGAACTCCCTTGTGTATTCATATCATATTTGAGCCAATGTCAAATCATTGTTCCTTACATACAGTTACTTATCTCTTATCCTAGATTCTCCAGTACTCCCAAAACTATTTTGTCCTTCATAGAAATGAATCTCACAAAAGACTCAATTATTATTATCTATATGAACATACCGTAGGATAACTGAGGTCTGCTCTAGCTTCAAAAAATGAGGCGTGCTGTCCAATTTCTCTGCAAAATATTCCGAGACATGTCCCTCTCCTTGATTTTCTATAACTCCAAATCAGCAAACCCTGTTAAGGTAGTAAATGAAGCCATTTTAAGTGCCTGCAAATCCTTTATACTAAACAAAAAACAACTGCTTTAATTTATAGGACACTATGAATGATTTAAATCGATACAATGCTCAATATAATTTTTACTTTGCATGATGAAAATTACAAACTTATACATTTTCTATTACACATTTCGTTATGGAGCTCAATTTTTGACAATTTCATTTCTCATAGATGAATAATAAATGAACAATTTGAGTATCAATAATTGGTCATAAATTGACTAGTTTTATAATGAAATAATATGTGTGAGACATAGTATATGGCCACAACAAAATTACTTTATAAAGAGCAGATCCAAAATAATCAAAAGCATTTCGTATGTAGCAAACTTTGATATTTATCGCAACAAATTATTTATGAATATATTTTGTGTCCGAGATATTGATTTACAATTTGAAAAAATCCATAACGAGTTCCAAATTTTAGAAACATACATAAATGGATATTTTTTAACATATGGAAAAAAAAACCTGTAATTTTTTTTTCTTATTTATGAGAACTAAATAGTGAGGAAACTTTTTTGCATTTGGTGCCACGATGAGAAATGAACTGTTCCATCTAATACCTGTTAACATCAAGTCTTTTTTTTAATGGGTTTATCGGATTTGTTTAGCTCTTTGGGAAGCAGAGTTTCAGAAAGTGTAATTTTTTCCTCATCCTGACTTTTCTTAAATAGAAAAGATTCCTCAAAATGGTGGCTGATTCCCCCCTTGAATAAAGTAAATTATCATTCATATCAATTAACAAGTTATTTGTATATATTTCAACAAGCTGTCTCATGAAATGGCTATTTAAAGGATTAATTACCTAGGGGCATAGGCGTACGGAAAGAAAAATGACTTGTCAAAATTTGCCCAAATATGTAAGAGATAATTTAGGTTTATCGATGTTCTTTAAAATTACTTTAAAAGTTCCTCAATTTCGATAAGTTTGGAAAAGTAACGAAAGTTCCTCGCGATCCAGGATCGCAGGATCGAAGTTTTCTGAAACTCTGTTGGGAAGAAGTGATTGATTATTGATTTTATTTATTCATATGTAAATGTAAATTAAGCAGTGTTGTTAGGGGGGAGAGGAAAAGATGGGCCTAACAATACTGGTAGTAAACTATAAAATATAGTTTACGACCTTTGTCAAACAATGCAATCTGTATAAAAAAACTATGAAACTATTTTTAGAATTATCAAAGTTATATACGAGAATATATTAATTTGAAGCCAAACCTATAAAAAAAAATTTGTATTCATGAATCGTATTTCCATTTAAACGGAAAAATGAAAGCTCATTATTAGAAGTCAAATATAAAAATAGTTTTTTTTTTCTTTGATGTTTAAATAAACGATAATCGTTTATTATACTAATTTTTTTTTTCAAATAGGTACAACATTTTTATGGTTCTTTTTACTTACATAACATGTAATTTGTAAAAAAAAAGTTATTTTGTTTTATTAATGAAATAGTTTTCAATTGAATCGTAAAAGATATAAATAAATGACGAACGTCAAAGAAGTTTTTTATTTATATTATAAATATAAAAAAACCAATCAACAATAAAAAAAATTATGTGTTGTTTGAGGCAAAAAAATTGTTTCACAAATGCAGTAGGAAAATAAAGTTTATAAGTACTAAGTTCATCATTTAGTTCATTTAAAGTACTTCATATGTGTAGATACTTGCTTAATGTTCTTCAAAACTCGACATTTTCATAGACAAAAAACTACGTGAGCTTTTGATTCTGTCTATCAGTTATTGAACATATAGTCATTTTTAAAAAAAAGGGGGGGAATTTGTATTTTAAGGTCTTTTTGGTTGAGTAAAAACACAGTGGCTTAGTGTAGACAAGTCTGATGAACACAAGTGCCATCTAGTGAGTCTTTTTACAGCAAAAGGTTATCTAGAACAGCTGGACAAAACTATAAAATAAAGTGGTCAAATGGTCAAAGCTTTTCAAAAAATTCCGTTCATAAAGTACAATTATATGCTCAAAACATGAGCAAAATCTTATGTATTTTTTTGTCTACTGTTGTTTTCTTGCCTCTTATGAGTGCTCTGAACGTAGATTGGTTGAAAACGTATTAGCTGTTGTTTAGCTGTCAATAATTTATTTATTGTTTATTAATTAAATCGGATATAACTCCACATTTGGGAATAATTGGCTGATTACCAACTGATTTTGGTTTTTTGGTTTTTTTCTTTTTGGTGTAAAGTTTGATACAAGTCATACATATTGCTTTGTAAAAGGAATATTGTACATTAAAATATATTATTGAAGAAATTAAATATAAACTCTCTCTCAAAGTACACCCATGTTCTTTTAACATTTAACCCGTTAACATGATTAAACATTTATAGTACATATGCATATACTTATAAGTTATAAAAACCGCTTGAAATGTGTACGAAATATGTATCTCTTTACTGATGTCAGAGATTGCGTAATAAATGGCAATCGACGCCGTGCCAGGATCATATTTCAATCATTTAACAACTTATCTTTCTCAACAAAGAAAGTTTAGCACCCTTTAATGTGGACATTGCACTGAAAAGTTTGCGTATAGAATATCCGACCAAATAAACCTAAGAATTCATTTATGTCAAGCATAGACTATGAATGAAATTAGGATTAAGTTCCTTATGAATTTGTTTCACTTTTGAGTAAGTTAACATGCTGAAGGTTTCTTTGTAATGTTACTCGGAAGAAGAGATCTCTAATTGATTAAGATTTGATAATCAATTTTCCACATGAAAATCATCGCATTAGCGCTTTTTCTATTGTTTTTTTTTTGGAGATCAAACACTCACTTTAGAAGTCTTAATACTTAGTAAATTTATGTGGTCTGAATTTTTTTAAAAATAGAGTGGGTCTTTCAGACAGTTATATGTATTTTTCTTCGGTATCTCCCATCCTGCAATCTTTTTGTTTCAATTTTTTCTTGACCTCATTGAGTTCTTCTCTGTGGGAAGCCACTTGAGTTGGAAGACAGTCTTTAATTACTGTTAATTTAAGTAAAAAATCTAAAATATGAAGAGGTAATTATAGTTTTTTTAAACCATGGACCTGCAGGTCATCAAATTTGAAATGTCAAAAATCCTAGAGGTATAAGTATAACAAAAATTATTCAATTTTGAACATTGATTTCAAATCTGCATTTTTATTTTTTCAAGAGTCCGACGGTTCTCGAGAAATCGGACCTTACTTTTTAGCTTTTTTGGCCCATTTTCCAACTTCAACTTCAGTTTAAGCCGAGAAGGATATTCATTTTGCGAATTCAAAAACAATGATCCGCTAGTGTATCTAATGTAAACTTCATTTTTAGTCTTTGATTTGCTCTAAGGGAGATTCTAGGGGTGTAGGGGGCCCAAAAGCCGATCAAAACGTTTGTACTTAAATAAATTGTTGAATGTTACATGAAATTGATTAATAAGGAATAAATTAAAGAGCTGTGACCTGCAGCTTTCAAACGAGATGCAAAGTGTCCAATAAGAATGTTTAACAAAGAAGAAATCGTCCATCTAAATGTGTAAATTTTCATTCGATTTCTAGCAAAAATCCGCTAGAAATCAAAGACTCACGATAGAGCTACTAAAGTAGTAGTGTGCAGAAGGATTGTTAAATCCGCTGATATTAACCAAATTCAAAAACATTGAGCTCCTATTGAATTACAAGGCAACTCCAAAGAAATAGTGGGATCGTATGGGCCATGGATATCCAAAGAAAGGAATAGTATTTATTGATGAGTCATCACAGGGATTTTGTAAAGAGTCTCTTTGCATCCGGCGTCCCTTCTACTTCATCATCATGGTTATGAAGAGAACTGCATTGAGGAAGGAACGCTAGATCAGTCTCCTTAATTTGAAGAAGACGGGATCAGAGTTTCGAATAAAACGTGTTATAATCCCAGAGATTCCTCTTCATGAGAAAGTATTTGTCATTTGTATCATATATGATTGGACTATGAACAACTATCAAAGGTTTTACATATCCGTGTACGAAATTTTCTCATTGAAGCAACACAAAAATGAAAGAAGGTATATTTTTGGGGTGCAAAGATAAGAAAAGTTCTATATGATGTGGATCTTGAAAAGACTTTTAGATCAACAGAGCAAAATGCATGGATTCCTGTAGTTGTTACATTATGCAGTGAATGCTTTGTACTGGGGTCTTGTTGGCTGTTTCACATTGTGAAAAAGGGGTGATATGTGAATTAAAGCATATAGAAAAGAATTCAATTATTCCTCTCATTTTTTTTATAAATTGATGTTGTGAACATAATGATTTAGTAAGAGTTGAAATTTTTTCTCTTTATGTTCTTTTTTAGGACAAACCTGTATTTGCACGTCTTGTAACTTTTGGATTACAAAATTGAAATTATAGGGCAATTTATATCAAACTAGACCCTAGGGTTTTCATTACTTTTTTGGAAACAAAAGATCCGTTTTCCATGTTTTAAATGAGGTTCCCTAGACACATTAAGAACTAGCTCATTCTCAGAATTGGAGGGGGGGGGGGTCCCATATAATAATTATTTAAAATTAAGATGAGACTTTATATGAACATAAACATATATATTTTAATTCTTCATCATAAAAAGTTCCCTCAAACATTAAAAAGATTTAAAAATAATCCTAAAAGGATCAAAAAAACTAAATACTCATGTGTGGTTAACAAGACAAATAATAATAATAATAACTTGTTGTTTAACCTTTTGTCTTTTGTGTGCATTTTCATTACTTTTACTCATTTTCCTTAAAAAATTTCCCTTTAAAATGTAATTAAAATTATATTTTAAGTAGAATGTTTTGGTTTTTGGTTCAATTAGTTTGATTGGTGTAAGTATCCATGGCTCGAGTATCCATCACTAATACAACAATTTCAATAATAAATTGAAATAATTGTAATAAATTACTTGTCATATGAAATTTTTTAAATCAAGTAAGGAATTCATAGCTCTTTTAACAAATATTGAGTTTTTTGGGTTTTTTTTAATTGTATCTAAGTTTTGACATGTGTAATGCATTTTGTAGTAGACATGTGATTGTGTTTGTACTAAAATTATTATATGCAATTGTTTATTGTGCATTATTTTCTTATTTCAACTTTTCTATTTTTTTTTCCTGCCAAAAATAGTGTCTTATTTACATTCTTCAAGTTTTTTTTGCATCTTCAATATACAACAAAAACAAAGATATGCTTTTTACTTGCAGTTATTATATCCATCATTAAGAGATATAATTAAAGTTGATTTTTTATGGTATAAAAGTTTGACATAATCAAAATTAAAGTGTTGCAAGTCTAATTCAATTGCTATGGGAAAGGATATCTTATAAAAAAAGACGTATATTTTCAGTGGTTTTAGTCACAAGCGTTGCAGAATTGAGCAGGGGGCTAATTTTAAAGTACTCCTTCTCCTTTTTATGAAGAAAATTTTTATAGTTTTAATTTATGCCTTGATTTTGTTTCCTTCTTATGTCAAGTGCCCTTTTTCTGCTAAAAGTGCCACTTTTTACCTTTACTCACCACTTTTAAAAATGCCCTACCAAGCCTGAGTAGCCAATATATGTTATGGTACTTCCTTCTATATTTTATTTTATATTTATAGTTTTTGACAACTTTAGTTATAAGAAAAAATTTGAGGGAGGTTGCGATCTTTGTGAGCGTAAATTGAAAAAAACAAAAAACAAAAGTAACATACTACTATGAGCAAAAACTACTGGAAAATTTGAATTAATTTTTTTCTTTGGGATTCCATTAGGCATAAATGTTTTTTCTTTGCAGTTGGTACTATTACCGCTGACATCTGTGCATAATTACACGTCAAAATGTGTGCTTGAGATATGCGTCTACCTTTTGTGTGCAGCTAAAATTGAATTTTTTGTTTTTTTGTTTTAAATGTCTGAGAGGTGTTGACTCAAATGCTTGTTGAAATCCAAAAATTGGGGGAGGGACTTGAGACTCAACTTTGTCTAGAGTCTATATTTTGAAGACTTGAGACTTAAATTGAGTTCAAAAATTAAACTACTGGAAAATTTGAGTTGAATTTTTGAGGATTCCGAATAGGAAATATGTGTTTTTATTTTTTAAGTTGGCACTACTGTGTCTGACATCTGTGCAAAATTACACGTCGAAGTATTTATTATTGTTTGAGATACGCGTCCTTTTGCGAACAGCTTAAATTATAATTTTTCGTTTTTTAAAATGTCCCAAAGATGATGACTAAAATGCAATTTAAAGAAATGCCAAAGAAAGTTTTAATGAGTATTCCAGACTCTTCTATTCTTTTGAAATTTTGAGAATCCATTGTTTATTTCTCGAGATACTTAAAACCTATTACTCAAGGAAACGGATCATCCAATTTTTGATTTAATAGCAAGGAGCATCATGATTATCTTTATTAGCAGACTTGTTCTTTCCCAGAGTTATCATATTTTTCATGACATCATCTTCTTAGGCGTAGTTTTTACGCTCACTGAGGTTTCGACTCTCCACAATCTCTAATAATGACTAAACTTGTTGGAAAAGAAAGATTTCCGGCTTTCCCTCTTAATGAAGTCAAAAATAAAATGAAAAACCATAAGATAATTCAATAAGCTGTGTCATAGAAAAAAAATATGGGTATTCTGTTTATCTTCGCTCAATACAAATATATTGCAGGATACCAATTGAGCAATTTCTTTAATTGCCTTCTTGATGTCTGAAAAACAATATAATGACCATGGGTAGAAGCATGTTCGCTAATGACGTTTGAACCTTATAAACAGGAGGCAATAATCTGTTTGCCAGGAAAAAAAAACCAACAAATATATAGTATATTACCAATTATCAACATTTTGGAGTTATTTTGAGAATATTTTTTTTTTTTTTGAAGAGCTCTAGTTATGAGTTTTAGAGTGAGAGTTGAAGGCAGGAGATAGACATATGTCAGAATGCAAAATACATTTTTTTTATTAGAAAAGGAAAAAAAAAACAGTTGGTACTACTTTTCTTTTTTGAAATTATGTTCGTACTTTATTTAATTCTAAAATCCCACTTATGTTTATTATCGATTTTGTTACAAAAGTTTAATAAAATGTTAGTACATCAATAGTCATAATATGAACCCTGCACTTATTATTATTATTTGTAAGTATATGTAGAAGGTCCTTCCTGGAGCATAAATACATTTTCACTTTCCCACCCACTTAATCATATAACAAATATCTCATGTCTACAAGGGTGTTGATACAATAGTACCATGGGTCTCGCTCTCATATTCTACGAAAGAAGCATCTCTCAACATATGATTAGACATGGGCAAAATGTTGAAATAGCGTTAAGTTTGAAGAAGAAAGAAAAATATCAGTTGGTACTCCTACTTTGATAATCAATTTGAATTCAGTTTTTCCCAGACGTGTTGAGGTGAGACCTTGCTACAATTATAAGAGGCTATTGTGTATTATTTAATATTGTCAAATAATCAGCTCAGAAAATATAAAGGCACCAGATAGTAACTGCGAGCCTTGCTTACCTCAACAAAATGTCCATCCCTTCATATGATTCAGACACCATTTACAAAATTATTAGTAAAAAACATGAATGTACCCTCTAAAATAGCAAAAGGAGCCCCCGCTGGGAGTAAATAGAACTTTGACATAGAGCATTAATTTTAAACTCAAGAATGAATTAATAGGGTTAATTAAATTGAGTCCTTCTGTCATTTACTAATATTTATGAATTTATATATTAACTATAGTTTCTAAGAACATATTTCTGTTAAATAGAAGTCAATCTGATACATATAACATTAAAAGTTAATGGATCTAATATATTGATACTTTAAATTAAGTACTTAAAATATCATAAATGAATAGCTATATAAAAATTATCTTAGTAGATATCATTAAATAAATTTATTATAAATAAGTAATGAACATAATGGATAATTTAATAAATAAGTTTATTTATATATTCCTCTTCATCATTATGACACATCCTACTCCATTTTAGGCTTTCATGATAAATTACATAATAGGATAATACTTAATTTACATTAAATAACGATACACTGGCAAAAAAAAAAATTAGACTCACTTTATCTGAGTTAAATACTTTGTTGTGAATTAAATATAACTTAATAGTCAAAATAATCGATTTTGAAGTGAAGGGTTGGACATTCAAATATTTTTTTAATGCTATTCGAAATTCAAATATTTACTCAAATAACTTATTCAATTCCTTTTTTCTTGAAATTGCTTCACAAGCTGCATATAAGTAAGCACTCTAAGCTATATACTTGGCAATATGTAACTATATAATATGATAATCAACTTTTAAACATGTATTTCAGTACATACAAAATGTACATTTGAGAGTCTTAAAGTTTACTTTCCTTTATAAAATTGAAATGTTTGGTTTAATTTCTTACACAAAATAAACGGATCTAAAAAGTCAAAATAGAGTTGCATGGGTTTTTTTTCTTACACCCTTCTAGCTAAAAGATCCATGATTTTGAATGAAAAAAGATATACCCCCCTTATAAAAGGAGCAATGGACTCACAGATATGAGATCCTTATTATCAGGTAAAAGGAAAAATGATAACAGCTTTACAGATAAACTAAAAAAATACTGCTCAAATTGCAAATTACATAAAATTTCGACCACAAGAAACTGCATAAGGTTTACAGCTCTAAAGTGTCACGTTTGATTTATTCTACGTAGATAGAGCTGTAAGTCCTAAGCGTTTACGGAGCGATATTTTAATACTTTGGACAGAATGTTATGTTCTCCAATGTTGTTAAGAGGATTTCTTAATGTTTTGGGTAGAACAACTGGACCTACCACGTGTTGTAATGGAGCAATATACACCATTTACAAATTAATAAAATGTCTAATCTAATGAACTTAGAATCCTTGATATAATATAATCTTTTGATTGGGTATGAATTCCCCCCCCCTTAAAGAGCATCAATGTCTTCCCCTGTAAAACTGTAAGAGAGCAGTTACTTGTAGCTTATATATAGGAATGTAAATAATATGCAAAATGCTGCGTACGAGATTTTGTGGAGTTGGCACATCAAACAGTCCTTTTTGCTTTCCCAAGCTGTTATCATTTTTCCTTTATTACTACTGAGGGGAGAACATCCACCTGATACTAAAGATGTCGCATGAAGGAATACATGCATTAAGGTTAATAAAGCAAATAAAATGTAAATAAAAAAGGGCTCAAGTCCTCGTATAATTATTATTAGTCAAAAATATATAATTTCCTGGCATTAATTTCAGTTAATTTTCTACCTCTCATCTATGGTAAATATAATGTTATTATTTATTATTGATGTCTTCATTTGTATATATAAAGGAGAATAGCAGCTTGTAGCTCAGTAAAACGTCATGAAAGCTCAAGCTGCTTCCGTCTCAACATTCATCAAAATGTCAGATTTGCCAGGTTGATTTTCTCTTTCTTTTATTTTACTCACCCCATTTGCATATTATTTACATTTCTACTGATATACATAGTAAAAAGAATGGCTGCTTACCTCCCAAGCACTCATCAAATATCGGTTGTGCATATTGTTCACTGCTCGCAGTATATAAGCCCCTGGTACAACTGCCGATATTTAAAATAATTAAAATACCCTGATCGATATACAACTTTCATAAGTACTTTTTTTACCTGTATTTTAATACTAAAGTCGGAAAACCCCACACACTTTTTAATACAAATTTTCTAAGGAAGGAAAAATTTGAGATCAAATTTTTATACTTTTTATTCTATATTTCATAATGCTCAAAGCGCAATTAGTGGCTTATATGTATATAATATATAAAAAGTTTATGATTTAGATATATGATATTTGGTTATAACCATTAGAATATAACATTTTTTTTTCTAAATGAAATGAACAAACAACTAGGATTGCTATCAAAAATGATTTTTCATGATTGTTGATTAAATCAAAACATTAACTTCTTTTATCAAATTAATAGACATTCTAATGAAATATAATTATTTTTATTTTTCTAACTTAATGAAAAGCCTTACATACAGGTACTTGCTATAAAATATGAAGAACTTTTGCAGAAGCACAAATGAACATTGAAGTTAATTAAGCATGAATCAAAGTTTTTTTTGTGAGTTTCCCCTTCTTTTAATCATGGAACTAAATTATTTTTAAGCAAAGCGTTTTATAGAACAATAGTTGGTAGTTAATATTTTTATGAGTACACAGAATATATTTTTATTCATATACATATGAAAAATTGAAAATTTCTATCATTTGAGGTCACATCTCTCAACACCTTCAAAGATAAGAATATTTATAATTTAAAAAAAAATTCTTTTTTTCTATCATTGTCATCAAAATACATGGAGATATAATAATGTTTTTTATTATTTATAACTTTTTTTTTAGTTGAGCCAACAATCTTTAAAATGTACTTATACTAAATTTCTATGAAATATATTATTTTTTTCGTGACATAAATGAAGGTAAAATATAGACGAAAAAATAACTGTACCACGTATATTGCGCATTCTTTTCTTCTCATTTCTTTCATTTCATATAATAAGTGCGCGATTAATTGAAACAAAACATTAAACAATGTCATTAGAGTGATTTTAATCTTTCATTTAAGACTTAAAACGTAGTCTCTCTAGTGGGTGGCTCTACTCTGATTATTGTTATGCCATGCTCTCCACAATTCATTGACAACCAGTACTTAGACAAACCGATGGCACTGTTGTTCCACTTACTTGGTAAACTAAATAGAAGCCTCTGCTGGGTGAACGAAAAGAGTGGCATCTAATTAAAAAGATGCATACTCCTCTGCATGCTCTAAATATGCGATGATGCAGCATCATTGATGCCAAAGGATTAAACATTAAAATCCAAACACTCTCAATTTTAATTGTTCTTTTGTCAAAAAAAAAATTTTTTTTGAAGTAGTAATTTCTAGGCTCTTGGCTGTACTTTATATATTAAGATTGAAAAAATTCAAGATGAAATTCCAAATGAAAACAACTTCTTTGACCTATTATTTCTACCATATAGAAAACCTTAATAGCTCCATCAGAGGATTCACATGTTTGATACCTGTTTCTGTTTTTCCTCTTTAGAAAATTACACAAGTTAACAACATTTCAAATGTGATTTGACCTAGCATTAAGATTATTTATCTATGATTCCTTTTACTTCAATAAACACGAAAAGGTCCTCTATAAATTTTTGTATTTTTGACGAACAGAAAGATTTTTTTGTAAATTATTTTCAGTTTTTATTTCCTTCTGTACCTTTGTTTGTTTTGGAGAAAGTTCCTTGTAAACCCATAAAAATCACACAAAAAATGTTTCCTTTATTTTTAAATCATTTGTGTTCTGTTATGAAGTTAAGACATAAAAATACTTTGTGTCATGAAACTTTATTGACAATGGAGCCCAAACTTTTAGTCCAGATCCAAAATTATATTGATAAGCGTGCTTAATTTGATTGATAAAAAGAAATCTTAGTATCTTTATATTGAAAATATGATGTAATTGTCAGATCTTTTTTTTTATGCTTTTATTTTCACAAAAAAGCTTGCATTCTATAATTTTGATACATCTTTGC
This sequence comes from Lepeophtheirus nordmannii, assembly GCA_963680855.1. NCBI lineage: Eukaryota > Metazoa > Arthropoda > Copepoda > Siphonostomatoida > Caligidae > Lepeophtheirus > Lepeophtheirus nordmannii. Next base: position 2,898,441 of record OY804525.1, on the reverse strand, counting down.
TTCTTACAAAAATGAAGAGTTTTAGTGAAATGTTCTTTACTTCATATGAGAGGTCAGTATTTTTCCTTTACTCCAAGCTACTTTGTTTACCAATTAAACAAATTGCCAGACAATTACAAATCCCTTCATAATAAATGTGCTCTATTTTTGCCGTAATTACTTCCTCTTCAAAAAATGTTTCCACGAATTCAGAAGTAGATAGATGCTGAAGAAATGAATCCAGTTTTAAGAGCATTCAATGTCAATATAGCATTATTATTATAAGTAGATTATTATAAATGTTTATGTGAGTTAAAACTAAAAACTTTTAATATTGCAGAAGTTAGAGATAATGAATTTTAATAACTTTTTAATTACTCTTTTCTTGTTTTGGAAAGTTTAATGAGTAAGAAAGTAAAAGTTTTTCTCTTAAAACAAAACAAAAACATTCATGCTTTGTTACATAGTGGTGATCAAATTTGATTTAAAAAATATATATATTAAATTTGATTATGTTGTATCCAATTCCAGGGATACCCTTAATCCTATAGCAAGAATGTACAAAAATTTCTTGACTTTGATTTTTTTTATAATACATTTTGAAATTATCAAAGATTCAAGTACTTCATGAAACTCCATTTACAAAAGTTACAATTGAATCTACTTCAAGGTGATGGAAGTAAAAATTACCAGCCAAAATGAATAAAATACTAGATAAAAGAAAGGATCTTACTAATAAATCAGTAGAATAAGTACTAACTTAACTATATACAATTGTATGTTCTATTCATGATTTGGTTTTGAATGATAAAGAAAAAGGATTCTTAGATACAAACAAAACCATTGCTTCTCAACTATCATTTTAAAATATGTACTACTATGAGCAAAAAATATAGGGAAATTTGAATTGAACTTTTTTGAAAGTCCGATAGGGATAAATATTTTTGTTTTGTATGTTGACACTACACTATCTGACATCTGTGCCAAAATACACGTTCAAACATTCATAGGTGTTTAAGATGCATGCGTGTCCTTTTGTGAAGAGCTAAATCCATTTTTGATGACTAAAATGCAATTTAGAGAAATGTTGTGTAAATCAAAAAAGTGAACAGGAATACTCCAAACCGTTTTCTTTTGAAATTTTGAGAATTCATGGTTAATTTCTCGAGATAATACATAATCTATTACTGTAGAAACCAACCAACCAATTTTTAAGTTTAATAGCACATCTACACAAACTCAGCAGCTATTGTTCTGTAATTAATATTGACTTGGTAAAATTTTTGTAACAGTTTTAAAAATTTGATGATTATATTAATAGTTTTTGATTCCTGATATTTTTTGCTTGTAATTATATACCATATATTGAGGATAAAAAACTTGTTGTAGCTTACTGTATATTGAGCAACAACATACAATAAAAAATATTGATAAAGCCCAAAAATGATTGGGCAAAATATTTATTTCTATAGAAATAAAAATATAACTGCCCTGGCCTACCATATTCCCTTGTTAAAGACCTGAAGGATATCTATCTTGTAGTCTCCTCCTAAAACCATTTATTTACAAGAAAAAACTTTAAATAATGAATTATTTATTTGATAAATTAATTATATAATCAACTCAAATTAAAAATGAGTACCACTCATGTTTTTCGACTTTTTTATCTTCTGAAATTATTTAGCAATATGTTTATGTATATTGTATGATAAATAGTGATTAAAAGTTTACAAATGAAATATTTATGAATGATTAATGAAACAGATTAAATATCTGATTCGAGTAATTGTTGATTCCCTTGATGACAAATATTCAAGTAGTTTTTTTTCTAGAAGCTGCAATATACGTAAAAAAAAATATTAATATGTGTGATAAGCATAAATACCTTTTGCATTCTATAACTTCATGTAAATTAGGTGTTAACAATCGATTTTTACCAATTTTTATCAAGCTTAAGCTCTCAGCTGAGCAGTAAACAAAAAATATTAATACGTATAGAGCACAAAATACGGATAATATGATTCATGATTGTTTAGAAGCGTGTATAGGAATTGATTTTAGATTTTGAGTCAATTTTTAACAAAAAAAACTTCCAAGAATCGATTCCAATGTGAGAGGAATCGACTTTTTTTTTTTATTAAATTTATTTTTTATTTTATTATGCTACAATACACTAAGCAGTTATTTTGTAAGATATGTTATCAAAGCTTCTTCGTTGATATATATATATGTACACGAGGGCTTATCAAAGAATTTCATTAATTCACAATGAGGCAATGGCGCTCTATCAAAGTTACGTTATAGGGTACAACACTAAAAGTTTGAAATAAGCTTTTGTTTATCTCTCTAGGTTAAAAATTGAGTATGAAGATTATGGAACTTAACTAAAGGTCCTTAAATGATCGTGACTTAATTCAATCCCTATTAACTGTCTACTAAGAAGTCATACACCCCGATTACTCTTTTCTTTTTTTTTTTGAATAATCTCAGCCCTAGTACAACATTATGCATAAAAAAAGAAAAGAAATATCTAGTCCCAATTAAACAAGTCAAAATTTTAACTCATAATCAAGAAAAAATCATAGTTTGATTGTTTTTTTGGGTTTTTTTTTGTAATAGTTATCTGAAGAAAAAGCAAAAATATCCTTTGTACTTCCCTTTTTGAATTTAGGTGCACATACGGATTTAATTGCTTAGAAGGATTTCAATTGACTAAGGATCCGTTTTTGATGTACTATTATTAAAATATATTTGAGTTAGATCTCTACTCTCAGACATCAGTCACTTTCTACACAGAAATAGCCCTAATAAAATACTATTCTTCACAATTGTGTTTAACCCTGCACGGTTTTTGCTAAAATGTCACTTTAAATCGATACACCAAAGACAGTTGTCTATCTAATAAAACAATCGGATAAATGTTGTGACTGTACAAAGAGCCGATATGACTCCTGAAAGAACGTCCATCTTTTTCATAGCCCCAGAGATTTATTTAGTGGCAGTTGGTTTTTTCCTATATTAAGTTGCAAAACATTTTCCAAAGCCTCCCACCCTTACTACACTTTGGGTTTTGAAGAAGAGAGTGTGTGAAAAACTACAGATGTATCCAAGTATAAGCCACATACTTTTTCTTCACATAACTGTTCTTAAAGGTCTGTGTGGCAATTCTTGATTAATAAATTGTGATTTATTTTTTTGGCCGTTTTCATAGTTTATTTTAATTTTGAAATTTTTAGGTTTATCTTACCAGGGAAGCAATACACCGGTGGAGTCGCTCTTCCCATTCTTTGAACCTGCGCTAGAAGTGTTCAATTGGTATGGCTTTTAACTGATCGGTCACAGTTTTTTGAATATTCTCCAAAGCTACAAAATGATGTCCTTTTAGGACATGTTTTAATTTCGGAAAAAGGGAAAACTCCCAAGGACTCGAATCAAGTGAATTAGAGAGTTGCGGAACAACAGCAATGCGTTTTGAGATCGAAAATTCAATAATATAAATGACCGTAGGACACGCAGCAGTGTCATAATGAAACATCCACTTGTCTCTAATGTCTAGTCTCACATAACTCACTCTTTCCCTGGACTTTACAAGGTTACTTTTATAAAACACTTGATTGGCAGTTTGTTCAGGTGGAACAAATTATTTGTGTACGATACCTTTATTGTCAAAAAACAAGTGACAATGCCCTATGTCACATGGCCATTTCCATCAGTGAACTTTTGATCTCAAGACCTTATTGTCTGTCTAATAAGGTAAAAAAACATCCTTTCTTTTGCTATATTTTTCAAACTCAAACACGACTTTATTTATTAGCATATATGTACAATGTATGATAATTGTATTTCATAGTCAAATGATCATTCCAAGATGAAAAATAGAATTTTATTATATTTGAATACTTAAATAGCTTACTATGCCCTTATACATTGGCTTTAATTGTTGTTTGAGAAAAATATACATACCAGGACAAACATTACTATAGAATAGAGAAAATAACTACAAAATAAAACTGATTTTTTTTTTAAATATAAGTGTAATTAATTCCCTTATTAAAATCTTAATGTTTTTAAATGCTTGTTTTTAATTGTCAGAAATATGTACAAATTTATTTACTATATACTGCAGTTACTTTGTAAAAAAACAAAAAAAAAACCTACTCTATTGTAAGTACAAATTCAAACATTATTTTTAGAGATCTCTTTTACTTATTTTTCTCGTCCTTTCTCCTTTTCTTCCTTCAACTGGAGCCAGATGGTTTTGACCTTTTCATTTCTATGTATTGTACTAGCTGGGGTTTCTCTCTCAAGATCCTGTTTTCCCGAGATTTCGTATGGTTTTTCTCCTATAGGAAGTTCATTCACTTCATTTATTTTTCAGACTACAAATTTAATGGACTTGAATACCATTTAGAGAGGCCGATTAGATGGATTCCAATTTCTCAAATGATGATATATCTTCATTTGTCGTCATAATTGTAGTAACAACGTCGAAATTTTTTGTCCGATTCCCAAAGATAAAGAATTTTTTTGGAAAAACAACTAGTAGCTACCCTTCTGTATTTTCCCTGTTGCCAACTTTTTAATATTGGACAGAGTTATTAATTAGATATACTATACATTGATAAATTCTACCAACATATAAATCAATCGTTAATACTTTTATAATATTCAAAAATTCAAAAAAAGGGCGCGCAATCCTTGATTTAATATATTTTTTATAAATCAAAATCATAAATAATATTATTACACTTTTTGAGTTCATAACGAGTAGAGTCAGCTGCTTTAAATTGGAAGAGTCATCTGATGAAAAACACCTGAAGGGAGAATACAGTGTGTTTTTGTTTATCCCCAAAAACCTCGTCGTGAAAATAATAATAATAATTAATTATCAAATTTGTTTTAATTTTCTCAAATGACACCTGTTTATAGAAATTGTGAAGTGAGAAGAATTTAAAAAGTCTCTTTGATGGACCCCTTGAAGATGTAAAAACTTGATTGGTACTTCTGTATACATCTAATCTTTACGATGAGTTAAATAATATTGCCAATATAAATTGGTAGTTCATATTTACACCTATAACAATTGAATTAACTACAATGAGATAGAATTATTAAGGAGACAATACAAAGTACTTATTAGTAACTATTGTCAAAGGTTATCTGAATAGTCTTAACTATTTAATTATTCGTCATAGTCATTCTTAGCCAGAGTGGCTTTTCCGCATTTTTATAAATAAATAATAATAAACAACTATTGCCAGGTCATAAATAAAACTTGTTGGAGCATTATCCAATATCTTTACAATGTATCTGGAGTCCAGCACTTCATATCACATTTGGAGATCAACTGAGGAAATATTGAAAATCCTCAAAAAAATGTAACTTCTGAGTATAATAAAGAACACAAATAAATAGTTTTTTTTAATTCAACAACTCACTATTGTTGAAAAATACATAAAGGTATTTAGTCTTTTACTAATAACTATGCAAAATTATAATATTAAAATAAAATAACTCATGGTTTTAGTACATGTAAAGATATCGTATGATGTCGAAAAATAAAAAGCCATTTTATCATGTTAGAAATGCAAAATTTAATTTGGACTCTTTGGGTTTTTTAAACAAAGTCTTGTTTTTTAATTATGGTTTTAACAAAAAAAAAACACTTGAATAATTTTTCAGTGGAAAGCAACAATGAAGACATGTAAATTACCCTTAATTTAATGACTTAAGGATAATTAATAGTTAGGGATAGTTAATGCTAGAAATATCGATTACTGTCAAAAAATATAAAGTTATTTTATCCAGGCTCCTCAAATAAAGTTCTCAGTACATCATTAAATACGACCAGACTCTGCCTAACCAGTCTCTTGCTTCCCCCAGCTAACTGGCAAACAAAATATAAAATCATAAGCTATTTAAAGAAAGATAAATTACGTTTCAATATTTGAGCCTGTCTTTTGATTCTCTTTGCTCTTTTTTATCACGACCCTCTCTACTTTTTTAATCTAAAAAATCATTTTAAATAAAGCCAATGTACATATTTTTAAAATCAATGTTCAACTTTAACTTGATCAAAGAAGAAATGTGTTACTTAAAGACAAGACAAATCACTAGGAATGTAAATAATATGCAAATGGGGTGTGTAAAATAAAAAGAAAGAGAAAATCATCAACCTGGTAACTCTGACAATTTGATGAATATTGAGAGGGAAGCAGTTTGAGCTGTCATGACGTTTTACTGAGATACAAGCTGCTATTCTCTTTTATATATACAAATGGAGATATCAATAATAAATAACAACACTATGCATACCATAGATGGGAGGCAGAAAATTAACTGAAATTAATGTCAGGAAATTATATAGTTTTAACTAATAATAATAATTATACGAGGACTTGAGCCTTTTTTTGTTTACATTTTATTTACTTTATTAACCTTAATGCGTATATTTCTTCATGCGAGATCTTTACTATCAGGTAGATGCTCTCCCCTCAGTAATAAAGAAAAAATGATAACAACTTATTATTTTATTAACTTTTAGACATGGTTTGTTTAAATATGGACTTATTAGCCTTGAAAGTTTAGACACAAAACCGTTTATATCTTAGTTATTTGGGCTTGTAGAACCATGTTACAGGTATCATATAGTTTGTCTTAGAATGTTACATACATCTTATATTTTTTGTTTTCAACTTTTGTTTTTTCAAAAACTCGAGAAAATTCTACAGTTGAAAATTAAAAAAGTTCTAAGTACATTTTGATAAATACATTTTTTTGCAGGATTGAGAATAACGTCAGAAATTGACATACAAAAATGGAACAAACAAAAAGTATCACAAAACCGGAAAATCGGCCTCAAACATTTTAATTTAAGTTACCTGAGAGTTCCAAATGTCTATCATACTATTATCATATTATTATAACTTATAAGTTTAGAGATGGATAAATGCACACATTTTAAAGTGTGTAAGCAGCCCTCAAAATGCATGCAAGTTGTCACCCTGCACAATATTATTTCATCAAACTGTTTTTCCTTTTGCTTTAGATAATAACTCTTATTATCCATGATAAAAGTTGCGATAATATCACACAACCTTTCCTTGAATTATGGTCGGGTTTTTTTTTTGTTTTAAATGATAATATCTATCGAAAAAGTAACTTTATGGAGTTAATTAGTAAAAAGTAAATAAATAAAATATTTATGTTTCTACCATAACTCATACGAATAATTTTATCCAAAAATAAAAAGTTCAATGTATACATAATTTGTAATGATAGTTGTGAATAAAAAGCCCTTCTAGTGAGTGCGTAAATCCCTTGAAATATGATAACACTGATAGACATAATGTTTACTGATATGTTTTTGAGTCTTTGATACGAAAAGGGAATGAAGAAAATATGTACCTATTTATTTTGTTGTTTCATCCCAAAGGAGCTTCTATTTACTCCACTTGAGCACATCCCTTTGAAAATGAAGAATATAGACATTATTTATATTTCATTAGATATTTATTTTATGGCATTTTTTAATTGCAATTATGACATAGGTTATTTTTTTTAAATCTCAATTGTAATGTCAAAGCCTATCAATTTCATAGATGTGTCCTCAACAAGAGTTAGAAATGATAGCAGCTTCAAAAAAAACATATTACAGTTTTGACAACTGACATGATTTTGGAGTGATCACTGCACTGCGGGAGGGATTTTTCTCTATATATTTTTAAATATATATTCAATCATTACATCAGTATGACTTACATGTGTGTGGTTATAAGTGAATTAAACTTGTTATGTAGGAACATACAATATTTAACATGTATTATAATTAATTATAAACATATCTAATTCATAAATTATTGATTGTGGAATTCCATCATTGTTTTAAAATAGTTAAAAAAATAAAGTCATTACTATTATTTTTCCCTTAAGTTTTAATTGTTTGCAAAGTCAATTTAAAAGTAATCAAGTCATTATATAATTCATATTGTTTATCTCAAAATCATTTTTTCCCATGCTATTTTTCAAAAAGGGTTTCTTTTTTATATATATATATAATTGAATTGGTAACAACATTTAATTCAAGGGCTCAACTAATTTAATGGTTAAAAATCATAGAATAATTACTTATATCAATGAATAATTGTGACTCTCCAGCATCTAGCAACGTTCACTTTGTAATGAAATTTATTTGTTCTTGTGTTAAAATCTTAGTCAGAAAAAGAAAATATTAAAAATCCATGATGTATAAAAATATTATCTCTTTTTTGAGCTTTAAAAAACTCTCCTGAGATGAAGTTATTACAAAAATAAAATTGATTGTGGTATTTGAATTTATATCAGATTCAAATTTTTTGCACTTGGTAACCATGAGATGATAAGCTTGTTTATACAAAATTAGTCTTTTAGTTCTTTGTTTTAAATCCCTTGTTGGATATAATTCAATATTCCATTAGGAATATAACTTGCTAATTAATTAATTATAACTATCATATCGACTACGTCAAAAACATTAAAGTTAAAGATAACGTCATCTCATCTACCAATTATAATTAACTATTGCTAGACATGGGCAAAAAATTGAGATACTATTGAGTTGTAAAGGATGGAAAGAAAAATATAAGGTGGTACCACTACAATTCAAAAAAAATTCAAATTCCCTTCAATCCTATCAGTTTCTATCAGTTATTGTGTATTTTTTAATATTGTCGAATAATAATAATCAGCCAGTAAAATGCAGGGGTACCAAATATCAAATAAAATTACAAATCCCACAATGAGTACATTATGAATACATATACATATATATAAACAAATTGAAGCAAATGTTTTTACTCAATCTGAAGCCCTCCCCCATCTCATTATTATGAAACATCGTCCCAGCGTGAATTCATTCTGTAACGTCACAATATAATAATAATTGTGAAAGTACTGTTGTATTATGCTCAAAACTGTCTTACCTGAGACCAAACCGATATTGAGAACCACATCACCAAGTGACTATGAATGAACTCATTTTAATCTATACCTTTTCAAGTTCAATATGGGAATAAGTAAGCTCAATATGGGAATAAGTAATACAGAACAATATTAACGAAATTTAATATAATAATAAATTTATTAGAATCTCATGCCAACAAAATTAATCACATCTACAAAACAATTTTGAATGCTAGCAATACAATTATTACAAATCATTCAGGTAATTTCATTTAGTCCTTCTTCAATTAATTGTTCCAGAGCTCTTGATCTTGATCTTAAATAATTTCTTTCAATATTTAAAATATTCTCATTTTTTCTATATCACTCATTCTCTTTTCACAAAGGCCTTCAATATTGACCAAATATGATCAATTGGATTGAGCATAGGACTGTACGAACCAAGTCTTAAAATTTTGTGATTTGAAAACTCTTCTTCATTCAAAACATCTTCCATCCTGGAGTGTGCCGGAGCATTATCAATTACAAGTACAACTGTCCCTCCATATATATACATCCCCTTTGCTTTTCTTAAGCATTCACGCACCCACTCCATTACTGTATCCTCTTTGAAACTGCCTCGTCTCACCTTATTTTGTTTATTTTCATTAATTATAAAATTTGTTATTATGTTAAATTCCCTGAATATTGTTTTTTAATTATTTATTCCCATATTGAGCTTCCTTTTTCCCATATTGAACTTGAAAAGGTATAGACGTAGATGAGTGCGTTAAATCTCTAGAAAAAAGTTAATATGTACACACTTCTTATAATTATTTCTAACTGTGTTTGAACTAAAATAATCGCTTTTGACTCGGATAACATTATACGTTAATATCAAATTTCCTATTATGCATATGTTCAAACAAAGGTGACACTACCCTAAGAAAATTGATACTAAGCAAACCATTTACATTATATATATATACATATGCTGCATCACCCAGGGGACCTGGAACAATTTCATAAATTGGGAGCCAGTCCTGCAAAAATGATGTCATACAGTCATAGTCAAATGAAACGAATGCACAACTTGAGCCCGAGTCTCCAGTTCTGCCTCATTTGCTTCGTGAATAATTTACTAAAGAGAATATAAGTGTATAATTATATCATCTAACCAATCCCTTCGATATTTTCAAATAATATGTATTCTCTATAGTAGGACGCATACACATTTAAACCATTTAGATTCTATTTGGATTTTATCAATATTGGATAAAAAGTAAAAACAATTCTCTTATATGTACATGATGTATAAATTACACTTAGGATAGGAACCTTATTTATAACAAATTGCCAGGATACATTTTTATATATTATTATTTAATTCAACCTTTGCTCCCGAAATTAAAGAGCAACTCTCAAAAATGTGATCAATTACTTAAATTTAATTTATACCCCATTTAAAAGGTGAGGATACCATTTGATGAATAAAGCTTGAAAAACCTTACGTCATCGTGTCACGCCCACAAAATAACCATAAATAAAATAAGGATATAACATTGAAAGTAAAACTACTCAAAAACTAATATATAAAACGTACAATATCTTTGTTTAAAGTCATCAATCAAGCCCTGAGTATGAATAAATAATGTAAGAATAGACTATGATTCATTCCTTTAATAAATTTTCAGCAATTCCCTATGTATTTGAATGAAGATTGTAGAAATAAGAGACATATTCCAATATGGTTTGTCTTTTGTATGAGCCCATTCCGAAAAGAGGGAAAAATAAAATGAGAAAGCTCTTATATTGTTGTACCGGCCAGACCAACGCTCTCTAACGGCGCTCACATTTATTGATTATTCTTAAACACTTCGTAATCCATTGGACTTTTCATTTTTAAAAGAAGAAGGATATCGCGATCACTACTACTCTACAGCTACTTTCAAACAGTTTTAATTTTTGAAGGAACATCTTTAAAAGTGCATACCTACTATTGTAAAACTAGTGAGAATGAACTAAGAAGTCACTCCAAAAAATTAGTTCCAACAAAGGACTGAAGAGCTGTTTCATATACATACATCCCTGGTTCGCTGATATGCTGTAAATAAACACATATATGGAAGCTCAAAGTTAGTAATAAAATGGGTTTTATCACATGTGGTCCAAACGAAGCAATTGTTGTGTCCGGATGTTTTCATTCGCAGCCTCTTATTGTTGTTGGAGGGTGGTCATTTGTTTGGCCATGTGTACAAAAGGTTCAAAGGCTTCCTTTGAATATCATGACCTTAAAAGTAGCATCCCCCCATGTTTACACGATGCAAGGAGTTCCACTCTCAGTGACAGGGATTGCACAAGTTAAAATAACTTCTCATAATGAGGAAATGCTTCGCTCAGCAGTTGAACAGTTTATTGATAAATCAGTCAAGGAAATACAGGATATTGCTATGTCTACTTTGGAGGGACATCAAAGAGCTATCATGGGTGCTATGACAGTCGATGAGATTTTCAAGGATCGTAAGAAATTTTCGAGGAAAGTTTTTGATATTGCGTCCACAGATTTATTCAATATGGGAATACAAGTGATATCCTATACTCTAAAAGATGTTAAAGATGAAGAAAAGTATATGGTGTCTCTTGGAATGGCTCGCACTTCAGAAATTCAAAGAGATGCCAGGATAGGCGAAGCTGAAGCAAATAGAGATTCACAAATTGAAACTTCATATCTTGAAGAGCAACGTTTAGCTTCAAAATATGAAAATGATACAGAAATCGAACGATATAAAAGGGATTTTGAGCTTAAAAAAGCGGACTATGACATGGAAGTCGAATTATCTCGAGCTGAAGCAGAGCTTGCATTTAAATTACAGCAAGCAAAGATCTACCAACTCATTAAAGAAGAGAAACAAAATGTGGATGTTGTGGAGAGAGCAAAGATGATTGAAGTAGCTGAGCAAGAAATCGCTCGACGAGCCTGTGAATTAGAATCATCACTAAAAAAACCTGCCGAAGCAGAAAAGTATAAATTAGAAGTCCTTTCGGAAGCAAATAAAACCAGGGCGATACTTGAGTCTGAGGCCTCAAGTGAAGCAATTGTATTAAAAGGAGAAGCCGAAGCATTTGCTCTTGAGCAAAAATCTAAAGCTGAGACAGTAAATATGGCCATGAGAGCTGATGCATGGAAAGACTATCACAAAGCAGCAAAGATTTCTATGTGGTTGGATGCATTACCAGTCATTGCTGCGGAGGTTGCTGCTCCTCTATCCCAAGTAAAAGAGGTTAAAATGATAGGATTCCCTGACTCCAAGGAGAGCATTGGTCCTGCAAGAATGACTCAAGAAATTCTTGATATAATGAACGACATTCCTGAAGCAGTTTATAACATGACTGGAAAAGATGTCAAGGTTATTCATTAGTGATAGTTCTAACTGGAAATCCGTGATTATTTTCCATATACATATATATTAGTACCATTTTATTTTCATAAATGAAAGCCAATTTTCGATTTCGAACGCTTAAAATGTTTGCTTTTCTTTTACATAGCATAATACATGCACACACAAATGACTGCATCAGTATCGATGTTCAATTGTTAAATGAGTTATTTTTATAAACATATACATAGGTACATATATATATATATATTCATACACAATTTTGCTTAAGCTATATTCTAGTCTATTTTTGAACTTAATTTAGCAAAAACAAGCAGCATTTATTTATTTTTTAAAGAAAAATCATTTACTTTGAATTTATTTTTCACGTCTGGCCTTAAAAAATTCTTATTTTTGTATAAAATTCATTATTTTTTAATTTAAGCCACTTCTGAATCTCTTTCATTATTTATCTTATTTCAAATAATATACAAACATCCCCCAGGCAAATAAATATTTGATATATAAACACTCCTTCTTTGAAAGAAAAAATTGTTTGTTTTAATGTTTAAAAAATGTTTTTTTTTTGTTTTTTTTCAATGTGAGGATTACTTGGATATTTATTATTTTCGTTTTTGAATCGCATTTGTCATGAAATTTTTATAAAAAAGGAATGAAGAAAATAATAATTATTAGTATTCTAATTTAATAGATAAATTAGCCAATATATGTTACTGCCAAAACAAAATATTATTTTTTTTCATTGACCATGTATAAAAAAAAATTCACAACCTTTGTTTCTATATTGAGAATTTAACAAAAAAAAAAATGGAATGTTTTTTAAAAAATAAATTAATTGACAAATTAAACAATTAAATATCTTCGATAATAATAAATTTGTAGAGCATATTAATTAAATAATGCCATTTCATTTAAAAAAGAAATAATTAATTAATTATTTGCATCAATATTCGACTATGAATAATTATAATTATTTAATCTTGAGCATCATTGTCATTTAAATTATTCATTGCTTCTTCAACCAATAGTTTTAAATGAGCTGGTAGATTGTCGGTATCGTCATCGTCATCATGAATATCTCCATGAAGAATTGGAATGGGCGCTGAGGGTCTTTTTAACTCAGATATCTCAGGTTCGCTGGAAGTCAATGCAGAGATTTCCTGAAATTTTTCAAATAACTCCTCTAGCTCCGGAGAGTAGTCTCCTTCGCCTCCACTATCAATAATGAGGTCTTTGTTTTTATCTGAAGGAGTATAACCTTTCATTAAATAATGAGAAGGCCAGAGTATGAGTTCCCCATTTTCCTTGGAGTATATTTTTTCCTCAAGCTGGGATAGCCTTTGGAGTAAGTGCTTGTTTGCTTTACGTTGATGCTTGAGTTGAGTCATCCGATCATTTAATGTTTCTAATAAACTATGACAAAGCTCATACATGGATTTCGTATCATTAAAGTCTATATTTTTGGGACATGGAAATGAGGTTTGCTCAATTAGTTTCTTTATTTCTTTGTCTCTTTCAGGGTCTAAATGAGTCCTTGATAGCCGAGTCTTATTCTTTTCGAGAGCAAATTTATAACGACGACCCATTTCATTAGCTAATTCCTTTTCTTCTTGTAACTGTTCTAAGCGTTGCTGAAGGTATCTATTTTCAGATATTAAACAATCTAAATCCATGGTTTTATAACCATCAGATTTAAGGAGAGCATTTAAAGCATGGTTCAAACGATGGACTTTTCCTTTGTAGGCGTCTCTTTCATTCACTAAATCTTCTTTTTCATCAAAAATGGATTGAAGATCGTGTTTTAGCGCACTATATTTCACTTGGAGGGTCTCTAGTTCTTCCAATAACTGAATTTGATGAATTTCATCCCTATCGCTATCAGACAAAAACTTTCTGAAATCAAAATGAAATGAATGAAAAATGTATCAGTCCTATTCATAGATTGACTTATAATCTCTACCTTTGTCGTGCCTTTTCTTCCGCATCTTTTTTATCTTTCAAGCGTTGTCTTCGGATCAATTGCACTTCTTCTTCCTTCTCTCTCAGGAGAGCCCGACAGCTCTCTCGCTCAGCCAACAATCGCTTATTTTCTTCTCTCAACTGATTGAAATGATGCCCAACGGCGTGGTCACGAAAAGTACGAGAATTAAAGCCTCCAGGATAAAGTGTTTCATTTATTTTAATTTCAGAGTACTGACTCTGAAGCTTGTGAATCAATTCCTTATACTCCTCTGATTCCTTTTTAATAGCTTCCAATTCATTCGAGAGAATGAAAAGTGCTTCCGCTTTAGACTTTAACTTTTGTTTTAAAATAGTTGTTTCTGAAGAGTCGAAGAAATCCCCAGTTGACGAATTATTCATATTCGCCAGTAAAAATACTTTTTTGCTGCATACACATGAATATAATACACAAGTCTCTTATCAAACATATGTCACTGTTATTTCATGCATACATGTAGACTATTTGATATTGTGGATTGGGAAACAGAAATATATAATATAATATATTCCTCTTCCAGCTGTTATCGATTTTTTTCAGCTCTTTCTCTCTCTCCTCCTAATTCCTCATATCATTAGTACATAGAGAATCAGCTTTTTATTCAAATAAAAGGCTTGCCTTATTACATTTTCCAAGTTAAATTCCTAAATGATCCTTACTTCCAATAGTCCACCATGTTTTAAGGTTAACTTGTACATATTTAAAAATCAAATTGTACTTTCCTATGTTTAAATTTTATATTTGGATTTATTTCATCCACTCTTATTCTTTTTACTAAATATTATCATGAGTTTAAATAGATTGCCCTTTCCTAATACAATATTCATGTATTGCTTGAACTTGCTCTAAAGTTAAAAAAATATATATTTCAAGGCATATACATATATTTAAATTAAAGCTATAAATCCATATGAAAAAGTAATATATATAAATATTATTTCAAAATGAAAAATATATATAAAATTCCACAATAATTACATTTTTTTCATCTTTTATTTAAAAGTCCAAAAATGAGTATTTGACTCCAATACAATGTTCTATGGTTTTAATATTCAAAAGCAATTAATAATTATTACAAAATATACATATTTTAAATATTTCCCTAAAATAAACTATGCATCACGGAACTTTGGCGCTATGAATTCCACAGAACCTCTCAATGAGATAATAATATTATATATACGTCTGTTTACTCTTACGTCATTTTATATATTATGATGCTAATCTCCCTAATATGCTGTATATTGCTCTGGTTCTAGTGCTCTCTAAAAAATATAAGTTTATAAATAGATGGTTTCAATTGAAAAATAAGGAATATTGATGTGACTATATACAACTATAAATCATTTCAAGGAAGGCATTATATATGTACATAGCAGAATACTATTATACACAATATTATTATTGAATCCTGCATGCATCTGCTGATGTATTGAGTTTGAAGGCGGCGTGTAGCGTTGTGACGTAGACACCCCACGTGTGTTTACCATTTCAACAACAATTTCAAGCTCAATTTGCAGTAGTTACAATAAAAATATATATTAAATATTTTTTCGGCGGTTGATTCCCAACTATTATTTGCTAAAAGATAAAAAAAAATCATGGGTAAAAGTCTGTTTGAAGTGCATACGTTTGATCGTCGTAACAAACGTACAAAAGTGAGTTCTGCCAAAGTGGTTGAAGAAATGGGAGATGAAGAGATACGGAATTTAAAGCCGGATTTTTTCAAGAAAAATCCGGAGACGAGTCATCAGAAAATGATTAAATGCCTGGCCTGTACAACTATGATGGAGAGTCTTTTGTCCTGGACGCAGCATGTTGAGGGTGGGAAGCATCGTGTTAATGTGGAGGCTTTTAATAAAAATCGCACGGATCTTTGTACTCCACTCAAGGTGATTTCTATTCCTTGTTTCTGTGTTTTTTAATAAAATAAAATTGGTTCAATGATCTGATCCTATGAGGTGTAATTTTGATAATATGTAGCGCACTCAATAACAATTATATGTAATCCATTGTCATGAGTTTTCTATGACTTTTAAAGATATTAATTAACAAGAAATCATTTTTTTAACTAATGTTTTGTCACTCTCTTCAATTTTTTTCGCCTACATGGAAAAAATGAATATTGATTTCTCATTTAATCCCCCCAAAATTGTTCCTTTAGCAAGATACTTGGAAAGTAATTTAGGAATCGGACTAGGAAATTCTAGGAATGAGATAGTAAATAATTATAATTACTGTGAAATATTAGACATTTATTCTATATTTTAATATATCAAAAACATCAATTTTAAGCCAGTCTTAATACCCATACAATTCACTTTATTGTAAATACATTTGTACCAAGAATCACTAATTACATATACAGTAAAACATCGATGAAGTGCGATAATCAGTTGGACGTGATGAGGTCTTAGGCCTCAAATTATACATATATATATATATATATATATATAATCAAATCGGTATAAGGCGCAATCCGATACAACGCGGTCGAATTTTTCGGATCCCAACTAGCGCTGTATATCGATGTTTTTCTGTATATGGTAAGTATCATTAGTTCATGTACATAAATCATATATTTGTAAACATCTAGGTACTTTTGATGTAACACCCATCTAGGAAAAACAACTCCTTATATATTTATATATATGTATATATAAATATGAGACATCTCGTGCAGCTTCAAACACATGGGTCTCAAGTAGATAGAGTAGTGATAATTGGTTTTTATTTCTGTATCTCTAAAAGAATATTTGATTTCAACTCTTTTTATAGATTTTAGTGCGGTTCATATCGTCTTTTTGATCGTGAAAATCCAATTTTTATGAATACTTATTATTATAGATGAAGTTGTGCTGAGGTCAGTCTTATTGTAAACAACAATCAGTATAATTCCTTGAATAAAATGTCAAAGTACGATTTTCTTTTACTATTTAAAACTACTTATGCAAATCACTAAGAATAGTACATTTTAGTAACTTTAAGACCTTTAACAATTTTTCTTTACTACTAACAGCAAGAGTAAGGATTCATTTTATGAAAATTCAATATTTTAATCGGTCATTACAGTTTGTTCTCTCCTAAATAAGGAATATGTCATGTTAACCAATAATTTGATTGGTATATCTGTCAATATATTTATTTCTCTCCTAAAATATCCATACTTGTCAATATACAGATATTATGTTTTTTTTGCCTCCAATGCATTTAACTTAATGTTTAACTATAAGTGAAGTTTGGGGTTGTCAAGAGTAAACTACTGCGATCCCAAATTTATTTGTATAAATTTGATCAAGTATAAGCATAAATGACATATGTATTACTACCTCTGGGCAGTTCTGAATATTGACCAAAGTCATCCAAACATTCACTGATAATATACATTTTTTGTTTTCTGGAGATATTTATTTAAATGGGGGAATGCAAAAGAGTTCAGCGAGTAATAGTCCCTTATTACTCTCAATTTTGTCATCTATATATTGAGAATACGATTAGTTTTACTTTCTACTAGATAATGACCTTATTTTGATAAACAGGGAAAGGTATTGTACTATAGTAAGTATAGAGGATATCAAGAAAATTGACTTAGTGTTCAAACAATTAGCATGGGTAAAGTAATTTTAAAGGGTATAAGTTTATCTAATCTCATGCATAGGTATATTTATTGCAATAAATAAGCAGGTGCTACAGTGTGTACTAAAGATAAAAATTTCATATATTTTAGACATAGCTAAAAGTGGCACTTGTAACATAGAGTTAATGTTCTAAGGGGTGGTTGGCAGAGGGGTAATGGTCCTATTACGAAAAACATACACATGGATAGTAATGTATTGCTTTACCTATCATATACATCAGACCTATATGTCACTTTCTTCTCCCTTTTTCTAGCAAGAATATCAAATTCAACTCATGAATTTTAAGACTTTCCTATCGTTTTATTTACCCCGTTAAGGATTTATGTCTTTTCAATTCTAAGTCTGTAATGCACGGTACAATTTTTATTGAACTTCACGCAACTTCTACTAACTCTTTTTCTCTCAACTATATAGATTAAGGATATCGAATTTACATTGTAATTTATAATTAATCTTTCATAAGCAATCACAGTATGTTTAATATAATCATTTAATTAAATGAAGAGAAAAGAATATGTATATATATAATATTCATCGCAAATAAGAGTCTCGAATTGTCAAATTTAACTTATTAATTATTTGTACATATCATTATTAAATTAAAAGCTATCTGCATTTGTATTTTAATTATCATTTAGTATTTTTAAAAAAATGTAATATCTTAATTTCAATGATATTTATACATTCAAATACCTATTGAATTTTTTCTTGTATCGTTTGCTGTTCAAGATGATCATAATGTTTCCTTTGTCATTTTGTTTTAATATTGGATTTAATCCTCTGTTATGCACATTGAAGTTCATTTCCCCCTTTCATTGCTCTTTAGGTTATGCTCCTCGTATACAATCAATAATTTATGTCAAATTTGAATCTGATACATCGGAGTTGGGCATTTGACCGCATATTTAATTTGAGTTTTCCTGACATTTAAATACATAAGAGCAGAGACCAGGGAGTGTTGATGACAAAGAACTAACTAATCTACAAAGTTATTCTGTATACATACTATTATATAAAGGAATCAAGAGATTATTTGAGAAACAAAGTTAGTCAGAGATGGGACTCATCGAATTATTAAAACTATAGTTTTTTAGTCATTTTTTTGCAACACGGCGCTATAACGGAAGGAAACGAAAACAAATAGGTTACACACTTACTGAAGGGTGCTACTTTTCTAACGACATAATTCCCATTTCTGTTCATGAAATAGGGTTCCTTTATTGAAGTTATATTTCTTGTTAAATCATAAGGTAGAAGGATATAAAATGAGCCTGAAATTTGATATATTCATGGCAATAATGCCTAGAAAATGCAACTTGCTACTCATAAATTATTCATGTTGTTTCACTGTATTTTAATTCTTAGTATTTTGATATATGTATGTATGTTGTTACAGGAGCTTTTCGAGGAGTCTACTAATGTTTTTGGAATAGAAATGATAGTTGAATATCGCTGTCCCTCTGATCCCTATGGAAGACCTCCCTTCTATGAATGTAAATTAATTTCATGTCCCAAATCATCTGCATCTGCTTTTGCACTTCATAAGCACTTGTTGAGTGAGGAACATAAGGATAACTACTCCAAGGAAAAGTTGATTTATGAAGGGAATTCCGATTGGTCGAAAATGAGGATTGTGTGTGATAATGAGGAAAAGTATCGTAAACTTTCACTGGGCTATGATAAGGTAAGAGGAGTCTACTTCTTTTGTACATAGTTATGACTGTATTTTCACACGTGAATGCGCGTACATAGTATATATCAAACCATTAATAATAATAATAATAATAAATTTCCAATATCGGGAAAACGATCCTTAATAGTAATAATCATATTCCGAGTTCTCCCATTATTGAGTGATTTCACAAAGTGATCATTTAATAAAATATGTAATATATGAGAAACGTGCATCAGTACCTAATGTGTAATATATATTATTATTGATTGCTCAAAAATACGACTATTTGTATATACAGTCTTACATAGATATGTGTACCTACATTGAATGTTGGAATGTTCATTATTGATTCTCTGTCCACACAAACAAAAAAACGTGTCTCCATTAATAACTATAATTATCCTTCTTTATATAGTCATCTTATAGGTATGCTATGTAAGTAGGATAATAGCCATACTTCTTTACTTCTTTATAAAGAATGCCTAACATGTAGTATTGAGTTATCAGTCACACAGTAGAGAGTGGAAATTTGTCGGGATAAGGTTCTGATTGTTGAAAAAATAAAAGCATACATATGTTGGTAGCTTGGATTGTAATCCACTCAATAATTTAAAGAATATTACGCACTGTCTGAATTTAAAAAAAGAAAGGAAAAGTTTAAATGGTAACCCTGACAATTTGGTAATGTTTAGGAGGAGAGCAGCTTTAAACGCTGCTATAACGTTTTACTATATTAGTTACAAGAAGCTATTCCCTAATTCTTTCACACGGGAAGACATGGACTGTCCTTGAGAGGAAATTAACACAAATTCATAGTAGTCATAAGTTTCTAAGTTCACTCGATAAGGCATTTTATTGATTAATAAATCATTATTTTTTAAACGGTGTTTATTACTACATTACTTTGTGTTACACGTTTTCTCCTCAAGGATGAAGGAATAATGATAACAGCTACGGAAAATAAAAAAATATGTTCAATTTGCTAACCACTAAAAATTTCACATGCGAGTCAACGCTTAAGGTTTATATCTCTAATTATATTTATTTAAACAGGGGTTCATAAGTTAATTGCATGCCTTTTTATAGTACTTGATTAATTTTTCATATGAGTAGAGTTCTGAAAAATGGTTGTAAAAACCACGTCTGAGATGTCGTCATAACATATGTATATTGAAACCCTGAGAGACATAATGTCAGTTGAACTTCTGTCCACTCTTCAATAAGAGAGGGAATGAAAAAGCTGTTAGTATTTTGCTGTTTTATCCCAAAGCAACTTTTATTTAAGCCATATGAGAACGTTCCATTGAAAACGGAGAAAGAAAGAAGTCATCATTCACCTTAAAATATGTATTTTTGGCAGTTGTTGATTTTAATGGGTATGATTGATGCATTTTTATCTGATTTGATGTGTCAAATCTTATCTACTTAAGAAATGTGTTCTCTACAAGAATTAAGAAAAAATGACGACATCCTCAAAAAATAAACAAATACATAACTCTGCTTGCCAACTGAGACGATTTAGGATTGAAAAACGATCACTTGGATAACTCTTCATTCGCATTTATAGTTACCACATAAGGATCTGGAGCAAAACAGTCTCCAATATCTTGGATATTTTGAATATTCTGGTGGATAGAACGTAATTTACAAATCTGGGATAACAACGGCTATGATGTAACCCGCTGAACACAAACATAAGAGACTAGGGGAAAGATATATAAGAATTATTGGCTATCTCAACATCATTCATGCCCATATGATACATTTTGATATTACGTCATAAGTACATAATATATCTACCTCATTACCAGTTAGAATCACAACTGCTTTGTTAACCCATCACAATCTATTAACTGTATACTGTTGATATTGACGTATTGTAGATTTTTGAAATGAGGTTCGGTATCTGACCTCTTGATTTATAAAATCAAATTCGCCCACTATTGTGGATACAACGTCGATTTTGCAAATTAACTATTGTAGAGATTATAATACTTTCCACTTAATTATTTAGAACCTTGTCCGATCTAATCGCATACATGGTATATTATACTATAATTAAAATAATAATAACATAATACATTTAATATTGCTCAAATTTATGACAGGTCTCTTTATTAAAAGTCTAAATTTACTTTGTTCGTATACAAGGGATGAGAACCATTGCAGTAATAAATATTTACATTTTTTTTTTACAAGAATTTCAATATTGAAGGCTTGTATGAGTTATTTTTATTTGATTGATGTTGTTATTGTACTCATGGATCATAATTGAGTCTTTGTGGGTTTAGTTTAAGGCACAGTTACGGCTTAAGTCCACTAGCGTATAAATTTACTTACTATGTAAGTCGTTAATTTGCGGACATTTTCCATTATTAGTATTCTAAAAAAGTGTTTCTATTGCATGTAATGCAGGTATTCCTAATAATAAGTAAGAAATGGTTCAACATTAGTTGATAATTACAAGCTCTTAATTTCGGTCCTTTTTCCTTATGGGTCATTCCATATATTAAACCCATCACCTCAGATTTTGACCAATTTTAATTGAAATATTTATGTATACAAGATATGCAGAATTACAAAATTTAAGTGAGAAATTTCGAGTACTTCAAAAGTTATGAGGGCTTGAAGATGGGTCTAATTTACACTTTTTTCATTGTGTAGATTCCATATCGAATTTTGTAATAATACCTAATTAGTTGTATTTTTTTAAACTTAAAAATCAATCTTGTTAAAAATTGGAATGTACACCCATTTAAAATAGGTAAATTTATAATTGCATTGAAAACATTTGATTCACAACGGAAAAATACTTTTTTTAAAGTTTTAATGTCAAGACCCGGTGCAAGGAGTCACTAGAAACAAAATTGACCATCCTGCCCAAGCATGAAATAAGCATGAAATTTTCTGTGGATCATTTATATGTATTAAACTACTTGTACGTTCAAAAAAGCTTAAAATTGTATATTTTTTAAATGAGTATAACTCTTGATTCCAAAAGAGTTCCACTGACTTTTAAAGAAGTTGAAGTTTCTCGCTTAAATTTTGTAACTATGCATATCTTGTATATATAACCATTTCATCCAAATTTTGGTTGACATCTGAGGTGGTGGGTATCGAAACTTATTTTTTTCCCTTCCTTTATATAGAATCACCCGTACCCTATTTCAAGAAAAGGTTGCGAGATTCAATAAAGGCCTAAACATTGGACCCCGTGATATTTAAAATGATTATATAGACTCTTTTAAGTATTATGACGCATTCATTTATTTTAACGAAAAGTTGTATGATTTGTACGACATCACATAGGCGTTATCTATGTATCATATGCTTGTTAATGTGTCTACTTTACTCCTCAATTTCCTCTTATCTTTTGTTCCTACATCAAAGATACATTATTGTTTCTTTGTCATTCTGAAGGGTTATTAATACAGACCCTCATATAATTCTAATAACTATGACATTGTCCTAGCACAAGATTATCTCTTTGAAAGTAGTAAATGTTTTTTTGATGCTTAAAGGCTAAAATGACATGTAAGCACATTATAAGTACATAAATATTAAAAATGATTGTGTTTTAGTGTTGTTTAAATGTTGCTTCTTTTAAGACTTTTAAGTGTTTTTATCACCCCTCAGTTTTAATAATTTATTCAGATAATTACTTACACCAAGAGTAAAAAAGGAATTATGGGCTTAATTAATTAATTAAAGGGTTATAGATAGGTATGAGGCTTTTGTGGTGAAAAACTCAATTGGATGATTAGAATAGGAAAAGTGGTTGGTACTCTTGTTCTTTTTTTAAATTATGTTTATTCAACAATTTAAATTGAAAAATTTAAAGAATTCCTACCCACCTTTGTCATAAACTTATATTATATCAATATATAGTTATAACACTCCTAGCATTAAAGCTATTTTAAAGAATGATCTATATAGCAGGGATCAAATTGACCCCCCCCCCCCACGATAACTGATTTTACAAAATCTGAAGATAACAGGAGAATTAAATGTAAAAAGGATATCCTCCCTATAGTAGTAATATATTTTATCACATCAAAAACAGATAGTGTTAACAAGGGACTTGATTCAATAGTACCAACAGTCAGGCTCTCACCTTCTCCTCGCACATGAAATTTTGGTTCCTTGTAGTCGGTTGGATCTTTTAGATTTGCTCACCAGGAGGAGCCAGTTCTTTCAGCTTTCAAGCTTTACTCCATATGCTATCTTTACGTTTTAGAATTATGACAAATTTAGCACCGGTTTGGCTTGTGATTCGTATTTGAAAATATTTCAATGAATGGTCGTAACAAATTACAAAAATCCCTCGTAAGTTTCTTACTTGCGTGAAGAATGATTCTGCTGCACAAGGCCAAGTAATTTTTTAAAACTAATAGGCATATAAATTGAAATGACCTTGATTTTTTATAGAAAATATTTGAAGCGTGTTTTTTTATACATACAGGGATTCTCTCTTTATTCACATCGGCATCTAATTTTCTCTCTCACGCACAGATACTTTTCTTTTTTAAAAGTGATGTGAGCTGACTCAAGTCTGTCTGCGAACCAGTCCTGGTCCTTCCTATTACAAGACCTGGCCCTTTCGCGACTCATACATCACAACTCTAAACATATTTCTACTACTTAATAAATGATAGGTTTTTAGGTGAAGGGGATGACGTCATTGTCCCACCACACTCAATTCATTTTGTGTCTTTTTCCTTTCACTTTTTCAATGTAAGGTTGAGAGACGCAATGAAAATTGCTATGTACAGTACTCACAATTTATTATTTTGAGTAGTCTTATCAATTTGAATATATAGAGCGACTATTATTATTATTATATTATGTTAAATTACCTTAAGTCTCTTTGGTAAATTTATAAAAATAAATATATGTATGTAAATAAGAAGACTTTCAATTCTTAATTCCATTTTTCATGAGGAGATATTAAAATTCATTTTCATTCAGGTAAGAGTAGGATTTATTTTGCATTTAATCTTTTGGCAAAATAATGATTTGTAGTAACGAAATTTATTTGGTACATACTTTATCACTTTCCTTCATTTATTTCATACCCATCTATCCATATTGAATAGTAGTGAAACATTTATCAATACGTATATAAACACTTAAGTAAACGCATAATGAGAGGAAAAAAGGATGGAATGCATATTCATTTATATATCTATGTATAGTCAACATATTTGCATATAGTGAATCTTTTGACTTAATTGGAATCAGGTGCATTCTATAGGGATAAAAAAATCTATAAATTAATATAAAATGTTTCAATTACCTGGTTTCTTAATAAGAATATAGGTACCTACATAGGGGTTCTCAACTCCCCTTGCATTTGCAATAAACAAGGATAATTTTCTATTTGAAGAAGGAGGAATGTAAGAGGAGGAGTCAGAATATGTGCTCAAATGCTATTTGTGAACAGGGGTCACCACTCACAAAGTTTGAAAAGTACTCCTTTAGGGGTTTCAATTTACTTCCACGAATAGAATAATTTCTTCTGAATGTATCGAAACAAAATAATTAATTAACCATGGTTGGTTGTTGTGCATATTAATTGTAATCAGATTAGAGGTGCATCAAAATTGAGCTTATGGATTAATATATGACTTTGGAAAGATTTCTGTAGTTATTTTATTTATAATTTTAGTATGATGACAATGAAGAAGAGAATGGAGTAACAGGTATTTTGCAATTCATGTTTTATTATTAACATAACATGAAAAAAGTCAAGCTGTAGAGGGGAGAGAGAGCATGATATGCTTCATATGAAGTATTGATAATTTTATAGCAGCAAAACACCGGCTAAACTTGAAAGGCTGTATACCCATAAAGAAACTTAATCATTATCCTTCAAAATATTTAATCATACAGCTTAGAAGATTGGGTTATCTGTGGGAGTGCGTTCGATCCACATATCAAAGCAGTGATGAAGGATACATTCAAGGTTGAGTAGCAACAAAATAAACCGTTGAAGTTGAAAACTTTGTGGAACCATTTTGAAGCAACATAAAAACCTTCAAATCTAACATTGACAGAAACAAAAGTTGCATTGAATGTTCCTTACTTATTTTTTTCTTCAATATAAGTTATTTTGACCTCTAATGGTCTCCTTCAAGCCAATAGAGTCACTCAAAAATAATAACTTAACCTTCATTTTAGACGGCCAACGTTTATCATTTATTGAAAATTTGATATTCATAAATAGCTCATTTAAGAGCACCCCTGTTTTCACACATATCTTGTTCAATCTTGCTCAAAGTTAAAATGGTAAGTAAGGATGCTTAATCGAAATCAGACATAAAGTTAAGGCTCATAACACCTAAAAACTGTACATCTTAAAATGCACAGTTTATTAAATAATTGATATAAACTGAATCATATTGATACCCTCTCTTTATCAACTGACTATTCATCAGTGAGGAATCAATGAGTTGAACAAGATAAAAAGTATCCCTCTCTTATAATACTATAGAATTTTGCTAACCAAAATGTGATATTTTGATAAGCTGGCTTTGTTTTACTTATTATTTCCATCTCTTTTGCATAGTGTACATATACGACCATCTCCTAACTGTACATACATATTTATGTACATACACTCTTCCAACAACATTTTCTCCTCTTTCCACATACAAAGAAAAATAATATGAATAGCTCTTTCTTTAATTGTACATATTTATTTAATCCTTTCAAATACTTTTTTAATAAGCATAATATTTATGTCATGATGAATGCGCATGTCGTCAAGTCAACTGTGTCATTATTTTATGTACATATACATACATTTATGGTATGTATGTACATATATATTTATATGTATATAGTACATACGAACATGACTGGAATAGATTTGTTTTCTAATGCTAAGATATTTCTTTCAATATTCAGTTAGGTGCCTTTAATAAAAAGGTATGGTTTTTCGGCTTTTTTTAAAAGTGTATCAAGCTGGGAGTCCTTCTTTGTAGGCACATTGAACCATCCCTTATTCACGTTGACAATGATTATATTACATACAACATAGTTATACCTACGTACCTTGTATAATTGATATGTTTGTGATTCAATTTGTCTTTGTCCAAAGATCTCCCTCCATTGTAATTTATACATCAATGACAAATATTTCTTAACGTCTGACATTGTATATATAGATTGTATGCACTTATCTACTTACAGCAATTCTTCATTTAGTCCGGATTCCATCTCTCCGGGTTTTCATTTTATAATTCTTTTTAGTAATAAAATCAAAGGCCTAAAATAATAAAAGGACCATAGACTAAAGAATGGTTTCCTTCGGCAGTTTGACAGACTGTGGCAATCTTAAATTAACATGTCCTGGCCATGAATTCAACTGGGATAAAGGAGTAATATACATAATTATAATATTCTGTTTAGTTCGGATTGAAACCAATTATCCGGACTGTTCTACAGATTACTCGATTATAATTCAAATCAATAAATATTATTATTCAAAAACAAATGTGAAGTCATTCTTTGAACATTGTACATACCCCTTTTATCAGGTGTTGTCAATCTTGAACACACCTTCTCTCCTCAATCCATGTTTTGTTATCTTTCTCTATGACACAAATAATCTAAGAGCAGTTGATACAAATAATCCGATGAACTGAAATTCCGGATACTTGGACCTGTTGTTCTCTCTTTCTTTATATATATGTGAAGTTAGATAGTTGCTAATAACTCACATACCTGTGTTCATAATTAGTTCTTTTGTGTGTTGAATTTGGTGAGGCTAATGGTGATTGTTTTGTTAATTAAAAGTTATAGTTTTTTAAACTGAGTATATTTCTACTGATAATTACAAAGGTAATTGATGTGTGTACTCACACTTTTTGACCTTGATTTTGGTGCTTATTTAGGGTAACTTTACTAGTTAATAACCATGTTACGTATATGTATTATTCCGAATATGTATGTACATAGATACATAACCCTTTTGTGTTTATTTTTAAAAGTTTTTCCATGTTTTGTTTTTTTGTATTAGGCTCAATCCCTGGTCCCATTCAAATTATAAGGAATACTCATTAAAATCTCGACTTCAAAGTGTAACATGGAGAGAAATCAGTAGACTTTTCTCTCTCTCTATGCTTGGTTCATTTTCTTTCATTGTTCGGACTCCATAGCCGACTCTGAAAGAGATTTCTGCTCTATGAAAAAAAGTGTCTAATACTAACCAAGTATTAGGATGTTCACATGATGTATTATTTGAACGTCCCTGTAGTTTCAAACTTTGATCCTCAAGGATAGGTTGATAATTAATTATTATCCACTCCTCCATTTGTATAAACATTTGATAAGGATTTTTTTACTGACCTAGGATAAAGGATTAAAATGTAATTATTATTATTATCCTCGTCGTAGGGAGAGTTCCTGACGTCTCCATTCACGGACTTGGTGCTGGTTCACTTCTGAACGTCCTCCGTGTTATAGGGCGCATTGCCACCTGCATGGTCCACGGTTCTGAACCCAGAGTTGTCGTCCTTGATGAATGAGTACGTGTCGGAGGGGTTTGTTTCCCAGTATTTCTGGTTGAAGTCGTTCCTCTTCAATTCCACCCCCCCCCCCACCTTGATTTGATGAACACTTTGTTCCAAAAGTTGGTATCCCAGGGTCCTTTCCGATCTAGCAAGCTCGGGTTGAGTTTAATTTAGGTGGCCAATAGGTTCGAAAAGAACCCCTCCACGGTGGGGGTGGCAGTTATCTGCAGTCAGCTCCTGGCGGAAAAGAAAGGCACGTAGTATAGGATGTAGACCACGCTGAAGATCTCTTCCTCCTCCTCGTTAATGTACTGGACGGTGAAGTTCATGAGGAAGTTGTTCACCTTCATGTACCAGGTCATCGAGCTGAACTTCCTCATGGTGTTCAGGATTCTTTTGCAGTTCTTCAAGGCCACTGTGAGAGCCGTCACCATGGTTCACCCAATCTTTCTCAACCCCTTTGCCTCCACGATCCGGATGAACTTCGTGGTGTACTTCTGGGAGTCCATGACACCGAAGTCCTTGAAGTCGCTGGGGCTTAGATTCTTTAGGACTTCGAAGTTTAACTTGAAGACGATCTCTCTGAGCTCCTTCGAATTGTATTTGAACATGTCCAGCTTCTAAATGTAAGTGTAAGTGACAATATTAGAAAAAGAACCTTATGCCTGTGAACAACTTAAAGGTTTGAGTATTTCCTCATCGATTAAGTAGATATTAGCTACAATTATATAGCATAATATTCATTGTAGATATTCAATGTACAATTAATAGTCGTTATTTGTTGTACCTAAATACTTTCTTCGTGTGTGTCTGCATTTTTTAACTTGATCCATTCTATTTTTATTTGCGTGTCGACATTCATGCCGTTGATTTTACCTTCATGTGAATTAACCACTTCAATATTTGTACCTATATGTAATACATATACATATAATATAATGTATTTATGTTATTTTGTATTAAAACTTTTTTTTTTAAATCCCATAACTAATCCTTTGAATCTTTATAGGACCTGACAAATTCTACTATGTGCGTGTATTAGTATTACATTTAGTATGTGTTTTTACAGTTATAGTCAGGAATGATAATAATAAAAATAATAATAATCATAGTAAATATTATGAGTGCCTACATAAAAAAATAAAAAAAATCTTCTGGGTATTCTTATTAATTTCTTCTTCTTCGTAATGAAATATGATGGTTATTGATTACTGTGTTTTTATATGTATGTATACCTATATTTCAAGTATGATATATGTAGGATGATTTACGGATATTTGATCATATTAATCTGATTATTATTAATAAGTGATCGATGTATACATATATCCATTCATGCTTCTATATTTCTTTTATAGTATGAACTCTTTTGTTTCTTTTGGGACATTGTGCCTAGGTATGGATGTCATCAATATAACATATACATACATATATTGTACAAGACCATATAAAACTCTCTTGTATCTATGGGTTAACTCTACGTTGTGTTTTCTACGCATATATGTACGTATGTATGTATACTAGGTGACGTTTGTATTATTATAGTTGCAAATACAAACTCTTTGAAGGTCTTGTAGGGGGTTGAAACTCTGAGAGAGTTCAGGGACACATTACACCAAATCGTTTATCAAGTCATTTCTGACCGAGTTCCGGATCTCCGCGTTGGTCGAGTCATTTGTTATGAGTCGTAGTCGATTTTGGAGTCTTAAAGCTCGAGTTTAATTTGACTCCTACGGTTTTGAGCTTAGAGTCTGAAGTCACAGTTTAGTGGTACTTATGTACGACTTATGGGTTGCGAGTAAGAGTCACAACCTCCGTCATACACGTAAGTTGAACCAGAAGTCTCCTCTCCCTCCCCACAAAAAATATCAATAAAGCATAATTGAGTTACTAACATAAGGTAGTGATTGTTTTAAATATGCAGGACCTAGGATTTTAGGGAGTCTGGCCTGGAATGGTAATTTTTTAGGGGTTTGAGGCCCCGTATCCTTAGCCATTGCTCTTCTCGGGATAAGGGTGCCTTGAACAACAAAGCTCTATTATTATTTACGCCATATATCAAAGGGCATTTCAATCATAATCAAACTATTTATTTGCTTTATTTTCAACAATTGTAAGTCAACCTACTCAATTCAGGAAATAAATGAGTGGAGTTAATTCTTTGTTACCTATAACGTTACACATAACGTACAATTAATAAAATAGAGAGAGAGAGAGACAGAGAGATTTATAGCAGTGCTTCTTAAGTTTGTTTTTTTTTTTAATTCCGGGGCCCATTGAACACATTTGTTGATAATAAGAGATTTTGGCTTTCATATATAAAAGACTACAGTTTGAGAAACACTGAATATATGGTATCTATGTTGGTATAAATATAATAGCTGGTGTTTGAATAATCAATTGCACTACAGCAGACTTTCATAGGTATGTACATTATTCGTAGGTAATATCATCAAGAGATTTTAAGGCTAAGGAAACAAAGGTTTACAATACATATATGCTTATTGTGTTATTTCTCTCCTATCAATTTGCTAAGTATTTACATTTTTCTCTGCGTAATGATGCTCAAACCAACCACTCCCTAAAACCCCATAATACATATATACATACATACATAATTGTATTCAATTGTAATTCTATTTTTGAGTATTTTTTTTTTTTACATGGTACAATGTTAGTTGGTGTTACTCTTATAATGATGCTAATGATGATGATGATACAAACACACACACACACATATGTATATTAATTGTAAGTAAGTACCCACGATACACAGTGGCCCACAGAGGAGAACAAAGAGGAGCAATTAATAGTCAAAAGTAATAATCATACTTACATATTATTATGTATTCAATCTCTTGAGTAGTATTTGTGTATGCAGCATGGAGTAGTTCTTCTATTGTAGTAATAAGTTGTAGTGTTTTTATTCAGTTATTGATGAGGGGGGAGGGGGGTGTGAGAGGATATGAGGGGATCGGCTGCTGCGGGATTTATCGTGATTATAAGTCTTAATGATTGGTATTTTGATGATGAAGATGATGATGACGAAGGTTAAAATGATTTATTTTGATAAGGAGTGAAGGATATATATATATGTGTGATGGTTAAGTGTACATATAGGAGAGGAGGAGGAGGCAACTCATTCATCACATGGAGGAAAGGCTAATTACATACGTACATTCATATGTGTGTACGTATCCCCAATTATGGCTCCCATAATATGTATTATATATATATTTATATGGAAGGTTTCTAATAATATGTACATACATGGAAGCTAATAAATTAGGTGTCATGATTTATTTTGCTTTGTTTGATCATCATACACAATTTACGTGATCATTCCTGTTGCACTAAAATATGTATTTTATATTATATTATATAGTTGGAAAATATTTGAAATTTGTTTGTTTGTTTGTTTGTTTGGTCTCATTTTACTGTGTATGTAAATGCATTAGACTGGTTCATAAATTATTATTATTATTTGTGTGTGTGGAAATGTTGAGCACTCTCATAGGCCTAAAAACTTTCCCCTTACATTATAAATGAAAGATAATAATATTTAAAGAAATAAATGTCTTTCATATTTTTTTAAAAGACAATTTACTCATGTCATAAAATTTGTAAGAAATCCAATTAATAATATCTGCTCGCACTCATAATAAGATAATAATTGAGGAAGAAGGTAAAATTTGAAAGAAAACCTTTTTTCGAAATATTTCAAAAAAAATTCTGTTATCTTATTTTATCAAAATGTACATTTTTAGGTCTATGAGGGCTCAACACTTATATGCATATTACTGATGTACCTATATGTAGATGTATAGTAAATGTAGTTGCGTATTACATATATCAGTTGTTAATAATATATCAAAGTGTTGGTACATTTTTATTCATAATATGCGGATCTGACAAGGTCATAATTAATATCGAAGTCAAGAAGGGTTACAACTTATATTTAATACAACTCCTTTGCAAAATCCACGTTGACTTAGTCCATTATCCATATTCTTGCTCCAGATTTGATAATATATAAAATGTGATAAAAACAATATTATCTTAATATACCTACAAATGATTCAGCATACGAGCTTTTGGAATAAAAGTCTGCTTACTGACATTGTGTTGCCTTGATTTGTGTCACAATGATATTTTATATCTAGTGTATTTAACGATTAGTGTCCCGTGTTTTAGGTATAATAAAATATTTTTTGCGACATGTTTTTTAATGGACTCTATGTAAATAAATATACCTGCAATCGATTTTGTCTCCTCATGAGAGCATTTATATCTTGTTAGAAAGATACATATTTCATAATAATCGGCAAAACTACTTTGGCAACAGAGAGAGGTTGACTTTTGAGAGTTCATTTTCAAAAATGCTATCCGAATGATAAATGAGTTTAAAAACATTCAATTATTGATTGAGTATGATCTTAATCAGAAATATTATTTATTTCCTTAAAAGTAACTACACCAAAAACTTGTTACTCTCAGCTTACCTTCTTACTCAGCTCATCTCTCGCTGCATGGAAACCATCTAAATAAGAAAATAATTTAGTAAAACGCGGAGAACTTTTAAACTTGATCGTTCGATAGCAAATTGAATCAACTGTATATACATATTTACAATGTTCCAGACCTCTCAAAATCATTTTTAGAAAGCTTGTACCCTCTCAAATTTAAAGTTATGAGTTATGACTCAAATAAATATTGTAGTTTTATGGACCTTAATATGTTGAAAGCTCTCCCCACCTCATTTTTTGCGTGTACCAAATACAATTTGTACTCAACATACCGTATATGTATATATATATACCCATATTAAAATACTGACTCATTATAAAGTCGTCTCATAATAATAGTTGGTTACAAGGATTGCTACAGTCATTACCCAATTATGGGATCTAATGTAAAATTATTGTTGTCATGAAGGATTGATTATCATTTCTACTATAAGTGTTATGTAATATTTGGTCATACTAGGTAATCATAGAAAAAATATTAGATACTCTAATTCAAAATGGATAACTAAATCACATCTATATACATGCCTATTTGTGTTACCCATACTTTTTGACTGATGCTATTCTTACATTGACCATATATGTAAAATTATTATTGTTTAAGCCACTTTGAATTAGAATGGCCTTGGTTCAAAGTACTAGGCTATAATATGTTTCGGAATTTTGATGGAAAACCAATCATTTAGGTGGAGAAAATGCTTGGGAAAAGTTGTTCGACTTCAGAGACAATTTGAACTCGGATTTATTGGTCGAATACCGAATTGTTTGACTTGTGAGTTGTGAGAGTACTGAGTATAATTGTATGGCTTTAATTATAAGGCATGAGTTTAACATCTTCTGGTCCATGTATCCTTTAAATGAGAGAAAAAAAAACCGTCTCGACCCAGTTTGAAATTTTTTGAAGAGTGTCACATTTTAAAACTGGTTTAACTCATATCTTTACTTTATGCACCTTGATTGATTTGATATCATGATTAACCATGACAAGAATGGAAAGAACCCTTTCGGATTGTAGTATCCCGATTGAGTATATATATGTAATAACAATCATAGTTTGACTTTGAATATCTTTAAGTTTCATAATATCTTTTGAAATGGTTATAAATTCATCTATTTTATATGTTGTCCTATTTCTTATTAATGAGAAAGTAACGTTTAAGAGGCTTACGCTCGTAAGTATTAAAGGGGATATAATTATCCTAAAGAAACCTATTCTAGAGATTATATTCACAACCCGATCCATAAATCGGATTGGGCTTTTATACTTTCCCTATTTACGGTTCTTGGGGCTAAACATGGCTTAACTTAGTAAATGTTGGTAAATACTCTCAATATCCTGAATATTTAAAAAAAAAAAGGTGGCTATTCGAAAGGGAATAAGATCTTAATGCAAAAACCAGTTTTTAGATTCATTTTTTGATAAGCAACAACAATTGTAAACACTCTGGTGTAGTTCAATCCTGTGAGAGAGACCCCACATTAGTAAAACTCTGGATGACTTTTATTTGTTGTCACACAAGAACCTCAAGACCTGGTGGGATTCTGCTCTTACCAACCTTCACTGCATTTAGCATTTGTTCGATATTTGCAATGAAAAACTCAACTTTAAAAACCTCTAGGTGTAGAATTGGTATTGCAATGAGTCAGTCCGAAACGTTATAGGCTCTAAGAATCTCATCTTCACCATTTCAATGATGAAGTGAATTTTAAGACGGATATCTACAGCTCTGATTTACACTAGTGAGGAAAGCATTGGTCTCTAACAATTGACTCACATTTACTCATAAAGAGAAGATGTGAACTCATGATTATCACTGGGTTTGCTTGAGATAAATCAATAATGAGTTGATATTGAGCTCTTGTGATCCTGGCTTTTCATCAAGGCTTCACGGAATAATTTTTTTTGTGTTCCTCCCAGACCTATCCTTTTGTTGCCGAGGATTTCTTCTTAGCTCTCGAACATAGTAATAAATTATCCATTTTGATATCCCTCCGAACCTGAATTTGGTCGATAGATGTGATTCTGAATTCTTTCAAGAGCTCGTCCCTATAATTGATTGATACTGCCACTAAAAATCGTTGGGGTTATATACTCACCTTTTAATGTTTCTTGAGGCTGATTGGGCTTTACTTTTACTAACTAAAGCTTATATAGGTTATATGGGACTCAAGTAGTTAATTTGTTGGGCTGAACCGCTAGGTTGTTAAAAGTTTTGTTAGATTTGAGTAAGATAGTGACTCTAATGTGTTCGGATTTGGGTCAGGTTTGATTTTTGTGAACCAAATTGACGGATACAAACATATACAATAAAAGTTATGATAATATTTTCTATCATCTGCTTTATTCATATTATTAATTGATTGCATAATTCTTTATTTTCGATCTTCTCTGGAAATGAATTTTTAGGAAAAGGCACTTTGTTCTAATGTCAAATAGATTACGTGATGAAGTAATCAAATATTTACATCAAAAGTAGTCAACACAGATATATGCATGCATACAGATGTATTTTTGTCAATACATGTTACATACAATTTTATTTACGTAAGTTCTACGCATTGTTTGTGTATGTAAATATTCTGTACATTCTGTAGAAATATCCGTTAATTCCTAATTGAGTGGAGGACTATTCGATATTTGAAAAATGTTATTATTGTTTCTTCAGATTGATTATATAATTCATAATTTTAAATTTAGATAAGCAAAAAAAAATAGCAGTTTTGCCTTGCTCTAAGGCATTATTTCTTTCAATTTCAACAATCACATACTTTTCTTCAATATGCAATAATTAACTTTCTTACGTATTTCGATTTATGTATCATTTTTTATCTGACGAAATGACCCTATGTTTTTGATATTTGAACATTATCTGGCTTTTATCCTTTATTTAGTTGCAATCCAAGTGCACAAAATCAGGGGCATAACTATCTACTTTCCGAGTGTTATGATGACATATTACAGGTTTTTACACTTACCAGAAATGTTTATTTTTTGTTTTGTTTACATCTCTAATGATTATTTACACGAGGGGAAACAACTGTTCAAATGCGGATTTAAAATCATTATGAGTAAATATTACTTAATGTACGTAGTAATATGACTTTATTTTAGAGTATTTCATATTTATTTTCTTGGATGAATGATGTGTTGTAGTTAAGGATTCGTAAATGTTCAGAAGGAAATTTAAACGATCAATTTGACAAATTATTCTTTTTTAATGACTTTATATGTATGTTTGTATGTATAAAACAGTTTAAAATAATATTATTTTAACAACCCATTTGACAAAATAATATTCTTGATTTGATTTATTTCGTTACGAGATCCAGATTATTGCAAAGAATATTAAACACGAATTGAGGGAGCATATTTTCATAAGTAGTAATATTATAATAATTAATAATCGTAACTAGGTGTTACATATATTAATCACTTCAACACTCCTCAAAATGTATGTTTCCTTTATTGCTTATGTGTCCCTCTCCTTCTCCATAGTGGCACTTCTATGAATGCATACCCACTTGTTGTGCCGCAATGTATGGATAGACTCTCGCGTTTGCTATGTACCATATATGTGGTAATATAGTTGATATAAAAAAAGATATCGAGTTTTGATGATGGAGGGGGGGGGGTGAATGAAGGATTTTTGACAATGTAGTGAGGAGTGTAATGGATCGAAGGTGATGGAAGTAAAAAGGAATGAAGTTTATTATATTTAGATATATATATACATCCATACATCCATAATGTGTAGCTATATTACATAATTTTTTTCCTTATTTATTTAAAGAGACGAAGGATTTAATGTATCGTTTAAAGTGTTATTATCCCATCTCATTTCCCTCTCAGACTTATTTTCTCCTTTCTCGACGTGTTAAATGTGATGAGATAAAAAGGGAAAAGGAATATAAAATTACCCATTCGTATGCAAATTTTCTTCTTGTTCTCAAGTTTTCAGAGTGTTTTTTTTTCTTCTTCTTTCTTTTCTTAAGGTAATTAACACTTCTTATACATACATACATACATTTGTGCCTATAATGTGCCTTAAACCTGAGTACAAAACAAGTTTCTGACTTTGCCGCACCCCTGAAGTACCAAAGAGCTTTACTACGTTTTCACTATCTTACGTTTGTGTGTGCAGGATTTTCGTAGATGAAAGATCTTATCGTATAATTCCTATCATGAATTTATTATAATGAGGCACTCCTTGGTGGCTCCATCTTTACATTTAAATACTTTGGAAAAATATTTTACAGTTCTACATGTTATCCTTTATGTGACTCCTTACACAAAATCAATCATTTTGAACATAAATCTACGCTGAAAGAGAAAATATTCCCCATTGGTATTGATAGATATAAAGGCTCTCCCAATATTTTAACCATTTTTGTATCCTTTTTTTTTTAATCAATTGGTTGTAGGCTTTATTCATTGTCACACCAATCATATTAGAAAATATCGACCAACCCCATTTCCTTTGTCTAATTTTAATTCTATAAGTGCTCAAGGCTTGGTCCATAGCATCAATATATCCCATGTGATTGTTATATTGTTGAATATATGAGGGCTGAGGAATTTCTACATCTTTTTTGTTTGTTTCTGTCATATCCTTTAGTATTTTTAATTTTTGTCGTATCATGATCGGTGACTGCAGAGATATATAGTCTTGGGGTATTGATGAACACTTGTGATTCCTTATGTTTAACTTCCACATATATATAGTCATGAATAAAAAAAAAACTAAATTACCAGAAGTTATTCATGTCATTTAATTTTACTAAATTTACTATAACCCACTCTCTTCCTTTTTGGTTTTAGGTAATTTTAATATCTACCTATGCCATAAATCACATGTAGTACCGATTAAATTAGCTATGTAAATACATGCATACTGACAATGTAAGTAAAGTTCCACTTCAGAAACATCTCATGCGAATTCCTACATATGAATTCATTCTATTTTTTTGTTGTAAAATATTAGAAATTCAATAAAATGCTCATATGTCATGAACGATTGAGTTTGACTGACTAAATTTGACCACATATTTTTTTCTTATACGTAAGGGATTCCGTGCTAAAAATAATCTGTTAGTTTTTTATTGTGTAGTTAAGTTTTAGAACTTCTATAATAAATGTGGCAGACTAAACTTTGATCTATCAGCTTTGGTATAGAGTCTCAAATGTCTCAAAGTAACGAGAGTGCAGCCTTTAGCAAAATTTCACTTCTCCTTAATGTGCTTATGTATACTTCTATCAATTTTGATGGATTGAAATATACATATAATAGTTGTCATAAAGTAATTGGTGCATTGGAGTCAGGCTGATGCATGCTTCAGCAGCCAATTTAGGCCAGAAGAACTACCCAAACTCCTCTCCAACCTTCATCTATTTAAAAAAAGAAATGTTTCACTCTAATTGATCGTTTTCTGCCTTGACCAGGTCGGTTGGATGTTTGACCAGTCTTCTTGAACTTTTTTAAAATTATCCAAATCAATTTGAAGAGTATTAAAGAGGTCCTTTGCAATGAATAAATTGCTTTTTTCCTTTTTTTATGTATGTTTATAATAGCTTTTATTTCTATTACCATGACTCTAGACAATTTTTAACACCTCAAGCACAAAATGGACTTATTTAGGATCAAATCCAGCGTTAAACAAATGTATCATGTTTGGACTAACCTATTTAAAATTATTTTGAAATCATGTTGCTATAAGTATAGCAGACCCTGTATATATATATATATATATATATGTACAAAGGACTTTTTAGTTACGCGATTTGATCAAAGCTCTGACCACACAAATAACCTTTTTTTTTCTTCTTTTGACATATAGGCATTTAAAAAATGTTTAAGTATGTATATTTATGTACATACATACATACATACATGTTGCTACATAATTGGTCATTCTTTTCCTTTAATTACATATGAGACCATCATAACATATTATGTATATGTATGTATGTAAATATTTAACTAAACAAGTTTTGAGAATGGTATATGTATAATATAAATATTTTATACTTACCTTGTTGTCTGTCTGCCTTTTCTCCCTGTAATTAATAATATGTATATATATATACATATTTTCTCTTAAAATATGTATTTGACTGTGGTGATGTACGTTTTAAAGGAATGGCTGAGTGCAAAAAAAAAAAAAAAAAATATTTAGAGAAGAGTTTTTTTTTTTTTGTATTTGTGTATAGCGTTGACTGCGTATATAGAGGGCTGCAAAATGTTACTTTACATGCATTTGACTTATGATATTTATTTAAATATTTAATATTGTCATGTTTTGGAATGTGTTCTTCTTTTTAATCGGTTTATATGTTTTATATGTATATAATTTGGAGGGGGGGGGGGAAACACCAGGAGAAGATGTATCAAAACAGCATTTTTTAATAATCCCGTGGACGTAGAAGTCACTTGAACTCCTCACCTAGCCCCCTAAATAAACAATTTCCTGAAATTTTTGACTTCATAGCCAGCCTCATCTTCGGCATTCTAAGTTTTTAAGTCTGATTTTGACCACAAAATCAGTCTTGAAGGCCGACAAAGTATAACTTTTGGATCTAGTAATCTTTAATTTTACCTTGCCCCAGCCAGCCTCATGGGTCGTTTGGAATAACAGTCATGGAAAATTATATAATTTCCTGTATTTTTAAGTTAATAAACGTATTTCATATTTTAAATTGAACATTATAAGTGATAAAGATATAATATTTTTAGGGTGATATTTAAAAATAAAATAAATTCGAAGAACAAAAGTCTTCAATTTTGGTCGAAATATAAAATACTTCTAGTTGAGATTCTTGATTTCAAACATAATTTTAAGGACTTGAAAGGGCACCCATTTTTTTAAAACTCATCAGACATATTTTTAGCACTAGACGAATAAATTTTGGCAAAAAAATAAATAGAAATAAGATGAGACCTCTTGAGCCTGTCTAAAATGACCATTTTGACCCTGTTTTGTAGCTGGAGATGTGTCAATATAAAGAACAAGTCCAAATCGGATGCAAAACCAACCCATGGATCAAACTTTTTCAATGACGTCCTCATCAAAAAAAGTCAATCAGGGATGTCATCATCATCAGTCCATAAATTTGTAATGTTTACAAGAATAAAACTAAATTTTAATCAAGAATAATCACAAACCATTCTTGTACATCAAATATACTTAAAGATATATAGAACGAATTCAATTTGTAAGCTAAAGGAGGGTTGAAGGATCTTTAAAATTTGGGGTCTTTTTAAAGACTCATAAGAAGGACAAGACAAGACCAATTTAAAGTCCTATATAAAAGACCAATAGAACCCTATTCTTAACTTGTGTTGTGGTTGAGTGCAAATTAGCAGCTGTTGGTAATCTGTGAATACAATTCCCTTATTAGTTAATGAAGGATAGCCCAAACATTGCAGAGAATGACGACCGACATTGGCTAAAATAATTTATTTCCTTCTTAGAGAAGGAAAGGTAAGGTAAAGAGATACTTTGAAGATTATTTCTATGTGTTTGATGTATACATATGTAATCTCTTATAGGATTTAGCTCAAAAAATGATCAAAAAGAATCTAGTTAATTAGCTGAGGAGAAAATAAGGTGTTCTTATTTTATGTACTAAGAAACGTAACCATCACATAGATATCATATCATATTATCGTCATATTTATGCATAATAATGACTATTATGATGATGTATGTATTTCCATATTCCATATAGTATGTGGTGTACCTACCCATGTATGTATGTACTCAAATCACTCCTTTTCTTCAACGACGATTATTCATTTTTGGCAGGTTCTTCTTCCTTTTTTTCTTATTGACATTTCTTTTTTTTCTTCCCTCAGAGAGAGAGAGAGAGAGAGAGAGAAAAGAAAAAAAGATGAAAAAAGGAAATGTCCTCTTTATGGCTCACGTCATTTAGGTATTATTAGAGTCTCTTTTTATTATTGTTATTATTATTATTATTACGAC
Source organism: Lepeophtheirus nordmannii (assembly GCA_963680855.1). Lineage (NCBI taxonomy): Eukaryota > Metazoa > Arthropoda > Copepoda > Siphonostomatoida > Caligidae > Lepeophtheirus > Lepeophtheirus nordmannii. The sequence goes on along the minus strand of OY804525.1, from coordinate 2,857,811 downwards.
TAACCATTTATCACCACCCCTTTCTTCTTCCTCTTCTATATATATATATATGCTTTTATTATTCCTACGTCTTGACTTAGTACACAAAATATTACATATATGCATGTATGTATACATATATATGAATGCTATAAAATTGAATAGAGAGAGAGAGAAAATAATCATTTTCATCAGGAGTCTCTCTTAATCATACATATTATTATTATTACATTCATCTGTGATATTCTCCCTAATTTCTTTTTAATAATGAAAGCTCCAACTATGTAGATATATATATATATATATATATATATATATATATATATATATAATATGTATTATTAGATGACAACGTCAAAATACGGCATTTATCCATGCCCTTAATACACCATCTTTTAAATTTATCTATATTTAAACTAGGTAAAACTTGATACTAATTCTAGGAGTTTGTGTAATAAATATCACAAAACCTCAACATAATTCTAATTCATTAAACATATTTATCTAAATTATATCAAATCGTTAGTATTTTTTTAAATAAGATTTTTTTAGTATGTATTCCTTTTTATTTATTTGAGATTTATAATTTTTCTTTCATTTACTACAAAAATTATTTATCTGTAGCCTCAAAAATGAAGAAAATATTCAGCTCTAAAGAAATGAATCATTTTTTTTTTTAATTTTTCTGCATTCAATATCAATTTTCTCAAAGTTAAAAAGAGGTACAGAGATGAAAATTGCAAGATATTTGTCTATAATAAACTTTAAAATTTTTATAAAGCAATTTGCTTCCTTATTTTAGTTTGCATTGATGTTATCAGACGAAAGTTACAATGTAGTAAAAATGATTTTGTAGGCACAAAAATAAACTTTTTGAGCTAAATTCTCGATTTTTTTTTAGCATAAAAGGGATCATAAACACAACATTCAATCTCGTGTTTAAAAAAAAAGTTGAAATTGTGTCAATTAGTGTTATGACATCCGGATGGATTGACATCAATTATATCTAGGTTATAATTTTGTACTATAAAACAAATTCCCTACACCTTCTGAATATTCAAAAAGAAAATAAGTTTCCTGTACATAGTGTGACTTGCTTTGCCTTTTTAAGAAACGCTTTTTGAACGGTCTTCAAGTTCAGAAAATGCATGAAGAATTGGGTGTGTGTATGTGTCTCTATAACTAATTTAATTATTTATATTCACTATTTTCAAGTGGGAATTTCCGCTTTGTTTATTGTTTTATTATGTTATCACTCATCAGATGACAAATATGTATAATTAATGCATACATAGGTACCGTAACATAGATAAAAAAAAAGTTAATTCTAAATGAAAAACCTGGATATATCCGGAATGATATCTGCATAGAATGATGACATTTGTACACTTTTCCAATCGTGTCACTCGAGTAGGTAAATAATAAAATACAGTTGTGGGAAAATGGAAAAGATTTTTCTACAGAGATATATAAACCGGAGTACATATATGCACTTTGATACATCATCGAAGTATGTCTCTTTCTCTCTCTAAATAACAATGCTTAATTTCTGGGATTGTATCGGACCAATAGTGCTACGGGTTGGTTTTGTGCCACGTTTCGTTATTTTTCCTTGAAAAAGACCCCTTTTCAAGTCATCATTTCAGGCTTAGATATTGTGACAGTGTTGTCTTAATATCATTGTTTGTTTTTTACTCGTTCTGGGATTCAAAATCATTATTAGTATTTAAATATATTTCAACTAAAAAAATTAAGCGAAAATGTCGATAGGGGCACAATTCATATGCAAGGAGTCTGTATGATTTTTCTGTTATTATTATTATTATTCTTTTAGCTCATAAATTTGTTGACTTTTTTTTTCTAATGAAATACAATTTTCATTCTTATGTTTTGTGTGTGTGTGCGTGTTACTTCATTGACGCTACCAAGTAGTATTTTTGTGATGCAATGCCATTTACAAACCGTTTTCAATATCAATTTAGTATAGTACCCTTTTCAATGGGTCAGTAGAACAAAGAACACTCAATTAGAGTAGAGTGATATTTCATTTGACCCATTTGAATTTGTTTAGTAACCCTTTTAGTATCTTTTTCCAACAAGATAAAATTTGTCATGTATCTTTGATAATTTAGGGTTAATTAAAGTGTTTAATTGAAGTATGGTCCGTCAGTTGAGAAAATACGTAGTTAGTTTACTATTGAGGATCATTTGGGATCATTTTTATTTCTGTTTGTAAAAAAGGAAATATTACAAAAAATACTGAAGGATTGAAGTGTTTTGTAGATAAATTCTGCTCAGTGCTCCCCAGATTGACCCATGTGATGTGATTTTTCCAAAAGCCATCTGGCAGAATTGATATGTACCAGTTTTGAAAAGGTTTTTTCAAGCGATGGAAGATTCCCTTACTTTTATTTGTATGGATGGTTGTAACATATTTATTAGTTGGAAGCTTTAATTGTACGAACGATTGGTAGAGTCATAATCAGAGGGTTTTCTTTTGTTGTTTCCCCCTTTGAGTTTTTTTTTTTTTTTTTATATATTATTATTTACTTAGATTGTTTGTTTCTTGATTCTTGTTATTTATTTCTTTAATTGATTGAGAGAAAAGTCTTCTTTTTTTCCTACTACATACATATTACAGCACACAAAGCCAAAACAAAACAAAATAATAATAATAAAAAAAAAACGAACAAAACTTTTCCACATTCTCACTCTTTAATTCCAACGTATATTACATATATATATATATACATAAGTATGTGTACCACAAAAGAACGTGAAGAAAATAACTTTGTAATTACTGTAAGACATCTTTGATCACTTAATAGAATGTGTATGCATTTCAATTTCATTCCATATCCATCCACTTCGGAGAGGATGTTCTTATTCCACTTGAATGTAATTTTAAATGATTTTTTGAATTTTTCCACAGTTTTTCATATTTATCAGGTTTTTTTTTAATTCCTCTGGACAACAGTCAAAAATCCTAAGGACTATAAGTACAAAAAAGGTTAATTAGTTTTGCACACTGATTTCAAATCTGTAATTATTAAAGTTTTAGAGAAATCGGACCCTACGTTTTGAGCTAATTTGTCCCATTTTCCAACTTCAACTTCAATTTAAGCCTAGAAAGATACTCATTTTGTGCATTAAAAAATAATGATTCCCTTGTGTATTTAATGCAGATTCCATTTCCAGTCTTTGTTTTGAACTATGGGGGATTTTAAGGGTGGGAGTAGGCCCAAAAACATTTTGGCCGACTTTTAAGCCTACTAATCTATATACATATCTGAGTAAGGCTCATATTAGTTGACTTGATAAAAACTATTTTGATGACCTCTTTAGACCTTTATCTCTTTACTACGTCCCATATCCTTGTCTTTGCGTTCCACGGTGTTATCCCACTAACAACACAGTTAAAAATGTACGGTTTTTTTGTTAGCTCTTGATTAGTTATACTACATATTCTTGTGGCCCCTTTGTTATACGTGCTCTTTACCTTGATTTATTCAACTCAAATTACCTAAATCTTCTTATGCTGTGAATACTCTCTACTATTTATGAGTTAATAAAGAATGGTAGTCCAATTACAGTTAGAGAGAATGACGAAACACTTAAAATTTGTGGATTTTTTAAAACTTTTTTTACTTCTTTTTGAAGGTTTTTGTCTATATATTGGTGCTCTGCGCATTAATTGGCCAAGTAGGAATTAAGTCATGTTTGTCTTTAAAGAATTTCCTATAAATATCAAGTCCATGGTTTTGTCTACACAATGGTTTTATTCCACTAATATCAAAATATAAACTGTTTTTTTTTCTACGTCCGTCAGCTGTTTATTTATTTACTACTCTTAGTGTATTCGTGGGCTGTACATCAAATTAGCTCTGTGTCATTTTCCACTTTCAAAAAGAGGAAGAAGAGGTATCAATCAGTGTGTAAACTATTTTTTGGATGAAAAGTTTGGAGCTACGATAAACGATCTCAATGTGTTTATGAGTTTTAAATCTGGCAAATGATGACTACTTTGTATGTTGTTTCAAGTATGTACATACGTACTAAGAAACTAATGTTCATACGACTATAATAAGTGAAAATATATTCCCTTGTTTGATCCTTTGGTCAATTCCATTCATTCCTCTATCCAATTTAAAAAACGTAGCAATTCCCTTGAATTTCTCTATCTATCTATAACTATGATTAGTGTTGATAGATATATTATGTATTTACTATGTTATAATATCCTATGTAATAAATACAGACATAGTCTCATCCACACAAACATACTTACCATTTTGATAACTTTCTCTGTCTCATTAAGAAAATTGTATGTATGTACATACATATATATTTTATGTTTCAATATATTTTAACAATTAAATAATGGAATCCATCAAGACGAAGAACTAAAATATACATACACATACATATTTTGTAGTCAAGTACATATTTATGGCCATGAGTATGTATGTACATACATCTTTGGGAAAAGGACATATTTCGGTGATTGCATGAGGAGTTGTTAGCATGAACTGTCCTGTCTCAAATACTTTTCCAAGTGGGAGGTAGGAGGAGAGTCTCTTTGTTCTATCCAAGTTAATTTATAATATATTTATACATACATTTAATTTGCATTGATAATGCTGTAGATGTCACAACACATCTCATCTCATATGATCAAAATGCAAGGATTTGCACTCATCAAGAACAAGGTTTCATGTACATACATATCTATGTACTATGACGCAACACGAGATATTTAAGCTATAATAATATATACTGTTGTTTGTCTCCTGAACTAAATACATTTATCAAAATGGATACAATTTATTTATGTACATACTACAAGAGATGTTTAATTCTTTTGCCTCTACACCTGGAGATGTCTATATTTGGAAAATGTGCCTCAATGATAAAAATATGTAATCCTTTTGATTTATTCTACTTTTAAATGATTCTACTACTACGACCGACTCCTTGATGTGCTGATAGAAAGGGGAAAGATGAGATTCAAACTAAGGGTATTAGTAGGGGTAATGAATGTAGCATCAAAGGAGGATATTTACATCTCATTATGTTGGGTATCAGCATATACATTGATGAAGAAGGGATGCGTCATCCAATTTATAGTCTTCTTCTTTTTTTTTCTTTTTCTTTTTTATTGGACAAATTCATCATTAATTAAGGTGGTAAATATTACCTCATAGTTATATGATGGGATTTGTTCCTTTCTCTTCATGCTCTGATTATATCATTAGGTTAGCCTGTGCTTCACTTGCAGATAAGCCCGTCCTCCATGGAGTGAGTGCATGGGATATGAGGGGAGCATTTTTAGAATTGAAAAATATGTTTCCATCATGTGAGGATATACCTAGTGTAGAAATGTAAAAAAAAAGAGGATATTCAGTTTAGAACATGAGTTTATTTGAAATTTTATCTTATATATATATATAATGTATAACATAGAAAAAAGTTCAATTCTGTTTTTTATACATATGTATTAATTTGCCATTACTAAGGTACTTTCACAAGCATGAGGCCCCTTCTATAACTAGGATTTGCATATTTTTTTAAAACCAAATATTGATATGTGTGTGTGTGTTCTTTTGACCTGGTCTCTTTACTGAAAATGACACATTTCAAAATATTTGCCTTAAATATACATATATACATTCTTATGTAACATGAACAGTAAACCAAACATATTCGAATTCTTGTCATACCAGAACTCACCACAACATTTATTCAATTTATGGTCACTGCGACCATCAAGTGCAGTGCATGTTGTGTTTTGGTATGAACCAACTGCTCTTGATATACATGATTGCGGCATTTTGTCTTTTTAAAAAAAAGGTACATCCCTTTCCTAGAGGGAGCAACAAGCACTGTGATAATAAAATAAAAAGAGAAACGAGAGAAACTAGGGAGAAGGGAAAATATGTCCAGATATTCGCATCCACGCTTCCGATTCTGTCTCGGAAAGGAATAGAATGTAACCAGTGCCTTTAGATATTTCCTTGGATTCACAATCCGAAAGTTCCTCTCTCCGCATTCTAACCCAAGGCAGAGGATTTTCTGGAGTCTCCGAGTCCGAGGGGCTCCACCACCTCATTGTGTTGGAAGATTCGTTCTTCTCTCCTATTTGAAGGATATTTCTCTCTCTCTAATTTATCTTTCGAGGGTGTGCCATTTGTAGGTCCAAATTAATGGGACCTTTCAGCCTCAGTAGAGTGAGTGCTTACAATTCTAGGCATAATTATAACAACTATTTTCGTGTTATAGTCGTAGAAAAAAAAGAGAGAGAGCGATGTAATAGAAAATATGTAATTTAGAAAACCTATTCGAGAGAATCAGTTCCTTGCCAATATTCCATCAGGCTCTAAATAAGTGGATACAAGAAGATACAAATAAATGTATGTACGTTAATGTGTTTTTAGCTTCTTTTTTGTTTATGAGTGTTTTCCATATATTTGATTTATACAAATGTATGTTACTCAAATCCATATTATATATATATTAGATTGTAAATAGAAGATTCCGTTCTTAAAAAGCTTGTAGATGTTCCTTGAACTCCTAACTTGGCAGTATACATGATATATATATAATACTATACTTTGTATTTGGATGAAGAATAAGTATAGAAAAATGCTTTCCATCTTTTTACTGATGAAACAAAATTACTATTTTTGATCATATAAAATTATAACTAAAAAACTACATACCATTATTTATATATATATAAATAAGTATTTTATTTTATTAAAAAAACATGTCCTTTCCATTTATTTTATACTGTTTTTCTATTATTTTTCTATTTTTTTTTTGGGCATTTGACCTTTAAGGACTAAGAAATAATTCCTCATCGTGTAATGTCCATATCTATACTTTTCTATAGGACCAAATTATTTTTTGAGTATCATTTGATATTTTTATGTTTTTTTACTAATTTTTATACTTATGTATTACATTGAGTTTACCTTTTTTGGGGTTTTGTCTTTAGATACTCATAAAAAAATGCTTCAAAAATTATTATACTACTTATGAAACAAAGTTTAAACTTTTTGTTTTGTATCTGAGTTGTGATGGTCTATTCATGATTGCTTTATGCAACTTTTTTTTATTTGAAGAAGATAAAGAAATAATTTTATACAGTCTGTCCGGGGATGCCGAAGTGGAATACTCGGCGTGTCGGAGATCAAAACACCGTGTTGCGGGTATGCTCTAAGACCAGGTCTGATTATAACTTATTCCGGATCCACTAACTACTGTTTTCGTATCATATTTTATGAGTCTTATTATGTAGCTTTAGATAAAGTGAAGTTGTGTGTTTTTTCACTACAAGCCCAAGTCGAGTTTAAAGTCATAGTTTAGTGAGATCCTAGTGCAACTTCTGCCCCAGTCAGTCCCCTGTTCGTATTCATCTTCATCAATACATATTGTGATATCCATTCACGATCAAATATATAATAAAATTCATAATTAGATAATGATATGTACTCTAATGATGTTTGGTGTTGTCTTTAACCTCGAGTATTTCTTATTCAAATCAGGGATATTTTAACTTCGAGACTCAAGTTGCAGTTGAATATGTAAGGCTCAAATAAGTTTAATATTCATTCAATTGAGTTCGAGTTTCTAGATCTGCTCATGACTTGCTCTAGAATTTGAGACTCATGTTTGTATGAGTGTCTCCATGGATCCACTTGTTTTGATGGAATATATTTTCTACTCGAATTATACATATTTTTAAATATTGTGACATGATCAGTTATACCATACGGTCACTTATACAAAATTTTAGCTATAACTTCTTTAAAGTTGTGCATGTTTTTGTCATTACCCTGGTGATCGAGGCTTATAGGTACCTATATTTCTCTATTATTATTTTTTTTTAGAGGGGGGGGGGGAAGTATAATTAATTAAAAGTTATTATCATCTAAAGCCATGTCAGTTAGTTAGGGATTTTTTTACGTCTCTGTAATTTAATTTGCATATATACATATATTATTTATTATGTGCATGCATAATTATGCATGAAACATACATATAGGTTGGAGCACAATATGTCTGTCTGCGTATGGTCTGTTGTCTGTACAAAATGATGGTATTTTGTACAGATTGTAACCATAAATTAATGAGATGGAACATTTTAAAATGAAGAATTTACAGATGTGCTAGTATTGGAAAATATTTAACAAATGAAGTAAAAAAACATTTTTTTTATAAAAAAGCAATGAAAATGCGAATTTTACCTTTAATTTTCTTAACTATAATAAACAAATACTCTACAACAACATACATAATAATACAAATGCGCCGAAAATGAATTAACGAATCATTGTGAAAATGAACTGAGGTGAAAAATGGATTTAATTGTTTAAAGAAGCTTTATAGATTTTTTTTTCCTTCTTTTTGTTTTATGATTATTTGTTCGCATAGGTCAGTTAATTGTTGCACAGATTATTATACCACATGTATAATTATAATTTATAACTCCATAGTTGAATGACTCGTAAATAAATGTGCATTTAAAATATATGTAATTTTAATAAATCAAAATTATATTAATAGTTATTGATTAAAAAGACGACTGCTGTTATAATAACTAATTAAATACTACGTACATAGACTTTGAAATTGCAACTTGAGCAATCTGCTTGGATTACACGTTACAACTTGGTAGACACAATGAAAAATTTGATTCCTCTTACGAGACTTTTTAATAATTATCCTCATTTGCTTTTAATACAATCAAAATGGTGTTTACTATGTATTCAACCTTGAAATTTAAATAATTAGGATAGTACTAGAAGGAAGGAGGGGGGGGGGTGTCATGTCTTATGTACAAAAAAAATCACGTATACATGACCTTTTGACACATACCAGGAAATGAATCCCTATAAATATCCTTCATTTTTTTAAATCAAAGAACATATTACAACATGTAGTGTATCTACTAGTTTTTTTATATGTAATTTATATAGTTTGGCTCTGTGGGCCACATTCACAGGGTTTTTTAACTTAATATATGCTACTTTATTATTATACAATTAGTTTCGAATATAAATAAAGATTTGTTGTTTATGTAGTTGTTTTGAATTGGTTGAAATGTGTAGGATAACTCTTCTTTTTTTTTTTAAATGACACGACATTGTATAAAGTAGTGATGTGGCTCTTGAGTTGTTCATTCTTGAACACAATCCTTAAAAGTCATTGTTTTTTTATCAAAATCTAGACTAAAGTAACTAAATAAACTGCATTATTACGAGAATTGACATACATAAACAATTTGTACCTCTCACTTTTGAAACGTTGCCGACCCCTGTTGTTTTGATACTAAAAAGTTTTAATTTTTTAAAGATCTTTCAAGTTCCATATTTAATCAAAATATGTAGTAATTAATGTGTTGATAATTATGGATCTGTCTTTTTTTTTATCTTTATCAAATCCAGTTTTGAAGCATTTTTGATTGTTTAAGTAATTTATAATATAGGTTTTAGAGTTAGATAAAAATCCGGGTCTCACATATGTTTATACTAATTTCCATTGAATCTAAATATTGATTTTATTTCAAAAATAATTGTTTATTTTATGTGTAAAATTATTTAATCCCGGAAAAAGATGAGTTTCAAAGTTAAAAAAAGAAAAGAAGTTTCGGTTCGGTGATTACTAAAAAATTGGTTGGTTTATGTTTTTTTTTTTTTTTTTGGGATTATTCATTTGATAGCATGAGTAATTTCATTATTCCCGAGTATTTGCTTCTTAAGGATCGTTTAGTTCAAATGTTGATTATGATTTCAAATTTTATTATGGTCAAAATATTTCGAGGTTAAGTGGTTGATATTTTTATAACTCTGTGATAATGATGTTACTATTAATATTATAAAAAAAGGGGAAGTAAATGAATAAAAATGTAAAAAATAGGGAAATGATACAATTTTTCTATTCTCGGTGTTACTTTCCTATTATCTTTAAACCTTTCCTCCAAAAAGAGAAAATAAAAAAGTCCGAAATTAACTGGTAAATATACATTAAAATCGCCAATTCTTTTTTTCTATGAACAATTCTTCATTTAATAGCAGGCTCACAGCTTAACGTCAGGTGATTTTTGTGTAACCCATAAACGTTCAATACACTTTCAAAGGAGCAAAAGAAGTAATCTTCACCAACTTATTAAAAAGTACATAGAAATAATGGTTTTTTAAAGATACCATTGTGCTATTAGCGTGTTAATTTTTTCCTCAATTAGCTTGTGTAATATATATGCATATAAGAAAGAAATAAAGAAAGAAAGAAACAAGCCTAATCATGCCTTAGTTTCTTTCTTACTTTAAGGAAGAGTGTTCGTATACGTGCTTGAAGGGACATAGATAATAAAACATTGGCAGGTGACGACACGTATTTGACATTTATTTCCAATTTTGAGTTGTATGTTTATTCATGGATAAATGACACATCATCTCCTCTTCAAACCTCCCCTTTGATGTTGATGAATGGTTCATTATGTACATTTGATGGATCTTTGTTTCATTCACGGTATATCCCTTCTAATGAAGTACATAATAATAGAATTGAAGAGATGGAAAATATATTTCCTTGGATGTATTTCGTTAGTTCCTTTATGAGTGATTATAAGCCTATCATATCATGATGGGTAGACTCATACATGTAGAATGTTAGAAATCCTTCATTTTTTTCTGCATGTCATGAATTGAAATTAAATGTACATATAAGTATATTCCTTAATATGATTGTAGAAATAAAGCATAGTTATAAGTCGCAAGTCAACATAAAACAGGCTTCGATGAGCAAACTTGGGGAAAATAAGAAAGGATTTCTCCTTTTTTAGCTATTTTTCTCTCAGAAAAAATGATCATGAGATTCCATTTAAAGGTAATAATGGATCCATGTATCCGCAATGTATTATTAATCAAGTTCTTTAAATTTATGATTTAAAGAATCAGAGTTATTTGTATGAGGCTTCTCATCTAGAATTGTATACCTACATAGATTGTGCTTATTTAAGTCAAAGGCAACCAACCTAATTCTATGTTTATTAAGGATAATGGAATTTCAGGCACACCTAACTTCTTCATAAATCAGTTAGTTAAAAGAGGAATATTACATACTATACCAAAACTTTTTTTTCCCCTTAAATCATCCATGTAATTTTGAATTTAACTTTCAAATCATGTCATAAAAGGGCACTTCGACTTCACTAATTATAATAAAATAATGGGTTAAACACGATTAAAAGGGGAAGAATTTAATCAATCATTTCAGAATCTTGATGGGTTTTCACGAAAAAAAATTCCAATTTGCTTATATTCATATATTTGTTGACATTTTATATGGCATATCCAAAGCTATCAAAAAAAGTAGCAAAATGTGCTAGCTTGAATATATTTCCTTGGCTACGAAGCAACTTTTTCCTTAACAAGATGTCGCTTTTGAACTTTATATATTTATATTCAAGACGAGCTTTTTTGTTCACTCGCAACCTCGACTCACAAAAGGAAAAGGGAAAATTAGGAAAAACAACTGGTAGCTGCTACCCTTCTGTATTTTCTTTTTTGCCAACTCTTTAATATTGGGCAGAGTTATTATTTAGATATACTAGTCATTGATAAATTCTTCCAATATACAAATCAATCGTTAGTTCTTGTACAATAGTCAAAGCTTAACAAAGAGTGCGCAATCCTTGATTTAATATACCCTTTTTGAGTTCATAACACATAGCTGCTTTAAGTCAGAAGAGCCAACTGATGAAAATCAGCTGAAGGGAGAATACAGTGTATTTTTGTTTATCCCAAAAAGCTCGTCGTGATTGTAGGTACATTCATGGGTGTCGTGTTGTTAGTTATCCTAGCATATTAAAAGGTCAACTCTCGAACAACTGAATATAAAGGAAAAATTGATCAGGTAGTCGACGTTTTGCCACTTTTTTCATAATTAAGATAATTTATCTGTGATATGAAAAGGATGGAATACCTACATAGCTACATATATATGTTGTTATTGTCAATTTGGGTTTGTGGTGCTGCCCCCATTTCAATTCTACCTACTGCAATACTGTAACAAAAATACTTTATCCATTTTATTTTCAAAAGTAGATGTCGAACTTAATGCGATCATCCATCTCGTTTACGAACCTTTAATCATTTCTTTAAGGTTCTTTAAGTATGTTGTACATACGTAGTAGGTGTAAATTTTATATGAACAGTTTATTGTGATGTGTCGTCTGTGATTTTTGTTTTGTATGTATGTTTATACTTTGTGTATTGAGGATGTCGCACATCTAATCAATAATTGTAAGACCATAATTGTTATTGATTGAATGGATTCCTCCTTACATAACATACATACATACTCTGTTGAATCTCCAATCACTCTTCCTTTCTTTAAATTTGATGAGTTACATAAAATAGTACACTCTAGGTACAATAATTTTCTCAAATCTCCTTTGTAATTGGTTTGATTAGATCCTGCCACGTACGTTCATTTTGTTGAAGTAGAGTCATAATGACTCTTTATTACAAAGTCATTATTGTTGCTTAAAATTCTAATAAGGGAAAATCTTTTACTTTTAAAGATTGGGCAAGTTGGTTGTTTATTCAAACAGTTTATCCTTTTTGATGGTGCAGACAATTCAGTTTGTCACAATTTACTCAGCTTGTAGAAGTGAATTTGAGACAATGGTTTTTGTATATTGTAAAGTTCATAACAATATGTAAACTCTTGATAGTTATTAATTATTTCAAATTTGTATTTGAGCTGCAATATCAAGTTTAATGTCGAACATTTTTTTAATCAACTTTGCTAAACATTAATCGTTCCTATGGGTATAATTGAAAAACAGTTGTATATAAGCACAACTATATAATCACTCCTGTCACTGAATCCACGTCCCTTTCCATCATGTTTTGGAGATGTTTGCCCCTGATTCGTGATTCTTTTATAATTTCCAACTATTTCAGCAATAAAATTTCAGATGCGGTATCCTGACTCAGTACTCACATATCCCCAAAATATCATATGTATGTATGTAAGTTATTTTTGTATAGTAGGTTGATTTGTTGACCTCCTCTAATTACATATTTGAATAATATGAAGCTCTGAGCATCCTTACTATTAGTTAACTTAGCCAAAACATGGTTAGAGAGACTGGCGTCATTCATTAAATACCATATTAAATTTCAATACCTTTTTTTAGGATGGGGGGGGGGGGGGTTGCGAGATACAATGAAAATTGCTATATGACCTGAGGGAGCATGAACTATGTATTTAGTGATTATATTATTGTCTTTTCTCTAGCAAAAGGACTAAAACACACAGCATGACTATTTTATTTTGTGTTCAGCTCTGGAGTTCTACATATTAAGCACCATGAACGTTGAACTCAAATAATATATGTACGTTAGGGATGCTGTGAATATCCCTAAACTAGGAATAGTAGAGATCAATTTGTGGGAATGTCGTCAGCTACGGGCTATGTAATTTCCACAGACTTTTTTTTTTTTTCGTTTCTTTTTAGAGGAGTGAAGGTTGAGAGATTTGCGTCTTTCTATCCTCATGAGTTCACAGAATGCGATTGAATGAACCATTTAATATACTTATTAGATGATACATATTGCCAAAAATGCATAGAAGTATACTTATATACATACTTGAGTAGTGAGAGGAATTTCCTCCATGAGCGCGACGGGTATGCGCATCTCATGTGTACATTTTCTTCTTCTTTTTTCTACATTATACAATATGTAGCTTGTAGTAAGTAATAGTAAGTATAATAGTAAGGCTCCCCCTCGGTTTACGTCAAGGGAGGAGCGTCGCGGATCTTCCCTTCTCTATATTATTTAGCGGTGAACTATAATGAATCTATCTATCTATGTATATGTTGTGTACATACATATATTTGGTTCTTATCCTTTTTTTTTTTACTCTTAAATGGAATAGTCGTCGTTTTGACGTAGAGTTGGTAGGAACAACTCATGAATCTCATCTACAAAAGTGTGTAACGTTCTTTAGTTTCAAACTATTATACTCCTATATACGTACATCATATCCATATCTATTCATCCCTATCTCATTTGATATCACTAACTAAACGCAGCAACGAATACCACCCCGAACTTCAAAAAAATAAAATAAAAATTAAGAGCTGCTGATACTGCTGTGGTGTGACCCCCTAAGACATGAGTGCACCCTGGTATCTTCCATGGGGCCTTCTTCAACAACCTGGAGTACTGCCCATAACAGCCACTCAGCCTCAATCTCAACTGGCAGCCGCTGCTGCTGCTGCCGCGTCATTTAATAATAAACTCCTTTTTTCGAATATCCACAACAATCCACAGCCGCTACAGCTCTATACTGCTGGGGACTATTTAACTCTTGGCCTACCTGGAGGAGGAGGAGGTGGAAATGGGAGTGGAAGTGGAGGAGGAAGCTCCTCACTCTTCTCTCAAGCATTAGCTCCAGGCTGCTATCCTCTTAACCTACCTTTTGTGAATGCTGCGGCTGTTGCTGCCGCCGCTGCTGCTGCAGTCTCCTCTCCTAATAGTGTTGTTACGGCTCCTTCTCCTAATCAGTCTGCTGGCTGTGGCTCACTCCGAAGATTCTCTCTTTCGACATCTGCATCAGGCTCTCAGCATCTACTAAGTCATCCGCATCAGCCATCACCACTCTTTCCTTCTGGCTCGAGCAGCAATGCCAAGATACCACTCCTAAGAACGCCCATCGGAACTAAGGTATGAGTTGTCCCTTCTTCATCCCTCATCCAATTCATGAGTACATATTCATGAATACTACTATATACATATGTACCATACTTACTATGAAATGCTCTGGGATTGTTTTAAATCCCTTTAAAAAAGTCTTTTAACTTTGAGTCTTTTTTTAATTTTTAATATATTAAATGCTTCATGTTCTCATTAAACCGGTTTAAGTGAAAGAAGATTCATAATAATTACACTATTGGACGGACATTTTGATATTAATTTGTGTGAAACCGACTCTTTCGTTTTGTTCCTATGTGAACATACATATATTATATGTATGTACATAGTTAATTTGTAGTAGTAGTGAGGCAATAGTTCAGTGTTGCCTTTTAATAATAATATGATGAAGATTCAAATGAGAACACACATCAATCAGTAGATGTGTTGCTTGAGTTGAGGCAAGGCAGGGGGAGTAGAGGAGAGGAGGAAGAGGGGGGACATGTGAATGAAATCCCTGTAACAAAAACATACATACATGCAACTCTGAGAGTGAAAAAGAAAAAGAATCAACAACTACTCATTTTGATTTGATATGATTTTTTTTTTCCTTCTGAACACTCTTCTGCCTTGTTTACATTTTTCATGTAACATACATATATGTACATTGTAATTGATTCTCTCTTAATCTCCAACATACATACTTATATGTATTATGTACTACAAATTCGTATACATAAGAGTAAGTATGAGCTTACTCCCATCATCATTAAAGCAGTACTCACTAATGAGTTGACAGTTTTTCCACCTCATTTTCTTTTTTTATATTTTCTATGAGCTGTATTCAAATTTTTGAGTCAAGTCATTCCAAATAGATTATTCCGAGGGGATTTCATGATTGTTGACTCAGGTCCATATATGTATAAGTAATTATTGGTGTTGCTGGGTGTCATGTCTCTTTTGAATTTGAATCTGAATCAGTTCTAGGCCTTTATAATTGTGTAGTTGTTGTTGTGGTTATTTTAGAGACTGTTTAAATTCGGTCTCCTCAACGGTCCTACAAAGATGTAGGACCTTAAAAGCCTCGTATGACATCATACGATGTGTTCTGAAATGAGCAAGATTTGCTAGGATGACGTCATATGAGGCTCCTTAAAAAATCTTTTCTCTTGTACATACTTTACAATGCCTGCTCCTTTATGTTTGTTTTTTGTATCATTTGTACTCAGTATCATGGGTTGAAAATACCTTATTTTAGCTATTCATTGTTTAAAAATCATTGCTCAGGTCTGTGTCTGGCAAGATCTGTGTGACTCAAGTAACTCAGATTTTAACTTGTTGTGCTTAAAAACGATTTGTGTTTTTTTTTTAATATAGAGCCTCACCTATAAGGATTTTTTTCAATCGATATCTGATTAATCAGCCAGTTTTTTTTTTTAATACAATAATGTTTCAAAAATTTTAATGACATTTTTTTTTCAAAAATAAGAATCTATGTAATTGAATAGTTCCATATCCACTTGTCATATTTCAAATACACTTTTATACGCAGTCTTCGGCATTCAATGCCCAAGTTAAATCAAACACCAAATAAATACAACACACTCCAAGTGAAATAAGAGGAAAAAGAGTTTCGTTGTTCTTATTCTGTATATGTATATTTAGCTTAAACATACAAAGTGTTATGTGGAATGTTGTTTGTGACTTGTTCATATTATTATAAAATAAATAGGAAAAAAATAATAATATTTGTTTACTTTAAGCAACTAATTTTCATGTTACAATTTCGTTCTTGTATTTTGATTATTTGATCGATTGACAGTTTGTTCTTATTTTATTTCATTCTTCTTTTTCCCTTTCCCCCCTCTCTCTCTCTTTTTGATAATAATTTCTTGGAAATATATATATATATATATATATATATATAGTTTCAGAGGAAGCTGTAGAAGGAATCAGAGGAGACTACTTGCCAAGTCAATAATAAATTTTAATAACAATAATAATAATTAACATTAAAATTTATGTAGACTTTATTTGGCAAAGTTGAGCTGAAAAGGGATCATAAACATCCATTCATTTTCTATCTTTATACTAAAAATTTGGCTCTTAGGAGAGGGGAAAAAAAATATGAACAAAAAAAACAAAACCAAGGGAGATGAAAAATTATTTTCATGTGTAATAATTAGTGCTGTGTTCACTTGAGAAGTTATCAACTCGACCGAAATTAAATTTATAAATTTAAAAAGAAAAAAAACAAAATATCTCGACTTCATATTTGTTTGAGTTGCTTTGTTTTTGTTTTTTTTAATCACTCAACCTTAACATATAATAATATTAAGGATACAATTATATGTGTAAGTTGTTCTACATTAGATTTTTGCGCTTCAAAGTCCTGTCAATATGAAATTTTTTGATCCTTATTAAATCATTTAATGTGTGACGTCGTTATTTTATTTAGTTTTTTTTTGTTAAAATTGTGTGACTACTTACATTTTGTATATAGAATATATATTATGTATAATGCAATAAACGATAATAGCTATTGGCAATTGTACACATATGGAACTGTCAAGAGAGAAATAGTCTTTGGCATCACAACCCAGGCAAGTTTTATAGAGCATAGTTCCTACGCCATGGCTATGATTTTTATTTTTGTAATGAAAAAACACTTCTAGGAAAGTGTCTCTTTGAAATTGAATCCTTCTTTACAAACATGGATATTATGTTCCATCATTCCTATGGAATCAAAGTACCACTACATACACAATAAACTTACGAGTATTTTTCAAACTATTATATATGTATATTGGATCCACAGAGCACTAGTCAAATAACTTTACTCTAAATGGAAACTATGTTGATGCATAAACAAACTAACTTACTTATTACGGCATTTTCTTCTTATCTTTTGATTGATAATAGCCCTTGGAGCTAGAGCATATGGAGGATGGCTAATGCTGCCAGTGTTGTTATTATTTAATCGTTCTCAAAAGAATGTTTAAAAAAATAACATCACTTCTTTTTAATATATCTCGTGTATGTTCAAAGTAATAATCTTTAGTTTGTTTTTGTTTTGTTTTTTATTTGTGGCAGAGTCATTTAAATTTGTGCATGCTACATTATGACCATGATGCTACTACTACCACCACTAGTTATGTGTTGTACATACCTTTGCTAGGATTAAATACTAGGTATTTAATACCTGGAACGCCATTATTTTGAGTAAGATTGCACAGAACCAATTTATTAGTATATATATATATATACAAATATATGTATGTTTTCAGTTGGAATCAAGGTTTGGTTGAGAGTATATTCTAGCAGACGCTAAAATGGTTTCATATACATCTTTAAGGTATTTTTAGTATTCTTCATTTGACATTTCCATCATTTTTTCTTCCCTTACACACACAAAGCTCCTATTTTTTAAACTCTGTAAGGATTTGAAATGTAAGGAGAGGATAATTTCTCTTCACATTTTATTCGTGTAAGTTACATTGTACCACATAGTATCATGAGTGTTGAGAAAAGAGACTTATATGTTCAATTCTATGACTAAGTATACTAAAATATAAAGACTTTATTTGATTTATTTGATAAAGACTTTGACGGATCGGAGGACGTAAAAATAAATTAAAATAATTTAATTTAATTTGTTTGTTTGTCTTGGTTTCTTGGTTTTGACAATTAGACCATAACTTTGATAACTTGAGATCATAAAGACTGATATTATTATATGACTCTTCAGTCACTTCATGACTATAAAAGATAGTTTCATATTTGTAGCCACAAAAATAATATTTATTTATTTACTTATTTTCCTATTCCGTCATTTGAATTAATAATACTTGAGCTATCACTCATTTATCATCATAATTACTCTGAATTAATTTATTCGTGGAAAAAGAAAAAAAAAACCCGCAAAAATTGTTCATCTCTCTAATATATGTAGGTATGGACGTATAATCAAATCATGGGAGGAAGAACTACTCTTCCTCCTCTTTTTCATTAATATCAAGAAGAGTATGTACATAGAAGTGAGTTATGTAGAATAAATGAATAACCCCCCTTGGAGTTGTAGAGCATTAATAGTCATAAAAAATACATATGTTTTGTATAATCATACTTGTTCCTTGGTCCTAACTAGGAGGAAAGAAGAAGAAAATGTGTGTAGAGGAGAACAAGAACAAGAACAACAACAACACCATCCATCGGTGGTTTAGTGAGTGACTGAGTGAAAAGAACCATACAAATTTCACTTTTTTTTTCCTTCTTCTTCCCTTCCTCACTGTTCCTCTCTGTGCTTTTTTACAGACCAACAACCAACACTTTCCTTTAAATACATATATCATATATATATATATATATATTATGATATGATATGATAAAATAACAAAACCATTTAGTAGTAAACAATGCCACATTATATCATTGAGGGGGGGAGGGGGGCACTCCTTTTTGTTGTCCCCTTCATTCTCTTGAATATGTATATATAGATATATAGATATATTGGGACTTGGGGAGACCCCTATGATATTGTTTGTCTTTCCTACATATGCTATATAATGTCTTCTTCTTCTTCTTACTTTTATTTTCTTACACTTGAAAGAAGAAGAAGGGTTTTTAATGGCCCTGATAATGTAATCACTTTTTATTTTAACGACTTTGTTTTCACATTTTCCCCAATATCTTCTTTTATATATATCCATAATTCTTCTTTATTTGTTATTTATTCATTAATTACAATTACTTCTTCTTTTTTTTAAAACATTCTCTGTATGTGTACAGAGAATGGTATACATATACATATATGTTGATCTCGATTGGCATTCTCTACATACATGTATTTGTATCTACGTATGTAGATATATGCAGACATATAATAATAACCACTTATAACCATACATGCATGGTACTTACATCATATGTATGTATGTAGATTCTTTCCTTAAGAAGGATAAAATAATAATAATAATAATCAATCCTCTCTCATGGGAGGAAGAAAGAAGGAACAAAGTAGTATGCAAAGTAAAGAAAGTACTTTGAATAAGTACTCTGAAAGAGAGAAAGAAAGAAAGAAGGGAACTCTGGTGTTAATTTCCTTTGTCATGATTTATAACTTCAAAATTGATGAAGAGTGAAGTAATCATTATTATTATTCTTATTATTATTATTGTATAATCAAGTGAAAGTTGAAAACAATGTATGTATGATGTACATATATATGTATGTATACATATGCTGCTTCCATTTTATACCACTGTGAATGTTGTACATACAGGGTGGCTTTTTAAAACGGTACCCTATTAGGTAACTATATATAGTATGTTACCTACATACAAGTGCATGTATTGGATACGTAATTAAGTATTGTGTCGCGTTCTATGTACATGTATGTATGTATGTATGTATGTATATATAAAATCGTTGATGGAGGGAATCTTGGTTCATGATGAAGAGTGACGAATGTCAAGTCTTTAAATGTACATATAGGTAATGCAGTGCTTCTCAATTATTTAATTATTTTTTTTTCAATATGGTTCCCAGAGGGTAGTAATTAATGAAATAGTTATTTTGAGCCCTTTGAGCAAAATATTGTACCTTTTCTATTTATAGAAACAAACAAGAAAAAAAATCGAAACACTATATTATTTTAGGATAATATATTTTAGCATAATATGTGATGTACAACTTGTAATTCCTGCGTCTTTTCTTACATGAAAGTTAGACTATTATTATTTTTTGTCAGCTGTCGATTTTAATAATACTAATATTACTTTTGTATGTAGTATTTTGAACAACGTTGATGAGTTGAACTCAAATTCCCTCTTGCTAAGTGAGGAAGAATCCCTTACAAATTTTTTTCTTCTAAATTTAGAGATAGTCTATAATTTAATGGATGCATTTTGATCGGCTAATATGACTCATTTACTACTTATTTATGATTGAAAGAAAGAACCGTGAGGATCCTTGGATAATTATCTAATGTGCCGGAGAATACGTCTTATCAATTAGTTTTATTTTTGATAAAAGTAAAAAACTATACTCGCTTAATAGGTAGATATATTACAGACATGGGCCAAATGTTGAGATAGGAAGGAAAGAAAAATATCTGTTGGTATGGCTAGCATAATGATCAATTTGAATTCAGTCTTCTGTATATCGTTGAGTATAGACCTTGTTACAATATTAAGTATGTAGTTCATTTTTTTATTATAATAGAGAAATCATGCTGAAAAATGTGTGTCCCTTCTCCTGGATTTATGACCATTTGAATTCCTCTCAGTTTATATCGAGTTATTGAGTATTATTTAATATACATAGTCAAATATCAATCAACCAATAATATGAAACAGAGGTGCTAGATAGTAGTTCCATTCCTAGTTATGTACGTATATCAAGACATGGGCAAAATGTTGAGATAAAGTTGAGTTTAAGAAAGAAATGAAAAAGTAACAGTTGAATTATCACAGTATCGTTGGGCATAGAGCTTGCTACAATTACACGGTAACTAAGTAGCTATTGACTATTATTTAATATTATCAAATATTAACAATTAGCTGATACACTGAAGAGGGAATAGATAGTAATAGAGGTGAGCAGCAACCTTTCTCACCTCTACAAAATGTCCATCCCTAAGATAAGCATATGCACACATAAATCATAGCACCATATTTATCTAGGAACTTCTTCATTTAAAATAGTACATGATATTTTTTGATTGGAAGTGGTAGTTCAAATTACAATTTGTACAACATCCATACTTGTACATAGGTACATACATTATTAAAATCTAATATTATAAATAAAAATGATTATTACATTACAATATTATGAAGGGAGGAGGGAGACGACGACGACGCTGTTCTTTTCTTCTTCATGCAGACTGCCTGAATTGTAATCTGATTCCCCTCTCACCTGGAGAGACTCACTCGACCTCTCTTATGTTGTATGTACATAGATTTCATTATATTTAATGGATTCAAATATCATTTGTATGTACATATGTACTTAACCTTCATGTTCATATTATATGTGTTTTTGTGCATGTTTATGTGAATCCTTTTGAAGTGTACATATATGTGCATAGAGAGGGGGTAGCTGTTGATTGCATCATCAAATATGAAAGCGATTTGCTTGTACTCCCCCCCCCCCCCTCCTCCTTGTCGTCACTACTGCGACTAGGACTACTTGGAATTCCGTCTCTATGGACATGGTTTTGAATTATTGTTATTAGGAGTAGTATTTGAGTGAAAGTTTCAATAAAACCGTGATAAATAATTATTGTTAATAAAAAAATAATATATAATGATAGTAATAATGGAAGTAAAACTTTCTAACTAACCTCTTTTCTTTTGGCAAAGCTACTTGCATTTTTTCTATACAAATAATTACAACTATTTTTCATTATTATATTTGTATACTTATTAAAATCCTTTTATATATATATATATATATATATATATATATATAGGTATCGTCATCACTCGAGGTTGAAGTAATTACAAAAATAAATACAATATCATTCCCTACTGCTAGTATCATGAAAATATTTCAATACTAAACCTTGAGTTGATACTTTTGATAAAATAGAAAATAAATTAATATTCTTATTAAACTGTGGTGTATGTAGGGCTTTTAGAAAAAATAAACTATCAATTATTATTATTATTATTAATAATAATACTTACCTACTTCTCAAATGACTTTTAAACAAATTGAAAAATCCATGATACAGCTCTTTGAAAAATATGGATTTTTTTTTTTTTGTACTGAATCGTCTCATTACATATAAAAGATAAATTCATATATGGAATCAATATTACAATTGAGGAAAAATAAGAAAATCATCTTCCCTGAGATATCTATTTATTTTTTCCTTACTCATAACTTGACTCAAGCCTACATATTGACTTAGAGAAAGTCTAAAAATACTCAAAAAACTAAAATCGGAAATGCTGGAAAATAGGATTTGATATGGGAACTTGAAATATGTTTTCCTTTGTAAATGATTTATGTAATTCAATCTTTTAAATAAGGCAAAAAAAAAATTACATATGTGTAATATATATACATATATATATATATATATATTAATTATATCATCCGCTTTTTAGTTGACAGCCTTCCATATCTATTTTTTGTATGTTTACGTTTAAATGATGTAAGATGGAAAAAAAATAAAAGATTTAAAAAGTAATGTCTCGCTTTTTTTTTATCTATGTATCATACATTAGTGAAACCTCAAGATACGAGTCGTTTATTTGAGTTACATACTACGAGGCGAGGATGAAGCCTGTTAATATCTTTAAATTATTGCATTTTTATTTATTTATATCATTTGATAATACGTAGAAAATAATTGGGTGGGTTTATTTTGAGGGGCTGGAACGGATTCAAGACAATTACATATGTAGGTACATGAAATATAAGGGGGGGGGGGGAAATTGACTTGATGTGCGAGCTAATTGTGTTACCAAACTCGGTCACGGAACGGATTAAACTCGTTTCTTGTATATTTTTCCACTCATTGTATATTTTGAGACGGATTATTTGGAATGTAAAAACAAACAAAATGTGATTCATTGGCCAATTTTTTTTTTCTTCTTCAAATTAACATTTTAGATCCCAGTTCAAATAACGAAGCAAAAGCCCAAATACGGTCACTTCAGTCAATGTATAATGTTCTTCATCACTACAGAAAAGTAGATGAATCATCATCTACCTAGGTTTTGAGACGTGACATCTTATAATTTCTCTCCTTTGAATTAATTTTTAAATTGTGGATTGGGTTTTCTTTTGTTGATGGTGGATGTGGTCACATAGTGAATGTTATGTTATGCTTTTTTTATAGTAATAAATGACAGTTAAATATGATGTCATATTTCATGGATTGTTGGGGTCAAAAATGTTGATACGTTAAGGGTAAAAGAACTTACAAAAATGGCTCTGTTTGAGTTTTCAATGATCATACCATTTAAAACATTTAATCTCATTTGCTGTGACAATGGTTAAATAAATATAATAAAATAAAATATTAGCAAGAGTCGGCAACTTTGGTTCATTAATCAATATCACCTAAAATCAGTGGAGCCGTCCTAATAATATCATCCAATATTAAGATCCTTCTTCCATGTTTAGTACGTACAGATATGTATATACGTACATTCATAGCAAGGGGGAAGTACATATACGCATTTGTCTTGTATTAATGGGGCCGTTAAATATGTATATATATATATATATATATATACATACATATATGTTATAAATTCAAGGAACATTATTATTCAGAGACTCCTCTTGAATCATTTACTAATTATTCCTAAGGGTCTCTTCGATGATTGGGTAACTCCCTCAAATCTCTTTGTTATATCATACATACATACATACATACGTACTATTCACATCGTCCTTTATGTAATGGAAATATGTATCATTATTATTAGTAGTAGTACGTAGTACTCTGGGGGTATTATTATTCAACCTCTCTTGCACACTTATGAAATGAAATATTTTTCTTTATGAATTGTTATAAACGAATGGAGTCATGATGATGTAAGTGTTGGAAACTATTATCCAAGACTTGAACTCTAAATATATACGTACCACATGTATATATTTTATATTCATCTAAATTATAGTTATATGTACATACGTACAAAATAGGTTCATTTTTGAGGTATTGAATGCAAATTATATATATATGCATCATATACATTTATAAACTATTATGCAAATTGTTTTGCCAACCTCTTTTGTAAATACCTACAGGGTTGTACATATGTATTAATATCTATGCAGTATTATATCATGGAAGTAAAGTTGGGATCCTTTATCCTGTGTGGTTCTTTAACATTAATAGACACAAAGAAGGATATCCCCGGATTATGTTTTTATTTATTAATGAATTAGGATCGTCTATTTCTATTAGTAAATAATTATGTACTTTAATAAATTTATCCTTTGGATACGTTGCGATAGAAGTTTATTAAAATGACGGTAAGAAAAAAGAATATTATAGATGTTTGATTGGGAATTTATTAGCCAAATAAGACCCCTCATAAATTTAGGCTAATATAACATTATTTTTGAACTAGTGAAGCTCTTGTGCATATGTACATATATTGGTTCTGAAGAGCTGATTAAAAATATACAAATTACCCTGTAGAAAGAGTTGTTATTGGGTGATTGATTCTGTGATTGATGACAAGATTCCTATAGTCAATCCATTTCTAAAGAAAATCGCTTGACTTAAAAGGGACATTAAAATATGGGTTCTGGGAAAATGATGACTATGTGGGGCTATTAGACCGGTTGAGAAGCCCTGTTTTAGACTATAAAATCTACATATTTGTCCTATGTATCTCAAAATCCATGCCAGAAATCTGAATATTAAGTCACTAATTGATAGGGAATAATATGGTCTTTGAAATATTAGGACATTTATAATTTTCTTGATTTCCGTCCATGATTTTTTTTTTTTTTTGAAGTGATGTGCAGGCATCATAGTACATATTCATTCCTATTTACTCTCTTGAGCATCTTCATAATAATTGTAATAGAGAAAATATGTTATTTTTGTTAAAATATAATAAATAATATGTCAAGTAATGAGTCTTCTACATATCATATGAACTTTCGACGGAAATGGACTTGCTTAATGATTCTTATACATATATATATATATATATATATGTAGTACGTACTGATTGTACCACCAGCTATGTGACACGCACATGATTTTTTTTGTTTTGTTTCGTTAATTTCCAAGAGTATTTAATCAGATTTCATGACGAGATCAAAATCAAATTCAACTTTACATATAAAATAAACTATGTAATAAGTACGTTCACTAGGGAAAAATCTATGTATGTATGTAGTTATGTGTAATTTCCATTGACTAAAGGAGATTTATTTCAAGTGGAGAGGAAGAAAGAGAGAGAGAGAGAAAGAGGAAGGGATAAGTTGATTTATGTTGTTTCAAGTACCATACTTCATACATACATATATCGATTTTATGCGATATATGACCTAAGTTTATGTACATACGGCATGTTTTTATTTACATAATAAGAGGATGAGGATGTTTGGAGCATGTTTATTTATTAGAGTTGTTTACGTAACAACTCTCAAAATACATGTTTTTAAATTGTTTTTTTTTATCCTCTTTTTTTTTTGCATTTATCTCTCTTTGCTTGGATGTGATTGAATTGTGAATTGATTATGAAATCAATTTTGTATTGAATTCATTATTCATGGTTATTCACTCTCTCTCTCTCTCTCACACACACACACTCATTTGATGCACACGGATATAACGTGTAATTCCTTGCCTACTTTCAAAACCACAATTGACATATGGCTCACACTTACTACTAGTATGTATCTATGCATTTAGAATGTATCTCCCCAGATGGTTTCTCCACTGTGTGTGTGGTTAATCAATTTGTTAAAGTAAGGGGGAAAATAGGCCTATTTTTGTATTATGCATGTACCTACATTCATATAATATGTGTGTCCCAATTAAAAGAACTTCCTTTTTGCAAATTAATTATTAAGGGGGCAATAGAATCCTTTGATGAAACGGAAGTGCATACGCATTTATCAACCATCTGATGACTACATAGGCCTAGGAAAGTGCCTCTTTTTTTTAAATTTATGCATATATATATATACACTATTGAATTTGTTTAATTAAAACTTGCATAGATCTTGAGTTAGATGTGTAGACATACATACACCAATGTAAATACGTATTTTTTAAATTGTAGGGAGTTTTTAAAAGGAAAAAAAGTCAAATTTACTTATATTTCTCTGATTCTCAAAGCTCTGTTATTTATGAGTCATTTATTATGAATTTCTGTCTTGTACATAATACATAGTTCGAGTCAGAGCCCACTACATGAAATTTGAGTGAAGTTCCTTTATGAATTAAGTTGTGAAGTTCTCTGACTCTGTCATTATTGTCACCATCCATATTAAAGTGCAAACAAATATTTAAAGGAAAAAGGGGATATCTATGAGACTCCAATGGCCACGAGTATTTTTATTATTAAGTTTTTTGAATCTTTTTACCTTCACTCACAAGTATTATAGATGGGTACGATTTGAGTCCATTATTCTGCTTATTGTTCAGTCACCGCTAAAATATCAAATTTAAAATTCAATCATGTGCATTAAATTATTAATGATCCTTAAATAATAATCATTATTTCCAATAATGTGGATATTTGTGAGTGTCCAGCTCTTCTGATTCCTTTTTTTTCGTCTTAGTGTCTCATTTTAATATTTTATGTAGGAAGGGGATTTGCACTTGATGATTTAGGGAATTCTTGCACAATTCTAGGTATTTTATATGATTTTTAATTTACCTAGGTTGGGCAAGTATGTACAAACATATTAATAAATGTATACATACACCTACAAATGCTTACGTACTAAACCTATGTCCTCGTCATTAATGAATTGGTAGGGAAAAATATTGAAAAGTGTTGTTAAAGATGATGGAAGCTTCTTCCTTTTTCTTCTTCATTAATTAGGTATGTGCCTTTGCTTAAAAATAACCCTTAAATAAGCATCTCTCGATCCATAAATCATTTATGCAGAGGTGTTATTAGAATATTTTAGGCCTTTGGACCTTGAATTCCTCCCCCCCCCTCCTCAATACATCAATACAAAAAGAGTTACAGCAGGGTGCAAAGTTATGTTTGCTTCTCTTTTTGAGGATGTGGCTTTAAATGCCTACATATAGGTAATATCTTATCTATATAAAAATATATCAAAGCCTAGAAATCCAATCTGGCATTTCGTCAATAATTCAATTTTTTTAAGGTTTTGTGGAAAGTAAACAACAATGGCTTGTTACTATGACCGCTCCTCAAGATAGGTTTGTAGACTTTACATTGTGAGACTTGAATGTATATGTAATGATTGTATTAAGGATCATACATACATTTTAGTACATATTAAATAAATGAAAATCCACTTATGTTTAGATTATTTGCTCCTTTTAACTCTACTATATGAGCCTCCTCCCTGCCTTCATGTTTTTTCCCTTGGAGTATGTATCATGATACATACTTTAAGGATGTTGCAAAGACGTAGGATATGACTTTGTTGCGTAGTCTCCACAAGGGTATGGTTCATGGTGATAAAACCTACGTGAAAATGTAAAATTTTTGACTTTTTTTCTCTTTTGTTTTGTTTATTTTTTTGTGGATTATATAATAGGATAAGGGGGGGGGGAGACTCTAGGTACTTATTTATATTTTATCACCCAAGGAATTGATTGCCTATTCCATTTTCATGTATGTACCTAGTCACGAGCTAAGGAGTGGTCTTTGTTGCCAGGAGTTTACTTACATACCTCCTATGTATTTATACATTTATATTTTAAGGAATAGGGGACTTTTATGTACTCGTGTATTTCTGTATAATTGTTAACTTTGTATATATATTTGGGAGCAGTGAAAACACATGAATTTATGAGAAGCGAGCTGCTACACTCGTCAGGCATTATTTGTATGGCTTTAACCAAAAACTCTGCCAATTTGAATGAATGTAACTTTAATAAAGTGCTCCTATTGCATAAATAGTTGAATTAAGCGAACGTACATTTGGCACACGCTCTTTTCTTTATAGTAAGAGCTGCTTCATTAACAAAAATTACTCAAATTCGATCATAGTCGGGGTTTTTTATTTATCATGTGGTTGAATTTGAGAACTGCAATTAAATATTTGGTGGACTAAATCTGGTTTTCTCTGCTTCAAATTTTGAATAGAGTCTTAAAGTGCTATCTCAACTTGAATTTCACTGCTTTCTAATGTATATATATAAATATGTATAAAGCAGTTATCATGAAGCACAAAATATCACTTGGCAAATAATAAATGAGAATCAATACTTTATTTGAGTCTCTTATTTATGTACTAATTTAATGACCTGCTTAGTGTGAGCCATTAGGCTTTAAATGTGAAAATGAATCAATTGCTACTTACTTTTTTATTAATTATTGGGATGTTTTTTCATAATAACCCCCCCCCCCCAAAAAAAAAAAAAAAAAAAAAAAAAAAAATGATTTACTACACACTCAATAGCATTTATTAATATACTTATCCTATCCGGCAAGTTGTATGTCCTAAATTTGCTCAATATTTCTTATTTAAGAAATATAACTTGTTTTTGCTTCATCAAATATAATGTTCTCATTAGCTGATTAAGTAGAGGAATAGCAGAATTACTTACAAATTTCTATACTATAAAGGACATACAAAATCACATTCATCTTGAATTGCTAAGAATCATAAATAAAACTGAGTCACAATTTTTTTTATTTAATATTTTTTTTTTTTTCAATTTAATGACCTTTGTCTTGTGTACAATTTGTGTTTATGGTAACCCTTACAGTTATAATGTGTTCATTTAAATTCATTTTTAATACAAAAAATGAGTAATAAAGATTTGTGATTCTGTGTTTCTTATGGTTCTCTAAGCAAGTCCAGATTTAGGGATTATAGATCTCCTTTGAAGTATTCAAATTTGAATTACATAATTGTTAAAAAAAAATAAGTGTTTTTGTAATGAATTAATTATGTAATTCATCTACTTAATCAGCAATGATAATGAGTACGAGTTAGTTTATTTATCATAAGAAGTTTCAGTTTCTTGAAATTTTCATCCCAAACCTTTTAAAGAGTGAGGTTTAAAAAAATTAATAAGAAACACATAATTTTTCATATTAAAATGCAGACTTGAAAAAAAAAAAATTTTTTTTTGAAATGAAAATGCCAGTCACTGGATCTACTAATAAAAAAAATTCCCAAACTCTTAGAGTCTTAAAACAGAAAAACAAACTAATACCCATGCATAAAGGCACCAACCATCCCAATAAATAAAGAAAAATTTAATTTTAAAAACAATATCAATAATATATACTTTTACATTAAAAGGTTTTAATACAGGGGAGTTTTGTAGACTAAAAATTCTTGCTAAGAATTTACTTTATACACCTATATTAAAATTTATAATTAATTTAATTATTTATGTCAAATTATTTTTTTGAATTTGCAAGTACTCATATAAATGAAAATTAAGATGTTGTTTTTGTTTTTTTTTAAACTACATGTTCAATACAAAAAATTAAAATGTGATTTTTTTATATACAAAAATATTATTTTTTTTTTCATTTTTTGACTTGATTTTTGAATTTCTTACCCTATCAAATGACGGAGTAATTTTTTTTTAAAGATTTCATCTCCAAAGATTTAAAGTTTATGGCGAAAATGGTAACGACTATCAATGGAAATGCATTGCAACACTTATAGATGGGGAAGGAGGGTTTAAATTATTTCGTTTATCTCTTATTTCATGAATGGCTGATATTTATGAACTAAAATTTGGCGTACGATTTTTTCTTATTACATTGGGCCCATGTACTAAAAATAATTCAATTTCCTGATGATCGGGGACATCCATTTGCAAAGATTTATATATGTACATATATATAAATTATTATTAATTGTTGGGGTAGTTTCATAATCACCGTCTTTTCCCATGTATCACCAAAGATCCTTTTTTTTTTTTTCAAAATTCTCACTTTAAAATAGGGGGCCTTTTATACATAACTGGGGGGAGTAAGTGTTTTTAGCACCAGGCTGTACTTTTTTCAGAATTTTCATTGTTTAAAAATTGACAGAGTCTCTAATACACGGGAAAATACAGTATGTAATAGTATCCCCATAAACGATCGGAGTCCATAATAGGTAGCAAATCAAGGCTGAATGTATTTTCTAGCCAAAATGAAAGATAGTTGTTAGTTGATTTGGGAAGGGGGATTTCTAACAAATTTGAGGTGAAAAAATTATAATCATAGTTAATGTTTATTCCTTACATCATATCTATATATGTATTATTTGAATTTAATAAGAAAAAAAAAAAAGATTCTGAGTGAGAATACTAATGGAATGCTCTATGTATATACTTTTTCCTTTCTTTCCTTCTCTGTTATGTGTGTTTATGATTATTTATGCTTTATATTAAAAGGAAATAATAATATTTAATATTAAAAAGAAAAGAAAAAAAAATAACTATAATTTAAAGAAATATATATATATCTATGAAATATGAAATAAAATAATAAAAACAACATTTCATCTTCATAATATATGTATTATACATAGAGCATCAGCTTCTTCCATGTGATTTCTTTTTAAATGCTTCATGATTTATCGTTTGTTTCTCTCTCTCTCTCAAATCTTTAACAATATGTATGCATATATTATATATATATGTGTAATAAAAGGTTGTCTGTGGCTGATGGTCCTTCTTTATTTATTATAAATGAATATCCATTAATGTGTTCAAAATGTACCTACAATGTATTTAGTCAGGACCATATCTGGGAAAAGGTGGAAGAGCCTGGGTAGACGACCTCCATTAGGGGGGCAACGTTTTTGAAGCTTATTTCTACCGGAGTGTGATTTAATGATGAGAAATTGTGAAATGTTAACCGAATTCTGATTCCTCTAAGTTAGTCTTGCGCATAAAATCTTTTTAATCGTCAAAATGAAACAGAATATCAAAGGTAACTGTCATTTTGAACCCTTATACTTATGTACAAATCTAATATATTTATTTGTATTTATAAAAAAGTCATATACTTGATAAATAATTACCAAATAATTTATATTAATTACAACTATGTTTTTTTCTTCAAATATTCATTCTCGTAGGTACTGATAATAAAGATAGGATCTGCCTGGATATATATCTAGCCCCGCATAAGGTCTGTAAATTTGATACGAGTTCAATAATTGACAAAGACTCACATTATCAGATGAACGTATTGAGCTGCTGTGTTGTATACTCATCTTTAAAATTAGGTCTAATTACTTAAAATTTTAAATTGTTGTGATTCAACAACATCTTGACTGATATTCTACTAAAAAAAATAGTATATTTTGATGCGTAAAGTCGTCCATGTTATATATAGAGCAAAAGTTCCCGATTGCTGGATTGTGAAGTAAAGAATACATATGTAACATGCTTCCTGTCCTAATTTTCTAAGGAAAGAAAGTTCATGATAATAAGTTATAATTGTGAGGAAGGAATCCCCTGGGTCTCAGGCTTAAAGAAAAGGGACATGAATGCCCAAAGGTTAGAAACCATTGCTATAAAGTTTTAAAATGATCTACATTAGTTAGATATGTTATAGTGAGGAAAATATTATGTAATAATTTCAATGTTGTGATTTTCATTCTGATCGTATATTGAGGAGCATGATCAACATTTTAGTAAAACACAATTTGGATGGAATTGAAGGGAAGGAACGTTCAAATATTTCCTCATGTTTATCTTTAAAGTATTTTTTAATCATTAATACAAAGGATGTGTTTGTTTTGATCTCTACAAATATGTAATTATTGATAAATCGAACTTTTTTATCAGGATGAAGTAGTTCTTTCTGAACGGCCTCTTTCAACTCCAACCCTAGAAAAGTCATTATTTATTTAGTACAAACTCTGTTAACTTATACTTATTTATACATAACTAATTTTATTTGCTCTTTTTTTCGTTATATACATATAATATATATATATTACCTCATTTTTTTCAGTCAATTTAACCTACTAAATTAATAACTACATATAATTCTATTATATATAATTGTGAAATAAATATTTATTTAAACATTTAATAGCAATAATAATAATAGCTGTGGAAGATTTGTATCAGTGAATTACATTACCATTATTTATACTTATATACTTAAATATGCATACGAACGAATACATATAAATAAATAATTGTATGAAAATCTCATTTAAATTATGAATTTATTTATTATTTTAATAGATTCTTATCTAGGAGACGGCTGAGCTGTTCTACTACACTTAAATTTGTACAATATACATATATATGTACATATATATTATAAGCTATAAATCAAAATACTTATTATAATATATTTAAATTACTTGAATGAATTAAGATGGGTTTATATTCTTTGACTTGACTATATAGTAAATATATATGTAGAAACAAACAAGTGCGCACTTTCTATATTTATATCCATCTGTATGTATTTACATAATTTCATTTACTAAAATATAGAGTTGTGAAAAAAGAGTTCTTCCCGGCGAGTATTTTTTGAAAATTGGCATTCTAACCCTGATAATTTGATGAAAAATGTTTTGGAAGTAGAGCTTTGTTAGCTCCCATGATGATTTAATAATATCAAGTATAAGTCCCTATTCTCTATTTTTTACCGGGAGGGAAAGAATATTGACCTTTTTTTTTAGAGAGAGAGAAATAAAAACAAATTGATATTTATGAGAAAGTTATATTTCATCAAGGATTCTATGTCTACTTGATCATGCTTTTTATTGGTTAATTATTAATTATTGTTTGTAGACGACAGTAAATGGTGGATATTATGTTACTGTATTATACATGGTTGGTTAGTATTATAAATTCTCTCCTATCACTAAAACATACATGTAGTGTAATTGTTTGTTTTGTATGAGCTGTCATCATTCTTTTTTAGTTCTTGTAGAGGACACATCTATTGATAGGAATGTAAATCATATGCAATTCGGGCGTGTTATAAAAAAAGAAAGAGAAAATCAGCCTGGCAACCCTGACAATTTAATGATTGTCGAGGGGGGAAGCAGCTTGAGCTGTCATGACGTTTTACTGAGCTACAAGCTGCTATTTTCCTTTATATATGTATACAAATGAAAACATCAAACCACAAACATTACAATACGTTACTCCAGATTCATTATTATATTCACAACTATCATTAACTCAATTCTCCTCAATGAATGATATCCATTTTTTAATTTTTCCTTTGTTCCTCACCATGATATAATCTTTGCAGACTGTTCTTTACTTGTAAAATATTATGTTGAGGTAAAGTTGATGTTACCTTCTTAAGGGGAAAAAAATAATGATAACAGCTTCGGAAAACAAAAAGACCTGTTTGAAGAGCCAACTCCACTTTTTTATCACACGCCCGAATTGCATATGATTTTCATTCCTATCTATTGAATATATTGGTTTTGAAATAACTAATGTGTTAAAAATGTCTTGAAAAATTTTCACAAAAATCACATTTTATGGGGTGTGTCTCCTTCCTTCCTTCCTTTGCCAAAATGTTTAAATAAAAACTGCATTGGGATGGGGTAGCAAAATAATAAATTTTTCTTCATTCTCTCCTTTATAAAAGAGTTGACAGCTTGTCATCTGGCATGATGTTAAATCTGTGGTACCATTTGATCTATGACGTTTTCCTAGGACTGGTTTATAGCCCCACCGGGAATGACTCCTTTTTCACATCTCTACTAATGTTATGTGTACATACATATAATGTATTTTCCCTAGTCAAACTTTGGATATGACTATGAATGCTTCTTATTATTTTTTGTACATGCTTTGCACTATACATTTACATTTACCTATATACTGATATATCATCTCCTATTTACACTTTCTTAAATGTTTCATTTCTTTGTTGTTTTTTTTTAGGATTTACGCTCGTCCAATCCTCACAACTTCATTCCCAGCTCCAATGCCTCATCCTCATCGTCAGTCTCTTCCACATCTCCTTCATCCAAACGTAAATTAGAGGATACCTCCAATGATCTTTCCAAATCCGATGTTAAAAAGGTAATTAAATATGTATCCAAGTAGTTATCCTTGATTAAAATAAATAAAAATATGGAATATTGGAATCCTACATGAACATGTTTACCTATGTAACTGTGTATGACGTAATCAATGCCTTTGGTCAGAATTTTATCCCACTAATAATAACATTTACATTGGTTTCTTTTGTCAACTCAGTCATGAGTGTGTTGAACTCTTTTGAACTCGAATTAATTTAATTTAAGCTGTAATAAATTATCTACTAAGTCTCAGGACAAAAACAAGTTAGAGTAGTTTTTATAATCATAAATGAGACTGTATGTCATTAATTCTACATTTATATTACTAAATTGTCAAGTTGTTAATTCTTTGAAAGAGCTTCAAATTGCATTGATAGAATGCAAAAGTTTCAAATCATACTTAAAGAAAAGGAAGGAGTAATTTTACTCATTTCAAAGGTCATATCGGAGTCAAATGGAGTCACATAATTCAAATGAAGACTCTATGTTGACAATAACAAACATCCTTAGGTATCTGCACTCATACTAGTAATTATAGTATATTGTAATATAGAGCCTCTAATTGACTGTAACAATATGTCAAATTTAAATTGGGGATATTTTTTTTATTAAGTCACCCACCGTAAATGAAGACTGGTCCCAGAGTTGGAAAAAATTGACCAAACCAAAAGAAAGACGGAAAGATATTTAAAGTAAGATAAAAAAAGTATTTGTCTAGACCAGAGTGTCGTAGAGTGGGAGCCCTTCCTCAGATAATAATTAATAAATACATAGCTGCTGCACCCCTTCCACATCTTCTTTTGTTAGTTAACGGTGCTTCTATGTTTTATTTTCTGGTTTGGCACCCCTTCCCCACTCTTGAAGAGTTCTCGCCCCCCCCCCCCACATTTAAAACCGCTGGTCAAGACTCTTGTTCATAAAAGTGCAATTAGGTTCATATAACTACTTCTAAATAAAGCGTTATATAAACAGCTTACTATTAGAGTTCATTTCAGGAATGAATTTAGTACATATTGTGTTGTTCTCTACATTTTGAAATAGTGGAAGGTTTATGATAAATGTGCAGACATCAATTTGATATTTGTCAATTTCTTTTCTTTTGATGAGGTTGATAATAATAAATAATAATATTATTATTTTTTGTATTTGCACCCTTCATTAGAACGATTTAATGATTGTTTTTAATCTTTCTCTCTATATATATGTATATGGTGTAGTATTTCTTTCTCTAACTACTGCTTGTTTTGTTTCTGTTCTTGTTTTGTTTTTTTTTTTCATTAGAAGCAAATGTTGTTTGATGAAATTCTTTTGTTGACTTTATTGTTATCAAATTTTGGAAATGAGGTTATCTCTAGTAGATAAATATTTACTTTTATGATATATTTATATACCTCTCTATGTATTTGTGAATGTAGAGACGGAAGAATATTGTATGTTTGTTCCATGGAGAGGAAGAGATCTTAGATCTCTTCTTGAGGTTTATTTATTTATTTATTCATTCATTCACCTTCCATGGATTTTTTTTTATTTTTTTGTTCATGTAGAGACAGTGCAGTATAGAACTATACATAGATAGAGTCTATTGACAATATACATACATACATACAACATGAATAATATCACTGCGATCCCTTTTTGATCCGACTTTTTAAACTATTGAATTTGATTTGTCCTTGTTTATCTAATATTATGAGAGTTGAGTTGGGATAATTATGTCAGTACGTTTTCATGAATATTTTATATGTATACTACAATTGTAAGGGAGTCATTGGATGGAACTATGTACATATATCATTTATTTAATTATGACTCAGCGTTTCTCAATTCTTTACATACTTATAGATATAAGTATGTACATACATACATACACAATACTATTAATGTATACACTGTAATAGACTAACTGCTTGTGTCTCAATTTAGATAACTGGAGTTTTTGTTTTTTGTTTTGTTTTTTCTATCTCTTACAGATCAGTTAAGATTCTTATATATATTTTGTACGTATCTACACATCTCTCTCTCTCTATCTCTCTCTTTCTAGTTACAATATATTTTTGATCTTTCTGATATGAATTTAGTCTCATATACAACAATACTCCAATCATATTGGACTATGAATTAACATTTTATTTATTACTTTTTATATGCATATGGGGAAATTTATTACGTACCTACTAAAAGGCTCTTGAAAGGAAAAACTCTACTTGGGCAAATGCAGACTAAATAAATTATTTTTCTATATATTTACATCATGAAAAAAAACCCCAAAGAAACAACTCTATACATTAATGATGATTCGTTCATTAGTATTGTCAAATGCTTCTTTGGTTTTTTTTTTAAAAAGTATTTACTTACTTTTTACGTATAAACCATATACATGTGTTGTATGAGATAAGTTTCCTTGAATTCTGCACATTTATGATTCATACTAATTACTTTTAAATGATATAATTATTAATTATATTCAACGGAAACAGGATAGATGTCAGAAGTTTGTCAAAATGTTCTTTGAGGTACACATCATAGTATATATTTTGTATGTGCTGATCCGAAATATGTACGGAATCTTCATAAATGTGTAGTGTGGGATCTTTTTTTAGATGATGTTTGGTGATAAAATACTACTACGTGTAGGGGTCGATATGGACCCAATGAGAGTTTAAGGAAGAATGTATTCTACATAAATACATTATTTATTTACATATATTCATATAGCTATCTCTCCATGATTCTATGCTTATCAGTACTGATGCCCAATTAATGCATAAAATTGCAGAGAACAGGTCAAAAATGCAAATAAATCTAGAAAAAATAGGGTGTATTTTTGTAAAAAAAAAAAAAGTATCATTATAAGTATACTTTTTTATCCAAACAGGCACTTGTTTCATTCATTAATAATTTGACCCATCAGGTGGTCATCCTTTTCTTTATTTCCCTTGTTGTTGAAGAAGTCCTTGATGATACAAAAGGTTCTCTTGCATCCCACGGTTATCATGAGGCGCAGTTAAAGCTCGCTACAATGTAGGGGCCTTCCTTCAAGCCAGGCACGTTCTCGGCAGAAATGGCTGGGTTCTTCTTGAGGATCTCCTTCAACTTGTTGGCAAATTTGGGAATGATCAGGCTCTCATAGAAGAATTGAAGAATGTTCTATTTCAGGATCTTGAAGTTATTCTTGATCAAGGAAAAATCTTGGGTATGAGAGGCGTCCTCAAAAATCTTCTTGGCCTCAGAGTGCAAATAAGTGTTATTTATATAATTCACTATTTATCAACTAATTTATAAAGGAGTATTTGAGCTCATAAAGTATGTATAAAAACAAACGGTTTTATCAATTACATTTCTAAATAGTCCATTAGAGTATCTATATATATTTGACAATTTTATCATATCTAGCAAAAATAATATTTACGTATGTACATAAATAACACTTCATTGATCGAAAGTGACCCGTCAACGTGGTTAAATATGTTACAAATTCAACGTAGTTTAACGGTCCTTTTGTTTTCATAACCAAGGCAACTGTAATATCAAAAGTGGAGAAAAATTTGTTTTTATTAAAATTGTATTATTTTTCTGTCATTCACTTTGTCATGGCTTCTAACGTCTTTCAGCAACTCTCGATTAATACTGAAATCAATAGAGTAGACTTGGTTAATCAATAAATACTGTATATAAGTATAAAGAGGTTCAATGAACCACAAATCAAATAATGTAGAAATATATATATATATATATATATATGAACACTCAATAGCTCCATCTATAATATATAATCTTACTAATATGTATCTTACATTAAATACATAATAAATTTGTTCTTTTCAATGAGCAATGCAATATCAAGTCAAACTAGCTGAGGAGGACGAACATGTCAGTCAATTCATTCTTTATTACTTTTTTTTTTTAAATATCCTCAACTTCTCAAAATTTTGATCTGCCTTTAATCTCGACTCTTGTCATGAGTACCATGGTTCTGAACAAATAAATAATGATAAATTTAGTCAATGAATATGAAATTGAAGGTATTTACGTTATATAACTTTACTTATACTAATTCACTATCAAACAAGGGGAGATATAATGTCATCTTGAGAATCTTTCAATTAACATGTCACTTCTCGACATATTTTTTAGGGAGTTCTATTCTTATTAGAACGGGGTGTGTAAGGGCAATAAATAACCAAGGTTATGTTGACATTTTTTAAAGCAAATTTAACCAATATGCCTGACTCTGTTCAAAGTAAAAGTATTTATTATTATTTTTATTAGAGATGATAAAAAAGAGCTCCCCCAGTGAGCGGTTTTTTTTTAAATTTATAAATCGTCTCAACTGACAGCCAAGCTGTATTATGTAAATCATTTATTTGTTGAAGTTGTCATCATTCAGTTTTAATTTGTGAAGAGAACACATTTATGACATAAATATGTAGATAAGCTTTGACATAACAAAAAACAGTTAAATATGCCACAATCCCATACGCCTTTTTCAATTAAAAAAAATATTCAAGGTGTGCTTCAATGGACTAAATTAAAGCTGCCTTGGGATAATAGAGTTGGTAAATAATAGCTGCAACTTTTTATTTCTCTCTCTTAACTAAGAGTCATCAGCTGACATGACGTCAGTCCTGGTTTTTTCACTCGCTGGGAATGTCGGTGTTTTAATTTATTTGATTTTGTTTTGTTTTGTTTCACCCCTACATACGTACAAATAATATAATTTTCAATTCAACAGTGTTTTAAATTTTAATTTCCTTCCTCCTCTTAGTGTGTACATTTATGTAAGTTAATTCATTCTTATGTGTTTTTGTTTTTACTTTTTTCTATATGTAGGTAAATGTAGAATACTCTAGACTCATATATGTACATATATACATAAATTTAATGAAATTATTCCATGTGGGAGCTTAGAAAAGTGTAATAATTATTATTAATAATAAAAAGGCAGTCATAATATGAATTTGCAACTTTTTTCTTTTATAAGAGATTAAACCCTAGAGAATGACGAGGATGATGATACTTTGCTCTCTCTCTCCTCCCACTTTATCCATGTATGTATGTATATACTATATTTTTAATGTACAATAGAGTTTATGTAGAGGAAGTGAAAGCATACATAGAAGAAGGATCTTCTTAATGAATTCTTTTCTCCTTTTTTTTTCACGTTTGTTTGCTGTTGATGTATATACATATTTACATAAATGACGTAGCATGCGGATGTATATCCACGATTCAGGAGAGGAAGCATATGTTACTGCATGCATATGTGTTGAAACTCGGTTTGAAATCTTTTTTTATTCTTGGTCGGTATTCAAAGTTACTCCTTCTACGTATTTAGCAATGTGTTAAACCTCTGACAGGAAAATGTACTACCATACATTGTGTTGTCAGCTGTTGATTTTTTTTTTTTGACCATTTTTGCCCCTTAACAGTGCTTGAAATGTGTATTGGTTGAGCGCCGATGAACTTTTATTAAGGTTTGAGCACTTTCTTACTAAATATTTGTTAGCCCAACGGTTAGTTTTGGAAGGATTGACTTACAACGTGCTGTATTTGGGCCCCTTTTTTCATTGTTGTTCGAGAGAAGAAGGGGGGGGGGGAGATTGAGAGAGTCAATAAATATTATGTCCTGACAAACTCATGTTTTTGGGTGAAAAAAAAATGATTGAACGTTCTTTTAGAAACGATGTTTGCTCATTTGAGCAAGACCAATGGATGTCATCAACTGTATGAAGTTCATAAAAAAATATCTTTGGATCAGATCATGATATTATTAATCAATTATTATTAAGGCATAATTTTTGTTATTGGGTCGATCTTGTTCTGATTATTCAAAATTTCTAGTCCTACTCGCAACACCACATACAACAATCTTTGTTTTTGTTTTTTATCTTCTCTCTCTCAGACAAATAGGGAGGGAATAGACTAACGAAATACCTTCAAATATGAGACTCAGCTACATTGATATCATTCCAAGAAATTAACAAATTAAATATATAGTTATAAAAAAATTAAAGACCGACAACTATTCCTTTCTATTAGAGCTATACATTCTATTAAAAACTACAAATATCAATTCATACTAATTTGTTGACACCTTTCATTGCGTAGTGGGTCATATAGTTATGATAAATTAATTGTCATATAAGTCAAAGGGATTGAATGAGAGCTTAAATGCCCAAAAATCTGTTATTTGTGAAATTACTGCATATTTATTTGAATTTATATTCAAAGCTTGATACCCTTATCAAAGATCCTTTAATAAATGTACTATTTTAATTATTGCTATAATCATACGATATTTATTATTATTATTATTATTTTGAAAGAGAAGCTCTGGAACACTAATGGTTGTTATAAAAATGATTTAAATATTTCCTATGGTGGAGTTAAACTTATAGTTAGTATTCTATATTCATGTTTTTTGTTTTTTTTTTGTTTATATACCTATGTATTTCTTTTTTTTTTATTGGAACAGGGTGCTTAAGAAATTTATTAGACCACCTGTCATAAAAATATTTATTTTATGATGAAGTGTTAGTTTTTAAAAAGCTTGAACTCTTAATTTTACATGTGTGTACATTAAATTGCTCCCTTATTTAGGATAAAATATTGTTTTATTTTTTACTGCTTTAATTATTGTTTTGACTTCATGGGGGGGGGGGGAATATTCCAAAAACACTATTTGCAAAAATTTAGATCCTTTATATCATTTTTGGCCCGGGTCTTGACAGATTAAATATGAAAAATAAATTGAACATTTTAAAACACTCCCAAAAATTTAGGATATGAGTTAATTTTTATCTACTTGTTGTGTTATCGGCCTTAATCTACCAAAAACAAACAAGGTATAGTGTAGTCCTCTTTGACTTCAGAGATCTAAGGTATCTTTTAAGGGTCATTGTACATGTTGCTTCAAATGACGTGATATATGATATTTTAATCCGTTTTTCAAGATTTCTTATATTATTGTATTGTATTGGAACAAAAAGTTTTTTATACATAGGCCAATAAAGGAATGAAACGGCGGTTTTCCCTTTTGTTTGTGTTTCACCCTAGATTGTATACAAATATATATATATATATATTTGTTTTTTTTTGGCCAGCCCCGTTTTTTTTTTTTTTAAATGACAGTGTTTTGAAGGGTACAGAGTTCTAAAATATTGTGTTTATGCAGTGGTTTCGGCAAACATAGATGAATAACCCAACAACAAAACATATTGTGACAGACACACACTCTATGTTTGGGGTTGTCTTTAGTTTTAAGCTGAAGATAGTACAAGATGTCTGAATATAACCAATTTTGACTCTCATCAATATTAAAAGTGTCGCGTGCAAAAAAAAAAAAAAAATGAGAGATCCAAATTTTTCGATTTTTTAAACCCTCTGAGTATAAAAGACAACAATTATAGAGTTGTTGAAAAACAAAATGGAGCACTATATTGTATGTACGTATATTGAGGGATATACTACTAACATTGGGGGGGGGGGAGTGAGGTCTCTCTGTAAATAATTCAACAATAGGATTAAGGTTTTATAAAGTTTTTTAACATAAAAGGGAAGGGGGTGGATTTGAATTTAGTCTTAAGGAAATTATTATAAATCATAGCATTAAGGAAAGGCTTTTAATTGAGTGGTACGCGGTGATCTGATAAATTAATTGAGTACTCTTATTTATATACAAATGTATTAGTTTTAGTGCAGTGATAGAATTTAAAAAAAAAAAAAATACAAAAAAACAAAGCAATACTAAGCAAAGTGCACTTTTCATCATCATAGTCGTCATGACACTGCACTCCTTCATACTACTGCATAGGTACCTAGTTGTTGCTGTTATTTTTGAAACAGTACATTTTGATACATTCATAATACTCTTTGCAAACCATACTGTCGAATCAAGGCATTTGCACATTTATACTTCCGTCTTGTGTTTTGACTCTTAGTATACATGTTACATAGTTATACAATCCACATATGTTAAACCATAGATGATCTGTGTGTGTAACAAAACAAAAAGGATATATTAGTCATATATTGTATGTACACTTCTTCATTTAAAAGTAATTAATATAAAGTGATGACACTACTCATAAATTGCTCCATGTATGTACATATATCTATACTATCACTACTCCCTTTATATATATATATACTCCACTCATTCTCAACTAAAAATAATGAGCAGGACAGAGGCCTGAGAGGTTTTGAATGTTTTTTTTTCTACTTACATACATACATAATAATCATACTACATATTATTTAGTTTTTATTAGCATTATTATAATTTTAGTAGCCTGGTTCACACTTTTTTATTTGATATTTATTTATTTATTTATTCATATCTTTTGAGTGTCTATTATTTGAATCAATTTGATTTGTATCAACGAAATATTATGATGACACTTTTTAAAAAACGCATAATAATCCTTGATTTTATTTCTCTCTCCTTCCTAGGCCAAATTGGAGACAAAGGCTTTGAAAGCAAAGAGACCCGGGTTCACAGATGAGCGCTACAACGAAACAACTTACTATCATGACACGGATACAAGTACGTAAATGTTTCATGTAATTATTATTATTGTTATTATTATGTAGAGTTGTTATTGAAAGGGGGGGGAGGGGGGCTTTCTTTTTCTACTTCTTTTCTTCTTTGTTCCATTTCTTTTGACTCGAGGTTTATCTTCTATGTATATAATTCATGTATCTATAGATGAAGAGAAGAAGAAGAATAAGGTGGGGAAAATAGTAGACTCCCTTCTCCTTTGTGTAGTCTCCTGAGGAATATACCTTTAATATATATATATATATATTCATGAATATCCTACGAAATGCCTGTTAAGGATGCTTTATGAGAAATTCCATTACCATTACTTTTTGTAGGTACTATCTAATGTATATATATATATATATATATATATTATAAAAATATTTTTTTTAGTTAAAATATTTTTTATTTTAACTCGTAGATTGAATTAGGGGGGGGGGGGGATGAGAGGAGGAGGAAGGAGAAGGAATGAAGAGATTTAGTTATATTAGTCCCAATTTTGTACTTTAAACATTTTATTAAAGCCAGGCGTGGATAAAACGTTTTCTTATTAATATTATTTGTTTACAAAAAGCCCCTATCAAAGGGGCGGCAATTTATAACTACAAAACTCTGCCCCCACTTGGCTCTCCCCAGTTTAAACTAAATATTTACATGCATCCTTAATTAGAGTTTTAGTCTGTTCAACCAGATCTGAAGCATACATTTTGCCCCATACTAACTATCCAAGAATACGATACGACATATTGTATTACTTGACCCTTATTTAATTCGGCATATTGGCCTTGTACATACATGATTATTCTTGATTTTCCAAAAATTAGGCACACACTCACTCTTGGAATCTTATTTAACCTGAACTGATTGACCTCATAAGACAATAGGCTTGATCTTGGAAGAAGTTCATAAATGTAGGTTGCTTATAATGGTTGCTTATCTATGGTCAAATTTGAACCCATGTTCCTGAGTTATAGTAGAGGACAGTTAAGATAAAATTAAACTACATCTTATTTTTAGCCCGGACACGGGTTGATTATCTATTCTACATATAAATAGGTATGTCCAGTTTAGTACGTATTCGATCAGTCTGGGTTGTGCTAAATTATGATTTCTCATTTGAAGACCCTTTCAATAAAATAGTCCATCAGTTATGAACGTTAGAACAGTCTTTCTCAACTGATAGGTTGTGGAGAGTTGATTCAAAATGAAAATAATTTTGATTTTTTTTTCTGTAATAATGAAAGATGAAGAGATTATTTTTAAATCACACTAAATAAATTTGATAAGTAAGTCATATCGATGGACGTAAAAATTCCAAATCTCAGGTCTGAACGAAAGTCGATGGATCTTTAAATGTAATAATTTACTTATACTTGGCTTGAAGGGCAATAAAAATGGGTTTTTTTGCCAAATGACTGGGAAGAAATGTGGTCTCAGTTCAAAGCTAATTGATAAACTCTATGTGTCCCATTTTGGGGATACAGTTGTTGTTTTTTTCCTTCAGTATGGTCTTTTCTACTAGAAGGCATCAATACAAGGCTAATTCATGTTCCTCATGTTAAAATAAAATGGGTCTTTGTAGCACTGACAGTAAAAATAACTGTTCGGACTATCTATCCTACCTCGACTG
This sequence comes from Lepeophtheirus nordmannii, assembly GCA_963680855.1. NCBI lineage: Eukaryota > Metazoa > Arthropoda > Copepoda > Siphonostomatoida > Caligidae > Lepeophtheirus > Lepeophtheirus nordmannii. The sequence goes on along the minus strand of OY804525.1, from coordinate 2,813,278 downwards.
TTTGAGGTATTGTTGATCCTTCATGCACCACATAGTGCTTAATGCGTCCATGGACTTTATTTCTGTAATCCAATATCAGATAATACATACCTTTGAATGTTATGTGTGTATATATTCCTTTTGGAAACATGCCAAATAAGGACAAAGAAAAAAAATAGTGTTGTTTTTCTTTTCTTCAAAAAGTAGTTTCATTGTTTAAGGCCTAACTTGGCTCCTCCATGAATGGTAAAGGAAATACAAATACGTATGTATATACTTTTATTATATTGTGTGCCTTATCGTATAATTCGATATTTCCTTCGTGCTCTTATGAAATAATCATCATCAAATCTTTCTCTGATTCGATTGAGTGTACAGTATTTCTTTAGGTTTTTTTATTTTATTTTATTTCAGAAGTACATATCCACCTAAAATGTCTTTGTAAGTAGATTAATCAATTATCCTCTGTTTTTGAATAAAGAATGTATAAATGATCTGGGAAGAGATAGTGTGTGTAGCAAGAATATTTACTTCAAGTAGATATAAATTCTTCGTCAAATGATAATGAGACTTTTCTTCTTATCATTATTATTTTTTGTCGTTTTTTTTTGTATGTCATTTAATTGGTGTACATATATGAGTAAATGGGGAAGCAAAAAAGATTTATTTATTTATATATATATATATATATCAAAGTTACATGGAAGAAATAAAATTAATTGGTTCATCAATGTATATAGTTGAACTGTTCTATGTCTACATACATAATATGTAGACATAGAACGTATATATGTAGTGTGTCTACTTAGAAACAAAATGTACTTACAATTAGGTTCTCCCGTTTTTTTTAGAGTTGTGGCAGTACAAAAAAAATGAGATCTTCATGGCAGGTTGTGATGCTTCTTTATTTTTGCAGATGGCAACATTGCCTTAGCCTATGAACTATAGTTATCTGTAGGATGTGAAATTTGTGCTCTGAGGCAGTGGTACTCTGTAAAAGAAATGAAAAAATATCATAGTGTTCTGTCGTTATTTTGTCTGTATCCAGGGATTTCCTGTTGTGTATTAATTAAAATAAAATGGCGTTGGAAGAGGTTCAGTCTTTAAATGCCATTTTTGGTGTAGGTGTTTTGTCTCTTAGAGGTAAGGTCAGTGGCAGAGGGGGGAGGGAGCAAAAGGGGGCTTCGCCGTCTACTACTTATCTTGCCCCATATTTATATTGAAAAGATGCTAAATTATTCTTATCAGCCTCCTTGCACATGAACTGCTGGTGGCTCTGTTTCTTCTAAAATAAGGTGACATGAAACATGGGGCATCACAACTTAATGTTGAGATCTCTTAGGCCCTTTGATTGTGTAATGTACGTGATATCCTGGTTGTGTGTTTCGATGATATCCCCTAATGTGTCACGATGTACATATATTTCCCACCAACGTAGGAGTTTAGAATGTAATTTTTTTGTTAGCTGTCGGTTTTTATATTACTTAGCCTGCCGTGTATTAGAGTTCTAAACATTGCTTTGTTGAACTTGACTTGCCTCCTGTTAAAATATGAGTAATTCCCTACAGTTAGGTAGTGAAGAAGAACTTGACATATTCGTCTCAACTACCAATGTTTGGGCCTTTTTTGCCTCTTTTTCTTTTATAAGGGGGATGCAATAAATGTAACGTCATGGTGTTATAATGCACATTTACGTATGGAGCCTTCATGAGTCCATAAAACAAATGTGTAAACCCTTCAACAATGAATATTCTGTTCTAAAACAGTTTTTAAAGTTGGTAGAAAATAAAGTTACATACCTATGTATATAGACCAAATAGTTGAACATGCAGATGTCGAATGGCCATGACGGTGGAGTCTTTAAAACCACATACATAGGTACTTTGAAAAGGATCCACGGTTGAACGAAAGACGAGCAGTATACACCTATACAACATGGTTGTAAAATATGTGTATTTCGTATAAATGAATTTGTTTTTTTGTTTTACAAGTAGAAACATGATTAAAAAAAGGGAAGGGCCAAGCCTCTAATTATGATGAGTTCATATTTATAAAATGAAGCTAGTAGCAATTCATCATCAAACAAAAACAAATCTTCCGTCATTTATCACGCATCATTTACTAAAACAAAATTACGTAGAACAAAGCATGATTGCACGCATGTAACATGATTTGAAGAAGGATCTCCTTTATCATGAAGTCCATATGAGGCCCTTAGCCAAATTGGTAGAACATGAATCAAATGCGTAGAAATTGTCTAATTATGTACATCATACATCCATAACAGCTGAGATTTCAGTGTATAACATATATTATACAGTACATAAAAGAAACAAAATATAATACTTCTCCCTCTCTCCCCTCGAAGAACAAGTGTGAAACGCACATAATTCAAAATTAATGAAGCGCGTCCTTAATCGTCTTAGAACCACATTTGTTTATAATCTTTTTTTATACAAATATATGTGTAGACTCTTATGTACTTCAATCAACAGTGCTTCTACATTTATAGCATACAATATGTAATAACTGAACTTATATATGATGCATGGGTTTTGTTTGAAACATGACTCAATTTGATAAAATACATATATATATATTGAACGTATTTATATAATTCATTAATAATATCATGTCATTGTATCAATTACTCATATTGAGTTCGAACCCTATGATGCATCATTTAAAAGGAGGGAAAAAGTTATTTTTCTCCGTTATATGTATGTTCAATTAAGGTGATCTGTTATTTGATCAAGTACCAAAGGGTTTATGTACTGTGTGTTAATGAAAAAATGATGATGTTTCGAAATGTTTCAGTTTTAAAAGGTCATTGATGTAACCTTTCAAGCTTTTTTGAATTTGCGTAAAATTACGTTTTTTTAATATATCGAGATTCCTTAGATTACCAATTGGTGGCAATATAAGAACACTTACATTTATGGGGGGAAATTGATTTGTTTGGCACTCCTGCTTGTTCCACCTTGTTGGCTGAGAAGTTTTCTGCTTGAAATAAATCCTTCTTTTTGTGTGTGTGTATGTATTTTAGTAAGAAATTTACGATTATCAAATTTAACAATCTTAAAAATATTAACATTTTTTTTACCAGTTATATTTCATGCACAAAGCCCTTCACATCTAGAGCGATCTGATGTTTTGTAAACTAAATGTTGATATATTTGGAAATACTAAATAATGCAATAGGTCGATTTGTAAGAGACCTTAATATATAGAATCCAAATCCATTCTGCTCCTATTGTCTGTCCTTGAAAGACGTTCCGAATTTATTGATCACCTTGTACAAGGCCTCATTTTCAGATAAATTACAGTAAATTACTGTGATTGAACATACCTATGTGTAATGCCTTTAGTAAAACTTTAAGTACAATGTATTTTTCATTATTAAGCATACATATTTGAAACAACAAAATGCATGAAAATAGTTGGTCATTATTTCAAATTGAGGCTTAATTAAGATAAATTATTGAGAACACTATGTAGTTGATATGATAACGTTATGAAGCAAAGTATGGGACGGCTTTTGCGTTAGATTTGAATGCGTTTATAGGATTTAGGACGAAACATCAACATTTTGTAAAGTATAAAGCCCTAGTATACGAGTTAGTATCTTGCTAATTAGATACTATTGGGGTATTTATCTATGTGGACGCTTAATAGTGTTGTCACAATTGATATGGGTTTGTCGATACATTTTCGACTAATTATATACAATAAAAATGTTGTTAAGGGTATGCACTTAATAATACAAAGCTATGGGTTTTTTAGAGGGGGCTAGCTAACAAAATTGATGTTTAAAAAAAAAATATAAAATACACTTGTCATTCATTTTTTGTTACCATGGGCCAGGGTTTTTATGACGTAAGTGCTTTTGGAAACACCGGTTCTCAAACTAATTAAGCATTCCACTGTTTGTAGTGCGTCATTACCCTAGTATCACTATTGATACCAAAAATCACTCCTATGTACCCGTGTGATATCTTGGATGATTTGTGTCTGCTGTTTATTTTCATGATACTCCCTTATCTACGTATCACACTGTATTATTAATAAATATAAACTTTGGATTCACATATAAGTCACCTTCAATGTGCACATAGGTACAGTAATACATACATACGTATATCCCATGTAATTGAAGGAGAAAAAAAATGTTTAATTGAATTAATACTGACATACCAACATAGATAGATAACTAAATAAATAAATTTAGAGAGAGAGAAAGAGAGAGTTGTCGCAAAGGGAAATTAAATCAATTTTAAATTAGACAATCTTATTATTTACTAATTATTCTTATAGAAAAGGTAAATTGCATCTCCAAAATGAATATATGTACGTATGTATATATAGACATACATTCTATTTCTTCTTCATCTGATTTTCCCCTACCAATAATCCTCTTTCTTTTTGGTTATACTCGTATAACTCAAAGACAGGGATTGATGAATGAAAAGAAGAAGAAAAAGACTTTTTCAATTAGCTATTATTCCTTGTAGTATTGTACATAAATATATATGTATTCTGATGATGAAAGCGCAGCAGAGAGACACATTGATACTAGGATCTATGTTTGTTTATTCACTCCTCTATATGTAGATATATGTACAATTATCTTGATGTTGATTAATTCCAGTTCCTTCTCAAGTTGCATGATGGAATAAATTAAAAACTCTCTTCCGGCTTAAGGTTCCATTTCTTCCTCGCTTTCTTCTTCTTTCTTTTTTAATTATTCCACACCATTAATTAGAAAGAGGGGGGGGGGGAGGCATTCACGTTGGTATGTATTGGAGTGAAGTGAGGGTGTTGTTGATTGAAGAGGAATTTTTAAGTTCAACTCATGGTTTTAGTGCACTGATTATTAAAAAATTATATAAATATACATATATAAAGTAGAAATGAGATCTAAGACCGCTTAGGAAGTATACTATGGAGCTATTTTGAGTCAAAATAAAATAGCATTCCATACTTAAAATGAGTTGTTTTTTGTGTGTGTGCTTGCAACTTTGACTCTTAAAAGGGAGAGGAAAAATTGAAAAAAAAAAACCAACATATGGCAGGTAGTCTTCTGTATTTTTCTTGTTGCCAACTTTTTTAACTTTGGGCAGAGTTTTTTATTTATATATATATATAAATATATGTACAAACTATAGATTGATAAATTTTACCAATATGTAAAGAATCTTCAAAGTTATGTCCTAGTATTATAAAATTCAAAATAGGGGCGCCCAATCCTTGATGTAAGAGATGTAGTACCCTTTTTGAATTAATACCATGTAGAGTCAGGTGCTTTAAATCAGAAGAGTCAGCTGACGGAAGAATACAATGTATTTTTGTTTTTATTCTAAAAAGCTTGTTTTGAACATTGTTTGCTTTCACCAATGATTATTCATGTAAATTTCAACTACTTAGAGTAGAGGAGGTACAAGTTACAAACCAACGAAATAAGATAAATAATGTACTGTACTGGTTATAATATTAAGATGATTGAAATTCGATTAGAGAACCGATATTTTGAACTTTTTTCAATTGAATATTACTGATGGCGTAGTTTGTAACACAGAAAGAAATTTAAAGATCTGTAGGAAATATCATATAGAAAGACACAATAAATAAGACGTACATATATTATTTAGTGATGTGTTTAATATATAGATATTAATCGATTGAATCATTAAATATGTTTGTATACTAGACTGTTTCTGAAATACATCAGTAACATGAAACCATGGGAGAGCATCATTTTCAGCTTCTCCATGCTTATATGTATGACTTTCAATTTATTTGTATTTTTTAACAGAAAGCTTCGCCAAAACAATTCTTTTTACTAGTTCTATTCATTTAAATCCCTTGTGTTACGTGGGTATGTTGCTTATTTTTGCTAGTACTTTTTGTCTTCGTACATTTATTCTTAATTATTTCATGATAGAAAATAACTATGGACTCTGTAGCTCATTAACCATCAAACAAGAAGGATAAAGTCATTTCTTATTTATTTACTAATTACAATCTTTGACCTTTTAATTATCGTGTTATGTTTGTATATTTATTCTTAAAATGGGTTAGTTAGGGCTATAAATAACAAGGGTAATACTACCATTTTTTAAAGCAAATTTAGTTTATCTAACTGACTGTGAAAAATAGAACAATTAAAAATATGAGGTTCTATCACAAAATTGTCTCGGTTTGGAATCTGCATTATGTAATTTACGTTCAATATCAAGGTTTCATCATTCTTGCAGGGGGTACATCTTTTAAATAGATAAGTTTTAACAAACTACAAATGAGTTACAAACGCCTCAATTTCTTTGTAATAAAAAAAAACATTTTATGGGGGAATTTTTTCTCCATTTTCGTAGGGACGGCCTCAAATGTACTGAATAAAATCTGCTCTATATAGAACAAAAAGAAATATTGTAGCTTACATTCCCTTTCTCATTGAGGAGTTGACTGGATATCAGCTGACATGATGTCATCTCATTCGTGGTTTATACGCCTGCTTCTGAAAAGGCTATTTTTTTTCTTCACAAATCTATTTAGCAATTTATTTATGAGGTATCTATGAAGCCATTAGGTAACGGTCATATTTTGTATTTTTGAAACAGGGTGTTTTACGTAAGGGAAAGGAGTCGAATAGGTATATGTACGTTATTACCTTATTAGTTTTTTGTGTAACACCCTTATTCCCATCTCAGCTCACGAGTCATTTGCTCAAGTTTTGCAAACGTATACTTACATACATTGATACAAACATACATCTATAATGATAACTGAAGCGCAATTCGAAGGATGGAAATGAGGAGAAATTGGAAGGTGATAATTTACAAATATATATATCTATGTGTGATTTTTATCTACATACATACATACATACATATCCATATTATGTATATAATAAACTTATGTATTATATTACATCCATTTATGGATATGTACTATAAAAACCCTATGGAGAAAAAGAGTTGAATTATTGTGTAATATCAAAAATTGACATTTTCTATAGATTCTATATATATATATACATTTATAAAGTATACATATATATGTATCTATAGTTATAGAATAAATCGAAGGAAGAAAAAAAAAAAAAGCTTAAAACGTCGCCTGCAGGCTCTTTTCCGTTTTTATTTTATTTTTATAACTTCATTGCAAAAAATATAAAAATTGGTTGCTCCTATTTCTATTCCTTCAAAAACGACTTTTCTATGTACAAAGCATATATTATAAAAATACACTGTATTATATATATATATAATATTGGGACTGAGTGAAGAAGTTAAAGAAGAACTTTTTTTTCTTCTTTTTTTGAAAAAAAAAATAAAAGTAGTGAATGTTAGTTTATATTACAATATACATCTTAGAGAACTCTTTTCTAAGAGTTTATGTAGTACAATAGAAAAAAACATATCTGTACTTATATTTAAATATATGTATGTATGTATATAATAATATATGTTGGCATACCAACTAATAATGGCAGGACGACTACTGTTTTATGGTTTACATATGAACAAGGGCCCGATCATTAAGTTTTTTTTTTTTTTTTGCTTTTCTTTTTTATACAAATACTCTGATTATTTTTTGAGAGTTAAATTCTAGATGACTAACAGGTAGGCATGGGCCAAATGTTGAGTTATAGGAAGGAAAAAAAAATGATATCAGTTGGTTCCCCACTACCTTAATAGTCGATTTGAATTCATTCTTCTGTATATTGTTGAATATAGAGTATATTTAATATTGTCAAATATCAATCAGCAGATAAAATACAGATGCTCCAGATACTAATTGCGGGCACACTCACTCACCTCAACAATATGCCCATCCCTACAAATAGGTCTTTCTCTTTTTTCCTTCAAATTATCCATTTAAAGACGATCCAAGCCCTCGCCCAGTTAAGGAGTCTTATTGAGCACAATATATCTCATTTGAACGCTGTGGGTCTCTGCTTTTGAAAGCATTCCTTATTAATCCATTTCTTGTAATATTCAAGGAGTTATTTAAGTACAAAGGATTTGGCCGACTTTTGGGCCTGCTCCCGCTTCTTACGCCCCCAAGGATCCGCCTTAGGTTAAGTCAAAGACTGGAAATGAAAAAAAATTACGGATCATTAGTTTTTAATGCACAAAATGAGTGTCCTTTTAGACTTCAATTGAAGTTGAAGTTAGAAAATGGACGGACTCTTGAAAAAAAAACTACAAATTTGAAATCAATGTGCAAAACTGAATAACTTTTAGGCCTATTCCCGCCGCCTGTGCCCCAAAGAGTCCCTATAGGTTAAAACAAAGACTGGAAATGGAATTTGCATTAAAAACAGTAGCGGATCATTATTTTTATATGCACAAAATGAGTATCCTTCTATGCTTTAAAGTGAAGTTGAAGTTAGCTCAAAAAGTAGAGTTCGATTTTTCGAAAACCGTCGGACTCTCCAAAAAATTTTTTACAGATTTGAAATTAGTTTGCAACACTGAATAAATTTTATCATACTTATACCCCTTAGCATTTTCGACATTTCAAATTTGTTGACCTGTGTTATGAGTGTGAAAGGTGATATTAAATTTGTATTAACATTGATAGCTAGCGTCATAAATTTAATTATTAAGAGTGTGATATCCTTGACTCCCACACTTGGGGGGTCAACGATTGTTCATCTATTTTTTTAATCAAAAATTTTTGATTAAATTGTTACCCATTAACTTCTTAAAACAGAACAATTGAATTGCTTCACCCATATAGCGTTCGAATAAACCCTTGTACATCTAATTCATATTTTGTGTGTAGTATCTATGTAATTGAATGATGAATTTCTCTTTTTCAGAGCTGCGAAAAGTATATCCTTACTATTTTACTTTTACAACATTTACTAAGGGACGTTGGGTCGGAGAAAAGATTCTTGATGTCTTTGCAAGGGAGTTTAGAGCTCATCCCGCGGAGGAGTATGTAAGTTGATCAAACAATGTGTTATTTCTTTAGTTTTCTTAGTGATAACTATCCACGTTGATTTTTTGTTTGTCTTTATAGGAACGATGCATCAAAGCTGGAACCCTTACGGTCAACTATGAAAAAGTAGATACAGACTATCGTTTAAAGCATAATGATCTACTAGCAAATATTGTTCACAGGTATGTTTCTAATAATACTTTTGCATGAGTATTATCCACATGTTCTACATATAGCTTCTTTTATTTTATTTGTTGAAGTCATTAAAGGATGCGTATTACTTTATTATTTAATTTTTTTGTTTTTGTTTAGAAGACGTATGGAAATTTTGAGAAAATATTAATTACTAGTATTGTGGTTAGGGAAATGTACATAGTTTTAATATGAAATTAACTGTTGTTTTTTATGTGTGTATGTGTGCGTGTTAATGGATACTAAAGCCTTTATTTTAATCCTTATTTGTATATATTAGAAGAAAGTGTGTAGTATCCAATGGAGTTAATATTATTGATCCTTGTGAATCGATTGAGCCAACAAAGTGTCGATTTCATGCTTTCATACAATATATATTATTAAAATGATACATACAATATGTACATATCAGTATAGAATAATTAATAATTAGCTTAAAAGTTCTTTGGATAAGACCTACATTGAATTTTTTTTTTTTTTTTTAAAAAAAGAAGAAGTTTTTAGAACATATTTCTTCTGTATAAATTTCTCTCCTGTCCTCTACATCACCACTACAAAGCCTAACCACAAACAACACCATTTCATCGTGAAATGTAATGAAAAATCTCACAAAAAACAAAGAAAAATCGTAAAAACTCTAAAGATGTCTCAAATTTAATTATAAACTTAAATATATTTATCATAAATACAACTTTTTTAAACTGAGTTTGGGATGGACTTTGAATTTGCGCATCTTTTAATTTGCTTTTGAGGTGTTGCTCCTCTCCCCATTGGTAGATAGATATGCTTGTAAAATCCCCTTATTGGCCTTAATTTGAGAGACAATATGTAGGTTCAAATACATTTTCATTAGAAGGTCAATGGAAGGGGGGGGGAGGAGAAAAGTTTGGAAAGCCATGGTTTTTTTACATACATAGAGGAGCAGTATGTTTATACCAATATATATGTACATACATATATGTGAAATCACAATTAAAGGATATTGTATGTACATTGTTGTAATGTTTTCTTGAATTGTTAAAATATTTTAGTTATTGAAATCTGTAAATACCTTAATGCCATTTTGATTTTTTTTCTTTCTTTCTTTCTTCTTCTTATTATTTTACCTTCATTCCTTAGGAAGGAAAGTTATGGAGAAAGGACATGCTATCCCCACATTTACATTTATGAACGAACTTACATACTTACATACATACATATACCCATAAGAGTGAGGAGAAGATAACAAAATCCTGACTTTTAAATTAACTTTTTTCATTATAAAATAATTATCAAACTTGTTAATTAACATTTAAATTAAAAATGCATAGTAAAATACTTAATTCTCTTGGGAATCCATGAGGAGGGAGGAGGAGTACGCAGTATACAAATACTAATGTATTAATTGTAGACCTAGCCTGCAAGAATTTAATCTTTGCTCTTACTTAGTTTATGCATAGTCGAGTATGCTGTAGAGTGCATTGATAATTATGCTTAATGGCCCTTCATCTTTTTATATGTATATGTAGACACTAACCGGTTTTATATAAATGACTCTGTGCCTCTCAAGATTTAGAAGGTTAAAAATAGTAAATTCTACGGAACATAGGGCCTTGCATTAAGTTTTGTATATTCTGAAATTGAAAATGACGGGCCAAAATGTTGGAGAGGGGATTAAATCGACTGGCTTATAGAGAGTTTGATACTAATGGAACTAAAGCACAAGGGTATGAATTTTTTTTATAAGCACAAAATTAATATTTCTTGTAGAGGTCACATCTATTAAATAAATAAGTTTGAACATAACAAATGAGTTAAAAATACCTAAACCCATAGGCTTTGCAATGAAAAGTTGCAGCAAAATACCTCACTTATGGGAGGGAATAAGTGAGACTTCTTTCCATTTTCGTAGCAATATGCTCAAATGGATAATTTAATAAACGCATCTTTGGAATAGAGTAGCAAATTAATAACAGTGTAGTTTCTTTGTTCCATCCACCCGTATGAAAGAATCATCAGCTGATATAACGTCAGCAGAACGGCATCCTATGTTTTATAGTGTCACCGGGAATGACTTATTTATATGTATTGTATACATACTATATGTCATCTTGAATTAAATTCTTACGTATGTATCACTAGTTAGATCATGAAGTTGAGTGATTACATCTCATATAACTTTTAATGTGACCTCTGTAGGGAGTACTTAAAAATAAATGAATTATATAATTTTTTTATAATAAAGTATGTATACTATTTTATCCATTCCATCCTTTGTGGCAGCTCAATGGGAGATGATGATGATGAGGAAGAGAAGAAATGATTGCATTATACATACTATAACAGAGAATTTACAAATTAATTTTATCTCTTTGTACGCAAGGATATTAATATATATACATAATATTATATATGGTATTTGTGAGATTAAAAAGTACAAAAAAATACAAAAAATACAAACAGACTGAGTTTTGTGTAGCTCTTCTTCTTCTTAAGAATATTAATCATACACATCGTAAAATATACATACATACATATATACAGTTTATATATGTATATTGGGTTATTACGATTAATATTCATCTGATGGTGGTTGTGTGTACTTTGAGTTGAAAATGAGTTTCCATATTACTTTTTTCATCTTCTCAATTGCTTTGCCTCAAGGAACATATGTATTTCTTTATCATATGTTCGTTTATTCCTTTTAAATGTATCGTGTAATGGCCAGGAGAGAGAGAGAGAGATGATTGTAAGTTGATTAGGGTTGTGACTTTTGTAGAATGGGAGATAGGCATGCATACATATGTAGAATGGCTCCCTCCGATTTCATCGGTAAGCTCAGTTTTTCACTTTTCAGCTCGTCATTGGTCCACTATTTACTAGTCTACTACTTATTAGTTGTCTTTTTGAGCGTGTATGCCCTTTCTAGCGAAAATCCATCACTCTAAAAGTGTTTCATTCAGTGGGCAAGAAAGTCCTACTACGTTATTTGTTTTTTGTTTTTTTATATAAAAGATGTCGATCATTATTTCGCAATTCTCAGTACATTTATTGAAAAGGAAAATATTATTTGTCAGCTGTTGATTTGTATACTACTCTTGCTCCATATTATGATGATTGCTCTAAACGTGGAGGAGGGGTTGATATATTTAGAATAAACTATCTTAAGGAGATTCGATGATATGTATTCGTTAATGAAGAATAGTTCCAGAGCCTGAAAGAATGGTCTTATTAGTTCTTGTTATATTATGTATTTCTTCCTTTGGAAGAGGAGAGGTTGAGAGAAATAACGAATAGAGATAAAATTCTGTTTAATACTTTTCTTTAATTTCCATTTAGTTTACCTTTTAGACATTGTAGTTATGATATGTAGTAAAAATGTAATCCATGTTGTTTTCCCCCTTTTAATTTATTGCTTTAATATTTATTTATTTTCTTTTTTTTTCTCTCTCTCTCTCTCGCAAAGTCACGAAAATAATAACATGCTTGAGCTTACGTAAGAGCACCTTTTCACGTGGATTGCTCAACACCATAATTATTGATGGTACATATATGTATTTTTGCCATTAAACCATTATTAGTTAGGTATAGGGTTTTTATATAATTCATAATTATTATCATAGCCCTGGGGCTTTCCATACAGAATCCTCATACATTGGCGGCATTGAAAAGCAGGATTTTGTGTTGTTCATGTGCATGTGATTATTCTACTTTGTTTATAATGAACAAAAAGGACCTGCGCCATTCATTGATAGAAGGAATAATTTAAAAAAAAGCATTCATATAAATTTGATTTATTTGCAGTGATTAATCTTTATTCATTATTATTATTATTATTTAATGGCTATCACAAGGGCAGTCTGGGGTCAGTTTATTCTTTAATCTTGTATATATTTATGAGTTATTATTATTATTAGTATTTATATTAATATGAGCCAAATTAAACTTTCTCCTTTCCTGTCGAATAAAGAAAGAGGGGGTCCAATGTGTTTTTTCATATCAGACATGTCATTGCAACTTTTCTTTGTAAATGCTCAAAATACATTGAGTGTTGTTGTTGTTGTTGGTATTTTCTTAACCCTCCTCAACTGATGTATACTTTAGTATTGGAGAAAAGGTTATGAGAGAAATAACAGCTCATTATAGTTCATTGAATCATCGTTCAAAACACAGGGAGTTTCAAATTCAAGAGCTGATTGCAAATGAAGTGTAGCGCCATGAAGGAAGTTGCAAGTCCTCCTTCTTATTGGACTGCCTTTCCCTAACTATTATAACTTATATAAAGTAAAAAATAACGTTTTCTTTTTAGATACCCCCTAGCATTAGTGTAATTATTTCCCTGTAATCCGTTGGGTCAACGGATTATCTTTTTTTTATATATATATATATATATATACCCTTTTTCATTTTTTATTAAGCAATTTCTGGAATTACATATAAACGTAGTCAAAATGTGAGTCCAAATATAATTTGTACTCTCAGAAGATCGTACAAGTTGACAATTGCACTCCTCAACATATCTTATATGTATGACGTTCGGATGTTGATAACTCCTTTTAATTACTAACCCCATTAATTCATTTTGAGACCCATTCATATGACTGATATGACATCCCTTGTTCTATTGAATAATCGACTCTTATGTTCGTGAACTGCAGGTCATGACGTCAGGGGTGATTTCAAAAGAGCAAACATTGATTTTTTGATGATGACGTCATTCATGGAATTTCCACAGAGGTTTGATATCGATTCTCGACCCAAATACATATATATATATATATATCTAAATATTCTTTATGCCAAAGAATACGTCTTTTATTAGTTGATGTTTATTTTCATTATAAAAAGATCAAACCTTTACTGGCATTTAATGGAAATTTAATCATTTCCTTTTCTTTTTGGATGCAACTTTTATAGTATCTTTGATATATATATATATATATATATATGTACATAATTTTCTATTAGTTACAATTTGTACACGATATAATATGTATTTCATGATTTACAAAAAAAAAAAAAAAAAAAGTTTCTAAATTTATTATCATTCTCATAAATACCTAGGTAGTAGGGATGGGAGTAGATTTTTTTTATTGTCCCCTACTACATGTTACATACAATCTTTGTCCTTTTGATTACTCAGCATTTGTTTTGTGTTTTCTATATATAATATATATGTATACCTATAGTTTTATACATATATATTTTTTTAATAATTCACTTTTTCGAGACAGAAAATATGTACGTACGTTTCTTATAGAAGCAGAAATGAAATCAGCTGAAACAGCTTTTTATTTGTATTCCCTTTAGCTAGTAGCTTTTTGTCCGTTTATCGGTCATTCGTTCTTCTTAGTTTCTATGTGTGTATGCTGAGATAATTGAATACATATTTAGTTAGGACAGTTATATTGTTATTACAACATATATGAATGTAAGCATGTTTAGAAATGAAATTTATCGTCTCACATGTGTCGTTAAGTTGTTAAAAGATATGGAAAAAATGGACAAACATTACATATACATACATACATACATCGTCTACAAATGTATAATTGATAGTCTCTTGACTACCTTTTAATACATACATAATAGTGTTGTGATGGAGTCTGGAAATTATGAACGGGTTCAAAACTGTTGTATTTTTTTTTTTTTTTTTTGATCGATCTTGTCTCCTCCTAAGTACTGAGAGCAAAATTGCTCTTAAATCTCAAGATGAACGTCAGAACATGACGTCAATTGGGCTTTCAACTAACATTGCTTCGACAAATAAATTTTTCTTTTCACTGCAGTCCTTGTCAGCTGACAATTTTTCCACACCTCATGTCTAGTACACTACATATCACATTATATAGCGTCTAAGGGCTAAATTTACGCTAGGGTTTTTCATAGACTGAAACAATATCGGTTTAGTGGGAAGGCTCAACACTAACAAGTTTATACATAAAGAGTACATTGCAGCAAAAACAATCATTTATTATTTAAAAAACAATCATCGTTATTTGTTGCGCTCGTTATTTTTATTGTTCTGCCATGTTATTATTATTATGACTCAATAAGAAGGTAGAGGAAGGAAGAAGGGGTCATTCATACATATTTAATTTTAAATACTTTGGACTCATTACATTAGTACAATTTTTGTACATGTACTCATCCGTCATTCAATCCTGTATGAATGTTTCAGCCGAACATTCGCATGTATGTATGTATGTTTTTATGTAAAATCATGAATTTGTCTCTTGAGTAATTTTCTTTCTTTCTCCCCTTCTTTGAAGTGCAACACTTGTTGGTTCTGTTACATATAATATATATACATATATAAATGCCGCAGTGTACCCTCTTATACTTAATACATACATACATGCTGCTACAGTTTATTTAGTTGTTAATGGAGATTGTATGAACGCCTTAGACCAAACTAGACTCTTTTTCGTCTCCTTGGAACCTTAACTTTATAATACAAAAAAAAAAAAAAACTAATTTAGTAATGGTGGTTCTAATTATGTATTATAGTAACTCTGAACAAGGGAAGAAGTACGAATATTCACTTGAATTCAAAATACACTGATAAAAACAACTGTAGAGAGGGTTCCTACAATGTATGTTTGTTTATCTCAAAAATTGAGAGGTGGAAGAGTCTGGTCAAGAGTTGTTCAAAGAACAGCTATTGCAGGAAGTAAACAAATGCCCAAAAGAATTCAAATGAGAAGAAATTGAAATATAATATAAATTACTAAACTGGCCTTAAAATATAACAATTCATCACTTTTTCGCTAATGGGCTCTCCTGTTGACCAGACTCTTCCCTACTCTAAGACACTGAAATGTATATCTACCTCACAATGAACTTTTTGAGAGTAACAGAAACACACTGTATTCTCTCTTCAGCTGTTTTTTATCAGTGAGACTCTTCTGATTTAAAGCTCCTGACTCTTTGCGCTATGAACTCAATAAGGGTGTTATTATTAGTTTTGATTTTGATATACATATCTAAAATATATTAAATCAAGGATTGTGCGCCCTTTTTTTAATTTGTGAATATTTTGCAAGTAATAATTATTGATTTGTATATTGGTAGAATTAATCAATGACTAGTACATCTAAATAATAATTCTATCCAAAATTAAAAACTTGACAACAAGGAAAATACAGAAGGGTAGCCACCAGTTGTTTTTCCATATTCTTCCTTTCCCTTTTGAGAGTCGAGGTTGCGAATGCACAAAAAACCCCGTATAATAGATAAAATATACATGTATTTACACCAATCCAGAAGTAAAGAAAATTAAAGAAATGTTGTTTAGACACTTTGTCAAAAAAGCAAGAAGAGACTGCTTGCTGAGTACTGCGCTCCGTTTGTGTGCTATTATTATGATTATTTAAATTTATATACTTGATAATACATAATAGATACTATAAGTACACACATAAACGACGGTCTTGTGTGTATGTAAGTCTTATATAATTTATGACTATAATAAACTTTTCTAATTTAGAAAAAAGGTCCCTTTTTGCTCTTTCTATAATGTGAATAAATAACGCGCACATTGTCAGAAGTAATATATACAATATATATGTACATGGAATAATTTTAGAGATGTTTCCCCCCCCCCATGCCCCCCTGTTTTTTTAAAGGGGGAGGCTACATACATAGATATATAATTACGTAATAAGATCACTACAATCAATGAACAACATTCCATTAAATATTTATACAAAGGAAGAAGGATCAACTCTTTTGATTTGTTTTAAGGAGTGGAAAATCAATTTTTCCATGAGGGAAGGAAGGAAAGAAAGAAAGAAAATGGGAGGTCTTTATTGATATATGTACATATATTTAGTTTCTTACGGTTCACCAATCATCAAAGTCATTGGACCTTATGTATGTATCTCGCAACCTTTTCCATTAAAAGTAGAAAGAAAGGCATAAAAGCCCAAATTTCATTGAGAGAAGATTCATTCTTCACAACCTCTTAACTAGAGTCAATTAGCTCGGGTTTAGCCCGTCGGCATTCATTAATTTTTTGAGGAGGAAGAATGTACATAGGATAGCGAGTAATTTATTTGTTAGTAGGATATGACCGCGGCATACGACAGTTATCCCAATTCAGTGCAGACAATAGATTATTGTTGCTACACTTAAGTCAGCTTTTTCTTCTTTTCTGTTTTGTCTCTCTTTTTTTCCTTCTCTTTATTATGTTCTTTCTAAGACTTTATGTAGATGGTAATATTGTCATGATCGTCAAATTTCGTCTCGTGTCTAACGATGCCTCATACCGGATCCAAAGAGCAAGTCCTATATGTATATAACAAGACTCGAATACGAGCCGCCAAATTCTTGTATAAAATCTGTGGTGGATCACTCAGGAAAGATCCATCAGTTTCTCTTATCTGCAAAGTAAATAAGTAGCAGTGAATTATTCTTTTTTTTTTTTTAGCTTAAAAAAATATTTAGCAAGCTAAGTTTTTTTTAATCAACTAAATGCTACAAGCAAGATGAGTATGTAATGACGTAATTAAATGCTATGAAGTAACAATATTTACTTTTTTTTTGTCAGCACAGATTAGAGAGATTAGAAAGAAAGAAAGAAAGAAAGAGAGAGTCTGAGTTGCAACTTTTTTGAATCATAAAACACTTTTATAGCCCTGCAATTGTGGGTTCATCAATTAGAATAATTGCTTATTTCCCCTTCTTTTTCCATGTCAATTCTTCTCTATACTATATAAATAGTAATAGTTAAAATAATTGCAATTGCTTGTTTTCACCTATATATATATATGTTTGAAAGTGACACTTTTATAATTGGAAGGAATTCTTTCTTTGTTTTCTTCTTATTGATCCACTCCTGGTGAAATATTATTTCTTGAAAGAGTATGTTTGTAAGATGTATATATATATATATATATATATATATATATATATATATATATATATATATATATATATATATATATATATATATTTGCTTATTTGCTTCCTTGCCAATAGTGTACATCTACATATGATGATGCATCGAATGATAAATGAATTGTTCAAACATATATATATATATATATATATATATATATATATATATATATATATGTAATATAAGGATAGAATGATGTTCTATGTAAGTATATAATCAATGAGAAATAAAAACTTTTTATACGTCTATACAATTTACAATATACACACATATATACATATTCAACTATAAATATGTTCATATATTTTTGAAAGTTGTATAAACAATAAATTCTAAAAGAAAATTGGAAAAAGAAAAAGAAAAAAAAAAGATTCCTTCATAAATTATTGTGTATGTATCTATGTATTTAAATTGAACTTTAATGAGGAGAAGAAGGTCTTATTGTATTTATTTTATTTTTGTTTCATTTCCATAGGCACGAAGTCCCTGTTTCCTCTGAGATCATTAACATCATTCACATGGACGACGAATTGGTGGTTGTGAATAAGCCTGCTTCCATTCCAGTAAGTATATACATATATTATATATATTAAATCTTGTTTTTTTTTTTTCTTGAATTAATAAAAATACAAATTTAAACGTTCCTGTTATACTTTTTGGATTTTTCATTCTTTTAAAAAGAATGAAGGGTTTTTTTTTCATTAATAAGAAAATAAAAATTCAAAACTATGTTAATAGTCACACCTAAGTAACTTTATGTAGTATTGTTAATACGTGAAAAACTTTTTGGGTTTCGAAAAAACAATAAAGATTCTGCATGGATGTATTTATAAAATTGAGATGAAAAAAGCTCCTTGAAAAACAGGGCTGGCTACACTATTGGTTGCTAACTATATAGCTTTCATTACGTGACATCCTCTTTCATATTGCGAAAATATATCTTTGATGAATGATTAATGAGAAAATAATGGTTGAGATCAAATTAATCAGTTTGCTATGAATGCCTGCCATCATTTCACTTTATTCGTAATGAATTGCTTTAAAAGTGTACATTTAGAAATGAGTGACACTCGTTTACCGAAACAATATATTTTGGTTCTTCTTAGAAGATATTTTTCTAACGAACTATGTACATAAAAGTATGTATGAAATTCAGCTCTATGTTGCATTGGATATAATATGCTAACACAAATATAATCTTGAACAATATTCAAGAGAAAATATTTTCAATTTAAATATTATATATGCAAATTAATGTTTGCTATTGTCTAGAGTTTTCATTTGAATGTTGTGACTTTAACCAACATTGATATGCCGTTTCAAATAGCTAAAATCTATGTGTGTGGTTTTTTTTTACTTCAATTATGACTGAAAATTAAAAACATGTTCGAGAAGAATCATTCCAGCTTGTTTTTGTGTTGACAGGCCACAATCTTATGTAGTTAAATATTCACCAAACACATCATACCCCTGATAAATGATATACATATAAGCTAGTGATAATTTAATAACTCAAGTGGATACTACAACTTTATTCTTGCATAGACATTCTCAGTATCCATTTTTAGTTTTAGAAATAAAGTTAGGAACGTTCGTATATTATATTCTTTGTTTTGTTTTGTTAGTAACTAGGGAGATTGGCACAAGCTCTACTCTAGAAATTTTGTATAAAAACTTCTTTTATTCTTTAACTTAATTTCAACTCAATAATATATAATTTCTATTTCTACCTTTTTATTGTAGGCTACGTTGGTTGTACCTACAGTAATTTATTTTATTTTTTAGCTATTTTTATTTATTTATTGATGTATATATATATATATATATGGTTATAAATAAGTTAGTTGTTAACTAGATGTTTTCTTTTAATTTTCAAAGTCATGTTTACACAGAGATGAGCAAAATGTTGAAATAGCTAGGTTTGAGTTTAAAGAAAGAAAAATAAGAGTTCATTTGTATGTGGTGAAACTGAGTCCACTTTTGATTCACAGTCTAACTGATTAAATATATGAGTCAAGGCAGCCAGAAAGCAAGTTTGTTTTCTAATATTGAAAAGGAGAAAATCCACTTTTAAGTTTTTTTTACTTTATGAATATAATGACCAATTATTTCGGAGTCATTTTAAGATCTATACCGCACGGTTTTTGCTAAAATATCACTTTTGACCAAGAAAGCAAGGATTATTGTCTATCCAATAGAGCAACCGGATAAGTGTGTTGACTGCACATGAAGCCGATATGGTCCCTGAAAGAACATCCATCTTTTTCATAGCTCCAAAGATTTATTTAGTTGCAGTTGGCTAAAAGCAGTTCATATCTATAATAACTATAAAGAATCAACTACATCCACTATCATGATCACCATGAATTATAGTAATCGTAACTACGTAGTAGTCAGAAATACCAGATGTTTTTTATTCTTGATTGTGGCCGATATTTTTTGACTCCTATAATGAAGTAGTAATTATTGGAGTCATTATTTAATTAATCGAAATAACCTATTAATACAAACGAAAGATAATTATTACAACAAGAATATGAGTGCAGTTCACATTCATTTTTTGAAATATTTCAGATAAACTTGGTTTTTTGTTGACTTGACACGTATGTAAAAACGATTTGAGAAAGATTAAATTTCAGTTTGGACAAAAATTTCGGTCTAAAAGTAATCATATAAGACTGAATTTGGGGAAAAATTGGTCACGGACCAAGTTTCAAAGCTATTATCTCTACAAATACCTATTTATAGTTTTTGAAAGAGAAATTTTGCAAGAAAATGGATTTTATATCTTATTGATTAGAATATTTATATCATCTGTATATAGATGTATAATATATGTAATGCTGCTGCCTTCAGAATAAAGATCCTGATCTTATTTTCAAAGTTTCCTGATTTTAATAGCATTTCAAAATGAAGTGTTCGTCTCCTCCTCAACTCATACTCTTTAATTTTTATATGATATATATATAGTATGATAATTTTGGGCTCTGATGATCAAAAGATATCATTCATCATGAATATATCAAAAAAATAAATAAATGGAAATGAAGAAATGTATTATTCATCCTCAAAATTAAAGCCTAATTGCCCGCTAGGTAATGAAAGAAATTACTAAATAAAGGCTTGTAAATAAATTATAGACTCTTACATAATTCTGTATGCTCAGTGTTTTGGAGTTGGTTTTTTTTTTTTTTTTAATTTCGATCTAAATTAGATTTGTATTTCTATATTTCTGTTTTGATTCTTTTTGGAAGTAGACAAAATGTACAGAAAGTACACGTCAAGAAAATTTTATTTATTTAAAAAATACATATTTAATGTAGTAGCAAACGCGTTCATTATAAATCAATAAAAAGTTTTTTCATATCAAATCTGTTTTGATCATAATTTTCTATTTGAATGTTTGATTATTTGTACACTTTTTATACAAAACAAAAATTGATAATACTCCACAGAGAAGTATGAACCATTTCTTGAACGAAAATGACGTTGATTCAAAACGTTCCCTATCTATTATGTATGTAAATAAAACACTTTTGTTAATCTTCTTCTTTTTTTTTTACTTTTCCGTTTATAATTTTTTGAGTCTCATTTAACTCTTAGGTTGTTCATACATACATAATTATAACTAAATGTATGGATATGTAGGTATTGATAAAATAAGGATACTAAGCCTTTATTTTTCTTTCTTTCTCTCTCTCCTTCTAAAACTATTTAAATATTTTGCTTCATTTTTTTTTAAGCAAAGCGATAAGTAATATGGGATTAAAGGGTTTTAACGTATATTTAAGGAGAAGGAGGAGGAGAGGAAGAAAAATAAAAAATAGATTAGAAATATGAATCCCAATACAAGGCAGGAGAAGAATAATATGAAGGGGGGAGGGAGGGAGGAAGGAAGGAAGGGGATTACTCCCTCACACACTTATATTTATATATATATGTACATACAAAAGAATATTTGTTCTGTATTCTTGTTATTTGGTGGTGAAAAGGTTATGTCTTCTTCTTCTTATTATTATTATTATTATTTCTTCCTTTCATTAATGACACCTCTCTTAGGAAGAAGAATATCTTCAGAATGCAGTGATTCTCAAGCAGTGGGCTCCAAAAGCTGCAGTGTCGCTCCTCCCTTGTATTAATAATATGAAACGCAAATCTATATGCACTTAGACAACTCTGTTAGACAATATTTACTATTGTAATATTTATATTATGTAGTTAAAAGGCCAAAATTGCGTTTAGTAGGGATGATGGTACTCTCTTGTTAATGCGCCCTTAGGATAATAAAGTTTGAGAGGACCTGACTTAGTATCTATCTATTATGTATGTAATTCGATCTATATATATACATATGTAGTCCATTTATAGATAAATCGATTGAAGCAATTGATATACGGTGTTCTTCTCCTATAATGGCTTCAACTTTGGCCTTTCTTTAAGAAAGAAAGGTTGATATATATATATATATATATATATATATATATATATATATATGTAGAAATTGTTTTGTGTGAAAGGCTATAAAAAATATTACCGCAAATTAAAGCTGTGGTTGAAATAATTTGATTTTAGGTCAAGTAAAAGAAGAAGACTACATACCTACTATGCTGTCTTAAAATTAAAAAAAATCAATTTACACTCAAAATGAGACACTCTAATATTATATTTAATGGATATTTACATTTGGAGTGTTCACATACACTTCACATATTGCATTATGAATCAAAAGCGACGCCATGTTGGGAACAACTTAGACGTAGTTGATATATTTACAAAATTAAAATGAACAAATTAAAAGAAACTTTATATAATGGCTATAAAAGTGAAAGAAGACTTAAAAATACAAAGAGCCAAAGAAACAGTGATATTATTTTTATTGTAAATCAAATTAATAGATGGTGGTAGTAGTGAAACTCCTTTTAATATGGTTAGACTCTTATGATTAATTTTGTTTTGGAGCAATCAGGGATCAGCAAAGTAGGGTAATTGGAGAAAAATATATTAACCTTGTAAAAGTATTAGTGAATTTATTGGCTACACACCCTAAAAGCGAATGTATGTATAATGATCTAATAACATATTTTTAATGCATATTTATAAAGAGAAATTGTGGATTAATAGAGGTAAAGTCCATTTATTTGTCAGTTCAATTGTGGGCTCTAAATCCAGGGCAGCAGATATTCCCCCAATTGCTTATATAAACAAGAATGATTTTTACATATTTTTTTTTTCTCGGCCCAAATGAGCATATATTTTCACTTCAACAAAGATTCACAAATATCAAGTATATTAAATAATTACAGAGAAGACATTATGGTAAGTATTGAGATCGAAAGCAGACAAACATTTTAAAATAAGCTTAAACAAGGACAATTAAGTAAAGAAAAATCTCCAAAATATTTAAACATTCAATAGTACTTTTGAATACAAGCAAGCAATTTGTAAAATTCCATTTAAGTTGGCATCTTGAATTGTTCTCAATTTATATATTATAAACTGGACTTTGGTGAGAACTGTGTTACATTTTACATTCGAAGCAAACGAGAGAAAGTCCTCTTCTGTTACTTTTTACATATTTTATTAATAAAATTTGATTGTCAAGATGAGCAATTTCATCAATGATGACGTCACGTATAAAACACTCGACTATAGGAATGCAATGTTGATTAAAATCATCCAGGTTTCTTTTCTCTCTCCCTGGTTGTGTTTCACTCCCCACCCTCAACCCACTTTATTCTTTCAAATCTAATCCATACAAAATAAATTGTCATTTTTCGTACATAGATATTATTCATTTATGTGTCAAAGGAGTAAGTCCTTTTTATTTCTCAACCCAATTTTGCTATCCAAATTCAGGGCTCATATTCACGACTTGCTCCTCAATATGGTAGGGCATACAAGGGCATATTTTGATAATAAAATAAATTTGTTTGTTGTGTATTTCTTCTCTTCCAAGATGACGGATTTCATGCCAATGATGACGTCACGTGAAAAAGCTCCAATTATATCCCCTTATGTGTCAATGACCCCACCCTTCTACATCTGCTTCCATGTACGTAATTACACGCACAACCCCAAAACTAATACATATCTTCTAAACTACAAATTAACACTTTTATTTATTATTAAAACCATTATTTGTTTAAACTATAAGGCCTCAACAAACTTTAGTATTCCTTTTTGTTTTTTCTTTATTTCTCTCTCTCTCTTTCTTTCTTTCTTTTACCATTAATCAAAGCTCTGTCACGTCTTTGATTACTTTTTTTCTCTTCTCTCTTTTTCTTTCTTTCTTTCTCTCTAAACATAAAAAGAATTCCCTATAATTACTCTTTTCCTTCTACCCTGTTTTTTAACTTAAAACTTACATGACAAATAACTTATATGACAAGTTCTTTGCTTATATATATACATATATATATATATAGTTTCTTTTTTTCTTATGTGTAAATTTAGTTTAATGGGTGACACTCTAGAGGAAGAATGACAAAAAGTTTTCTTTTTTTTAAAGAAATCATTGCTTATATATATATATATATATATATATTGTCTATAGTCCTACTACTCTACTCTACGTCTAATACTACCTACTTTATCTTTCCCTCTTTTTTTTTTTTTTTCTTCTCACTAACTTAATCAAGTTCGAAAATAAAAGCATATGTAGTAGGGACATATATAGAGAAAATTTTGACAGAAGGAATTGACTTTTTTCGATTAATGGATTCATGAAACTTTTTTTTTCTCTTTCTCTTTTTCTTTTCTTCTTCTTTTTCTGTTATCCATCCATAAAGAGAAGAAGAAGAAGAAGGGAATATAAATATGATCGAATTATAATGATAAAATATTCATGGAATATATAAAATATGGCATCTCCTTTTTTTTCTTCTTTTTTTTTCTTCAAAAAATATCTTTAAATATATGCATAATGTTGTATTTGTTGGACACACACGGGTTACTGAATAACCAGTATTTAGGACTCTATCTGAAAGTTAAAAAAAAATCATCGATTCATCAATTATTTTTAAAACACATTCTGTTTTTAATAATAATAAAAAAGTTATCTCATGAACTGAGGCATTAGATAGATGATGTTGATCCTTTGTTTCTATATTTATTTGATGGTCTGATGTTATACTATTAAAAAGGGTACTTTTGAATCGAAGTCGATTCAAAAAAATCGACTCCTGTCTTAAAACCTTCTTGCATATTTTCAACTTCATTTGGCATACATATGTGTCTTAAGACTGTACATAGATTCTGTAAAGTTATTAGATGCCTCTCTAGATACTATTAAAATAGTTGTCACATTTTTAGTTCTGCCTTCTTCATAGATGAGAGTATTTCTCGACTCGTGAATCCCAAAGACCTGATCAAAAATGAAAGTTATCCTTTATTTCCTTCTCCTGTATATTGATGAATAATCATCTCAACCTTTATTAAAGACGAAGAATGAGATAAAAAGTTTTTAAAAAAACTCATTAGATAAATTTCATTATTGTGTTTTACTGATACACATACGATACACGACCAAATGTGTGCTAATCTTTAAACAAAATACTTTGCCTTCCCTTGTTTTGAGAAGCAATAATAATGGGTCGTTCAAAAATGACATTGGGAGATGTGGATCTCAGTGCAAGATCTAACATACATATTTACATATTGGACACTTTCATGTAGACAGCTATGCGAGGATCATCACTATTGCTGATGTTCAAGTACGTTGAATTGTACAATGATGTATCTTCAGATTTCAATACATTTCCATTTTGAGAGAGCAAAGAAGTTCCTCTGAATAGTTTATTTAACATGAAAAAAAAACCAACCAACCAATATTTCGATATTCGGTTTTGTAAAGAAATCTTACAAGATTTTAGTTTATATATGATTTGTCAACTTACGCGTGTATATTTTAATTCCAATGCTCTTTTTTCCATCTCCAGAGTACTTCTTCTCTAATCACTGTAATGAGGGACAAAAAAAAAACTAAAAAGAAAGGACTCCTAATTGACACTAACGAAGATTAAACTCTTTGTTGTTTTTCTTCTTTTTATTTTGCTTTCTAATTATTATTATTATTATTATTTCTTGGATTGACTTCTTTGAAGAGGGAGTTAAATGAGTACTCTAAGTGTGTCAATAGATCGCATTGTATGTATGTGTGTGCATATTGAGTCCATTTGAATGATTAAGTCATTGTGTGGGGCTTTTTTTTCTATAAATTAACTGTATTACTACTATTGGGGGGGGGGGAGCAGAGTTCAAGCGGATTAAGAAACACAATGTATGTAACTCTACTTACATTTTCATTTGTTTGCAATGATTGATGGATTGATACAATTCTACTTTGATTTATTCTAGGTTCATCCTTGTGGCCGTTACCGTCATAATACAGTTGTTTTTATTTTGGCCAAAGAATATGGATTGAAGAATCTTCGAACAATTCATCGCTTAGATCGTCTTACGTCTGGTCTTCTTCTCTTTGGGCGTAATCCTAAAAAAGCTCGGGAAATGGAACAACAAATCCGTACTCGACAATGTCAGAAGGAATATGTCTGTCGTGTCGAGGGAGAGTTTCCAAAGTATGTAAATATTTTATTTATTTTATTTTATTGTGAGGGTACGATTTTAAGAGCGTGCCACATTAATATTTATTCTGCCTTTTTGACATATATTATATATATATATATATACAATATTTAATAGATTTATATAGTCTATATAAATCTATGGCTCTATGGTTGACCTCTTATAAAAAAAGAGAATCTGAGAAAGGATAAGAAAAAAATAAGATTTATTGAGCATGTTCAATGATCTGGAACAAGGGCTCAATATATAAATTAACGTACATAATATTTGAATGAATAAAATGATGATGACAACTTCCCTCCTCTCAACAACAAAAAAAAAAATCAGTCAAATGATGACTAAAAAAACTATATATTTTCCTTCTTTTCAATTATTTTAGGGAACCAATTATCTGTAAGGAGTCTATTGAAGTCATCAGTTATAAAATTGGAGTATGCAAAGTGAGTCCGAGTGGAAAGGATTGTCATACAGAGTTTCAAAGACTGAGCTACAATGGGCAAACGAGTGTTGTTCTCTGTAAACCTCATACTGGTCGCATGCATCAAATTAGAGTACATTTACAATTTTTAGGTAAGGATATTAGCAATGTATTAATTGTATAAATATTTGTCTTCTGTCTCTTTCCATATAGAATGGATATATATTTTATGTCAAAGTGTCTCTCTCTCTCTCTCTTTCTCCCTTTATTTGTATCCCTTTTTGTTTTTCTTCCTCTTCTTCTTTCCATTCCTACTTTTCCCTTCTTCTTTTTTGAAATCCCTATGGGGTGAAAGCCAACAGTAAAAGGATAAATAAAGAAAAAGTTTTTTTACTTATTATTATAAGTACAAAAAAAATCATTTTAATCTGCTTTTTCTTTCTTTCTTTTTTTCTTTTCCTTCTACTACTCTCATTTTCCCTTCCAGAATCTTATCTTTTTCCCACAAGAAACACATACATGCATATATACAAACTCGTATACATATATGTACACATAATTAAAACATTGCCTACAAAAATCTATTTTAATACCTTATTTCATTATCTAAAAAGTTTTTTTTTTCTTTAAAAAAAAGAAAGGAAAAAGAAACTTGTTTTTGAAAGGGGCGTTAAAATATTTGGTATTTGTAAAAACTTGAGGGTAGGGGGGGGGGGAATATTTTTGTTTCTTTGAGCTATGAAAAATCAGAAGAGAACCTTTTAATAGTTAATTTTATAAATTAAGAGTTTAATTTATGTAGTTGTATAGAAAATTAGCAGATATGAGTTGCTTTTATGCTTTAATTCATTTTATTTCAATATGGGCTTTTCCTCAATTTTTCACTTGAAGGTTGTTCCATGAGCTATTCCAATATTTTCAACATGTGTTTACGTACAACACTTAAAGAAAAGTGTTCCCTAGCTTTTAATTACCTTGTAATTGTTAACAATCCATTCTTAGTACAAATAGGAAATAATTCAAGAAAATTATAATATTTTACTACGCCTATGTTGGAGAGTCTATTAGATGTTTGACATATCTGGCTTTTACCCTAACCATACTTAAGTTGTGTATATATTACGTAAAAGCTATACATTGTATATGTAAACAGATTGTACAAGTGACAATTCAAAAGTTAGACGTTAGTAAATGTACAAAAGTTGGCATCTTGCATCATTTGTCGTGAGTACACGTTTCAACTTGTACAAAATCCTAAATGGTATACAACATATACATAAGTATATACATATATCTATACAGTTTGTAAATACATAGATATATTTTTAGTTGAACCAACTTTTCCTTTCTTAATCCTTTTCATAGATCCTTTAGGCTTTTTCCTTTCCTTTATAAGCTCTACATATTTGGAATGTTCATATGTAGTATCCCTTCATTTATCTATTTATTTCTTATTTGTTTGTCTCCAGGATACCCCGTCATCAATGATCCACTCTATAATCATCCCGTGTTTGGTCCTCTCAAGGGCAAGGGAGGAAACATTGGCAAAACGGATGATGAGCTCATTCAAGATCTGATATTCATTCATAATGCTGAGAATTGGTTAGGCATTGATGATAACTCCACGAGTGGAGGCAGTCCATCCAATTTTTTACTTGGACCAAACAAGGTCAGTTCTGATGCCTCACCGCCAACAAATACATCTCTCAATGGAACCAATGGTACATCAACTACTACGTCTACGTCTACTACAACTAATAATAATAGTAACAACAACGATTCTGGTAGATCTGACAACAGCATCAACAACACTTCTTCCTCTGCATCCAATGAGTCTACAGCAACAACAACCAACAGCAATATATCATCTTCCTTCAATGCAAGCACTCAAGCCGCCGCCAATCCATCTTCTCCTTCTGGTAAGAAACTACACATCCTTTTCTTTCTCTTTTCTTATTTTGCACGTTTTAATAGAGAAACTTTGGGAGTTATGATCATTAGTGTCATAACCATAAATGTTACGACTCAAAAAGAACTTTATTTGATGTTGTACTTACTCTTAATATAATGATTCTAATTAGAGGGGAAAAAGAGGGGCTTTAACAAAAAAGAAAGAAAGAAAGAAGAATAAGTTAAATAAGGGGAAAAAAAAGATTAATAGAGTATACATAAATGTAATGAAGAGGACCAGGCTTTGCTTTTATTATTCAAAGACATTTCATCCTATGGACAATTTAGTTTATTTATTTTTTTAAATTAAGATATAATTGTTATTTTTTTCTGGATATAATGGCAGCTTGCATGTTTACTTATTTATATCATTTTCATGTAATGTCATCACTCTAGAAGTCGGTCATCTTGTTATAGGCCTAAACTAACTGATTTTATGATACAAACTTTGTTTCTTTTTCATTATGAAAAATGATGAACTATCGATGATCTGTATTTGGGTCATTTTAGGACTTACTTTGACCATCTACTGATAGTCTTTATCTCTTATTCCCAGACCCAGTGTTACTCCTTCTTATTCCAAATTAGGATATTTCGGATATTGTTTTTTTTTATTGAAAATATTATTTGATACTTTATGGGTTTTTAATAAATAATTTTTGATATTTGTTGTTTGCAAAGAAATTCACTTCCTTTGCTCCTTAAATGGGCCACCTTAATACATATTACGAATAACTTAATAAGTTCATATATCATTAAATATTTACATACATACATATAGTGTTGTTAATAAATTTGTAAGACTCCAATATTTTTCTACAGGGATCATTAAGACATTAAATGAAGTCTTAGAGACTTTTTGTGAGAATCAAATGACTATCATTGTCAAATGATAACTATTTTATCACTCTAACATGGTGTGTGTTCCTTTGGGTTTTTTTAAGCAATCGTTAGCGTCAACTCTATTGGCCTACTTTTTAAACCATTTTATTAAAACTAGAGTAATTTTTTAATGGATTCATTCTTTAAATATATATATATATACATACATATATATTTGAAGATTAAAAACAAAAATGGTTCTGAGAAAAAGTTAAATCATTAAATATTCAAATGGTTTTTTATTATTGTTTAAGAAAAAATGTTATTCAATTTTTGAATCAATTTACATAATATTTTGAAAATTAAATTTGGTTTTTTTTTTCCTTTTTTCTTTAAAGATAAAATAAAATAATGTTATAATCTTTAATCATTATTGTTTTGTAGAGAAGAAGAAGGGAAAGGAAGACATTTTAATAATTGATTACGAAACTTTTTACAGAGAAAAAAAACCATGTAAAAATCGACGCTTTTGTTTTAAAAGTTACATCATTGCCACTTTCTTTTATTCCACTTTTTTTTGTTTTTTCCTCTTTGGACATACATACATACATATATGTACATATATCCTGAAGTAAATATATATATTAAATAAAACTTACTTATTTTCACGTTCTTTGATGTTTCTCTAAAAAGAGGAGGGAAAAAAATCTTTGTTGAGATTAAAAATGCTTCTGGCAAATACATAATTGTATTATTATTTTTTATTTTCTAAGAGAAAGAAATGTTTCAGCATATGGTTAATTGCTATTATTAGAGACGTTAATTTTAGTCTAAAAAGTACTTAGTCTTGCCAGATTTATATATTTTTGTCAGTTGTTGGAGTCTACCTCAATTTTTAAGTGTTACTTTTTTTACCTTCTGCTCTATGCTTGATTAAACATATTTAATTTCTATAATAATAGAAGGTTGATAAAGAGAGCTGATAACTAATATTATATATTTTTTACAAATTAACGTGTTCAATAATTTTGTAGCTACAGAAATGTCTGTATGAACTACAAATCATTCTTGTGTGGCTGAGATATATGTATTCACTCAGAGGTTATTCAAAAATAATGAATTCCTGTATCAAAGACAAGAAAGAAATAGTGACGTTTTGGTGAACACTTACAGAGGGATAGATTGGATACTTAATCAAAGTGCTGCCATGTTGGAGGCATATAACATGTAGTGACTAAATATTTATTAAATCAAATGTACAAATTTTTTAAAAGGGAAACAAATGGCTTTACAAATGAAAAAATACAAAACTGATGATATTTGAATCAAATCAAATTAATAATTAAGTGGAAAAAATCCCTATAAAGTATCTAGTTTCTTACAATTATTATTATTATTATTATTTTCTGGATGGATGAGGAACCAGAAAAGATGAATGATTGGAGAAAAGTATGTGATCCTTGCAAAAACAAATAAATAAGTAATTTTTTGGTAGCAACTATGTACTTAAATTCGAACGTATAGTTATGTAGTAATATTAGTCTGAGATTGTGGTGATTTAGTTATTAATTAATTTAAATGTCACTATGTCAAATCCAGAATTATGTTTGTAAAAAGAAAGTTATAATATTATTTTAATCACTAAATATTTAAAGATATATTTATGCATCTCCTTACACACTCAGTGTTCGACTTACACCTCTACATACATAGATGTAATAAAAAATATGCCTATTTGATAGACGGTAAAGGTTTGAGTCATTTTATTTAGTAATCTTAAAGAAACAAGGATTTTTAGTCTTTTAAAATCTGATTACTTAGACCTCCTTCAAAAAAGGACGATTTTTACAATCATGATGTAGCGTGAAAACGCTCTTTAGGGATTTGTAAATCGCAAGTCTACTTTTGAGTTTAAAATGACCGTCTCTATGTACATAGTTATGATGTATCAATATGTATTCAATTTTCTCTTATTTTCCACGCAGATTGTAATGGAAAAAACGCTCCACGTGTGGATACTCCAGACTCTGCCGTGGACATGATGTCCAGTACGGCGGACTCTCCATTGGAAAACTTTTCATCCGATGGAGGCTCCTCCTGTGCAAATCCCTCATGTATAAAAGACGAAGATGAGGAGGAGAAAGTCACTACTGCCACTCAGACGGGGATTGAGGAAGCAGACACAAAGTTCAATGATGACAAAATGACCTACGATTCACATTGCTATGAATGCAAAGTCAAATATCGTGATCCAAAACCAAAAGATCTCATTATGTATTTACATGCTGTTACTTATTCGGTGAGTAAAAGAAGAGCTCTCCAGTTTTGTTTATTGATATATATTTCATATTCTATAGGGACCAGGGTGGAAATATTCTACTGAGTTACCGGATTGGGCGGATGAAAACTGGGTAGAGGTCGTTTATGATGATTAAAAAAAAAAGAACAAAAGAACCTTTAGATCCATGAATAATTATTATTAATTTCTCCAAGAAGATTCATTCTGATGGATATTTGCTTTAAAAAATATATTATACCAAAATATGCATAACTTTATATTTATTACTACAAGAAAATGCTATTTTTTTCATTCTCTTACCCAATTTTTTTTTTTTTTTAATTATTATTATTATTATCATTATTACTTTTTTTAATTTGAATAGGTAGATAGTAGGTAACAACTGCCTTTTAAATATTCTCGAATGATGGAAATTGTAAAGTATTTTATCTTTTTTTTCCATACCCATCTCTCCCTCTCTCTTTCTCGCCCCTTTCACCACACTCCTTTTTCTTTATTTGACAATGAGGATTAGGTATTCTCAATGTCTTCTTTATCGGTAGTAGATGAGTTGGTGAGTGGGTGTCATGTCCAATTTTTTACGACATACACCACATAATTTTGTAGCTTTAATAAAAACTGTATACATATGTTGTTGTTTTTTGTTGGTTTTTTTTTAAATAAAAAAAGGAAAGGTGAAGGGTTGCGTGGGAAAACGATAGTGAGAGTCTACATATGACATTCCCCCCCCCCCTCCCTACATACCTACATAGAAGAGTCAAACTTTCTTTTCCTGTAGATTATTAATTTTGCTTTGGATATGCAAATAATTATCATTATCATTTCGTCTTCTCGTATTTTTGCTGGACAGAAGGTGCTACATCTAAAGCCACCAAACCCTGTGTTTGAGAGAAAGTAATATGTGGAAACTAACCTAGGATGCATTGCACAAATAAGAAATGCAAAGGAGTCTCCTTAGTGAGGGTGGTTATTGTGGTACTTTGTATATGTATTTAGAGACATGTGATCCGTCAACTTAAAAGCAAGCAAGAATGATTCATCCCATCATAAATTAATCTGTTGTTAATACAATTTTTCAACTAATTACTTGAAAAAATATCTTTTATTTCTATCTATTAGTAAATAACATTTAAGCAATTAACCCTTCGAAGTTGTACCGAATTGCGGTTAAATTTATTCGAAATAAAACAAAATAGATTCTACATTTTTGAAGGGCCAAATGAGGGCTGGGATTAAAATGTGGCTCTTAAAGTCATTTTATTCCGTTGTACAGATACATTTATGGTCCTTTGACATCAATCCTATTCCACTAGGCTACCACTCAAAATGAGTCCTTTGTTCTGTTGCAGTGGTATCCAACCAGCTGGTTGCTCAAAGGATGATCAAAAAGTATTTTTGAATAGTACTTTTAGAAATGTGGATTTGACTCACTAATTTTCTCTTTTTTTTATTAGCCCAGTAATTTCAAAGTAGGCCCTAGTTGGCCCCACCTCTCTAAACTCTATGTGCAGAGCACTCTGTCATCTAAAATATTTATGAAGTAAAAGAAGATATATTTTCTTGACTTTTGTTCGAGGTGTTTTTATGTTGACGCACC
This sequence comes from Lepeophtheirus nordmannii, assembly GCA_963680855.1. NCBI lineage: Eukaryota > Metazoa > Arthropoda > Copepoda > Siphonostomatoida > Caligidae > Lepeophtheirus > Lepeophtheirus nordmannii. The sequence continues at coordinate 2,779,608 of OY804525.1, read as the reverse complement.
ACATTATATCTATGATCTAAGCCGCTCTTCTACCCATAAGGTTATTGAGCAATAAATGATAATAACTTGAATGAAGACATGTACATACAAGACCACTACCACATATTAAGTCCTTATTTTTTTATTATAAATCAATCAATTAGTCCCACACTTTATTTTTCCATTATTATCTATCTTTTGTTATTATTACTACAATTAAATTACTAATTATCATTATAGACTTTTTATTATTCATATAATAAGCATACATTTTGCTAAGGCATTACAACGAGGAGAATCTAGGTACTCTTATTTTCAGAGATGACGAATAATTAGATGTATTATTATTGTCTTTTTAAAAAAAAAATAAAAAAAATTCAACGTAATTATTAGTACTTTGGCCAAATGGGCCAAACAAAAAAAAATAAAAAAATAGTCAACAAGTAATAATAATAATAATAACAGTACAAGTTATCACTACACAAACCTATCCTTAATATGTAAGAAAATAGTATTTATACATAAATAGTAAAAGCATTTTGAAATTGATTAAATAAAAAAAAAAACTTTTTTTTTTTTGGTTTTCTTTATTCATAGTTAATAATAATAATATTGTCGATTATAAATATATATATATATATATATATAACTTATATATATATTTCAATGAACATTTAAAAATATATAAATAAAAACAACAGTTTGTGTTTTAAAAATCGATTATTTATTTATTTCTACTTCCTCATTAGAGAGTGGAGAAAAAACAATCATCGTATGTGCCCTAGGGAGCAGTGAAACTTTGCTCAAGGCTCCACTCTTTTGACATTTAAAAAATTTCCTGACAAACTTGAGTGGTAAAGTGTTTTCTGCATTTTTAATTCAAGTTTTAAAATTTAACTGCAAAATATGCGTTTAAAAATAACTTGACTCTCATGGAATATTTCCATGGTTTTTTTGTTCAGATAAATATAACGTATGACAAAAAAATTGTGAAGTAAATCTATTTATCTACCAAAATCAGCTGTTCATGTTCTATTATTTTATTAGACAAAACAAAATAGTTAATATAAATTCGATTAATATGTAGAAAAGTACAGTTTGCTCCTCAAATACATGTCTTTTTAGTGGGCCCTAATGTGCCCCTATATAAAAATAGTGCATTTTTTATATGAGCATGAAAGTTGGACCCAATCATCATTAATAAATAGAAAAAAGACAAAATCATATCATGAGCAATTATGTTATTACGTTCAGATCGTGAAAAAGTCATTTTCAACCGATGGTGGAACAGATTTTTTTTAATGAAAAAAATCCGATATTGATGAATTGCTCGAGTTCTTATAATACAATAACAATGTTATGTTGTGTGTTAACAATTCCAAGAATATGGAGCACATTTGGAAAATTTGTAAGGGCATTGGGTATTTTTTTTTATTATTTTTTTTTTGGAGGGACCTGATCAAAAACTCTTTAATGACGTTTTTTTATTTATTATAAAAGGCAAATTAATTATATAATTAATAACTTACAACAGTAATAAATTACTTGTTACCTAGCTAAAAAAAATTACTCCTTTTCTCAAGAGTAAAAGTAATTAATTAGTTACTTGTAAAAGTAACGTACCTGTTATTTTAATGAATATTATTTTGGGTAAAAAGCAAAATAAATATGAATTTAAACCTTTTTTTTTGTAATTTAACATGGGTGTTAAATTAAAAGTTTTAGTATTCACGAAGAAAGCAGTGTAATGAATTTATGACCAATGAAACGATGAAAGGGAAGTTAATCAAATAAGCAAAAGGAAAGTGTATTTCACAATCAATAATGTTATTTTTTTCCAAATTATACTACGTTTTGAATGTGAAAAATATGAATTTAGCATCTATAAAAGTGTTTTGAACGAAATGAGTATGTTGGCCAGGGTGTCACCAATTCAATATAAATTTAAATGAAAAATTGACTTCAAATGTTATGAAGAATTTTTAATGCGGTAAATTAAATGTTTGAGCCTTCTTGGCAATGCATGATGATGTTATAAATATTTTACACATAGAAACAAAAATCCATTTTTATAAACTTTTTGTATTTATCTATTTCTGCAGTTGAGTTTGGTTTTTTTTTAATGGCTTGTGCTTAGTGTAAGGATCAATCCATACGTATTTCTTGTAAGCAAGACCGTTTATTTGGGTGCTATAGAACTGATAAATAATTAATTGATTTGTCAATTTTTTACTTTCAAATTAACTTTTGAGATCCCAGTAAAAGAAAAAGCCACACGAAATCCCATTTATGGTCATTGCATAAATTTTAATCATGACCATAAATTCTGGAAATTTTTCTTTTCTTTAAAAGTCCAAATTATGGGTCCATTTTTAACTTTATCATGGCTAGTGTGGTCACATACAGGATTTGATGATAGTTTAAGATTAGTTGGTTTTTTTAATAGTATATGACTGTTAACAATATTGTCGTATATATTATTTTGAATTGCATTCATTATATAAGGGTTAACAAGATTAATTAAGAGTGAAATAACTTTTTAAAAAAATAACTCACGTTTGGCTTTTAATATCATTTTTTATTCGGAAACATATTGTTTATTTTGTTTTTTATTTGAAATAAATATTGGATCTTATTTTTGTTAGGGATATCAAATTTTTTTTGAATAGTCAACAACGTTGACCAATTACCGATTCAAATGAAACTGTATAAAATCTGCCGATTTCATAAGCTTATGAATATATTTGTAAAGCCTTAGTTAAGTGGTTCCATTTATTACCTACTGATGATAATAAGTAGATAACATACTCTTGGATTATATATCAAATAGAAGTGTTTTTGCTTAATCCCCATTTTTTTAAATGAAAAAAAAATAGCTCTATACAAAAGCCTATGTACATATATACAGAGGTAAATCACTCAAAGCGAACAAAAGCGTTTTTATAAAACTCACATATGATGATGATATTGCCTCTTTTAAAGATATGAGAACGATAAATTATATTGATGATATAATTTGAATAAAATGAGGATTTTATAGTCGAATTTCTTTTTTTGTGAGATGAAAAGATATACAAAAAATATTTCTAAAATAAGAAGTCTGTTTTATCTCCGAATAGGTCTTTTGTAAAATAATTAAATGATTACAGAGTATCAGATGGGAAGTGAATTAATTTGTAGTCATGGCTTTCTGAGAAATCTGCTGTTGGAAGTGTAATCAATGCTGCATTGTGAATCAATGCTCACTAAATCCTAAGTTTTGCCAGATTGTACAAAAAAAAGAGGTACAATTGTCATGGTAATTCTGACAACTTGATGAATAATTAGGAGAAGAACAGGGTCATTTGTTTTAAGGTTTTACTATGTTAGCTACAAGCAGCTATTCGCCTATTCGGGAAGATATTGACGATCTTTGTGAAAGGAAATAACCACAAATTCATATCGATCATAAGGTTATATTATATTATCAAGGATTTTCAAAGTTCATTCGATTAGGCCTTTTATTCATTGATGATTATTTGTAGAAGGGTTCATTATATGTAATTAGTGCTACAAATACTCTCCTCAAGAGTTTAGAAATAATTATAACATATTTGAAAAATAAAACACCCAGCTCAGATTTCCAATCGTTAAAATCATCACACGCGAGTAAAGGCTTAGGATTGATTATTAAGAATGTAAATAATATGCAACATGCCGCGTGCGAGATTTTGTGGAGTTGGCACTTCAAACAACAGTACTTTTTGTTTTCCAAAGCTGTTATCATTTTTTCTTTATTAATACCGTGGGGAGAACATCTACCTGATAGTAAAGATCTCGCATGAAGGAAATCATACATTAAGGTTAATAAAGCAAATAAAATGTGAACAAAAAGGGCTCAAGTCCTCGTATAATTACTATTAGTTAAAATTATATAATTTCCTGACATTAGTTTCAGTTAATTTTCTACCTCTCATCTTTGGTATACATAATGTTATCATTTACTATTGAAGTCTTCATTTGTACATGTAAAGGAAAATAGCAGCTTTTTGCTCAGTCAAACGTCATGACAGCTCAAGCTTGTTTACCTTTCGACATTCATTAAATTGTCAGAGTTACCAGGTTGATTTTCTCTTTCTTTTTATTTCACACACTCCATTTACATTCCTAATGATTATTCTATTAATGCGTATTTCTATGAATGATACATAAAGAGCCATTCCCGGTCTGTGATAAAACCACGCATAAGATGACGTCATAAAACAATGGTAACACTGAGAGACATGATCAGCTGTCGAATTTTAAATAAAGGAGGAAATGAAGAAGCTGGTATTATTTTGCTGCTCTCTCCTGGGGCTGATTTTATATAATATGTATATCTGAGCAGATCACTACGAAAAAGAAATCATTCACCAAACAGAGTCATTTTTGTAGCAGTTTGTAATTACAATTGTGTGGGATTAAGGAATTTAATATATCATTTGCGGTGTAAAAAGTTATTTATATATATATATAAATTTTTACACTCCAAATTTTCTTAGTCATTGTAGATGATAATTAAGAAAATTTAAAGAAACAAAATAAAACAAATACCATCCAATTAAAAGATCCATAAAAAGTATGAATAGTGTAGGGGACACCAAACAACTCTGTCTGCAACTCTTGTCCAAAACTATAGGATCACTTTTTTTCTTTAAATTTATATCATGTATAATGCGACAAATGATAATATCCATTGATATTAGGGACTGTCAATAATAAGACTTTGGCATCATACCCCAAGAATGTATTATATGCCATATTTTCTTTAAATATGGAATTGGTTATTATTTGTCCGATAAAGAGGAAAGTGGTACCTACTTCAAAAACCGAATTCTTCATTAAAATTAAATAATTCCTACATATTTGGAATCAAACTAAACACTAAATATGTATTAACTATATTATAAGCAAAAAAATTCATGAAATTTGAATTTGTAATTTTTGGATAATGATAGGAATAGATGTTTTTTTTTTCGTTAAGTTTACACTGCTGTTCATTGACATTTGTGCCAAATTACATGTTAAATTATTCATTAGGGCTTGAGAGACGCGTCCTTTTGTACACAGGTAAAATCGATTTTTTTTTTCCTTTTTTAAAATGTCTGAAAGATGATGACGATGACTTAAATGCAATTTAAATAAATGTTGTACAAACAAAAAAAGTTACAATGAATATTCTTAACTGTGATCTTTTGAAAATTTGAGAATCACTGGTTTATTTCTCGAAATATGGTACAGAACCGATTACTCAAAAAAACTGACAATTCAATTTTTAAATTCTATAGTAAAAATAAACTCAGAAGTTATTGTTTTGTAAATATTGACTTAATCAAAATTGTGTCACTATTTTGACAATTGAAAAAAATATTGGGCCAATTGCATTGCATCAGGAGGGGAAACTTCTTTTGATGGAGATTAAATGAATTTCTAGATTCCCGATATTTTTTTTTGTTGTCATTAGAGTATATTATTTGTAAACTATTGAATCGGCTCTGCACAAGTCTGACTGCTTAATATTTTCTTTCTCTAATTTATTAACCAGTCACAATACAACACTATCCGTGAGATTCCCGGCTGGAGTGAGTTTTTTTCAAGTCTGAATCTATAAAACATTAGCCACAGTCTAATTAAACTGAAGTGTAACTCAAGCCCGATTGGCAAAGATGAGCTCTGAATAACTATGGTGTTGGATTGTTTTGATCTTCAATAGTCTGATCCCCTTTTAGTTTTAGTTTTTTTTTTTTTGAGTAATTGCATTTCTTAGAAACAAAAAAATCAGTGGAAAAGTAATCTCGTGAAATGAGCAGCCTTAATTGTATATAATTTATGAATAGCATGATAGTAGGTTACACTATGTATCGTTGAACGAAAGAAAAACTCATTCAGTCTTTGGTGTTTCTCTTCATTAGTACAAATATTTAGTCTCTCTTTTTTCTTTCTTTCTTTCTTCATTGCCTGCTGTCTTAGAACCAATCAAGTTCCTTTTCTTTCCATCCCTTCATTAATTCAATTCCTCACTATATGCACAAACACACACATTATTTGTAAATACATATATGTTTGTAGACTTAATGAGGCTACCATTTCCGTTCTGGGCATCTATACATATATATATATATATATATATGAATGGTTCACACACATATGCACGATATTGGATATTGGATACATAACAACTGAAAAATAAAAATAAATGATATTTGAATGATCAACCAATTGACATAATTGAAAACATATTATTATTAATATTTTTGTCTTCTTCTCCTTGGGGCTAAAGAGATTTATTTAGGGTCTATCTATAGCAGTATTACATCTACTAATAATAATAAGAAAAATAACAAAAATATTTCCTCACAATATTGCAAAGACATTAAGGAGAAAGCCCCTCCCTCCTACTCTTTCCGCCATCTTGGGCATAAATACATTTATTTATAGGACATGACGTATCCTATGTAATGAATTCACATGTTTTATGAACATATACATATATATGAACTTTCTATGAATATGGTTATTACTTTATATACATACATACATCCTAATTCAAAAGAAGATTGCTTTTTTTTTTGCTACAAAAGATGTATTTTGTAGTTATGGTATATATATATATATACATATATGAAAAATGAGTATCTGTCTTCTGTTAAGACACTTACTTATTTTGAGCACCCATCTAAAAAGATGCAGGTGGGTTGTTTACGTAGCTCGTATAATATGTATCTATGCTTGGTAGACCATAAAAAATTATAGGTATACATATAATATATGTACTATATACAGAACCCCGTTTCTAGGACAGCCCTATTGAGAAACACTCTTATAGTAAAAATATCTATAAATTTATTCATTTTTTCTTTTATATGGTTGTACAAAAACATGATACTAATCTACTCTCATGGAAAATAAGAGTGGATTTTCTTATGAGTTGTGGATTTTTCAACGTCTCAACATCAAAATGCTATCATCTTTAACACATCAACAATTTTTTTTTTTTTAAATCAGCTATTCACTCTTTACTTTTCTTTTTATACCTTAGCAATGTTCTTCATGTAGATGGGATGAGTATGAATCAGCTGTTTTTATGCTCTGAACAATTATCTATATTTAGATAGTTCGTAAAAATTGTCTATGTACAACATATCGTTTAATTTATGACATCATATAATAAAAGCCAAATCATTCTTAATTTCAAACTGTTGATTTGATTGTAGGGATACTCACTCCTTAACAAGAGCTTCAAATTGTTATAATTTGAGTTGAACACATTCACATTTAGAGTACTAATAATACGAAAAGAGATGATGGAAAACACATTCCATTGTATTGCACAACGTTTCTTTAATATGAATAAGGCTTGAAATTATTTATTAGGTAGGCAATTACGTCTCTGATAGGAGTAATCCCTATTTGACAGCATAACTAGAGATGAGTTTGTGTTCAAACCATCAATGTTCAGAGCATTAATAAAGACTAAAGGTGGACAAATCAATAGTTGACTCAAAAATACTCAGGAATTTTCATCATTTGTGCATTATTCCAACTTCATGAGAGTTTACACTCTAGTTTTTATCAGCTGTTGATTTGTGTTATTCTCCTATATGAGTCTTCATGTAGGATTTCTAAAAGGGAAATGAAAAAGGCTCAAAATTAATAGGGGGATAGCCAACACTAGATTTACAAAGAAATAAAAAATCAATACGCAAACATAGTGATCACTAATAAGGGACAGCTAAAGAAATAGGAAAGCGACAGGTCACGAAAAATATGTATGTACATAGACATTGTTCATGTTTGGGAATTTACATCAACATGGATGAGTTGACCTCAATTTAGCTAGATTGTCATTAGCTGCAAACAGTTATCATCTATTATGTAAATCAAGTAAAATTGACTGTCTACATACATACATACATAACTGTTTTTGGGCTTTCCTTTTTTTATTTTTGGGGAGTGAGGTGATAAATGAATTTTATAGTTTGCACATTGTGAGCCGTATTAGTTTTTCTCGTCAAATAAACTTTATCTTTGATTAATTAACATAATCAAAAACTTTTGAAAAAACGAACAAAAAAATAAAAACTTTTTACTTTGTACATAAAATCGAATTAATATTTTGTGTAGGTTGATAGGAATCAAATGTCAACATTTTATTCATCTGATTAAAACATGATCCTTGTTAATATAATTAATGGAAGATTCTATGAAATATGATTGGTTTACTTAGTAAGATTTTTTAAATATGCAGAACGGCAAAGCTTTTGCAAACATCAAATAGGTTTGTTTCTTTTAAATGACGAATACTTCATTTGGATAAAGAGTGATGCATTAAATTGTGAATAAATTACACGATAAACTAATGCCAAGTTTCTATGTTTTGTACTCAACCTGTATCTCATGAGCCACATTCAGCTCTTTTAAGGCTAGTTACAAATTCCACTGCTTCAAGTATAATCAAAAATTTCTGTCTTACTTGTAAATCAGATCAATAAAATGAAGGAAATAAACGACCAAGTCGGGCCTCGGTAGTTTCAAATGGAGCTCTTATATATACTGAAGTGTCAGCTTCAGATTGAAAATGTCTTAGACTTTTGGAAAATGGTGGAACATCTAGCAAATATATAAATAAAATATATCAACCGAAAGAAATTAAGTGTGTTGGACAGAATAAAGACTTTTCGTATCGCCGTTCAGACCTTGATTTCAAATCACTTGCGTTGAAGAAGGAGTGTCAGGAATCTCATTGAGTGTGTTATCCTTTGATTTGGCGAGGAAAACATACATCTCTATTCTTAAATACATAAAGGTTTCAGGGAGGAAAGGAATATTTGTGATAGTGGCACCTAATTAGAGCAAAATTTAGTACCAGAGAACAAAATGCTAGAACCATCATTAAACTGGTAGACATTGATAATTGCAGTCGAATGGTGATAATTTTCAAAGATGAAGCTCTCAAACAGTTTCTTTTTTTGATATTATTATTATTATTATTTTGAATTACGAGTATTTAACTCGCACGGATTATGTTCATAACTCAAGGGATAGCTGAATTTTTAATATGATATAATAAATTGGCTATATTAAGTATATTGGACATAACATGTTTGCCCTTAACTATCTAAAGAGAAGTTTGCATGTAATAACTTTGCTCATCCTTTAATGCCTATCATAAATGCTTACACTTTATGGTTTATGATGTGTAGCCTCTCTCCAAAATAACCATTTTAATTACATCATAAAATATAAATATTTATGGTAGCAAAAGAGCAAATTTCAAATAAATTTACATATTTTTGATTTATTTTGATCATCAAAAAAAAAAAGTACTTCTCAATATTAAACTATATATCTAACCATTGAACCAAATATGTACAAACGTACATACTTGAAAAGTATTTGATTTACTGTCATTGTTTTCATTTTGTAGAGTCGAACCAAGTAATATATAGGGGTATATGGTTGGAGGGAATACCTATTCAAATTTTACAAGAATAGGATCGATATTTTTTCAATGAAATGTTAGTCAAAATTATTTTACATTTTGAAAAAAATGTTTTATTATCTGAGAATCTGAAATTTTCAAATGTTTCTGCTTTTCCGCCAAAAATAGTATTTTAAATGATCTTATGCTAAAAAATGTATTTAATTAGTTATTTAGACTCCTTGAGGAGTTCGTGTCCCTGTTTGTCTCTCATTTATATTTCACTTCATTCATTTTTTTTTCTTTAGGAAATTATAAAAAAAATCAATTAGCATTTCTGTATAGGAATATATTATGAATTGTTTTGTATAATCAATAACCGTATTTATGTAGATCCCCCCTCTTACAATGAGTCAACACATGAACTGGTCAAGCAAGATCAATAATATAATTGTTTTATGTTCATATGCATTCTGTGCAAATTATTTTTTATGACATGCTTAGAGTCAATGAATGGTCAAAGGTTCGAAGAGAAAGGCATTGACTTGATTATGTACACAAATAATACAAATTATGGAGAAAAAAAAATCTATTTTATATAGTAAATATGTAGATGGATTTAAAACTGTTTAGAGGCATTGAATTTTGAGTGGGATGTCACGATGTTTACAAGACAATTTTTGGTTCTTTTCCTTCTTCTTCTTAAGAAAATATTTCTTTAGATAAATAAAGTTTTAACGACGAATTTGCAAAATTTTGCAGTATAGAAAATGTACTGGAAGAATGGACAAGCTGATACACTCTTTGCTTCTTATTTTCTTCGTATTTATACATCCATGGTTGCAAACTAAAGAGCACTCTCTTGAGCAAAACAGATGTTCTATTCTCTATTGTGATATTTATCAAAGTTTGCAGAATAATAATAACAATAAAAAAAAGGGGTGTCAAATGTATCAACTCATCCACAAATAGCAAAGTGCAAAATAATAAAGTAATCTTTTTTTCTAACTCTCATTTGAGGGTTACAGAATCAATTAAAATCTATTGAATTTCACTTCTAAAAGAACTCTTCAAAATTAGTACATGAACCTGTCTTTGGGCAAACATTACAAATTACTTAAAATTAATTTTTAAATATCGTTAAGTTGACTTCAATTCATATTTTTTTGGGTGACTGCTAAACAGCAGGTAATACTCTCCATATCAAATCTCCCTTCATTGACTTTTTGTTCATTACCTTTGTTTACAAATTGTGTATATTTTCTGCATATTATTAAATTGTTTAATATGCTTTGCTGTAAAACTCTAAAATATTAACCGATATTCAAATTATTAATTCGTTTTGGATACTTGACATTGCTGAGTTAAAATCAGTCAAGGGCACGATAAGACTCCTTAACCAAGAAGAAATTGTCCATCTCAATGTGTAAATTTTCATCTAATTTCAAGCAAAAGTGAACTAAAAATCAAAGACTCACGGTAGAGCTTCTAAAAGAGAAGTGCAATAGACTGAAGTAGTAGAGCGACGAAGGATTTCAGCTGATTTTGCAATCCTTCTGCACGCTACTACTTGAGTAGTTCTACCATGAGTCTTTGATTTCTAGTGGATTTTTGATCGAAATTGAATGAAAATTTACAAACTAGCGGATCATTATTTTGAAACCTTCAAAATGGGTATCCTTCAATGCTTAAATTGAAGTTGAAGTTGGAAAATGGACCAAAAAAGCTCAAAAAGTAGGGTTCGATTTCTCGAAAAAACAGATTTGAAATCCGTGTGCAAAACTAAATAACATTTATTGCACTTATTGTACCCTTTAGGATTTTTGACATTTCAAATTTGTTGGCCCGTGCCATTAGTGTTTTATATACTTTTATATCCAATCAATGATTTCTGTGAAACTCTAAAATATTAACCAATATTCAAATTGTTAGTTTGTTCTGGGTACTTGACTTTTATTACTTAAAACCAGTCTTTTTGTGATAGATTGTATTCCTTTCTCCTTTTTTGTCTGATCTGCGTTGAAAAAAGTACGTTATTTTTTCATATTAAAATTACAGTAGCAACACATTTTTGACCAAGTACAGACATGATGTGATCCTGCTGGCATATAACCCAGAAATTGGAAAGTTATATGACCTATTAGAACATTCACTTTAAGTGGCTATCACATCATAATCGAGATAGTCAATTTTTTCTTCAAAAGTATGAACCAAGAGCCAGGATCCAAGAATTTGTTTGTACCCAGTATTATCCCAAAAGGAAATAACTTCGTCAGATTCTGAATATGAATAGGCATTCAAGTCTAAAAGTAGTTACATGGTTTATAAATGCACAAGTTTCTAAAAACACTTGTATTTATTTCAAAATCCTTGCAACGAATATTCATTCCCTCAGCGAATTTCCCTGGAATCTGAAAAAAAAAAAAAATAATAACTGTAGAGTCCATAAAAAGCACGGATTTCCACTTTACATATAATATTTAGATTGCAAATATAATATACATATTTACATAGATATGCAATTGCCTCGTACATTTCATGCACATATAATATATACCCAGGTCTGTTCTAATTATTTAATAAATGTAGTGATCCTTATCATTTTTATTAATGGTCCTTTTTATGAAGAAATTAGGAGGAATGGAATTATAAGCTACAACCATATAATAGGGTTATAATTTACATAAATAAAACACACAAAATAATGATGAGATCCCATCTGTATGATCATTAATTATTATATTAAAAGTAGTAAAAAAATGTAAAAACCCTTTTAATACGTTTTGCTATATTAAATCTATAGATATGTGGCTCTTCCTGACCGTCAAGCAAAAATCACAGAGTTATTGAAGAAGGAATATTATACTTATTTTGAAGTCAAAGCCGAGGATAAGCTTTTGTGCGTCCATTAACCTCTGCAAAACAGTTGGAGAGAGAACTAACGGGATTTGAAGATCGAGAAAGAGAAGAGTATGCCATTTGGCATCTCAGTGTTGTGAATGAAAGGGCAAGGAAAATATCTCAAATCCGTATTATTTACAAATGAAAGAAGATTGGATGGACGCTCATACCCATTTGATATGGAGATGCAGAATACCTTTTATCAATGAGCTTTTGTGTGCACTCGCAACCTCGACTCTCATAAGGAAAAAGGAAAATTTGATATAATAACTGGTAGGTAGTCTTCTGTATTTTCCTTGTTGCCAACTATTTAATATTGGGCAGAGTTATTATTTAGATAAACTATACATTTATAAATTCTACCAATATTCAAATTAATAATTTTATAATATTCACAAGTTCAAAAAAAGGGCGCGCAATCCTTGATTTATTATACATTTATATATCAAAATCATAGATAATAATAATACCCTTATTGAGTTCATAACACCTAGAGTCAGCTGCTTCAAATTAAAAGAGTCACTGATGAAAAACAGCTAAGGGGAGGCATATACATATTATCATTCTCATCGAAAAATATGAGACCCTGCAACTAAAAGAACATCCCATAGAACAGGGGTGTCAAAGTCAAATGGACGGAGGGCCAAATAAAACATTTGGCTACAAACCCAGGGCCGGACTGATGGGTATCTGTAAATTAACTTTTGCTGTTATGTTAATGAATGGTGCTGAATGACTGCTGAATAAATTAAGCCGCCTCCCGCTATGCTCCCGCTCGGCGCTTCCCCTGTTGCATTGTGGGAAATGATGTACGGTATATCTGTGGGCTGCTGGCTTGCAGCTGCCTGCGGGCCAAATCTAATAATAGATTAATATCATTACACAGGCCAGGTAAAACCCTCTCGCGGGCCTTGACTCTGACATATGTACCATAGAATCTCAACCCTCACACCATATATTAAATTCGGTACTCAATTTCCTTTTATTTAATCTTATTTGTTGCTATACCAACTTGTACAAAATCGCAGTAAACACATCCTTCATAGCAGCATGTTTATTTGCTTGTATACAGGGATATAAAACGAAAACCCATTAATTTATGTACAATATATGGTTGTCTACGCCTTAATTGACAGCCGGCCATTTGAGGATCTACATATGTACAGAACAAATATGTAGATAGAATGTGAGGACCATGATCACATTACACGTTAGAATGAATTTTTATAGATAATGAGTTTTCTAAAAGTATGATAATGCTTAATGCGTGAATAATAATAATAATAATAATAAAAAAGCCATGAAGCAGAAAATTAAAAGCACATTTGGATTAATTTTTTTTCTAGCGAGAAGGAAAGACGAGCGAACGAACGAAGGAACGAACTTGTTGAATACTGCAGATATCTTGTGTATAATATCTACATACATTATATTACATATTTACATTATATTTTACATATGTTTACAAATCCATGATGACTAATATATTCAGTAAAAATATCTATTATACATATATGAGGAACAAACATAAAAGAAGTTTTAAATTCTTTTTATCCGCTTCTATTTAATTTTTTAATTTTACCTTTGATTAATGAGAACAATATTAGCAAATACTTTCAGAGTAGTTGATCTTCAGGCAGTCTATGAATGTCACCTCTGTCCTTTGAATATTACTACCCTCTACAATTGCGTGCAATTGACTGAAATAGTAGCGTGCAGAAGGATTTAGCAGTAATTTTGCAATCCACCTGCGCGCTACAACTTTAGTAGCTCTACCCTGGGTCTTTGATTTTTAGTGGATTTTTGCTCGAAATTGAATGAAAATTTTTCACATTTAGACGGACAATTTCTTCTTAGTTAAGGATTTTTATTGGACGCTTGACATCTCATTTAAAAGCTGTCAGCTTTTGAATGTATTCCTTATTAATTTATTTCATGTAAACCTCAAGGAATTATTTATGTACAAACGTTTTGGCTAACTTTTGGGCCTGCTCCCGTCCCCTACGTCCCTAGAATTCTTTTTAGATTAAAACAAAGACTGGAAATGGAATTTGTATAAAAAACACCAGCAGATCATTATTTTTTATGCACAAAATGAGTATCCTTCTAGGCTTAAACTGAAGTTGAAGTTAAAAAATGGGCGGACTTTCTAAAAAAATTACTGGCTTGAAATCAGTGTGCAAAACTGAATAACTTTTATTATATTTATACCCCTTAGGATTTTTGACATTTAAGATTTGTTGACCCGTGTTATTACGAACAACTTTGAATGTCCTTTAGAAAATGCCTGCTTCTACACTTTTAGTAATAGTTGTGAAGAAAAATGTTTCATACAGAGGAGGAACTCTGGATCTTCATATTTGTGAAGGCCTATGGACTAGTGAATAAGAACAAGGTTTCAGAATATCTCCTCATTATAGGCTTCTGCAATTGTTATCATGGTCTCAATACTTAGAATATAGATTTGTTAAATGATTTTGTATATCAATGTTCATTTTGATGTTTTAAATGTTTCTATTTATTCTATATTGAGTTGATAATTATTTGTTTATGTACAATAGTTTTTAAGTTTTTCAATTTATATATACAAATAAAAGTCATATTTTCAAATGATAATATCTTTTATACAAACATGAAACACTAATTAACAAAATAATAAATAAATTTAAGTAAAATGATCTCGCAGTCAAATTATTTTGTTGCCAAATTTCCAACAGTAAAATGTCTTGCAACAAAAATGCTGATAAATTCCTTCCCTTGGTTCATCCTTCATTCTCTTGGCTTTCAATACCTTAAAAAGCAAGCCCAGACTTCACTTTTAATTATCTTTACACTTGTTCTGAGTAGTCCCATATTTTTGATCAAATGTCTAAGGTGACGTCATTCTGGTGGTTCGTAAATCGGAACCGCTCAGGGACATCTCTATTAAATCAGGGGCACTCAAATGGTTTTTCAATTAGATTCATTTTTTTTCTATATCATAAAAATTGATTGGGAGTGATTTTTAAATAGCCAATGCCCACTCTTAAGTCGCAAACCTACCAGCTGGAAAACATGCAGATGTAGATAGCCCCAAACATTCCTTGAACGACCTAGTAAATGTAATTTACATACGTGGTATACATAGAA
Organism: Lepeophtheirus nordmannii; assembly: GCA_963680855.1. Lineage (NCBI taxonomy): Eukaryota > Metazoa > Arthropoda > Copepoda > Siphonostomatoida > Caligidae > Lepeophtheirus > Lepeophtheirus nordmannii. Next base: position 2,764,160 of record OY804525.1, on the reverse strand, counting down.
AAAATATTTTATTGCTAATCATTTAATGTCTTTTGAACTTTATTGTTGGTAGTTAGTTTTAAATGAAAATATTCATTTAATAGGCAATAAACTTTAAATTAACAGCCTCAACTTTTATTTATAACTTTGTCATGAATACATAGGTAACATGTAGAGAATTAGTTGACTTCAGTTCAATTACTTTATGGTCAATTAATATCCTACGTGTAAGTTTTCCCCACTTTATGTAAGTAAGTATGAATACGTCATACAAATTATATTATTTATTTATGCAGTCTTTATGTCCATGAACAAAATTAATTGATTTTTTAGTTGGAAAATCATTAAAAAACCCCGTTTATCGACTATTTATAGTATGAATCTTTGACTTTTACTCCATAATTTAATTTATGTTGAAACTAATCTAAAATATAGATGATCTCAGACTCTTTTATTGGATACTTAATAACCTTTGTTTATTATTTATTACTAGTTTTCAATTAACAAAGTTATGCAGAATTAAATTGTCCGATTGCTTAAAAAAAATGTTTATTGTGTCTTTGAGTCAACCAAAAATCAAATGAAATCTTTTTTTAAATTTACACCGTAAAGGACTTTCCTCTACAAAAGTCCTATATAAAAACAACGTAAGGTATCAATATAATTTAAAATAGAAAAGGCACAAAACCGAAACTATGAATTAGAATGTCTCAAAAAACAAATTTTTGTAAGGCTTATTTTTTTTTACTACCCAAAAGGGATTTTTCTCCAAAACGGACCTTCATCTTATTTAACGATATTAAATCACATATTGTGTACATGTGGATAAAAACCTTAATTTAGCCTTGCTTTCATCCCATATTAAATAAGAAAATAATTGAGTGTGTTCAATTATTTTCTAATGTATAGAATGACCAAATGGGCTCTTTTTTCCTTCTTCTTCTTCTTAGAACCTTATAAAAAGATGGTTCTAAGGACCACAGTATATCCACCCTCAATAAAAGTAAAATAATACAAAAGTGTGAGTGTCAGATTCTTTTTTATATCTAAATAGTATTTATTCTCATCTTTTTTTGCTAGAAAAAATAAAGAAAGTTAAATTAATGAATCAATGGGAAGTGAAGTATAAAGTAAGAAACTCCTATTCCCCCCTCCCCCCCCCCCCCTCACCACATCAACAGACATTTTCTCTTTTTTTTCTTTTTTTCTTTCTTTTGATAAGGTAAAAAAGGAGTCACTTTTTTTTTTAATGATATGTCTCTATCCTTATAAGAGGTTGCTGATAGGAATAAATTATGAGCTTACATATATATATATATGTAGACGGGTTCATATATATTCATATTACATATCTACGTGCACATGCCTGCTTATTTATTTGGTTCTAGGTAGGTAGGTAAGTACATACCATGATTATTAATCAACCTGAAAAAAAAAAGACTACATAAATGTCTATATAAATATATTTGCAAATCAAGAAATAAATATTTTGATTTATATATATATATATGTATTTATGGCATAGAAGAAAGGAAGCACATATATGTAAAATGCTGTCAAATACCTCAAACAAAGCTGCAAAAGGAGAAGAAAAAAAATACTTTTTATTGAACAACTCTGACACACACACACACACGTAGAGACTGTTTTCTTATAGTAACAAATATAAATATTGATGAAAAAGAAATCCCTAGGTTCTTCACGAACATTATTATTATTAAAGAAAGGAAGGGGAAAAAAAGCCATCTCGGCATCTATTTCTGTCCAAATGTATTTGGATATGGAATGACTTTTGTCTCCGCTAGGGGCACTGAGAGTCTCATGAATTACTCTATAACTAACTAGGAATGTAAATAATATGTAAATGGGGTGTGTAAAATAAAAAGAAAGAGGAAATTAACCTGGACACTATGACAATTTGATGGATGTTGAGAGGGAAGCAGCTTGAGCTGTCATGACGTTTTACTGAGCTACAAGCTGCTATTCTCCTTTATACACATATACAAATGAAGACATCAATAATAAATAATAACATTCTATATGTAAACCATAGATGAAAGGCAGAAAATTAACTGAAATTAATGTCAGGAAATTATATATTTTTAAATAATTATACGAGGACTTGAGCCCTTTTTGTTTACATTTTATTTGCTTTGTTAACCTTAATGCATGATTTCCTTCATGCGATATATTTACTATCAGGTAGATGTTCTCCCCTCAGTAATAAAGGAAAAATGATAACAGCTTTGGAAAACAAAAAGACCTGTTTGAAGAGCCAACTCCACAAAGTCTCACACGCGGCATTTTGCATATTATTTACATTCCTAGCAATAACTTCCATTACTGCAACTTTTTAATTAAATTAAAATAAGAAAAGGCAAAACTGTGGTCGTCACCTGTGTTAGAAGTAATCCTGAATATCACCACCTCAAAAGCGATATCAAGTACGAAACAGGCACGTTTCGTCAATTTGTGTTATAGCTTATCAATAAAAAGTTTGTTCATTTAGAGTCAAACAAAAGCCAGTGAGGTAAAGGTGTGATCACTCCCAAAATTAATTTGATTCCTCAAATATCAGTTTAAATCTCCTAAAAGTTTTCCATTCCAGTGAAGGGTTCAGGGGAACATCATGTGTTTTAATTCATATTTTATGAAAAACTCTTGCAAAAAAATTTGTGTATATTACCCATGTCCAATGGTGGAATAGCCTCTGTTCAAGCCTTTATTATAATAATAAGAATAATACGTCACTTACTGTAGGAATAAGAATTAATGAGGAATTTCTATCTCTGACTTTAGATAGATCAGGATTTGTATTATCCATCAACTCACTTCTTTGTTTTTGTTTTTTCATGTTGAGTGCAGTCCTGAAGTTGATGGATGAATGGAATTATCCTTGCAATTTATCTTCATTAGTAGAAATAAAAAATGAGCATGAACTGGCAATTACTGCTTTTCTGTCGAAATCAGTTGTTTCTCTCATTCTGTTTGTGTCCAACTTCTTTTCCCTTTCAAAAGCTACTTCATCAAGTTGTAATGATATCAAAAAACAAAACAAAAACCTCATAAATAATAAAACTTTGCTTCACATTACGTAGAAATCTCTAAATGTTATTAGATTTCCAAAAAATTGCAGAGAGAGTTTTTTCTTTGTTCGTATGCATTAATGAAGAAAATAAGGGGACGTTCTTAAATATATGAGAAGGGTCAACATTTTGCATTACCTTATTGTACCTATGCTACTTAATTCAATTGAAATACAAAGAGCACAATATTTTTTTTTTTTTTTGTAAATGTTAGTTCCTTCTTGGAAAGGTAAATTGAGAACCTTATTGAATAATGCTTCATCACTAACTAACAATAACATTTTTAATTAAAAATATCATTTTCGTCATTTATTAAGGTATACACCATTGGCACTTTTATTGCATTTATAGATGCTGGATGAGTCTGGATTTTTTTTTCTACAGCATTTATTTCATTACTCACAAAAATTTGATGAGTCATTTTATAAAATTATCATCAAAAAGAAGAGAATACCTAAATGCTTTAAATATATCAAATACAATTATTTTCCATCTATTGCGTTTGTATACTTCACACTAAAGGAATCTTCTTTATCCTTCTCAATAGGTCATTCTTTTTGAGCTTATGAAGAATAGAAACTGCTTGAAATTCTGGTGACTATTTATTAGTAATGTACTTCAATTCATTATTTTTGCCATATTTTTTTTGCATATTATAGTTTCTCAAAGCTATTATATTGAATACGACATCATTTCAGACGTGGTTTGTACGTTTATTATGAACCAATTGCGCTTAAACTCCTGTGTCTTTTCCAAACGTTTGTACTCATAGTCACACATATATTACGTCATAAATTAACCTACTTTTCAATAAAGTAAAAAGACTTAGATTTATGAATGAAATAAACTTCTTTTCTCTCAATGAATTGAAAAAAAAAAAGTTACTTCATTTCATTCATTCGTCTTTAACTTATTAACTCAGACCAGAGTAATATTAATTATATTACTTTGTTAATACGAATGCTTCATAATAATTGATTGACTGGTTGGTTGATCAATCATTATTTACGAATAGTTACATGAATATTAAATGAAAGAAAGATTCCACTTAATTATCCGTATTAATTAATTATTCAGTTCAAAATTAATGCTCTATGTCAAAGGAATATTTACTACCAGAGGGTAACTTTTGATACTTTAGAGAGTACGTGCATGTACCTTACTAATAATTTTGTTAATAATGTGTGAATCATATTTCGAAATGGACATTTTCTTGAGATAAGAAAGCATGCCTGCAATTACTACATTTTATCAGGTGATTATTTATTTTATAAATAAATATTTTATATAAATACTAAATAATAACTTCTTATAACTGTAGCAAGCTCTACATAGACCCAACTATATAAATAAAACTTAATTCAAATTGATTATTATTAAGATAAGAGGTCCAACTATTTTTTTTTCTTTTTTTCCTTAAATTATACTTTATTTGAGCATTTTGTCCATGTCTAGTTATCCTTATGATGGGCATTTTGTTGAGAAGTTAATATTTAGTACCGTTGTTTCATTTTATTGGCTGATTGTTATTGACAATATTAAACAATACTTAGTAACCGATAGAAACTGAGAGGACAGAAGGGAATTAGAATTGTCTGACATCCAGGAGAATGAGCCAAACTTTCTTTAACATAATATCGTAATGATTGGAAATTGAACTTTTTAACACTGTAGCAAAATAATACAGAGAAGACTGAAATAAAATTGATTATAAAGGCAGTGGCACCAACTGCTAATTCTTTTATTTTTTTCCTTGAAACCCTAAACTATTGCAACATTATGCCCTTCTCTGATAGTAAATAGATATCATAGTGGCCAACTACAAATAACCTAATTTTAAATTATTTTTTCTTTTCTTTTTTAGGCTATTTTGCACCCTCCAATAAGCTTATTTGAAGCAGCCATATCAGCCCAAATATGTTAACTAAAAGGTTGGTCTGGCCTGCTTTCTATTTTCATCAATGGTATACTGATTACTCCTGCTTTATTATAGAACTCCCTGATCGAAATAATGAAGGCAACTTGTTGGATAAATTTTGCAAACTTTATAAATGATATGCTAAACATTTTGTTAGAAAGAAGAATCATCACCTCCTTAAAACAAATATTTACTTTTAAATTAAATTGATCATTGAATGAATGAATCGAAGTATATATATATATATATATATATATATTTATATAAAAGAATAAAAAGACAATATGTCAAAGACAATTCTCAAAGGAGGATAAATGTTCGTTATTTCTCTCTCTCTCTCTTGGTGAACAAACGTCTCTTATGAGGTATTAAAAGTACTATGTACATTATATGTACTTTGATGTATGCTTTACAATAAAATAAAATGCACACCTTTTCGAGATTTTTCGATATTCTTTAACTATGCAATGTAAATTCAGCATTATATAAACTTCCATTACTAAAAATATGTACACATATAAATTATACTATTATTAGATATTTGCTTGCATAATTATGTCTAACAAAGTAATGATTTTCTTCGTTCCTTTAAGGTACTTGTTGATACTCAAAGTATTTGCTATATGTGGTCCATCAACATAAAAGAAAGTCAGAAATATTTTTCCACAAAAATGAGTCCAAATTATATTTCTCTACTAATTACATATATATTAATAAAATATCAAATTATTAATCATTTGATGACATTGCACATTGGACTTAAAGGTCACAAAAAATATCATTCATATCAATGGTAGAAAGGCCATATCGGGTCAAATAAATTCCCGTATAAAGTCAAACGAAGGCTCTAGACTTGGGATTTCCACTAGAGGAAAGTCCATAATTGTTTTATTGACTGCAATCAACATTTGACCATTTTCGACTACTGTAATCTGCCACATATTGATCGACCATTATTGTTAAATAAGGAAAAAAAATTTCAATAAGTGCCCAATTTAATCTGGGTTTTTCATATCAATACCTTTTTGTATACAATATAATTTACAAAAAGAAATAAATATTAGTTTATTTTAAGTTTTGACAGTCTCATATATACCAACATAACAAATTACCTGGATCGCTTGTTCTGTTACTGTACAAACAAACAAACAAAAATTCGCCTCATCATATATACTTTATTCAAATAAAATTCGTAATTTTCGGACTTTTCTTCTAAATTTCTTAAATTTTCACACATACTATCATCATATATAAATTATACTATACAGACTCTCAGTGTCTATATAAAAGTATGCTTGACTTCAGAAGAGCAATTTTATAGATCTATTAGGACTTTACCTATGAAATGAGACATTCAGCTATTAGGCAACAGATATCGCTAGGAGTATTTTTAAACTATCCCAAATGTCTTATTTTTTTGTCTGTTATCTGGCAATAATATTCACTTCATTGTCTGTGAAGTTTCATACAACAGTGCATTTTTGTTTGTTCTTAAAAATGTCGAATTTCGAGCCTTCAAACTACGATTTGCGGACTTCCTTGATTTTCTGTGTTCATTTGAAGAAAAACGCTTCTGGAGCACATGACATCCTTGGAGAGGCTTACGGCGAACATGTTATAAGCAGAGCACAGTGCTCCAGGTGGCTTGAAAAATTCCAAAGTGGTGATTTTAGTGTGGAGAAAGAGAAACATGACCGGCCACTGAAAATGAGGCCATCAGCGTGGTATGATTTGGTAAGAGTAGTTAAAATCCGGTGAAACAGTTGATGGTACATGCTACCAACGACAATCGGCCAATTTGAACAGCTCTATACGCCAAAAACGCTCAGAATATTCTGATAGGCGTCACCAGGAAATTTTTCTTGATGACAATGCACCCCCACATCGAACAAGGGCCAGGTCGGTAATTGTTGGAATGTACGATTGGAAACCGTTGGTGCATGCGGCTTACTCACCAGACTTGGTGCCATCAGATTATCAATGGATCACGCATTAAAAGAACAGAAATTCAATTCTAATGCAGAAGCAAAAAAATGGCTCAATGATTGGTTTGCAGTCAAAGACGGTCAATTTTTTTGGGTCAGCATCCACAAATTGACTGAGAAGTGGGAAAAATGTGTTTTAGTTTTTTTGCAAAAAATGTTAGAAATTGACAAATAAAGGCTTGCTTCATGGTTTTAAGCTATGTGTGCACTTTTCCACACACCAAAAAAAAAAATACCACCAAATAAAACCCACTTTTTTTTTTTTTCATGAATGAAAACTTTTATTTTAATTATTATGAATTTATTTTGAGTCAAACTTTATCTGCATTTATTTACAAACTTTTTGTTTTATAACGATTTTATGATATGTACGTAGATGTACATATATATATATATAAATTGTAAGTAGCATCAAAAATTGATACATAACTTTTATACTCAAAGTAATAAAAACCTACACAATATTTTTTCTTCCTACCCATCATGGGTAAATTGATCGTTCAAGTTTCTCTCTCTCTCTCTCAACCAAAGTAAATAATGGACACTCTCACAACCAAAAAGTATTATAATCTTCATAAATTACAAGCTGTTTTAGTTTTTGTTTTTTTTTTACATATAAACTTAAGGCATTTCTTTTTATGGTGAACATATCAAGACATGCATACATACTATTTAAAATATGTAAATACACTTTATTTTTTTTATATATACATATGTTTGTTACTTAGATACATACATTCAACAACAACAAAAAAATGGTTAAAAAAAAGTAAACATGACACTCCCTCCAAAAATAAATACTTTTAACACTGTACACGCATACATTTGTTGACGGAAGTGTTTGAAAAAAAAGAAGGCAAGTGGGCTTCATTAGTTAAGGAAAAACAACAACAAAGCAGAGCAGAATCTAGGATAATGACTTGCTAAGAATCATTATTTAAATGAAGTCTGTGAAAGGATTAAATTGATGTTTACACCTTTCATTTTTTATGGACTCATCAGAAATGTTTTGTAGGCTTTTAGAAGTTCAAAGTTAATAAACTACATGTTTCATAATAGATTCAAATTTGGAATTTGAGATGTAAAAATGAGGAATTTCTAATCGTGTTGTAGTTGTCAAGATTAGATTCACCTGGGCTTAGACGATATGAGGGCTTTAAAAGGTTGACACATAGATAAAACTAAAAAAAAATTGTTTTTTTTCTAGAAAAATAAAATTTTAAACTAGCTGCTTGGTTTTGATCACAAAATCACGACTTTGATCCCCTCCACGTCGAGACTAGTGTTTTTTTTGGTATTTTAGTTCTCAAGGAGTGCTGGAGGTAATTTGTAAGTGAGGAGGGGGGGGGGGAATTTGATACTTATGGCGTTTTAAGTTTATCTATGACCAAAACTTTAGGAGGAGGAGGAGGGGGGAAGGGTTTGGCTCCTTTGTCTACAGCAACAGTACCTCTATACTGGATGCATTCAAACGGCCTTTATTTAATTAAAAATTAACCTTTTTTCAAATTTTAAAAAACCAAACGACGCATCTTATGCTGATACACACAACTTCAAAAAAAATTTCATCTCGATCCAACCTTTATTGGCCTCTTTATTTCAATTTGAAAATTGAAATGCTATACCGTTGCCATTCTATTATCGGGAGTACTGTACTCAATTGCTAATTGAATCTCTCACTCATTAAAAGTCAAACGTCTTCTGAGCTAGCCCCTTTCCTTCCCCCCCCCCTCAAAAAAAAAAAAATCATGTTGATGCCCTTGTACCTATATGAGAGAAAACTGCCCTTCACATTTATATTTTTAGTCGAAAACGGCTTGAAGGACCAATAGCAATGTTGAATCAGAATTGATTCAAAAATATTGACAACACAAAGCCGAGACTGAGATGAGATCCCAAAGTTTCAAAAATGAGTCTCGAAACCAGTTTATATATGTAACTTTAAATGACTGAGAAGTTGAATAATGTTGCCTCGGACTTTTTTTAGAAAAGAATAAAACATGGTGTGTACATGCGTTCAATCAGAGTCTGATATCAAAGTGTTTGTTAAGAATTCAAATTAATAGGATAAACAACAGTTTTGAATGTTTACGGATGTTGTTGAGCACATTTGAGACTTATTTTTTGTGATTTTGGAATCTTCTCCAGAGATTTTTTTTAAAAAACCCTTGTCATTACGAACATGTGTTGAAGCTTTCGAGTACTTCTCTGTAACTCGCCTAAACTCAAATGTGGTATTCTTTTCTATAATTCTACATTAACTAGAATAAAAAAACTTATCATCCATGTTATTGCTGAAAAACTTTTCGAGAAATCGTATTAACATATATTTTTCGATCAACATGATATATATATATATATGTGACTCATCTCTTTCTTTTTCCACAAGAGTACATATAAAAAATAATTTATTTTGTAAGAATTTTTCATACATATGTTGACGGATTTATATTCTCATAAATATTTTGACAAATTGTCACACTTTATCACATTGAAAAAATTTATTGAACGATGTATCCATTTGTTTAAATTGTTTCTTTGCTTTTTTTTAGACAGCATCCATTATTTTTTTTAAATCATTTTTTGTAAGTTAATGTTTTAAAAAAATAAATCACAAATAAATCCTTGACACTAATAGCTCATTCATTATGCTTTTAATATGATATAATTGACAATGATTGCCGCTAGCTCATCATTTTGTTTGTGTCCCATTGCTTTTTTGTAAACATGTAATTTGCTGGTTGTCAATAAAGGCACATATATTGCAAATTAGTGAAATATTTTTTATACATAGTAAAGCACACTATTTTCTAATATTTTTAAAATATACCATATCGTTTTGACATAGCCATGAGAGGGATTTCTTATTGCACCGGGATTCCTTCAGCATCTCAAGCTGCTATAACCAAATCAAATTAAAAAAAAATTATGAAACCCTGAAGATAGATTTTGAAGATCTTCTTGTACATATAAAAGATGACTTTTTCCTCTCCAAAATGACATTTCTGACGTATAAATAGGTTTAAATTCACAATTGATGTCACTGAATCATTTTTCCCTGTGACGTATTTTCTTCCCTTCGCAGAGTTTTAATAGAATTAGTTAACAACTTATATATTCATTCATAGCCTTTCTAGCCATCAAAATATTTACATGTACTGAACTTGGGTTTGTCTTTTGATTACTCTCTTTAGTAGCTTGGGATATAACGAAATAAGTTTTTTTTTTGTGTGCACCTTAGACAGACTTTTTTTCCCCAGTGAGTATCTCCTTTTTCCATTTGATATTTTTTCTTTCCCTGCTACAACTCACAATAACAATTGCTGATTAATATAATAAACTCTCGATAAAGAGAACCAATAGTTATTAATGTACATATATATTTTACAATTTGACATTATACAATATATAGAGTACAATGGAGTCTGAGGTATTTGACATCTTCTATTATTACGTCACTCAAGTTAAGTTATCCTTCCTCTTCAAAGGGAAGAAAAAATACCCAACTTTTTAATGTATATGTATACCTAACTGGATACTTTTTATAGAGTGTAAGGAGAAAGCAAGAGGGAGACACATGGTAATATTGATGAAAAAAATCTTTGCTGACATCAGCTGTTTGTTATAACAAAGGAAGAGAAAACTGCATTATTGCACAAGAGGGGAGAAATGATTACATTTTAGATAGGATAAATGAAGGGAGAGTATGTTAATGATATTTAATTTATAAATTTCAATATGCGTTTTAACAAAATCTACAGGAAATATAGTTGAGAGTTTTTTTAAAAAAAATTTCCTTAGGAGGGAGAAGTTCCGACCAAACAGATCAAATAACGAGGGATGGTCATTTTGTTGAGGTGAATGAATGTGTCTATAATTACTAGAATCAGTCTATTCCATATTATCGACTGATTGTTACTTACAATATTATAAAATATTTAATAACTGATAAAAACTGAGAGAGCTGATGTGAGTTTCAATAGCTAAAAATCCAGCTGAAGGAATAAACTTTAAGAATAGTTTCTTAATTATTGGAGATTCAACTACTTATAATTGGTGCAAGTTTTTGCCTCAATGATATAAAAAAGACGGAATTCAAACAGTGCTACCAACTGCTATTTTCCTTTCTTTTGTTCTTTCAACTCACCAGTATCTCAACATTTTGCCCATTTTTGCAAATAACAATGAATATATCCCATAAGTCAATATATATTCTTTTTCGAATCATAAAATTGTCATTATTCTCTACATAGATATTTGCAAGTGACAATTTAAAAATAATACAAAATTTACATTAGAGACTAAACATCGACGAGTACAGTTAATTCGCCGAATGAACAGAAAGTATAATATGCATGAAATTAATTGTCTGCTTAATACATTATTATATCATGAGGCACTCATGAATATTTTAGTATATTTGATAATAATTAATGAAAAGTATTTAATTCTTCATTTAAAAGTTAAATGTAAAATGTGTCATAAATAAATTATAATGTAACGAAATATTTTTAATATAAGCATATATAATTTTTTTTCTTTGTGCAAATTGATAGTTTAAGCTCATTTTAATCAAAATTTTACATAATTTATTTCTGAGTACTGTGCTGTCAGTCTTTACTCTATTTTTATTTTCATAAAAGCAAGCAAGTGTATCAATTTACAATTTAGAATATTCCATTTTGTGGGTAGATAGTGCAGGAAGTGCTTAATATTTTTGGGGGTTTTTTGCATGGGGTTTTATCCCCCATGTCACTTTTGACATGACATTGGCTAGGGATGTGATTCTTGGGATACAATTTTGAAGGTTTTAGTCTCGACCTCCATATTTCAAAATCCTATCCTTTTAAAGTCTAGGCCTCTGTGTTAAAAACAATACAAATTTGACTCAAATTAATAGTTTACCTTCCCAGAAATAAAATCAATGAAAAAATGATTTTTTTTCTCTCTTGGTTCGACCCCTTAAAGTCTGGCGTTCATCTTAATGTCAATCCTTCAAAGAGTCGATAGAGCTCAGGTCTTAAACCCTTAATGTTTTGCCTATACAATGGTTGTTTTTTCCCTCAAATAGTCAGTGTATTGGAATCAAAAAATTCATATTGGTAGGACTCTATAACGTTCTACAACCATTCTGTACTTTTTATACATCTCTATTCATCACTTGTAAAAAAAAAAAAATAAAGGCTTGTCTTCTCAAGATCTAAAAGAATAATTTAGCAACTATGCATTTTTTGAAGTCATATATTTATTTACATACAAGTAACATGACAACAAAAAGGTAATTTTTTTTCTTCAAATATAGAAAAAAAAAAAAAAGAGAAAAGCTTTTACAAAGCTCATAAAACATTTAAACCGATTAAATTATATACACAAACAGTGCGTGATGTGTAAAAATATGTTGTAACACGCAAATATTTTTTTTTTAATGTAAAACAAAAAGTCCATTTGATATGAGGGATACTCTATAAATGTTGATTCGAATTGCAATTGGTAAAACATTGATATAATTATGTTTTCTAGAATTTGATAATATCTAATTGTTATAGTTATAAATAGTTATTAAAATAGACTTGAAAAGAGTTGAAAATCCTTTAGGAAGGCTAAATTACACTTCAAAATATAATTGATTTCTGCTTATTATCTTATAGTCCATACACTAGGCAAAAAAAAAAAAATCGGGAATCAAAAAATCTTTATTTAATCATCAAAATTCATTTCATTCCCCTCAACATTTTTTCCAATATTCAAAACAGTAAGAAAATTTTTATGAAGTCAATAATTAAATAGCAATAACTGCTGAGTTTAGCTATGCTATCAAAATTAAAAATGGGATTGTCAGTATCTTTAGTAATAGGTTATGTTTCTCGATTAATAAATCATGGATTCTCGAATTTTCAAAAGACTACACTCCGGAATACTTATCATCACTTTTTTGGTTTCAACAACAATATTTATATAAATTACATTTGAGTCACCATCTTTTAGACATTTTAAAATAACGGCTAATTCGATTTTAACTACTCCCAGAAGGACGCGTATCTCAAACACTAATTAATATTTTGTCGTTTTATTAAGCACAAAAGTAAGTGACAGTAGTGGCAACATAAAACAAACAAACACATTTATCCCTAGGAATGTAAATAATATGCAAAATGCCGCGTGCGAGACTTTGTGGATTTGGCTCTCCGAACAGTACTTTTTGTTTTCCAAAGCTGTTATCATTTTTACGAATATTACTGAGAGGGGAACATCTACCTGATAGTAAAGATCTCGCATGAAGGAAAACATACATTAAGGTTAATAAAGCAAATAAAATGTAAGCAAAAAAGGGCTCAAGTCCTCGTATAATTATTATTAGTTAAAAATATATAATTTCCTGACATTAATTTCAGTTAATTTTCTGCCTCTCATCTATGGTATACATAGTGTTATTATTTCTTATTGATGTCTTCATTTGTATATATAAAGGAGAATAATAGCTTGTTGCTCATTAAGACGTCATGACAGCTGAAGCTGCTTCCCTCTCAACATTCTTCAGATTGTCGAAGTTACCAACTTGATTTTCTCTTTTTTTTTATTTTACACACCACATTTGCATATTATTTACATTCCTATTTATCCCTATCAAACTTCCCAAAAAATAAATTCAAGTTTTTGTTATTTTTTTTTGGTTCTAGAAAAGTGATTCTTAACCTGGGTTCGACCGAACCCCAGGGGTTTCAGTGAGTCAATTTCAAGGGTTCGGTAGTTTGGTTCACCCCACTCATATGATTTGTGACATATCGCTCTGCTTGGCTTTGGGGAAAAAAAAACACATTTTATTTTTCCACCTACGAAGGGTTCGATGAATGTATGTAAGTAACTTTTGGGGTACAGTGCCTCCAACAGGGTTAAGAACCACTTTTCTAGAACGGTTTGCAAAAAAAACCAAAAAAAAACACATTTTTTTGCAAACGGACATCTTGCTAAAAAATGCTAAATATATTATTCTAATGTCAAAAATGAGGTTGTTACTTTTGAGTAATATATTATATGTTCATAGAATATAAATATATATGCACTCAAAAATGATGGCCCATATTCAAAGGAGTAAGTATGACAGTGAAGAATGATAACTCTTGATTTTTTTTTGAAACCACTACCTACTTACACACAATGTTACTAAAGTAGCAACTGGATTCTAACTTCACTTTACAAAGTTATATTGAATATAGTTAGAAACATTAGTTCATACTATAACATCCATTAATTAAGCTATATGACCAGAAAAAATACACTACTCCTCTTTAACAAACAAATAAAGGTAAAAGAGGATAGGCTAACTTTATATTCTTCACAATATCATTTCAAATTGCATAATAGAAGTACATTTATTTAGGTGTATAATATTTTTCACCGAAATGTTCATTCTACAAAATGCCTTTTGAATAATTTTTTTCACAGTTTATTTACATAGTTTATAATTAAACTTTGAACATATTTGATCAATAAAATCTGTCATTTGTTGTTGTTTTTCGTTTTTTTTGTTTAATTTTGAAGCTGCTCTCATTTTTTCTTATGTCTATCTAAGAATTGAACAAATTACCTTTGAAAATATAAATTTTGCAATGAAAAGACCCACACAAAATACACATTTTATGAACGTATCCGCTATGGTAGGAATGTGTTTAAATGGGTCAAATAAAAGCTGATTTGGGATACCTCAAACTTGGTTTGTACACTCTCTTCTAATGCTGTTTTTAGAGTAGAAGGCTCTTTTTCCTAGTGCAACAATACATTTTGTCCATTTTAAATCATAAAAAAGAGGATATCATGCAGCTGATGTCAAAAAAAAAAAAAACCTCTTCCATGAACAGTACCACATGTATGGTTCTCCCGCTTTTTCCTTTTACTCAACCAAATAATAATCCTCATTTCAAAGGATGGACATTGTGTAGAGCGCGAGTTGAGGGCGGGAGCAATATTTATGGTGCTATTGAACTAACACCCTTACTAACAGCTGATAGTTATTCAATGTGAGGAAAAATACAATTCTGCAATTGAGAGGAGATCCTTACGTACTTAAAATAACAGCTGCATGAAGAGTACTATTATTATATGTTTCAAAAAGGTGAAAATTCTTAAATTTTCTGCTTAGAGCTAAATGCCCTCACCTCCACAGTTTAACAAAGGATAAACAGAAGAAAAGAATAAAGACGAGAGTATCAAACGTTTTTCCTTTTCTAATGATGATACTGTTGTTATTTTTCTCTACAAAATGCCCACCCCTACTAATTTCATAAGTCTTTAAAACACTGATATCGATAATATAATAGGGAGTATCTTTTGGACAGCGATGAGGATTTTATTGCTCGTATTTTTTTTATATTTTTCAATTAACTCCTCCATGTATTTAGATGTTGAACAGATTACCTTGTCGTTATTTTTTCCAAATATGAGAAAACACTGTTATATTGACCAGAATATTGTTCAAAATATCTACATATTTCCCATACATACAACATACTGCGTAAAACAGTTGATATTTAAAATGAGTCAAGTACTTCCTTCCAAAATTGATGTAATTTTTTTTAAAGAAAATTAAATAGCCTTGCCCTGTATTTTCGTTCAAGAGTCTTACTTCTGACCTACGATAAAATATGAAATTAAATTGCTTTCACTTTAATTTCAAAATAGTAATAACCCTAATCTTTTTATTGATTTTTCTTTGCGAAGCTTTATAAGGTTTATGACTTTTGTCATTTTAAATCCTTGTTGATTCCTTCATTTCTTAGATTAAATTTATAAAAGAACAACAAAAAAACAATATAATCCAAGATGCAAACACTTTTACCTTAATAATTCAATTGGAAAACATGATTTAAGAAGTAAATAACTATTTTTTAATTTATTTATGTATTTAGAGAATAAAAAGTTACAAAATTTAAAAAAAGAAAAAAAATCATTAGCAAATAACAAATTTGAAATTAAATAAATAAATAGGAAAATTATATTTAATTTTTTAGATATATGTTTTTGTGCCAGTGTTGTATATTTATAGCATTTGCTTCATTACTACACGTAATACTACCAATGAAATGCATAATTATCGATTAAACTTATTTCTATTTATTTCAATATTTTTCTATATTTTTCATTTACTCTCTGTTTTTTTGCGTGAAATTGCAAAGACTTATTCAATTTTCCATTAATGATCATTTGCAAAGCAATTATGTACATTGAAAGCAAAGTAATTTGTCTTTATTAAACCAACAAATTGAAGGAAGAAGTCTCTTTATGTGACACATTTAAATCAATTAAATCAACTGAAAAGGCGTTAGAACTCGGGAAGGTCAAAGTTTCTTCCCTTCATTCTAGAAAATGGTATATGAAAAGTTTTATGTCATTTATATGTCACGTCATTTTTATAGAATGTCGTTGTCATGAATTCGTTCCAGTGCCCCTGCTCATATCTTTCTACTACCTCTGGTTATGCTATGAGTTATTATTATTATATTGAAGAATAGTTCTATAGTTTGAAAGAATGGTTGAGATATCAGCTGATTTTAAGCTCTTTTTTTCTGTCTCATTTTGCAGAAATGTTTGAGAGGCACAACAAATATACCATCGCTGTACCATTTTAAAGCTATCTTGGTATTGGAATAAATATCCTATTAAAATAACTTTTTATACATTTAAAAATTAGATTTAATGAAAGAAAGGCAGTCATTTTCTTAGAAAGGTTAGAAAGTTATGGGCATTTTTTCATTGAATATATTTTTTAAATGAATAAAAAGTTATTTAATAGGATATTTATTCAAAAAATCGACCGAGTTTTTCAATACATACACTCGAACAACTAATATCTTACAAGGAAGAAACTCTTTGTATGCTATGCATATGTGTCAAGTCAACAAGAAACAAGTTTATCTAAAATATTTCAAAAATGAGTGTCAACTGCACTCATATTCTTGAAGCAATTTTCTTTCGTTTGTATTAATAGGTTATTTTGATTAATCAAATATTGACTCCAATAATTGTAGCTTAATTATAGGAAAAAATCAACTGACACTTAATAAATATCTGAGGCTACGAGAAAGATGGACGTTCATTCAGGGACTATATCGGCTCCATGTGCAGTCTTAACATTTATCCGATTGCTCTATTGGATAGACAACAACCCTTGGTTTCTCGAAATAAAGTGACATTTTAGCGAAAACCGTTAGCGATAGGTCGTAAAATGACTCTGAAATATTTGGCCGTTATATTTGTGAAGTAAAAAAACTTAAAAGTGGATTTTCTCCTTTTCAATATTTGAAAACAGACTTGCTTTCTTGTTGACTTGACACATAGTTAAATGACATCCATCTTGTGTAGAAGCATATTCAATTATAAACAAGAGTAATTTCAATTAAAAACTGAATCACCAAAATCTGAGCACCATACCTATTTTTTTTGCAGACAATATATTGTGTCGAACTATAAATGTTCTATTTTACTGATTTTAACGTCATGGAAACTAATATTTTAAATAATATCAAACATTTTAGAGGACCCAAAGATTTAAACTCTCTACAGCTTGCACTTTCAAAACTCTGATTAAACTGCCCTTAAAGAAAATATTCAGTAGCTCCGGATTTTTAAATTTCCAGAAGGATATTAACATAATTGTACAATTGCTTTCGAAGTAAAAGTGAATAATCATCGATTAGTATAAGGTTAATAATAATAAGAAAATACACAAAGACTATGAATAATGGGTCATCCATAAATTTCTCTATTATTGTGAGCCTACATAGAGTAGACTTTTGAGCGACCCCCGAAAGTGTATGTACAATAGCAGATAAGAAATTGATGATCCTAAATAATGAGGTCTATTCATACACATTACACTCCATCGACCCTTCCTCCCTCCGTCTAAGAGCTTGTACGCTTTTGATAAGAATGAAATTATGGATGAAGCTTAAATCAGAGTCAGTCTCGTTTAATTCACATAATGATGTACAATATTTAAAAGGTCCGAATCACTTCTTGTTATTTTTATAGAACCTATTAAAATGCAGCTATGCTCCATCATACGGATGGAATTATTTACGAACAGAGCGAGAATACTTTGCTTTTTTAATTGAAGAGGTTAGATAAGGCTTTATAGCATCAAATTTTGAATGAAAAATATTTAAACTCTCAACAGGATTATTTCCTGGAAAAGTGAGCTCCAATTTAGAGTAGATTTCAAATTTTGATCTAGTTAATATGGGAGTAATTCATGAAGAAGTTTGATAATTTCTTAAATTTCTTCTCGATCCCAACCAGAATTTGTAGACATAACTACATTACACATTGGGATTATATTTTTTTTAATTATCCAAATTGAGTTTCGAAATCTTTTAATTTAGGAAACCAGTTGTATCTATGTAAGTGTGAAAACAAAAAACCAATAAACATTATACAAAAAACTATTTCATATCAATCAAACTCATAGAAAAGCTCTCTACAATAAATATTTGTGCTAAAGACACAATACGTGATAACCGTCTCTTGAACTGTCCGCTTTGAATTTAAGAAGATATCAAAGGGACATCATCAGTATGGAACATCAGATAGAGTTATTATAATGGAAGCGACAGCAATACTATCAATATTGCTTCAAATTTTGATACCACAGAAATAATTTTGCAAAAAAAGTATTCATATGAGAAAAAGGATCACATCCAACTCCAAAGCCAACATTCGTACGTCATTAATGTAGCATATATGTATATGGAAAGTGTGGAGCAATAGATCAATGGATTGCCAATTACAGGACCCGAATGAGACTGAAGAAATAGTGGTGGTCAATTTTCTTATATTTTATCGATGTACTTGTAGTCAATGTATACAGACTATGAGGAACAAACCAACTGGCCTCAAAACACCACAAATGACCTTTAGACGAACTCTAGCCATTAGTCTTCAAAAAAGATATGGAACAAATTCCAAACAGGGGCAACTATCTAGTCCACCAATAGATGGAGTACAGTATGATGATTATAACAATTGGTTTTCGAAAATGTCAACGTAGAAGATGTGGTAACTCTGAGGGCAAGGCTCTATTTTGTAGTTTAAAATGTAATGTCGTAATTCTGTTTGAAACATTTTGCTAAAATAATATTGTATAAAAAACGGAAATATGTGTCAAGCCAACACGACATTAAGTTTATCTGAAATATTTCAAAAATGAGTGTAAACTGCTATCTTATTCTTGAAGAAATTCTCTTTCATTTGTATTAATAGTATTAACTAAATAATGACTCCAATTATTGCAACTTAATTATAGGAAAAAAAATACCAGCCACAATTAAGTATAAAAAGCATCTGGTATTTCTGACTAAGTAGTTACTATTACTATGATTCGTCATGATGAGCATGAAAGCGGATTAAGTTGATTTTTAATAGTTCTTAAACAGATAAACTGATTTTAGCCAACTGCAACTAAATAAATATTGGGGCTATGGAAAAGATGGACGTTCTTTCAGTGACCATAACAGTTGTAACATTTATTCGATTGCACGATTGGATAGATAACAATCCTTGGTTCCTCGAAATAAAGTGACATTTTAGCAAAAATCGTGCACAATAAAATGACTACGAAATATTTTGCAGTAATATTTATGAAGTAAAAAAACTTACAAGTAAATTGTTCGTTATAAAGTAATTTATAACACTATGAGCACCCTCTGGTGAACAAAGGAAAAACATTTGGTAGCTTACTAAGTTCAGACAAAAATGAATCACATTGTGGTTGTTTGTTAATTTTCCTTAGCTGTGTTTCTGAGAGTTCCTTTTTAATCAATACTTTTATTTATCCTTTAACAGATTAAATTCCCTACGAGTAATATAACGGCTCATTAACAGATAGAAAATATTTTTACAAATGGTGCTATGTTATAAGTATCTGAAGTTTTGCATGTGATTGTTCTCGTTTATATCATTTATTTTTCAAATTATTCACTCTGGTTCTTATTTCACCGCTTAAGTCTCGACCCATTTCTTAACTCTGGGTAATACTAATGAATATCTCTGTTTGCTTTTTTTTTTTTTCTAAAAATTCTCTATTAATTATATATAGAAAATATATATATGAAATAACTGGAGCAATTACGTAAGAAAATACATATATAAACAATATAGTTTATACTTAGTGCTCCGGAGTAGAATATCAACAAATATTAATAGTGTAAATCATCAACTAAAAAAATAAATAATTGAACTAAAAACTTAAAATCTTAAAAAGAAAACTAAACATTTATTAAAATTCTTCACTATCCTTTTCAAAAATTTCTTTTGAATTGGAGACGTTGAAGGGATATATTTGATTATATTCCTAGCATATGTCCAAAACTGGCAATCAATTGTTAGGAATTTCGAGTCAAGGGACACATACTGAGCTCATCTTCTCGAATGGGTTGATATGTTGTAAGGCGGCTGGCGATGAGGGCCTTGTAGTTGAGAACTCTGAAGTCTTGTTTTTGGAGAAGTTCCCCTCCTTTTACTTGAAATTCCGAAGAGAATCAGCCCTTTTAAATATTTTACTTCACCATCCGTCAATCCCCTCAAGTTGAGAGACACCAAGTATTTGAGTACTTTTTGCTTTTTTTTTCATTCTTATATATACATAGGTATGTTACTGAAATTTGTTCTGTAAAAACCAATAAAAAACTCTTTGGTTTCCTATTTTTTTTTTTAAAAAAGAGATCCATGTAGGTATAACAAACTTATGGGACTTTTGATTGGAATACATTCCTTTACAAACACAATTCTTCGTTTTTTATTTTGAGTTTGCAGTTCATTATTTTGCAAATAAACATAGCAACATTCTGAAATTCATATAAATTTATAACCTATGTAACTAGAGTTAGTTCATTATACAATTCTCCCCTTCCACAAAAGTCTATGACTGTATGTATGTGTCCCTCCCTCCGATTTTTGAACATACAATATACAGGCTGTGTCATAGATTTTAGAACGTAATACAACAGACAAAAAACTCTTGTAACTAATACTGTTCAAAGAGTGGAACTTGAACTCGAGTTCGTATTTTGAAAACATGTGACTTGACCTTCAAATCAAAGACTCAAAGCTTTTAATTGATTTCAAATTATATATATATATTTTTTTTATAAATTTGACCACAATAATTTTAATTGCTTCGATGAATTTAAAGTGCTCTTTGAAATCAACTATATAAAAAACCCACTTTCAAAACTCAATTATCATGATAGTATTTACTGTTCCAGTAAATAATTAACTCTTGATTCATTTATTAAGCATTCCCAGGCAACTATAACGTAATAAAATTTCATCCAACTCGAATGCGTTTCCTGATCATAAATCTATAATTAAATTTTTACAAATACTACATTGTAGACTTGAAATGAGCTCGAAACAAAATCTGAGGACTCGAATGAGATTCGATAAAATAATATTTCAGGACTCGATATGCAAGATTTTGAACTCTTCAAGGACTTGCAATACAAATGAGGGCTTTTTCCTCTCCCCCCCCCTCTGGTATTGATTGATACATTAACACTGTATCATGTTGTGATTTTTAGGGCCCTTAAGGGCTTTTGTAAATTTTTTTTCATTGCTGTTTCCCTCTGCGACAAAAAATGTGACAAATCCATTTTTTTCCAATTGTTTGTTGATTTTGTTACTCGTTGTGTAAGAAAAAAAAAAGGTAGAAGGAGAAATTTATATTTTCTGTAGGTGAATACAAAGATTTTTTCAGTAATTTTTTTTTATTTTTCTAAAAAAGGACAGGATATATTCAAATTAAAAAGTAATCACACATCACCAGAGTTGTTCTAAAACATCTGACGCACCCTGTATGCACATATATAATTTCATTTTTGTTCCCTCTACATATATCTGTATGTATTTGCTCTACCTTTTCATGCACGATTGAAGAAAGCAAGACTTTTTATTTTTTTTTTTGGTCGTTTCACCATTATCATTTACTTAAAGTGAATATATAAAAGACAGGAAATAATTTCTTTCCTTTTTTTTTTATTCCTTCTTCGTATTCGTAATGGAAAAATGAAGTAATAAATCTTTATTCAGATTGTCAATAGATGCAGACCAATCATGGGTAAGAAAAGGGCTTCTCCCCCTTACCTTCACCTCTCTTTATTTATTTTTTTCCTCTTCATTATTTATTGTAAGAGGGAAAAAATTATTGAAAACCTATACTTAAATTATCTATCTATGTTTTCATTATTTTAAAGAGTTGGTGGGGGACTACTTATCTGAGGAGTTCTTTATATATATATATATATATATATATATATATATATATATATATATATATATATAAAAATGTATATATATTCATATTCGTTCGAGACACTGTTCAAATCCCCTTGTTTAAAAAAAAAATCCTATTTAACACACTATCTTCAATTAAATCCTTCAAAAAGACAAAACTCTCCAACTTTTTTCTCTCTCTAGAACAGTGGTTCTTAACCTTGTTGGAAGAACTGAACCCCACCACAAATTTCAACCACGCATTCATCGAACACTTCTTAGTCATCAGCTGCAGCTAAGATGGCCAAACAGAACGTGACGTCACAAATCATACGAGTCGAGTGTACCAAATGACATCGAACCCTGAAGACTGACTCACTGAACCCCTGCAGTTTGATCGAAACCAGGTTAAGAACCACTGCTTTAAGAATATTCCGAAAAAGAGTTATTTTCTCAGAGTCTCCCATTGCATTTTTAAGCCCATATAAAAATGAACCTTCTTGGAAGAAAAAATATTTAAAAAGATTGTGAAGAGGTCATCATCAAAGGTGAAATGTTGGAGTAGAACCTGATTAATCGTTTTTAGGTGTGTTTAAATTAAAGAGAAAAAACCCATTTTTTCTTTAGCAGTTTGAAATAGATAAATACTACCAGTCATTACCGATAGTTTTGTTTCCATAAAAACAAGATTTAATTATTTGATACTGCCCTTTTTAATGAACTCATCTAGTCTCCAATATTCTACTAAAGAAGAAGGGTATTGAATTAAATTCCCTACTAATTAAATCCCAATAAGTGCTTTTGTTTCTTTTGTCCCGAAAACTTCATCAGTTTGCTTTGTGTTAACAAAGTGTATTGAATTACACATTCAAATAATTTCTGACACTCCTTCAAATATACTTATGACAAGACTATCTTCCCCACAATTCAACAAGACTTGAGAAACTAAGAATGATTTACTTAGGGGCATGATTTTTCTTTTCCATTTTGACTCTGATTCTATTATATTTTTTTTTTTTATTTTTTTTTTTCTTTTTCCTGTATTTCAGTTCTTATATAAAAGTCGAAGTAGTTGCGTATAAAATACATAAGAAGACATTTTAGTCTTAAATTAATACAACGACAAAAGAACAAACAAAATAAAACAAATTAGAATAAATAAATACAATAATATCACAAAGGTATAACAAACTTAGATATAAAACAAACTAAAATTAGCAAATTTTAATAATGAGGCTTAGTGTTGAATTAAGAGACTAAAACAGACATAAAAAAGCATAAAGCTAATAATATTTTAATAACTTCTTAAATATCTTAAAATGGCTGAGAGACTTGGTTGGGAAATACTTGATTTCCCTCGAAGCGAGAGTCCACGAGTTGTCGGTTGCGGAGGGGATTTTGAGAGTGAGAGCTCCATATCTGGCGGCGGCTGCCAAGATAATTCCACGGAGATCCCGGGGACTCATAAGCTCAGTCGAAGTTAATTTGCTCGCAATTCTTGCCTTAGCATTTAAAACTGCAAAATCGATTGCCTTGGAGATGTTTGATCGATTATTCTTCCGTTTGGAAAGTCCAAAGAGGACCACAGCTTTAATTATGCCTTCATTGGCCTTATCCATTCCTTTTACATTAATTTCAATTAATCTTTTTAGAATAGATATAACTGGGCAATCTACAAATGCATGAATGGTATTATTATATAATTTGCCACAGTCTTTACAATGAGAACTAAATACAATACAATTAGAGGCCACTTGCAGCTGGGCCGTGAATTTCCTCCCGTCGTGAATTCCCTTCATAGAACGTTCAATTCTTAGACTCCAGTTACTTGGTAGCCTAAGAACTTTAACGAAAACATCTGTTATGCGTTCCACTTCCTCACGAACACTCGGAACTGACATTTTTAAATGCCATGGACAAGGAGTTAAGTGCATGTTTGCGGCTTTAAAGAGAGGGTATTTAAATCTCCCTTCATTGAAAGGGTGAATAAGTTGAGAAGAATGAACAGATAACGCCTTATTTACAATAGCCCTTTCTTCCAAAGAAGCCGGACTATTCAAATTTTTGAAGAAAAAAGGTTTGTGAACATTTTGATGGATTATGTCTACCGTAGAATCACTATGATATGAAGGTGTATAGCTCCAAATAATTCTATGAGCTGAGGCCCACACTTCAGAGAATGCCCTGATGGAGTTGTTTGTTAGGTTTGTTCCAAACATTAGCCTATAAAATAGCTCATTACTTGTTACTGAGTTCCTCCATTCTCTTTGTGGGAATTTGGTGATATTAATAAATAATTTTATGTATATCTTGGGAATGATAATGGACAATTTGGTAAGTCCTCCGCCAATGAGGGACCTAGGCCTTGTTACGGCATCTATATATCGCTTATGAAATATATTCGACAGCCATTTTTTTTCCTCTGAGATAGCTTTTTCTGCTATATAAGGAGATGCTGTTGCTTTAAACAAAACAGCTGGGACGATCTGAGTGTTATAAAGATCAATCCTCTTCTGTAAATTATAGTCCCGCCACAAGGAGATACGTTTACCAATAGTTGAAGCTAATTGGTTCCAGTTATTGGGGTGAATCCCTTCAGGGCACCAGTCAATCCCTAATATTGAGACTTTTCTTTTTACTAGACACTGACCTATGCTTTGTCCTTCCAAAGGATCCCAACATCCAATCGGAAGAATGAATGTTTTTGATCGATTCAGTTCCAACCCAGACCTCCTTTTAAACTTTTCAAACATATTAAATAAGACTTCTACTCTCTTCATGAGTTGTATCTCCGAGCTTGCCTCCACTGTAAGGGTTACGTCGTCAGCATATAGATCCACTAGATGCCTGGTTCCCCCTAGCCAAACTCCAAAACCCTCATATTTTCGTACCAGCTGGGTCACTAACTCCTCTATTGCCGCTACGAAAAGAAGAGGAGCAGACGGGCAACCCTGCCTACAACTCTTTCTGAGCCCGATGGGCCTGCTTTCTTGACCTCCTATCGAGATCACTGAGGATCCAGTAAGTAATAATGCCCTAACTGGGTTGAAAAAATGGGTTGGAAGCAGATGTCTCACTGCTCGAAGTATTTGAGAGTGAGATATGGAGTCAAAAGCCTTTTTGAAGTCAATTCCTATGACAGCTCCAAATCTATTTCTTTTTCTTACAGACTCCACCGCTGCTTGTATATTGCGAGACACATCCGCTATGTTCCTATGCTTCAGAAAACCCTTCTGATGTAAGCCTATCTTTTTATTCAACTCAGGTTCCATTTTCTGTGCTA
This sequence comes from Lepeophtheirus nordmannii, assembly GCA_963680855.1. Classification (NCBI taxonomy): domain Eukaryota; kingdom Metazoa; phylum Arthropoda; class Copepoda; order Siphonostomatoida; family Caligidae; genus Lepeophtheirus; species Lepeophtheirus nordmannii. The sequence continues at coordinate 2,738,648 of OY804525.1, read as the reverse complement.
AAATGCCCGAGAGAATTCTATAGGAGTAGTTCAGGACCGTGATAGGTCTCCAGTGGTTGAAATTAGTTCCGTTCCCCTTCTTGGGAATAAGAACAATTCTTCCCTTTGTTATACTTTTTGGGAGCTTGCCTTTTAATTCCATTGACTCTCCCAGCTTGAGTAGAAAAGGAGCTACTTCATTTGGAAGATTAGAATATATTTCTCCTCCAATACCATCGATACCAGAGGCCTTCTTAACATTCAATTTTTTTGTTATGTACTCAAGAATACTTTCTCGCGTGAAGATCCTACATTGTATGGAGTTCTTCTTCTTTGGAAAATTAGTTCTCTCTGATTTAACTACTTCTCGAAAACAGTCATGAAAGTAAGTGAGAATGTCGTTAGGTTTGGTAATCTTCTTGCCCCCATGCACAATTTGCTTGATACACGACGCAGAGTATTTATTCCCTCTCTGTAAGTTCTTCAATCGTTTATGTGGCTGGTTTTCAGAGCAGACTTTTTCTGACATTTCTGCCTCTGCCACCTCAGACATTCTATAAGAATTATATAATTCCGACGAAAAAGTTTGGACAAAAAGTGAACGATTGTTGAACAAATTATCAATTTTTGATTCATTCTTCTCAGCTCGTTTTCTGCTCATAGAAATATATTTTAAAGTTGTAATACGCACAATACGTGTAAAAACTAAGGCTGCCTGATCCGAAGTTATGGGAGTGGCAAAGCTTTTGGTCAGATTTCTTTTTAATTTTTCTTTAAATTTACTCTCTTTCCACACCCATTTAGGAATTTTAAAAAGTTTTGATTTTGCCGAGAAATTTAATTCTATCTCCAAAATGCGATGGTCTGAAAATGGTTCTGGCCTATAAAGCGTCTTTTTAATTAAAGGGAGAATTGGTGTTGATATCAGAGCTAAGTCTATTCTTGAAGAAAGATCCCCTTTTTTCCATGAAACCATTTGATTCGAACTTATAGTTTTGGTAGTATCGATCAGATTCCATCGAATGATTAATTCGTTTAAAATTTCCCAATTAGGATAATTTGATTTGTTTTTATCTAAATCAACGTTTAGATCGCCAATCAGGATCAAAGGAAGAGAACTATACGGTTTGGAGTCGATGATGGCTTTAAAGAACGATGAGGATTTCTCGTTGGGGCCATATGCGTTTATAATACATAAGCTCAAGTTATTCGAAGAAATATAAATTTTGTGCCAATCACTTTTCTGTGAGAATTCCTCCACGCACTTGGCTAAAACAAATTTTTTGGTTATAAATGTTAGAACTCCTCTTTTGGATTCTTTCCCCGTGAAAAAAGCGCGATACTGCCCCGGTTTACAAAAGACACAGTCTCTGGAACATGTCGATGACACTTCTTTCCTAATATCCTGAAGACAGACTATGTCTGGATTGGATTTGAATATAGAATTTAGAAGGGCATGTCTTCGCCTTCGATCTAGTCCCCCTCTAGTGTTAAGGGATATAATCTTCTTGAGTCCCATATTAGACTTTATCTCCCCGGATAGGCTATCTTCAAAATGGTCGGTTATTCTCGTTTGGGAAGACTTTTTCAAATATTCATTCATGATTGTTCTTTAGGAATTTTAGATGGGTTTTTGGACTTTGTAGGAGATTCCTCCATTTCCTTTCTTTTGGAAGACTGGGAGCGAGTTCTGTCCCTAAAAATTATATTCTTGTCCAGTAACGGACGAGGAGGTTTTTGTACTTTTTCTTTGTGCTTTGCGCTTGGAGCTTCTTCACCATTTACATCCGATGTGGGCATAGTTTTTTCGACGGTACAAGGTATGTGATTTTTTGTATTCACAGATGTCTTTTCATTATCATTGTTTGAAATCACTACTTCCCCGCCCCTACTGTGATGTAGACCATCTGAGTCAGAGGTTAGGGCGTTGTCCTGGGATTCCTTGTCATGATTGATTACTGATCCGTCAGCATCACCCATAATGTCCGCTCTCACATTCTCTTCATTACTGATTGGAACATCTAAAGAGCTTAACGATTCCATATTTGAAATAGATCCCGAGCAATTCACTCCTTTATTCTTCTCTTCCATCCCACTCAAAGATGAGTTGCCTCGATAACCAGAGGTTTCGGGCACTCTACAGGTATCCAAATCTTGAAGTTCTTCCTCCACGTGGGATTTAGAGGTCACTTCATCAGATTTTGCATCCTTATTTGTAGAACGCTCCTCTATATTTTTCATCGAAGCTTTTTCATAATGTGAAGTCTTCACTCTTTTTTGATCACAGTGTTGCTTCATATGGCCAAAATTAAAGCACCTTTGGCACTGCAATTTTACGCCCTGAAACCTTAAATTGATCAAATACCCCTGAAAAGGTATTATCTGGGGGATACATGAGGGGTCAGTATATATTTCTACAATATAGTCACTGTCCCTCCAGACCTCTCTGTAGTTAGCGTATTTATCCTCAGCTTTCTTATCCCTGGGGTTACTCTTTGGGTAGTGCCTCACAATTTCTCCAAATTGGCCCATGAAGCTGACCAAAAGAGACTCGTTAACTCTCTTAAAGGTGTTAACTAAAGTAACAATCATTTTTCTCCTTCTATCTAGAGAGATTTTCTCAAGTCCTTTAAGCTTGCAGGTGACATCTTCATCACAGCCATCCTTATTTGTCAGTTTCATTTTTAGGTGTTTTTTCAAGTCCTGGAGTCTAGATCTTATGTCAATAGGAAATTTTGTGTATAGACAAGACTGCCCTAATCCAAACCTAGGGTTTGCTCCGGCGATTTCATGTTCTTGAAATCCGAACTCTATCGCCATATCATAAATATCAACGTGTTTTACATTAATATTTTTAAAGGCATTGCCTTCCATGTCCTCTACAATAATCACGAATGATTCCCATTCTAGATCATTGTTGAAATTCAATTTGAATTCTGCATTATTTTTATTAATGCTCTTTTTTTGCTTTAAAATGTCTTTTCGAAGAAGTTTTCCCCTTATCAGGAGGAATATCAGGAGGAACACTCTCCATTTCTACTATATTGTAATCCACTTTTTATCTCGTAGAGACGGGGCAAGAAGGAGAAGAAATATATAACAGAGGAAGATGAAGAAGAAAAAAAAACAAGAAAAAAGACCTCTGTCTCAACTCACCCTCAACAAAAAAAAAAAAAAAAAAAAAAAAAAAAAAAGGGAAGAACACAACAGGGAGAAGAAAAAAAAAAAGGAAGAACCCCTTATTATTCACTCACAATCAGAAAATGCCCAGTTTCCCATTTAAAAAATGATCAATATGTGTTAAAGCTTGTCTCACGTATAACCACGAATCCCAGGTATCCTCCGATGTAAAAATCCCTCCCGAGGAGCGCCTAGTCCTTGAGAAATTTAAATTGTTCGTCGGAGTCTTTTGGAACACGTCTACACAGCAGCAATACATAAAATACATAAAATTTTTTGTATTGATGCAAGAAAATGATTCAAATTTGAGTATTTTTCTATTTTGTTGCGTGAAAGTAGCTAAAAACCTCAAAACTATCAGTTTCCTTCACTGTTCATGCATCAAGATTAATATTTGCACACGGAGTAATAATAAAAATTTAACAATCATCTAATATATATTGGTTTGTAACTTTTCATCAAGTCCAATGACCTCTTCGATTGGATACATTCATTAGGTCATCAATATCAACCTCAGCATCCATTTCAGTTATATTCCAAAGTAATCTCTTCAGTACAGAGACTCTTTAGGTCAAATAACTTTTTTTCTTACATTACATACTACAATCCATGACTCAAATGTTTTACAACACACGCTAAACTAAAACTGTATCCAGAGATGGAGTGTTAATACTTTTTCGATATAATTACAAAAGTGACGAATTTTGAATAACATAAATTTACTACATTCCTAAAGTACTTCTTTTTATCTAAGTCAATAAGAATGTATTTACCCATACTGGAAAGTTTTGACCAATATAAATAACATAATTTTCCCTATTCATCTATAGTGCCTCTATACACTATATTAATTAATATCTAAGAAACTATTTACTCACTTGAATAAAATCCCAATTCCATTATACCAATTAAGTACCGTATTTATACTTTAAGCTAAATTAATAAAGAAACTGAGTCGTAAATACAAAACTATGAATATCAAAACTACTGACTCTAAATTAAACAATTTCAATTGAAGGTTTTTAAAAAAAATGAAGATATTTTAGAATAGTTAAAACAACTTACTATTCATTAAGTTTATGTTGGTGTCTGTAAAAAAAATATACGCATTTTTTATAATTATTATACATTTCAAATTTTGAAATATATCGTGTCAAATGTCAAAGGATTTTTGTAATTTAATGCTAGTTAGTTTTTTTTTTTACTTTCTAAATAGAATAAATATAATAATATACTAATGCTCTTTAGTCAATATGTCAGTTATATAAAATGTCAATTTTTAAATTTTTTTTTTACGTTTAATGTCGTTTTTCATGTAAATACGTATTTGAATAAATATTCATGAATATGTGGAAATAAGTATTATTTATACATAAATGGTCAATATCAATTTGGTCTTATCAAAATTCTAATATTAATTGGGTTTTGATGCATGGACGGGGAAGGGATATACTCTTAAAACTTTTAAAAAGGTACAGCAACAAGTTTTTGTAACCTACATATTTCGTTTAAATTATTCGTCAAAAACTTTGAAGAAACTGCTTTGTGTTTTGTAATATTAGTGACTTAATTCATGATTGTATTGGGAATTCCGTTTATTTATTTTTTTTTTTTTGACAAAAACGAAACTGCAAAGTGAGGGACATGCAAGTCCTTTTTTGAAGAAGTTGAAAAGTGTCCAGTTTGAATGAAATTAGACCAAAATAATACGTTTTTTCTATAATGACTTATTCATAAATGAGATTATTCATCAGTGTACATTTGATTATGCCGGTTATAGGAAAATTGCCAACAGGAAAATTGTTATGAATAGAAAATTGCAAATAATTTAATATTTATGTAATGACCCATCTATCGATTTGTTTAATCAACAGATTGGTTTGACCCATCATAGGATCCTTAGATAGCTTAATCATCAGGTGAGTGAAAATAAAATAACTCTCCTAATTTTCAAAACTCTACCCCCGGACATATGGGATTTTTACTAGATAACCATGGGACCTCAACAGCCAGTTAAAAACCACTGGAGACACTTCAAGGAATCCTGCTTATAATCATTTATATTCCAAACCAATAGGTTGTCCTGTATAATATATGCTTGAGGCCCTTAGGCAATCTAAATACCATAAAGTCTCCCCTAATTTCCTAAATTATACACCAGGTCCGATGGTTGTACAGGATAACTGCAGGTCTGAGAGATATATATAAAACTCTCACCTGGTGCTCCAAAGAACCACTCAAAATATAGGTGGGTCACCCTTTTTACTATGGCAGCATAGGCAGCCCTTTTATATTTGAAAATGCCTCTCTGATTTTTTCAAAAGCGCTTAACAGGAGTGAGTATTTTTTGTAGGATTTAGTTATTAAAGGTATCAAATTTATCGCCTTGAAAGTTGACTTGTTGACAAATTTTCATGTTTTTTATTTAGTCTGTGACATATTTGAAGGCCTAGCCTCTTGAGTCCCACAAACCTAGCAATAGTTGAAGGGGCCCACTTTTCAAAAACTTATAAAATAAATGTTTTCAATTGTTAAATGTGCAGAATTTCTTCTTATGATGATGTCAACTCTCTTGAGGGTAATTTTTCGATGGGGAAATTGCAGAGGGTAATTTTCCTGCGGGGGTAAATCCTATTTCACCAATTATGCCACTTGGATTAGTTAATTTTTTTTAAAAAAAAAAAGAAGCATTCCCGAGTTTATATTCATAACTTCACTACGCACATAAATATTTACAAATAACAAAGGTTACAAACTTAGAAATCTTGATTATTTTTGTATGTCAAATGAATTTTTCATATCAAATATATTCAATTAGCTATATGGGAAAGCCCATTTTTTTTTCTTTCTTTCAAAGTTACACAAATATATTGATAGAATCTCCTAGGAAACAAACTTCAACTCATTTATGAGCACACACTGATCTATCAAATTACATTATTATTATTAATAATAATAATAATATAAAATGATTATTTTCCACGAACAAACCCAATTTTCAGTGAAATTGTACAATATAATTAATCATTATTATTCATTTCAATAATTAGAATATCACAGCAACAAATACCGGAAAATTTAAATTTCATTTTTTTAGGGTTTTGATGATTGTTTTTTTTTTAAGTTGGTACTACTGTATCTAACATTTGTGCCAAATTACAAGTTCAAATAATATTTATTCGTATTTGAGATCTTCGTCCTTTTGTGACGAGCGAAAATCGTATTTAAGTCTGAAAGATGATGACTAAAATGCAATTTAAATAAATGTTGTTCAAAGCAAAAAAGTTTAAATAAACACTCCTAACTGTGTAACTTTTTTTTTGAAATTCAGAGAACCTGTAGTTAATTTTTCGAGATAGATAACCTATTAACCTCCAGAAATCGGACCATTTATAATATTAGTAGCATATTTAACAGTTACTTACTGTTCTGTAATTATTGACTTTGTAATTGTCTTAAAAATTGGAAAAAAACGTTGGGGGTACGTACATTGTATGGATTATTAAATTAAAATATTTTTATATTCCCCATATTTTTTGCCCATAGCCGTATATATTTAAAAAACCATGTAATTTTGTGTGTGTGATAGTATATAACGAGAGTGCTCAAACCCATCATTTTCCCCTTTCGATGTAAAAAGAAAAAAAAACAAACACACCGAATAGTTTCAAGAATGATAAATTACAGCTTTGTACACAAACATATTTATTTATTATCATTTTTCATAGGTATATGTACATATATATACAATAAATGGGAGGAAAGCATCTGATATTAATATATATTTTTTTTTCTTCATAAATTTGGAGTTAACCTTTTCTTCAATATATCAAAACTTCTCAATATATGTATGTATGTATTTAATATATATACTTAAAAAAAGAGAAGAAGGGCATATATGAAAAATCCCAAATAGTACGAGTACCATCAATCAATTTTTTTTTTTTTTGTGTGTGTTTTTCTCTCTTCATCTCTCCCTTCATTTTGACAGAATCAACAAATCTATAAAAAAAAACCACTCAGCCATAAGGGATGAGTCTTTATTCATATAATGAGCTTCCGTCTACCAAGAAATTAATATATAAATATACCTACATACTTTTAAGATGTCACTTAATTGATTTTCTATTTTCTTCTAATAATAAATTGACAATTATTTGACAAAAAAAAATATAATAATTTGTCATATGGACAAATGTATAGAACTTTATTTTATTCCATAACTAATGAATTGTAAATAGTTTCTTATCATCATAAGACAATTGATTAATTAGTTATTAGCAAAAAAAATATCTTGTCTAAATTTGAACAATACGATGTCGTCGTCTTTTAGCCTTTATTTTGGGTTCGACGAGGGTTGTATGGTTGAATGTACATATTTCGGGAGTAATTAATTAATTAAAAAAACAAACAGGACTAATATTATTTTTCTGACGTATTCTCCATCAATGTCGACACACTTTTGCCATCGCAGAATCCACCCGTCCATACCCTTTCCGACTTTGGGTTTGTGACCCGATTCATAGCTGATTTTACCTCTGCCATCGTCCCAAATGATCTTCTAGCGAGAAGTTTTTTGGCTTGAGGAAACAAGAAGAGGTCAGGTGGTGACAAATCGGGAAAGTAGGGTGGGTGAAAAAGAAACTTTTTGTGAAATCTGAGGTCGGGCATTGTCCATGTGAAGGGTCCAATTTCCAGCCTTCAGTTCCGATCTTTTTTTCTCAAAAGGATGTAAAAACGTCTTTACAGCATGGATAAATTAATCTGAGTCAACAGTTCGGCCTTTTGGCACATATATCAAGTCTTAGTCATTAAAGTATGTCATTCTAAAGGTAGGTAAGTGCTTTTGCATTAATTGTCATGGCTATTTAATTAGCTTTTGCGTATAAGATATGTTATTAGATTCGGATTAAAAAAAAAATTATCTGTACTTTTCATAGATATAGACACATATTTGATAAGGATGGGGGAAAATTAGAAATTGCTATGTAAAAAACTAAACTTATTCCTTGTAAAATTTTATATTAGTTCCATAAATATGTTAATATAATATTTTGTGTTAGATAATCTAATTATGAAAAAGAAAGATGTGGAAGTTTATTCTAAAAAATCCTTTTTTAAGGGCTTCCTTCGGGAGAAATAATAGGAAAACCTCAGTTTTTCATTGATTTAAAAGTAAACAAATGTTGATTGATAGCGGAAAAAATTGTTTTTTTTGACTAGGTAAAGTTTATTTGAGCTTCTAGAAGGTTTAGTTCAGTAGGAGTATTGATTTAATTTCAATTTTTTAAGGCAGAATTAACTCAAAGTTAAGTGCTTTCTAAATGCTAATGAAATTTTGTCAAATATATCGATTAAAGTCAATTTTTTCAATCGATAGTCTTTGGTTAGAAACTATGAATATAGCCAATTAAGTCTCATCTGTTCTTAATTGAATTCCTGTATTGACTAATCCTATTTATATATTGAATATAATGATTCAAATTTTTTTATACAATGTATATTTTGTGGAAAAATGTACAATACTTTTTACCAAGAATCTAGATTTCAGGCATAATGTTAAGGATTTGAAAAGGTATCTATTTTTTTAACTCTTCAGTTTTAGCACACACACAAAAAAAGAAATTTTGGCATAAAATTACAAAAATAAAACCTCTCAAGCCAGTCAAAAATGTCTATTTTTGACCTGGATTTCAATCTAAATGAGCTAAAGAGATCTGAAAAATAGACTCATTATTGACTTATTATTTTTCTACAACTTATTTTTGCATCCCTGCAGGTACTAGAAAAAACATTTGAGTGCTTTCAATCTGAGCCATGACCCTGAAAAAGGGACAGTCTAGTATATACATAATTTACATTACATAATTTAAAAATGAATAATGAGTAATGAATTTTGAATTTTATTTAAAACTTGAGCTCTGATGAAGAAAATAATATTTAGATTGAATATTCAAATTCTATGTATGAAAGAAACATTGGGAAAAACCTTTCTAATTATACTTGTGTTTGTAGTGTATTTATCTATATATGCCTAGGTAAATATATATATATATATATAGAAAGAGAGTTTCGAAGAACTCTTTATATTGGAAAATAAACAACCCATCAAAAAAGTTTATGTTTATTTTAATAAAGAAATACAATTATAAATATGTAAAAAAAAACCCAATTATTATATAAGTTTACGTCGAAAAAAATTGAAATACTTTTTCATTTTTTTTTCGGACAGAAAAAAACCCACTTATTTATTAATTGCAAATGTTTCCAATATATTTTTAAATAATTATCTAAGTAGTTAATAAATGATGCGTTTATTAAATCAAAATTTAAAAAATTAAACTCCAGTCAAAAAGGTTTGTTAATTCAAGCATGAAAGTAGGGAAGTTATAAAAGTAGATATAATCTATTATTGTCAATTAGTTTATCCATTATGTTTGCTAATTGTATTTGAGTATTTATTATTTAACTAAGCTTGCATAATTAGTCTATTCATTAATTTTCTAAACTGAGATTTATTTTGAAATTGCATTGTGGTCTAAGAGTTGCAAATTAATATATATATATATATATACAAAAAATGTTTAACTAGCAAAATATTTATTTAATATATATTAACGAAGGAACAAAATTAAAATGATTTTTACTCCTTCGAAATTGAGTTCCTTACAGATTTTAACTCTTTAAGTAAATTATTTAAATTTCTTATTTAGTCATTTTTTGATGGGTTTCTTCTTCAGAGCTCTGATAATAATTAACTATTAGTATTTTTACTAATCATGTAAAATATATGTACCATTAATAATAATTAATAGAAAATAATGAAATGTCGATTTTAAAACCAAATAACTTTATTAGTGAGTGCATTAAGTTGCTGAAAAGGAGAACCAAATCTAATATAAGCTTTTGTTGATTATGTTTTGATTGTTTTTTTTTAAAAAAACGTATATTTTTGTACTTTAATATTTCTCTGGTTTTTTTATCAAATAAAAAAGGACAAAAAAATCCAAAAGTATCTGTTTTCCCTAAATTCGTTTTTAGAGCGTTTTCAAATATATGTGAAAGTTGGCCATCTTAAAAAACACATAAAGAACCAAATTTATCAAATTCCTTAAAGCCTAGGAAGTTTTGAATATGTACCTCCTTGCATTTGAATGTCTAAAAAACTGACGGAAAATTAAAATGCCTCTACCTTTATAGCTGATCAAGAATTAACTACCCATTAATTAATTCTCTGACTCTAATACTATGTTTTCAAAAGATTTTTTACGTCATTCATAAGTTAAATTTACATATATGGTATAGTCAATACATTAGTTATTTGCAAAGATTGGATATTTTCTCCAATTATCCATCTGTTTGGTTCATTTTTTTTGTTATTACTATTCAGTTCTGACACACACACACAAAAAAAAACCCAAAGTAGTCACGTAAAAATACATAAATTGACATTATAGTCTAAAATTACTACTTCGAAGAAGGAACTACATTGTTCTATGACAACTAACTATGACACAGATTGGAAAGTCACAAAGTACAAAATTATAGAGTTCAAAAAATTAAAAGATAAAAGTAACTCAAAATCCATCCAAATACACAAACTCTAACACTAAAAGGTAATATACGCAAAGACACATTAAACTCATAACATTAAAAGAGGCAAAAAAAAAAAATAATTAAAACAAAATACAATTAAAAAAATCTCAACAATTTTTTTAATAATTTCAAAATGACTTTTTGCCCTTGAAGAAAAATATTTGATCTCGTTCGAAGAGTAAGAATTCAAGAGTTTTATTAGGAGCTGGAATTTTGAGGGATAGAGCTCCATATCTGGTATCAGCAAGCATAGTTGCTTAAAAGTCTTCCACACATAAGAAATCATTCGTGGTAAGCCTACTCGCCATTCGGGCTTTTGCACTGAGAATTGCAAATTTAACTGCGTTAGAAATGTCCGATCGAATCTTATATCTTTTGGGGGATCCAAACAACACGAAGCCATTGATTTTATTTTCTCCACTTTTATTCATCATTTTAACATTTTTTGATCCCTTTCCCATTCGAAGCAAAACACATCATAACAATCTAGCCATTTCATATGGATTTTTTCTCCCTAACTAATTCTTAGATTATAGTCAAATATCACTCTTTGATATCAGGTGGTATTTTATTCAAGAATTTAACTTCTTTTTATATATATTTTTTTCTAGCCATTTGATGAAGTTTTGTCCAGAATTTTTTTTCAAAATTTGCCATTTTTCCATATAACTTAAAGTATTTTTTCAATTGATTTTGAAGCCTTTGAGGTGAGTAACAACGCAACGTAATTTTTATTTATGTATATAAATTATAAATGGTTGTATTTGAGTTGGGTACACTTATTGTTGTTTGAGATCTGATTGAGCCCTTAGAAATGTTAGTGTTTAATAATAAAAGATTAAGAGCTTTATAGAGGCTTCTTCATACTTCTTAAGACAACAGACAAATATAATTGTCTACATATATTTATACATATGTTTTTTTTATAGAGTTATAAATTTTGATTCTAACTGAAATTTTTGGTTTGTTTTTAACTCCAAATTTATGTGTGGAAGAAAGTCTTTTATTGTCTCTTAACTTCTATATCAACTCTAAAAATAATTCTGATTAAAAGAATTTTTCTTAATCTCAGGATTTTGACTAAATTCTCATCTTTTTTTAATCCTAGATTTTCATGAAATGAAGAATTGAGAATACTTATATCATTGTCTCAATATATTTAGAAAACAGCAAATTACCAAAGAAATCAATATATTAGAAGTATGGGGAAGACGTGAATGGGTATAGTCTTTCAATATAACTTTTTGACTTATACTCCCCTCAGCTTTCATTCTCAAAAAAGGGAAATTTATCTCTTTTTTTACAAGGCCTTTTTTTCTTACTTTTTTTTTCAATAAACATAATTTGGATTTTTTTCCAATAAGTAATAATTTAAAAAAAAATCTTTTTATACCTTCCTTATGTTTGAGAAACACTGAATTAGTATACTGTTATACATATTTGTGGAGATATAATTTTATACATGTATATAATAAAGTTTTTATGTATATTCAAAATCACATCTTTTGAAAGCTAATAAATTATTCAAAATTTCTCCAACCATTTGTCACATAGACACACACACAAAAATAAACCATATTGATTATTTTATTCTGCAGTAGAATCAGGCTGTAGAAAAATTTGATTCAAGGATTTTGACATAAATAGATATATTTTAACAAGTATCTTATTACTTATCATGTCTATCCAATGCAACTTTTCTTTGATTGAAATATCTTTATATCCTGATGTTTGGTATCTGAGGGAGATAATTGTGTATTGGGAATACACGTGTAAACAAATTTTTGGTTGTTGAATAATTCTTTCGAAAAAAGTAATTTTCTTCAAAATTGAAGTTTTAATCGATCAACTTCTGAGTTTAAGTATAAATGCCAGCATGAAAATCAATTCATGATTATTTACGCTTGAAGTATAGGTTTTTTTTTTTAAATCAGACTGTACATAGATAATGTAAAATATTAAACCACGTGAATTTTTTTCTATAGAAAGAAGTAAGCAAATCCAGATATACTCGAAAAACAGCTCCCACCTCGTTGCTTCATCGTCAACTTCCTACATATGAATAGTTATTATATGTAGAGTGTTTACTTAGGCTTTCCCTTGCTGCGTTTTAGGATATATATATTAAATCAATGTTCTATTTATAAATCGTAGCAGCCTTAGAAATGCAATAGTTAGTAGCATTAAAGTGACTTCTAATATGTATTTGTATATTTCAAAAGGTTTTTTTTCCCCTATAAATGTATTAAATATATTGGTTTATAGTTAAAGTATCCTTGGAATTGAACACTTAGTCTTGTAGTCTGATGAAGGATTTGCCTATATTTATTACTCTTAAATATAGACCCATAATATTATTAGTATGTATATTTTTATATATACCTATATTTTTCCATTGATTAATTATGTATAGAATATAGTTATATAGAGAAACATTACTTTATATCATATATATATATATATATATATATATATAGTCCTTTTCCTTTATATAACTTTCATTTTTTATACAAAATAAAATGACCAGATAATATAATGAAAAGTAAGAACCATCAATAATTGATTACTTTTAAAAACAAAATTACTTTTACAATAAGAAGTTACGGATAAATATGCTTTTTATATACTTTTTAAGTACATATGAATTTCTAACTCTTTTTTGTTTTCAAGTTTTGTATAAATATATTTCATGGTAGACGCTTTTCCTTATTGTTATCATCTTTTTGAATTTTTTGAGAAATTACCTTTCTATTTTTTTTAAAAAAAACCCACACATCAGCTATAAACATTAATAAGTTTGAAAGAAACCGAAGAAATTTATTTATATACGTGTCTTAAAACAACAACCATACACAAACTGTTAACATACTAGCTTCTGTAGAGAATCAAAATTTGGCCCTAAGGCTTAAAAGTTCTTTATAGAATGAGTGTCCAGAATGTCAGACTGAAGAACTGCTGAAACAGAGAAAAGGAACATCAAAGCAGTCTCCAAACACCTTCTTAAAGTCATTTACTCTCATTTGAATCCCCTAAATTACCTTTCTATTAAAAAAAAAAAAAAAAAACCCACACATCAACTGTGAACATTAATATGTTTGAAAGAAACCGAAGAAATTTATTTATATACGTGTCTTAAAACAACAGCCAGACGCACATGTCCCAAATTCCGGCCTATGGTCAATTTTCATCACGCCTGCAGCCTGCGTTCTAAAATCAATAACGTCTCTGGTATCATGTAGAATCAATACATTGGGCAAGAGCACTGTTATCTGCGTGTGTTAAGTGCTGCCATCATCAAAACACATGCCTAAGATATCTGAAATTAAAATAAAAAGCAAACGTGAAACACAGAATGGCTATTTATATATTTTTAAAACACCAAATTTGGCCCCCTTTTCAAAAAGTTTAGATACTCCTGCTCTAAATGAACTATTTCCTTGTTACTTTTGACTTCAAGGGACACCTCAAATTTGGCCTTCAACGCCTTCAAATCACATTTTGATCTCAAAATCAGCCTCTAGCAACTTCAGTCAACCTCAAAGATCAATGGAAGATGCTTATGCCCTTTTTTGGGAAGGGGGAGGGGGTCAAGTTACCCTTAACTCACCACCTTCTTTTTTCTCTCCCCTTGTCCTTTTGACGGATTGGGATGCTTGGTCAAACGAACAAAGAAAGGGACTCGTGCACTATATGTGTTTAGATATAAAATAAAATATAATAAATATATAATTTGCCAAGTTTTACAATTGAATTTTTTCAAAAAAAAAAAAAAAGAAAAAAGGTTTGGTACTCCTTTCCAAGAATTATTAATAATTATAGAATGCATTTAATGAGATATAAATCCTTATTTCTGCTCCATTTTATATTTGATAGCTAATACATCAAAATTATAATATCTTTAAGAACAAGTACATTCAATCACATCAATCAATGTTAATGGATTCACTGAATCTAGTTATATCTTATGAATGTACATATTATTTGATCACCAAAATATAAAATAAAAATATGGTCAAACTACTGGCATATAATGACACGGTAGGATTTAAATTACATCTTTAAAATGACAAAGAAAAATAATACCATAATTGTTAAAGTCTACCAATCAACGTTCAGAAGCCACAAATCAAATGCTGACAAGTTTTTCATTTGACTTCAAATACAAAAAACAAATATGGAAATAAATAAATATATACAACCATGAGCAACAAATACAGGGAAATTTAAAATTTATTTCCTTTGGATTGTGATAGGCAGTAATACTTTTGTTTTTAAGTCTGTCAGTCATGTTTGTACATAACTATACAATCATTAGTGTTTGAGATAATTGTCCTTTTGTGGACAGATAAAATTGCTTTTTTAAATGTCTGAAAGATGATGACTCAAATGCAATTTAGAGAAATGTTCTGCTAACCAAAAAAAAGTTACAATGATACTCTATCAATGATAACTGTATTTTTATTGAAATTTTGTAGAATCTGTCGTTTACATATCGAAATATGTGCATAACCTATTGCTCAAGAAACAAACGATCTAATATTTAATTTTAATCAGAAAAAACAACAACGTTGGCACATGTGCATTGTATTGGGAGTGAGGAGACTACTTTGAGGGGGATGAAGTAAATTTTGAGCAATAAAAAAAAAAGATTCTTTGATATCCAATATTTTTTGAGTAATATCTTTCTAAATAAAGGTTCATTCATTTTTCTATTGACGTCACATTTCTAATAAAGTAATGTCGGAATGAACTTCTCATTAATTTGTAACTATTAAAAGATTATTTTAATGGCATTTTTATAAAGTACAATTATAAGTATAGCTGAATGGAAAGAAATAATATTCTATGAACCATAGTCAAATTAGTTCATTAGAATTATTTAGTAAAATACGTGTTTTTGGTTCTATAGACCGGTCTTCAGAGCACTTTTTGGGGGTGTCTCATCTCTGTCATTTCAATCCTTCAAGTCTCGACCTTGATATTGTTCCTCAGACTCAAGTCTTGATTTCAATCTTTACACTCAAAATATTGGCTTACACTAATTAATTAGTTATTAACGGAGAAATAGTTATATCCTGTATGAAAATAGTTTTTAATAACTCGTTAAAAATGAGGCCTATGGAACAAAAATCTAGAAAGAATAAAAAATGACTCAGATTCTATAATGCTTGATTTAAAAAAGGTACATATTTCAATCTAACAATCAGAAATTACCCCATAAAAAAACCAATTTGTTATTCTAGCTCGTTATTTGATTAGATTAGAGCTGAAATAAGTATTAGGACAGTGGGATTAATTTAGTGTAGGCAACATTGTTCGTATTAAATATTGTTTACTATATTCAGTTGATAGAGTCACGACTAGTTTTGAATTTTGTCAAATTAGATTTCCATTCATGAACAACACATTAAAAAAGTAGGTAATCCTTCAAACTATAGGTTCTTCTGTTTTGGTCTAGGTTTTGTTAATTTTTCAAAGTCTCAGTCTTGGTAGTGCCTGTTTGTCGGGAAAATCGGTCTTGAACACATGCCTACCAATAGTCTAACGGACTGTTATTGCTAGCTAATAATTTGTCTTTTCTTTCATATCAAAGCTTGCTTTCTATATGAGAATGTTATAAAAATATAATGCACATCCTTACAAAAAAAAAAAAATGAAAATATGAATCATGGATAAACTTAATAAACAAAAACAAAAAAATAAGGAAATTTATTGAGAAAAAAGATAAAATTTATGAGATAATCAAAAGAATAAGAAAAAATAATAATGGAGAAGACAGTTATTTTTCGAAGACGTACATAAATCTTTTTCCCCATTCGTTTCCAACGACTTTAATTACTTATATTAGTTATTATTACAGTGACTGTCATTAGCCTAATTGTAAAAAAAAAACAAAAAAACAGGGGTCCCAACGATGCCCCTTTTCTTTCATCCGAACATAAATCCATATATATATATATATATATATCTATATACATGTTCATTGCCTTCAACGTCTTAAAGTTAAGAAAAGGACATTAAATAAAAGAACACAAAACACTTAGGCTCCAAAAAAAAAAAAAAAAAAAAAGTTGTAGTCATTCGTTTCTTAGAGAGAGAGAGAGAGAAGGGGGGGGGGAGAGCATTTATTCATCTACTTTAACTTTTAAAGGTTCTTCTTTTAAGAATAGTTTTTCTTTCTTCACAAAGAACGTTCTAAGAACATAATTGATCTGTGACTAAGTCGGTGTATGTACATAGTTTTGAAAATTCCTTTGAAAACACATATGTATATGCTTCTTAGTAAGTTTAGCACATAATTAGGTGTTCTGTACAAGTTGTTATTTTTTTTGTACAAGTTAGCTTGTAAAAATGATCTCAAGGACTTTTAAAAAGGATGAATGTATGACAAGTTATGGGTATTTTTACAGATGAATGAATAGATTTGTATGTAGAGATGATGACTTGCACAAAAAACAACAAAAAAACTTGAGAATAATTTAATTGAAGAACAATTCAAGCAATTTAGCTGCCATTTTTTTTCTCTCTCTCTCTATTTTTGTTCTCCTGCAAGACAATCTTTATTAGAGCTGTAAATAGTATGCAGTTTTATGCTTGCTAAATTTTGTAGTTGTACCCATTTTGAAGAGTACATTTTTAATTTTCCAAAGGTGCTACCATTTTTTCTTAATCTTGTAGGAGAGAACATCTACCTGATAATAAGGATCTCATATCAATATATGTCGCACATATAATATTCTGTTGAATAATATTATTTTTAATAACAATTATTTCAATAAAATGTCGGATAGAGTGAACTTGAAATCCTTCATGAACAATAATGGAGTTGAAAATGTTTGGAGTATCGTCGTGGGCTCTGGGTAATTCTCTGTTCATCTAAGAGTTTGACATTGCCTCTATGGTATAAGGAATAACAGCTTTTTGGTTACTAAATAGAGTACAATGTTCACCTTGTTCAATTCGCCATAATAAATATTAGTTCAGAACTTAATAGCTACAAATAAGTAATTTCCATATGTAGGAAATTTGAGTAAATTCTCTTCCATTCTCTCATCTTTGTAAATATAATCTATGTCTTCATTTGTAAATATAAAGGAAAGTAGCTGCTTGTAGCTCATTTAATCTAACGCCATGACAGCTAAAGCTGCTCTCCTCTCAAACATTTATCAAATTTTCAGGATTACCACGTTGATTTTCTCTTTCTTGCCATGACATCACTAAAAAAATGAATATATTCTGACACAATGGCACGCTGCAAGTACCCGTTTCAATAGTAAATAGCATAGTACTGTTTTAAGTGTGTCAATATCCCGGCACCTCTACAGTAGCGATACACTGAACAACACTAGTCAATGTACAAGTTTGTATTTGCATTATATAAAATATTGATTCCAATCTATTTGTATAGCAGCTGCATCATCTCTCTTCTTATTTATGTTTGTTTGTAGGTCACTTAATCAAACGCCATGACAGCTAAAGCTGCTCCCCTCTCAAACATTTATCAAATTTTCTCTCTTTTTTTCTTTTTTACATACCGGCATTTGATTTGATTAAAATGAGATGATAGCCAGTGATGTATAAAAAGGGCCCAGCTGCAAGGCACGCCCGAGATGATGTCATAAATAAATATGGTACCCTTGAAGTAAGGCAGAATTTCAGCCGATTATATTTGAAGGGGCGGAACATAACTTATTATTTTGGTGTTTTACATAAGAACTGATTATTATTTAATGGCATTAAAAATTTGTAAAGGATAGAACCCTAAATTTGTAGCAACTAATGCCATAGTATGAGACCTGCGTCATTTTTGAATTGACTCGAATATTAATTATTATTTAATCAATACTAATAGAGTATAAACCTCAATATGTCTTTGTCGGCATTGCACCTTAAAATAACTACACTTTTACACTTAAGTGAATCCTATAATTAATATTACATATTTAAGAAATACTTACAATTAAATGAAATGATTTTATTTAATCATCTAGTGGCTACTTTTTTTTATAATCATGCCAAATCTCCTCTCAGAATCACAATTGACGATCGAAGCATTTTAGTACAAGCAAAAATTCTTCAAGTCAATACTTATCACGGCAACAATATTCTTCAACTGGATGTGTCAGGCATTCTTTATACTATCCACTTTTGAATGTTTCAAGTGGAATATCTTTTCGACTATTGTCACACTTGAAGTCCTCAGTCTCGTCCATTGTTATAAATCTATACTTTTCGTCAATTTCCCTTTTTATTTTGAAAATTCTGACTCGACTTAAGAGCTCCAATGACTGGGTTACAGGAAAACAAGAAGAGACAGATTTACCGGCGTATTTATCCATAAATTGGATACAATTTTGATGTCCTCCGACTGAAAGTGGGATAATACATGAAGCAATGAATTAAATTAGGTCAAGCGTGAAATCAGATGAACCTGAATCATTTCTAATACCATGTTTATGAATGGATCCGGATTTCTCTTGTTACATCAGCGATTTGAAAGTCTCGGAAAGATCGGAAATTTCTTCATTATAGAAGCCGAGAAATGGCATGGACCAGAATGTCATTGCACTCGTATCCTTGACCAATTTTCAAACGTTGCTATCTCCATTTTCGGCGATCCAAGTTCCTGAATCAAATCCTCAGCCATTTTTTAACTTAATTTAAAAATGACACTTGTTGTTTTTGAATGGAATAGAACTGAGTCATAAAAGGAGAAGAAAGAAGAGGAAGCTTTAAAAGACAAATGTTGCCAACAACCGTCCTTTGCGTGCATGTCAGCTGGACCCTTTTATACATCACTGATTATAGCATCAATATGCATATATATAGATATATATATATATATATAGTTGTTAATTAAAAGGTCTGCTTCTTATAACAAAATAAAAAAATGAGATGTACAAACTGCAACTTGTATAATTGGCTTAAACAAGTTAAAACTCGGTCTCAGTATATATATTTTAATATATTATATATAAATGAATGGCTAACATTCAACGAGGAGGGAAAAAAAACATTTTTTTAAATTGTGACAGAAAATCAATTTAAATATTTTCATATTAACAACATTGAAAAAAATTCAAGTCACAATCTTATTTGTCATGAAACAAGGATTTTTATATTATCCTATATTATTAATATGCTGTTTAGTGCGTTTTGTATATATATATATATATATAGGTATATATCACTTGTTGTATCATGATTCCTCATGTTGATAACTCATATGTTCTACTTATATGTAGGATATATGTATTGTATATATGGATTAATAGGTCTAAAAATAAAAGTAAAAGCTATCGATATGTTTAAGACAAGACGGGAAAATATATATATATATATACATATATATTACAATAAGGAACATGTAGCATTAGAGTAATTCAAGTCACGTTTTGGATCTTAGTATATATAAATATATATTTGGGATGAAGAACTATAATAATAATAATTATTATTTTTTTTTTTAAGAAATAGCAATTTTATAAAATATAGAATGTAAGAATTTGAACGTTTGCATGCATTTGAGTTCGAATATACGAGCATACAACGCAATATATATATATATACATATATACATGTAAAGAGAACAAACAAATATTTTACCTACCTAAGTTGTTGGAACAACAAAATGATACATTTTCCAATAAACATTTTTATTGTAAATCGTTTGTTCATATTTAGGTACTTATATATATATATACTATAGTCAGCTACAGGAGGGAAAGTTCATAATAAAAATATCGTTTTTTCATGCTCTATTCAATTCCCTATACGTCTACTAATACTTTTCAACCACTGTCTCAAGTGATTCCTTCCGTCTTGAAGGATTTGAATCAATGTTTTAGTTCAAAAAAACCCCTTAGAAACAAGTAAGTACTCTACAAACGGCGAAAATTACATAGATCAACAAATTTGAGCTTTCAAAAATCGTAAGGGGTATAAGTATAGCAAAAGTTATTTAGTTTTGCACGCTGTTTTCACATCTGTATTTTTTTTATTTGCGAGAGTCCTACGGTTTTTTCTTTCTTTCAAATGCGTATCCATTACACTGGTCAACATTCAAATATCCTAAGGGGTATAAGCTTAACAAAAGATATTCAATTTTGTTCACTGATTCAAATCTGTAAACTTTTTTTTTTCGAGAGTCCGACGGTTTTTGATAAATTAGTCTCAACTTTTTGAGCTATTTTTGTCCATTTTCCAACTTCAACTTCAATTTAAACACAAAAAGGTTACTCATTTTTTGCATTAAAAATAATTATTCGGCAGTGTATTTAATGTAAATTCCAATTTCAGTATTTGTTTTGACCTAAAGGGACTCCTGGGGGCATAGGCGGCAGGAGTAGGCCCAAAAGTCGGCCAAAACGTTGGTACTTAAATAACTCCTTGAATATTACATGAAATTGATTAATAAGGAATGCGTTAAAGAGCTGAGACCCACAGACTGACCAGTATTATGGAACTGAATGGACGGTAAATGTTAGTAGTCAACTCAATGACTCAATGCGTCATATGAACAATGTTTGTTCATATGACATCCCATACTTTCTGCTATTAACAGCTTATAGTAAAATATCGACTCAGACCAAAGTATTAGATGAGATTCATTAGATAGACTCATCCTAGAATTGAATTCCATATAGGTAAGGATGTGACTTTTGTAGAGTGGAAGGATAGAGTGGGAGACATACTTGGAGCACCATTGATTAAAAAGACATTCTGTTAGCATCAAAGGAGGAACGAAAGTGTAAAATGTATTGTCTCGAAGGATAACGTATTATATGAAACGTTAGCATTAATGAAAAAATAATATTATAATTAAATTAATTATAGGTTTGTAATCAAATCTAAAACAAACACATTTAGGTGGGATTTTTTCAATTCTATGATCTGATAAAGAGTGAATATAAATTCAAAAAAAGAACTAAAATACCAATTGGTTTTCCTTTTCTATGCTAATGGTGTAAGATCAACATAACACCAACAACTGAAAAGTAATTGAAGTTCATTTCGTCTTTTTTTTCCTCTGCTCAGGGGAAAAGAGAGACTGCGTATGGTGAAAAAAGCCAAGAAATAATTCAACACCAGAGCCAATATCACTTTAAAAATGAACAATAATCAAAACTTAATTTTTTGATTGTATTGATCCAGACTGGACCAAAGACCAAATTCTATCGGGTACAAAAAAAAAGTCTTGGACTAGTTCATCATTTTCGGACCGAAGGTCAACACAAATAAATGCCGTTCTGAATGTTTGCCCGCACATATGAATTCAAAATTATATTTTTGAACAAGAGCTTTCTAAGCATGGCTCAGTGTGTGGATATGATTCAAATTGACGACAATCAATGAGTTTGTAATGACACTTTTGAAGGTTGTTTAGGAGATTTTGACAATTGTGTAGCATATATATTATATACAGGGTTATTCATAAGTTATCAAAAAGTTGTAAATTTTTAGTTGTAAAAAATACTGCATTCAACAAGATAGAATCTAGATTCATACTGTTCTAGAATATCAGGAATGGTTGATAGAAGGAATTCCATTATGGGGTGAATTGTTATGCCGTTCTCCTTCAAGTCCAGATTTGAAGCTCCTGGATTATTTTGTGTAGGGTCATTTAGAGTCAAAGATTAAGCTTCATTTATTACATAAACATGGGAGAATCTTCAAAGAAAGCATATCCGTACATCATGCAGCTGTGCATTCCAAACCCGTTTATCAAACATAGTGGCATAAACAATTACGGTTAATTTGAAAAAGTTGTTAATAATTAATTAAAAAACTTGGAAATAGTGTCTAGAGCTTTTATTATTACATCATCCTAAATTTAACTTTGTCTTATTAATTATCGCGTAAAGTAATACCCTTTTAACTCCTGAATAACCCAGTATACTTTTAAGAGCCTCCTACAACTTTTTGTAAAAAACATATTTATGTATATAAGTAAGTTTTGTTGTAAATTTCAAATTTGTTCCTTAGATAATACTTTTATGTTTCTAAACTTACTTTGCTTCACTTTGATCAGAATAAATACAAGGGTGAAGAGTACAAAATCTTAAAGGTTTCATATCTAATTCTAAAAGTACGCATTGATTACCAATGTGTAATTTGTTTGTTTGTTTTTGCTTGTTTTTTTTTCCTTTTTATTTTTCTAAGTATTTTTAATTAATATATATAAAGTTAAAAGAATAGAAACAATGTTTATCACGATATTCTTTCTAATTTTATTTATAGAGACGTGTATCTGTATTTAGCTTTTCTCAGATAAATGTCCTTTGGCGAATGTTACATTAATCCCTTTTAATTATGAATTGGAATCTAAAAAGCAAGCACAGATAACAGACACACTAACATCAATAAATCCATACAAATAGGGCTATCCCTTTGTTCGTTTATTTGTTAGATCACTAGGAATGTAAATAATATGCAAAATGCCGTGTGTGAGATTTTGTGGAGTTGGCTCTTCGAACAGTACGTTTTGTTTTCCAAAGCTGTTATCATTTTTCCTTCATTACTGAGGGGAGAACATCTACCTGATAGTAAAGATCTCGCATGAAGGAATACATGCATTAAGGTTGGTTAATAAAGCAAATAAAATGTAAACAAAAAGGGCTCAAGTCCTCGTATAATTAATTATTAGTTAAAAATATATAATTTCCTGACATTAATTTCAGTTAATTTTCTGCCTCTCATCTAAAGTAAACATAATGTTATTATTTATTGTTGATGTCTTCATTTGTATATATAATGGAGAATAGCAGTTTGTAGCTCAGTCAAACGTCATGACAGCTCAAGTTGCTTCCCTCTCAACATTCATCAAATTGTCAGAGTTACCAGGTTGATTTCCTCTTTCTTTTTTTCTTACAAGCCCGATTTGCATATTATTTACTTTGATCACAAACACATCACAGTCAGCCTAGAGAACTAAGTGGATTGGGTGGAATTAAGGTCACTTAACTTAAAGAGGGGCACAAGTAATGTCATGTGGGCTTCTGAGGTTTCTCAAGGTGGTCGAGGCTGATTTCGAGGGCAAAATGTGGTTTTTGGCTTAGAATTTGATGTTGTCTATGAAGTCAACTGTTATAGGATATTGTCAATTTAGAGGATCAAATGACCTCCACTAGGTCATCCTAGGTTCCTACAGACTGTCTAAATGTTCCCTTTTGATATCATTGCACGATGCTCTCTATTCATGTCTATTTGTTAAAACAAAGTATTGTAAGGCCCTGCTTTAAGGCTAGTCGATAATAAATGGAACTAAATTCCAATTTGTAATCGATATGGAGCTCTAAACAATCTAGAAGATAACCTTGTATTTGATTCTGAACCGTTGTAAATTTGAAAGTACCTTGGAGGGGTTTAGTTAGACTTAACTTTGGCTATTATTGGATCTCGATGTCCTCATTGGATGATTTTTCCATCTAGAGACTCACACTTAACCGAAAAAGGAATCGCCCTCTCAACCATCAATTTCTAATCATAATTTCTTCTTATTATTTGAGATTCAAGACTTTAAAGACTTTAAAAGAGAACGTGTCAAAATGAGCCTTTTGATACTGTTAAGGTTGTTAAACATGGTATTCATCAGAAGAAGAAAAGGAATAAGATGAGTTCAACTCAAACGATGTCCTAACTTTTTACCGAACAAAGGTTCTGTCAAAGTCTTTCCAGTAGTACTAGAGGAACCCACTTGCAATTGGAATAGATTTTCCAGTATACCTTTTGAGCTGTTTGACATAATTATCTTCAAGATTATGTGAAGTTAGATGAATGAGCACCGATATTTACCAGAAAATATATATTACCAATAGGACCAGTATAGATTGTTTTCATATGACGTCATCATAGTGAAAGTCAGCCATCTGGAATGAGGTATAAAATTTAGGAAAAGGGTGAATATTTGCTCTGCACTAGGATACCAGAGTTGCACCGACATACAAAAGGTATCAAAAATATCTCACTCTTTATTTTTTAAGATTCATACTTTGATTATAAGTCATTGTCATAGGATTATACATTCACATTTATTGAGTGTGACCAATAAATTAGCTAATAATCTAGGAAGAATCGAGTATATTTCTTCAATAATCCTACTCTGTTTGTACCACACCCATTAAGACCAAACTTAATTGTCAAAATCCAGCCATGTCATAGGGATACTCTTTAATAATTTGAGTTTATTCAAATATAGGTCTTTTTATATTTTTTATAGCCATTTGATCCAAGTTTCATTAAGTCTATTTATTTTATTATATTAAATTTGTTCATTCATTCAATAAATACATCGACTATATACATATCTCCCAACATAATTTTACAATTTGAAACGTCAGTTAAAGTCCTCCATAGTCCAGTCACTTATAAGGTCTCAAAGGGGCATTGTTATATAATTTAAAAGTGCTTCTAAAAGAAAAAAAAATCATCAATTTGACTAATCATTTTGTTTGCTATACCTACATGAAATGTATAATATACATTTTTTTATTATATGGATAAATTCTTCACAACTATTTAAATATTTTTTGTGGACATCATTTGTTATTTTTTTATGAAAAGGTTGTACATATCTTATTTGGTTCTATTTGTGTATCTACTTGTATGATATATGTATAATTGTGCTATATATATAGCACAATTCATTCTATCATTAATCAAGAAATATGTTGGTATATATTTTATGTAATAGAAATTTGTCATGGGTCTATCATTTAGGTCAAATATATATTTACATATATATATATACATATGAAAAATATGATGCGAGCCAAATGAATATGAAGAAATTATGATTATAATTCCTTTGTTATACATATAATATGTACATAAGTTCTATACCGTTACCCTAGTTATTAAATATATGTATACTTTTATTGCTTTCCTCAATATAATTCTAAATGGTTTGCAAAATTTATTCAATTGAATATGGATCACATTTCAAATAGAAATAATTCAATTATGTTTCTATGAATATTTACCTATACATATATGTTCATATTTGAACTCAATGCACAGATCATTAATCTTTATATATACTACTTATGGTTGTATACATATAATGTATACATAATAGAATGTCTGTTTCATATCAACATTTTTATCCAATAAGTAATAAGTACATCAAAGGGCGCATCAAATCACAAAATTATCTCCCTAAAACATCAAACCCTTTTACATATTTATTCTCTAATCTTACTCCTTACTTATTAATATTCTGCATGTGGAATCTTTAATTAAATCTTGTTAAGTTATGTAGCAAGAAAATTGACCCCAACGCTTTTAAAACATATACATATATAAATGTATTTTTAGAGCATTTATCCTTTACTTTAGAAAGTACATTATATATTTATTAGGTCTATCAAATGAGACTTTCAGCTATTAGGCAACAAATGCCGCTAGGAGTAGTTTAAAGCCATCACAAATGTCTTATTTTCTTTGCCTGTTATCTGCCAACAATATTTAGTTCATTGCTTATGAAGTTTCTTTCAATAACGTATTTTTGTTTGTTCTTAAATATGTCGAATTTTGTGCCTTCAAACTATGATTTGTAGACTTTGTTGATTTTCTGTTATAATTTGAAGAAAAATGCTTCTGAAGCACATCAAATGCTTGTAGAAGCTTACAGTGGACAAGTTCTAAGCTGAGCATAGTGTGATTTGCCTGGCCACAACCAAAAACATTGGCCAGACCAGATCGCTTCGGCTGCAAGGCAATGCTGTTTGTTTTCTGGAATCAGCGTGGTATGATTTGGTACAAGTTGTTAAAACACGGTAAAACAGTTGACAGTTCACGCTACTAACGACAATTGACCGATTTGAGCAACGCTTTACGCCAAAAACGCTCAGAACATTCTGATCGGCGTCACCAAGTAATTTTTCTTTATGACAATGCACCGCCACATCGAAGAAAAACGACCCAGGAGTTAGTGGAAAGGTACGATTGGGAACCGTTGGTGAATGCGGCTTACTCACCAGAATTGGTGCCATCAGATTATAACTTGTTTGAATCGATGGGTCATGCGTTAAAAGAACAGGTCTTCAATTCTCACGCAGAAGTCAAAAAATGCCTCCATGATTGGTTTGTAGCCAATCCACAAATTGCCTGAGAGATGGGAAAAATGTGTTGCTAGCTATGGCAATTATTTTGAAGATTAAATTTGTCACCATTTTTTCACAATAAACATTAGAAATTGAAAAATAAAGTTTCATTTTATAAGTATATACCTGATGGTACATGTCACTGCTCTCGGGTTATTCGGAATCTGATTGAATTATTTCATATTAGTAGGGATGGGACTTTTGTAGAGCGTGAGGAAAAAGCGGGAGTGAAACTTATGGTACAATTGAATTAACAACCTTGTCAATTGTCTTTTATTGGAGGAGCGGAGAAAATGTATTATTTGTATTTTATTTCGAAAAAGTATCAAAATATCATAATACCAATTTTGGTACCGGGCGAAGTAGAAAAAT
The DNA here is from genome assembly GCA_963680855.1 of Lepeophtheirus nordmannii. Lineage (NCBI taxonomy): Eukaryota > Metazoa > Arthropoda > Copepoda > Siphonostomatoida > Caligidae > Lepeophtheirus > Lepeophtheirus nordmannii. Next base: position 2,711,418 of record OY804525.1, on the reverse strand, counting down.
ATGGGACCTCTGACAACACCATTACTCAAAAACTGATATTCTCTATTTGAAGGAGAAAGGGTTAATTACGCAATCATGAAAGCCTCAGTGCGCAGGGATCACAGTTCACAAAAGTTGTTAATTGGACATGTTCTAAATGTACATTCCATTTCTCTCCTCTCCCTACTTTTTCCTTCCTTTTACTTTTTGTAAGATTTATGTGCCCAGTGCAATCTCCTCTGCCCTTAAAAAAAACGAAAAAAAACTAAAACACATACACACAAAATGACAAATTAATAGTGGCACATCTGGTGATGTCATCTTAAAGCAATTTGTCATGATATATGTATATATATATATGTAGGATACAAATGAAAATAAAAGCACGCACAACTTCCATGTACATTTGTTCCTTAGATCTTTTTTTACTTCTTTTTCTGTGTAAACATTTTCTCTTAAAGTAAAAATAAAAAGAACCAATTAATTAGTCTCTTGTACGTCATTTCTTGATGGTGTATCATATTGAGGTAGGGACATATGTATGTATTGATATAGTTCGTATTTCTTTAACTAAATGATAGTTGTTGTTTTTTTCCCCTCTACTTTTAATCAAATGCCTATTTTATATAAAGACATTTATTGTAACTAATTAATACGTTACAAGTCGAAATAACATATGATTGCAAAAATTACTTAATTAATTAAAATCTGGGAATGCATATAAATATATATATATATGCATATATACAGATGTGACGTTTGTATTTTATAATTTACACCCTTTATCTATGTATACCTCTTTCTAAGGGATTGATTAATCAATGAGCCGATATTAGGCAGTTTGACAATAATCGGTAATGTGCCAAAGTTTGTCAATTGTTATAATACTTTTTTCCTCTAAAAATATAATCACCATTTTTTTTTGTTTTTTAAGGAAAAAAATAATTAAAAACAGAAGTTTAGAAGTTCCTTGACAATTACAAACACAAATATGGCCGAAAGGGTGCCATTGTTGAAAGTTCCTTTTTTTTCTTAGCTTCTCTTTTTTGTTAATTAGGAAACTTTGTTAGTTGAAACTTCAACATCATCACTGATGTTGGATGTTAGGTTTGGATCATATTGTGGATCTTATTGAAGATGACCTCAATGCAGATCATTCGTTTTGCTGATAACTGGGTCAACAGTGCAAGTAAATCAATTTAGAAGAAGACTCCACCATTAAAGTACATATTCTAAGGATGGTTTTTTTAATTAAAAGGAGCCTCTTTAAACGCTTAAACACAACGAGCCAAAGGCTTCTTCTTCTTTACCAACTCAGCCATGGACATGGTATTTTTTTTAATTCCCAAATAATTGGTATTGACCTCAAAAAATTCATGTCCGTCTACTACCTACCAAAATAGTTTACTTCTTATAAATAAATACATACTAAATTCTATATCTATAGATATCACTTGTAAGAAAATAAAAGGATGTCTTCTCAATATTTAACAAAAAAATATTTTAGCAACTATGCGTTTTTTTGAAGTCATATACTTATTTAAATACAAACAACATGGTGACAAAAAAGTTATTTTTTTCTCTCCAAATATAGAAAAGCTTTTACAAAGCTCATAAAACATTTAAACCGATTAAACTATATACACAAGTTGTGTGTAGTGTGTAAAAATATGTTGTAACACGCACATATTTTTATTTTATTTCAATGTAAAACAAAAAGTCCAGTATATTAAAAAATTTAATAAGAATTATAATTGGTACAACTATGATATAAATGTCCTTTCTAGAGTCTTATTATATTTAATTGTTATATGTGTAATTGAAAAAGATTAAAGAGTTTAGAACCCTTTGAGGAAGAGCCAATTACACTACAGAGTATAATTAATTTGTTCATATTGTTATATGTATGTGGTTCAGGGGAAAATTGTCATAAAAATACTATTTAAATATATTATTATAATGTCAAATAAGGAAATGTGACTTTTGATCAATTTAGAATATAATATATGTATTGGATCCAAAAAGGATCATAACTCGATATTAATTGGAAATAAGGTTCACTGTTAATAGTCTAAGTAAGACAATTAAGGACCCTTGGCCACAAACCATATATTTTCTCCAACCTCCTCAATAAGTTACATAAGTGGTAACATGATTTGAAATACATACTCCAAGATTATTATGAATCTATGAATTGTAGTTTCTCCCATGTTTATTCGATGGCTTGGCGTATAAATTTTAAGTTATTTTTCCTTAAATGAACCTGAATCTTTGACTCTAGATAACTTTACATACACAAAATAATCCTAATGTTTAGATCTGGACGTGAAGGAAGATGCCATAACGATTTGTCCCATAATGGAATGAATTCCTTCTATCAGTCATTCCTGATAATTAAGAACAGTATGCATTTGGATTCTAATTTATTGAATGCAGTATTATTTTGTTCATTCCTATTGATATCTTTTGACATGATTGAACTGGGATTGAGTTCCTTAGATTAAATCGTTTGCAAATGGATTGATCAAATGTTAAAAAATTTAGCATCAATTATAATTTTTTTAAATATATAAATAACTCATCTTATCTATTGTATTTTTTGGCAAATTGTCTAATCACATATATATTTATATCTATAGAATAATTGTATTGACACTTTAAATACATATGAAACGCCCCTTTTGGTGTCAATATTGACGATATGTGCCTGATTTATGCATAATTTAAACTTATGAGTTCAATATTTGGACCTTTTTATTTTATAGTTTTGTATCTACCAACTGGTGTTCAGTTAAATGTATCGATATCAATCTATCGACATTAATTCATCGATAGGTAAATTCATCAACTTTCTTCTTCCAAGGAATGCTTTCAACAGCTTAAAGCAAATTTGTTTTGGCAGGGTTTTTCGCATAAACACCGACCAGATTAAGATTATATAAAGAAATTTTATGCATAAAATAGTAAAAGTTATTATTTTAATTACATATTTAGGACTTGTATTTCCAAAAATGTAGAAATTAAAAATTTTCGTTAACTAACTTTGAAATTCTTACAAAAAAATTGAAAATTATATTAATTTTTTAGATTTTAAAGAGTGTTGTTTTGTTATCCCATGCTAGCAGAGGCTCCTTTAACTTAATGAACCCTTCTCCTTGCAAATTGAACGAAGTAAAAATGATGGTTTTTGAATAAGGCTTATTTCTATCAAAGTTAATTGGATTTCAAATAATTACCAATAGATTTGAACTTGACAAATGTAAAGAAACACTCAAATAGGAAACACAAATTATAATAAAAGCTAGTTCATCTTCTGGTTAACAATCTAACCGGAGGCAGCAATAGATTTAGACAAATTTACTCTAAGCTGTTTAAAGTATTCATTGGGAGAAAAAAAACGATGAATTTTTGCATAAATAAGCTAATGGTCGATGAATTAACGTCGATAAATTTTCCTAGACCCCTACCAACCACATATATTTGCAATAAACATTCGCATATAAATCTTTCTAAGGTGTTCTATATTCTTAATGGAAAGCATTTTCTCTTTTTTTTCATGGCTCATGTATACAAATGTGAAAGGGTAAAATCAGATGACAATATAATGTTAACACCATTTTAAGAGAAATATATTTTGAACGTGTGTTTCTGATACCTTTGATTTTAAAATAAGATTTGCAATATATTTAAAAGTTTTTTATTAGATTAAAATCTATGTATAGAACAATAGGGTTATATTATTTTGTCCATAGATGTAAATCTGAGATGGTATAAAACGTATGGACAATTTTGATTCAAAATCAGGTTTAATGTGTAATATTATATTAATGATAATTTAAGTATCATGATAAAAATGGTATAATGGGCTTATATTTTTTTGCAGATAATGTTTTTTTATTTGCTCTCTAGCAGATGAAAAACCAGGTTTGCTAATAAACAACAAAAGACAAAAAAAATAGCACTAAATTCTATTTAAAAAGCAATCAAACATTTTTCTAACTTATATATGTATACTCTGTACGTTTCTTACTTTATTTCTCTGTGGTAAGTTTTGCTTCAAAATGTACACATTTAATTACGAAAAATATCCCTTATGAAAATTAGTTTCATCTTCTATAAAAACGTATCAAAGTTTACTATTTATAAATATATTAAATCATCATTTAAAGGATATTAATTCATTCTCTAAAAGAAATAAAAATTCAAACTAGTAGCAATATTCAAGCCATAATGAACAAATTATAACCTTTTAAAAAAAAAATGAAGTACGAAGAAAATGGGCCCTTAGTTTAAAAGTTTTTTTTTTTAATTGGCAAACACATCATGCATATTAAGTATGCCAAATATTCTTTCCCATTTTGTGCCTGTAAATTTTTAATGCATTTATGTAGTAGTATAAACATACATTATTAGTTCAATCTCATTTTTTTTCTTTCTTACTCATTCTCTCTTCATTAGTTAGTTTGTTCTCCATGTATGTATTTGTAGTGTTGTTAATATTGCAAAAAAAGAAAGAAAAAAAAGCTTCACGCAAGCATCTCATCAATATTAAACATACTTTTTCAATGAGGCCTGCTTCCTTTGGTACACTTATTTTTAATATTAATAATGTTATGTTTCCGTTTAAGGTGATTTTGGTACAAATTCATACATACATTTATACACTCAATGGATGAAGTACAAACCTCATGACTCAATAATATCAAAGCTAGTTTCTTTTTTTGTTCACTAGAGGGCGTGGAGGCGCTATTAAGGACTCTATAACTAACTGCACAAATCTTCATGACCTTAATTTGTTACTTCAATTAAAAATAAGTAAATTCTGCGAATGGAAATATCAATGTATGAATAAATAAATTCATGCACTTGAGAAGAGACATCTTGCAGGGAAAAAGTTTTCTGGTAGCCAAGGTCCTTGTTAACAGGTGTGTTTAGTCACTTTATTTTATAGCCTCAATTTTCCCTAAATAATTGCACTTGTTGGAAATGTGAAAACTCTCTATGCAGAGGGAGATCAACTTAATCAACTTACTCTGTTACATTAATTAAAGGGAAAAGTTTTCCTGTATAATTATTTGCTCCTCAAAAGTGACCTCTTGCGGAGGAAAGGATGTATTATTGTATACAAGAATACCTTAGCAAATGAACTGCTGTGTTTCATCACTTTCTTTTCAAAACTTAGCTCTTTTTTCACAATTTTACAAGGGAAATTCATGGAGATGACGTCCTCGGTTTTAGAGTGATTTATGATCCTTAGAAGATAAAAAGTAAACTCCTAGAGAGCAAAATTTGTAAGTAAGTAAACTAATAACTTGAACGTTCTTTTAACACTTTCTTTTAGGTGTATAGCGTGAACGCAGACAGAGGTATTCTAAAACTCACTTTTTCCCTCAAATCTTTACAAATTTAATTTATGTGTTGTATTTAAAGTTTCAAATCTTGATGTCAAAGGCCTGACTACACAACGTCATTTTATGTATAAAAACCGTTCAGTTTGAGTATACCTTTGGATGATAGGACAAAGATGATAATGGATTAATTATCTTAAGATGAGAAAAGAGCTGGCTAGAAAAACGTTTTTTATTTATCTTTTTTTCAAAGGGGCGAAGATATAAACTGAAATACGAATCCTTTGACATAAAAAACACGGGCAAATCAAAGATCAATTTCCTTTACCTTTCTTTCTCAAACATAAAAGGCTTATGAGGAGGACATTCAAGTAGGGTGGTGGGGGGGGGGGGGGGATTCGTATTTCCGTTTATATCTTCGCCCCTTTGAAAAAAAGATAAATAAAAAACGTTTTTCTAGCCAGCTCTTAAACTTTGTATCTGCACCATATCGTAATTAGACACTAATGTTGCTTTTATACATATTTCAATTGGAATTGTTCAAAATAAAAAGATTTGGAATACAAATATGCTCATATTCCTTTCAAACAATTTTTGATTGTTGTAAAATGATTTTGCCTCGCCAGGGTTTTAAACGTAGAGACTGGTAATCTTGACTACATTATAATTAGATTCAAATCTAGTACATAAATTTTATTTGGAAAGATTCGAGGAAAATGAATGAATTTAAAAATACTCTAATACCCAGTTATGTAAATAACTACATTCATAAATGCATTTATTGTTGAATGAAACATGAATCAACAATCCGATTTGAGGGATTAGTTGTTAAAAATATTACATTAGGGACCTTACTTTGTTTGCAAAGGGAGTCTCTGTTGGATAAAGTTGATAATACTTCTTAGAAATGCATTATCAATTAAAGTTTTATACTCGTAAGTACATATTATATATAACAACAATAATAATAATAACAATAATAATAAAACCGACTCATAATAATAGTTATTAGTCGTATGCACTTACAAGAATGCATAGAAAAGTCTCGGCACACTTTATAATATATTTATATATATATATATATACATTCTATGTACATCAGTACTTCTCAAACTCTCTTATTCCAAGACACTTTAATGAGACAATCAAAGGCATAGAGTGGATCATAAAAAGGCTTTGCAAGACACTGCTTGAGACACACTGCTCTATTTGCTCACACCTACATATATACATAGATACTTCTCTGTTTCTCCAATGTTTGAACTATAGGGAAGAAGTGTTTTATTCGTGGATGAACTTCCAGGAAGCTTTATTCAATATAAACTTCCACTTACATAAATGTAATTATACACTCATATCATGGTTCTAGATATTCCCAAAGGCCCAATAAGGATTGAACAAAATAACAAAACATGTATCATGGGTACATCTCCACCACAAGTCTTTGTTTACGACAGAACCAAGAAAGATCTTAAAGAAAATAATAAATTGATACATGAATATGTTTATAAAGAAAAAATGCAATTGAGTAGGAGAAAACAATCTTTACGCTGAGAGAGCCGCTCACATTTAGAAGTATAGGGATTAAGACAAGGCAAATATCCCTCTCAAAAGAGCAACATCCATCAATTAAGAGCAACAGGAATCCCTTGACAATACATTCATAGTCTTAAGATGGTAGAAAAGTACTTAAACTTTGTAAAAAAACAAAATATATACGCAAACAAATTTCACACTCTATTGGTGTAATATGAACTTGACTGGATTTGTCTGGAATTCCCCCATCTCATTCTTTTTGAGTGAAAAGATTCATAGTAAAAAAATAATTTCTATGTTACATAATTTTTACTATTGTCAAACCTTGTTGGTACTATTAAAAATATTAGCAGTATGTTAAAATGTTTTTGAAAAAAAAGGCTCTCTTTTTTCTAGAGAACGATAAGCGTTCGCCCCCTCCCCCTCATTGACTTAAAAAAAATGAATATTTCAGTAAAAATTCATTAATGAAAAGGAATACTTCAAAAAAAAAAGAAAAAGAAAAAAAAAGAGAGCTTTTGTAGTCTATAAATAGTTATGGATGGATATGAATGGTTGATGAGTAGTTATATTACTAATAAGTACCTTTTAGAATGCCCAGGCAACCGATATTTCAATTTCTTGTTATCAATTAAATTTCATAGTAAACATGTAGATACGTAATAGAAAACAACAGTTTGTTGTGATCTTATTTAGAATTCTGTTTAGAAAAATTTTTTGAAAAATGAGTTAAACAAACAAATAAAAAAACACGGGCAAATCAAAGATCAATTTCCTTTACCTTTCTTTCTCAAACATAAAAGGCTTATGAGGAGGACATTCAAGTGGAGGGGATTCGTATTTCCGTTTATATCTTCGCCCTTTTGGAAAAAAAAAATAAAAAACGTTTTTAAGTCTATGTGGTATATTAAACTCCTTTCATGATATTTCCAGGTATACAAATATCAATATCAATATGAAACTACTTTATATATTTGAAATATTGTCTGTGTAGTTATTTGAATAAAAAAATAAATATTTGTACTGATGTAAGGCACTACAAAAAATGACTTAGAACTACAAAAATTAAAATAAATATAAAACGACTCTTTTAAATTATTTCTTTAGTATATAGAATCCCGTCCGTACAAATCGGGGCATGAACCTCAATAAATCTTTCATTACGAAATGAATTTATCAAAATGTCAAACTTAATATCTCTTAACTTGCTTTAGTCAACATATTTATTGGGTATTTTTACTATTCATATACACAATATATGTCTTGTACAAGTTGGGATTTTGTACAAGTTGTACTACAAAAACTGCATTAAAAAAAAGATGAAACATTCTTTGTGAAATATTTAGAATACTTGGGATTTATTTAAATAAATATGCAGTAATTTGAATTCCATTAGATATTTGACTTATGAAGGGTCTAATTTTTGACGTTTGTCTTACAAAAGTTTGAATGTTGGTAATTTGGAAATAAAAATATTCAATGTATTATACATTTTTATATCAAAATGCATCAATGAAAGACATTTCTATTGGACATTTCAAGGTTTTTTTTGGGTATTTATGACTCTAGGAAAACTCACTGTAAGGATAGTTTTAGTAAACATTTTTCTAAACTCTGAAAATTATCTGTGATGGTAAATGTGCTTGAGATAAAGAAAAAGATCAAAAACTCCTCTTTCTAAAATCATAAAAAAAATTATTTTCTTAAAAAGAAAAATTATCAAAAATTTTCATTTGTAAAAAAAACTCACTGCAAATAACTAACCTAATATTGATCCCTTCAAGAGCTATTGATTTAGTGGGTCATGAACCAAATAATTACAATATTTGTAAAGTAAATAAATATGTTTATACACATATAGCCTGCAAAAAAAAGTCGTTTTTCTAAATGGAAGAACGAATATTGTGCTAGTATATTGTAAATTAATGTAGCTAGAAGTCATTTTATTTTAAATATGAGAAACACAACTTTGTAGCACCCATGTCTCTCCAAATTGTAAAATTAAAGAGTATGACCCGTCCCTCTAGGAAGGGGTTGTCAGTTAGGCTTCAAACTTTTAAGAGAAGTAGTGACGGCTGCCAAAAAGATTTAAACAATTGCTCTAGACCAGTGGCTTTTAATCTAGGTTTGATTTCATCCAAAGAGTTCGATGAGTCAGTTTCTGGGGTTTATTGGTTTGGTGCACCCTACTCGTGACGTCACACTCTGCTTGGTTCGAGGAAGAAAAAAAACATTTTATTTTTCCAACTACGAAGAGTTCGATGAATGCATGTATGGAACTTATGGGGTTCGGTACCTCCAACAAGGTTAAGAATCACTGTTCTAGAACAATTGTCTAATTTCTTCCTATTTCTACGAGCCAGGCCCCTGTTTATGGACCAATATAATAATGGTAAGGATATTGATTGAAGAAATGTATGCTTATGAAATCATTCCATCCGTAAAAAAAAAAAATACATAGAATCTCTTAATATTATAATGGTATTATATTTTTAGCTCCCATAAATTATAAATAAACTCATAAATTTTACAACACATATTTTTACAAAAAAATTATATAACTTTCTAAAGAAGTGCCTCTTAACCGTTTTTGTCTAATTTACACTCTCAATTTTTCAATCATCTACTCGTTTCTAACATAAAATAAGGGTAGATAAAGCATAGACAACTAAAAACTTTATTTACAAAATGTATATTTAATCATAAATTAAAATTATTTGTAAACATTTAAAATAGCAGAAGGTAGTTCAATTTTAAGTATCCTTGTTCTATTCCTTATTGTTTTAATCTAAGTACTACTGATATAATGAATGAAGACAAAACTAATTTATAAATTAAGAGTATCTTTTTATTTCCTCAGGATGATGATATTAAATGTATTTAATATATGAACAACCTATTTGTGAAATAGTTTGTCTCCCATCAATCACAGAGGAAAACCTATATTCCTAGAGGAACCTCCTTGTAATTTTACGCCCTCCTATGTAAAGCCTCTAGCCTAAAAATATATACAAAATTTTCTACTCTCTACATTATTTTTTTATTACTTGAAGTGAAGATAAATTTTGATTTTAACTTTTAAATCAAAAATTCCTTTAATAAAAACACTTGGATTCTTCAAAAAAATTTGATCTTGCCGATAAAATAATTTCGGTTCTTTCAATTTATCTTCTGGTTTAATTAACTTCTTTCATTTCTATGCTTATAAAATGTAATTATGAGTAATATATCATTTTTATAACTATAATATTGTTATAAAGTACATTGTTATTAGATGGGGGTAACTTGATGTTGAAAAATACATGGGAGCTTTGGGCTTTTTTGGGACAAAGGATCTTACAAAGTCAGCTTACATTTTTTTTAAGAGGAATATTTACATATAAAACTAAATATATCATAGGAATCATCAAAATTTGACGTAAATATAACAAAAGTTATCAAATATTCTCATCCTTGATATATATTATTCCATAAACGTGCCAAGAACATACTTTGGGGGATGGAGATCAAGGAAGACCAATATTTTAGGAAGTAGTAAGGATTAAAAAAAAAGAAGAAGAATCTTTGTGATTTAGAAAACCAAATTTATAATAGACAAACACGTATCATAAAATATTCTGTTGGAAAACTTATATTATCTTGATGTATACATATTTGGGATTTAAGGGAATTATTTAACTTAAAAAACTTAAAGGCAAAAACTTTTATCTGCTACAGCTAAACCCAAAGACGGATTGAGCATGTGACCCCCCCCCCCCCCTGTGATACTCTGCTAAATATAGACCAAGGCGTCTTTGCGGCGTCTATAATTCAGTTTATGTTTAATTTAAGCTATAATTTAGGCATTTCTAAAAAAAAAACTTGGCCAAATAGCATTTGACCCTTGCTTCAACTTTGAGATGTATAGCTTGAAAAAATGAGGTATCTAGGCTTTCATAAGTAATTAATAAAATTATCAATGTAACTATGTTATGTAACGCCAAGAGCATAACGTAACGTTGTATAAAAAATGAATATAAATTAACCCCCATTTTCCATGGCTTGGGGAAGAAAAATACATTACATTTATATGTATAATAAAAAGTTTTTTTAGAGATTAACTCATTCTCATCGTATATTGAACAATCGAAGCCGGCAAGTTAACTTAGTTGTTTCAAGGATAAAACATGTTGGTACAATTAATTCACTCTCCTCTCCTCTTATTTTTTACTTTTTCATTAGCTTATGTCTAATTATCGAAAAGTTGAGTTTGTTTGTAAATTCCACACTAACTGTTTTTAATGAGTTGAAATTTTGCATGGAAAATTATGAAAGCTCAAAAATGGTAATTTGAATAAATAATTTTTATAGATATAATTATTGAAAAGTGAAAAAAAAAGTTTTGAAATGTCTAATGAGTCCTACAACCGAGAGGACAATAATTGAAGGAATTAACATATATTTTATGATACTTCTTGAGATATTCATTATTTTTTAGACATTTTAAAAATACTAAAAATTCGATTTTAGCTCTTTACAAAAGAAAGCGTATCTCAAACTCTTGAATATTTTGAAGATATATTTGGCAACAAAGTTAGTGACAGTTGTGTCAACTTAAAAAACAAAACCCTATGAGAATCCCCCCCCCCCCAAAAAAAAAAAAAAGTTCTGATATCTATTACTCATACAATTAGATTTTTTATTTTCAGGATATATTTTTTCAATATATTGTCTAACAACCAGGTTGTAAAAAATAGTTCTCTAGTGTCATCCCAATAGAAAATAGTTCTTTCTTTCCGATGTTGAGTGTAAACTTTGGAAAGCAAGTAAATTTTACACAGTATAGCACTTTTCAAACCAAATTATCTGATGCCAATAAAATAAGGCTTAGTCTACCATATTTTTAATTGAATTTCTAAAATTCAACTACTACCAAATAAATAAAGAACACAAATTTGACGGAATTTAATTGATTTTTGTTAGTGAAGCTCTTACTCTAGAGAAAGGAGCATGTGGTACGTTCACTAAATTCAACTTTTGATGCAATAGAAGCTTTTTATTCAAGTTATATTCATTTATTTAACCATAATAGCTACTAAAAAGTTAATCACTATGCAGCAGGGTAATGTTATGACAATCGGAACAGTTTTTGGTTAAAAACCCTACAAACTATGTTTGAAAAGTGCAACCTGCTTCACACAAAATTCATTTATTTTCACGGCCCTCTAATGAGTAGATCAAGATATTTAAATCAAAGAACAGTAAAAGAATCTAAAAATATTCAAGAATAAAGTTCGTACAATGCAGGTATATATTCTAAAATCCTTATATGATCACTCCTGATAGGTCTAAGAGAAATGGAACGGAAGAAAGGAAGTACTTTAACCCAATGAGGGCATTTGAGTAATTGTGATGCTTCGATATGAATTTTTTTTAAAAGGATATTTAATAATATATATTTATAAAGAATTAAAAAGAAAAATATGTTTTTATTTGTATTTTAATGTACATATACACATCACGCCTTGGTTGTCTGCGTATCTACTACTTCAGTAATGACTCTGTATACATGCTTAAATTATCTTTTTATGCCGTATGTATAAATTGATAAGAGTGGTAGAACTCTGTTGTGTGCATACATACTATCCCAATTAATAGAAACATATTATACATCTATAAATGTACATACACAACAACTCTTAGTGCATAGATATTACATAGTATTTTCTCATAAATATATCAAAGAGTCTTATGAGAGAGAGAGAGATATTTGACATTCAAAATAAAAACAAAAAAAAAAGTTAGGAAATTATAAAGCATGGAAAACTTCAAACGAGTAAAAAATAAAATAAAATAAATGAAAGATATTTGGAATTTGAAATAAGAAATAAAAAACAACACAAGAGAAAAAGATATGTACCTACACAGATACATAAATTTCATATTCCTTTTAGAACAACAATGTAGAACATACATAAATATCAATAGGAGTATTAAAAAAAACAAAAAAAAAAAACACGAAAAACAGGGCAGGTCACTTTTATCAAGACTTTGCATCCGAAATATTTTATCCTTTGATGTGCTGTACATACTCAACCCTTAGTCGATAGTAACAAACTATATGTATATAAAATGCATACTATAAATATTAGAGCGAGAAGGGAGGGGGGGGGGGGGAGACTCTAGAGTAAAGTGAAGTTTATCATGTTCATCTTTAAATCATATTATTTATTGATTAAAATAAATAGGGAGGAGTGAAGGGAAATATTGGGCAGAAGAGTAGACTATTTTGCTTATAAGTAGGAATGTAAATAATATGCAAATCGGGCTTGTAAGAATCAAAGAAATAGAAAATCAATCTGGCCACTCTGACAATTTGATGAATGTTGAGAGGGAAGCAGCTTGATCTGTCATGACGTTTTACTGAGCTACAAGCTGCTATTCTCCATTATATATACAACAATAAATAATAACATAGATGAGAGGCAGAAAATTAACTGAAATTAATGTCAGGAAATTATATATTTTTAACTAATAATAATTATACGAAGACTTGAGCCCTTTTTGTTTACATTTTATTTGCATTTAATAATATCCTTAATGCATGTATTCCTTTATGCAAGATCTTTACTATCAGGTATATGTTCTCCCCTCAGTAATAAAGGAAAAATGATAACAGCTTTGGAAAACAAAAAGTACTGTTGTTCGAAGAGCCAACTCCACAAAGTCTCGCACTCGGCATTTTGCATATTATTTACATTCTACTTATAAGAATAGTTGATCCACCATGGAACATCATATAAAATAATAAATTCATCATTATTTTACTCGTTTTTTGTAAAAAAAAAAAAAAATTAGAGCGTCATTATTGCATGAAAAGTAAGTCTTGGGAGAAAGTCAAATAAATATTAAAAAAAAAAAAAAAGAGAAAAATTAGTTTTTTAAATTTATATTTTTTCTTTTGTATATTTTATGAGGAAGAACTTTTTATACTCAACTCATATACTCTGCATCTTTTCAAAGTAGCATTCATCTCATTACATCCACCTATGTATTATGACATAGTCAAATAATATTTACTATTATGTATAAAGAATGAAAAGGGTCACTAAATATCAAATAAAATGATATACATTTAAGTTAAATCACTTTACAAAGAGATCCGAATAAAACAAGGCTTTGAGGGATCGAGACACAGACGACTTCAAAGGGTTTTTTTTTTGTTGTAAAATTTAGTTGCTTGATTGTCTTGACACTTTGCAACCACAGTTGCTTTGAAGGGGCTCATTGCATCAAGTCAAGCTCAAAACTTTGAATAGACCAAAAGGGATATAAAAAAAAAGACACAAAACAACTACTAAATCTACAAATTTACAAAAGAAAAAAAAGAGGGGTTATCCTACTATTGTCATCTTGACTCACAATCAAATTACGCTCTCTTAATTCAAGGCCAATGACAAGCCAAGATAGAATAGGATGTGTTTGAGTCAGAATTTGTTTTCCTTTCTCACCCTGTTTTTTTGCTTGTTTATGTGACATATAAAACAGGAACGTTAATATATGACAATTATGAATGAATTTTACTCATAATTAATATATGCAATAACACTGAATCATGATACATCCTTACTGACAAGGGAGGTGAAGACGGGAGGCGTCGTTTATTAAAAGTAATCTCTAGATAAATGTTCCCTTCCAAAAAGAGAATATTATATTAACCTTTTTCATTTATAAATATGTACATAATATCTTCCTTAAAGGTATTAGATTTGTATCAGGAGGTGAAAGGAGGGAGGGATGGAAGAGAATAAGAATCAGGAGTTTTTTAGTTCTTCGCATTGTATATATATTTGTATACTCACAGAAGAACAAAAAGAAAAAGAGCTCTAATGTGCTATTAAAATAAAACAAATTAATTAATGTTTTATGTCAATAATGCCTTTTCTTTCTTCTTTGTTTAAAGAAACCAATTAGAATACAATTAGAACAATAGGTAGAAGAAAAAGGGAGGAAATAATAATAAAAACATACATGAGTTATAATCCGCTTACCTACCTACTTTTTATATGTCTTTACTTCTACGAAACAAAGAGATTCTTACATGACGTTATTTTCATTGTACCTCGCAACCTTTTTTTCAAAAGAAAATATATAAAGATTTTACCAATAGGAACGACGTATTTTCTTTTTTAAATAAAATTAAAAGCTTCAGAAATATAAACGATTTTTTCAATTACAATTCAGTATGAAATTCAATTTCTTTTGCATGACCACCATGGGCATGTTTGCTGATGTTCAATCGTGTAGTCTACTTTTTTAGACCACTTTTTTGCATAAATCCACCGGCATTGCAAGAATTTCGCATTCAATATTTGCTTTGAGCTCCTCTAGTCTTGCTGGCTTGTTAATATAGTCTAATGATTATACGTGTCCCGCTAGAGAAAAGTCCAAAGGCGTCAAATCGCATGAGGTAGGCGGCCAATTGACTGATCCTTTTCTGGAAATAAGATATTAACCGAATTAGATCTTCAATAAATCGATTGTACTGTTTGCTGTGTGGCAAGTCATGTTGAAACAACATGTCATTTAAGTCCATACCACCAATTGGGGTAAAAAAACAACAATCCGTTCTCATGGCTTATTGATTTCCATTCACAGTAATGTGGCAATTATTATCATCGACAAGAAAGTATGGCCCAATAGCACAATGCCTGTCTTAATGGTGTCTCATGAAGCACATGTGTGCTTTTGCACCACCAAAAACGCTTATTTTGCTTATTAACAGACCCATTGAGCCATTGACCCAAATAAATAAATTTGACATAACTATTTATGTGGAAGCAAAGTCGGAAGCCCAGCTAGTTAAAAGAGTAGAAGTTCTTCTCTCCTTCTTTGACAAGTGCAAGTCTTCGGTAGGTCTTCAGTTGAATAGGCGGAAGACCGGCATATTACCTCTTGGTGCCTGGGGCCCGAGATTGGGGAAAAATATTGCTGGCTGTACAATTAAAGAAGAAATTACAGTTCTTGGAATCCATTGGAATAAGCAAAGAGAGGCTGAGTGCAACTGGAGTGTCTTGAAGGCTTGTATAGACCGCAAAGTGAAAGAATGGAGATATTTAAACATCCAGACACGCGTGGATCTTTATAATTTTAAGGTTATCCCTTTAGTAATCTATAAAGCTAGCGCAGTTCCAAGTCTTGCTTTGAGGGCTATAGAGGAGGAGGAAATCTGGCTGAAAAATCTCTTCCATCGTTCATACTTGACCGCTCTTGAAAGACCAAAGAAGCAACTCGGTGCTAGCCTGGTTGTGCTAAGCCGTATTTTACCACAAATTTATTGTAAAGTTATTCATGATGTGGCTAGTAGTGGTCGTGGTGAATGGAGATCGGTGGTTTTAAACTCTGATATCTTTCGTCTTCTTACTCTTGGATCGGATCTATCAAATGGCTTATTAGTTAAATTATCGCCAGTTTGGGCAGCGTGTCAAAGGATAATATGGTGTGCTACTCCCTCCTATGATTCATCAAGCACTGTTGATATAATTCGGAGAAACGCGAGTAGGGGGCCTTTTTTTAAAGGATCTTTATCTCCAGCGAGCTTAGAAGAAGAAGCACATAGATTACATATCTATTCTATTCACGATATCGAATCTCGTCCGGATTCTGGTCTAAACTCTGGAAAGTTTCGCTTTCCACTTTTGAGATCTGCCCTTTCACATCGCTGTCCTGTTCCTTGGCACGTGAAAATGCACTTCGCTCAACCTGTGTTTGAAAATGCTAACAACATTGTAGACTCTTATGTCAGGCGACTTGGTCTTTCAGAGTCGTGGAGGGCTCGAATCTTAAAATCGACTGCTCAGGTAAAGGATCCGAAGAAATTTACAGCGCAGTTCCAGATATCCTGCGATTTGTTATTTTTTAATAAACCATGTCAGAACTGCGGAACTCTGTTCAATTCAACTATTCACGCCTTTGTAAACTGTCCTTTACTAAAAATTCTTAAAGACTTCGTTTGTATGAATTTAAGAGGAGTGAAGATGGAAAACTCTAACGTGGTGGCCAGCATAATATTGTTTGGTTTGCCTCTAAAGAATGGATCTCCAGAATCGAGGGCAGTAAATTTTGCCATCATGAATTCTAAAGCATTAATAGCTCAATCTTTAACAATAGGTTGTCAAGTTGATCAATTTTCTATCAGAGGAGTAATCATTAGTGCTGCAGCTCGTTATATGGCGTTTAGCCTGAAAATACCTCGGATGAATAACGATGAATGGGACTTGGCAGCGGATGTAGTGAAATATTTCCCTTCTCACTCGATCCACCACTTAAAAATAATTAAAAGAATGGTTGCACGCTATGAAAAAGTCAAGAAAAGAAGTAATACTGGAATATAATAGTTTTTAACTTTATTTTTAGCTTTCGTTTTTAACTCGACTGTTGCTTTATGTTTTTCTTTGTCTGTGTTTTCTGGTATGTGTTATTTTAATTTTGTATTGACCTCATTTTTAAGAATTATTATTGCAACTTATTAGAAATGGATTTTTATAGATTATATGGGCCAACAAGCAGGGTAATTTTAAGTTATAATGCTTATTTATGTTTGTGTCGGCGTAACCCTGATTGTTTTTATTTCTAAATTGATTTATTATATTTTATGTATTCTGATGATTTTTTGGAAATAAAGGCCTATTAAAAAAAAAAAAAAAAAAAAAAAAAAAAAATTTGGATAAAAAAACGTTGCTCAAGGCTGTACATCTCCTTGATGATTTGTAAGCCATATGTGAGTAGAAATGTAAACAAAACAAAATATGACGTAGTTCAGCGTCCCTAATGAAATAAAAATGCATCATCCCCATTGAAAAACCCCTTATATAAAAAGAGCCCAAAATCACTTGGCAGCAGTTAATCAAATCTTCTTAATTCTACATTATAGGTAATTCTACTGTAATTCTTTAATACACTGGTCAGGAATCTGATATAGGTGTGTTCATGTATCAAACTTGGGTCACCTGACTCTTTTATTTGAATTTTTTTTGGAGGGAGATACTTTTATAATTTCTATAAGTTTGAACCATTTTTTGAAAGAATGAAAGAAATGAGTGTAGTCCACATGCAAATGAAGTTATTTTTAATTAAATTTTACTTTATTTCAAAATATGGACTCATATTTCATGTAGGGTCCTTAAATCCTGAGAATCTATAATTTAAAAAAAACCCACCCTTTTTTTTTGAGTTTTGTTTTTCCAAAATTCTCGAAAACCAAAATTAAACCAAAATAAACTTATATCACTGATCAACAAAGTCAAACTGAAATTGATTAATTTGATTTCGAAATTTCAAATATGCTCGCAGTTTTTTCTATTAAGCTCAATTATTTTAGACAAGGGTCATTACAGTCTTCTTTTTTTTTCATTATTTTTTTTGTGTTCAAAGATTTGAGACTATTATTGACACTCAGTCTCGTGGATAGCAATAAATGATGAATATATGAACCAAAAGCCTAACGTTTCAAACAATTTTGATAGTCTAAAATAATTATTTATGAGCGTGTCAAAAAATTACAAAAATAGTAGAGCTGGATATGGAACCTAAAGGACTTTTCAAAAAAAAAAGTTCCATTGACTTGCGTATGTAAAAGATTACAGCATAATTAGGAATGTAAATAATATGCAAAATGCTGCGTGCGAGATTTTGTGGAGTTGGCACTTTTAACAGTCCTTCTTGTTTTCCAAAGCTGTTATTATTTTTCCTTTATTTATGTTTCTAAACTTACTTTGCTTCACTTTGATTACAATAAATACACGGATGAAGAGTACAAAATCTTAAAGGTTTCATATCTAATTCTAAAAGTACGCATTGATTACCAATGAGTAATTAGTTGAATTTTTTTTGCTTGTTTTTTTCATCTTTATTTTTCCAAGTATTTTTAATTAATATATATAAAGTTAAAAGAATAGGAACAATATTTATCACGATATTCTTTCTAATTTTATTTATAGAGACGTGTATCTGTATTTAGCTTTTCTCAGATATATGTCCTTTGGCGAATGTTACATTAATCCCTTTTAATTATGAATTGGAATCTCAAAAGCAAACACAGATAACAGACACATATACATCAATAAATCCATACAAATAGGGCTATCCCTTTGTTCGTTTATTTGTTTGATCACTAGGAATGTAAATAATATGCAAAATGCCGCGTGCGAGATTTTGTGGAGTTGGCTCTCCGAACAGTACGTTTTGTTTTCCAAAGCTATTATCATTTTTCCTTTATTACTGAGGGGAGAACATATACCTGATAGTAAAGATCTCGCATGAAGGAATACATGCATTAAGGTTAATAAAGCAAATAAAATGTAAACAAAAAGGGCTCAAGTCCTCGT
The DNA here is from genome assembly GCA_963680855.1 of Lepeophtheirus nordmannii. Classification (NCBI taxonomy): domain Eukaryota; kingdom Metazoa; phylum Arthropoda; class Copepoda; order Siphonostomatoida; family Caligidae; genus Lepeophtheirus; species Lepeophtheirus nordmannii. The sequence continues at coordinate 2,692,190 of OY804525.1, read as the reverse complement.
ATAATTATTATTAGTTAAAAATATATAATTTCCTGACATTCATTTCAGTTAACTTTCTGCCTCTCATCTATGGTATACATACATAATGTTATTATTTATTATTGATGTCATCATTTGTATATATAAAGGAGAATAGCAGCTTGTAGCTCAGTAAAACGTCATGACAGCTCAAGCTGCTTCCCTCTCAACATTCATCAAATTGTCACATAGTTATCAGGTTGATGATTTTCTCTTTCTTTTTATTTTACACACCCCATTTGCATATTATTTACATTCTTAAGCATAACCAGAGCTAATCTGAGTTCAACTCATCAATGTTCAGTGCACTTAATGGGAAAAAGAAGAAGAAAAAAAGTGACAGCTGACAAACCCATAGATACTAGTCAACTTTGCTTATTGTTGTTGTAAGGAACACTTATTTTTGTTAAGAAGGAATTCATAATGTATTCTTTTTATAAAAGAAAATAGATAGATTGTTAAATATTTGACAGAATATAATCATTCATTATTTTGGGTTGTAGTTGTTTCTTGAATAAAAAACAAAATGACTCAAGAAAGTAGGATATTTTGTTTTTGATTCGAGATGAAAGAAAATTTATCTTGATGAGTCATGAGTGGATGTTTTGAACTTTGTGCAAGGTTTATAATGATTTATAATCCTACCTACATCTTCCTCTTATGACAAAGGGGGGAACAAACATGTATGTTTATGTTTCATTGAAGGGAATATGAAGTGGAAAGTCATTAGAAGCACTTGTCCCTTGTTTTTGTCTTTGAAGGAAAAAAGCCATATAATCAAGGCTTATATTTATATTTGTTGTCTATGAGATTTTTACAAAAGACTCTTTGAATAAATACTTGGATGGATTTGTAAGGACCGATATCGATTTTTTTGGGGTTAAAAAACTACTGAATCAGTCGATTCCTCTTTTCTTTAAATTAATATTTGAGATCCGAGTCAAAATAATGAGATACAATCCCAAATGATGCCACTGCATCATTTAACTTATCATCACATAGCAAAGCAAATGAATCATTTGCCAAGACTTTGAGAAATTGCATACTAAAGTTATTATTTTGAGAATTTGTAAATTGTGAATTCCTTTTTATTTTCTTCTGGCCGGTATGGATTTGAAGCTAGTTTTAAAAATTTTAATTATAATTAATGGTCAAAAGTGATGCCACATTACGGTACAAAGATTTTATGAGGGTCAAAAGTAATAATTAATGGGAAATATAACTTTGATAAATGTCTTTGAGTTTTGAAACGCTAAGTAATTTAAAAGCTTTTAATCCCAATTTTTTACCAGGAAAAATATTTTTTTATTTTTCATTTTAATTTGAAATAAATCTTATTAATGTTTTTTTTTTTTATAATAATAATCGGCAACTTTTGCTCATTATTGATTAATCTACAATAGCAAAAAAATAGGCCAACTTAATAGTCTTAGAATAAAATGCATATATATATGTATCTATATATATGAACAATTAACTTTGAGACAAATGATTTATTTTTGGAAAAACAATGTTTTATTCAAATGTTCTATAATGTAACATATTCTCTCTTTCTATCTTTTTTTGTGAATGTCTTCCACAATTACATCATTGTTGCAATCTCTTGAATAATTAAGCCTCAGAGTATTTATCTAAGAGCAAAGTTGTGAAAGTAAATTCAAAATTGTTTTAGATTCCATTTTCTTGAGAAGATAATAATAAGTATTAACGATTCCTATGTACCATTAGGAGGACTCGGAATGAATCCTTTAATTCAGTGGTTCCCAACCTTTTTCTAACTGTGGACCGGCCAATGCTTCACAATTTTACTGTGGACTACTATAATAATGGACACGAATCCACTCTGTACTCATATGGAATTTTATTAGCACGTTGCTTCAACATTACAATCTTATTACAACATTAGGAAGTAATAACTTTATTAATACATTGCTCCAACAATATAACATATTATAACATCAAAAACTGTCCGTAACACTAAATTAATGGAAGCCCTGAGCTTTCTTTGCAACGAGATGAGTCAATTAAAAATTATCAACCCAAAAATAATTAACAACTACCCTGTACAATTAATTATATTTTGTAATTTGCATTTATACTGAATATTATATTTTTCTCCTACAGTCTCTAGATCAGTGGTTCCCAACGTGGGGCGCAGGCCCCACCGGTGGGGCATGGCCAAGACGTGCACCCTTCGGCTTACTATACCAAAGACTACGGGGCTACGAAAATTAAATATCACAGGGGGGGGGCATCAGGATTTTAGAAACGCCTAGGTGGGGCATGGCTTAAAATCGGTTGGGAACCACTGCTCTAGATGAAGGAGTAAGTTCCCCTTTATTATCGTCCCATACTTAGATAATAAATAAAACAGAAATAACTAATTAATTCTTGGCTCGAGGACTACTGCTCTAATTGACTGAGGTAATATTAATTCCGGATTGCAGAATATGCACTCTGGAGTCCAAAAAAGATGTGCAGAAATTTTGTGATTTTAATTCAGGCAATGTTCTAAATCTTACGACTTTCATGACTCGTCTACTGTGTACCTCCCCCTAAAACTGACACTTTATGTTGTACAGTAGCTGTTGTTCGTAACTATAATGGATTCTAACAACATAATTACTTACAAGAATATCTTGGTTTATATTTATCTTGATAAGAACACACCGTTTTCCTTTTAAAATAAGAAGTTGAACTTTGCAGAAAGTAATTTAACTTAAAATCAATTTTCTAAATGAAATTCTTCCAAAATTTAGTTAAAGAATAATAACAAATAAATTCGATTATTACTATGTATTACTAAGCATTTATGGCTCTAACTATATGTTGCGTCAATTATAATTATTAAAGTGACAAATAACTGAAATGATGAAATGGATATTGCAAATTCATTTCATCAAGGATGATGATAAAACTATGTGAAAATCAATAAACCTGTTGTCCACATGTATAATTAATACAATGGACAACACAGATGTTCCCTGTGTGTGCTAAGTGCTGCCATCTAGAGGCTCAATTAGGAACAGCAAATTAGTATATGAGTAATTAACTGAATGAGCCCCAAATTTTATAAATTGGTGACAATCAACAAAAAGAGGAAAGTTGACTGAAATTTATTTAAATTCATTCTGTTCTATGTAGAAAACGTTCGCCAAAGTTGGACCTCTAATAATATATTATTAACACACCAAATCTGGCCCCCTTTGTAAAAAGTTTGCACACCCCTGCTCTATGGGGAAGGAAAGTGTCAACATTGAAAAAAATTAAAAATATACATGTTAAAAAATTACACCATGATTTATTCGATAATAGTAGAACTCTTCAAAGACATAGAGGATTAGAACCAATCTACATAGAACGAGCTCAAGTCTAAAAAACGGCCGAATAGTCGTAAAAGAGCAGAGGCTATTCCAAGGGTGTCATGAAAATAACAAACCTATTCTTTTTCATCAACAAGTTTATAGAAAAACACACAAATGTTTATTCAATGAATAGGCATATTTTTTTTTTAAATTTTGCATATTAGTTGAAACATGATATAGTTACTTATGTACATAAAAGTTCAAATTATATTCATTAAACGCAGAGAAAGAAAGAAAGAAAGAAAGTTGGTTTTTGTATGTAGGCATCAAAGATATTTATCATTTGTATGTACATAGTACAAGGAAAGTTTTTTTTTTAACTATTTAAATATGTAGAGCGGGAAGAAAGAAAGCTTTTCTTCTTATAGTATTTGCATCATGATCAAAAAAGGATAAACGCTTGACTTTTCCCCGCTTTTTCTATCGCTTTATTATATTTTGCATATAATTATAACAAATTTCCTTTTTTTAAACTATATAATATGTACCTTGAAGCAACGTTTATAGTTGACATGAACCATTCAATTTTTTTTTTTGTGTGCCATGGTTACAACCATTCCATTGTTTTACCTATAGATACCAAATGCACAAAAGAAAACAAATCAATTTCCTTGGAATTGTCTCAATAATATTTATGTAGTCAAATACTCACTGCTTTCATATCTTATGTTACTACTGCCTACACATATTGAGTGTATTGAGCACATGAATACCTGGCTTTCCTTCTTCTTCTTTTTTTTTATTTTAATGACTGTTAATTTTTTCATCAAATGGTCAATCAATCCTCATTTAATTTATGGTTCTACTTTATTTAATGACTGCATCAGGGTTTAGTTTTATTTATGAGGTGAGATCAATTGTTGAGTCATTATTTTATGAGGATAAGAGTAGATTTAATGGTGAAAGGGAATTTGAACTAGGTACTATCATATGTAGATATTTGATGTAACATTGTATCAGCCAATACAATGAATGAATAATGTGAAATGGGTTATTTATCCTTGATTTGATAATTCCACTTCATTAATCATGAATGCTCAAATTTAAAATTTACTTAGAAGCAGAGTTTAAGCCATAAATTAAAAAATTGATGTAGACTCAAAAACTGTTAATATTCATTTTCCAAAAAAAAAAAAAAAACTCTCCAGGAACTCATTTTCATATAATTTACACTTACTCTAGTAATGCCTGCTGATAAATTAGATTCACTCTTCTTTTTTTTCCTGGTGACTAACAAAGATTTGAACATGTTGTTCGAACATTAAAATTAAAATGCCATAGAATTTAATTTTAATGTTAACTATCATAAATATATATTTATGATAGTTGAAGGTCTTATGACATTAGACAGCTATAATTAGAGATATAAAAAGAGTCCTTGTGTGTAAAAACCACTCCTGAGATGACGTCATAAGATATTGTAGCCCTGAGAGAGTTTTTATTAAATCAGAAAACATACAAGTTCTTCATATTTTGTAGCTTCCTTATCTCTGACACACATGACCAAAAGGAAATAAAAAGTCATTACCCATTTTGTATGTATTGATATGATTTATGCATTCTTTTATTTCTTTTATAGGATTTTTTCGACCCCAAAATTTGGAAGTCTCATCATAAATCTTAAGATCGAGAAACACAAATATATATTAGCGAGTGGCGTCCTCATTAATCTATCTCGACCTTTCACGGAGGTACACAAATCCAATGCTATTAAGTATAATAAATATCTTTATTAATTCTTAATGAAGAATAATGGTCAACTATTTTCTCACATACAAGATACTTAAAGTTTTACTGAAGGAATCAGACTGAGCTAGCTAATATTCTTCACCTGGTAAACTTATGATTGGAGAATGAGGTTGTATTAGAAGGTTCAAGTGTCTGACCCTTTTTAAATTCAATTTAAATAATTTGAATAAATATTAAATAATAATACACGGTTTGAATGCAAGAAAAATGGTTCGACCTTTAAAATAATCATTTAAAAGTCAATTTTCTAAATTGACTTTTTGGCCAAATGGGAAAAATTAAATATTTAAATAAATATAAAATAAAAATCTCGTGAATCTACTAAATAAAGTCAAAATAAGCAAAATAGTTATTTTATTCGCAAAACTTGAATAAATATATACATAATAAAAAATAATAAATTAAATATTCATGAGTAAAACATATGACAAAGTTAATTATAATCAATTGTGTGATGACCTCTTACCATAATAATTTTATTAGTTTATGACAGTTCTTTAGTGAGGGATTTTTTAAAATTCATTTGTGTGCCTTTCACGAGTAAAAAACGTATTTTGTTACATGAACATTCATATTACTCAAACTTTTGAATAGTGTTCAAAAACTCGTAATGTATACCTATAAATGATCACATCCAAAAGCAAATAAAAAAAATATTTTAAAAGCACACTTTACGAATTAAAATTTATTTATCAAGTTTTGCATTTTAAGTCGTAATGTTTATAATTATCTTGAGTTGCATACAAAAATTTGACCCTACGATTTAGTCTGTTTATTTAACTATATACAACTGTATTATTAAATGTATAATTGTTATATCCTAGTATTTGTTGAAATAATAATATTGATTGACAAATTAATTTCAGTTATTTTCAAAGTAACAAATTGAAAATAAATGTATATGTATATACAAATGTCTGCATCAGACAAGTTACAGAATATATCATACTGAGCAAACTTCTATAGGAGGCTCTTAATGTAGGCTAAATCTTACATCAGCATAATATCTTAGAGCTGCCTACATCTGCGAAGAAAAGGTGAAACATAAAAAAAAACAGGATTTAATAGTAGGATGAACACTGGAGACAGAGACGGCAAAACTTGCTGTATCTTAGCCTACTTCGTGTTTGGCAGTAAGGGCACTGTTAATAAAAGTAATAAATAGTAATTAGACTTTCTTTAGTCTGATCCCAGATTTCTAATCTGTCGCAATAAAAAAAAATCTTATGAAAAGATCTGAAAATAAATTAGCTATGGACACATTCATATCATGAATTTCACATATTTCCGCATATTATTTATCATATACAAAGAGATCATGTATCTTTAATGACAAATTGTACTAAATGTTAAAAAAAAAAAATTGAAAAAAATATAGAACCACTTCTCGTTCCTTTTTTTTGTTATTTAATAAAAAAAACCAAAAAAAACTATTATATAACTAAATACTCAATTGGATTTAAGTATGCATTTAAGCCTTTTTATTATCAAATTTTGAAGACAGTTATCTGTAACGAATAAAAAAACACAAGATGTACGATATATAAATACAAAAGGCATTTTTTTAAAAATTTGACGTTATTATTAAAAATTTTTTCATATATATCTTTTGATGTTTAAATGGTTGTAAAAATAAATTCTCAATCAACCTTTGAGTAATTTAAAGTAAAAACTCTTCAATATATATATTTAAGATGCTATATACATATATATGTATATTGTCTTTAATAATATTTATGAAACATATCAATTATATTATACCTCATAAACTCTTTTGTTGTCTCCCCCCTCCCCCCCCCCCCTTAAAATTCGTTTAAACATACTTCAAACTCTAAAAAAAAAAGCTATGGGAGAAAGCAAGCATTTGAAAAAATAAATTAAAAAGCAAACATTTTAAATAAATTAACAAATGATAATAATATATGTATACTACTTTCATTTTTTCCCCCTTCAAATTCTATTCAATTAGCCTTCAAGATAACTCTCAAGAAATGTAGTTTATCTGCAATTTATTGCCAAAATATATGTATATTAATTATAAAAAGTACATAAATTAAAATACAGACTATGTAAATTTTTATGTTCATAGTTTATTTTAAATGTCATTGAAAGGTTGCTTTCATGTATGTACATATGTGTCGTGTCAACAAGAAATCGAGTTTTTTTGAAATATTTCAAAAATGAGTTAAAACTGTACTCATATTCTTGAAGCAGTTCTCTTTTGCTTGTATAATAGGTTATTTCGTTTAATTAAATAATGACTCCAATAATTGCAACTGAGTTATAGGAAAAAAAATTACCGGCCACAATCAAGAATAAAAACCATCTGGTATTTTTGACTATGTAGTTACTACTACTATGATTCATAGTGAGTATGATTCTCAATAGTTATTAAACAGATAATGAACTAGTTTTAGTCAACTGCAACTAAATAAATCTCTAGGGCTATGAAAAAGATGAATGTTTTTTCAAGGAACATATCGGCTCCATGTGCAGTTTTAATAATTATCCAATTGCTCTATTGTATAGATAACAATCCTTGATTTCTCAATATAAAGTGACATTTGAGCAAAAACCGTGTGCGATAGGTCTTAAAATGACTTCAAAATATTTAGCCGTTATATTTATGAATTAAAAAACTACTTAAAAGAGGATTTTCTTCTTTTCAATATTTGAAAACAAACTTGCTTTCTTGTTGACTTGACACATATGTAGTAACCACATGCTAGGGACAGTAAATGAAATTGAAAGCTCACATTCATTTTGCAAGTATTGGCCTAATTTGATTCAGTGTACATGGTTGCAATATAAATATATATATAAAGGTACTTCGATATATATCTTTTAAGTATAAATTGGACTTTGTGGTTTCATGTCCCGTGGGACACATTTTCATTTTGATAGCCCTTTATACATACATATATATATATATACCTCTTTTTCGTGAAAGTGTAAATTTCGGTACATTTTCTACTTTTTATGGTCCTATAACTTTGTTAGTCTTTTTTTTTTTTTTTTTTTTGTGAAAGGACCTGATGTAAATAAGTATGTTCATCTCTACTCTACAATGTACATAAGTTGTAGAAAAGGGATTAAGTCCTTAAAAAACAAAACTAATAAGAGGAGAATTGATTAAAGTAAAGGTAAATATGTGAGAAAAATGTGTCAAATAATGATAGATATAAGAACACAAAACATTTAAATAAAAGTAATTTATCTCATCAATTACTAATAAATTGTCGAATAGGGAACTATGGGTAAGCCAAATTTTTTTAAAATAAAAAAGGGATTGTTTCACGCATGGATACTACAATTTTTTTGAATCAATGACTGTTCTGATTGTTTTTAGAAAGCTAATTTACATAATAGTTACTTATGTAAATTATATCATGATAAATTTGATGTATGCTATCAATTATTCGTTGTTAAATATTGCATTGTGAAAGCCATAAATATCTATGTACAATCTACCTAAGTATTTATATATATATATATATATATGTATATACATCAAAATGAAAAATAAAGGCTAAAGAGGGGCTTTTAAAGGCTAAAAGTATGCTTACTTATAACGTGTTTCATAACAAAATTAATTATCAATGTGTAATTAATGACGTTGATGGAATTCATGGATGAGTGATTGCTGATATTAAATGCATTGTACCTTGTGTAAACAAATTTATTGAGCTGAAAATTTATCTGTCTATATTTTAATATACATTCTATATATATATTATAGAGTTGACCAATCAGCACAAAAGCATATCATAATCATAATTTGTCTGGATTTCAGTTGTATTCTTCAACTAATAATAATTAATTAATTATCTTCTATTCCAGTAATAAATTATTCTAATTAATCTGTGGGAGTGGCAGCAGCACTTAAAGGTCGGGCAGTCACAATAAAAGACAAATAATATGACAGATAACATCTATTTGAATTTGCCTGATAAAGTCTCATTGCATACATAGCAGTGATTTCAAGTACCTGTTAGTCACAAGTACTTGATTTGTGGGTCGAGGAACACATTGCTTCTTTTTCTCTCTTTCACAGAGATTGGGATTTAAACTTTTAAGAAAGGGATTGGGACAAAAGATTAAAAATTAATGCTTTTGAATAAACAAACCTAACATTCGTAGGTATTTCTATCCATTTCATTCATAAATTTGAATATAAAGTCATCTATTGAAAAAATATATCAATGATATAATTGAGTCCAGGGTTGTTATTTGTCATCTAGGAATAGGCGATATGTATTTTTGAAGAATTTTTTTTTTTTTTTTTGTTTTTCATAATGAGACGAGTCAATTTTATTGAAAGTTTACTCTGACTAAAACAAATTAATTTTTTCTCTTCTTGACAAAATAAAAACGGAATGAAATGGAATAACCTTTTGAAGAATGTAAAAAATGCTGTGAGAATTCATACTGATAAAATTGTCCTTTATATAAAAAATAAGTATTGAAAATTGACTTTCTTAGAAACAAAGTTATTAAAATAAGTCTATTATTAATGAATGTATACTTGGACGAGACAAAATTTGACAAAACGAAGAGAAAACAAATTTGTGACGAGACAAAGACAAGACGAATTATAAAAATTACTGAGGAAATTAATAAAAATTAAGTATTTATATTTATAAAAATATTAATAGATATATTTGAGCCCTTTTAACTATGTTTATTTTTATTCAATATTAGTTTTGTGTTGACAGAGCTTCTATATGTAAAAAAGTGTCTTTTTTGACAGTCCTACTTAACGGACTAATTATATAATAAATCCCTTTCTTTAAATATGAAAGAAAGGTATTGCATTTGATAGAAGTACTTCATAAATTATTTAAAGATTTATCTCTTTTGACTTTCTAGAGAGCAAAGTTACATATTTTACCTATTGACAACAAGGTATAACTAAAAAAAAACTGTAGTTGATTTACAGTAACCCTCAGAATGAAGATATTTAAAAAAAAGGTCAAAGGTTATACCTTTTTTTCTTATGAAAAAAGAAAATGTAAATAATTGAATTTAGTAAAAGGAATTATTTATAAAAAAACTTTGAAGAAATCAATAAAGAAATATATTCATTTTTATGTATATATTCTAAAAGTACATTCCTCATTTGCCAAATTGTTTGTTCAAGCATGTCTTAAAGGGAAGTCAGTGCCAAAAGTAAGGAAAGAAAGAGAGAGAAAGCATAAAATGTGTACATATTTTGGTTCATGTGATAACTAAATGTGCAAGGATAAAGAAGACTGGGAAGAGTTACAAGTGGCCCTTTTTCTCGCGCATCAAACTAGGCTCATAGAGCCAGAAACTTCAAACCATTGTTGTATAACATTTGATCCCCAAAACCAGACATTTTTTTTTATATTTTATCTTTGAGATAGTTCATATAAACAGATTTTGAAAGGGTAAAGTAATTTTATCAAATGAACAAAACTTTCTAATTGTGGAGTCTTGACGATATTCATTGAAATTCAAAGAAGCTCACTCCTTTAGGAGATATTTGAGGCATAGTGGTACGTTCGGCACAAAAGGGTCAGTACGGACAATTGTGTACCGATAGATCTCTGAATATTAGGATTAGAGTGAAAGTGAAGTGAATATTTTTTCCATCCCTAGTAAAGTAAAAATCTTACAATATCTTTATGTGCAGTGATTATAAATTTAGATTTAAAATTAGTAATTAAGGAAACACGTAGAATAGTTGATTTATTTACTCCTTAAAAAATATACCATCTTCCAACTTATTTCTTCAACTCTAGTAGGTAGACTTTTGCAATCTGCTCGGCAACAGTTGCAACCTGTTTAGCAAAAGTTGCAAGCATTTGATAAATTGATTTTAAATACAATTTGTCAAGAAGAAAAAAAAACAGACTTGTAATGTCTATAAATAAACTTAATCGTTAGCAGGCAGATATAAAGTAATTATGTATGTACAATTTTAGTACATCTACCACAAAATTGTCTTCAAGTGATGAAGCCAAATGGAAATAAAAAAAATAGATACAAACATTCCCAGTCTTCCCTACATAAATACAAATACACAATACATACTTCCAATAGCAACACACTTATTCCTACGTAAAGGTTTATCTTTATTGATAAGTCTTATTGCTCTGCATATACCATTCAGTCGTAGGTAGAAATACGTGTATCTATATGCCATCTCTGTTCTCAAAGGAGAACTGTATGTAAAAAAATATATATATATATAAAATAGATGGGAAACAAAAGTACATTAAATTAAATTTGGTTCTCCGAATGGTTTTTAAACCATAAAGGTTTAAATTTACTTTCCCCCCTCCCCCTCTCCTTTAGTTCTATGTACATATATACTTAGTTGTTGTTCCTGTAAAATGAATACATAATAGTAGTCATCATATAATATATGAATATATTTAAAAAAATAAACTTATGTGTGCGCAATTTATATTTTATGAATGGCTTTATTACTTTCAAACCATTTTAATGGCGCTTATCTATGCATAGAACCATAACCTCAAACATCTTTTTAGAAGATTTTTCTAAAAGTTTTTTTTTTTTCTTAGGTATGGTATTAATATTCAATTATTATTCTTTGCAGTACAAGGAAGTTTTTTGTTTAAGTCAGTAGTAGTATATTCCTATACATTGCTTGCATAGTTTTACTTTCTAAACCATATATAACATGCTTCAAAATATAAGCTAACATGATTTAGCACAATTTTTTTAGTTTGTTAGTATTATGAAGTAGTAATCTCAATTCTTGCTTACGTTTATGAGCTTAAATGCCTTCACTTAAAGAGCTTTGGTACAAAGTATGAGAAGAAGTAAGGAATATAATTCATAAAATCAATTTGTAAATATCTTTGTCTCGATTCTTAAAAGGGGCTTTTTCCCCCAAAAATGGCCAGACGAATTAGATTCCAATTTTCCTTGTAAACGAAAACAGATTTGAGGTCAAAAGATTAAAAAAAAACTATTTGTAATGAAATTCGTTCTTATTTCTTTAAACTCTATGGCTGTTTGCTTCTTTTTTTTCGAGAACCTGACGGTTTTTCGAGAAATTGGACCCTACTTATTGAGCTAATTTGGACCATTTTCCAACTTCAACTTCAATTTAAGCCTAGAAGAAGACGCAGTTTGTGCAGTGTAATAATTTGGCAGTGTATTTAATGCAAGTTCCATTTCCAGTCTTTGTTCTGACCTAAAGAGACTCCCATGGGCGTAGCGGGCCGGAGTTGTCCCAAAAGTCGGCCAAAACGTTTCTACTTAAATAAATCTTTGAATATTAGATAAAAGGGATTAATAAGGAATGCATTAACGAGTTGATACCCACAGCTTTCAAAGGAGAAACAAACACACTAATTAAGAATCCTTAATTAAGAAGAAATCGTTCATCTAAATGTGTCAATTTTCATTCAATTTCGAGTAAAAATCAACTAGAAATCAAAAACTCACGGAAGAGCTACTTAATACAAAAACTGCAACTGTAGACTAACGTAGTAGCGCACAGAAGGAATTCAGCTGACTTCGTAATCCTTCTGTGCGCTACTTCTCAAGCAGATCTACTGTGAGTCTTTTATTTCTAGTAGATTTTTGTCCTGGCACATAGGCACAAAAAAAAGAAGGTCTAGAAACACATTGAAATTATATGTAAGCTTTCGAATATAGAGTTTATTTTATTAATAAATCCTCTGCTATTTTCATCATTTTAAATTCCTTTGATCATGAAAAATTTTGTGGAAGTCCCCACTTGTCGTTTTTTTTTCTTCTTTACTTCTGATTTTATTTATTTCCAATCATTCTCTATGAAAAAAGTTTTTAGTACATAGTCTCTGGGATATATTCATTTTTTTCTTTTTTCTTTCTTTCTTCAAATTGAGAAAAGCACTTAAATTACTTTCTTTCTTTTTTTTTATTTTCTCTTTTGAACGATGATACAATTTTTGTGAATTGAATTTGTTAAAAAGATGAAAGGATGGATGAAAATGAAGGGAAGGATGCAAGACACGAAGAAAGGAATTACATTTATGTAATATATACCTAGGCTTATGCATATGTATATGAACGTGTACTTACATATAAAATTACGTAGAAAATTTATACATACTAACTGTATATGTACATATGTCTCCTTGCTTTTGGTTATTTTTGTATATCCATGTAAAGCATTTAAATATGTATGTACACACATGTAAATAGAGAAAAAAAATGTGGATCTCCATATGTTTTATACATTTTCTCTCTCACTTTTTTGATGACTTTGAGATGAAATATCCCTTTACTTTTGTATATATTTATTTAGTTAGTTAGTTACTTACTTACTTTTGGGATTGAGTTAAAAACTTGAAACAAGTCATTTAAATATATCTAATAATTCTACTCAGTAAACATGAAGACTGAAGTATTTTAAAAAGTTTCATACTATGGTATATTGATACTCAAACCAATTTGTACTTGCAACACCATTATGTCATATAAATATCAACCATTATTATCAAACTAAAAACTTGAAGATTAATATATATTCAGAGCAGAGATTACTATTTATGAATTTATTTTCATTAAAAATTAGTACAAATAATGAAATTTTAACAAAAATAGTTATAAATCCAAAACTAATGTATCGATTTTAAAATTTTGAAAATTTCCTGTTAATTTAAAGTAATATCTACAACTTTGATTTCAATAATATCTTTGTAAAACATCAATTTAATTTAATTAATTACTATAAGTTCAAGAAGAGCTGTTTTGAGCCTGGAGCAAAGCTGTCACAGCTTCAGTCATAGTATTATATCGACAGTAAATGAGCTAGCTTTCATAGTTACCATATCATTTTTGACGTCATTAAGGGGAGGGGCTACTCGCACGCATAAAAATCGCCGTTTTTTATATCACTGCTTTTAATATATTACTTATATAACTAGTAGTTGAAGGAGAAACTTCAACATCTAAAACAACTTTATTTAAGGAAGAATATTGTGATTATAATTTTGTATATTGTTTTAATCAAATCTACAACTAATGTGTGCAATAATCTGTAAATTCTTTCTTTAGATTTTGAATCTTCTCCTTCCACAGTTACACAAGGAATGACCATAATTTTTTTTAAATAAAAGAGTTATAGTACCATTTCTTTCCTTTTCTAATTACAAAACTGTATTTTTCTTTAAACAAAAGTTTCGAAGAGCCAATTCCACAAAATCGTGCACGCGGCATTTTGCATATTATTTACATTCCTAGTTATTTGAGGGTTTTAATATGATTTTTTGATATTCAATACTTTTTGTTGTTTCTTTTTTCGCACTCATCAATAACAAATGTGTACTTTATATTTGGTAATATACTTCTACTGGTTTTTACAATTATACTACTTGAGAAGCCTCCTACAAAAGTTTATTCAGCGTGATATAAACTGTGACTTATCTCATAGGGAAGTAATCTACATATCTACACATAAATTATGTGTAGAATTGTAAGCAAGATATTCAATTTGAAGGGGGCTGGAAGATATAAGAGGAACAGACTGAGGTTTAGATGTATGTACATTTTACATACATATGTATGTATGTTGGAATGTCAATCTCCATATATACACAAAAAAGAAGGAAAAATGTATTCATTATTCGTTTGCCAGCTTGAGCAAACGAGTAGAGTTGTAATAGGAACCTCAATTAACTTTCTTTCTTTTTTCAAATGATGTACATTTTTAAATGTTTTTCCTTCATTTGCTTATGTACGTACATATGTAAATTGATCTTGTTTTGTGAGCCTATTTTTTTTTTCATACAAACTGGAATTTAGTACAAATTGCAAATTGTTCAAGTTACTACTTGAAAGTCTCACAATGATTTCCTTTGTTTATTATAATTTTCGTGACATTGTATTGTTGTTTATTTTTTGTAGAATCAACATGAAAAAAAGTCTCGCTATATGACACACTCAATAACATGGGGTAACATTAAGACGAGCTCACACATTAATCTTTTTCTTGTTATTTAACGTTTTGTGATCCAGCAAACTATAGTAATATGGATGCAAAAAATAAAAAATAATATGCACTCTCTCATCAAAAATTTAAAGTGTCAAAGATATGTGAAACACATATTTGATTAAAATAAAAAAAAGATAATATACGCCTTAAAATATCACATTGAACCTTATTTGAAGCAACATAAAATTTGAATCCTACTCTGATTCTTTAGATTTTTGAATTCAAAGTACACTGTAGTCTTTTTGGGTTAACTAAAGTCTAATTAACGACTATATAAAAATATGTACCCAAATCTTCAAAATTGTAATGAACCAAAAAGTTTGCAAAATGAGTAATTTTGATCCTCAAAACGTTCATTTTATTATATATTTTAAGTTGAAATATTTTGCCAATAATGACAATATGAACTTTAAATTTTGGTATTTGCGCTTTTTTGATACCTTTTAGTTGAAAAAAAACCATTCATAATTCCAGAATGGGACTCTTTACTGATTGATTGAATAATTTCATTTTGGTCTATTACGCATTTACGAGTAAAAGGACCGTAGATCCTTTATAGAAAACTAATAGTTTTAATCTGTAAGGTCAAAGACTGCGCCACTAAAATGTAGATATGTACATAAATCGTGCCATCTACCAGCTATAAATGTTTTATTAATTAGTTCATACTCTATTGGCTATTAGGGTAAGAACGTGTCACACCATGACCCCACTAACTTACAAAAATTATTTTCTTGTCACCTGTTGAGCTGTCTACTTCTCTTTCCCTTCTCAGAATTCTGAATTTTGTTTGATTGAACTAAAATTCACTCTTGTTAATATGGAAACAATAGCTACACACTATTAATTAAGAAATAATCTCGCATTGTGAACAAATTGGGAAAGTTTGAGCATTGATTTATTTTTGCTTTTTTTTTCTAGAGGTTACGAAATACAATAAAAGTAATAGCAAAAATAGTACTTTATATTAAAAAAAAATGCTTATTCACCTTTTATTTAATTGCAACTTGCACAGAGCCCCTCTATTTGATGTATGTATATATAATTTATAGTGTTACAGGCAAGTGAGCATTTATTTATCCCAGAAATATAATAATAACATGAAACTTACAAATACTTGCGTGAGTATAAAAACATTTATTTCTTCATTAAATATTAACATTTATAGTTACTTTGTATCGAAGCATCTCATAAAAAAAATCTAATACAGACCTACATATTATATCGTATTTTATATATATACATAAGTATAGGGAGAGAGAGAACTACAAAGATATTTATTACTAGTGATATTTATGTGACATTTTTTTCCTTATCATTTCTATTTGTTTTTTTTCTTGGAATACAACACAACTTTCGAAAAAACACAGTTCCGAGTACTCTGCACTGTCTACCTCTAAGACTTTTTTTGAGATAATCTAATAATTATTTGATGAATTTATTATGTACTTAAGATTGTTTTATATATGTACTGTATATCTACAGTGAAAATATCCATTTGGATCGATCGAATTGTGGGTATTTTTTAAGCTTATCTCTTAATGTGTCAAAGTTTTTGTATGACAAATTCGCTAGGACCCTGAAAGTCGATACCTATTCGTTCCGGAAGGAGTAATGAAAAGTAATGCTGTGGAGTTTCTAATCAGGAGTGCCAATTCAAATACCAAAAGTCACGTGGGACAGGTCAGACCCCAAACTATTGTGCAGCAAGGAGTACGTGTTGTCTCGACATTTTGAGTCAAACTCTGAAGTTGTCGAGTTCTAGAGTTCTAATTTGTTCAAATTATGAATTGTATTCTATGACCATGTCATTGAAAGAATAAATCAAATTTTCCCTCAATGGGTAGGTACTAGAGTAGGGGCTCTCAATCCATTGGTTTTTACTCCCCAGGGGGTTGCAAGCTATTTGTTTGTTGATCGTGTAGCAAATAATACCAAACAAGAAAAAAAAAATAAGATACTTCTTTTTCTTAGCATCATAAAGAAATGAAAATAATGAAACAGCTGATCATAAGTTACTTCGTAAGGGAGGGGGGGGGAGGGCAAAGATTCAATACTTTAAAAAAGTAGTTGCAAGTATCAAAGAGTTGGGAGCCACTGTACTACATAAAGTCTCTCATTTTGGACTTCATGATGACTCTTTAAGATATAAAAAAGAATATTGAGATATACTATATGGAAAAAATTAAAAGTAAAACTTAGAAAAAGTGCCCAGAGCTTTAATTATTACGAAATTAAATTTTGTCTTATTAATTATCATGTAATCGTCAAACACACAAATAAACCCCCCTATGTAAATTAAATGTAAATATATTGGGAAAAATAAATAAAAATCCTTTGAGTTTTCCAATGATGCTTTTTATCGTTTGACTCTAATTTATATTCATATAATATATTCATAAATATTTCTTCACTTATATATGCATTTCTTGTTTGCATAGACTAAGTCATAATATATATATATATGGTATATATAAGTAAAAATATATGTAAATAATAGGAGGAGGGGGAGGGGGAGTTAAATGTAGAACAGATAAAATATTAAAATTCCCATAATTTTTGAACAGAAATGAAATGTTGAAAAACCTATTTTTAATGGGTTAGTCAAATTTATTTATGGCTTTTAATATTTTCATTTTCATTTTTTCTTTAAAGTCATTTCATGGACTTACTATTTGCATATCACATTGCAATGGGGGGTTTGTGTTTTTCTTCTTCATATTTATTTTATTTATTGATACTAGTTCTAAGTCAAAGTTCAAAATATGTAGCTTTAAAAATTATTTATCACGAGACAACTAAAATTTATAATTATATAATTTATTAAAAAAGGTATGTACTTCACTTTAAGACGACGTCATTTCTTGAAATCATTTATAATATTCGTTCAACATAATTCTGGGCTTGACAACCCCACTGTTGATGAAATTGAAAAAAATACATTTATATATATATATATATTCTACGAATCTTACGATACAAAAAAAAATTAAAAATAAAAAGATTATATTTGATGAATATACATTGAAATTAATAACAAATATCAGGTTCAAAGAATAATTATTATAGGTCTAGTTCTCGGGAAAATATAGATGTATTAAGAAGTAAATAAATTTAATATGTAAATTTGTACTTAAATGAACATAAGTAATATTATTTGAATACTAAAGGTTGCAATGCACCAATTTTATGCTATACGTCATTGATGGGTCATTTCTTCTCTAGTGAGTTTTAAAAGAAATTTGAGTATACAACTTATTTGTCTTTCTTTATTGTACATATACATATAACTATTCGTTTTAACTACATACATATTCAAAGTTAAGATACAGTTTTGATAAGTATAATAAAAGTTATTCAGATTTCATGCTGATTTCAGATCTGTAATTTGTTTTTTTCAGAGTCCGACGGTTTTTGAGAAATTGGAGTATGTTTTAAAATTTTAAATCAAAGACTCACGATAGAGGCACTGAAGTAGCAGCGCACAGAAGGATTACGTAATCAGCTGAAATACGTCTGTGCACTACCACTGCAGTTGGTTTTTTAGTAGCTCTACCGTAGGTCTTATTCTTCTAGCGAATTTTTGCTCGAAATTGAATGAAAGTTTACACATTTAGATGGACGGTATATCTCTTTAGTTAAGGATTCTTATCGGGCGCTTGACATCTCATTTGATAGCTGTGAGTTTCAGCTCTTGAATGCATTCCTTATTAATCCATTTTATGATATATTCAAGGAGTTGTTTAAGTACAAACGTTTTGGCCGGCTTTTTGGGCCTACTCCCGCCTTCTACGCTTCCTTAGGTACACAAAATGAGTATTCTTCTGGCCTTAAACTCAAGTTGAAGTAGGAAAATTGGCTAAAAACCTCAAAAGTAGGGTTTGATTTCTCAAAAACCGCCCGACTCTGGAAAAAAACACATTACAGATTTGAAATTAGATTTGCAATACTGAATAAGTTTTATTATATATATATATATATATATATACCCCTTAGGATTTTTGACTGTTGACCAGTTTTATTACTTAATTAAATTTATATTAATGAATAACCTGGATTTTTTATTCAGGAATTATCATTCTACTAAAAAATATTGAGGCATAAAGAGTTCTTATTTAGATTCAATTTCTGAATTTGATTTATTTATACATACAAATGTGTGCCTACTATTTCCTTAGCTAGGTTAGCTATGTTACATATTGATATAGCAATCTATTTGTTGTATGTAGAACATGAATTATATTGTGCAGCTACAAATACTCGATCATAATTAAATTCCTCGCAGAGATAGCTAAAAACACAAAGAGTATTAGAATGACTTTCTATAAATAAATAATACAAAGTATCAGAGACTAAATCAATACTAGATTATCTCAGTTATAAATCCATCTAACTCAATGCTTTACCTACAGACGGAGTATGTTGGCACATACAAACAACATTTTGTCAGGTTCCTTTCAATCCCCATATTCCCATGAGAACCATAATAGTCTTTAATATTTAAGGTATATTAGTGTTGTATGTACGGTAAAGAAAGGACAAAAAGCTACTGTGTATGTACTCGGTAAGTAAAGAAAAGTGTTTGTTCCAAACATTCACTTCGTAGTTATAACAAATGAAGAGTGTAGAGGAAAATATAACGAAACACATATCAAACCTTCAGTGATGTGGTCAAAAAACCCTAACCCAAGATCAAGACAAGACCAATACTATGTGGGGATGAGACCAAGATGGATCTAGATATATATATACATAGGTAGTGTTGAGATACCGAATCGATTTCGTTTTTTTGATCTAATTGATTTATCCCGGATCTGATTTGGACTTTTATTCTGGTTTAGACCAGGGGTTCTTAGATTGGGTTCGATCGAACCCCAGGCGTTCGGAGAGTCAGTTTCAGGGGCTTGGTGGTATGATTTGTGACGTCACGCTCTACTTAGCACTACTTGGCTGATGTTGATCACGCCACATCGCTTGGTCTTGATAGCTATGGTACAGTTTCGATGTTTGGAACTTGTGGAGCTCAGTACCTTCAATAAGGTTAAGAGCCACTGGTTCCAGACCCTTTGTTTCAAACCGTTGAATAAAATTAGACCATTCTTTAACCGTCATTTTATATGTCTGTGACGATGGACCAAAAATTTTCTAAGGGGACTGCAATGGTGAACTGAAGGGTCTTTGATTGTCATAGTATCAATATATACTTCATATATATTATAGTATGTTGATTCCTTTCTGAACTTCTCTATATTTCTGACATGTATGTACATTAATAGATTCTTCACACTCTCTCTCTCTCATATAACATAATCTAACCTTTGTCTTTTCCAGGAAAAAATATGTGTGTAGATCTTTCAATATCGTAATAAACAACAACAGTGATGACAACAATAGTGAGTCAAAAATGATATATCTACCAACACAATATGAGGAAAGATTTGACGTTTTGCTCAAAACATTATTATTCTTGGGGCTTATATTTATTATTTTGTGTTTTTGTTTTTCAAACTCTTGTTGTGTTGATTAATCACTAAGAAATGTTTATTTTTTTTGTTTTGCTTTCTTGCTAATGACATTCCTTTTTCCACGTTGATCTCTCAATTCAAGGAGAACCTTAAATCAATGAAAATCAATGAATAATAATTGTCTATATATATACTTAAATATCATTGAATATTAGACGAAAGGGACTTTATCAAAGAATTCAAAAATATAAAAATAATCTTTAAAAATATATTTCTACTAAGTTTCTATAATACACTTAATATTAGTTAACACATTATATCATGTGAACAATTTTGATTCTTTATTAAAGACTTGAAAGCTTAGGGTCTAATACAAAATTTATCAAAAATGTCCTTTGTAATTTGAACGTAAAATATATCTACAATATTGTTAAGGAAGAAAATATATATTTCCTTGAATTAATGGATATTAAACTTTAAAATATTTGACTTTAGTAGACTCTTCCTCTCAGATGATCATGGATTTGTTTGAACTTTTATGATCTATTCTAGATCTAAATACAGCAGAAGTTTTTTTTTTTATATAACAAAAAAAAAGTTAAGCAAGAGGACTTTGTAAGTGGTAAGCTTTCCCTATACATAAAGGGTTTTTCAATAAGAGTGACGCCTTTTCCACATCGATTTCCATTCACTTTAATGTGGCGCGATTTAATTATGATCCAATAACACCACCGGCATGATATACACAGTATCGAACAGTAAGTTTTTCGGGATGCAATGGTGCCTCATGAAGCAAGCACGTGTGTGTTTTTGCCTCACGCATAACGCATATTTTGCTCATATACAAACCCATTGAGTCAAAAAATAAAGTTGCCTCGACGGAACGTGACTTTTGGTAATAAATTTGTATAATTTTCAAACGGCTTCTCAAGGTTTACCTCCTCACTGATGATTTGTAAGCTATTTGTGAGTAAAAATATAAGCAAAAACAAATTATGATGTAGTTCGTTCACCGTCCCTAATGAAATAAATATGCGCCATCCCTATTGAAAGCCCCTTTATATATATTAATATATATTTTAAAGTTCAAAATTTTTTTTTGATCATAAAATAAATCTTCAAATAACTAAGAAAATAGTTCAAAAACACATTGGTTTGATGTAAAAAAAAACAAAAAAAAACATCAATGAAAAATTAAATATTGTATTTAAATCTAAATGAAAAAATTGTAGGTATTTAAGATTAAAAGTAACAAAATAAAGGGAATATTTTCATTTATCTACATATTTAAATATTTAAAAAAAAAGTAATTTGAGTTGCAATTTTTGTAGGGTCTTTTATTATATTATTAATTTGATGATACAAAGAATGATTTAAAAAATATATATATTTAAAAATGGTTGTAGAGACTTTAAGAGGCAAACAACTTTTTTCACGATTTGTAAACCTTTGGTAAATAAAAAAATATCTTGTATAGTATATATATAGTTTAAACAATATACACATCAATGTATGACTTTAATGAAGCAATGGATATGATATAAGTTCCTCAAAGGAATTCGATCCATATTTACCAACACTTATCTAATTAACAACCAATTTATTTATTGAATTAATATAACATATATTCTACATTCGATATGTGTTAGATCATTATTTTTCTTCATTTTGTAGCAATCATGTCAAAGTTGTATTATATAAATGTTTTAACACAAATATATCAATGTTTTTATATGGAGAGTTATGCAATGACCTGTCAAGGTTCAAAAATTTATACAACCGAATACATTTTTTTAAATGGCATTAGTGTACATATATATATACCGAACTATCTCATAGTGATGTGATACTCACTATGAAGGAAAGCATTCAAAAGGAATTGATTGAGATTTAGTTTTCCACATTTTTAATTGAATTTCTTATATGAGGGAGTTATTTTTAATGAGTCAAAGAGAGGGTAAAATTAGCTATTTAGAGTCTTAGAGGGTCTTTGTAAATAAAAAATAGCTTCATTTTGAAAAAATATTAAAAATTATGGAATTAACAAATGAATAGACTCTTTTGCATGTAAATAAATACTGTTGAGGGATCAGGTTAAGGCCCAATCAGTACCAAATAGGCACCATTCTGAAGTTAAACTATTTACACACAAACGAGTATAACAAGGTTATATGGATTCCAGGACACTGATGGATTTAATACGGTACTATACTAATTTGATATTAAAATTAGTACCTACGGCGCTGTTAAGTCATTAAAAAAAATGTGGACCGCCGATGACGTAATAATAATAAAAATTGTCTTACATAAAGAAAAATAAAATGGCTTCAAATAATTTTTAAACCATTTGAATTTCCATTCGCCTAAAAGATGTATATATTTAGTATCATATTTGAAAATGACAGCTATTTTCTTGTAACTTCACAAAGTTGGGTTTTTTAAAAAACTGCGTAAAGAGATGTAGTAAAGCCCTATCAAGTGAAGTTTTTCCAATGTGTACTCAGATTTATAATTTACGTGCGTTATTGAGCTTTTCTATTTTGAAATGCAGAGTTAACTCAGATAGTCCTCTTCCGCCTCATATATCCAGATATTTGTACATAGCATTTTATAAATTATAAATGCACCATTGCACCGAAGAAAATAGGTATAGTTGATCACAGTTTGTACAAAAGTGTATGTATTACGACAAGCCTTTTAATAAACACATATATATTCTCCCTTCAGTTGTTTTTCATCAGTTAACTCTTCTGATTTAAAGCATCTGACTCACCGTGTTATGAACTGACAAAGGATATTATTATTATTATTTATGATTTTGATATATAAAAAATACATTAAATCAAGGACTGCGCGCCCTTTTTTTTGAATTATTGTATATTAAACAAATATTAACGATTGATTTGTATATGGGTATAATTTATTAATAAGTAGTATATCTATACCCAATATTTAAAAGTTGGCAACAAGGAAAATACAGAAGACTAGCTACCAGTTGTTTTTCCTAATTTTCCCTTTCCCACTTGAGAGTCGAGGTTGCGAGTGGACTAAAAAGCTTGTCTTGTATGGAAGACAAAATAAAAAAAGAAGGATTGAATAGCCTAAAATTTGTCGCAGCTGTTTATAGTAGGTTTGCTACCATGCAAACAATGCCTTAACAATGCAGCCTGCTCCTCATACATAAATTCATTTCATTCCCCTGTAATACTACCATTAAATATTTCCTATTTATTTCCAAGTCTATTATATTCAAAACCACTTTTTTTGTTAAAAAAATAAAAAAAGAACATAAAAATCAATTATTCATTCTTGCGTAGAAATGGTTTTTTTTTTTTTGTACATACTTATAATAGAATATTGTATCATTTATACTCATATTATTTTCATTGGGCTGTGTGTTTTATTTCACGCTTCAAAGGACTTGCTCTTGCTTAACTCTTAAATATATGTTAGATGGAGTTGCTGTACTTATTGTTTCCTTAAAATGTACTCTCTTACTCAATTGATTTTATAGCTATTATTAAACTTGCTCTTTTGAGTACCTTAATTTAGAGTTGATTGGCTCATTGAGGTAATATTCAAAGACGACGCTGATAACTTACTTTTTAATGTGTCATCATTCCTTTCTGTGTTCTTCTTATATTCATTTTGATAATGATAAAAAGATTTTTTTTTCTTTACAAGTTTGGAGTCCTGGAGTCGAGATGTTAATTAAAAATATATATTTTGTTTAATAATATCACTCAAGAGGGAGTGAGCATTTATTCAAAAATAGGAAATTAATATTCGCCAATATTAGATATTTTGTAATAGGAATATTAATTTCATTATTTCAATGGAATAATAGAAATTATATAAACACTGAATTGCCAATTATTGACAAGTTGACAGATTACTCTTTTTGATACTTTTTCTCACATAATCCGATTATTCAACTTTTTTATATATATATTTTTTAATTGGATCAAAAGTCTTACATAAAATTACATAAATCATGCTAAATCCAGGAGTAGCTGAAGTAATCACTTCTTAAAGTGTCCTTTTATCCCCTTAATTCATATTTATATAGTCTTTTTTTTTTGAGTAAATATACATATAATTTTCATGATTTTTCATAAATATTTATTAAAAATTGAAATACAATCTCAGATGGGAATTAAAGGCCCTTTATGCTTTTATCCAGAGTTAAAATGTATCGAGAAAAAAAATTATAAGATGTTTCATAATCTTGGTAGATGGTCTTCTCTACTATATCGATGAGGAAAGTTATATGGTGGCCAGAAAAAGGCTATATTTGTGCTTTTGCAAATAGGAGTTTTTAGGGATTGTTTTGAAGAAAAAAATGTGGTCGACTAATTTAACTATTGGTTGTTTTTTCTGATCAAATCATCGATATCTCCCCCCACCCCACACACACAAAAAAAAATCCACATTCATCAAACCTCGTTCAATCTTTGATCAAAAACATGGACTCCAACATTTCTTTATTTTTATTTCCATAGTTTTCAATTATAAAACTGTTAAAATTAAACTATATAGGCCAGAAAACGTGAATAATGATATTATGTATCGTAATAGTAGCGTAGATTTATTTATGAATTGTAATAAAGTACAAATTTGGTAATGACTCAATTGAGCTCAAGATGACTGACGCCTTCTAAGTATGAACATCTGTATGCACAAAGGATATTGCATAAATATATATTCGCAAGCTATCATTACATTAATACATTCGAATATGTATGTATATTAAAACGGACGAAAATGTATTTTAAGTGTGTTGCTTTTTACACAGTGTTTGAGCTTGTAAAAGATCCATGTATTCAAAGCACGTGTAAGACTTTAATAAAAATAAGTAAATAATAATAAATAAAAGAAAATTACATTTGGGTATAAAGCTTACACACATGTATATTTAGAAAGCCTTTCTCCACCCCCCCAAAAAAAAAAAAAAACCTGAATGAATATATTTTCTTGTACGTACTCATGAATATAAAACTGACCTTTTCTAATTGTATAACAGGGCTATTCCATTACCAATGACGTTGGCACAAATCCCCAAACCAAAGCAATATGTTAGTTTTATAAAATATTAATGGGTTAATGTAGGTAATAATTGCAGGGGCCAATCAAATGCTATCAAAACAAACAAACAAACAAAAATTGTGTAATAATGTTTTTTTGATTGAACCCCGTGCTGGACCACTCGAAAGTTGTTATCGGATCACATAAAGATTGGTAATTAACTAACACTGTCGAATAAATTTCAGCAGGGCTGGTTTTATGTAATAGGCGATGAAAGCAAGAGCCCCGGATCCTGCAACACTAACATTAGGGGCTCAACAATATTTTAATTTTTTTTTTTTTGAAAGAGATTCAAAATGTATGTTTGTAACAAGTATCCTTGCCAAATTTCAGGTCATTTCAGGCTCATCTGTCCTGTCGAATATTGATTGACTTTATATTATATAAAATTATTGAACTTTAACAAAGTGTTCATATCTTACAAACACTTTGGTGGATTATAATTTACAATACATTTTTTTCTTGTACATAAAAGCTTCTGCACCAAAAATAATCTGTGAGAGTCGAGTTTTTTTTTATCAATATTATTTAGTTAAACTTTAAAACATCCATACAAAATGTAGTAGACTAAATTTCGATCAATCAGTTTCAATTTTGGAATGGATTCTTAAATGTCTATAAATAACAATACTTGAACATTGCAGCCTTGAGCAAAATTTCACTACTCAGCATGTTTGTTTGTTTGCTTCAGGTTCTGTATACGTTAAAATCGGACCTGGTATGAAGTAAGACAAAATACTTTTTGAGTTGTGATTTCGGACATCTAAAGTATAAATTTATCTATAAAACACACTTTTGGCCAAATAATACGATTTTAAAACACTTTTAGATTTACATCCATAAACTGTATTTGAGCTATTTTACAATTAGAAAATTTCCTTTGTAGACTCAAATTATCATCAAAATTTCTTTAGTACAATTTTTATGTAACTTTTACAAAATAGATGCAAAACATTGAGAACTGTATATACACATATATATTGCAAATAATTAAAACTGTTTCGGTATGTACGTATTTTCAAGAAAAATATCCTCAAAATGTAGCGCATATTCAAAAGTTATTTGCTAAAAAAAATCATACAACTCTCTGTAATAAACAATTAAATACAAATTTCCTTCCCTGGTACAAAAAGCACTATACTCATATCAATAGCATTAAAAAAAAACAATTTTTGTTTGCATTCCTTCCGGCAATAGTTTGGATGCATTTTTTTTATGTAAAATAGGGTGAAAAACATTTGCTCTGAATTTATTTTAAACTTTTTCATTGTTTTTTTTGGTTTGTTTTTGCCTGAAAAGGAATTAAAATCTATGTATTCAAAAGTTTCATTTTGCTACAACACGATTAAAATAATAATAATAATTAAAAAAAAAAAAGAACTGTTTTATGTAATTATTTTCTTATTAGAAGTACATTTATTGTATATTTGATTTGATAAAATACAATGTCAGAGAGATCTAAAATAATCATAAGGTGACAATTTTTTTTGTAATTTATTGATGTCATTTTTTTTTTCAAAATTAGGCTAAAAAGTTAGTGGGACTATTACAATTTTCTCAAATATTAATTGGTCCAAATTGATCAAATGAATTTGTTTCATTTTTTCTGAACAAAATAAATAAGTAGTGAGCAAGGAAATTATTGAATAAACAAGGAATGTCCGTCCTGTGGTCCATGTTTTTATTATTCCATGTGCTAATTTTCAGTTGTACGTATTTCATATATTTAAATATCACAATTTACTTATATGCAAAAAGAAAGTTAGTTTGTAGCACTGAAACACTCCTTGTGTCTCGAATACTCGAAATTTTATTTGTCTATATGTAAATATGAAGTCAGTAGAAAATTATTTCTAAATACACTTGAGTACAGAAAAATTTGTATATAATATAATTTTATAAAGAAATCATTTTTCAAATCGTTTCTCGTCGATCTGGGATAAATATTAATCTTCTATCAGACTATAATCTCGAAAAATCTTTATTCATTATTCAAAATTTCCTGAATTTATATATAGTATAAGGATTGAAATTTGGATTTATTTCGAAATTAAAAGTGATGATTCTACTCAGAGACTATCAAAATTGAAAAGACGAATAACGGTTGTCCTAGACTTTGTTTTAAAGTTTCATACTAGGACATGACTAAAATAATCTTCTCTCGAATAAATAAAAAAAAACCCTTTTACGATGAACATTTGATCACCCTCAAATGAACAATTTAAAAAATTAGATAAAATATTTCTATGCTTAAAGCCCTTGGTATTTCACATAAGCACACATAAAACGTAGAGACAAATATAATTAGAGATTTGACAAAAGAGACCACTCATGCGAGTATTGTTCACTTCGAAATTGTTCCAGTTGGCAAGTTGTACTATGTATTTATTTGTTTAATTAAAAAGCTGTCATCATTCTTCTTTAATTATGATATAGGCACATCTATTAAATACCGTAAATAGCCGCGTATAGAACGCATTTTTTTCTTAAGAAGTTGACCTTAAAATCAAGATGCGTTTTATCCGTGGATATTTTTATTTTATGTTTTTCCATCATTTTTAGGGTCAAATATCCACTGCGTTCTATACATGGTATCCTCCTATACGCGGGCATTTACGGTATGTAAATAAGAGTTGATATAGCAAATAACTTACCGATGCGAAAATCCATACACTTCACAATGAAAAGTTGCATCAAGTTATTACCGCCTCTTGATTCCCTTCCTTCTTTAAGAGACATCCGCTGAGATGATGTCAGCTCAATCTTAATATAAGTTTTAATACGTCTGCAACTGAGTGGGCTCTTTATTCACAACTCTGTACCCTTATTGAGCAGTTGACATGTTGTACATCAATATTAACGTATCCTTGATACGCATCATGATATCACAGACGTGCTTTTTACGACCGCTCCTCAAGTGTTTTTTTCAACACTACAAATAGAATGTATTATGATTAATTTTTATTTGCATAACAAAGAGCCCTATGGTTTTCTAGATATTAACTCAAGTAAGGTATACTACCAACGGAATCTCTATGGGTACAAAATACTCAAAACACTTTGTACACAAATGAGTTTTTATCTTACTTATAGAAAGTTTTCTTCACACTCTTTGAAAGGATTTTTCTACATAATTGTATGCGTGTTTTTATTCAATGGTAAATATTCTAAAAAAAGAATTATGTCAAGTGGAATTCAAACATACGTGTGTCTATTTATGTACTATTATTATAATATTTTTGTTAATGCTTTCATATGGCTCAACATATATATATATATATGGTTGTTGTAAGAGGTTGAGTGTATGCTTTTATTGGTGTTTTTTTTTTTTTTTTTTTTCATAAATGAATAGATGGAGTTCATGATTTGTATATGTATGTATGTAAAAGGGAAAGCACTTTTTGAAAAAAAAAATCCATCATGAGTAGAGTTGACATGGATTTCCGCTCCTTTGATTATATGAGAAAATGTAAAATAACTTTTTAGAAAGGAAAAAAAAATAATAATAAAATAAATAAATATCCTGTTCCACATTTGAAAAAAAAAAATTGTACTTATATGTTTGTGCATACCTTTATTTATTCTATTTTTAAGTTCTAAACATATATTAAAGTTAGAATGGCTTTAATGCATAGATACTATATATAGTTATACAGTGTGAGAGGCACAAGGGCACATTGAAAGAAGGATAGAAAATCACACATCGTGTGTACAAGATATGTAAGATTGACTAGGGAGTGTTGCAAACCTTTTTTGACTCGAGTGTAATTTGAGTTAAATTGATTTTGCTTTATTTTTGTTGAGATTTTGTTGATATGTATAAATATGTACAAAGTCGGAAGTGATTCTCAAATTGATCACCGTGTTTTGGTGGCCACAATTTGAAAATGTCAGAATCATAGACATAGATATTCTAATATTCTGTGATCACGTAAACCAAAAAACAAAACAAAAAAACTGAATTTATGCATGCCAAAATTTGACAATTATGCCAAGAATGTTTTGTTTGCATAGAAACGAAGAATTGTGGATCAGATGTGAACTGCAATAACAATTCATTCAGTTCCTAGTAGCTACATAATTTTCAGAAATCCATGAAAAATTGCCACTTACATTTTGTATCTTTGATTCTGATGTACATTAAATGAGGATGTCACAATAGAATAGAATATTAATCTTGATTAGTAATTACATTTTTAAGGTCACAGATATTTAGGATTTAGAGATTTTGTTTAAAGTTGTACCTGCAACTCAGTCACAAGAGTTTTTTTTTATAAGTCAAAACTATATTAATAATCATTTTAAAAGAAGGCAAAAATGACTCCATTACCTTATGGAACATTATTTGAAACTTTAAAATCATTGAAGTATACTCATCAAAAGAAATACATATTATTAATTAATAACAGTTTATCCGATCTGCTTTTACATGTTGAAATTTGTATACAACATACATAAAAGAAGACTTCTTCACAACCTTTCACTCCCTTAAACTGATGATATTTATAAACTAAATGAGCTTTATCATCAGAATATATATTTATACAAAAATTTAAGCCAAATAATCAATTATTCGGCCCACTCTGAAAAAAGTATGGTGATCCCTGTTCTAGAGAAAAATGCGTCTACCCACAAGGATCTAATATTAAAAAAACAAAATTACCAACCTTTGCACTTTTCTTATCATGAGACTTCAATTTTTTTTTCTACAAAAGTCCCATCCCAAATTATGACTGCTTCAGACAATATATATATATAATGTACAATTATGTTCAAGGATAAAAGCGGATTTTTTTACATTTTATGTCTTTTTTTTACTTCATAAAAAACACATAAAAAACACGAGGAAAGTTAAAATAGAAAATCCATTTCTTTTTGTTCAAATTTCAATAAAAACCCTCTAAACATATATATATATATATATAATATATATAATAAATCAGAGTCTATAGTTTATTTTGAAAGTCTTACTAATTAATTCAATGCACTGTCTAGCGGGTAATTTGGCTTTGAATGTGATGAAAAAAAAAAATTTTTACTTCCAACTTATTGGGATATTTTCATGATAAGTGACTTGAATCCTTGGAGTTTTGCTTATAGTTTTGCTAATTTAAAAAAAAATGTCTCTGATACAAATTGAAGAAAATTAGTTGAAGGATAGGTTCCTCAATTTTTAGGTGTGGGGAAAGTCATCTTAATTAATGTTTGTTCCTAATATATATAAATATATATATATATGTTTGTATGTATCTATAACGAATTATGAGTATTTTTTTTTTTTTTTTTTTATTTAAATTTTATTCGGAAAAATAAAAATAACAATTAATTGTAAGACATATATTATATATTGTGAACTGAAACCTTTGGGTTCTCATTTTCTTCAATTTAGAATAGACCAAGCAGGAAAACGTTAAGTTGATCTCCATGATGATATCTCTGAACCTTCTTCACTTCATCTACACTCACACACATATTTGCTATAGTTACGAAACCACTCATCTATACTAAATATAGCATACATATCTTCAAAACAGTCGTCTATGGTTTTCCAAAGTCGGTTATGGGGGGGGGGGGCAAAGTGCTGTTGTTTTATTCCCCCCCAAGCATAAACGCCGCAATCCAAATTTAATTCGAAGATCTTCCTCCGCTGGAAACGGAGTCCAGGACATCGATTTGCGTTGTGATAAAGTCACGAAGCCCATGAGGAATCACTTCCGAGTCTTGTTTGACCGCATATATTATTTGTTGGATTTTGGATATGATATATTCAACTTTGAATCGCTCTTCATACAGCGAGGACGTCACGACGAGCCAATCTCGACGAGTAATCTTCGTTCCAAAACGACCAAGTATTACTTCTTCGACCATTCTAAGCAAAGGGGCGACCTTTGTACAATCGTAAAAAAGGTGGAAAGATGTTTCTATTGCTGTTCCACAGAAAGTACAGGTCCTATTTATAGGTTCAGCTTTGGATTTATTAGTGAACAGAGAAGACGTCGACAGTCTGTATCTCAACCACTTTTGATGATTATCTGTAAATGGGTTTTTTAAAATCATCCTGGGATCCATGTTCCCAAGCTCTGTGTTCAATCCAAGTCTTTCGAGTCTTTTGGCTACTAGTTCCGACGGAGACTTAGCATTTTGGGTTGTCGATAAAGCATTTCTGATGCTCTTGTTTGATATAGTTTCCAGTGCGATGTACATTGGGGTTGGGGGGCCTATTAGTTCATTATCAATTTGTTTGACAGGAAATATTCTCGTAGTTCTTAGCATGAGTATAAAATTATCAATTAATATTCTCTTTGTTGAGTAAAATTGACCTACTGACGTGATACTGCAGTTCCTGAGAAACTCATCCCCACTTCTTATTCGGTTATTAAAGTTAAGGGGTTCGTTATTCCCCAAAAGTGGAAGTATACGCTCTATGATAGAGTCCCATGATAAGCACATCTGTTTCCAGTATTTTCCACACTTTTGAATGCTTTTGAACAATTCCATAGGTCCCATATGTATTCTCTCAATAAAGAGGTATCCAGTTTTAGTAAAAAATTCGTTTTTAATCATAGCTGCCCAAAAGTCGTCGCTTTTTCTCAACCTTTTGAGCCACGAGAGGTTCAAAATTTTCCAAGTCACTTCGATATTGATGGATCCAAGACCCCATTGTAGAATTGGAGCATCTATCCGGTGTCTTGCTATGTAAGGTCGAGCTTGACCCCACACAAAATCTTCTCTAATTTTGTATATGTTCTCACATACTTTTTCAGAGTATGGTGTGAACCTCATGATGTGAAAAACTTTTGGAAGAATATTCCTATCCCAGGCTAAAAGACGTTCATATCGGATAAGAGGCGTGTTTTTGTAAAATTGAACAGTTTTCTGTATTTTTTCTAAAATCTGCAATTCATTTTTTTCTGTTGCGTCCTTTCCACACGTTGAAACAGTCAATCCTAAGAGTGATGTGGATTTCACGAATTCGAAGCAACTAAAATGTGCTTTTAAGTCCTCTACACAGTTGGTTAAAATCTGTGTTTTGTTTAAATTAATCGAAAGACCAGACATTTTGCCAAACTTTTTCACACGTTCCATGGCTATTCCTATGGACTCAAGTAGCTCTGCCTTGGATCCCTTGCAAAACAAGGTGAGGTCATCGGCGTACATCATACATTTTAGAAGGACATTTCCATTTTTCGCTCCTCTAATTCTTGACTCAGTATGAATTTTTTCGTATAAGCCATTTATTGCTATGATAAATAGGGATGGTGATAAAAGATCTCCTTGCCGTGCTCCTCGCTGTATATAAAACTTGTTATGGGATCCAGACATATCAATTCTGGACGATGAGTTCCTTAAAATGGCTGAAACTTTCTCTATGAATTTCTCGGGCAGTCCGTATATATATAGTTGTTCAATCAAAAATTTGTGTGAGACAGTATCGAATGCCTTCTCAAAGTCAATTAAAAGGGCGGCAAAATTGTCATCCGAACAGCAGTTGATGGCGTCTTGTATTGATCGAGGTATATCCTCCAGAAGGCGTGACTTCATGAAACCTTTCTGATCCTTAGAAATAATATTCGGAAGGATTCTTTGGATTCTTTTATTCAATATACCGGTCAGTATTTTGTACGACGTGTTTAGAAGAGAAATTGGACGATAATTTTTTATATCTAATTTAGATCGGTTTTTCTTTAGAATTAAAGACAAGGAACCAATACTCATGAAGTCTGGGACAAAACCTCTATGAAATATGTCATTGAATACTGCTTCAAGAATAGGGGCAAGATGTACGTCAAATGATTTATAATATTCAAACGGCAATCCTGAGGGGCCTGGAGATTTAAATTTTTTATCATAACTGCGTATGAAATTCAAGATTTCCTTGCATGTTATTGACGCATCTAGACCACGAAAGTCGTCTGACTTATAGCTTGTTAGGATAGTTTTTCTTTTTCTTTTCGGCATATATGAGGAAAATAATGTTGACTTCCATCTAGAGGCGTCCTTAGTAAGTCTCCAGTGGTAGCAAAAGTCACAAAGCGAGTTAGGTTGGCAGTCAGAGCATTTGTACAAGTTGGAATAAAAGTTGCATGCCTCTTCAGCAACTTTCATAGGGTTGTTTGAAATTTCACCTGTTGATAACCTCAGGGATGACATTTTCGTCGTATGGTACGAGTCTTCTATGCATTTGAAAGAAGGTCCCCCTTTGACATTTATCTTTAATAAATCACTTTTACTTCGGATCAGAGTGCCTTTCTTTTCATAGTCCAAAAGTTCTTCTAGCATCATCTTTGACTGAGGAGTGTTGTTGTTCAGCTCTTCAATTTGTTTAAATATTTTGTTTCGTTCCTTCGCTCTCTCGATTCCTTTTCGGATAAATATGCATTTGGACTTGGCCTCAATATTTTTCAATGCGTCCCACGAAGAAATCTCCCCAGAGTCCATTTTGCATTTTATTTTTTTTATAAATTTTATTATATCCTTACTGGTCTCCTCCGAGTCTAGCAGAGATATATTGAGCTTCCAGAATGACTTTGTTGGCTTAGAAGGCGTCATGAAAGTTGTTAGTAGTGGGTGATGGTCTGAGATGTATGATGGCAGTATCTTAAAATCTTTTACAAGGTGAGTAGTGCGTGCGGATGCAAAAATATAATCTAATCTTCCCTTAATTTCAGATCCATTTTTTGTCTTTCCATTATATGACATTTGTGGAGAGATATTGTCAAAGAGGAGTCCCAAATCGAACAAGTTTAGATCGCCTATCACTTGTTCGAGGTCTTTGGCATTTTTGACATTGTTGGATCCTTTGTACCCGTGGGCGTCCCTTCTTGGGTTTCTTGTAATATTAAGATCGCCGGCCATTAAGCATTGATTACCAATCAAAGGGGGATATCTCTCAACAATGTTGGAAAACCATGAAACAGTGTCAAAGTTTGGGCCATATATTGCGTATAACGTAGTCTTCATTTCTAAAAATACCAGGTCAATTACAATATAGTTTCCATTCGGATCAGAAAACCTCTCCTGGGGGTTGAGTGAACTTTTAATGAGGACCAGAATGCCTCTCGATGGATGAGTCGATTTTTTGTTTGCTCTAGCAAAAAAATGCGAGTATGACTTGGGGAAGAGTTCTACAATATCGCTCACTCTCTCTAGTCTCGTGTCAATTAAAACAACAATATCAGGGAAAGAGATTACCTTTAAGTAATTGAAGATTTTCGATGCCCTTCCCTTGGACGATATTGAATTTACATTAAAGGTTAATAATGTTCTGGTCATGGAGATTAATGTAATTTTTTTACTTTTTTACCAGGCAGAGAATTTCTTCTCAGCGGAGTGTTGCTAACTTTTAGTGCAGGGGGAGCTTTTAAGACCTCGTTCACAGTTCTTTGCTTTACTGAGCCGGTGAAAGGACTATTTGATGTAATAAGAGGGTTACTTTTGTTGGTGGGTGTGGAGGGCATTTTCGAATCACCAGAAGAATTAATGGGATTTTGTGAGACAGAGTCGGAAGATCTTCTCCTTTTTTTATCCCCTTTAAATGATAACCTATTTTCTTCCAGATCCAAAGCTGAGTTTAGGAAGCACTGTGATTGTTTAAGAGTATTTTCTGAGGAAGCTTTGGCGTTCACATTTACAGACTTTTCTGTGTTATATATTTCTTCATTATCTGAACCAGATGGAGTTCCTGAACATTCAATGTTAAAAGCCGAGGAGACTCCCTGGTCCAGCCTATCTCCAATCTGGAGAGCTCCAGTGGCAGAGCTAGAGGGGTCTAAGTTCACATCCGTGGAATATTCGGCTGCGTTTAAAATCGAAAAGGACGAAAGTTCTTCCGCCCTGGGATCATCTTCAGTCTGGACAGCGCCAGAAACTGAGCTGAGACTGTCTAAACTATCATGAGACGAGGGTCTTTCAACAGGGGTTGTTATCTCCGATTTTTCTTTGGGGGAATTTGTTTCTTCTGAAGTACTTTCCACTAATTTGTTTGTATTCTTCTTTTGCTTTAATTGATTGAATAAATACTCTCTATAGTCCTTTATTTTGACCTTTTCAGAGGTGCACTGTTTTGTTGAGTGCTTGAACCTGAAACAGTTCGAACATTGCTTCTTAGCTCTGTCGTAGCTGAGCTTGATTATTTGTCCGCGAACAGGCAGCAGAGGGGGCAGGTATGAAGAGTTTCCCTTAACATCGAACTCGATAGTTCCCGAACCAACAGGGACTTTCAAGCCCTTAAGAGCTGGGTGTTCAGCTAAACTGTTTTTATTTTTTTCAGAACGAAAGTATCCCACTTTAGTAACATCCTCCACATAGAACTTCATCGTGTTTATGAGTTCCTCTTCAGAAACCCTCCCAACACAACGCAGCGCCTGTACCCGAAACGTTTTTGTATTGAGGTATTTAATGGCGTTTTTAAGGCCGATTATGTCAATAATGAACTTCTTTTCAGATGATTTCTGTGTATATTCAAATGGGAGATTGATCTCTTTAAACTGTTTAATAAGTTCAATAGGCTTCTTGACACCTACGAGGGCACGCCCAGGACCCATTTCTGACGTGATGTGGGATAGGTCATATGCCGGAATTCCCAATCTATGAATTGCAATTTCCGCCACATCAAAATCTAAGAATTCTGAATCAGATGGAAACGAACCATCTTCTTTCTTAACTGAAATTCTGAAAAAATTCCAGAAGCCATGCCTAGTCGACTCGTTGACAGAGTTTTCTTCTCCTGTAGATCTTTTGTAAGTGTCGTCGTCCGTGACAAACGAGTCTTTGCCACGAATGGGCGATGGGACTCCTGCATTTAAGTTCATTGTTTCAGCAGCAGCCCCAATCAGTTCCTCCTTTCTTGCTGTAATCTTTGCATATGTGTACCTGGAAGGCCCAGGATCCGGGATCCGAATTATGAGTATTCATTCCTTAATAGAATGCAAATTTTTTGTAGAAAGACTTTCTTGTAATACCTAGTTCTATCCATGGAACATATTAGTAAGAAAAACGTATTTATTTGAAAGAGACTTGAGAGTTTTACAACAGGGACTCCAACATAAAAAAAACTGCTCTCTACTAGTTGAGGGATCTCATGATTTTAGATGAGAAAAGGTACATCCCCTCATTTTGGCAGCAAGGAGAACTCTTAGACTAGAATACCAATATTTAAAGGACTCAAATGGCTCCTTACAAAGTAGTGCTTGTTTGTTGAAGCAAACACCTTTACATAAAATTATGGAAATGATGATTTCCAAAAAGTCTGTATATTTGAAACAAAATGTCCCCTTTAAGCAAAAAACACCCACAAACTTACCTACCAAAATCGTATTCCTTGTCATTAGTGCAATAATATGAGGAGAAAAAAAATGTTCATCCTTTGGTGAGTAATTTTCTCTCTTGGGAATGAGTCCCTTAAAATTAGTTTGGTATTTGTAGAATGAATATGTATGCATATAGAAAGCTCTTTCTTTTTTTTTTCTTGCAATCAAATGAGTCTATTAAAAAGCCCAATAAAGCCATAATCGAATTTTCTCTATATAAAAAAAAACGAGTCCTCAATTTGTCCACAATATTATTTTCATTTCTCTCAGGACTTTTCAAAATAGATTTATAGAGTGACTGAGAGAAAGTTTTTCTCTAATTAAGAACTATGATCCTATAATTAGTTTCTTAAAAAAATTATATAACCACCTTTGGCGGTTATATTTTTAAAAATTATAAAGTATCAAAGGAGACGTCATTAGCATACTGTGTACTATTAATAACTCATTGAGTAGAAAAACCAAATTAGGAGCAGTCGTTCAAGGACAACCATTTGTAACTGGCTTATTATAATCAAGACTCATTACAAGTTTAAGTAATACTACAAGATATATTTGCTTCAAAGTTCTATCAAGATTTTACATTTGATCTCATATAAATCTTTTAAAAAACTTTTTTCACTACATTCTCCCACTTGATGAATTTAAAAAAAATTTATGAGGCTCTCCACAAATTTGCTTCTTTCAAGGATTACCTTTAAAAATATATGACTATTTATTTTATAATTCGTAATACCTTGTCAAAAAAATGAAAAACATTTGTACTTATGGGCACATTGCCTATTTATTTTTTCTCAACAGCAAAGTCTTTATTTGCACATACAAACAACTATATACAATAAATAAAATTAATATCCTTCTATTAAAATTAATGTTTCCCTAAAGACCTAACTTTCAAAATCGAAAAAATATCGATTATACAATGTCAATATCTAAAAAAATAAGATTTAAAATAGATTTAAATCTCTAAAAAGTTTCGAATTGCAAAAATTTAAAACTCATCATTAACATAATATATGATTCTTCATGAGTCAAATAAAAGTTGGCAAATTTTTTCAAAAATAAAGCAATATTTTTATATTTTTATGAAGAATCAGGATACCAGGAATTGTTTTAGTGTCCTAAAGTATAAATTTAAATAATATATTTTTAAACTATTTTCAAAAATATTTAAAATAAATATATCGCGTATAATAAGTAAATTATAGGTATAATAATCCAAGAAAGTTTTGCACTTCTCCTTGTATGGTGACACTGAATCATTTTAGCGGAAATTGCAAGTAATATTTTAGTTAAATACATTACTAAACTAAAATATTTATTTTAATTAAGAACCTTTATCAAAGCAAAATATTGTTATGATAAAATAGTTTTGATTTGAAATTGAGTCACAGTGCCCATGTATATAACTTACAAATAACTATTTAATTTAAAAATTATATTCAAAATTTTAGAATGGTTTGTTACGGAAAACTGAGACCACCAATTTTTGGCCCTCATAGGCTTCGGTGCAAAACTACAAGAAGATGTCAATAGTTAGCTTGCACCAAAAAAAAATTAAATGATATTTCAAGGAATACTTAGAAATCTTTGAGTCTAATTGTTTGAAACTTCAAACCTCTCAAGACCTTTAAAAACAGCTCATTTTCCATCAAAAAAAGTTATTTGTCAAACTTTAAATGGTTTGAGAGGTCACAAAAAGGGACTTTGGTGGCTAAAACTCCACAATTCTTGTTTTTTATACAATAAGTAGTAGAAAATTCTTCCTTGATGCAGATAAAAAAAATGATCAACCCGAAAACAGGACTACCTAATGTATAGTGTGTACATTGATTCCAAAGTAGGAATAATGTTTGGTTTCTATCATGAATTTGATTTTAGAGAGCCATTTTCCTCATATTCTTTCTATATTATGTATATTCCTTTATTTTATTACTTATTACAAAAAAAAAGAAGAAGAGGAATATAGTTCATAAAGCTTGCTTGGATTTTTTTTAAATGAAAATACATTAACAATTTAATACTCACAATTTTAATAAAAATAAATTAATATTAATATTAAAAGATGATAACGGATCAGAAGGTAAAATAAATAATGAGAGGATTTTGAAAGAAAAATATTTTTTTACAGGGCTACTACTCTAAGAAATTTATTGAGGTTGAGAGATTTTTAGTTGTTTTTTGTATTTTTGCTTTAGTTTTTAATTTCAAAATGAACAAATAATTTGAAAATTAAAAATAAGTTGAATACAAACGAGTATAAACACCTTTATACTTTATGTATTTTATAAAAAAATTCCATTAACGACTCCCACTTTAAGAAACGGAGCTTGTAGCTCTATTTCATTGAGTATAGAAAACTCATCAAACTAGGATCTATGTTTATTTTTGTTTTGTTTGTTGTGACATTTTTGTTATTTAGTCTCTTGAGAGATATACGTATATAAACCCATGTCTAAGGGTTTTATCTTAAAGAATATTATATACCCCTAATATATAATTCCTATTGAACTAAAGATAAAAATAAAACAATACCAATAATAATTTGCCCTTAAATCTCTTCTTTTTTTTCGAGCTATTGCAGTAATGTTTGAAAGTTCAATATCCAATTTTTGTAAATTGAAAGGAGAAGACAAACAAACAAACAAACAAAACCACACAATGGAATTTATACTTGAGAAATTTAAAAAAATAATAATAAGATTTATTTATTTATTTATTTATTTTACTTTATTGAACTTTCAAATCAACTACTCAACTAAACTACTACTCATTATTTAAAAAACTCTCAAGCCTCATTGCTCCTTGAAAAAAGAGGGTTTTTTTTACTTTACTTTCCTTTCCTTTTCTTTATTTTTATCTATTTTTTCCCCTTTCAGAACACGAGTTGAATATATAATTTCATAATTCATAGTTATATGTATACCAACCACATCAAGCAGTTTTTTTTTTAAAAAAATTACGATTGAGCTCTATCTGATATGATATTTTTGATGTTCTTTGATATATATTTAATATACATATATGTATTATACTACTATGGGTATGGAATCCAAAGATCTTTATTTAATCATCAAAATTCATTTCACTCCCACCTTAAATTCAGTACCCCCCCCCCCTAAATAATGTAAATGTACCAATATTTCTTTACAATTTTCAAAATAGTTTTCTTATTAAGTCAATAATTAGATAACAATAACTGTTGAGTTTAGATATGCTATTAAAATTAAAAATTGGAGGGTCGGTATCTTGAGTAATTGGTTATGTATCTTGAGAAATAAACAACGTATTCTCATAAGTTCAAAAGAATACAGTTTGGAATATTCATTCAAACTTTTTTGGGATTCAATAGCATTTTTTTCTAAATTGTATTTTAGTCATCATCTTTAAAACATTTAAAAAAAGGAAAAATTCAATTTTAGATGTTCACAAAAGAATGCAATTCTCAAACACGCAAGAATATTTTGTCGTGTAACTTATTACAAATGTTAGTGACAGTAGTGCCAACTACACATTTATCCTTATTGGAATCCCCCCAAAAAAAATTAAATACAAATTTTCCAAGTTTGTTTGCTCAGAGTTACATTTGATAAATTTTAATTTTAGTGACAACAAGCCTATTGTTGTACATTCAAGTGATGTTTTGTAGATATTAGTGTTGTTCGATTAATGTTGGAGATATAGTGGTACTGGGATACGGACATATTGAAAGGTTTAGTACATTCAGGGCCATATAAACTTTGTTTCTCTGACGACCTCATAAAAAAGTCAGAATGAAAATTTTCGATTCGGTATCAAAGTGTTTAGTCTAACTGTCATTTTTTAAAAGATACTTTGAGTTGAAAAAGCATTGACAATCACTAATAAACTTTTTTTTTATCCTGGCTGAGTCATTGTGCCAAGATATTTAATTACTAACAATGTTACATACCACTTGCTTATATTTAGATTTTTGTATCTCTGTATGTGTCAATATCGTTTTTTTCGAGTGCAATTGAGCAAACTGATTCGTTTAAAACTTTTATAGTCTAAAGTGAATAGCTGATATTATCTTGTGCAAGAAAACTGTCAATTTTTGTCCTATAAAGCCTTTAAAAATCAATGCCCTCATTATGAATGAATGAAAAAGATATCCATTCTACATAGTTATTATTATTCATTCCTGTATTTATTAAGTAGGTAAATACTTTATTGGCTTCTAAATCACTCGTGCTGATTGACAGGTTCTTTCTGTATATTAATGTAATCTTTTGTATTTCCCTCCAAAATAATTTCAATAACTCAATAACTTTATTTATTTATTTTTTTTTTTTTTTCAAAACTGTTTTCCTGCATTGACACCCTAAATCTTCTTTTAATATTTAGTACTACCAAGAGTCTAAAATAGGGTTTTTCAACTGTTAAGTTACGTTGAATTAACCTTTAAAAGGTTTATTTTACACTCCTTCATAGAAGATATAAGGAAAATTAAACTACTGATAATAATGGGGGAAGAGCCTCTTGGGTGTCAACCTTTAAGTTACTCTAATAGTGACTGCTCAAGAGATGAGGCTCTAAAATTATTTTGATATAAACTCTTTTAAAAATGAGACCCAAATTTGTTTAGAATGAAGCATAGAATAATGCATTCGAAAATAATGATTACGTGGAAAAAAAAAGATAATTTGAACTACAAAACATTATTAAACACAATTTTCTTCTCAAAAAAGTTTTTAGTAAGTCAATTTCTTAGAATTACAAAACACAAACAGTATTATCATTATTAAATAATGTATTCAAATTTAAGATGATGTAATATAGATTCAAGATATATGTATAAGCGCCCTTACCTTCCATTTTATATAATATAATATATTTTTCAAGTCATATGATCCTAAATAAATTTTAAAATAATTTCTTACTTCAGTAATTTAACTTTTTGATAACTTTGAAGATAGTTGTAGGCTTATTAGTGTGTAATATTAAGATATAATAATTTAGGTAAAATCCCACTGTACATTTTTTATACAAAAAAAAAAAAACTTTTTACTTCATTATATTTCATTAAAAAAAAGATACTCATAAATTCTAATAAATTGTATATTTTTTCACAGAAAAAAGTTAATGAGAATTTTTGATATCATTTAGTAAATAGACAGCGCTACACTTTTGATTCTAATAAACTTTTCTAAAATATTGATTTTTGAGCCGACTTAGTTCATCTCAAACTTTTTTTATTATAAAAGCAATAATTAAATCTAAAATTTGACACAAGATGTCCATTTTCTCATAAACGTACCCTGGAATAATATTTCAAAATGTTAAATGATCAAGTATACTCATTAATAAACCTAAAATAATGCTTTCAGAAGTTTTGAGACCATTATTCATATTTTTACAAGGATGAGAGTATTACCTGCATGGTAGAACAAAAAGAAAATAATGTACCAAACGTCCTTTTGAACTGTTATCGCAGGCCGTAGTTTGATGAGCCTTGACCTAAAATAATGTCCCAGACCTTTGCATCATACTTAATTGTACTCCTAAATATCACTTTTAAATCTATTTTCAAATTTATAAATAGATAAAAATAGAACAAAGCTTAAAGATATTTACTTTGGCTACGCAACAATTTTTACACCGCAAGATGTCGCTTTTGAAAAGCATACATTTATATTATTATTCCTTTCACAGAATTCACAAATACATTTTAATTGAATTAATCAACATGAAATTTGTTGTGTTGTTATATAGCTATGGATTAATTCATAGACTCAAGTAAATTTGCACAAAAATTGATTAGGGTGTCATCGTTTCTCCCCTGTGGTTCATTCTACCTTAAAAAATGCTCCTAGTATCTGTAAATAACTGTGTAAGCCAAAACTTTTATCATGCTCTGTTGCTTTTATATTTTTTATTTTTTATTATGTGCTACGTACTTATATATAAACATAAAAGAATGTGACACACTCAAAAGAAAGACTGAAATTAGAAGGAGTAAATTAAAATACAGCCAATGAATTCTTTACGCATTTTTTTTTTTCAGAGTTTTATGGAGCAAGGTAATTAAAAGAAAAAAGCAGAAGATGTAAAAGTTTCAAATATCTCAACTATTTAAATATGTAATCTATTCTAAGATTTTTGTATGTATGTATTTAAAAAAAAAAAAAAGTTTTTTTTTTCTCCTTACACAATATACTTCTCTCTCTCTCTCTCTCTCTCTACATATGTACAATCTGAAAGCATACATATATGTACACTACTACAACTACTGCCTAACTCAGAGTGTATGTAATTATTTTCATTCTTGTTTTTCTACCCATCCCTTTTTCAAATCTTTTAATTGACCCTTTCAAGTTTAATTAAATCTTCTTCAACCTTTTTTTATGACCTTTTTATGTACATATATTATACTCTTCAAAAAAAATATATATATAGTTTTTTTCTCTTCCCTCTTAACGAGTTAACATAAGGAGAAGTTATCATGCAAATGTTCATGTAGGATGTTTGGTTCTCTCCAACATAATAAACAAAAAATATATAGATATGTATACAGTATTTTCTTTTTAAAAACAACAGGATCACATGACCTTTCTACCAAACAAAAAACAAGGTCAATAGTAGTTTTATGATTAGAATCATCTTGACAAAAAAAACAAGAATTTTATAAAGGTATACAGACTAAAATCAATAAAATGATTTCTTTTTATTTAAAAAAAAATAAAACAACAATGTCAAATTTAGTTGCTTTGATCTTGGGCTTGAGAACAACGTGAGGAAGGCTTTAATGAAGCCAATTTGTATTTCTATCTAATGAATCCTTAAAAAAAATACATCAAAAATAAGTCTGGCAAGTGTATCATTTTCCCTAATTACAGTAGGGATCAGCTATTTTGTCAAGATTTTGAAATATTTCTAGATTTTTTTTCCCATGGATTGGTGA
This sequence comes from Lepeophtheirus nordmannii, assembly GCA_963680855.1. Lineage (NCBI taxonomy): Eukaryota > Metazoa > Arthropoda > Copepoda > Siphonostomatoida > Caligidae > Lepeophtheirus > Lepeophtheirus nordmannii. The sequence goes on along the minus strand of OY804525.1, from coordinate 2,648,298 downwards.
AATGTTTATTCATTATTGTATACGAAGAACATTCAAGCATTGTACATTATTGATGACTGTTTATAGACAAATTTTGACAAAAGTTGTTGGCCATTAAAGCTTTGTTACACCTTAGCTTACCATTCATACATTCCTTTCCTGTCTCTCATGGCTTTGGGCTATAATTATACATACGAATAGCATTTTTAATTCCTTTCTAAATATATATTTCATTCTTAATTTTCCTCCGTTATTATGCTTTATTGCATTAGGATATGTCACATCTCTTTGTCGCTGTTGAATAATTTTATCACCATAGTCAAATCTTTGTTTTTCTAAAGTGAAATTCTTAGTTCACGAAATCTGAGAGCAAAAAAGTGGAATTGATGTCAATAGAAATCAAATGATTTTTTTTTTCTAAATAAGGAATTTTTTTAAATTTAGTTGCTTTGATTTTGGGTCTTTTATACGGAACCAGGGCTTTGAGAGGTATAAGCCAAAATCTTCATAAATGAGTCTCAAGACCAAAATTGATCAAAAAACCTCATTTCTATATCAAAATCATAATTTTGCAATCTACAGATGAACCAGTATTGGGTAAGGTATTTGGAAAAAGTGATATATGTCTCGTTTCTAATTACTTAGTTAGAAAAAGTAACGTCAAAAATAACGGCATTGCTCAGAAACAAAAGTAATTATTGACTGTTCATAAAAGTAGTGCATCTGTAACTTTAACAAATATTATTTTATTTTTTATTTAATTATAAATAAGGTTTGGCAGAAAAATAAGTTTCAATCTAGGACTTTCTAATTAAACGTACACTAAGTTAAAAGTTTTATTATTTTAATAATTTAATAAACATATCACCATTTTCTTTCATTTATATCAATTTGTCATAAATAGTTGATGTATCTTACGTAGTTAATATCCAATCGATATAATCATAAACACGAGGTCAGCATGGAAATTTAAAATAAATAATCTTATAAAGTTTCATTTGCTTTAAGACTCTGACTAATATGGATTTTTTTGGAGGAAAAAAATCCCAATAATTTAATTAGACCCATTTTTCTCCTCTCCAATAAATTCTTGAAAATTCACTATAAATGTTCACACAAAAGCTAAGCCACTGTATATTTGTACTCAATACGATAGAAAAGCAGGTTATTTGACAAGATTTTAAGGCATTTTAGATTTTTTTATTCGCAGAATTTTAGGACTGTTTATTTGTTATTGTGTCTGAAGAACACAAAAGTGTTTTACTTTCTTGAGGGCCGATAAGACAAGTCTTCGAGTTCTAAGCAAATTATTAATCTTTTTGTAAAATAAATTGCCGAATGATATTCAAAAATTGCCATAAAATTATGATAGATAAAATGTCTCAAATTACATTAATTAATTATAGGTGTGTCAGAGTAAAAAAAAATGAAGAAAGAGAACTTTTAAAAATGAGCGCTTCTCCCACTACTTGGCTCTTCAAGGTTTTTGTAGTTTAAAATCTTTTTTTAGATTACTTACTTTTTAGGTAAATAACTGATTTTATTTGTAGTATAATAACTATTTAATCATCCTATTTTTTAGGGGGGGAGAGATATGGATAATTCCAATTTGCCAATTTTGATTGTTTACCGTTGATTCTTAAACTGATTTTATAATTACAATCATCCATAAAACTAATTTTTCTAGATATTTTGAGATAAAAATAGGCTGAACTTTATAAAATATCATTTTTTAATTCCAAATATGGCCTTAGTTTGTCTCTATCAGCCTCAAATTTTTCATGAAAAGGTCATAAGTTTTGTTTGTTTGTTTTCGCATTTAATACTTTTTATAAATTTGAGGCTTTATTTATGTAAACCAAGTCTTCTGTTTGAAGACTATAAGACTATTTTTATGATTTTTGTTTATCGTTTTTTTTTTTATTCACATGATACTTCTTAGAGTAGGAAGAATATATCAAGTAAGACTAAAAATTAGTCATGTGATAGCAAAAAGTTTGAACTTTAATTTCATGTAAAAACAACTCCCAAAAAAGTTTCTTTCTGTGAGTCTGTTGATTATTGTAATTGGTTGATTTATTAGTTAGACCCTAATTAGTAGTAAATAAATAAATAAATCACGCACAAGGAGTCAACTTTAAAAAACACACCTTACTTTTAAAGTCATAAAAGTATATAGCAATAGTTATTGTTTAAAAAAAAAAAACACTGTGTGTTTGACAACTTTTAATTATTATGTTTTTTGATGTGATGATTGCAACAGAAAATTAATTTGTGTATTATTGCAGTTCGTTTGTTTGTTTGTTTGCGATGACCAGTACATGTATGCATGTTTGCTATATGTTTATTGGCTTCCTTCACTATTCACTATCTATACATAGATAGACATATCTATGTTTAGATATATATTTCAACATTGAATAAAAAATGACAATATTTTTTAAGATGTGTTGTTATTTTACCCTGGGGAGAGAGAGGGAGAGAGATTCATTTGATGAAAAAAGAGAAACAATATATCTTATACACATAATGAACTTATTTATCTTATTTTATTTTTTTATCCATGTATATAGTGGGTGTCACATAACTATTGTCTGATCACCAAAAATTAAACTTTATCCTGATCTATTTCGGGAATCTATTGACTGAACAAATATTGATTTTGCTTATTGCAGTACATAACTAGGTACAACGTTCAATTTCAATAACACCTTCCTTGGCTTCAATTATGGCATTCAGTCTGCCCCTGAATGCTACACACGACCTTTTGACCAAGTTCTCATCCATGGCTTCACATTCTGCAAAGACGGAGTCTTCAATTTGTGAGTGGCGTTTGCCTCAGAACTTGGCCTCTATGTGCACCCAAAAGCAAAGTCCAAGATCTGGTTTGTATGGAGGCCACATCTTTTCCCCCAAAAATGGAGGTGATCAAGGAGAAAGCCCTGGGTTGAATTAGTGGTCTGTACAGATGCACCATCCTATTGGAGGACCACATTATTATGTGGGAAATTCGTCTTTTACCCAAGGTAACAATTCTGACTTGATCTTCACAAAATAATCAGCTGCAGTGAGCTTGCTTAAGCCAGGTGAGTGCCAGCTTCAGCTCATTGGAATCCAAAAAACCAAGACTCATCACACCTGGCCAGGGTTGAACCTTCTCGGTATCTTCTCTTGAGTGATTTCTTAGCTTCAGTTCGCTTTTAATGGGGTAAACCGTTCTGGAGAACAATACCAACTGTGACACAGCAATCTATCTACTATTGAGAGATTTCCGGACGGAGAACTTTAGCAACTTTTAATTCGTTCGTCTTTCTCCATGTTATTTGTGATTATATCAGCCTGCTACTAAAAACGGTGGAAGACTATTGTAGCAGACGCCTATAGGTTGTGAAATTTTTTTTAAATCGACTAACACAATCTCGTGTAATCTTGCTTTCAAAAAATCGGACCATAGTATTGTGCTACCCAGTATATATGTATATATCAGCCTTATGAACATAAGTAAATATTAAATATATATTATTTATACATAGTATTAATAGATAAAAAATCAAGATACTTTTGAAGAAACTAATTGTGAGCAAATGAAAGTCTTAATATTATATACATATATGTTATATGAACATCCCTATATCCGTCATTTCCTTTGAAATGTTTTTGTTATCCTCAAAGTATCCCATTCAGCTTTCCACCATCCTTTTCTTTTTTCAATACTGTTTTTTTAAGACTAATTTGGTTTTATTGAATAGTAAGGAAGTCAGTCCCCTTCTTTTTTGTAGGCACTGAGAAGGAAATTATAAATCCAAGAATATATTTATTTTTCTTGGCATTCAAACAAATATCTGTGTTCATATATATATATATATATATATATATATATATATATATATATATATATATATAAGTATACATACATTTGTTTATATTTATCTATAGAGCAAAGACTCTACTCTGTTAATGAAATAAAAGAAATTTCAGAAAAGAACAAAAAATGAATGTTATTGTGTCCTAGGGGTGTCAAAAGCATAGCTTGTAAAAATGAAACGGGGGGAGGGAGGGGGTCTATTTTATGTATGTACATATGCATGATAAAAATAAAAAAAAGGAACATAGCAAAATGGTCTCTTTGGTAAAATGGAGTAAACTACAATTCTTTGTTTCTATTATTCAATTTGTACTATGGATATATACGAATGAGTTCTCTTTATATTATGCAAATTATTATAAATATATAATATGATAGAACTACTATTAGCAAAGAATGGCAAACAATTTTAATTTATATTTTGAGAGTAGTTGGCACCACTGTCATTGACATTTGTGTTAAATTACACTTCATAATATTCATGTGTGTTTGAGATTCGCGTCCTTTTGTGAACAGCTAAAATATAATTTTATTTTATTTTTTAAATGTCTGTAAGATGTTGACTCGGATGCAATTTAGAGAAATATTGTACAAACCAAAAAAGTTTGAATGAATATTCCAGAATCTTCTATTCTTTTGACATTATGAGAATCCGTTGTTTATTTCTCGAAATACATAACCAATTACTCAAGATACCAACCCCCCAATTTTTAATTTTAATAACATATCTAAACTCAGCAGTTACAACTTTGAAACTTGAAAAAAAAAAAACTATTGGCCTATGTGCATTGCATCGGGGACTCCTTTTAAGGGAGATGAAAGGGACTTTGATGATTAAATAAAGATTTTTTGATTCCCCATATTTTTTGTTCATATTAGTAATAAGTACAATGAAGATCGTTTCTTGACTTTTAATCTCTCTTTCTCTCTCTTCTTGACTTATTAAATTACCTGTATATTATCTCAGGTATCCCTGAAAAAATGTATAATAGTCATAGAATTCCTTTTAAGTTTATTATTTAAAGTGTAAACAGTTTAATGACCTACATAGACACATGTGGTGTGTCAAATCGTAAGCATGGAGCAATCTTGAACTAAACATGTCTAAACCTCCTAATTTATCATAAATATCTTTTGATCCATTATTAATTTTATATTCAAATTTCTACTATGGGTATTAAAATTCTTAGAATATCAGCTAGAGTCTATGTAGAGTAAATAGATATTTAATCTGCGGTCCAAAGACATGATAATATTTCAGTAACTCAGGAATCTTACTCTGTATAAATATATACGTTGCGTTTTTTGTTTTATTTTTCTCTATATCTGATTCTCTCACATGTAACTTTTTTGGAATGCCAAGGTAGCCCCTTGGTAAGAAAAGCTTGAAAACCCCTAAGTAAAGAGCTTTTACTTAATGGGTAAGACTTTATTTTCCTTTCATGATGACCAAGTGACCTTTAAATCCAATTTCCAGTGCTTTCAAAAAGGGCTAACAACATAAATTATTAATGGAAATGAAAGATAATTAATTAGTTGAAGAGTACAAATGTAATCTAGACTCTTTTTGTTTTAGAAAAAATCGTTCTGGCTTGCTTTTTTTTTTTTTTTTTTTTGCGTTTACTTACTAACACATTCCATCTCTGAATCCCTCAATTCATGTATCTATCATGTAATTGCATGTATTTTTAATCGGATATAATGAGATTATCAAGGATTTTAATGTCTCATTTTGAGGACTTTATAATTAAAAAAAAAAATATGTACATGGGTTTTTTATCTTTCAGGATTAAGTATCTTGAGTGTGTATGTATCTACATATTAAGAGCGCTTTGATTGTGTCTTGCTAATCATCATTAAACTGAGGCATTAGTAGCACTGCAGCTTACAAGAAAAAAAAATGCAGCAAATGGGGGAAGTTACAACCACAAATAATGTACAACGAAAATCACAAAGAGTCTACTGCAATCCCTTATTAGAGAAAGTGAAAAAAAAACAAAAAAAAAACTATTGTATTCTGCATCCCTTATATAGTATGATGTGTAAAAATGAGTACTTGTATCTACAGAAGAATGAACTTTCCCTCCCAATCAAGTTAAATAAAAGGAGTCCAATGATCAATCATTCTAATGAGACTCCACTTCCACTCACTCCTACAAAATAAGACATCATGATAATAAATCTTCTTCAACATAACAGCCTCTTTCTAATGAATAATAATAATATTAATAATTAAAGAGGGAAAAAGAGAGAGAGAGAGAGAGCCCTCGTTCTGTCTTATTTATAACTATGTACATATTGGATTTCCCTATCACAGAATTTAAATTATATAGATTGATAGGTCATATGTTGGTTAGGGAGAGCGGAGAGGGGGTTGCAGATCCTTCTTTTGACTCAATTACGAGGAGCGGATTTGAGTGTGTTACGCTCAAATTGAAAAAAAATTTACTTGTATCTGTTTCTGTTCGATTGAATTTATTTAAAGGTACATTGTTTCTACGCAAGTTGCATTTGAATGTCATTTGTTAAATGTTGCAACTTTTTCTGTAGCCGGTTTTAAAAAAATGGACTTTGAGTTTTTGAAATTAAGAAAATTGCACTAAAAAAAGGTTTTGGAGTAATTATTTTATATTTAATTTTCAAGGTGTTGAATTAGTAATAATTCATTTTCACTACATATTTATTGCACATTAAGATATTGTAGGATTTTTACTACATAAAGATCAATGATCAGTATTATACATCGATCAGAGAAATTCACTTTCCTTAAGTGTGTACAAACTAATCCAAGACCCTGTAGGTGTATGTTACATACACCAATACAGAAGAGTAAAAAATACGTGGACAATTGCAACACTTGTACCCCTCTCCCCTTCAAAATCAATTTATATCAAATATCTCAAAGTAAAGTTGACAGTTATGGGGTATGGTTATGACTTTTTTATATGTTAGAGAAAAAAGGGCATTTTGCAACTGTTTCCGGTCCCTTCTAGATGCATATGTATAAATACTTTAAAGTAAAGAAAGGCAAGAGAAGCTAACTCCTCAAAATAATAAAAGACTTAAAGGCCTAAAAACAATCTCAATATATTTATACAAAGAGCATTAAAAAAAAAGAAAGAAAAAAGATTCTGAGCAAGGCTATTGATTTTACGTGTATCGTAATTATAATTATAAATTGGGAAATGGTGAAAGAACTAAATGCATATTTAGTGATTTTGTGTCTTTCAGCATTTTTATTCTCGAAAAAAGGAAAGAGAACAAAGGCCACAAATTAACTGATAGCTAGCCGGTTATGTCATATGCATTACAGAGCTTTTACGTCACAAATACCATCAAAATCTGAAAGTGATGTCATATATAGTTGTTGATATATATGTATATAAATATTAGAAAGCCTCTGATGGTCAATTTAAGAAAAAATAGAAATTTAATCCAATAATTTACAAAATGCAAAAAAGAACTAAATTAAATACATGCAAAACGAATGACTTAATGTCAAATAATAAAAACGATATTTGCATGAAATCAAACTACTGAATAAGTAGATTGGTAAAACTGTAAAGAAAGTTTGGGTAACAATTTTTTTATATATGTATTTTGATAAACATACCATTATTGTAGATTTGTAAATCATATTATAGTTTGTTAGGACATTTAGGGTAGGAGAGAATTATTTCCTTTTACGATCACAATTTTGTATTTTTTTTTGTAGTTTTTTTACCCAACTATAAATATAACTAGAACTTCTTTTTTTCGAGGCAGTTTATATATACAAAAGTATTATCAAACAATCCATCATTTCTGTACTTGGGCAAAAATGTGTTGCCACTGTAATTTTAGTAGGAAATAATAACGTACTTTTTTCAAAGCAAATCATACAGAGAAGAAAAAAGAAAAAAAAATACAATTTATTACAAAAATTCTGATTTTAACCAATTAAAGTCATGGACCCAAAACAAACTAACAGTTTTAATATTGGTTAATATTTTAGAGCTTCACAGAAATCATTGATTGTATATAAAAGCATATAAAACACTAATAACACAGGTCAACAAATTTAAAATTTCAAAAATCCTAAAGGGTATAAGTACATATAATACAAGTTATTCAGTTTTGCACGCTGATTTCAAATCTGTAACTCTTTTTTTTTTTCGAGAGTCCGACGGTTTTGAGAAATCAAACCATACTCTTTGAGCTTTTTTGGCCCATTTTCGAACTTCTTCCTCAATATAAGCCTAGAAGGATACTCATTTTGTGCATTAAAAATGTTAATTTGCTATTTTTTTTTATGTAAATCCCATTTCCAGTCTTTGTTTTGATCTAAAGGGACTCCTAGGGGCTTAGGCGCTGGGAGTAGGCTCAAAAGTCGGCCAAATCCTTTGTACTTAAATAACTCATTGAATATTACATGAAATGGATTAATAAGGAATGCATTTAATATCTGAGACCCACAGATTTCAAATGAAATGTCAAGCGCCCGATAGGAATCCTTAATTAAGAAAAAATCGTCCATCTAACTGTGTAAATTTTCCTGCAATTTAAAGGAAAAATTTGCTAAAAATCTAAGACTCACGGTAGATCCGCTTAAGTAGTAGTGGGCTGTAATCAGCTGAAATCCTAGCATGAAAAATGATTTTAAAATATTTACAATATTAAATAACACTCAATAAATGATGGACACTGAGAGAACTGATGGGGATTTGAATGCTCATAAATCCAGGAGAAGTGACGCACTTTCTTCTGCATGACTTCTTAATAATCAGAAATTTAACTACTCATAACAATTGTTGCAAGTTCTTTCCTTAACGATACAGAGAAGTTTGAATTCAAATTGGTTATCAATTTAATATTACCGACTGATCTTTGTCTTTCCTTCCTTAAACTCACCACTATTTCAACATTCTCTTCACGTCTACAAATCACTATTTAATATCGCCCACACTAAGATAAATATAGGTCAAGTCCTAGTTAAAATACTAATAGGGGGCAAGAGTATATAGGCAAATCAACAGCTGACAAAAATATGATGTGTGTACAGCATATTCACATAAATACCTGGACCAACAGTATTATTTTGTTCCTTAGGTATATTAACTATTGTATGTTGGATCTTATTTACTAACTATTTACATACTTAAAGATTGAAGCATTTAACCCATCTGTAATCCATTATACAACGATTTGTTTCTCTATTATCAATAATAATAATAATAATAATATATCAATCGGACATTATCATTAAATAAAAGTATAAGATGACTCTCGAAAAAAAAGATCATGTCTTAACGATCTCATCTTTTATAATTTTTTTTTTCCCTTCGTACATTAAAAGCTATTTTTTTTCATTTATTTCCCCTTGATTCAAACACATACATACATATACATTCGTACGTATAAGAAAAGCATCATTCTCTATCTTAAACTCTCCTTATTTCTTCCTCTTCCTCTTCTTCTTCTTCTTCTTCTTATGCCTATCTTACCCACAAACGGAGAAGCTGATTGATAACTCTTGGAATTTCTATCTCATTTATAATGAATGTTTCCCCCCATTTGAGGGAATTGGAGGGGGAATGAAGTACCCACCACATACTAGAGAGTGTTCCCTCTTCAGTGCACAGAGCATTTAGATAAATGGATAGATATTACGTATATCTATGGGCATTTTACCTCCTTTATATATATTATTGATTTCCGTATTCTAATTACATATTATTTCAATGTTTACAGAGGGTTTTTTCAAGTGGCATCATTTGTGTATCTGCATTGTGCATCTTTGCTCTTGGAGAGGAAAAGGTTTTTGCCCTCTAAGAAGAAAATGGTTAGATATATGGCATAGTGCTACCTAGTAGCAGCAGATGTAAAAACAATTTCTGAGAAGCTTGACGTCATAAAACATATGACATCATGTTTGCTGAATGACTATTGACTCTTTCATTTTCATTCAATCCATTTGAGCACACTGCAATAAAAAGGACTATAAAAGAAGTTTTTTTCATTACAAAGGGTATGACTAAGACATTTTAAACTCGTCAAAAAATGGATATATAATACTGCTTGCCAATTGAGACAATTGGGGTGGGAAAAAGGATTGTTGGAAGGGTTTTTTACTCATATCTCTAGATTAATGGCTCTGAACTGACTCATATTTCCCCATAAACATTTTGCTCTGACCCATATTTATTATTATTCAATTTATTTAGGATGATTTTAAATAATGAACACCTTGAAAGAAATTGAGCAGGAATTTTTTATATAAAAAGACATCTTTTATTCTTTTTTCTTTTTTGAATAATTTTTTGTTGTTGTTGTTTCAGCCGCTCCACAGCCCTCGAGTTGAGAAAGACTTCTTTAAGACACATAATACTAAAGTATTGTATGCTTGAGAAAAAAAATACTTAGATCTGTGTTCGACACATTAATATTTTTTTATAAATCCAATAAAAGAAATTGCTTCAATTATAACAAAATACTCAAAATAGTCATCACTTTTATGAATGCTTTTGAGTCGAGAACACAAACATTATCAATACATTTGATGAAAGTTTTACCCAAGGTGTATGTCACGTACTGATATGAATAGCACAGCCTGTCCAAGCACAAAATTTTATGTGAAGGACACCTGATCACGCTTTAAGTCCAGGCTAGGATATGTGGATTTATCCTTTAATGAATAAAGCTATTGTATAGTTTTTACCCGTTACAATTCGTTTAATATTTAATTTTGGTTCACTAATGAGTGAAAAAAGATGGGCTTCATGTTCTTATTGTTAATATGATTGTTGTGATCAAAATATTTTTTACTCAACTACTCAGAGGAATATTTAACACAATCTTTTATTTTTATGATGCTATATGAATACAAAGAAAAATAAAATACAAAAAGTGGGAATAGAAGAAGAACGTCTTACGTCTTGTAAGAAACTTTTTCATAGAAGAAGAGCTCGAAAAAATTTCTACTGATTTTCTACTATTTTTGCTACTGTTTAGACCATAAGTGAAGAGCATATTCAAATCAATCTATACTCATAAAAATCATATCATTATGCATAACGACATGACAAAAATTATAAACATAGAGTGATGATCTTCCACTTCGAAGAATGGAAAATAGTCCTATTTTTGTCAACGTGAACGTTATCTCAGTGGGCCTTTATATTCAAGGAGTATTTGTAACTCGTTCTTTACACCTGTGAATCCATGTTATTGAAGATATATAATCAATCACTTGTTAGATTTGATGTTTTTATGGAGGGAAAGGGTCAGATTTTTAGATCGATTTGGGGAGTAAATAACAGCAACATGAAGCTATTACATGTCATTCATTCAGATGGGTTAATAGCTGTAAGGAAAGTGACAAACAGCATTTGAGGAAAAGCCATGATTCAATACTCTTTTTATTGAGGAAACATTGAATCTTGAAGATGCTTTCCTTCTTCTCAATAAGGATCTAACAATTACTGGACATCTTTCCAAATGTTTATCAAATCGCTCTAATCACATGACCAGTTGAAAGAAACTTCTATATTTCTTGCTATTAGGCCTAGTTAGATTGTACTTATTCAATTCTTTGATGGGTCTGTAGATAAAGTTTGGAAATAACTGTTTATTATGTGAAGTGTTCGAAGATCAAGAATTTATAATATATTTTTGAAAAACTACTCACTTTTTTTTTGACAAAAAAACAAAAAGAAACTGTATATACAATGTGCTATTTACTCAATGAATATCAAAATGATTTAAATAGTAACCATTCAGCTATAAAAATTGAAGAAAAAAAAAACTTTTATAATGATCTTTAATAGAATTACAAATCATTTATGTATTAATAAATTTGATCATAAATTTGATATCAACGTACAGAAAGAACATTTAATTACAATAATAACAAATAAATTTGATTATGATTCATATGGAACATTACAAAGCATTTTAAATTTCCTATGCTGCTCCGATTGTAAAGCATCAAATATTTAGTTATTTGTAAATAAATTCAAATTATTGGGTACTCCATGCTAACTAATTTCATGATACTTACATTTGAAGAATTAATACGTACTAATCTATATCAATATTCTCGGCTTGTGCTGTTTATGGTTCCTTAGTGAGTTAGTCAGTCATTTCTTTCTTACCATTCATCAATGTTTAATATTTGAATTTTATAATAATACCATTTAAAAAGTAAGTACAAAGTACGAACAAAAAAAAAACCCGGAAATTTGAATTTTTGTGAATTCTGATGGGGGACAATGTTTTTGTTTTTTAAGTTGACATCCACGTCATATACATTTGTGTATAATTACACGTCAAAATATTCGTGTGTCTTTGATATACTCACATCCTTTTGTGAACAGCACAAATTGAACTTTTTTTTTAAAAATGTCCGAAAGATGATGACTCAAATGCAATTTAGAGAAATGTTGTTGAAATTCAAAAAGTATAAATTAATATTCCACATTTTGTATAAATTATTTGACATGTTTATTCGATGGGAATTAGTGCCAAATGACTTCTTAAGTATATATATGTATATATATATTTGCAATCTGTACAAATTATAAAATGTAGACAGCTTGTCTAATTTATACATGTTCATTACAAGTAAGTAAAAATCAACTGTTAGCATTTACTATCACACAAGTCGGTAGGAAAAAGGAACAAATAGGAATTTTGGACCCACTCACTCAATAAGAAAAACAAATTGCATTATAGGAATATAAGAATGAACTCTCTTAAGATTATGCAAATTATTATAAATTTATAACTACTATGAGCAAAAAATACCGGGATTTTTTTTTCTTAGAAAAAATCCTATAGGAATAAATGTTTTTGTTTTGCAGTTGGCACTCCTGTCATTAACATTTGCGTCAAATTACATTTCATAATATTCATTAGTGTTTGAGACACGCGTCCTTTTGTGAACAGGTAAAATTGAATTTTTCCTTTTTTAAAATGTCTTAAAGATGATGACTCAAATGAAATTTAGAGAAATGTTGTACAAAACAAAAAAGTTTAAAAGAATATTCCAGACTGTAATCTTTTGAAATTTTCGAAATACAGAACCTATTACTCAAGAAACCGACCCTTTGGTTCTTAATTTTAATACTATATCTAAACTCAGCAGCTATTGTTCTATAATTAATATTGACTTAATCAAGACTTTGTAACTGTTTAGAAAATTGGAGGGGACTTAAATTGAGGGGATCAAATTATAAATAAAGATTTTTGGTTCCCAATATTGTTCCCCCACAGTATTATATGGTTAATTCAGTAGTCAGTTATTCAAAATTAAATGTCAATAGACAAAATAATACATCATAATTGAATGTAGATACATATATATTCATTTACCATTTTTAAGCATAAAAGTTACTTTGGCAAATTGTCTCGCCGATATTACTCACTAGTATCAAATATCTACCTATCGTTGGTGTTTATCATGAATAAGGAGATTTTAATGAATATTTATAGTATTTATATATCATATAAACACTTTTGAGCAAGTGGAACTCATTTTTAGCGCGAGCATTGTCAAACAGTTTTATTTGTGCTTATATATTTTTTGAAAAAGGCTCATATATTCTATTTTAGAATGTTCATTCATCGAAGAGGAAAAAATAAATTGTGTGAAAATTTGTGGCCTCATAAAAGGATTCTTTAAGACAATGAGAAATTGAATAATGTATAATTATATTATTATTCAATGAGCTATAAAATTATTATCATTATTGATTTAAAGATATTTGTTATTTATAACTTGCTTGTATGCCTTTCCTTTTTTAATCTTAGTCTGCATATGCATTTGTATAATTTTTTTTTACTAAATTAATTGTAGAATACATGTATCGTAATAGTTCTAGATTTGGTGTCTCTTTCATGATGTGTCTATGTGTGCCATGAGGCGCAGCATTGAACAAAGTTTTTGATCTTGTTTTCTTGTAGATAACTCTAGGGTGTAGCATTGGCCCAGGGATATGAAAGAAATAGCCTTTGGAGTATTTTGAAGAACAAATGATCAAATAGTCATGAAAAAAAGATACAATTTGAAAGTCATTACTAAAGATGTGAAAAAAGAGCTCTTGCAGGCAAGCGTCTTTCACTCCAAAATCGTGTTAGTTGGCAAACTATATGTAAATGTATTTCGTTTTTTGAAGCTTTCAAAATTTTTTCTTAATTCGACTGGAGGACACATTATTTCAATTGATAACTTTTGACACTAATAATGAGTTAAAATTGTCCAAATCACCCTTTGATCAGCAAAGATCTGTTCCATTTCATAAACAAATCCAGGTTAGGGTTTGACGGATATGATTTTTTCAGTACGGATGTCGATTGTTTTGGGGATAGAAAACAAATAATAAATTAATTAGGCGGTTTTTTTTTTTTAAATTAACTTTGACTTTGAGACATTACATACTGTAATTATTCTCTTGAGAATTCGTAAATGGTGGATTCCTTTTCATTTCATTAATGGCCGGTGTGATCACAAATAGGGATTGTGCCTGTTTTTAGATTTTTAAAATTTTAAAAGGTAGCCAAATGTGAAGTCACACTATAAATTACATTGCTTGTACCAGGATCAAAGATATCAATTAATTATAAAAAATATTCAAAGGAGGTCTCCTCCACATTTGTGGCTTCAATGGGTAAGTAATTTAAAACTTTGATTCATCATTTTTATTTCGCATTTTAATTTAATGAAAATGAAACGGTTTTTTTAGGGAAATACCAGCTTTGATCAATTTCCCAATATATTTAAAACTACTAGGAATTGACTGATGTAATTGAATTACTTAAACATCGGTTGAGCCTTAAAAATTATTATCAACCTTAAAATGAAGTCGATTTGAACTCATTTCAATGACGTAAATTAGTCATCAATTAATTATTTTTATAATTCATTATAATTAGCAAATAAATGAATATAACAAATTTGACATTTGAGTTGTGCAATGAAAATAAAGCCTTGACTTTCCTTTTATTATAAATATATTGCCTGACCTTTAAATTTATGTTTATATGCCTGTAATATATTTAACATTGATTAAAAATGGTTTTCTTTTCCTCCTTTCAAAGTATACTTTCTGGAATCTCGTTTACTATTTAACCTAGATATAACAATATGTAACTAATTAGTTTTATCATTAATGCATGCGAATTTAAATATTGTTTGCTTTTAAAAGATAAGCTTATGAAGATATACATTAGTAAAAAAAAAAGTCATTTAGGAAAAATTAAGATAAGACCTTTTTTGTGCCTGGAAAGCTTTACATTTAAAGAAAAAATAATAACAATAAATAGATCCGTTTGAAATAAAATTAGTTCGATTAATTTATTTAATCTGTATAAAACATAGACATGTGTGTACTTATTTTTTATTTTTTTGAACTTATTCAAAATATGATGTCCTAAATCTACACTTTAATATTGTCAGTACATCACGAATGTAAATATTCTCTTTTTTTTTAAATATAAAAGTTATAGAAGAAACAAGAGCTAAAGTCTCGTGTTCACATATGTGCCAAGTCAACAAGAAACCAAGTTTATCTAAAATATTTCAAAAATGAATTAGAACTGTCATCATATTCTTGAAGTAATTCTCTTTTGTTTGTATTAATGGTATATTTCGATTAATTCAATAATGACTCTAATAATTGCAACTGTGTTATAGGAAAAAAACCAACTGCCACTAAATCAATCTCTAACGGCTAAGAAAAAGATGTACGTTCTTTCAGGGACCATATCGGCACCATGTGAAGTCGTAACATTTGTCCGATTTCTATATTGGATAGACAACAATCCTTGGTTTTTCGATATAAAGTGACATTTTACCAAAGGTCGTGTAGATTAGATCTTAAAATGACTCCAAAATATTTGGCTGTAATATTTATCATGTAAAAAAACTTAAAAGGGTATTTTCTCCTTTTCAATATTTGAAAATAAAGTTGCTTTCTTGTTGACTTGGCACATATGCAGATTATTCAAATTATAGAAATATTCACATCCACAAACTTATTTTTTTCCCTGTTTTTATTTTGACACATTTGAGACATATCTAATATCCAACCTAGTGATTAATTGAATATTTAAAATGCATATATCAAAATTTGAAAAAGTGTGGATGCTAATTCTGAAATTTCAATTTTGACTCTTGGGTGTTTATGTAAATTTAGGAATTTGCATGTACCGATATGATTATGTCCCTAAAATGCGGATAATGCATGGGGTTTTTTTTGTAAATATGTACACTTTGTATTGTATCAAACACATATAAAAATAAAAATATTTAGATGCAAATATCAACATTTAATAATTTGCGGAGGGGGAATAAGGCCAAATTTAGACAAATCTAAGGGATTTATTTGCTCAAAAATTAAGTCTTTACTTCATAAATTAATAACTCACATAAAATGAACAAACAACATGATATTTTAAAAAAACGTACAACTTTTAGACGTCATTTTTTTGGTATTCTCAAAAATTAACAGAGTGAAAGATATAATTATCTTAATGATCATAATGTTAGAATCAGTATAAAAATTCTTAAAGTATGTGCAATAGGATTGGAAATTCTAATGTAGATACAATAAATGAAAAAAATGCATATATTTAATCAATCCTCCTTTGCGAAAAAAAAAAAAAAAATCATTTTGTTGGTCATTTATGTACTTAAGTTATTAACTTATAAATGCAAAATATTGAAAACAGGTAGATTTTTGCTGAAAGCTAGGAGTTGCTCATATCTCAATTTGACTGCATTTTTAAAATGCGCAAAATTTGCATATTCAAATGAGTATTATCTAGTACAGTGTTCCCCAACCCCCCGAGCCGTAGATCAATCAGTACCAGGTCACACAAGAATTAATGAGTTATTTCTGTTTTCTACTTCTTCTCAACCTCAAAGGACCCACGAACGGCCAAGGAATGGATACGTGACCCATTTGTCAACAAACCAGCTGAATCCAGCATGTCCGTTGCAAGAAGAAGACCAACTGCTGGAGATTGCAAATGAGGGAAGCCTTACAATAGAGTTCGAGACAATAACTCTGCCGGTGTTTTGGATTAAAGTTATGGCAGAATATCCAGAGATCGCTAACACAGCGCTGAAAACCCTGTTATCATTTGCAACATCCTATCTGTGTGAAACGGGGGTTTCTTCAGTGATAGCAACCAAATCAAGGCAAAGGAGTAGTAAGCAGCACACTGGGGGTGTCTTTGTCTGCCATTACCCACAGATGGGACCATCTTGTTGCAAAGAAACAAGGTCAGGGCTCCCATTGATTTAGCTCTACGGTCAGTTTTTGATGTTAATATATGTTATATTGTTGGAGCAATGTGTTAATATAGTTATACCTTCATAATGTACTAATAGCATTGCTATGTTGGAGCAATGTGCTTATAAATTTCCATATGAGGAAATAAATAATTTTTATTGTTATGATCAATATTTCAATCCCCCGGTCCGCGGTAAAATTGTCAAACGTTGACCGGCCTGCAGTTTGAAAAAGATTAGGAATCACTGATTTAGTACATAGGTATGAGTTTAATTAGCTTTCACTATAATAGCTTCAAGACTTTATAGTACCTGGGTTCAACTCCATATTACACCCATGTTCTTGCACATACTTTGTAATCATTTCTAATAGCAAATTTTTATCCATTTGCAATACGAAATTATGTACATCAAAAGTTAATTTATATACGTATGTGACATTTTTTTTTATTTTACTTCTTTGAAAAGTAAGTACATTTCTTTCAAAATGGTTGACAGCCTTCCAAAAAAAAAAAAGAAAAAAGAAAAAGAAGAAAAACTCATTGAAACTTTTATTTACATTCTCAATAAATATCCTTTTGTTTATGCTTTCATGTATGTATTTGAATGAATGAATGAATGAATGTGACTTATAGTGGGAGCTATTTGCGGATAATGACTGTTATAATAATGCAGGAATGTAGAAAATTAACTCTTTCAAGTTTTTCTTTCAACACATATTGCTCTTAAAACAAATTCTTCTATCATTTTAGTATTTATTAATTAACAAATCTTCATTTTTAATTTTATTTTATAGAGCAAAAATTGTTTTTCTCCTGTCCTTGGATGCTCAAAGATTTCAAAAATGGACTCTCTAAACAACTATTGTAAGTTTCAGCTAATTTTATTTCAATAGGTTTCAATTATTGCATAAGTGTATGAATATATCTCAAGGTCCAATTATATGCTGTTGAAGAAGAGTTAGAGCTATTGATGTAACATTGCCAATTATATTTTATTAACATTTTCGCTAATAATATCCCCAAAGCACAGGACCAACTTTATGTTGTTTTTTAAAGAAGATTCAAAGTTTGTTTTTTAACTAGTTATTATTCAAGGTCAGTGGTTTTTCGTTCCGTTTAGTTATTATTACAAATTACCCTTCAAAAATAGGAATATGAAAAGAAGAAACAGCAGGGTTTCTTTTTACTTCCATCAGTGAACCGACCTTTCACCAAGGAAAATCTTGGTAAATCCGTGTTCCACGCATTTTTTAACGTTATCTTTTTTTCCTCACCCTTATAATTTATCTTATTTGGGATGTCAATCTGTGTAATGTAAGACCAAAAAAAAGGTACTGTGGGTGAGTGTCAAAAATCACATATGACGTCATACAACATATGGTAACACTGATTAATTTGGTCAAATAATATAATACACTCCAAATGCAATATTTTTTTCTTTAATGATACGACAATGATTTTTGATATCTCTGTAATATACCTTATTATAAAAAATACTTTACTATCAACACATCATATCAGCTGATGCAGATCTCTGACTACTTTGCCGATTTTATTTAATTCAATTGAGAACATCGCAAACGAAAACGAAGAAGGAATTCATTCCTCTTAATATATATGTTGTGTATTTTGTGACATCGATTTAGTGCAAAGGGTACAATTTAGGCCTTTTAAGCTCATTTGTACTTTTCAAACTATTCTATTTAATTGTGATCCGTATGAGAACTACGAAAAAATGATGACAGTTTCAAAAGCAAATACATTTTACAACTTACCAACCATTTTGAAGTGTGAAAAAACGCTTGCTGGCAAGGTCTCCTTTTTCACACCTTACTTAATGACCTTCAAATCATATAATTTGCATGACTTTTTGAACATTATTTGATAATATTTATCGATCAAAGACTAAAAGCTTGTCAACAAATCCAGGCACACGTCACTCTTCATAGAATATATATGTACAGTCATGAGTCAATTATTTAAAAATTATAAGAAAAAAAGTTCTAAGGATGTCTTAAGGCAACTTTTCTATAATGATAAGTAAAATTTTACACCAGCAGGAGTGACCATATTTGACCCTACTTTTAGTTAATTTTTTAAGGTTTGATGCAAAAAAAAAATTGAAGTTTGGTTACTCTAAAAATATAATCAGTATGGGCCTTCAAAAAAATATATATATTGAGTGCACATATGAATGAAATTGAGAAATTATTTTTATTTATTATTTTATGTTGCCGGAGTTAGTTGTATTGATGTATTAATTTGCCACTTGTTCATGCATATATGGGAAAGTTGTTGTTTTTTTGTTTTTGTTTTTTGTAGGAATAGGGAAAACTACTTAACAAAAATTGTTAAGTAAAAGTGAGACTTAAAGGGGAAAATATTTATTTAATAAGAGATAGAAAGTTAAATAAATTTAGATTAAATATGAATTGTTACAAAAAGAATTAAGTTGATTGAAGATAAAACTATATATATGCATAAATTTATGCAAAAATTACATTTACAATAGGTTAGTAAAAAATACTTTTTTATTTTAATTATTTTTATACCATATTTACAATTTATAGATGGAAAATTATGAACGACCTTTAATATAATTTGAACATTAGCTGTATGCATATAAGCAGTACAATACAATTGGCACATCATAGACAAAAAAGGTCCATGTTGAGGGGGATCATTATTCTTAACTTTAAAAAAGCTTCAAAAATATTTTAACCTCTGCCATGTCAAATATTATGTTATTCGGTCCGTGATTAAACTTAACTGAATAGCATTGAAATGGAACCTTGTGTCATATATAACTCTTGAATATACTTAGATGATGTATAAAAAATAAGGATGTGGTTCTTTATATGACTCTTACAAAGAAAAAGGTTGAAGATCCCTGCATTACAGTATAATTTTTTTAGGTAAAACTTTTCTCTCATGAAACTCATGGAAACAGGATACTCCTGCACTTTATTATTCAATAACATAGAGTTGATTAAATTAAAGATTCATTCGGCTTAAAGCTTTTATGATTTATGCTATACAAATGATGCAGTATATGCATTCATAAATACCCTACAAAGCACGCAAATGCTCTGAATATTCAAACTGTTCTACCATAAAATACATTCCTTGTCTATTTTTTGTTTCTGTTTATATATATATATATAGATATAGATACTAGGATATATATTTAGGAATGTAAATCATATGCAATTCGGGCGTATTATAAAAAAAGAAAGAGAAAATCAACCTGGCAACCCTGACAATTTAATGAATGTCGAGGGGGGAAACAGCTTGAGCTGTCATGACGTTTTAATGAGCTACAAGCTGCTATTCTCCATTATATATACAACAATAAATAATAACATAGATGAGAGGCAGAAAATTATCTCAAATTAATGTCAGGAAATTATATATTTTTAACTAATAATAATTATACGAGGACTTGAGCCCTTTTTGTTTACATTTTATTTGCTTTATTAACCTTAATGCATGTATTCCTTCATGCGACATCTTTACTATCAGGTAGATGTTCTCCCCTCAGAAATAAAGGAAAAATGATAACAGCTTCGGAAAACAAAAAGACCTGTTTGAAGAGCCAACTCCACTTTTTTATCACACGCCCGAATTGCATATGATTTACATTCCTATATATATTCTACTCTTGCAGAATATATATTATACATGGAAATAGAAAATAAGGACTAGTAAGACACACCTCATGTTACAACACAAAGGAAACTGGTGTGTATGAATAATGAATCCTCTAATATGTTTTTATTTATGGTTCATACATCAGGGAGGAAAAAATCTAGAGCAGGAAGCATGATCTATTAATTTTTGCATTTCTGAACCCTAGGTCATTAATAGCAGAAGGTTTAACGATAGCTGAGGCGGTTTAAAAGTATCAAATATAAAGGATTAGAGTCCTTAGGCTTTCGAGAGAAGAATGGTTTGTAGTTGTTTAAGGCGTTTGATGTTTTTAAATGCCTGTTTGGAAATGCCTGACGGCATTTGATAAAAAAGCTTTCAGACTGTATCCAAAATGCCAAAGTTAGATTTTATGGTTTGTTAATTTTTTTTTTCCTTTTTACTTCTCGTGATTATTGTGCAAGTTTAGAGATGTACAATAGTTTAATTTTTAAGCCTTAATTAAAAGGAGTAATTGCTTAATACATTGAATGTTTATTCTTATAAAGAAAAACTTTCTTTCCAATGTATGTACAGTATCAATAGAATGACACAAATGACTTAAAGAATATAAAGTTTTGCAACTAGTGTTTGAAAGAATGAAATACTTTATATAGATAACATATACATATACCAAATAATGTCGTTTTGTAAGTTGGTACTCTAGTAGTATCGAGGAAGGAACGAATTTAAAACACTATTTGTACTAAATTGATATTGATATCACTTGGACTTGCAGCGGCATTAAGTTACAGAAATACGTAGGAAAAAAAAGAAAAAAACTAAATTGAAAACTGTCTTTTATGAATAATAAAAATTGATTAAAACCCTGTGAACGCCCCTGATTGTGAATTCACCTTCATGACATTTTTGTTTGGTATTGTTCATCGAAAAAGGTATCATCAAAATACCGATTTTGGTAGGAAATATTCATATCCTGAATTGAGTTCGATTCAGAAACTTCACAATCTCGTCTTTTATCCTTTTAATATTCGTGCTCATAAAAACATATGTCTCAAGTCAACAAGAAAGCAAGTTTGTTTTCAAATATTGAAAAAGGAGGAAAATCCACTTTTAAGATTTTTTACTTCATAAATATAACGGCCAAATATTTAGGAGTCATTTTAAGTCCTATCGTGCTCGGTTTTTGCTGAAATGTCACTTTCAATTGGAAAACCAGGGATTATTGTCTATCCAATAGAGCAATCAAATAAATACTACAACTGCATATGAAGCCGATATGGTCCATGAAAGAACGTCCATCTATTTGATAGCTCCAAAGATTTATTATGTAGCAGTTGGTTTAATTGCAATTATTGAAGTCATTATTTAAGTAATCAAAAAAACCTATCAATACAAACGAAAGAGAATTTCTTCAAGAATATGATAGGAGCTCTAACTCATTTTCGAAATATTTCAAATAAACTTTGTTGATTTGCCACATATATCTAAAAACAAAGCCGTCAAGTCCGTTTGATTTTATAATTAGAGTTAAAAAATTGTTTGGTTATAAAATCACTTATAAAGAAATATTTTTTTGGTGGATTTGAACGTTGTTTATCTATTCCTTCAATAAATTTAGAAATAGAAACAAATGTGTTTATATAAATTATAGAATAGTAATAAGAAGCTTAAAGACATTTTTGATAAATGTATACATATACCAACATGGGTATTAAAATGAATGATTATTTTTAAGATTTGGGGACTGACTATTTTTAAATATATTTCCACGTGTGCAAAAAGTAAATTTATTATTCTTTATCATTCTCTACGTCTTATGTGTTCTATTTATACATATATGTAACTATTCATTTTTCCTTATTCCTCTTTCTTAAATATATCTCCATAAAATTAAAGAGAAACCTATCAAATTATTTGATGGAAATATTCATTCCTTCGTTTTTTTTTTTTTCTTTTCTTATTCATTTTTACATGTCTCTGAGGGAAAGACAACAAAATTATGTAAATAAAAGATTATACAATAACGAATAAATTAAAGTATTAAAACACAGACACACACACAAAAAAAAACATTCGGTGCTTTATTTAAAACAACAAAAGTTGTTTATCGATGAAAAACTTATATTATAGGTATTGGGTTTTTGTATCACTTCCTCCACAAATCATACAATAAAAATCCTTCATTAGACCTTTCATTTTTGTATGTAGATTCTAGAATTTAGTATATTATTGTATTAAAAAATAAAACTATTTAAAAAGTATAAATAAATTTGCAAAAAAGGTCGTAACACATTTTTGGCTTAACAAACTCAAAACAATATTCAAAAATTACATTATTTTTAAACTTTTCCATCACCATTACAATTAATTTCTATTATGATATATTCATTCATTTTTTCAAATTTTCGCTTCAAAGTTCCATAATTTGAAGCTAATTGATATGAAATTCACTTTGTGACATAGTAATTAGCTTGTATAAGTGATATTGATATTTGATTTTTTTTTATCTTTTGCAATGTATATCTAAGCTCTAATATCAATTTGAGTTTTGACAATTTTTTTAAGTTGATTCAACTTTTTTTTTACTAATTACATATGTATTGGCTGAACATTGCTCAATTTGGCATACCTATTGTGTTTCAACTAGCTTCTAAGCAGCTTTTGAGTTAATTTTCCAATATTTTGTAATGATAATTGACTGATTAGACATAAATTTATCACAAATATTTAATTATACTTTTATAAAGTTAAAAGAGAATTGAAGACTCTAAGCTGATACTTGAGAGGTCAAAAGTAAAAGCATGAAAATAGTTAGTTCCAGAGTAAACATTTCCTTTCGACTTATTTCGTCTTGTCTTTATTTCATTATTTAACAAATAACAAAGATAAATAAATAAGAAGTCTCAACATGTAAAATTTGAAGGAATTTGATCAGCTCCAGTCATCTGAGTTTTTGCAATATCTTAAAGCTGTATGTTTTTTGTAGCATGAAGATATATTTACTATGTGCACAACTATAACGACCAATCAAGAAAAGGGAAATGAAATGTAGCCAATAATATTCCTTGTTTTTTTTTCTTGTCTTTATTTCTTAGATAGGCCCGTACGACAGTGTGCTTATGCTGACTTTTCCCTAGAGTCGAGTTGCTTGAAAGTGCAGCTCAAAGTGTGAGGTAAGCTTCACATAAGACTAAATACCACCCCAAGACCGATAGCAAACAAGTACCGTGAGGTTCCCAACGTGTATGCCCTTACTTCTCTGCATGAAACGAGGTCAATGCAAATAGTCGGGATTGCGCCTCAGGTATTAATCAAAGTATCATACCGACATTTGCTTTCACTACGCGTTTAGGTTTAGTTACACCAAATGACTCGCACAGTGCCAGTTCTGCTTCCCAAAAATGGCCCACTATCCACTCCGATTCGATAAAACTGGTGCGTAAAAGGAGAGTTTTTTCAGTTTGTCAGCGTTGGTTGAGAGCTATGAAGGAGAGTGTTCACTGGTCTGTGAGTTAACTGGAGTAGTACTTAAAAGAAATTAAAAGCTGGGTAAACAACCAGGGTATTATTCTTGCATTTAAGTGCGGAAAAGTGTTTTTTTTTTAAATTATAGAGCAGGGATGTCAAACATACGGCCTGCGGACTGGAACCGGCCCACAAGGAAGTTCAATCAGGCCCGCAGGTTAATTTGAAAATGGAAAAATACATAAAAGACAAATCAAATTTTTTAATAAAATGTAATTCATGAATTATCCGCTAGGGTGCATGTTAGTTTTTCTTTATAAGTCTCATGTTGTAATCTCATGTAGAGTTCATTATTATAATTTTCTAGTTATTTAAAGTCAATGCAATTTCGTGAAATGTTTTGTAAAAGTGTTGTTCAATAAATTTTTAGTTAAATTGAACAATGTCCTTGTTCTTCTTTAAATCAAAACAAAGGGAAGACATGAGAATCTTTTGGTTATTATTTATGGCTAAGTATTCTATAATTTTAATGGTATGGCCCACGACGACTACCTAGGGGTCTTATGTGGCTCACGATGTGAAATGAGTTAGACACCCCTGGTCTAGAGGGACCCAATAGGATCGGAAGATTCTTTTATAAATTATACAAAATTACTCCCTTCTTATTGAAGTTTGGATGGATCCGACCAACATTCAATAAGAGGGGAGTAATTTGTGAAAATGAGTCAAAGGCCAAGAGTGGATGACCTCAAAACCCTCACTGACTCCCAACTATTGCAGCACTAATGGGTGATGTTTATTTCTCTGAAGGCAAGGAAAATCAATAGTAAAATTCGTATTTTAAAATACTTTAATAAAAAATATATACAAAATTACTTATTTTTAAATTATTCCTTCATTTTTTGCACAAAAAATATATATACTTCATAGGTGAATTTTGTGTTGTTCATTTAAAATAATGTATATAAAATGAAATAGAGCATTGATCTTCTTTTTTTTTTCTCCCTCTCTCTCTCTCTTTTCCTTTTCATCTTCAAATATTTTTTAAATTTAAAAAAATTATATTTATTTTTTAGTGTTAGTTAGTTTTTTTTTTTTCCTTTTATAAAATCATCGTGGATTATATAACTTTATATGATTATTACTTTAATTTTATGTTCTTTTCTTCACAAAGGGAAGGTTGAAATATCATTTTTTTTTAATAAAAAAAATTATATTTAAAAAAAAAGAAAGCAGCTTTCTTAAAGCATAGCTTAAAGGTCAATTTCATAATTCTCCTGAAGCAAAATTTAATATATTCTACTACATGCACAGTTAAAATGGATTAAATAATTGTTATTATTATTATTATTATTTCTTTATTTATTTTTTTGCTTTTTACATAAGAAATCTTGATAAATTAACATAATGTATACAATTATAATTAATTCTATAAATTAACTGTTAAAATATTTTTTTTTTCCGATGAGAAAAAATTTCAATCAGAGCATTTTTAATCATTGTTATATAATATTAGTGTTTTTGCTTTTATTTTTATTTATTTTTTGTCAAATGTCATTAATGAATTTCTAAAGTATTTAATTTTTTTTTTGATTTACACATATTTATAGTCAAGCGTTTCTAAGGTACAAAAAAAAATGATTTCTCCTTTTTTTTAAGGATGAAAAAGGGGACAAAAGTCAGTGTTAAAGTTGAATATTCTGTTCCATGACACAGCTGTTAGCTAGTCAACTAGTAATTATATCAAATTGCTTGTCTGTGTGCGTTATCCTCAATGCCGAGCGAGCACGTATTATACGCTCATGCCAAACATGTAAATAAGGGCAAAAAACCGATCATGATTAGGAAGGATGGGCATTTTGTTGAGGGGGAGAGAGTCAGCTCGAAATTACTATCTGGTACCTCTGCATTTTATCACTTGATTACTATTATTTTACAATATTAAATAACACTCAATAGCTGTTGAAAACTGAGAGGTTTGAAGTGAATTTGAAAAGTTAAGATCCAGGAGAGGGGGGCACACAAAATCATTAGCATGACTTCTTAATAATCACTAATGGAATCACTTGTAATTGTAGCAAGCTCTTGCCTCAACGATACAGATGAGACTGAATTCAAATTGAATATTATCAAGGTAGGGATACCAACATATGTATATTTTTCTTTCCTTCCATAAAACTCAACAATATCTCAATATTTTTCCTATGTTTAATAATTACGATCCGTATGTTCTGTCACTCGTATGTCGAGATTCCATTGTATTTTTTAAAATATTAGGTCCGGAAGTTTGATTTAAATAACTTTTATTTTAAATCCAATAATCTCAAATACACAAACTAATATAGTATTTTCCGGGGTCTACCAACATTGGTATAATTTTAAGATATGTAGATACTTGAGCCACAAAATTCGAGCCAATTAACACGACTAAAATGACTTATTCTTAAGTAATCCTGAAATTAGTTGAATTTGTATGAAAAAAGTGTTTTCTTTCAAAAAAAAAATGTCATTTCTTAAACTTCAAATGACTTGAGAGATCACAAAAATGGCATTAGAATGCTAAAAATTCCCCAATTCTCATTTTTTCATCCAAATGCAGTAGAAAATTAATTCTTTGATGCTAACAAAATAATGGATCGACTCGAAAATAAGACAACCTAATGTACATTAACTCAGAACTCAAGTATTAGTAGTGTACTTTAGGTCTTCTAATACAAGACCACATCTCGGGTTGGAGTATATTAAAGCTTAGTATCAATGAGCTATTGTTTTCATATGAACATTACTACAATGTACATAATATGTAGAAATCCAATCCAATCAAATAAATTGTCTATCAAACACCAAAATAATCACCCTCAAAGTATTGGTATATAGCAATATGAGGTCAGAGTTATTTTTTGTTTTTTTGTTTTTAGAAAGTTATTGCTGTGAACTAGGTTGTGATAGGAAAGAAACTACAAACATACAAAAAATATATTAATACAAAACCACAAAAAGTTTGA
Organism: Lepeophtheirus nordmannii; assembly: GCA_963680855.1. Taxonomy (NCBI): domain Eukaryota; kingdom Metazoa; phylum Arthropoda; class Copepoda; order Siphonostomatoida; family Caligidae; genus Lepeophtheirus; species Lepeophtheirus nordmannii. Next base: position 2,621,058 of record OY804525.1, on the reverse strand, counting down.
ATAAACTATTATTTCTGTGTGGGAGGAAAGAGAAGTTAATAATTTCTTCAGATTGGTAATATTGATTTATTCAGCTTTTCCTAGAACTTTCTTTAACAAAAAAACCCATAAAAACCTTCTCTCTCCTCGTCATCACTACACATCTTTGTAAAACTACATAGTTTATAAATAGACAAATATAACATTAATTTAAAAAATTAGTTTTATCTCTACGAGGTAATTATTTATATTTGGAAAAAAGAAAAAAAAGAGATTATTCCCAAGTAACTTAGAGGCATTTTTTTTTCTTTGCTTCTAAAATAGGATTACTTTCCACTTAAAATAAATTATTTCACATATTAATAATAATCTCATTTATAATATTGAATTTGATGTGTTTAAAAAATTTAATTGTGTAATATATGTTAAAGTGTCCAAAATGAAGACACAAAGATATAAGGAAATGATGTGTGAGAGGTGTGTTCCAAGCCAAGACAATGGATCCTTATCGAATGCTTAACTGAGAAGAAGAGAAGTTATCAACAAGGATACATCAGGAAATATCCGAGCGATAAAAAACCGATTACTGTCATCTTCAGAAAAATGATTCAAATTCCGCCTACTTTCGGGGACATTGGAGATGCGATCTAAGTTTTTTCAAGGCTTAGAGAGTGTCTGGACAAAAAAGAAGATCACTGATCAGCTCTTTTGGGGCTGCAAGATGCTAAAAGAAACTTACAAATCAATATTGAATGAGTTGCCCAATCAATTCGGAGCTATGATAGGCCAAGAGGAGCTTTTAACATATTTTAGTGGAAAAGATGAACTAAAAGTCAATGCTATTTTAACAAAGGCAAAACAAGTCATCTACGCAAAAAGATACTCCAATGACACCAAGCTGAATGATATTATTCCAATCATTGGCATGTTTATTATTAGAGAAATTAAATGATTTTATATATTTTGTAATGCCCAGTTTTAATTTTTTACTTATTGTCAATTGTCCTTTTGTTTTATAACGTATTTTTTAGTTATTATATTATTTTAAACCAGTTTCCCCACACTATTCTTTAAATTTTAGTCTTTGTTAGTCCCTCTTAAGCTATGTTATTTATATAAGTGAACGAATATTATGAATGAAGTTTTGTCTTTTGGCGATTTCTACCTGGAGTCTTTTTTCCTTTAAAATTGGATCAACAAAAAGCACTAGGTATATGTAACCATATGGGGTAATTATTTTTTGAGCAATTTTTGTTCCAATTAAAATTTTGCAAAATAGTACATTTCAAAGATCTTCTAATAAAAACATTGACCCCTCTTAGCAAATACTTAATTTGAGTGGACTATTATTTTATGCGTCCATGCATCAATTAATGTTCGTCATTTGCATATCCAAAATCCACATACTTCCATTACAAGTCACGCCATCATGCATGACATTTTAATATACCTAATGAAGATTGCAGTCCATAAAAATTCTAAGGAGTAAATAAGATAATGAAGGCTGTTAATAATATAATATAAGGCCAGAAATATATATATATATATATATTCTTTTTCTCATCTACTCACAAAGTTGTGTACTTAAGGGGCTAAACAAACTATCTACAAAGAATTACTCTACCCAGGAGCGCTCATTAATTTATATAGGTACATACAATTTATTTATTTCTATAAGAAGAAAAATATCATAATGGGATTTTTAGTAAATAAATGAAACTATATAAGAGTAAGGACATTTTTCATGACACTATTATTTGGAATAATATCTTTATATTTAATAAATATTATATTTCGGCAAAGTGGTGAAAATTTGTTTTAAGCCAATTGTTCACCCATGATAATTTCTACATGATACTACTATATATATATATGTATATGTATAAGACATGTTACTTTACGAAACAAAGACAATATTTATGCATAGTTTGACACGTACTTACTTACTTACTTACTAACTTCACAAACACTCTCTTTCAAATAAATTATAAAGCCTGTTATGTTATAAAATGCTACCCACTTTCTTTTTATGATTGTGTATAGTATATGGATACATAACTTTATATATATATATATATATATATATATATATATATATAATTATTATATATTTCTTTATATTTGGGTATTAAAACACCACCACATGTGTGCTCCTATTCCCACATGACCTCTCCTTAATTTTATAATTAATCACAGTTTATGTACATATATAATTACTTATTTAAATATGTATGTATATATGTATAATAAAACTAACTAATGACACAGGTTAAAAGTTATCATGCATATTAGAAGAGCTTTCTCTTTAGAGCTTTGTAGATCTTTTTTGTAGAAAGAAAAAAAAACCAAACCGTTGTTTTCGAAGCTAGGAAGGATGTTATTGAAAGCTATGGTTTGGTATGAGTCATGATTTCAAAACTAGCATTAGCAGACACCTGTAGCTGTAACATTACGTTGAATGAAAGGCTTGCCATCTAATCATCACATAATCAATAAGCACATGGGCTGAAAAATCCCGGTTCTAGCAAAGAAAACAGCGTAACTTCTTCACTGTAGCGCAATTTTGTATGAGTGAGCATTTTTTTTTTAGTTCTACAAGTAGCCAGTAGTTGCTGGAAGCCAAATCTGGACAATATGGTGGATGTGGGAGCAATTAAAAGTTCAATTCATGTTGTTTTGATTCACTTGTGACACGGTGCGTTGTTTTGATGAAACACAAAAGAAAATTATTTGCCATATCCTGTCGTTTCTTTGCAATTTCGACCTTCAAATGCTCCAATAACGCTCTTCAATATTCATTGTTGATGACATTTCCCTTCTCAAGATAGTTGATGAAACCTGCATTGATTCATCTACACGTTCTTGTTTTTGATTAAGAGTAGGCAAATATGGGACCCACTTTGAAAAGAGCTTTCTCATAGTCGAATGCTCATGCAGTATAAAGTCAACACGTTCTTTTCACATCTTTACAATGTTCGATAACTAAAAACAACTTCACTTTTCGATCATTTAAAACGATTTTGTGGTTGTTTTTTGCATGGTCTCTGGTGTTACCGCCTCATTTGTACGTCCACTGCGTTCTGCATCATCGATTTCTCTACAAATGGTATTTATTTCTCCATGAAGAAGAACTCACAAGTTAATGAATAAATTATCATGAAATTTTAACAGCTGTTTTTGAAGCTCAGTGCTAACTGAAAAAAAAGGTGAATGCAATAAAACTTAAGCTGACTATGTCTTAGGCCCGGACTTTTCAGCCCATGTAATATATACATATATAATTATGAGCTCTTGAAACGTTATCACTTATGGTATGTTCTGATAGGGGTTATATTGAGAACATTTCCAATCATTCTGTCATTTTTCAATAAGTCAATCTTTTTGAAGACATGGAGACAACCACAATTGTCTCAGTTTGATTTAAAAAAATAATTATTCATTTCATAAAATCGTTACTTTCTTTTTTGTCATTTATCTCTATTCATTACATACATACATATGCTCTGTACAAGTGGGGATTTTGTACAAGTTGCAACTTGTTTAAATACATTGTACAAATTGAAATTTCCATGTATGTTGTTTAGTTATTATAACAGCAACTATTTTAATTTCAAACTAATTATATTAGTTGATGCTTTCAGTTCAATTGGATCTATACATTATATATCTATATTATTATTTATTCATTACTCATTGATTGATTGAGGTGTGATTCAACTTGTGGGTACAGAAATTTTATAATGACCAAAGAGAATATCAATGAGTAATTCTCATATTATAAAATTAGAAATGACACCCTTGATATTTTATTGAACAGTTCATGGAATGCCAATCAATTTCATTCACAAATACTATTAATTTGGCATTTAATTTGCTTTATCTTATTTTTGATGGCACCTTGTAAAATCTATGCTATAACTTCTACACAACATATGTACTTTAAATTTATTAAAAATAATTAATTATATTTTTTTTATAAGAATCCCCACAAATAATTAAATAGTCTTTTCTAAATTCTTTTCTGTTTTTTTAAAGGCATCAAGTCGGTTTCCACACAGCAGTTTAGTTTGTTTGTTTTGATATTTTTTGATTTTTAAAGTTATTAGGTGAAGTTCTTTTTTAAGATATTAATTCCTTCATTTTGTTCAATAACTCCATATCTCTATTAACGACTATGGATATTGTCTCTAAAAAGGCACTTTCACTCTATGTACTACAATGGGCAAAAAATACCAGGAAAATTTAATTTAATTTTTATGTGAACTCTGATTGGAATAAATGTTTTTGTTTTATTGTTGGAACTACTCTTATTGATGTCCATGGGTAATTACAGTCAAAATATGCAGTAGTGTTTGAAATACACGTCCTTTTATGAACAGATAAAATCGAATTTTTCCTTTTTTTAAATATCTGCAATTTAAAGAAATGTTGTACAAACCCAAAAAAAAAAAAGTTTAAATGACTATTCACGAGTCTACTCTTTTGAAATTTTGAGAATCCGTGGATTAGTTCTAAAGATACATACATTAACTATTACTCAAGAAAACTGAGCCTCCGATTTATAATATGATATTAATAGCATATCTAAACTCAACAGTTACTGTTCAGTAATTATCGACTTTCTAATTGTTTTGAAAAGTGGGGGGAAAAAAATATTGGCGAATATTACATTGCATTGGGGCTAATTTTGAAAAGGTTCAAATGAATTTTTACGATTAAATCAAGATTTATTGATTCCTGATATTTTTTGCCTAAGTTAGTGCATATATACATATAATATTTACATTTCCCATATGGAGCTACTCTCTTGAGAGTTTGCACCTTCAAAAAAAATAAAAAAGATACAAGCAATCTCTAACTGTGTACACATTTCATAATTGAATGGTTACATGGATATTTTATAAGTAAATGTCTTTTATAGATTCTTACTGTTTTTGTTGTTGTTCAAATAAGAGAGGGAAGTGATAGTAATAATCAATCTAATTTGAGAAGAGATAGTTGTTTTGTTTTTTGTTATTCTCACGTATTTGCAACGTCAAGAGGTATTTCATTGCTACTCTTCCTACAACTATGTATAAAAAAAGTTTTTTATACGTGCTCCTATTATAATTTTATAACTAATTTCCTAAGAGGCTTTTGATCAATTAACTCCCAAAACAGATAAAACATAGAAATGCATAATCATCATAATGCCTTTGAACTTAATGAGTATTTAATCAAAGTTAACAACTCCGAATGAGCCTTTCATCTGGGTATTTGATGCATTAGATAACCTATGTACATATACATTTTGAGGGCTGTGTATTAATAAATATATTGAGTCATTTTAGTTATAGTTTATAGTGAAAGTGTTGTAAAATTAGCTTTTAATTTATAAAACATATTTAATGAGAATTTATCACAGTTTTGTTTCATTTTTTTTTATTTGACAAAAATTTAAAATAAATAACATTCCAAAATAAAAAGAAAGGGTCTTTTTAGGTTTTTGGACACAAGAGGCCCAAGCCCAATGATAATACCGATATGGAACTACCACCAAGAATTTGAAAGGCCAAATTGTTGATAGCTAAATAGAAATGATGTGTGATCCATGCAGACTTAATTGCTGGAGTGAAGACAAATGATGGTCATTTACAATGAAATTTTGTATAATGGTTAATTTGAGGATTTTCATCAAAGTGACTCCATGATGAGCACATTTATAGTTGATATATTTATTATTTAAATAGACAAACATCCATAGAAAATTCATGAAATAACTTTAGAAATGAATTAAAAAAGACTAAAGTCCTCTACTGAGTACAACTTGATTTCAAAGACTCAACGTTGATAATAATTGAATAAAATCAAAATTGTTAACGGAAAAACCCTAATCAAATGACAAAAATTTTGAAATTTATTTTGTTTTGGATGAAAATATCCGTTCCTTGCAAAAAGTAATGGGGTAACGTTTGGGTGTATGATATACATTTACTAATTAGAGAGAGAGAGAGAAATATCTTTGATAGATGGTAGAGGTTCATGTCCCTTATATTTGTTTGTCCACTTGTGACATCCAAATGCAGGTCATTTCCCAATATTTTAAAGAAATAAGAGTTTTTATTCCTTGGCTCTTGTTTTTTATTCCAAGATGGCCGACTTCCACAACTATGATTAAACATTTAAATAAAACATTCCATTATCAAATGTGTTTCTTATCGTTAAATTGCATGTCAATCAAACAATTACATATATCCTCAAGCCAAAAAAAAACCTTTACACATAACCCTTTGTGAACTTTTAACGAATATTTAAGATAATAGAATTAAGTCTATTCATATACATACAAAAAACGACGAAACTATTGCATGTAAGTCATTAAAAGAAAAAAGATTACACATTATAGTTTTAATCCCTGAGTAAGGAAAATGTTTACACAAAAGATTACAACTATAACAGTTGTTAGGCGGATTTGACATTTTTTTTCTCATACCTATTACAAGTCATGCTTCGTAAAATGTTTTTTATACAATAAAAAAATTATATACATTTACAAAAAAACGAAGCTTCATACAATGCTTAGTTCTAGAAATGAACTTTGAAGTGACTTATTTTTGAGGACTTTACACATAAATTTTCTATAAAATGATGAATATTTTAGCCTTAATTTAAGTTTTAATAGGATTTTGAATTTGTATTACTTTGTCAACATTTAAAGGAAATATGAATATCCATTTTCCTTCAGAGAATTTTTGTATTTTTACTGAGCTTGTTATATAGTTCTAAGTTATACTTTTAGGGTATTTTTTACATCTCCTAAAGCAAAAATTATTAAATCTAAAAATAAGTTATCAAACAAAAAAAGATATTTTTTTTTTTGTAAAATAAATGAATTCATAAATAAATTTCAATAATATGTAAGTATTCAAATTTGTAGAGACGGATTGAATGAATGGAAGCAATTTAAAATATTTGTTTTGATGAATTGCTCTGAAGAAATAACTACAGTTAAATTAAAAGTTATGCATACAAGTAGTTGTTTCCTTTTTTTAAAGTAAACTTAACCAGAAAATGATGTTCTCTCATGACTTTAATTTCAATGATGCATTTTAGAAAAAGTTTATAAGTAGATATGTAATTATGTTTCAAATATTATTTTCAAAAATATAGTTTTTATTTAAATTAAAATTAGAAATACAAACAACAAACGAGTGATATAATAAGACTATATCTATGAAATGAGACTTTCAGCTATTAAGCAAACGAACGACGTCCCTTGGAGTATTTTTAAATCAACCAAAATGTCGTATTTTTTTAATTTTTTTTTGTCTGTCATCTGGCAACAATATTCAGTTTATTGTTTGTGAAGTTTCATTCTACAACACATTTTTATTCCTTCTTAAAAATGTCGAATTTCGTGGCTTCAATCTACGATTTGTGGACTTACATAAATCTTGTTATAATATATTTTTCAAATAGATATCTATTTCCATTTATTTCCTTCCTTTCTCAAAGACCTTCAATGTCTTTCACCCAAAAAGAGTTAGAGAATAGAGTATTGTAGCTGAATATAGTCAAATGTCAAGACAGCTCAAGTTCCTCTTCTCCCAAACATTCATCAAATTATCAGGGTTACCAGTTCAACTTTCCCTTTCTGTTTTTATATATAGGCAGTGCAAATTACTTACAGCTCTTGCTAATTAAACATGGGCAAATATATTGTAATAGATTGGAGTTTAAGGAAGAAAATAGCAACATGAGTTGGGTTCACTACCTGTGTATCGCTGAGGTGAGAGCTTGCTACAATTGTAAGTGGCCCTAAGGGTAGTATATAACATTGTCAAATGACAATCAGGTCATAAAATGTGCATCCCTAGCTATGATGGCAACAAAAATGGCTTTGAAAGACTGAAACTTTTCAAACATTCAATATTTGAATGGTTTTATATTTAATGTTGTAGCAATTTGGTTAGATATTCATTTGATATGTACGTACTAGGCTCATAAAACACAAAAGAAAGAAATAGATAAAGCAGAATAGTGGCTTTCCATTTATTAAATTTCATTTATTTGTATGTACATTCTTAGTTATTTGTTCTAGGGTATAAAATGTGTCAAATTAGACTCAATAAAGTTTTTTTTCTTTCTTTTAAAACGATTAAAATAGAGTAGATATCATCAATAAAAAAGTATGCATCACACAAAAAGAAGTATGTACAAAATGATGCTTGTATCAGGAGATTGCAAGCGTTTGCAATCAAACATTGAGATGTAAAGTATTTCAAATGTTTAATTTAATGTATTTGTATTGGAAATAATTAGCTTTGTCCTTATAAAAATAATTGAGTGTGTCCTTTGTCCATACAGCTCCAAAACATTTTATGCCACAGGAAGAATGCAATATCTAGGGAGGAGACTTTTGGGATTCGAAAAGGAAGAACAACGCTTGATATGATTCATTCTTTGTTATACCATTGAAGAAGAAGAAGAGAATCGACCTCTTAACGAATAATGAAAAGATTTTTGCAGTATGGGTTATAGATTTTAGTAAAAAAAAATATTATAGAATTATGATTTTCTTCCCTAAATAAGGTTTCTCCTCTTTATAACAGTAGTACAAATAATATATCAAGGCATAGGCAAAATGTTACTATACAGTTAAGTTTAAGGAAGAAAAGAAAAATGTCAGTTAGTGCCACAACCTTGATAAAACTGGTCAACAAGTTTGAACTTTCAAAAATCTTAAGGGGTATAAGTATAATAAAAGTTATTCAGTTCTACACACTGATTTCAATTTTTTTTTTTTTTTTTGAGAAATCGAACCCTACTTTTTGAGCTTATTTGGCCCATTTTCCAACTTCAACTTCAATTTAAGTCTAGAAGGATATTATTTTTGTGTATTATAAAATAATAATCTGCTGGTGTATTTAATGCAAATTCCATTTCTAGTCTTTGTTTTGACCTAAAAGGACTCCTAGGGGCGTAGGATGCCGGAGTAGGCCCAAAAGTTGACAAAAACTTTTGTACATAAATAATTCCTTGAATATTATATGAAAAGATGAGTAAGGAATGCATTCAAAAGCTGAGACTCACAGTTTTCAAATGAGATGCCAAGCGCTCGATAAGAATTTTTAAATAAGAAGAAATTGTCCATCTAAATGTGTAAATTTTCATCCAATTTCGAGCCAAAATTCGCAAAAAATGAAAGAATCACAGTCGAGCTACATAAGTAGTACTGCGCAGAAGGATTAAGAAACCGGCTGAAAAAGTACCATAAGTCTCACTCCCACCTTCTCATCCCACTCTCCAAAAGTCCCATACCCCAATGTACACATGTGTAGTTGATATTTTTTTAACGGTCCAATAAAAAAATATTTAAATAATGAATTTAAATTATGAAACAAAATTTTAAACTTCTGATTGAGTCTTAGTTGTGAATGGTCTATTTAGGATTGCTTTTGAGTCAAAAATATTTGTATTTGACGAGAAAAAAAAAAAGAATTTTAGACAGGCTGCCTCGTGAGTACAGAGCTAATTAACTCAGCTTGTCTGAGAGCAAAGTAACACGTAAGGGGTGCACTCTGATCAAAAGGCCTGAACTTATTGCACTGATTAAAATCTCATGGGAAGTTCAAAATAATATTTTCTGTATTTTTTGATGAGCATTCTGTGGTATGTTACATAGCCAATTAAAGAGTCCACACCTCATTCACTTATCAGTGAATCAGTAGTTTCTGAGTACTATTAATCAAAGAAAATCAAAATAAAATGATATCACCAATGAATAGTTTATTATTGAAGTGAACCGTGTTATAAATAGAGGTGGGAACAACATGATGATCTGCAACTTCGGATGCAATTCGAGCAAGACTCGATTCAGACTCATAAGCTTATAAGTAAATAAGAGTTAAATGTGTCAACATGTACAATATGATTGTACACGTTGATACTTGTACACAACAATTACGTACATATATTTGTATCTAGTTTGATAAATGTATATACTTATGGTATTAGAAAGCTTTTTTTCTATAGGAGGTTATTCTATAAACACTTTCCTTCGTTTCCAATGTTGTTGTGTTTTTTTTTCTTATTTATTTATTGATAATACCAATTTTCGGAGCTATATATATATATATATATATATTTCCTTTATATATTAGTAGAATCTCTAGTGACAGGTGTCAGTTGTTAAAAGATGTAGGGAAAAAATCCCCAGCAAATAAATAAATAAATATTATTTAAAGAAGAATAAAGCGTGGATTGTTCAAAATTCAATATGTTTTTGTTTTTTCGTTGTTGTTGTTGTTTCGACATTAATTTATAGACTTTGAGAATATCCCTAATAAATCCTTTATATATGTGTAAAAAATTATTTTTTTATAAAGAGTCAATCAAACTTGAATTTATGCTCTTGATTAGTATTCAGAAGCCATAATTCTATTTATGTGTTTAAGATTAGATTAACCCCTAGCAAAAAGATGGGAAATTAGGAGAAGGACAAATAAAAAGTTTGATGGATTTACTCAAAATATATTTTGTTAGATGAAGATAAAATAAAAGGGAAAAAAAATTTCAATTTTTTTTATTATTTATTTGTAAAAAAAAATAGCCAAATCGTTTTAACAAAATATGTCATTTTCAGGCATGAAACATGCATATAGGCATATTGTTCTATATATATATATATATATATACATACATTTATTTATATGGCATTTTGACTCTTTTTCGTTCTTGTTTTTGAACTGAACGTATGTATTTATTTATTATTTTCTAATGCATACAAAAAAATCCTTGTATTCAAACATACAGCACATATTCTACTATTTAGCTGAAATGATTTCTCAGGTCTTATAAAAGAAAATGGAAAGAACAAAGAGGTATAGAAATATGTTACATACAGTCAAACCTGGTCTAACGGTCACGAGCTTTGAGCATGTCACCCCACTAAGCGGTCATATCTAGTTCCCAGGCAGGAAATGTATATCATAAATGCACTGTATTAAGCGTGTCTCTGCTGTCCCGGGCTAGCAGTCATTCTAAATCAGGGGTGTCAAACATACGGCCCGCAGGATAATTTGAAAGTAGAAAAAATACATAAAAGACATGGATTAAATTTTTTAATTAAACGTAATTCAGGAATTATCCGCCAGGGTGCATGTTAGTCTTTCTTTATAAGTCTTATGTTGTAATCTCATGTAAAGTTCATTATTATAGTTTTCGATTTTCTAGTTATTTAAAGTTTGTGCAATTTTGTGAAATGTTTTGTAAAAGAGTTGTTCAATAAATTTTTAGTGAAATTTAACAATGTTCTTGTTCTTCTTTAAATCAAAACAAAGGGAAGACATGATGATATGTTCGTTATTTATAGCTAAGTATACTATAGTTTTAATAGTCCGGCCCACGACGTTTACATAGGGGTCGTATGTGGCCCGCGATGTGAAATGAGTTTGACACCCCTGCACTAAATTATATATACTAATACAGATGAACCTGCTTCAATGGTCACTTTTTTACCTTTTAGCGTTCACTCCCTGTTTAAATCAAAGCTTTAGAAGTTGTACGCTTGAAATAGAAGAATTAGCAATTCCAGAATATAAATTATAATCCCCGTCACTCTGAAATGGTCACATGAGTATTTATTTTTCATATTTCTATACAAGTCCGATCGTGTACGTTTCAGATTCTTCAAATAAATATGTATAAATGAATGTTTTTTCTCCACATTTTTTAATTTATCTCTCTCTCTCTATCTGAGAATGAATATAAACAATTTTAACAAAGCTAATAATGCCTTATTAAAATTTAAACAGTTTGTAATTGATGGAAGAAATATGAGTTTGTTAAATTAGAAAAACAGAAGCTTTATATATACATGGCTAATCAGTTTAAACAAACAAAAATTCCATATTTTTTTTAATAATGCTATTGAAAATTATTATTATTAATATTATTCATTTTGTTATAAATATAAATGTATATTGATAATTATTATAATTAAAGTTAATTGTATTCTAATTTCGGCTATATTTTATAAGAAAAAGTTTTAAATACATATATGTATATATATATTTTGATACAGTTTATTTTCCTTCTTTTTATGCTCAATTTTCCAGCTCACAGTGCAAAATAAGGAAACTTGTTTTAAGAAGGTACTCGCACTAAGCGGTCACTTTTTAAGTTTCCCCTTGCCCGGACACCTACATCAATTTTGACTCTATTTCTAGTATTACATTTTTAAAAGAATTTTCATCTTATAGCTCTACATATTATTGTCTGTTCTACTTATAATATAAATATATTACATTTAATATATGTATATTTGTATGAAGGAATGTCTGTCTTATGTCAGTTACGGTTGTTGAGATGTGAACGGAAACTACATATATATCTGTACATTATCAAAATGAAATTTGGCCATTGTTCTATGCATTATTTGAACATATTTATGTACATACATATAAAGTAGTATTAAAAATAGCTTTATTTGACATTTCCTTAAAAGGCTCTTTATATATATACATATATATGATACAAAAAGAAAAACTTATGTTTTGTTCTTCTGCGCAATTGGGTCATTCGTATTGAAAAGTGTGTTGGGAAGGAATGTTCATTTGAGCATCAGGTGTGTTCAAACTTTTCGGGCATACATAGGATCTACTTTGAAATTTACTCACTCACTGCAGGCTACAAAGACAAACTTTAATGTCTTCATATGGGGGATTTTTGGCTGGAGTAAACTATACAGTATAAGCCCTTCGCTATTGCCTCTATTGTCTTTTGTGGAGTTTTTAATGAAGATATTGAGTTTGCTTTTTGTAAACAAAAGGGCAATGATGTAATGGGAAAATGAGGTTTTATTTACCCAACAACCTCATTGACCCATATTTGTTGCGCAAAAAAAGAATAAAAATGAAAAAGAGAAAAAACTGACGAGGGAAGAGACCTTTTCTTGTTATTTTCTTCTTTTGTTTTGGATATGAGCGGGCAGACATCAACAGCATTCTCAGCCTGAGCAGTCATGACATCTCAGCTATGATGACACAATTAAGGGATAACGATTTCTTATACAAAGCAAAGAGGTAAATGTCAATAAAGAAGGGATCCAGTGGACCATTGAAATCAATGCTTCATTTTGCTTCTTGAACCTATACTCCACCAAAAATTCATTCATAGTCATCTTTTTAGACTAAAAGTAACGTCTCCCATAGTTGAAATATTAAAATCAAATATATTTGAAATTTATATTTTATTGTGGTCTACTTTTAATGATAGCCTGGGCCACCGGTCAAATGGTTGTTTTTTATTCTACATTAGTCTTTTTTGTTGGTAGCATTCGAAAAACTCTGTAGTCAAAATTTCGGATCTCTCATATCCACTATTTGCTTTATGGTATTGACATTTTAAAAGTGAAGAATGGTCCTTTTAGGGGTCCAAGTCTAATGTTTAACGTTTTTAAATCGTTAATTTAAAGCTATGGGCTCAATATAGGAGTTTTATTGTTTTTCATAAATTTTAATATAGTGTACCTCGTTTTCAAAATGTGTATTCATTAAAAGGATTTTTTTCTATATTATATTTGTTTTGGTATAAATAACAATACTGATTTCATAAAATTGCAAAATATGTCCATCAAAGTTTGATTCATCATTCATTTAAATTTTGAACTTTTTGAAACATAAAAAAAAGGCATTTTGTCTTAGCTACACTCCTGATTTTTTCCTCCGGACTTTGTGTTCTAGTACTGTTGAATGGGCCAAATGCCTTCTTCTTACATTGTATTAGATCTATACCTATGAAATGATACTTTCAACAAGTAGGCAACAGATATCGCTAGGAGTATTTTTAAACCACTCCAAATGTCTTATTTTTCCGTCTGTCATCTAGCAATAATATTCAGTTCATCGTTTGTGAAGTTTCATAACACAACGCACTTTTGTTCGTTCATAAAAATGTCGAATTTCCGTCTTTCAAACTACGATTTGTAGAGGTTTGAGGACAGCGAATTGGTATTGATATGATTAGGCACGAGTTGTTAAAATCTGGTGGAACAGTACGCCAATGCACGCTACCAACGACAATTGGCCGATTTGAACAGCACTATACTCCAAAAACGTTCAGAATATTCCAATCCCTCTCACAAAGGAATTTTTCTTGATGACAATGCACTGCCATATCGAACAAGAGTGACCCAGGAATTGGTGAGAACGTACGATTGGGATCCCTTTGGTGCATGAGGCTTACTCATCAGACTTGGTTATCACTTATTCGTATGGATGAGTTACGTGTTAAAAGAACATGTCTTCAATTCTCACATAGATGCTAACTATTGCCTTGATGATTGGTTTGTGAGCAAAGACCGTCATTTTTTTTTTTTTTTTTTTGAGTCGGCGCCCACAAATTGCCTGAGAGATGGTGTGAAAATGTGTCGCTAGCTATGGCTATTATTTTGAAGATTAAATTTGTCATCATTTTTTGACAATAAACGTTAGAAATTGAAAAATAAAGGTTCATTTCATGGGTTTAATAGACCTTGTAGATACGTGACAGGAGTCTGCAGACTTTGTCAGTGAAGCAAAACTTCACTTCATTTGACAAAATGAATAGAGATTGAATAATTTTTTCTTACAATTACGTATTCCTATTCCTGTGTGTGTGTCTATAAATAAGTATTCAAATCATAATGAATCATGGATAAAAATATATACATGCATACAAAGAGAGTCGAAGAAAACGAATAAACAATATCCTTTTACATGTGTGTGTGTGTGTGTGTGTAATAATGTACAAACAGCATACAAAGGATTTATAGACATTGCATGTAGGATTTTTGTAGCCTGCTTCTTTTTTTTTATTTCTTTTTTTAGATATATATACATAAGTATGTGTTTACAATATGTATACGTACAGAGTATAGCTCTTATTATAATAATTTTTGAATACTATGTATGTTCTTCTATCAAAACTTCCCTCCCTGCATTTATTTGTAGTTTTTTTTTGTTTTTTTGAACTATACATATTCCTTCTTGCTCTTTCTAGCCTCGTTCATTCATACGTACATTGTTCATGCCATAAAAAATGCCCCGTGTCAAATAAAGATGATAAATAATGTATGTAATACATAGTAGTGTGTGCCATCATACGAAATATGAGACTTAATGGGCCGTGATAAAGATCTATGTTATTTTTATACATAGTACTTGAACAAAAGGAACAAAAATAAATATATAAAAAAGTTTTTTATTTTTTATTCCTCTTTGGAAATGTGTATTATGTAATCATATAAATGAAGAAAGCTTTGGATAAATGGACGGAAATGAATGTGAGGGCACATGAGGATGTTTTACATATATTATACTAGCTATGAAGAAATAATTGAATTGACAGATTGTCCCTTGAAAGATACGAGCTCTAAGATATTTCTCAAAAAAAAAATATCTTTTTTTAAAACTTTCATTTGAATACAATAATTATTCCATGGGTTGTTTTTTTCAGGATCGTCCTAAGATCGAAACGAGTTGTTATATATATGTTGTGTCATGCTGAAAAAACTTTTATAACAGGCCGCTTATTTAACATTTAAGTTCAGTGTACTTATAATAGCCTCAAATTTCCTACTTCTGCTAGCACGCAGGAAAAAGTCATACTTATGTTACACTATTTTCTTTCTGTAGAAGTAAGCAACTATTATACATGTAATATTTAGTCTATGCCTATGAATTAAAACTTTCAGCTATTTAGGCAACAGATGTCGCTAGGAGTATTTTTAAACCATCCCATATGTCTTAATTTTTTTGTCTGCAATCTGACAACAATATTCAGATCATCGTTATTGAGGTTTTCTCTACAACAACGTATTTTTGTTCCTTCTTAAAAATGTCGAATTTTGGTTCTTCAAACTACGATTTGCGGACTTCCTTGATTTTCTGTTATCATTGGCATAAAAACGCTTCACAAATCCTTGTAGAAGCTAACTGTGAACAGGCTCTATGTAGAGCACAGTGCTTCTGGTGGTTTGAAAAATTCGGAAGTGGTTATTTTAGCGAGGATAACGAGGAGCGTGGCCGGCTACCGAAAATCAGGCCATCAGCCAGGTATGATTTGGTACGAGTTGTTAAAATATGGTGAAAGAGTTGACGGTGCCTGCTACCAACTACAATTGGCCAATTTGAACAGCACTATAATCCAAAAACGTTCAGAATATTCCAATCCCTCTCAGAAAGTAATTTTTCTTGATGACAATGCACCGCCATATCGAACAAGAGCGGCCGAGGAATTGGTGGAAACGTACGATTGGGAGCCCTTGGTGCATGAAGCTTACTCATCAGACTTGGTTATCACTTATTCGCATGGATGAGTCACGCGTTAAAAGAACATGTCTTCAATTCTCACATAGATGCTAAAAAATGGCTCGATGATTTGTTTGTGGCCAAAAACGGCCAATTTTTTGGGGTCGCCATCCACAAATTGCCTGAGAGATGGGGAAAATGTGCTGCTAGCTATGGCTATTATTTTGAATCTAATAAATAATTTGTTTCACTATAAACGTTAGAAATTGAAGAATGAAGTCTCACTTCATAGGTATAGACCTGATGGTATAGTAGCATGTCATCATCTTGAAAGTCGGTCATCTTGTTAGAAACAAGCGGGAAGGTCTCAACAAAAAATATACACTGTCCTCCTCATTATTTTTCTTTAATTTTTCTGAAAAAATTTAATTCTTGTTTAAGTATTCGTACAATAACTGTGTATTTTGATTTTTTATTTCAAAAATTAGTGTCAACTTAAGGGTTGCCTTTGTTTTTGTTAAGAACAAGTCAAATTCATTACAAATATTTCCAAGAAACCTTTAGTATTTTCTCTTTCGATTTGTAAAATTTCATATAAATCTATTGTTGGACAATCTAACAAAGAATGAACAAAAGTTGAAAAGAGAACGTCAGTAACAATTGTTTTTCCTACTCTAATTCTAACAAGATAATTACTCTCTCTGGTCCACTCATTTCAGGTATTTGTTTTCTAGTGAGTTTTTCATATAAAAATAATTGACAAATATGATCCATGAGTTTGTTAATATAATTAATCAAATCTTTTTAAAACGATATTTTCTGTTTTTGGGTAAACAAAGCCCTTGTTGTTATGGATGATGGATTAGCCATCTCTCTAACATTGGATCATAACCTAGGCCCCAAGGCACAAACCCTGTATTGGGAGTGTCATATACCTCTTTCAATATCGTAATATTTACTCACTCCTTCGTGTTCAGAGGATGCTCTCTATCTGTAGGTAGAATCCACTCCCAATTTATCAATAAAGTCTTTATTTGGATAGTTTTAATATAGTGCATACCCTTTTGTCTCTCTAAAGTCAGTCTGAAAACAGAGAAGACCAAAGATTATTTGAAATATTTGATTATATATAATAATAAAGTGATTTGTTTCATGCAAGAATCTTCATTAAAGAAAAACTCGCTGAAAAAAATATTCGCACAAATGCGAAGTGCTGACAAATGTATTTTGGTCATAAAATGGGGACAGTCAAAAGTAAGTTTGTGTCATCACAGTCTCAAAGAAAGATATTATTATAGACTATATATCCTAAACTATGGATCGGATAGAATATATGCACCATGAAAAGACTCCGAGGAAAGTGACTCTTCAAAACCAAATTCTTCAATGAAATCAAACATCATTCCTATTTGAAATCAAAGTATGTAGACACACTATGCATATATTTATGTATGTTTTTTCAAATAATTACATTGGCATTAAGAATATACGGCTGTTCAATCCAAAACTTTTCTAATTCATCGACTCAAGTCGATATTTAACAACTTTAGTCGATAGTTACACTGGTGAGTAGTCAAAAATTCTAAGGAGCATAAAACTAACTAAAGTTATTCAGTTTTGCACGTTGATTTAAAATCTGTAAAAAAAAATTTCTAGAGTCCGACGGTTTTTGAGAAATCGGACCCTAGATTTCTGGCCCTAGTTCCAACTTCAACTTCAAGTTAAGTCATTTTGTGCATAAAAAATAATAATTCGCTGGTGCATTTAATGCAGATTCCATTTCCAATCTTTGTTTTGACCAAAGGGGGATCCTAGGGGCGTAGGGGACGTGAGTAGGCTCAAAAGTCGGTCAAATTGTTTGTATTTAAATAACTCCTTGAATATATCATAAAATGGACTAATAAGAAATATATTAAAGATCTGATACCCATAGCTTTCAAACGAGATGTCAAGAACTCGATAAGAGTTCCTATCTAAATGTGTAAATTTTTATTCAATTTCGAGGAAAAATTCACTAGAAATCAAAGACTCACTGTAGAGCTACTAAAAAACAACTGAAATAGACTGAAGTAGTAGCGTGCAGAAGGATTTCAGCTCATTTTGTAATCAGCTACGCTTTACTACTTTTGTAGTTCTACGTGCTGTGTGCAAAACTGAATAACTAGGAATGTAAAAAATATGCAAAATGCCGCGTGCGAGATTTTGTGGGGTTGGCACTTTTAACAATAGTACCTTTTGTTTTCCAAAGCTGTTATCATTTTTCCTTTATTACTAAGGAGAGAACGTCTACAATAGCAATACAATGTTAGAAAACGGCTCATGCTCTCGTAATAATTGTTAGTTTACGACTTGTAAGCTAAAGATATATAATTTCCTGACATTCATTTGAGTTAATTTTTTGCCTCTCATCTATGGTATACATAATGTGATTATTTATTACTGATGTCTTCATTTGTATATATAATGAAGAATAGCAGCTATTAGCTCAGTCAAACGTCATGACAGCTCAAGCTGCTTCCCTCTCAACATTCATTAAATTGTCAGAGTGGCCAGGTTGATGGTTTTCTCTTTCTTTTTATTTTACACACCCCATTTGCATATTATTTACATTCCTATGAATAACCTTTATTATACTTATAATTAAACTTAGGACTTTTGACATTTCAAATTTGTTGACCTGTGTTATCATAAATGTATAAATACAAAGGAAGTGTGACAACTAGCCACGGTCTTCCCTACTGATTTTTTTTCTTCCACTAATTACTTAGAAAGAGTGTCATATTAGCTCAACTATAATAGTTAATTATATTACAATTATATTGACTATATAAATTCATAGTTTTATCATTAAAAGAGTTGGGAAAATTCTACACATTTCTACTTTCAATCCTCCAAAATAACTTGAAAATATCTTCTGTTAGAGACGTATTTTAATAAATTAGCTTTTATAAAATGTCCTTATATTTATTTAAATAAATTGATCATTCATATTTTTTCCCAAAAAAAAAGATGGAAATTGTATCTTGTTATATGATTTCTGTACATATACATACATACATACATATACTAAATGTGTCAAGTCACAATTTGATCTGATTATTATGTAAAATAAGTCACAGTGACATACATCATCAAGATAACAAATTGGATTTGTTGTGCTGAGGATATTTAATTCTTCACTCGTACTGTTCTATGTACATACTATATGAATATTGGGACTTTAAATGTATATATGAATTCTCACATGATTCTACTACTGCCTATAAAATGAAAATTGTATGTATATATACTCTGTGACAAGGGATTTAAATAGTGGGGAGTAGAAGTAGTATTGTGATCAAAACTAAATGCCTTGAGACTAAAAGAAGATCACAAACTCCAGGGATACAAAAACTTTTTTTTAAATTTGTATCAAAACTGAGCTAATGGGCCTTTGATGTACGAATTGTAGAATTTGTAAGTATATACACTATTTTAAATTTTTCTTTTATGGCTTCGGAATATTGGGAAACATTTCAAATGGTATTAATCACAAGACATTGATAATGAAATATGAAGTGATTGGCATAAAAATGAACTTTAACTTTTATTAATACTATTTGAATTTTGTTAATTGAAATATAACATAACTTTAGAAGACTCAATCCGTTTTCTATGTTAATTTGCATATTATGTGTAAAAATCTATATAATCATTTTGAATAAATAATTGAAGAAAAGGTCAAGAAATGGTATTTTTTTGTCAAAATTGGTCATTTTCAGACGGTTTGTAGCACTATAAGTTTAAAACTACATGTCAAATATTGTGAAGTACAATGAAATTTTTCTAGCAAATATTAGAAAAAGTCATTTTCCCGAAGAATAATAACTATTTATTTGAAAGCACAAAAATTGAAATTGTTATTGGGGCCTCATTGTTGATTATTTTAGTGATGAAAATGCCTTCATTTGAAAAATAAAAACAAAAATAATTTATATTGTCTATGTTGATTCTGTAGATTCTTCCTTACTCAATCATTTCTTTCTTTCCAATCCACTAGATTAACATTAGAGATGTGGTTCTCGAGATTGCATTTGGAATCAGGCTATTTTATGATTGTGGTTCCATATCATTCAACGTCTTAGTCTGCTGTCTAGACTAAAGCCAAAGTAACAAAATTAAAAATTTCCTTATTGTAGGAAACCAAGATTTTTTTCCTCAATGATCTCGATCTGATCTTAGTACCTTTAAGTCTTGATTTCGGATGATGTAGTCCTCACGACAATATTAGTCTATAGACCAACTTTTTAATAACTTGGAATTACTTAGTTGCAGCCTGGCATAGTGGGTTGAATATATTTGAGGAGTAGAATTCCATAAGGGGTGGAAATGTTTCAAAAGAAACTTAAAAAGACTGTTCATGGGAAGCAAGGGACCTACATCTTTTTGGAAAGCGAGCCATGTTGCTACTTGCCTTGTATCGGTCGTGAGTCTATCTGCTTGATTTAAAAGCTAATCAACTCCTGGCAAAATTCGACATCTCAAAAGACATAATAGCTGTCAATTCGTTTACTATTATTTTTTTTAAAATTGCAATAGAAATGCATATTCTGGTATATGAATTGATATTGGTGTATTTCGATAATTTTTCGAGTGAAAATATAAAATGAAAATGTTGTTAAGGGCATTTGTAGGTATTTTTCTTTTCTTTTTATACTCCGAATTTTTTATAATATTTTATATATCCCTCTTAAGTCTTAAATACATTAAGAAAGGTTCATTTCATATTTCTTTAAAATGAGTTATTCTAATGGTAGACTCTTAATTTATAAATGCCTCTTTCTTCATCATCATTATCCCTGTCGTCTTCCCAACCATCATAAATTACATAAGTCTTTCATAATGAAAAAATAGAAAGCAGGTTATTATTTATAAATATATATTCGGGTTTGACCTTTCTCTTGGATGTCATATATATTATTTTCTTAATAAATTGTCATAAATTTCACTAAATTTTTGTGCTTTTCTACTTTAAATATATATATAAAGCATGCATATATATATGCAAGCATTGGATTACATCATAGACGAAGGCTTAGTAAATAACTTATTTATATAAATATATAGTTAAATTTTCTAAGATTGTGACGTCAAAAACGAATGATTTATAGGTATCATACAGAAAGTTTCAATTACTTTACGATTTATACTCTTTACATAAATACAAGTTTACGTCGAAAAAATGAGATAAAACATTTCAAAATGAAGAGTAATGCAAGGGTCTGACGTGATTGAAATCAGTTGATAAATTGAATTACCTGACAACTCAAACTTGATTTATAATTATGAATAGAATTTGTCAACTCTATTTGCTACGAATTGCTATCAATTGAATTGATATTATTAAGTAATGGCACATATTACGAAGGATAATAAAAGTTCAATATATATAAATATATAGCTGGATTTTAATAGCAATGTCTGATCACTCATTTCCCACTCTTGAACTCTGTATTTAATCGTATAATGTTGTTAATTGGTTCTTTATAATTAGGGATATATCATATTCGATTTCCATATTTGTATGTCCATTATATGTTTAACGCTCCATCCAAAAACAAATCTATCAATGTTATCATTGATTTGATTCTAAAAACTGAAAGGAGATGAGGCTCTGTTTGCATAAAAAAATCCAACATCGATTTAAAAACCTAGCCGGATTGATTTTGATGGGAATTCAAACAGTTTTGTGTTCACACGACAAATGAAGTCTGCTTCATATAAGTCGGTAGATAATGGGAAGTATCATCTATTGATATTCTTATTATAAAATAAAAGAACAAAAATGATGGCTGAGTATCAAAAAGTCAAAGGCTCTCTTAAGGTCGAATGAGTTACATCTCCAAATAAATATTTACTGAAAGTCATAACAGACAAAATATGTTCATATAATATATATTATCAACTTATATCTTCCTACATATTTGAATTCAAGAAAGATTTTCCCCAGTTATCCAAATAATTGATCTTTTATTATAGATTACTTCATTGTTAAATGTATGCAATTTTGATTTTCTGTAAGAATATGAGTCCGTTTGTAAGATCTGACTTAGTTGATATATGCCCCAATGATTTCCATAAATTCTCTTTGACCCTTTCCACTCGGTTAACATGTAAACGAGTTAGTCAGACTCCTCAACTCTTGAAACTATTTTTAAGAAGAAACGCTGGCTTTGTGTCCATGCAAACCCAAAACATACAAACATTCACAACTTTTTCCTCAATAAACCCGCTCATTGAGTTATTTCTCATATATCATGTGTCTACCTCCAAGCCATAATGTGCCCCTGATACATTCCTATATAGAAACTTCTCTGCACTCATATACAACAACAAAAAATGGGACTTCTAAGTGTGAAAACATTGATATTCAAAGCCAGTTTATGTAAGAAGGACGGGATTTAATACCCAGAGCAGCATACAATAAATGAAGTCTTTTTTTTTTTTTTTTGAAGCAGGCATATTTTAAATTCTATTTCCTCCGTTAGTATAAAGATTTTCTTATGAAAATATAATATATTAGAAAGTGGGTAAAAAAAAAGGGGGGGATACATTCACCTTCAGAAGAAGAAAATATTTTTCAATACAAATAACCCCCTGGGCTCATCAAGAGACTTCTTCTCATTCTGCACTTTTATTATGTCTACTTATATATATATATATATATATATATATATATATTATGAAAAAAATAATAAATGAATGTACACTGAAAGCTTTTCAATAGTTGTCCTTGCGGCAATTTCATCTTTATCTTGATAATTATAGGCGATATAAAGTAGTTTGTAAGCAGAAATTATTAGATATAGGATCTTTAAATAGAATCCTTTTTATTATTATTATTATTAATATTATTATTGTTCTTTCTTTGCTTATTCGATTATATTGGAGAATTTATGTAACGCACTATATAATATATATTTATAATAAAGCTTTTGAACAATGAGAATGACGTCATTTTTATGTATATAGTATAAAGAAAATTTATTTTATTACATATTAAATAGGAAGTATCTATTTGGATATCCAAAAATAAATTTGTCAAAAAAAAAATATTATATTTCATTGTTATATAGAAATATATCAATGCTATCAAGTATATAATATTTATAATTATATATGCATACAAATAACTATTCATCTTTATTGCACCTTAGTGTCAAATTTTAACAAAGGGAATCGTTCTAAGTATGCTATGTGCACAAGCTTCATGCTAATGCATTCATATACAAAATGTATCAAATTTTTTTATAAGGGGATTTTATTAAGTTTCTAATGTTATTTACAGATTAATCGACTTCCAAATAGATTTAACTGGATTTGACTCTGTTTAAACGATAAAAAAACTAGTCATTCGTGGGTTTTTTAAAAAAGAGTTTAGCCATTCCTTGATCAATTTACTAACAATAACTTGAGTGTGACCAACATTTTTTATTTTTTTATTTTTAGAGTTTAACTTTGAAAGTTATTTTAATGGAAATAAGTTATACTTGGTGAAAAGTATCGAAGAGACTACTCTACTTTAAGTGATCAAATCCAAGAAATTATAGACTAAATAGATAAATCATTATAACAATTTACTACTAAGACTACTTAGCTAATTTTTAATCCACTTCAAAGTCATTTATTGACAAAATGTACAATAGTCTTCTGGCAACATTGTTCATGAGTATATTAATGATGTCACGAAGTAGCTTTAATTAGAAGCCTTCGAATCATTTTCTTTTTTATAATACATTTTGAATGCAAATAAATTACATCAGACTTCAAAGCCTTGACTTTATAAAAATTAAATGAATAATTTTTGCTTAAGGTACATTCCATTTTGTTAGCTTCATTCACAAAGGTTCAATATGGAAATTAATAGAAATCCTTTTAGTTTATTCGTGATTTTAGAACTACACATGTTTTAATAGTCAAAATGTAAATATAATTAGACGATATAGAAAATAACAACATAGTACACAGACAGATAATGAGAGTAGGAAATAATAGATCTTAAATTCAAATGAAACTTGTTCAAACAAACGTAGTTCTTTTCGCTAATTTTGTAATGTATAAAAATTCATATTTTTTTATTCAAAAAAAATAAATAACAGATATCAATTTTATTGATAGTACAAATAAATATCTATTTATATACGCTTATTCAATCTAATTTTATCAAACAAAGCATAAATTATTACTCATTTAGTCTTCATGAAATATATAATCTACAGGATATATTTAATCTTTATTTATTTATTTATTTTGCTTCTTTTTGACATGAAGTATGATAAAAATATTTGCATATGCTTAAATTAAGGGTTTCTTAAGTAATTTATGCTACTAAGTAGGGGAAAAAAATTATTCATTCCTACCTGGCGAGCCTGATTCCAATTCATAACCTACTTACCATATGTACTAGGGATCTACAACCATTCAGTTAGATAAAAAATGGCCAGATGGTCGAAAAATGATCATGAAATGTTGGTTTCATATAGTGATTAGATTCTTAAAACCGATTTTGGTCTCAACCTCTCTAAATTTTGTCTTGTCTTCCTCTTGACCCTAATCAAAGTCTTGATGTTTAAATAGATAGCAATAGATTCAAATTTTCATTTTCTAACAAGGAACAATTAATTTTTCTAAGATATTCAACCCCTTAATCTCTTGGTCTCATCTGGCTCTCAGCCTTGACTACAAAACTAAAATAGACAGTAAACATACTTATCTGAGGGGTGAGATTTCTTTATAGTCTTAGAATGAAGAACAATACGTCATAGAACATAATAAAGATGAAATCATTTTATCGTCAGGGTAAAGACAATCGTTGAAGAACTAAGACATTTCCGACCCTCCCAATATTTATTTATATAAATACATTTAAAAATTATTATTCACCCTGAGTATTCTTTTTGTCAGTTGCTGCTTTTAGATCAAGTAAGAGACTTGCTCAACAAACTCTTTACTCATTCTTATCTTGATAGGTATAACTTTATTTGTAATAACATTTCCGATATCATATTTACTTTATTAAAGTGACACGACGTGTGCCTCTGTATGCTGTATGTACAGTGGAAATAGAATAGCTCGAACCTATGGAAGAATCCTAAGAACACATTCTACAGAATGGGAGAAAATTATCTTCACGATTACCGACTTTTTTCTTAGTAATTACCTTGAATAAATTGTCATTAGTTCACTTTATATTATTGATTAGGTATTTAAGTTCATTGCAAGTTGTTTTTTGTGTTTAAATCAAAGTATAGAGTCATTATCTTGTAACCTCAAATTACTGTGTAAATTTATTTTAAAATAATGAAATTAATTGAAGCAAGTTGACATCTCACAGAGAAATTTTGAAATATGCACTTTAACTTGAAAAATATATGCAAAGTGTCTGAAAGGCGTTCAAAGTAATTAAACGTGCCTTAAATGACATTCAATATGATATTTTTTTTAGCTATTTTGATCCTTTTTTTCAACAAACAAGTGGGGTTTTTTGTTTGTTCATCAGTAAAAGAAAACGCTTCTCAGACATCTTGGAATTTTTTTCAATAGAATAAAACTTTTGTAGTAATAAAACCACAATGTTTGACTCCTAACTTTACAATTAAATAGACAATAATAAGGTTCATTTTACACTTAAAATGTCCACTTTTTAAATAGCCAATAATGGCATGAGAGACCTGAAATATTACAAATAGTTTTTTTTTCTATTGCCTTAATGCTAACATTATGATTAATTAATCAAATCCTCCCAAAAATCCATTCATGGAAATTTGTGAATTTTATATTGTATATTTGTTAACATTTATCCATATATTTACTACGAATATACTAAAAAACTTTTGCAAAGGATTGAGATAATTTTCGGCATATGCTCTAGACATAGAATACTTTTTAGACGTGGAAAAATGAATTTTCTCTCCATTGTATCCTAAAATATATTCATTTCTTTTTTGTAAAAGCAATGTTTTTAGCAAATACATAAATGCATCGAAAGGTTGTTGACACACCCTTTTATTAGTTAAACTACAATGTGCAAAAAATACCGGGAAATTGGAATTTTTTTTTTGTTTTTGTGGATTTCAATAGGGATAAATGTTTTTCATTTTAAGTTGGCATTACTGTGTCTAACATCTGTACGTAATTACACGTCAAAATGTTCATTAGTGATTGAGATACGTGACGTTCTTTTGTCAACAGCTATAATCGATTTTTTTTGTTTTTTAAATGTCTGAAAGATGATGACCCAAAATGCAATTTAAAGAAATGTTTTTGAAACCAAAAAAGTTACAATGAATATTCCAGACTCTAGTCTTTTAAAATTTTGAGAATCCGTGGTTTATTACTCAAGAAACAGATCATCTAATTTGAAATTTAATACCATATAGCATAACTCAGCTGTAATTTTGTTGTAATTATTGACTTAATACAAATTGTGTAACTCTTTAAAAAATTCGAAAAAAACGTTGGCAAATATGCATTGCGTTTTTAAGGGGAATTAAATGAATTTTGATGATGATTAAATAAAGATTTTTTGGTTCCCGATATTTTTTGCTCATAGTATACTTATACCTAAGTATGTGATTTATATGACTGTTTGTTTATTTGTAAAACATGCACAAGGCTATGATGTTCTCAGATTGAATCGTTCGGTTCTTTTTGCATTCAAGGTGTGTCATACATAATTTTTGTCATAAACACTTTATCATTTGTCACCTTGGTTTTCGTTTCGATTCTTGAAATGTATATATTAAATGAACATCTCATTTTATATACATTTTGCATTTGATTTAAAGATATGTTGTTGTTGTTGTTGTTTCAAAATAACTAAAGAGGAACGATTTACATTCAAACTGTATATAATCCATTTACTTGTCAAATAAGTTTATTTAACTAAGGATTTTGGGTTTTCATATATTTTTTGTTGCTATAGTGACAAAATACAAAAACATAGGTGTTTAATAAGTTACAAAAATTACAAGTTATCCGTGTTATTTTGTTGATTTGTTGACTTTCACATGATCTTAAAAAATCAACTATCCAAGTGGGTAAAATAACTTAACATATTGGGCAAAGGTTGTGAAGTTGAGTTAAGTATAAATTCAATTTAAATTAGCTGCCATTTTTATTAAGAGTTTCTCCTACGTTAATTTTGTTTCATCAAAAATAAAAAGCTTTTATTAATATCATTAATAAACAGGGCTCCCCCCCCCCAATTAGAAAGACATTGAATTGAAGCAAAATCTTCCTACATTTAGCAGAGAGAGAGTCAATTCCATTCCATTATCCATCAGCCTTTTCATCAAAAAGAGAAAAAAAAAGACATAAAATGAACGGGTAGCTAGATGGCCAATTACGCCATTCTCCTCAACTTTCAAAGCTGGGTACTTGGACTCACAACACGGATACGAGTCGCACCAAAGTTGAATCTAACTGGGACTTTAGACTCGATCTGGAAATGGAAGATTTCTTATGGCTTGAAAGAAAGAAATATTAGACCTGACTAGAGTCGGTAATTCCTGACTCGACTTAGATTCGTGTTCTAAGGATTTGAGACTTGACTTGAACTTGTGAAAATGACTTTGTGAATAACTTTGTTAACTGTGGGACGATTCTTTAATTATAATTAGGGGTTCTGTGGTTAACAATATACTACGTAGAAATAATTTAAATCCAGTAGATTTATGAGAGTACAAATCAAAAGCTGACAAGAAATACATAGTTAATGGGTGGATTCCATTCTGTGGCAATAATTTAATTATTACACGATATTGATATAACATTTGACCTAAAGATATCATTTTCTTAATATTTTTTTTATAATGACCTTTTCTGGATATATCTGGATTGTGATACATCAGCTATAATTTGCCCTTCGTTAACTAAGATGGCATTGTCTTTGTTTTGTTCTTTTCAGTGCCTTAGAGTAGAAGAGTCTGGCCAGAACGAGCACCGTATAGGTAGAAAGTAATGAATTGTATGGTATAAATATTTATTTATCTATAAACCAATGTAATGTTTTTTTGAATCTATGTCCATTCATTTGTACTTATATTTTAGGATTTTACAGTTGTTTATTTCATGGATCAACAGCCCTTTTAGCCATTGATGGGCCAGACTTTCCTTCTATGTACATTCTAAGAGACTCTCAATTAAAGGGAACAAAAAATAAGATTGAAGACATAAAAATTTGCTTGCTTTATTATAGAATTGTCTTACTTTGAAGTTAAATTGTCACTAATTCTGCCAAACACTCTATACAGTAGTTATATACATATTTATTTTATTATCTCCACGTCTCTTTTTATAAGTGAATTAAACACATATAACATACATATATAATTTTATAGCATATTTTAATATTTAAAAAGAGTTTCATTTACGTCAAAAAGTCATTAAAAATGATATTTAAAAAAAAAGTTAATTTGTAGCAATTAAGCGGGAATATTAATGTTACAAAGTGGAAGCAAAGTATTTTCTTTTCTTTCATTCATTCATCCTTAGAATTGAGATCAAAATCTTTCAAATATAACTGACTTTGAAATAGTGTGTACATCTACTTATAAATGAGCTAACCTTTATTTCAAAATTATTGTAGTTTTTTTTGTAATTATACTAAGTTCCTTATTAAAAATATTATATGAAGCATACAATATGCTGATTCATGCTATATTGCCTTAATAAAATTCAATAAAATAAATAAAATAACAAAATTGTGAATCAGTGGAAATATTATGGTAATTTTAATGAAGAATTGAGAGTAACTAAATGACGTTAAAATACGCTTTAGCCTAATTTAAATAATAATATATTAAAATATTCATTTTTGGTAAAATGTTTATTGTCATTTTCAAAATTTTAACCCGCAGTGTTTCCTCAACAAATGTATTTAATCATGTCTCAAACATAATTGTAATTTACGTAGAATGATAAATTGAGTTAGTTCTTCTATATAACTTTGACAAACCTTTTTATTGTTTTGTTCAGAAAGGTCTACTAAGACAAATTGTCTACCATAGTTAACTTATCTACAAAAAAAGCAAAACTTAAAGGAACTCCAGTGTCATATTTTTAACTCATATTTTTATGGACGCTTCCGTTTCAAAACTTTGACATACCATCCAGTTCTAATGGACTATTTGTATGTCAATTCTTATCCTAGAGTTTTAACTTTTTTGACTTAATTGCTATGCCCAAACCTTTGACTGATTTCAATATCATCTTTCCATTACAGTCTTCATATTTTCTGCCCATAAAATGGGCCAATTGATGTGTATGTTTGTCTTAAGTTTTTGTGAACTTAACATTGGATGAGGACCGTATTATTGAGAGTTTCTTCAAGGACGCCTTCCTAGGCATGAGAGAAGGGTATTTGAAGGATCAAATCAAATAAGTACATTGTTTTGTTAAAAAAAACTGATTTTATCCAATTAAAGGGAACTGTGTTCCAAATGGTAAAAGTTAAGAACTTTAATTTTCATTAAAGTATTTGGATTTCACATACACAAAATATACACTCGAAAGGAAAGGTAATGAACAAAAAGAGTTCTTGCGTATCAGCTGCTGTTGCGCAGAAACCCAACCAGTGGTGTCAATTTATAAATGGTGGCTAGTTTTACAAGAATGACGTCACTTATTAACTACATAATAATCGCGCAACTTTTTATTGTAATTGTTTTTCAAAAAGTGTTTGGCTATTGGCGCCCATGGAAACAAACTAAATACAATTGGAAGTAAACCTTGGCAACTTAAGACGTCTCATAGACTAATTTTGAGTTTTAGTAGATATGACCTAAATTTTAGCAATGAATGCTTGTAGTTATTTTTAAAATAGAGTTAGAAAAGAAGTTTGTGTTTTTGAATAAATATCATACATATGTACATCAGCCTTTGTTGTCTATTATGAAATGGTTTCATATTAGAATATGTCAACTCATCACCCTGAGTGATAGAGTGACTTGATACATTTGACGCCCCTTTTTTTGACAGTCTCTCTTTCTAACAGGCTTTATACTACTAAGGACAAAAAATATCAGGAATCAAAAAAAATTTATTTAATTTATCAAAATTAATTTCATTCCTCTCAAAAGTAGTTCCCAATGCCATGCAAACGAGCCAACGTTTTTTTTTTTTTTTTTTTAATTTTCAATATAGTTATAAAATTGTTATTAACTCAGTAATTACAGAGCAATTAGATATGAGTTTTTTAGATAAGTTATTAAACTTAAAAGTTGGATTATATACAGTCTGGAATATTCATTGTAACTTTTTTAGTTTGCAGAGCATTTCTCTAAGTTGTATTTTAGTCATCATCTTTCAGACATTTAAAAAAAAAATGAAAAATTCGATTTTAGCTGTCCATAAAAGGACATGTACTCAAAATCAAATAATTATTTTGATGTGTAATTATGCACAACAGATGTGAGGTGTGTCAACTTTAAAAGAAAAAAAAAATATTTATCCCTATCAGAATTCCAAAAAAAATAAAATTCAAACTTCCCGGTATTTTTGTCTCTCAGAGTAGTGTATCACAAAGAAATATATAAAACATCAGTTGTGTCACAGAAAGTGCTTCCGAATTTCCAAAAATCAACGTATGAAAGAAATGTTTTGTTTTTTTGCACTTGGACAAGAAAAGGATAACAAATTTCATAAAAATATACCTGAAAGCTCATTTTCTCTCTTTAGTGTACACATAATTTTTTGAGTTGATTTCTAATATGTGCTAATATATGTATAGTTAGCATATATCTGCCAAGTTATATGTTTGGGCTATATAATAATGTGGTTGATATGAAAAAAAAAAAAAATAAGTTCTTAGTACTGTCATGCAAGAAAAAATCCTAGTAAATTAATTCTCAGTCCCATTCATCAACCTAATTGTTTTCTTCTTGCTTTCTTTTTCTAGGTATACCTATTTATATGTACATATATTTTGCTAACTTGATTCAAAACTTGCATCATTAGAGAAAGAAGAAAAATAAGGAGTGAATAGCATGTTCAAAGTAGATTATTTTACCTTATCCATTCATATATTATAAAATAAAAAGAGAGAGAGAAAAGCAGCATGGGTTTTTGATATTATATGTAATATGTATATATGTAAAATCTTATCATGCATCCATCTAAGTCAGTAAGTAAATCCCGGAAACATTTACCTCAGCACGCGTTGATTATAGTATCAAGGAAAGTTAAAAAGTTGATGTGTTTATTTAATAACATTTCTTGCCCTTTCTTATTGATGTACTTTTATGATACAATCTAAAAAAAAAAAAAAAATCATGTTATAAAAATACTTTAATACAACTTTAAATTTGTTAAATAATAAATGCATTGCTAATATTACTAATTAAAAGTTTTTCTTCAGTATCTAGCCTTTTGGGATAGATAAACACAACATGCAATGAACATATGTTTGTTTCTCTCTTCAGCTGTAGTATTTTATTACGTTGACTTCAATACTGATATAAAGATATTCTGACTCTGTGATTTATGACTTGCACAGGCCATATGTTTTGTGTTAAATTTTCCCTTTGTATTTTTGAAAGTCGGGGTTAGATGTAGATAAAAAAATAATTTAGGGGTTATTTAGATGTACAAATGAACCATAAATAATAGAATTAATATCCTATTCTACCATGGGTGTGTGTTGAATGATCCGATCTACCCCGACCACTCATCCCTAGGGGGGAGGCGAAGGACAGTTTCAGTATTTTTGTTTTTAGCTCAATTAATGAGAGTTGGTTGACCATTCTAACAACAAAAGTAAATACAATAGACTTTCAACCATTTGGTGTTTGATGGAATGTATATATGAATTATATTAGTCTCTAGTTATGTCACAAATTACATTTGAATGCAACGCTTCAAATCCCCGTACAAAATCAAATTTGAGTAAGTATTTTTTTTCTTCTTAAATAGACTAAAATTCATTTTGCTTAAGAATTGACTTCAAGTTAATATTGCACATTATTTAAGAGAGATATAATATCTCAGATTTTTCCTCAATGAGTGAGCTTTTTTTGGGGTTTTTTTAAAGTATATCAACTGATTGCAAAAGGATTTATAAATATATAATTCAAATGATACTACTTATAGTTAATACAATAAAAAAGTAATGATATTACTCAGCTTCAAAAAACTTCTTTCACCCTTTATAACTCCCATCTTTTCAAATATCTCATAGAAAAGCTGACAAAAAAAAAATCCAAGGATTGTCGACATATTATACAACTATGATGTTGATTTTGTGGTCACATCTGTTTTAATGTTTGAGAATCAGGGGTTGTTGCAACTAATGTTTCACGTCCTCATAATTACGCTCGTAAAATCAGGGTTACGAATCGAATCACAAACATTGCAATTTTTTCGACATTTTGTGGGTTTTGTTCCTTCCCCAGCCAATATAACTTTAAGTATGTAGGTAATTTACAAGCTGTATAACTTTCAAACTATTATTAGAATTTCCTCATTTTGGCTACAAGATAATCCATGGTATTCAACTGCATTTGTGAGCCATGGCCCAAGGCATCGCCTTGATCAAGAACTACTTCAAGGACCTGAAGGAGAGTATCATTACGCTCAAAGGAAAGACTGCTTCTTGTCCAGATGGTCTTGTTCATCGTTCAAAAGGTTTGTGAGAGCCGCCTTAGACTTCTCAAATGTGCTCACAACTCGAAGAGGATCCTCAAAAAAAGAGCTCAGTCTTTGGGAAGATGTGTAAGATTGAATGTGTCTGGCTTGAAGGAGGACCCCAAAATCATAAGTAGCTTCGCCTGCACCCCCATGACATTCGTGGACTGGGGGAGAACCTTTAGCAGTCTCAAGGAACTCCTCGGCAACAAGAGGAACAGGCTAACAAAGGTTTCCATATAGAAGACCAGATAACTATTCAGTAGAACAAGGGCCTTCATGAATAAAGAAGTGTACTCTCCATTGCACAAAAATACATCCCATTTAGCTGAATTTATTTCTATCTTGAGCCTATTTCTCACATTTTTATTTACAGTTTTAGCTCCATTTTTATACATTACATTGGTTATCATCAGTCAAAAATCTTAAGGGGTAGAAGTATAATAAAAGTTGTTCAGTTTCGCAGTTTGATTTCAAATCTAAAAAAAAAATTTCAAGCCATACTTTTTGAGCTAATTTGGCCCATTGTCCAATTTCAATTTAAGCCTAGAAGGAGAATGATGCACTATTGTACTAAATACAAATTCCATTTCGGAGGCATAGGTGGTGGGAGTAGGCCCAAAAGTCGGCCAAAACGTTTGTACATAAATAACTCCT
The DNA here is from genome assembly GCA_963680855.1 of Lepeophtheirus nordmannii. Classification (NCBI taxonomy): domain Eukaryota; kingdom Metazoa; phylum Arthropoda; class Copepoda; order Siphonostomatoida; family Caligidae; genus Lepeophtheirus; species Lepeophtheirus nordmannii. The sequence continues at coordinate 2,587,489 of OY804525.1, read as the reverse complement.
TGAATATTACATAAAATGGATATTTAAGGAATGCATTCAAGAGCTTAGACCCACAACATTTAAATGAGATGTCAAATGCCCGATAAGAATCATTAACTAAGAAGAAATCGTCCATCTAAATGTGTAAATTGTCATCCAATTTCGACCAACAACTCTATAGCAATTAATAGACACATATAAAACTTCTTTCTTTTTTTTTTTTGCATGCAACTATATACTGCATTAATTTCCTATGGTGACTCAATGTTACTATTGCCTTTCAAATTTATTTTTTTAGTAACTTTTGAAAAGTATACACAAAAAAGTCTCACTTAAAAAAATAAGTATGTAGTTGCAACCGTTCCTGGTCTTCCCTTTACATACATTTATTATCTATGTTTAAAGGTACACTATAAATAAATATCTAGACATGCATTATCTACATAGACACATACAATGAATGCTCTACTTACCTCTTAATTAAAGAATAATAAGTGCAAAAATGTTCATATAAATATATATCTATATAGGCAGCCATTGTTTTGTGTAAGACAATTAAGTTCGTTTCTCCTGTTGTTCATTTATGTAGATTCTTGATGTTTATCATAATTGAGAGACTATATTTTTAAATGCATTTATAAAAAAAAAAATTCCCCCCCCCCTCCTCCCCCTCTAAATATGTATGTATATATATGAATGTACTTAAATTAATTAGGGCTCTCCCTTTGTTGTTTACAGGTTGTTGTTTTTTTCTAAGAAAGATAATTTTTATAATGTCTTAAAAGGCGGTTTCTTTTTTTTTTTATAAAATAAAAAAAATCTTGATGAATTTCCATCTGCACTTTGTACATATGTACATATTATTACAATATGATCCAAATCTATGCACACAATATGCAAAAAACCCTAGGAATTTATGTAAGTAAAAGATCCATTAAGTAGAAATTTTAAATGATACTACGTCGTGTAAAATATAGATAAACTCATATTATTTTTGGATATTTTCATGAGTGGATCGATCCACTCATTATTCATAGATGATTACGTACTCCCCCATTGTGATTCGCATTCAAAGGGATCAAATAGAAGATGTTTGTGGGTATAAAATGATTTTGGAGTTGAGAATTTTAATTTTGATTAAACTGTTTGGATTTCATAGAAATTTTGTATTCTACCTCAAAACACATTGGCAGAACTCTAATTCTATAAAAATACTTTAAATAATAAAATAGCACATATCTTTGTAAACAAAGGAAATAAAGCCAAAGAAGGGAGAGTTGATACAGTTCCAAGGGATGATTTGATACAAATGTTCTCTCTCTCTCTCTCTCTCTCTCTCTCTCTCTCTCTCTTATGCAATAAATAAAATTTTTATAGATGATTCAAATAGTTGTAATATTTTGCTCTGTTTATTGTAGTATGCTGCTAGTGTACATACGAAATGAACTTGCTGCACAAAAGGAGCAGAGTCAAAAGAGAGTGATAGATGTGCAATCCAAAAACGAAAAAGGCACTTAATTAAATAGTGACTTCAATAATTGCACCTTATTTATTGGAAAAAAACAACTGTCACTGTAGCTATGAAAAAGATGAACGTTCTTTCAAGGACCATATCGGCTCCATGTGCAGTCGTAACATTTATCTGATTGTTCTATTGGATAGACAACAATCTTTGGTTTCTCGATTAAAAGTGACGTTTTAGCAAAAACCCTGCAGTATAGGTCTTAAAATGACTCCTAAATATTATGAAGTAAAAAAACTTAAAAGTGGATTTTCTCCATTTGAATATTTGACAACAAACTTGCTTTCTTGTTGACTTGACACATATTATAAAGAGATAGAATTATATATGCACTTTACTTATTTTAAAATGGTCCATATTGGAATGTATCAACTCTCCCTACCTGGTAGAGAGAATATTAGGAATATTCGACTTATTTTCTTCTTTTTTTTAAGGGCCTTTATCTTTCACACTTATATATAATATATATGTATACATATATCACAACAAAGTACAAATACTGATTGTGTTCCAGATATAATCGATTAAAAATTTGTAGCAATTAACAGGTGAAACAAATGCATATTTTTGTACTTATTTAGAGAAAAAAATGGAGGGTTTTTTTTTGTTGTTGTTGTTGTTAATCCAGATATTATTATAAATTTAAATAATTGTCCACGATAAATGATTCTTTGCTAAATCATCATTGAATTCAATATTTCTTGTTAAAGAAGCTTCAGGATGTCATGAAATGTTCTGGTAAATGAAAAATATTCATCATATTTTTTTTTCTTAATTCAGTTACTTTGGTGGTCTTGCCCTTGACACAGCCAAGACTGTGGCTTTATATCCTTCAAAGCCCTGGAGGAGTTGAAACTGAAACAGGATCTATAAAAATAGGCTTCACAAAAATCACATCAATAGATGTTAAAGATAAATATATTTTCAAAGTAATTAGACATTAAATATTCTACGTAGTTATATATACATATATATTTAAAAAAAATCATGAATCATCCCTGCTTTAAACTTACTCCTGTCTTTTTTTTTGTAAAAAAAAAATTAAATTAATTCAGTTTTCATTTTGGTTTCGTTTTCGTTAAAGTATTTATTTATTTCGGCTATGATTCTCCTTATTTTAACACTCGTATACATGAGTATGTATTAACATTTGATTTATAGTTTTAAAGGATTGAGTATACAATATATTATATCACGAATATAAATCACGAAAAAAAAAAAGAAAGAGGTAGGGGGGGGGGGGGGGAGAGTCTCTCAAAAACAACTTAATATTTCATATAACTTTCAAAAAAAGAATAAAAAAAAACTTTGTTTTCGCACATTATATGAATGTATAGGTACATATTTAAGAAGAGATTTGGGGGGAGGGGGGGGGGGTCTAAAAACTTTCTTACTTTTTCTTTTGTTATCATTTTTATTATTGATCTCTTTTCTTTAGTTCAATTAATGTCATATATACATATATATGTACATAAGTTCCACATATGTATGTAGACATTTCTCAATGTACAAAAGATTTGGGTACTTGAATGAACTTGTGCTGAATTAATAATCCCTTCCTTTTGCCACTTCTTAGCCCATTTCTTAATTTACAAATATTGAGTCCTTCGTGATTAACTAAGGTAGAGAAACTGGGGTTTGAGTCAGTAGTTTGAAGACTTGATTTTAAAGCACAAGACTTGAGAGAACTGTAGATAATGGCTTTTGAATCAATTTGTTCACTGAATCAAATAAAAGTATCTACTCTTTAATGTAGCTTTTATGGATAAAAAACTAAATTAAATTGTTTTTTACAGAGAATGGTTAATACATGGACAATTACTCTTTTGTGTGCCTGCTTTATTTTGTTTCCAAAATAGCCTTAAGCTACTTATAAGTATGTATACATGTGCAAAATACTAAAATAGTATTGAGTTTTAGGGAGGGAAAGAAAAATATCAGTTGGTACTTCTACTTTGACAATCAATTTGAATTCAGTCTTCCCAGTAACGTTGAGGTGGAAACTTCCAAAAACTAAAATAGCTTATTTTGTATTATTTAATATTGTCAAGTTAGTAGCACCAAGTCATAAGGAGGGATAGACATTTCTTCAGGTGAAAAGGTATACCCGCAATCACTATCTGGTGCCCCTTCATTTTATATGCTGATTGCTATTTGACAATATTAAATAGTACACACACAGTAGCTACTTATAATTGTGGCAAGATCTAGACTCAACGATATAGAGAAGACTGAATTCAAATTGATCTTCAAGGTAGGGATACCAACTGATATTTGTCTTTTATGAGGTGTTTGATAGGAGAGTAATGAAGGTGTTACAGAGTAGATGGTTGAGTTCAACTAACAGTAATGCTTCATGAATCATAGTCAAATATAGCTACGTAGATGCTACTAATAGCAAGGCCTTAGGATCGTCTTGGTTCCCAAAACCCAATTTTGAAGGTCTTGGTCTCATTCTGTCAAACTTATGGTCTCGTTGTTCAAGCCAAAGCAAATGTATATACATATATTTGTTAAAATTTAAAAACAAAAAACAAGAACATTTTTTCCCCCTTGGCTTCGATTCCCGTCTTAGTCTAACTTAAGCTGGTCTTGACCCAAACACTCGTATACATTTATTTATTTATTTATGTCATAATGCTTTTTTGGCTAAATAACATTTTTGTTCATGAACAAAGGAATTATTTAAAAAATAAAATTGATCTTTCTTTAACAATTTTAATTTGTTTTTTTAAAAAGGATTTTTGTCCTTTTTATGGATCTCATCATCTTCTTTCACCAATCTCTAAACTTTGGCAACCCCATTACATTATGCTACTCTATGTATAAAATATCATCAATATCATCCTCGTTATTCTGCTATTCAAAATTATCAATGAGATGGCAAAACCAGTGAATAAACGATACATTTATTGTGATTTTAAACATTAAATAGGGGTTATATGAATGAATGAATAAACGAACAAACGAACGAACAAATAATAAATAATATGTGAGTATGTAGATAAGATTCAAATCGATATTCATTGTGTATTATTTTCCCTCTATTTTATCTATTTTACTAACTTGAATCCCATCATCCAAATAAGTAAGAATGTTGTTTAAGTATCCATGAAAAAAAAACATTTTTGAGTTTTATGGGTCATCATTTCTTTAGGATATTATGTATGTATGTATGTATGTATATTTCTTAGATTTGGAAGGAGACTGCCAATTCTTTTCCCCCTTCTCCCAAATCCTCTGGCTCTACTCCTTCTACTTCTTCTCCCTTTCTTTGTAAGAATAAAAGAAATCAGAAGAAAGAAGAAGAAGAAGAACTTATTTCTTTCTCCAAGGAAAATGATCATGTATACGTACATATTGGGAGCATAAAAAACATTTCTGGATAAGAATGTAGTCAATTTATTTATTTGTTTGTTTGCTTGTGGATAAGTTAATAAATTGTTTATTTAATAGATTTTGACTAGGAATATATATATATCTAGTATCTATGTATAGATAATTACTTATGTACATAAATATACATAAAATGTATATATAATACATTTATAAATATGTTTGTTTATTCGAGTAGACCTGCAAAAGCCTATTACGGTAGTACATCCATAATAACATTATTAAAAAATATACATATACCTACAATAATATTTAGATCTAATAGTATACTATACAAATACTATAATTAATGAAGGAGAAAAAAAACCATGATTAATCGATCATCTTTCCATACTATAAGTTTTGAGGGCCTATAAAAGCATTTATTTGTGGTTTGTGATACAATACTAATATTGTGGTAGTACTAGTAGTAGGTAGTGGAACCAGGGGGAGGGAAGTGGAGGACGGACTATTCCGTTCTTTCCCACTTTTTGTTAAAGGATAACCATGAAAAAGCAGTAAGATTTACGCGTAGTGTCATTAATGTAGGTATGACTTTATTTATATAAAACTGACCCATCCCGAATCTAATAAATGAGTTTCGGTGCTCCTTTGGTTATGTTCAGGATTCCATAAGTAAGGCAATACCAAGACTTTGAGAGATCGAGACTTAATTGAGACCAAGAGAGAGAGAGATAGAAAAAAAAATGAAAAAAAATTAATTAAATTTATTAATTTAGTTGACTTAGTTTTGATTTTGATACAAAAATCAAAACTTTAATAAGTTTAGACTAATAATGATCACCACATCACTATTATCTATAAATATGAACTTGTAAGCAGTGTTTATTTTACCAAAGGCAAATTGAATTGAATTTGATATTTTTTTATACATAATTATATAAAAAATATTGAAACTTTTTTATTTTTTTTATTTTTTTAAGGGTGTAATTTTGCATTTCATTGTGAACACTTGCATCTAATGGCTAATTAAAACATAAAATCTGCTCTGAGTTCATATTTAAGCTACTTACGTATAAGTAATTATTCAGCTAGAACGTATTGGTCAATTGTAGTTTTTGCCTGTTTGGATGTTGCACCAGTTTGGCCTTGGGGGGAAAAAGGCTCACTCTTGAGACACATGTTAAATGGTTTATTCTAAGAAAGACTTTTTGATTCCTCTGTACAAGATCAATCGAATAAAGTGCTAAAAATAAATGGAGAAACAAAACTAAAAAAATGGTTAATTGCAGGCATGCTGGTCAATGACTTTTTCAGTTATTCGATTTTTCTATATTATTTTTTTCGCTCAGTAATGGGTAAAACCCATATACTTATTTCTCAATAAGTATTAATTGACGTCATATTTATTTATATATATATATTTTTATTTGACAAAAATATAAATTATATATGCAATGAAAACGATATTAAAAGCCAAAGGCATTTCCTTTGGCTTTCCTTTTTTTGTCCATTTAATTTATAAAATATTTTGTCAAATTCACAATATGTCTTATTATTATAATGAATTTTAACTATATGTATACTCCAAATGAGTATAATTTACACTGTATTTACACTGTCAACTATTGATTTGTCTATTACTGATTGCGTTTGGAACATGTGTTTGTTATATTCAAACGAAATTATGTTAATTTGATCCAAATATTATATGAAAAATAGTTCAACCATTGAAATCAGTGACTATCTACAATCAAGTTAATTTAGTATCATTTTTCAATTACTTTGTGGTAGAGGGAAGGTTGAGAGATTCAGTAAAGATACCATTCTGTAATCTGCTCCATGTTCATAAATATATTTTTGTGTATTTATACTCAATGTTTTCACCTTTTCCAAGAGTACTTCTTTAATTTTCATGCTCTTTGATATTCGAATGAAATTGTTTAAGGATTATCCTTGTGGTGATACTATACAAGTCATGATGAAAGCATTTTCATTCATGTATCAAAATGATTATTATCAAATTAGTAGCATTGATCTAATATGGATCACTCTATAAAAATAAATAAAATAAAGTCTTTTATTTGTTAAATACGACTTTTTGATTAAATAATGTTAAGTTTAGACATGTTGTATGAGTAACAAAATCAAAAATCATACAATAAACCCAGTAAACTCTTGTTGATAGACAATTTGGTATGTATATATATATATATATATATATATATATATACTTATTAAAACCAACAAATTTAAACAATTTATCAAATTAAGAAGAGAAAATGGTCTTAAGTGTTTATGGAACATTTCAATAGGATATTGTTTAAAAAAGGTAATCTACTCATATGAATGATGTTGTGAAATATTATTTATTTATAATATTATAATAATTGAAATCTTTTTTTTTAATATGGATGCATTAAACAAGGTTTATTTTCAAGAGCACAAAAGTTATTAAGGACATAGTAAACAGTTTTCCATCTAAGTTTCAGATCAACTTTAAAAAGAAAAAAAACCACATTATCAGACTATAGAAAAGAATGTGAATTGATATAAGAACTCTTTTGACTTCTATGTAGATATTCAATTAAAAGTTTCTGTGCAAGGCTCAAGTGTGTTCTAGGGCAATATACATTAGATTGTCCTATTTGGATAAATTGTTGTTTATTTTTTTTATTGTGCTAATGTATTTTTTGCAGTGGAGAATCAAAAATATGCTCTTTATAAAATTTCACATCCCTTATGGCATTTTTTTTCTAGTTGGTATTAGTTGATATTTTTTATAAGTCTTTCAATGCATTTGTCAATGCACTCTGAGACATGAAAGGCATATAAGACATGATACATTCGAATGTCTCATTAATCAGTCATGAGTGATAATAAAGCAACATTTTTTCGTACCCTTTCCTTACAAAATAAAGAAATTAAAAGGGCCCAAAGTTTTATTGTAGCCCCATGTTTAGGTCTATTGCTATTTCCTCAATATAATTCAGGGCTCATAATGACTCATAAAATGAGTTGAGTTCAAGTCCCCCATTTTCAGATATTTGATACATCACTAATAATATATATAAATATGACCACAATTACAAGGGGTTGAGTGTGTCCTCGACAATCAGCTCCGTGATCCGTTTTAATAAACTGAATATTCATAATTATTTACTAACAAATTATCATTCAAAACACCTGTGAGGGGAAAGAGAAAAATAAAATAGACAGCTATAAAAATACTTTTTGCATGGGTTAAAATATCAATATTCATGAAAATTTAATTTGTGATAATGCTAAAACAACAGTACATGTATTATGATTATGAAATTGAAGTACCAAATTATTTAGGTGCGCTTTGAAACGTTGGTATATTCAACCCCTCACTAGTTGGTGTATCATCAATAATTTAAAGCTATTTAAAAGGCAAATATTGTGGTAATTGTGTTGATTTATGGTACAGTTTTCTATCAAGAAAGTTATACAAAGTGCATTACATCTTCAAAAATCTAAGATTGTCATATTTGTGTTCCACAAACATATTTTTTCTCTTTTATTATGTTGTAAAAGTTCATATTTTCAATGATAGTGGCAAAGGGGGAAAACAGCTGAAAGTATCAGCATTGACGTCATTTGAAGTAATATCTCCCCAGGTGATACATTTATGTATAGTGCATTCACAGTTTTAAAAAAATTACCCCCCCCCCCCAAAAAAAAAAAAAAAAAAAAAAAAAAAAAAACGGACAACTCTCATACTCATCAGTACGAAGCTATTCAATAACAAATATGTCCAGTCAACAAGAAAGCAAGTTTGTTTTCAAATATTGAAAAAGAGAAATTCCACTTTTAAGCTTTTTTTACTTCATAAATATAACGGCCAAATATTTAGGAGTCATTTTAAGACCTATTGCACATGGTTTTTGTTAAAATGTCACTTTTATTCGAGTAACGAAGGATTGTTGTCTATCCAATAGAGCAACAGGATAAATGTGTCGACTGCACATGAAGCCGATATGTTTCCACAAAGAACATCCATCTTTTTCATAGCCCCAGAGATTTATTGTTGGCTAAAACCAGTTCATTAATTTAAGAACTATTAAGAATAAACTACATCTGCTATCACGTTCACCATGAATCACAGTAATAGTCACTACATAGTCAGAAATATCAGATGGTTTTTATTCTTGAGTGTGGCTTGTATGTTTGACTCCTATAATTAAGTTGCAATTATTGGAGTCATTATTTAATTAATCAAAATAACCTATTACTACAAACGAAAGAGAATGTCTTCAAGAATATGAGTGCAGTTCACACTCATTTTTGAAACATTTCATATTAACTTTGTTTCTTGTTGACTTGACACAAATGAAGTAGAGACAAAATCTTTAATCAAGGTTATAAGCTCAATATTACTAATTAAAATTTGTGAATAATTTTGTTTATAGGCCAATAAGAACAAAATAAAACAAAAAATATGTTGTATTTTGTTACAATTTGAAAGTTTTAACTTGTGACTCACTAATTGAATAGTCCTAATTTAGATTTCCCTTTTTTGGGTTAATTTATATTTAAAAATGGCTCATTTTGTCTTTAAAGAACTATTAATTCATATATAAAAAGCAATTAAAAACGGCATGAGGGATCTGAAATTTTAGATATGGAGTTTTATTAGTGCTCTTCAATAAATTAAATTGTCATTTCAAATTGACACATCTTATCTCCGGGGAAAAAAAATAAGACAATTTTAGTCCAGAGTTAAAAAAGCAATTTACTCTAGAGCAAAAATCTCTAAATTTATATTTATTCAATACCTGCAACTATGTAGATAATTATAATTTAATGGTTGCAAAATATTTGCTCACTATTAAATGAGAGCAGAAATGTCTGAGCCCCTCGGATTACATCGAATGACTTAAATTTGTTGTTTTTTTTGTGAATAATTTAATCATTTCATTGCAGGATATTATTTCTGAATAAATACGTACATGTATGTATGTATGTATGTATGTATAATCGTATTAGGTTTTATTTTATCATTTACACTTAAGTATTAAAGGCTTTTGTCATGACCTAGTTATAGGCATAATGCAATAAACTAATTTGTAAAATAACTTCTATGCTATAAGAATAAATAACACATTCATTGAATGTAGAATGTATATATGTACATGTAAACAATTTATTTAGTGACCTCTTTTGTAGAAAAAGAGGTCATTGGGACTTATACACGTAATAGGGGGGGGGGGAGTGATGTTTCTGAATAAATTAGGGGGTAGAGATTAAATGATCTCCCCTGAGCAAAAGAAAACCTCGAAAATTTGAATTTAATTTAATTTGAGATTCTGATATGGATAAATGTTTTTGTTTTTTATGTTGGCACGACTGTTATAGACATCAGGTATCAAATTAGACGTCAAAATATTAGTTCAACTCTGAGATACTTTTGTGGAGAGCTAAAATCGAATTTACCCTTTATTTTAAAATGTCTGAAAGATCATGACTCAGATGCAACTTTGAGAAATGTTGTGCAAATCAAAAAAGTTTAAATCAATGTTCAGACTCTATTTTTTTAACAAAAAAAAATTTGAGAATATGTGCTTTATTTCTCGAAATACATAGTCTATTACTCAAGAAACGAATCATCTGATTTTTAAATTTAATAGCATATTATCTACAAACTCAACAGATATTTTTTTTTGTAATTATTGAGTTAATACAAATTTTGTAACTGTTTTTATAAATGAAAAAAAAAAAAAACACGTTGGTACTTGTGCATTGCAATGAATTTTGATGATTAATTAAAAAAAATTTGATTCCTGATACTTTTTGCCCATAGTAGAAGAGCATTTTGTACTTCAATTGATGATTAAAAATGTACATATATTAGAATGTCCCATTATTAGGTGACTGTTGTTGTTTTGTTTTTGTTTTCAATTGTAAGCAATTGAAAGCATGATAGGAGCCATGTTTCAACTCTTCTTAAACAATGCTTAACAAACTACTAACCATTTTAAAATAAGATAATCTGATTTTTTATACCAGTTCATCTTGATATCAAGATGTTGGCAAGACTTTAAGGGGTTTTTAATCTTGTTGCTCTTTGTCGTGATGATCTTCTCAACAAGACTAAGACTTTGAAGGTGTCGAGACCCGAATAAGATCTTCAATAATTGGTCTTAAGACCAATCCCACTCTATGATGGCAAAATGTTGAAATCTTAAGAGGAGAAGGTATGGGGCACATAGGGGTTCTACACTAGAGTGTAGAAATACTTTAACTAAGTATTTTTTGTATTTAATAACTGCCTCTACATGGGTAAATAATACAAAGGATATTGACGTAAAAAAAGAGACATTCCCGGTGTGTATGGAAGACTGAAATAGTTAACTCTCAAAAATTAGATAGTTGTGCCCTAGTTTTATAAGCCTTCTGTTCGAACAATACTTTCTGCTACCTTTATGTACAAATGTATTACATACTAGTATCCTTCCTTTTTTGGCCCAAGTAAAAAAAAAACCAGATAATTTGATGAATAGGTCAATGGGAGAAAAACAACAATTGAAAATATCCTACTCAGCCTCATATGAAGATATTTTTTTTTGTTTTTGGACCAATTCTAATATTAGGATACTCCAAAAAGTTTAAAAATTGTAAATAATTAATTAGTCATTTTTCATTTTTATGCATATAAATAAGTCTATTTACCAAATTTTTAATAGATTATAAAATGTTTCTAGCTGTTTGTAGATGTTCTTATATTTTAACTCATTTTTTAAAGATTCATTGTAGAATATTCAAGTTTAATATTGCATAAATTAATAGAAATAGTGATTAGATGAAAAATTTTTGATCTGTAAAATAAGATAAATGTAACATTTTTGAAAATATGAGGAAAAAAGGACATTTTTTTTATTTAATTTTTAAATTTGGTAACTCAAAAACTATAAATTTCTCTGTGCTATTTGTTACAGAAATTAATAAAAATTGATAGGACTCTAAGAGTTAAAACAATTAACATAGCCAACAGCATACTGCTAATTCTTCCGCTTCAATATAGCTGCCTCTGATATATATATATATATATATATATATATATAAAATAACAATTTAGCAAAAGTTAAAATAGCAAAACTACAATCGACTGTCTGATGATAAAAAACTTCTTTTTCTGAGCTATTATTATTATAATTTTTAAAAACATGTCACAACTTTTTACTAAAAAAACAAAAAAAAACAGCCACTACTTCTCCAAAACGGCCTACAATATACTTAGTCAAATTCTATTGCATCTTAAGCATCTTGATTTTTGTAGTGTGTAACCATTATTTTTAATATCCAGTCTGTAAATTTAGGAGTCAATGATCATTAAAACGACAATATTGACACATACCGTAAAATCCTTTTAAAAATGGTCAATTTTGTACCCAACATTTATCTTTCCTTCCTTTTTAAATGACTAGTATCTTGCCAAAAAGGGCCTAAGAGACCTCTTATATGAAGTCCTCTTTTATCTTTTCCAAATACATATTTATGTATATATATATTTTTAATTTAATTAATTTGCTCTAAGGTTCTTTGATGTTGAGAAGGAAATGAGAATATTATTGTTCATTTTGAATGACATTTACATATTAATTGAACATATATATAAATCAATATAAAATAAGTCAAAAAGCAAGTTCTACATATATTTGAATAAATATTATTTATTGTTAAAAAATGCATGATACTTACTTTATTTAGAGATAGTTTATTATGTTCAAAACATCATATATCATATCAAGCAATAAGGAGAATGAAGAAATCTTGTTCTATCTTCTAGGTCAATTGCCCCTTTTAACACCTTTGACCCCTTAACTCTAAAAAAAATGATTTAAAACCCAAGGGACTCCCCTCTCCCCCCCCCCCCCCACCTTTTAATAATTTATCATCAAACACTTCATTTTCCTTTTCTGTAATGGAAAGGGAGAAAAAATTCTTAAGAATCCTGTAGCGGATTGTACCCCAATTCATAAATCAACTACTTGTGCCCCACTTGGAGGTCGTGACCCAGGGGGAGTAGAATATGTACTCAAGATGATTATATTTAGCTACTTGAAATTTTCTTAAGAATTTTGATTGTCATAGAATTTCCCACATTATTTGTTTGAGGCTAACGGTTCTATTTTAGGTATATGTGTAAATATGAACTAAATTGTGTACAGATAATTTGCTCAAAGAAATTTCGTCCAATGTACATTTTTCAAAAAGAAAAAGAAAAAAGGTACTAAAAAAAATAAACATTTAGTTATGATTCATGAAGCATTGGTTTCAGTCGGACTCAACCATCAACTGAAGTACTTTCATAGCTCTTCTTTGAAGCACCTCGTAAACCCTGTATTTCTCTATTGACTCTCAATTTTTAATTAAGTTACTACTGAATAAAACATATCGTTGCACAGTTTCTAAACGGTTTATATTCAATGCTATCATTAGTAAATACAAATATTTAAAGTAACAACTGACTAACTCATTCAGGAACCAGGATTTTTGAAATGGAGTAGTACGCATTTATTCTTCAAATTTAAGTACCATGAAATGAATTAACAAGGAGCATCCAATAATGATCATTCACAGCCAGAACATTATGGAGAATCATTAATGATGTCATTCGTAATTTAAGGGCCTCTTTTAGGTGAAATAACTCTGTAGCAGTGCTTCTGTTAGCCGAAACTTACCAGACTTTGGCTGGTAAAATCTGCTGATTTTGAGTAGTTTGTAACCCTTCCGGTCACAGTGTCCGATAATAGCTTGTGTGCTCCCCGTCTCCAGTTTGCCAGCAGAGAGAGACTTCTCTCTGCAGAACCAAATCAAAACAGTACAGTGCAGTCGCTTGAGAGATGCACTTTTCAAAATACAGAGAAACACTCGCCACTGGTTTGATTTTAAATCAGCTGCTGCAGATTTCACTGCACCAAAAAGGCATAGAATGCAGACGGCAAAATGATCAATAAAAAACATGCCTTGATAAAAATCTTACAGTATCATTCAGATTATATGTGATCGGAGTTTAAAACATTTGTAAAGGTAAATTGAAGACCTACCAATCAGGGTGCCAATTTTTTCTAGCGGAGAGCCTGCTCTGTAGAATTTATTTTACTACTGATTAGGAAGAACATATTTTGATGTGATTTGCAGAAATTATCTCAATCGAAGCATTAATTAATTTTGTTTTTTTAAAAAAAAAAAAAGAAAATGTGAAATTTGATAGCTTCAAAAATGTAACATGGCAAAAAAAGTAAAAAAAAATTGCTTACTGTAGCTGTAATTTAATAATAAAAATAGTAATAATAATAAAAATTATTATATTAGAGGGATTAATTTATATTATGAAAAGAGATCATTCCACAATTACAAAATATTATTAATAATAATTTAATTAAACATTTTTATTTTTTGGGATTACACGCATATAAGCCGAAGATACTCATACCTATTCATGAAGATGACCAAAGGAAAGAAAAAATCTATTGTTCGTATAGATAAAAGACCCACATGTACACATATATAAATATAATATTATTAGAAACATAAAAGAATATAAATGATACTGTAGTAACTATAAGGGGAGCTAAAATAATGTAGATACGCTCTATGGAGTTATATAAATAAATGTTTTTAACAATTTTTTTATTGAATTAATATAATATGAAACACTTGAATGGTTTTTTCTTTATATCTTTATTTTTTCTTTTCAACTTTTTTATAACTACCTATGTATTTGGCAATAGTGAGGTGGTTTTTTTTATTTTTGGTTTTATACATATATAGGTATGTACAAGAATAGGGAGCCTCATGTCCATAAGAATCTTATTAACGTATTTCACATGTATGCATATATATATATATATTACCCATTATGTTATAAAATAGTGAAGTACTACTATTGGCAAAATATCCGGAATCAAAAAATCTTTATTTAGTCTTCATTCATGTTCATTGCAACAAAAATATTTAAACAAAAATCCATTCTAATAAAGCTTTCGATGGGATCACAATTAATAGCACTTTAACTGATGTTACAGATAGCATTCAAAGAAACGCCATGTCGAAGGACATAGTGTATCGAATTATCCAATTATCACCTTTCCTGAAAGTATCATCTGAAAGTTCAAAAACATAACAAATATATGAAATCATAAGAAAGTCGTTCCCAACGATGTAATACACATGTGCCAACATTTTCTTCAATTTTCAAAACAATTAATTCGTATGGTCAGTTTCTTGAGTAATGAGCTATGTACCTCGAGAAATAAACCACGGATTCTTAAAATTTGAAAAGACTACAGTTTGGAATATTCATTGTAACTTTTTTGGGTTTGTTCAACAATTCTTTAAACTGCATTTGAGTCATCATATTTCAGACATTTTAAAAAACGAACAATTCGATTTTATCTGTTCACAAAAGGACGCCTATCTTAAACACTAATGAATATTTTGACATGTAATGTAGCACAGAGTTCAGTGACAATAGTGCCAACTGCAAAACAAAAACATTTATCCATATGAGATAAAAATGAAATAAAAATAAATTCAAATTTCAGGGTTTTTTTTTGCTTATATGGTAGTACTAGATTTAAAAACTATATATATCATTCTGTCTAAATTTGATGTCCATCCCTTTAACTCTTGATATCGTCATGGCATCAATACCTCAAAGTCTTGACCACAGTAATGCAATGAGTATTGCCAACATATTTGATGGTTTACAAAGTCTTAGTATATTTGTCTCATCCTAATCCCCTATTGATAGAACCTTACAACTGATCTAAGGAGTAGGGTTTTTTTTTTTTTTTTGTTTTTACATGGAAATATTTTTACAAATGAAAGGAAATGAATCGATTAACATCAAATTTGTGAAGAAAAGGAAATAACTATGTAAAACCACAACAAATATAGGTATAAACTATTGAGTTATGAATTTGGTGCAAAAATAAATGAGCAATCAATGTGAAAATGAATTACAATGAAAGATAACTTAAAAACGTATTATATATAATTTTGGTAAGAAATTCTAAATTCTTATAATAATTTTAAAGACATATTACCTTGGCTGAAAAGTCCCAGACCTAAGACATAGATGGTGCTAGTTTTATTGCATTTACCTTTTTACCAGTTAGACCTAAGCTTCAAAAGACAGCTTTTAAAATTTCATGATATTTTAAACATTAGTTTGTGAGTTATTGTGCTAAGAGTGACGCACCTTTTGTTATTCTCAAAACAATGGGTCAAAAACAATTTCGTGTTTTAATTTACCACTGCTTCTTGATGGGAAAAGGAATGCTATTTAAGCAATGCAGTGGCTTGAAAAGTGTTATGGGGACTCCAAACCATTAGACAGAACAATTAAACGTTGGTTTGCTAACTTATAACGTGATCGTAGAGACATCGATGATGCAGAAATTAGTGGACGTCCAAATGGGGCAGTATCACTGGAAAACATGAAAAAACATCCACAAAATCGTATTAAATGATCGAAAATTGAAGTTGTGTGAGTTAACTGACATAGTGAAGATATCAAAAAAACGTATTGGCTTTATATTACATGAACATTTGACTATGATAAAGCTCTGTTCAAAGTGAGTGCTGTGTTTGCTCACTATCGACCAAAAACAAGAACCTGTTGATACTCTAAGACTTTTTATCCCATGTGTAAATTGAAATTTGCGTTAAATGATTATATTATAAAGGGAAATTCGGTCTCCTGATTAATTTATCACGTTCCATCCTAATTAAAAATCGTTTTAAATATCAAAAAGCATAATAACAGTAGACCAAAAATAAAATCAAGGCTTATGGAATCGAGACCAAGTGGAAAAATTGTTCTTCTATTATTTTGGTTTTTTTTTTTTTAGAAAAGTTAAATCTAAGTTGTTTTAGTCTTGGATTTGACAGTGTGACCAATTGTTTGATCTGTGGCATCAATTTAGCTTACAAATGAGGCGTGGGAAATTTCAGGGATGTAGCTGAAACATTCGTCCAGTTTTTCATTAATTTAATTTATAAAAAGGGGGTTTTTTTGGTGGTCAAAGTATGGGCCTTAGTTGATTAAATGGTTTTTTCTTTTTTTATTTTCGTGTTTTACCACAACATATTTAACACTACTTTAATGGTTGAAAAATAAACTAGTTTTGTAAAAGGGGACTTAATAAAATATATTTGATAACAAAGAGTTGTATTTTTGGGCATTTTATCATTAGGAAGAAGACACCAAGCTATGAATAAAATCTAGGTATAATCTAAATAAATCAAAACTTGTATCTTCTTAATGAAATATGACTATGAAAAACATAACGTGACTCAATTTTTCGTTGAGTACAAGGAA
Source organism: Lepeophtheirus nordmannii (assembly GCA_963680855.1). Lineage (NCBI taxonomy): Eukaryota > Metazoa > Arthropoda > Copepoda > Siphonostomatoida > Caligidae > Lepeophtheirus > Lepeophtheirus nordmannii. The sequence goes on along the minus strand of OY804525.1, from coordinate 2,570,300 downwards.
GAAGGAGAGATCATATATATATATACGTATATATGTATTTTGTACTAAGGGCTTAAATAATAACTTTTCTGGGATTAGGACTCCTCTTCTATGTGAAATGATGATTTTGTCAGACATGCAAACTAAAAAAAATTACCAAATTGATACGTCATTTACCTATATTTTATGCAAAAACAAATATATATTTTTTTCTTGATGAAATATTTTCTAGAACAAATCAAAGAGGAACGAAACAAGACGAAAATAATTGAAAAATTGCTGACGTAATTAACTCTGTAAGGAATGCTCATTTCCACCTATTTATGGGTCACAGTATGTTAATTTTTGTCACATTATGAATATTTTTCAACTTTCAATATTTTTCCGGTATCAAAATTGATATCCGTATTTCAATATTTTTCATGATGTTGTTTTTGTTACGTCATTGATTGACCAAATATTTTTATGACGTAATTATACTTCAAGTACCGGAACTTATACCAATATTTATCAGCTTTGCATCAATGAATCAGTACCATTACTCCGGGACCACTATTAGAGTATCCGTAAATTCCATATACAGAAGAATATTCCGGATTTATCTAAAGGAATATTTGAAGGACTTTCTACATATATTTTGAGCAACAAAGTATCTCATATTTTCCTTAATGGAACAAACTGTTTAGAGAGGAAAATAGTCAATTGTTTATGACTGATACAAGATACTTCAAATGAATAACATTGAGCTAATTATATTTTATATCTATATCATATTACAATAATTGATACATGTGTCAATCATAAACGTGTTTTTTTTCTATTTCCTTCTTTTGATAGTTTTCTTAAATAAACAATTAACTTTTTCTCAGAAAATTATTTTTTTAAGGAGAAGAAGCCTTTCTTTATGGTGAGAGAACATAAAAAGCCCTTAATATTACATATATTCCTCATTATTTTGAATTAAATAGCAGAAGAATCTAATATTATGTAAGTTATTCTCCGTGGGAGTTGATCATTGGTAATTGGAATAAGATTGAAAATTCATCACTGAAGATATTATTCACGAGTTTCAGTCTCTTATAAAATAGCCTTTCAATTTAAAGTTTGAGGTATCTTTTTCTTTTACAAATAAATGTAGAAATCATATTAGAAATATGGATGTGCAAAAGTTTTGTTAATTAGAGTTATTTATATGAACGATCATCTGTAATCAAGTTTATTCAGTCATACAAAATAGAGAGTTTTTAATAATTACAAAAATAATACAATCTGCATTTTTCCATGAGAATTTGTATTATTCATAAGTACACAATATCCTTATAGTCAGTGGTCACCAATCTTTTTCTAACTTGACAATATTACTGCAAACCGGAGGGTTAAAATAATAATAATAAACATGAATCCACTGTGACCTCATACGGAACTTTATTAGCACATTACTTCAACATTGCAATCCTATTATAACATTTGGAAGGTATAACTTTATTAATACATTGCTCCAACAATATTATAATATCAAAAACTGTCCATAACTCTAAATCATTGGGAGCCCTGACCTTGTTTTTTTTGTAACGAGATGAGTCAATTAAGAACTATCAACCTAAAAATAATTAACGACTACCCCGTACAATTAATTATCTTTTGTAATTTGCATTCATACTTAATATGTTCTTCTTCTCTTACAGTCTGTAGATGAAGTAGTCAGTCCACCTTAATTATCGTCCCAGACTTACTTAATAAATAAAACATAAATAATTCATTAATTCTTGTACGGTCCGGTACTGATTGATCCACGGAGTGAAGGGGAGAAGATGCATTCCATAGTTGATTACTTCTTATAGTCGAGTTTTGTTTTTCATAATTATGACAATAATGAAGGGAACTCTCAACCTCGAAAAAAAGAAGGAATGGCTAAAAAAAAAATTGAAGCCATTCATTACTTAAAATCACGCATTGGTCAGGACCGACCGAAAGTCGGTTAATCTCTATAAGAAATTATTCAGTTATTTCTGGATTATGGGGCAAAAAAAATGGGTCGTGGCAGAATGTGTATAGTCAACTCTTGTGAGTTGATAAGACAGGAAGTGTGACAGAAATCAGATTCCGTAAATTGCAATTTTCCATTTTTTTTTCCTGAAAATTATCTCAGCCCTATGTAACATTCGGATCAAATTAAACTCTGACGTCAAAGCTTTGGTTTCCGTCATTGCTACTTTATTAAGAAGATCCAGTCGCTTTATTTGCGATATTTCCTATTAGTTTAAATTGCTATTTTAACTAATTCATTTTTTTTCTGCATCCCATTTTTTCTTAATGTGGCATTATTGTCTCTCAAACAGAAGTGTAACTACACCAAGCAGTATTATTTACAAAATAATACCATTTGAAAGTACTCAACTTAAATAGGTCGGAATGCATCAGGTGATGGTAGATGCAAAGAACACAAAACACATTTTGCAAGGCAATAAATTTTAATTTCTCTGAGAGACACATTACATAATATGATTCTTTTATTGCAATTCCTACTTTTTATGATAAATTTACATCAAAAGAGAGCGAGAGTGAAGGATCGTTTCTATAGGATCACATTGTAATTTTTGTGGACTATTCAATAATGGACATATATAATTTGAAGGGAATCTCTATAACAGGGCTTCTCAAACTATGACATGCACCCCAGTGAGAGCAGGTGATCATCTTAAGTAAAAACAAGACTGTGAAGGATTTAGACCAAGGGGAAAAAATTGTTCTTCTTGCTGTTTTGGGTACGAAATCATGACAAGGCCAAGACTTTGAGGGGTCGAGAACAAGAATATACCTGTAAAAATTGCTCACGAGAACAAGAAATTTTTTAAAAACCACAATTCTGGGAGCAACTACTAGGAGAGGGGATTTTAAAAAATTTCAACAAGTATCTATTTACAGTAGATTTGAGTGATCAGTCATCCTCTTTTGCCTGGAATTTATATAAATTCATGAAAAGTTTATGTGAGACAAATAGCAATTGTTAAAAAGTCAATTTGAAAATAAATGACAAAAATCAAATTTTGTTATCAAAAAAAAAAGATTTAAAATCTATTGCAGAACAAAAAAATTAAAATTGATTAAACTTATTAATTAATATCAAAATGTTAAATCCACTCCTCCCCCTAAAACCGGCGCTGGTCGAGCAAGAATACAACATTGTATGTAAAAATACTCTAATAAAATGAGTTTATTAGAGTCATTTATTTGAATAAGCAATTAACTTTTTTAAATCACAAAACCCACTATTTTCGAAAGGTAGAACACTATGAGCTCTGTATTGTTGTTTCTTAACCTTTTTTGAAAGAATAAAAAAAAGGGCTTGAAGTTCCAAAGCAGCTAGTCAATTACACACCATTCTTATGAACAGTTCGACTATTATTCATTTAATTGTAAGAACATGCTCTCAACATAGCAAAATTTAAATTTTGTATCAACAAATCAACGTTCAGAATACTATGTAAACAGCAGCAAGAGCAGACAGCTCAACAGCTGGAAAAAAAGATACAAATGAACTGTTATTTGAATACCATTGTTCTCAGGTATATTTTGACTTACAAATGAGACTTTTATTCAGACGACGGTCTATAATCTTGTCGGTACCTGTATCATAATATATTTAGAGAGTTTATCAAACGAGAATTGTTTGAGAATACCACCAAAGAACGGTACTACAATGGGTGATAATAATCCTTGACGAACAATAATATTAGAGATGTGGAAAAAAAGAGGCCCCCCAGAGAGTGTTTTTTACTGACAAGACTGCTATTATTATTATTATTATTTTAAATTCTCATAGAGGAAACATCTATAAAATAAATAGGTTTTGACATAATAAATGTGTTGAAAATGCCTAAATCACCTATTCTTTGCGATGAGTAGACGCCACAAAGTACAGACTATGTATTGACTTCTTTCTCCGTGTTCGTAGCAATGTACTCTTATGGATTGAATAAACGCATCCTTGGTATAGTACAGCTTCTTCATTCCTAGGAATGTAAATAATATGCAAAATGCCGCGTGTGAGATTTTGTGGAGTTGGCTCTTCGAACAGTACTTTTTGTTTTCCAAAGCTGATATCATTTTTCCTTTATTACTGAGGGGAAAACATCTACCTGATAGTAAAGATCTTGCATGAAGGAATACATGCATTAAGGTTAATAAAGCAAATAAAATGTAAGCAAAAAGGGCTCAAGTCCTCGTATAATTAATTATTAGTTAAAAATATATAATTTCCTGACATTAATTTCAGTTAATTTTCTGACTCTCATCCATGGAATACATAATGTTATTATTTATTATTGATGTCTTCATTTGTAAATGTATATAAAGGAGAATAGCAGCTTGTAGAGCTGTAAAACGTCATGACAGTTCAAGCTGCTTCCCTCTCAACATTCATCAAATTGTCAAAGTTACCAGGTTGATGATTTTCTCTTTCTTTTTATTTTACACGCCCCATTTGCATATTATTTACATTCCTATTCATTCCCTTCCTCATGTATATAAAGTTCCTCAGCTGACATGATATCATTTCAGTGTTACCATAAGATGTATGACGTCATTACAAGCGAGGTTTTTGCTAGGAGTGTAATTTATGTTTTTTGGGGGTTTTTTTATATCCCTAAAAAAACACATTAATTACTTTTTTTTCTCGCATGAATGAGAGTATTTTTCACCCTTGGATTTTGATATTGAGCCCTACTGTTTAATGTGTTTAATGTGATTTTCCTTCACATTCCCACGAAATCACAAATAGAAGTTTCTTCAAAGAATCTTTTACCAATTATGTAGTCTGCATTACTTTCACCTAACTCCTCCCTTGCGTGTTTTCTTTGTAAAATGAAGAAGAAAGAAAACAAAACTTTGTGAATTAAATCATTTAGAAGAAGATTGATTAGAGATATGATGTCTTGTGGGAGGAGAACCTATTCAAATAGAGTTTTCTCACAACAACATACATGTATACATACATATATGAGTATTGAAGGAAAATGAGGGAAGGGGGTTGTAGGATGGAAGGAAACAAAGAAAGGTGTATAAATACAAACGTTTTTGAATGAGGGATAATTGAATCCTATTACAGTCCTTTTTCTTTCAAACACTCATTTCCTAAAGAGAAGCATGTTACCAAAAAAAAAAAATAAGAATCCTCATATTTTACATCAATGCACAGTTGGTGATGAACAAATATGTAAACCATTCAAAGGAAAAGACACAAAGTTTTTGTTCCATTTTTCAAAATAACTCTATTCAGAGCATGTCTCTTCCCACTTAGTTTCTGTTCATGTGGTATTAACAGAAATGGGGATGATAACGCTGTTACTTTTCCCGATAAAAGGTAACTTATTTGATTACTTCCCCTCTCGTAATAACAACGTTACCACAAAACACAAAATTAAGAAAACCTTTAATTTTAACAATACTTTCATGAGTCTTTTCCCCAATTTTCGTTCGTAATTTGTCATAAGTGCTTTGCTCCGTTAATGATAAAACATTTCTAATTTATTTTGATCTGTACTACTTTGGTTTTTATTGAGTACAGAATATACAGAATAAAGAACCATATTGTATTAATGTAACGTTAGTGTACTGAATAACTAATTATGTTTGCTCTTAAGTAACGCCGTTACTTCTTTTCTCAATTAACTATTGAGAAGTCATTCATAGCATTTTCCAAATAATGTGTCTAACACTGGATATACATATTCTTTTTGAAGAGGTGTGCTCAAGACAATTTTTGGTACCTAGAATCATAGCCGGATATCCCAAGGGATCATCTCTAACGTTTTATCCCCTATATATTCACAACAACGGCCACCTACAAATACGAAATTTCTCCCCTCTTCGAAACCAAGATAAGATGATATTAGTGGGAGTCTGAAACTTTGCGGAATGGAAATCAAGGCATTTAAAAAATATTTTTATTGTTTGGAAATCAAGTTTTATTAAGGATAAATTGACCAACATGTTCATGTCTTTGATTATTCTGTCTTGATAATCTGTTTGATCTTGAAGAGAGAAAACATAGTATTTCATTTAGAAACCTACAACTGTAGGGCATCAGTAGGATTAATATTTTATAAATGATTTCCATTTATATTTGATAAAAGTGTTCATTGACAAATTTTAGAAAAACATTAATTTTATGATAAATAATGCCATGTGCAGTAATGCTAAAGTAAATGGAACAAAGTTATAAACGTTAAAAACTGCTAACAGAAAATTAATAAATATAACTTTACTTATTATTGGATAACAATCAAAGTTCCATTGGTTTTGTTATTTAAAAGAAAAACAACCAAATATATTGAAGGATCAAAAAAAGGATTCAAACCTTCAAGAATTGGTCCTATGATCAAAAAACTACTTACATTACATTAAAAAAGTTTAATAAGAGGCTATGGTTTGTCATGTAGACTATGATAAAAACTTCATAAAAACAAGGTAAAAATGAACCAAATATATAAAATTTTATTTATAAAACATTAAGCTTTGAGGCATACAGTAGAATTAAACTTCAATCTCTTCTTACTAATTTAGTCAGCCCTAGTAATCACATCACTTTGTCAGAAGAAATATTGTGATAGAAAAATATTCAACAGGATATGTGCTACTATGGGCAAAAAATACCGAGACATTTGAATTTAATTTCTTTGAAATTACCATAGGAATAAATGTTTTTGCTTTTAAGTTGGCACATAATGTCATTGACATCTGTGAACAAAATTCCATCACAAAATGTTCATTAGTATTTGGAGAATGTCGTCCTTTTGTATAGAGCTAAAATAGATTTTTTCGTTGTTTTTTTTTTAAATGTCTAAAAGATGATGACTCAAATGCAACTTACATAAGATAAATATTTGAATGAGTTTTACAGACTGTATTCTTTTGAAATATTTCTATAACCTATATTTCAATAAACAGACCATTTAATTTTTAATTTTAATAGCATATCCATATAAACTAAGCAGTGATTCTTCTGTAATTATTGACTTAATAAACATTTGATAACTGTCAATAAAATTTGAAAAAACGTTGGCCAATGTGCAATGCATCTTTAATGGGAATCAAATGAGTTTTTGATTCCCTATATTTTTTGCCCTTTGTAGTACATAGGTATGTCCAAGGGTAAATATTCTTTTTATCGGGACTTTGCATCATAATTATTTATTAATTTATTTGCAATGTTCGTGTTTACTTAAATTAAAAAAAGAATGCAGGCAATTAATAGTTTATCATAATGATGAGATCAATGAATAAGAGACGGTTCATTAAAATGCTTCATTTCATTGTTGTAAGGAAGGAGTGGTGTGTTGTGTTGTGTAGGGACGGTATCAATATGATGGTGGAGGATTCTTTCATCAGCTTTAACTTCAACTAACTCACTTAGCATTCTTTTTTATCTCTAAACCTTTTTGAAGGAGAAAAGGTTAGGATAAAAAAGACTTTAATTAAAAACCGTTCTTCATTTAGTACATAGTTCAGAAGATATATTCAATATTCAAGATCAATCCATTAAAATATATTTATTGTATCACGCAATCTTTCCTCTGAAAATAAATAGAGCAAAAGGCCAGCAAATCAGTTGATAATAAGGTTGTCAAAATTATTATTATTTATTTAATTGTAGATAACTATACATAAACGCAACATAGCAAAATCCCTGCCAATTTCAACCAATCAACGCTCAAGACACTGATAAGGAGAAAAAAGAGGTGAAAAATCCACAGCTGACAATCAACTATGTACAATGCTTATTTTTATACTAGTTTCAACGCTGCCCAGAACACTAATAAGGGCCATGAGTAGTATACAATCCACAGCTGATATATATTCTTATATAACAAATTAAATCGCTTATTAAATTGTCGTGCTCTGTTCTCATTTTTCCACGGATCTCTCATGAGACTTCGAAACTGATATACATTTTGAAAGAAAAAAAAAATCAAATGTTGTTTTTTTTAGCGTGTAATATATTTATGTGCTTCAATATTTTCATTCTTTAGAGATTATTAATATTTAAACAGTCTCTTGAGACTCTAACACATGTTATGGTTTCATCCAAGTTTATATACAGACAGGTAGTAAATATATATTTATATTTCTATAGCTCTTGAGTTATTCCTTTGGTTTTCCTTCCTGAATATACATAGTTAAATATGAATAGTATTATTTTTTCCTTATAAAATACAAAAAAAAAATAAGGACTCCATTGTATGTACGTAGATATTCTTAATTACCCATGGATTAATTTAAAGTTGGATAAATTAATAGTTATTTTGACAATGGATAAAAAGACTTACTCTCATTAATTGGATATAAACTTAACAAGGAAATAGTAATAATAATAATAATAATAATTGATTAGAGTCGTGTTCAGGATCCTTCTTGGAGCAACTAGGAAAGGGATTGTCTAAAAGACTCAAATTGTAATACTAAAAACTATTTTTTTGAATATATGCACAATGCAATATTTCATTTTAAATTGAGCAAATTCTTTTATTCTACATTCTTTGATACCTTGAGGACTATAAACATCTCAAAGGCATGCTGTAAAGTTACTTTATGATCCCCAGTTCAACCCTTCCTTCTTGCACTTCACCCTGTCCCATTATATTCATGTCTATATCTGTGGAAATTTGACTTCCATTCACTTGTACATACAATGTTATCCTTATAAATAGTATCCCTTAACCTTTTAACCACATAAAAGCCAAACAAAATAGGGCCCAAATTAACTGACCTAGCTAGCCAATTACGTCATTATTCCAAACAGTTGTATTATTATTTTTCATTTAGTACTAAAGAGAACAAAACACCTTACAAAAATTCAATTTGAGTTCAACAATTCAACATTCAAAACACTTCAATGATGGACAAGAGTATACAAATCCACAGATGACAGAAGAATGTAGAGGAATTTTTCTTGTGTATCCGTTGAGAACGTTGAGGTACTTTACGAATGTGATACAATGCTACGAAATCATTAGGCCGTCATAACCATTGTAGAGATCCCTGAACTATTCACATTTAGTAAAAAAAATTGTTATTTTCTTCTAAATGCAAGATTCTTTTTGGATGAGGGGCCCTGGATCTTTAGATACATCCCTGAGGTTGTTAGCATTTTGTACAGAACAAATTAAATGTTCAAAAGGATTTATTACAAATCCCTCCATCATATTTGTATCCCTCCATCATATTTCACCTTTCATCATTTAATGTTCAGTGTGATGTAAATAATATGAAGTAATCCTTGACGCAGGATGTCTAACCATTTGCCCCCAGGCCTCCGTGCCGTACACTTAATCTTTGTATAAGGGACATCCAACACTCAAATTAACATTCTCTCCAGCCATATATATTTTTTTACTTACTTTAGTGAATATTGATCATAAAACATTGTCTTATTTTATTTATACACATCGAATAGTCCGGGTATTTGATTTAGACGACACAAGGTGTGTATAGATGATATTAGATATATATCCCTACTTTCCTTGTTGAATACTAAAATTTTCAATTCAGCGTATGTTAAATTAGAAAAATCTCTGGATTCAAATTTATTTTTCCATCTTAATTATTGTATATATTAATTACTAACTCTATCCTGTGGGCTTTGCTGCAATTTCAGAAATCGATTTGAAACATACACATATTTACGTATTTCTTCATTTGAAGTATAATTTGATTTATTATTTATGCATACCAAACAAAAAGTTAAACGGGGCATTATAAGAAATAATAAGTAATATGAGTAGTATATTTTGCGCCCTTGACACTCCGGGAGGAATATCAGTAGTGTAGCCATGCTGTATTGAGGCTTAATACTCGACTATATTTATTTCCTCTGATTTGGTATAAATGCCTACACAAAAAATTTAAATAATTGTGGATCATAACTACACATAGGAACCCTATTTTTCAAGCCATACCCCTTAATTTTTTAGGCTAGAGTCCATAATTATATGCGTATATTTTTGTATTGAATAAGTTTTTATTTTAAAATGCCAAGAGTATGATTAAAAGTGAGGGGAACAAATATGAATTTGCAGACACCTATGTGCTTGAGGCAGAAAATATATGATATGTGACCTATCTCCTTTGAAATGTTCTAGAGGGATTCCTTGTCAAAAATAAGCTTCATGAATTTAGTAGTTTTGAAGTCAATTGGAATCTGCAATTAAATATAAAAAGATATATTACCTATTGAGTAAGTATAGATGTAACTGAACCATTACTTTTACAAGTAACTAGTTTCTTTTACTCTTAAGTAACACATTTAATTTACTACATTCTTTTTTTTCAGTATCATGATCAACACTGATATCATTTGTACATGATTTCTAATTCCGATTTCTTCTTCCAAAGTATTCTTCCAATATGTGACACTATTATGAGTTTATGAATGTGTGTTTTTTTTTTCCACATGATATTCTGAGAACATTCATGTACTTGAGAAGAAAAAAAATGAAAATATTATTGTTGTAAATTCAATTTGTTTATGGTTATAATTTGTCATATTCATTCCCCTTGGTAAAAAAAAAATAAAAAATGTACAGTAAATAGTGAAGAAGATCTATTTTTTATGGATTTATTGATTGTTAATAAATTTTTAAACACTTTTAGTATATGCATATAGATATGAATTTATAAAAAAAAATATCATCAAAGATGGAGGGTTCCTTAAGTATCTACATATGTTATGATATACATACTAAGCATGTCTAGTATAATATCAGTACATGAATGTCTCGTAGATATAAAATATATTTCCACGAAAACAAATCATTTGTAAAAAAAAATAGCCAAAAGTATTCTTCAAGTGACGTCATCATATTTGGAAGTCGGCCATTTTGTTAAAGACATAAACAATCAAATTTTGCTCATCATCACAAGCTTTTTGGGATAAACAAAAATACACTGTATTCTCCCTTCAGCTGATTTTACCCATTTGACTCTTTTGATTTAAAGCAGCTGACTTTACCTGTTATGAACTCACAAAGGGTATTATTATTATTTATGATTTTGAAATATAAAAAATATATATTAAATCGCGCGCCCTTTTTTTGAATTTTTGATATACAAGTATTAAGGATTGATTTGTATATTGGTAGAATTTATAAATGTATAGAATATCTAAATTATAACTCTGCCCAATATTAAAAAGTTGGCAACAAGGAAATTACAGAAGGGTCGCTACCAGTTGTTTTTTCAAATTTTTCCTTTCCCTATTGCGAGTCGAGGTTGCAAGTGAACAAAAAAGCTCGACGTGCATATGACTTAGTACACCCGTTTATTTTTGTTCATTTTTAAAGCCATTACATACAGGTTTCGTATATTTTTGCTTGTTTGTTTGTTTTTTAAACGACGTGTATATTGTGTATAATTCATTATGCAAACAATCTATTTTCTGTCCTACTCAGAATGATGAAAACATCATTAAAAAGGGCTTTCAACGAGGAAAATATTCTAAAGTAAATATCCTTTTTTTCACAATGGATCAAATTATAAGTTTAATTACAAACTAAATTTAAAATAATAAATTTTACATAGATACAAGTTAAATATGTATAACTGTATGATGGAGTTCACTAAAAGATTTTGTATTATCACAGTTTATTTAACTAAATAATTTATAGCTAATAAATGATATACAGTCAAAAAATTCGTTTAAGAGCTTTATTTTCTAAGAAACAAATTATCTACTCGATAAACTTCTTTGTATAAAACAACAACATATATAATGCTTTAAAAAAATACGAATAAGGGTAACTTTTTAAGTACAATTCTCAAATAATTTAATCAATTTTACAGAATAAAAATACAGACTATATGAAATAAATACGTCTTTTAATGAATAGCAAATGGTCTTATTTCATCGTGCAGGTCATAGATGCACTACTTAAGTTATCAAAAATAGGATTTTTCCTTCAATTTGGGAAAAATTTAGGAGTTGCTCTTATCCGAATTTGACCGTATAATATGTAATTTGAGTAAAGACCATCGAAATAGAGGAGGGCATTTATCCCACCAAAAACGCTGATAATAACACTGATCAACAGTCAAAAATCCTAAGGGGTATAAGTATAATAAAAGTTATTCAGTTTTGCGCGCTGATTTCAAATATGTAATTTTTTTTCCTAGAGTCTGACGGTTTTTGAGAAACCGGACCCTAGATTTTTGTAGCTTTTTTGACCCATGTTCCAACTTCAATTTAAGCCTACAAAAATACTCATTTTATGCATTAATGAATAATGATCCGCACGTGTATTTAATGCATATTCCAATTTTAGTCATTGTTTTGACCTAAGGGGGATCTTAGGGGTGTGTATACCCCCTGTCTCTCTAAAATCAGTCTGAAAACAGAGAGGATCAAAGATTATTTGAAATATTTGATTATATAAAATAATAAAGTGATTTATTTCACGCAAGAATCTTCATTAAAGAAAAACTCGCTGAAAAAAATATTCGCACAAGTGTGAAGTATTCAATTTTGCACACCAATTTCAAATATGTAATATTTTTTTGTAGTAGTCCGAAGAAGATTTTTTTTTGCATCTCGGCTCTAAAGTATTACGTCATCACAAACGAAAATTATTCGTTTAACAACTTTTCTTTTTATTAATTTGCAGGAAGAAATAAATATTTTTTGGTATTGAGGAGGAATGTACAAATGTATCTATTCAAACATTCAAAATGTGATATTATTTCACCTGCCGCTACAAATAAGCCCAGTTCATGAATTATAATTTATTATTTTCAAAGTTAATAAAGTTAGTCTTGTACAGACTATATTACGTATGATAATAATAATAATAACAATAAATATAGGGCATTATCAGAGTTTATTACGAATCAACACGCAGAGTCCAAACAAGGGATATAATACAAAAAAAACATTATAGCAAATTAAGTTTCATTATTATGTGCATATAAATGTACTTAACTAAGGCATGCATTTCGAAGCACGAAACATGAAAACTTTAATTTCAAAAGGAAAAAAATCAATAGGAAAAATTAGTGGGGATTCGGATTGACTTAAATTATAAGTCTGCATACACGTCGAGCTTTTTTGTCCACTCGCAACCTCGACTGACAAAAGGGAAAGAATTTTTTTGGAAAAACATATGGTAGCTACCCTTGTATGGTAGCTACTTGTTGCCAACTAGTTAATATTATGCAGAATTTATTATTTAGATATACTATATATTTATAAACTCTACCAATCACAAACCAATCGTTACTACTTATAATATATCAAAAATTCAAAAAAAGGGTGCGCAATCCTTGATTTAATATATTTTTTATGCATCAAAATCATAATAATAATAAGAATACCCTTTTTGAGTTTATAACACGTAGAGTCAGCAGCTTTAAATCAAAAGAGTCAAATGATGAAAATCAGCTGAAGGGAGAATACAGTGTGTTTTTGCTTATCACAAAAAGCTCGTCGTGAGCTTCATACATAAATTGGTTATTAAGTCGTTTGAAGAAAAATCGTAGAGGTAATTAATAATTATTTATGTATTTGAGTGGTTTCAAGTCAAATATACCTATACACTAGATATTATGCTACACATATATGCCGGAGTATAGAAAACTTTCTTAGGTGACTAAAAAAGTAGATTGTCTCAAAGGGATGCCTTGGAAAGGAATCGAAGAAATGAGAATATGACCTATAAATTATGTAAATTACAACTTCCAACAATATTATTAGCAATATACTTAGTAAAAATACTTTTGAATCCACTCCAAGTGTAAAGATTCATACTTAAATAAATAAAAAAACTCGAGTCTCTGGACTCGGAAACAATCTTTTAAATATTTAAATTATTTTATTCAACAAGTGCTATGTATTTATACTTACTAACGTACGATTGAATTTTAAAATTGATGTAACTGAATCAGAAATTCAAGACTTGAATTGTACTAAAGTCAAATCACCAAACTGTGACATCAAACTCGAAATATAAAAAACTATTAAGTATTGTCTCAAGACTTGAGACAGAAAGAAGACCACCAAGAATTTAAGGGATCCACATCTTGACCATACCAAAAGAATAAAAAAATTGTTTTTTACTCTAAGACAAGACTTTCAAGGGATAAAAATCGTTTCTTTGAGGCTTAGAGACTGAAATGAGAGTTAGACCTCTAAAAATGGCTTTAAACTTTCCAAAAAAATGACTTACAAGCAATGTTGATTGAATTGTAATACTTGAAATGAAGAGTCATTCATGTACAGTAAAAAGAGACTACTTAGTTGGGTCTGGAAGGATAAAAAAGCTCGTGAAGGATCCATGTAATTAGTCATTGAAAATAAATATGAATAAGTATATCTGATTCCTTAGTTTATTATGAGCATTGTGTCACAAATTTTATTTAATAGAATTATTATTTTGTCAAAAAAGATTTACTTATGAAAAGTAAAGACGGATTTTATTGTACATAATCATATGTTAATTACACAAATGTCTTTAATTTTTGAACATTAACAGATGTACTTTTGTACATTTCTTTGAACGGTGAGTTTATTTACCTCCATACTATACATAGTAGATTCCATAAGATTACGATTAGGCCTACTATATGTAATGTAATGTAACTCAAGGCTCAAGAGACATAAATATAATATATGTACAATATATCTCTTCATCTATCTATATTAAATAGGTATATTATTATCGATAGAGCATTTATGTATGTCTCTACAATAATACTATTGATATGTATAATATTAGATGAGCAATATTTTATTTACTTTACGAGTACATATATCGAATTATTCATGGTGAATTTTAAAAAGTAATAAATCTCTAGGTTCTTCTAACTTAAGAAAGAAGCTTGATCATATCCTACATCTGAAATACGTAGATAGGAACATACATTTAAGACTCTAGATAAAAAATCATACTCCAACTGTATATTTGACTCTTATTTTATGAATCATTAGTATTCCAATTCAGTCGCAAGATAAATCAGAAATACATAATATTTAAATCGATTCTACAATATTTGAATATTTGAACAATATTATATTACTATAGATTTGATTTGATTTGATTATTTTTTTTTGATTGAATCAGCGAATAAAATACTCTACCAATACAGTGTCGATAGAATATACAAGTGGCTCTCAAACTGGGGCCCTTAAAGGAGTCATGACTATAATTTAGGGGTGTTTGAGAAGTGTTCAAATGTTGTTTTCTACACTGAACCAATAAAGGAGGGAAAACACTTGGCATTACCTGGAGGAAGAGAAGATTGGAAAGAAGGGAGACCTAAAGATTTATCGAGTCTGCTCTACCAGGCAGTTGCATGAATCATGATTCATGATATATCAAAATAGTTACACTTAGATATGTGAATAAAGATCCCTCCCAGGGAGTATTTTTATACTTCAAAATCGTCTCTGTATCCATTTTTGTTTTTTAAAGATGCCATCATTTTTTCTATGTGAACTATCGTAGAGATGTGCTCAAATGAATTAAATAAAAACTGATTTGGGATTGAACATTCAAGTATTAACAGCTTATTCATTCCCTCCCTTATTTAAAAGTCCTCAGCTGAATTGATGTCTCGTCATCTCAGGCGTAGTTTTTACACTTAGTTTATCCAGTAGGATTGATACTGTACAAACTTTTATAACAGTCTACGTAGGTAAGATAAATCCAGCATCAATAAAGGTAACTCGAATTACCAACTTCTGAAGAAAAAACCCTATAAAAAACAGTGTAATATTCCAATTTTAATTGTATGATTAGTCCTGCTACCTCAGATTAAAAAGTCTTATTTATCTTATATAGTTTTTCACAGAAGTAGGCTGCGTATCTATTGGGGTGTAAAAGTCATCATGGAACGAAAATAGTTAAATATGTCAAAAGTTCGTATCTGTAAATCTGTTCTATCATTTCTGACTAAACTCTAAGCTGTGGTTTATATTCATCAATTATATAGTAATGATCAATTTAAAACGAAATAATTTTTTTTTTTCATTGTGTATTAAACTAAACTTGGGTTAAGAAATTGAGAAAATTAAATTGTACAAAGTGTTTTAACAGAGTTAATTAACTCTAACGTACATATATATATACGTAGAAGGACCCTAGAAATCAATCACCACAGATCTCTGCATTTTCGAAGTTAAACGCAAAATCTCGAGAAAACTTTGTTTTTAAGCTTGAACAAAACTTTTGAATCAGAACTCAACTCACGTGACTTTTGTAAGCAAAACAAAGTACGTGATTTGGCCACATGCTCCTAGTTCGCATTGTTGTTTAGTGAAGTTTTTCGACGTTTTTTTCTCTAAAAATGTTATATACAAAAGGCAGCATTGAGAGTTGAGTACGGATCAATCCTTTGTCTATTATTTCGTATAAAGGGGGAAATTGATTTGGACTACATTGCTTCTAAATGCTCCTTCCGGAACGAATTAGCCTCGTGTTCCGGGGTTCTCTTGAATATATAAAAACAAATATAATTAAATAATTACAATTTGTGTAATATTCTAATATTTGATGTAGTGAAATATGTAGACTGTGTAGTAAATAATAATCAGCTTGTGCTCATTTTGAATAACTTCTTGCTTCAAAACTAGTTTTGTAGCATGTCTTAGACACACACACACAAAAAAACGACATTAATTTTCCAATTGAAAATAATATGAGGGAAAATTAAAGATTATATTATATTGTTACATATACATACATTCATTGACAAAAATATATTTCAATTATATAAACAAATAGTCAAAAGATACATGTTCCAAATAAAAGCTCTCTATATTGTACATCATTCATCTTATGTACAATCACAAGTAACAAAAAATACAACCATAAGTTATGGAGATGAATATATTATAGGGATATATATATATATATATACATACTTACATATTATATTGATTATCATTAAAGTCAATTTATTGATGGATCATTGATCCGTAAAATTAAATTTCTTTATATTGAATGAAGAATATATTTTATATTGTATATTTTTCTAATTAAGTTGTTTGACTTTTATTAGAATTAATATTATTATTATTATTATCAAAATGACTATTGAGAATGAAATTAATTTCTTCAGGGTATTCCTTTAATATTATTCGTTAAAGTCTTAAAGTCTATAACTCATTAACCCATTCACGTGTTTGTAAGTCAAGTACTTAAATATGTTCAAAAATATAGCATGCTCTAAGACAGATGTATTCACACGTCACTTTGTATGAGTCGTGTCTCAGAGTCATTGAGCTCGGATTTTGAGAGCAGTAGCGTACTGAGCTCTAACTTTCCATTTGGTTTTTGTAAGTGAAGGGTTTTAAAAGGGATCGAGGACGGTATTTAGAGGGGCGCTGTATCAAAAGGCACATCACTTTGTTTGCTTCTTTTACTTATACATCAACCTTAGGTAGTATGTCCATGTCATGGGAGACAAGGTAAAGTCTGTTAGTTATACATGTCACGAATTTAAGTTATCAAGTATCGAGATATAAGCCCAGTTCAAGTCTTTTATTTATAATCCTGGTTCAAGTCAAATCTCTGTGAACGATAAATAATAAGTTATATATTTTGATAATAATTAATTAATCAATTACATACAAGCATTTACAAACATATGTCCTCAATAAGGTCATGTTAAGATGTCATCTCCTGAAATTAATAGCCAATCTATTCTTAATGCTTATCTAATACCTTGAATTATAATTAGCACTATTGAGTTATATTTATACATTAAATTTGTCTTCGAGTTCTGTTTAAATCTGCTTTTGAGTAAAAAAACAACAACAAGACAATGGACATTTTAGCCGAAACAAACGTACCTTTACGGCCTACAGATTGATTTTTTGAAAATAATATAATATTATTTTTGCGTATCAATGATTCAAATGAACTTTTTCAGGTAGAAAATAAATAAACAATTAATATGGTTCATTAATTATCAAGGCTTACTGCTCTTCAGAGACCCCATAAATATCTGGCTCCAGCTCCAACCGTGAGCACGGATATTTTATAATGTGCCATACAGGGGCGTCTGGGATAGTCAACTCCATAAAAAGGTGATTACATAACATGGATATTGTCTGATGGCATCATTATCACGTAACTTTTCTATGTCATTGCTTTTAAATTGTTACTTTTCGAAGAATAAAGTGGGAATAGCCTCTTGTTTCCTCATGTTTCGGCATCTATTGTGCCGCAGAACGCCTATTAATTGAACATTTTCACAAAAAAAAAAGTTTGAAACTATGTTCTTTATATACATACATTTATCGAAAATCCCATGGAATGATGTGATTATCTCATGGTTTACTCGTAACTAGGTATTATGATTTTCTAGTAACATGTAAACACACCTATTATAAATATTTATAATGATTTCTTCGTGATTCAGCAGGGATAAACCCCTAATAACGCCAATTTGATATTATTTTTGCTTCTTCCCCTACCGGTATCAATTACATTATAGTAGATGTAGTAATATTAGTTCATTGTAGTACATATTATATAATATTATTTATGTCACACTTTTCACCGAATCTCACCGACGTTGACCATCTCAAATTACCTAGTACCAAATAACAATAAAAAAATCTTGTAATATACATAGAATTAGATGTAAAATAATATACACAGTCCTTATTTCTACTAGTAGGAGAAGCAATAATATGTAAGTAACAGAGAGGAGAAGGGGGGGGGGGGGGACCATCTTTTGGGATGAACACATGTCAACAAATGGACTAATTTCTTCACTTGTTTGATTTATTCCTCGTCCACATACATACTGTGCAGTTTAGATCGTTCTCTCCCCCAACTAACTTTTTTTTCCATTTTTATTTTTTTTGTAAGGAAACACCATAAAATAATGTGTTTATGTACGTTCAATCCATGTATGTAGTTTTGCTTTGTCTTTCATCTTCATTGTACATAAATATATTTTTCTAACGATCTTTTGTATAAATATGTATGGACAAGAAGAGAGGTTAAACATCTAATGACAAATGAGGGTTTTTATACGGACAGAGGAGGGAGAGAGGGAATGCTTGTCAAATATTGTATGCCTCTTTTAAATAAAATAATATCTTACATAAATGCAAAAACACACAATTATTCTATGTCTCATTAATGCAAAAATTAAGATGTTTTATCGGCACACAACGTTTGCAATCATTGCTATGTATGCATATTTCTGATGACATTGAAGTTTCTCGTGAAAACTTAGCACTTTTTTTTTCATGTGAAAAAAAAAACAAAAAAAAAACGGTTTTGTCATCATCATATTATTGACTTGAGTATAACTTATAACAGTTATAACATATAAAAAGTTGATCGTGATTACTATCACGTCATAGGCATCTTCTGTATATAGGTATATCAAGCCCTTCTGCCCAAAATGATATGGTAGCAAATCAATGACATCTAACATCAGAGCACTACAACTTTTCAGTTGCCCAACTTGGGATTTAAAAAAAAAAAACTTTATAGACACGACGAGCTTTTTGGGAATAACAAAAACACACTGTATTCTCCCTTCAGCTGATTTTCATCATTTGACTCTTTTGATTTAAAGCAGCTGACTCTACGTGTTATAAACTCAAAAAGGGTATTATTTTTATTTATGATTTTGATGCATAAAAAATATATTAAATCAAGGATTGCGCGCCCTTTTTTTGAATTTTGAATATATTACAAGTATTAACAATTGGTTTGTGATTGGTAGAGTTTATAAATATATAGTATATCTAAATAATAAATTCTGCATAATATTAACAAGTTGGCAACAAGGAAAATACAGAAGGGTAGCTACCAGTTGTTTTTCCAAATTTTTCCTTTCCCTTTTGTCAGTCGAGATTGCGAGTGGACAAAAAAAGCTCGACGTGAGAATCCCTTTTGTTAATTGTATGTAATGGTTTTTTTACTAAAAAAAAAAAAGAAAGAATTGATACTAGCGTCATTTTATGTTCAGTCTTCTTACATAGGTTAGGAAGTTTGACTCAACTACATATTTTGTAATTTAATAGTCCTGACATAGAGAGTTTAATACTCTTTATTTGTTTACTAGATAATAAATACTATTAGTATTTAGTAAACCACAAATAAGGTTTCCGTCATTTGCACCCATATTGATTAATATTTCTAAGAGTTTGTATGGTTTGTATGTAGGGTGACTCTCAACTTACCTCCTGCCCAGGTCATCCGGGCACATTATTATAAATTTATAATGTGTATTTTGTGAACGTGGAACAAATAGTGCTTGTTCAAAAAACGGATTGACTTACGGTACTGTTGTCTGTGAAGATACTTAAGGTCTGAATTTTTTATTTACTTATATGTTAGTTATTTTTGTACTCTTTTTTTTGGTTGTAAAATTATTTAGGTATAAAACTTAAATTTCTATTCAAATGTACTAAGGGATCATAGCTTAAATGAGATGAGGAATATTCATGTAAGTTGCCATAGGATATCATTGAGTTAACTAACTTCAGAGTATTGTATAAGTGTATCGAAGATGCTGTCCTATTTTTATATAGAAGTCCAAATAGGGTCACTCTACTATGTATGTAGTTTATAAAGCACTGTCTCATCATCTCTTAAGGTTTAACGGATTTGGCTCACATCACGTCATTTTCCCCCATCAATGAGTACACTCCTTATTTGATTTCATCTCGTGTATTTTTTTATTACTCTTTTGTGTGAAGAAATTGTGTCTGTTTCAATGAATTATTATAACTAAGAATATGCAAGAGGAGCAACGCATGCTCCTGGTCATAAATTACTCGTGTCTTTAAAAATTGTAAATTCCATTAGGGGGAAGAGAGAGAAGACCGAAGCAAGGAATTTGATGTATAAATTGTTAATTGGAAACGACAACTGTTACAAAGATTTGATTGGAGTTGTATATATATATATATATATATATATATCTTGCATATTCAAAATTGAACACAACTAGAGACATAGGTAGCGAATTTTGGAGATCAACATAACGAAACGTCGTCGTCTCTTTTGTTATTATGACGGTTATTTTATTATTATTTTTTTTAAACCAATGTGTATTTTAAAAAAATTCATGCCAAGAAAAATAATGAACGGTTCTAAAGACTTTTGAATAATAGTTGTGATGGGATGAGGGTGTTGTGAGAATAGGTAGAAAAAGAGGGTGAGATGTGGAGTGAGACGTTTGTTAGTTGAAGAACGAAAGAGGGAACAGAGATATGAAGAGAGAGACATAGAGAATTAAAATGGAAGAGGAGGAGAGTTGATTGAAGAAGAAGAAGAGGGATGTTTAGGTGGCAGGTGAAGTTGTTGTGGTTCATGGCCGGCCTGAGTATTGAATTCAAGTCTTCTTTTTTCTCTCTTCTTTCCTCTTCTGTTTCAAACGTTAGTTTTAGCTAAAAGCTCGTTGAGTTGAGTACGCAGTGTGCCGAGTGCCGAGGTGTTAAGAGGAAGGAGTGAGTGTGTGTTGCGTTGCGTTGGAGAAAAAATAAAACTTGTATGAGATGGAGAGTGAGGACTACGGGTCTGGAGTTCAGCCTCCTAGCTCCTGTTTAGATGGGAAGGATCAAGCACTTCTATGGCAACATGGACATTATATGGGCCAAGAATCTGGGTTTCATTCCGGTTCCGGGACCCAAAATCCATCTATTGTAAGCGGAAGGGATTCTGATCTCTTAGATCCTTCCATTTCGGATGTGATGTCTACTCATGGCTCCATGTACAGCGAAGGAGGAAACTCTTCGGTGCATGGAAGCTTTTTCGGAATGAGTTCCTCGGAAGCAGGTCAAAGCTGTTCCTCCTCTGGAACGAACTCTTCTGAGCGAATGGAGGAGTTCATTCCAACCCTGACCAAGATCCTCAAGGATGAGGATCAATTTGTTGTGCGAGAAGCTCTTGCCAACATCGACAAAGGCTCCAAAAAGGAATATTTCCTCCGTGGCATTATGGCCAATGCGGAGATCGTGGGGAGCATTGCGAATGCGCTCTCAGGGGATGAAGCCTCCATCAAAAGTGCTTCCAATATTCTTCGTAACATGAGTCTTCACAAAATGGGGCGAGCGACGATCACAGCAGATCCCCAGGCCATCCCCTCCCTTGTCCGTCTTTTAACCTCTTCGATAGACAGGGTTCTCTTCTGTGCCATTACAATTCTTCACAACCTCCTCATTCATCAAGAAGAGGGCGCAAAGCGAGTCATGAAGGATGCAGGAGTCCTCCATAACATGACCCATCTCCTCAAAAGGGACAACACTAAACTTCTTACCATTGTAACAGACTGCCTCCGAATTCTTGCGTATGGGAATCAGCAATCAAAAATTGCTATTCTTGATGCAAACGGTCCATATCTTCTGGTAAAAATCATGGAGCATCAACAGTATGAAAAATTACTCATGATGACCTCGAGGCTTCTAAAAGGTGAGAGGCATAAACACATTTAAAATAAAAAAAACAATATCAACAATAGAGTAATTTATTATATTCCATATATATAGTTCTCTCCGTTTGTTCGAAAAATAAAATGGCGATCATTGAAGCTGGAGGGATGGATGCTTTAGCTAAGCAAGTGGGACATCCGAACTCTCGCTTAATGCACAATTGCATATGGACACTTAGGAATCTATCTGATGCTGGCACTATGATCGTAAGAAATTAATTTAATTTTATTATTTTATGACTAACAATGTTGATTTTTATTTTACATTATAGGAAAATATAGAGCCACTTATCAGAGTTACTGTTCAGCTTCTACATCATAATGACATTAACATTATAATATGTGCTGCTGGAATTATATCCAATTTGACTTGCAATAATCAGAGAAACAAGATAGCAGTTTGCCATGCTGGTGGAATCAATGCCTTAGTTGACATTGTTAAAAACTACGGCTCTAACAATGACTGTGTTGAACCTGCGATGTGTGCTCTTCGTCATTTAACAAATAATCATCCAGAGTTTGAAACGGCACAAAATGTTCTCTGCTATCAACTTGGAGCTTTACCCATTATTATTAATGTTCTTCATAATACCAACTATCGACCCTTAATAAAAGCAATTTTAGGTGTCATTCGGAATTTAGCTCAAAGGCCATCCAATCAGAGTGCTCTTCGGGAACACGGGTACTTGCACGAATTGGCCCATCTTTTGCGTATATCACTAGAGGTAGTCTTATAAGCATTTTATAGGTGTTGTTACATTATGCTTTAAAAAATGTTTTATTATTTTTTTGAAGGATCATGGAGGGCCAATCGACGGTGTTGGAGTTCCTGAAATATTGGAGTTTACAATCGGAGCCCTGCTAATTTTTGCCAAAGACTCTCAGAATCGAATTTTGATTAGAAATATTCCTAAATTTGTTCTCTCTCTCCTTGAAGTTGTTCAAGGAAGAGTTTCAGAGAATATACAAAGGGTAACTGCGGGACTTATATGTGAGATTGGATCTGATAGAGAAGGTGCACTTTGTCTCTATCAGCATGGTGCCATGGAGCCTATTAAATTTTTACTCAATTCGAAGAATGATAAAATAGGTAGGTTTAGAGCTTATGTGGATGAGTCTATTGTCTTTATTCTTCTATGGAGTACATTTTTTTTCATATTTTATTTTCAGCTTCTTATGCCACGACAATAATGTACAGCTTATCAAGTGTTCCAAAGCAACATATGCCGCCTTCTCTTCATCAGGATTGGAGTCATCAAAGTAGTATGATGAATGCGCCGGGGGGTGGAGGGGGCTATCAAACATCTCATGGGCCTCCTCGTGGTTATTCGAATATGGCATATGATGGGGGTATACCTATAGAGCCAATGGAAGGACTTGGTTTGGGCAGCACAGGTTTTGGTCCTTTAGATGATGATTGTATGGACTTGGGAGGAGGACTCAGTGCCTCTCAAGTCCCTCCTCCACCCAATGAAATAAACCCTCCAAGTGATATTGGCTTCGATTGGACAGACTTATAATAATTTAACATTTATGTGTATTATTAGTATTATTTATGATGTTGAATATCTCATGAATGTGCCAAAAAGGATCTCATATTTTAAACAAAGAAAATAACTTGTGTCATCTATATTAGATTTATTTCTTATATGAATTAAGATTCATAAACACTATCGTTTTTTATACACTACATATTCTTACTTTGAACAACATAAAGAGTATTATTTTTATTATTATTATTATTACCTTTAATCAACTTTATCTTTACGTTAAAATACGCTCATTATGTCAATAAACTTATGTTATCATTATTATATACATATATTATTTAAAAAATAAATTTTATTTGTTATAAACAACAAACACAACTTGTGAATCATCGCATTACGTTTGAATTCTAATCATTGTTTTATAGGAACTGCTTCTTAGACGTTGTTAAATAATATACATTGGTATAAGGTACATACTATCAAGGAATGTACTTCAATTTCCTAATTGGAGTCCTCTATTAAGGCACTACTTGATCGAGCAGGTCAAATAAAAAAATATTTCTGTTGAACAAGGATAATCTATGCCGACTAATGCTCATGTTTTTCTTTGCACTCGAATATGAGGGCAATTAATACAACGTTTCACAATCAAATGCAAATTGCTAATAAAATATACACCGTGTATTTTAATTGTTGATTTCTAGGGGGGGAACAAGTAAGTTGGGTCTGTTTCATCAGAATTTAGTAAAATAACTTTTTAAGTAATAGATCAAAAAATGAAATACCTCAACTGTTTCCAATCCCCCCATCATGAACAAATAACGATTTTATTTTATTTGTTTCAATGGTGGTCTTAACAACCCTTCAATTTTAGATACTGACTATAGAGAAATGATTGGAATGTGAGTCTATTTTGAAGAAATTTATGTTTTTTCGAATGATTATAATTATAATCTTTCAACCTTTGCTAATTAAATTCTTATTATCACTTATTTGATAATAACTTCGAAAAGACTTTTTTGAATTAATTCCAAAAAGCATGATAAGGATAAGCACGTAATAAGTATTTTTCTTTATTTTTTTTTGTTAGGTAGCATAGCAGTTCCATTAATTTGGCGAGTACTTGAAACTGTGATATCATAGCAGCGAACTTGTACATAGTCTCCCTAGTCTGAAATTTCTCTCCCAACTTCTTGGGGCAACTTTTTTCCCCTGTAGAATTGCTCAATTTGTAAACAGAAATAATTTGTTCTTTATCTTCCAATGTAATTACGTTCAGTCAACGTTCTTTTTTCAATTTCTAATAGTTCAAAGGAAGAATTTTTTTGACATTTTAATGTTAAGCTTTAAGGCCATGTACTTTGCCTTGAAAATTAATTTGTATGTCAAGATTTTTACTTTATTTTTTATTTATGATTATTTGGATAAAAGACTTAGTAATTCAAAATTAATCAACCCTTGATCTTATTTCCTTAACAAGGGGCTTCTTGAGTAACGACTGAATCTCTTATACTTAACTGGCTCCTGTTTAATGTGACTACTAACTTTGAAGTCATGAAATACTTCATTTTTTTGGCTTGGTTCTTCAATGTTCGATTAATGTTAGCAAATCTATCGAGTTTTTCAGATCTACAAGGATCAGGAAACAATCATTTGGAAAAGTTTGATAAATAATAGATGAATTTTTCTTCGCCAAATGCTTCTCTTTTTTTCTGTCAGTTTTTTATCCACACCAACCAATTGACTGAGGAGTCAATTTGAATTTCTCCACTCTTTTTTGAGCAATCTATCCTATTCTATTTTAATTAATTAGTATACATAAGCAAATGAAATATCAAATTGATTTAATTATATCTGAGTTACAAATAAATTCATCCCGAGACTAATTTAACACGTTCCGTGGCTTCTTAGAATTTTTTTTTTTTTTGTGATTCTTTCTAAACTTGACATGTTTTTGACATGACTTGAGAATGATTGGAATTCTTAATTTTTCCACTCTTAAGGATAGTTGAATGTGTACATTGATTCACAGTTAAATTCACTCCACAGATACCATGAAATACAAAACCAAGAACTTTTCCATTTTGAATAAAAGTTTCGAGCCCATTATTTGAGATTTGAAATCATCAATTAAATGAAAAAATAAAAATAAATAAAGGACTAATTTTTAATTCCCCATTTGTTAATGTAGAAAAATACGTGTTAATTCAAGAGCAATTTAAATTATATTAGAAAATCAGATGCTGACATGTACTTTTTGAGATGAACAGATTACAAAGTGTTTCAAATTAAGTCAACGTATTCCAATTCACATGAAATTTGGCTTACACATTTCGTTTTGATGTAAAATAAAAATAATATAGGGGGGGGGGGGAGGGTATTTACGTTGTAAAAAAAATATTTTATTCTTTTGGGACACCCTAATTTATGTAGAATGTAGATGTTCATACAACTATGAATTGCTTATACCAATGGTTCCCTGAAAAAAAAAGGAAATTTAATTACATTAATGGTTTTACGACTCCTCATAGATTTAGTACTTTTTTTTAATCAAAAATGGTTCTTAGCATTTCGGATCGTCTACTACTGACTTATATAAGAAAAAGATAAAATATAGAAATAGTGGCATCCTAGAGCAATTTTAATAGGGAATTTATGTGAAATTGTTGCCATTCCTGGACGATAGATTCACAAAATTTGTCGATTGTTGAAAATATTGGATGGAAAGATAGCAATAATTGCCAGTCTCCCTTGCATTGAAAGTGTAATGTTTTTGTATTTATATGATGAGTAGAAATTAGTAATGCAAGATGTTATTTATTCATTTATTTCAAAAAGCCCTACTTAAGACCAGAATCATCTGTTTCAAAAACTATATCCAGCTCCTGGACCCAATATCCATCTATGTGTCTTAATTATTTTGAATACTAAAATATGAACCTATTCAAAGAAAATAAATTGCAATGGATATTTCACGAATTTGGTTTAATGATTTAGTTCAAGAGCAACTTGAAAAAGTCCGGTGGAAGTAGCGGAAAATATATTGTGATGAGCAGCGTTGAGTTATAATAACTAAATTACTTTATATAGTGTAAAAAGTTAATTTAGTTATATTACTTATTCT
The DNA here is from genome assembly GCA_963680855.1 of Lepeophtheirus nordmannii. Lineage (NCBI taxonomy): Eukaryota > Metazoa > Arthropoda > Copepoda > Siphonostomatoida > Caligidae > Lepeophtheirus > Lepeophtheirus nordmannii. Next base: position 2,543,258 of record OY804525.1, on the reverse strand, counting down.
TCTTCGGCATGCCCTTAAGAGATTAACAATGTTACAATCATTTCGACAAGTTTCTTATATTAATAATAATAATTAGGTGAATATTTGTTAATTAATATTAAGTTCTACTCATTCATTAAAAACTAATATCTACTACTTTTTCTGTGTCAACATTTTTTTAAATCATGAACTATTTTTAGGTCTTCTGAATAAAGCTAAAAATAACAAAGACTTTTTACAATCTTAACTTATTCATAACTAATACTTTCAAAACTATTTATTTGTACATACCTTTCTAACTTCTACTATTATGAAGGTATTAAAGATATGTATTAGCCATTAAGAAATGATTAAAGAGTGATTGTATCTCATCATTAATATTTTCAAAATGTTTATCGGACAATTTATTTCATTTGGGGGAAAGTACCAAACCTCCTAAGCTAAAAAGAAATTCCACACAGTGTGGAGCAGTAAATAAAATCAGAGTAGTTACACCAATATTATTTAATGCATCTCCTTCCTTTTTAGTTAAACTGATAGTATTTGATCTATACCAAATGAGATATTTGGTTATGTTAGGATTTTACATAGGTTTACAATGATATCAGGAAGGTCAGCTATGATTTTTATAGTGTCCTTAAGATCAGGAGTTCATGTCATCAGGATTTCAAAAGTTGACAGCAGGATCCCATAATGATTAATGAGAATTTTCCCCTTCGAGGATATCTAGGGTTGTTGTAAGGAGCTTCATCACAATACAATATCCATGAAAGAATTGATATTCCTTCTCACTAATGCATCTAATTCCAAACATTTAGCATATACTGTTTAGTTACTACAGCCTCATAAACAGAGTTCCAGATGATGGTGTAAGCAGCATTCAAACGGTAGTTTCCTCAATATACTCTGATAAAACCGTTGATGCACTTTCTTTTGTCCATAATGCCTTACATTTAGCTATTAAGCCTGGCCAGTAGATAGACCTCGTCTCCAGACAGTTATCGACATATTTTTCTACACCATTGGTAGATATAAGATTGATACTGTGGGAAGCACATCTATACTGGGTTGGGAAAGTAATGTGTTCATCGGTTTCACTCAAACTTAAGAGGGCTTCAGATACAACCTGTTGTAGACATGTTGGAGACCCTCCTCAGATTTGGAACCGGAGACTGCTGAGGGGCTAAAAACCCCTAAAAGCTTCGATAAAATTAGATGTATTGTCAGTCACGGCAGTAACAACCTTGCCATCGAGTCCATTTCAGATCCAATAATATCATAAGTGTGTCTACCTTGTACCCTCCTACATACAAATGACGCTTTAAATCGTATCAGTGTATTTTTGTTTATCCAGTGCTAAGGTGATCCCCAGGAAGCTTACATCGTTGACAATTCGTATGTCTGCAATTGTTGAAACAAAGTCAATATCTCTCTTAGAGACTCCTTCAAAATTAGCTTCATACTATCAATCAAGTCATTAAGAGAAAGTTTATCTTTCACCCCCGAACTCACGATAATTTTTTGTATGATTGACTTGAATATTGGTGATTCAACAGTGGAGAGGGGCAACATACCCTCCACAATGTACTTTGCTACAAATGTATTTAATATATTTCTACTCAATGTATTAGGACTGAAGTCCAGTTTCGAATGTTTTGCTGAACAAGGGGGGGGGGGGGCAAAGTCATCCAGAGCGGATTTGATGACAGGCTTGAAATTTTAATGTATTTTTTGAAGATACTTTTGTATATTCGATATCGTATTTTTAGCGACGGAGAGCACATTTATTTCCAAACAAAGTTTGCATCGGGCACAATTTTTTTTTTTTTTCGTCTTTGACCCCAAGTCGTAAAACAAAGATATTTTAGCTGGTTCTTCATCCATACTTCTTTGATTACAAAATAGACCAAAATATTTATATACCTAATTATTATCATTTGAAAACTACTCAGAATTGTTTTGGGAATCGATTTCTGTTTCAGTAAAAACTTATATTACGTTTGAAATAATCTGTATCGTGCATGCACTCCGTACTGTCGAGACGAAAGTTATTTTAGGAAAAAATTAAAACTTTGAAAGCTTAGTACATTATGGCACCAATGAATGGATGATGCAAACATAGAACGTAAGCTAAAGGACAGATGATCAATCAATTTGATTAAATTATCTGGCAAAAACTCTTTGGAGACATAAGTAAAAAAATACGGCTGGGTAGTAATGAGTTAAAATGTTTACTCTATGAAATCCTCCGTGATACTTGCATATCTACATCAGAGGATTATGTAGATACTTTGATTTTTTTTTTTTCACTCTTCTACTAAGTGAAATAAGACATTTTATTAAAAATTTAACTAACGACGGGCTCAATAAAGTTATATATAATAAAATATTACACGTAATATTACTAATATTACTAACTACTAGAAAAAGTAATGTTATTATAGTACATTATATCTAAGTAACGCGTTACAATCCAACACCGGTAATCAGTGATATAATGATAAAATAGTGCTTTTGAAAAAACCTTTTCTTAGGGACTTTTTAGTGGGGCAGCCGAACTAACATCTTTTTAACTTTTCTGGACCTGGCTGGGACCCAGCTGAAATGATGTTGGTAAATCAAATCAGTTCTTTTGACAATAAATTAAGTGACATAGATACATCTGTATTCAATTATATACCGTCGAAACATTTGACTTATAATACTTAGTTATAATTATTTGTCAATTACCTGAAAATTCCGGGCTTTTCCACTCCTCAGTTATAAACATATTTGAATAAATTAGATAATAAGTACATATCATATTAAATTGATTTGAACTACATATTTCAATGGGAGATACAATTCTGTATTATCATCTGTTACGTTCACAAGTGTTAATTATGATGATAGAATAGGAAGAAGAAAAAAAAATTCTTTCTTCCAACAGAAATCAAGAATATCATGTGTCCGAAACAAAAAGAAATTTTCTAACCTAAATGCTGTTGTAAAACACCCTTGGACTTCAAAAAATAATATTTTGAGGATCAGTTAGTCACAACAAGTTCATTTGACAAAATATTGCACAATCATATTTTCTTTCCTATTCAGGAAGATCATATTTCAATTTTTTAAAGAAATTTTAAAACCAAAAGATAATAATTACATGATCGTCTATACTTTTGTCATTCAACTTCAAAACAGCTTTTTATAATTTGTTAAAGGAAAACAGCTTGTGGGGAAAAAAAATAAACAAATTGCCACCAGACATCAAATTTAATAAATTTTCACATGATAGAAATCTATTTTCTTCTAAAATTGGCGCAAAACACACTTGACAAAGTAGTTTTTACTATCTAGGCCAGGGATGTATGTTGAAACTTTTTTAGGCAATAAAGGTCAAAATTATAAATTTAAATATATTCAATTAAACACAAGGTAATATATATATATATATATATATATATATACAAACAAAATACGTCACAATATGTACACTCGGGGAATTTCGTTCGTAGTCATAACAACTTTGGCATTAAATCATTAAAAAAAATATGTAATGGAACTAGAATTATTTGAGTGAGGAAAGGGCCTACATATAAGGATCATGAAGTGATCCGCAGATTGGACATCTCTGATCTAGACAAAAACAACAACATGATGCTCCTTGGTTTGTCACGAGCTACAAACATTGATCCCTAAATAATGAGGATAAATTAACACACAACAAGGTGTAGTATTGAATTAGAATGTCTTGTATTCAATCCTTGCAAATACATATATAGATATATTATTGTATCAATAGATGAAGCTTTTGCACAAGTCAGTTTAAATATTTTCTTTTCAATGTTTGATTAATTATCAATGTGATAACACAGTGAATATGGAGCAAATATAACTTTTTTACAGAGATAAATACTACTGCATTATTAATGCATATAGATGATGCCATAAGAGAGTCATCAGTCATCACCCAATTCAGTCAAGAAACTTTTGAATAAGAGCCTCACTCATTCATTATATTGATGCTTGTCTGTTCTTTTTTTTTTTTTTTTTTTTTGAAGAGCTTCATTATGGAGCATGATACGAAGGTACTAGAAACATTAGAAATCGAATAAAGACTTATTTTTTTTTTTTTTTTTTACAAAAGCTAATTTATTATAAGATACAAACATTCAATACACAATAAAAAGGAAGGATAGGTAGGAATTATTCCTATTGTATAAAAATGTTTTCATGCTGAATTGTAAGACTTTGGGGAGAAACTTTAAAAAAATAAATTAAAAAAAAAATAGAAAAGAAAAGAGGAGAGACTACTATATAATGTCAACTTAAGACTCGATTATATTTTATATTAAGTAGAATTTAATTATATTATATATAAATAAAACTAATTAAATAGTATCTTCGTTATAAAGGATCAAAACTAATAGAAAATAAAAAGTGTAATTTTTTATTATTATAAAAAAAAAAACTATATTTAGTATTCAAAGACTTAAGGAACAAAATTTGGAATTAGACAATTAAAACATAATTTTAGAACAAATGACCTATGTACTTAAATATATATATATATATAATGTATATATAACAACTTATATGGATAGAAAATAAGAAAAAAGAAGAAATTATAAGTCTGTATCATACCAAGCCGCAACTTGGTTATCATGAGGTGGATTGGGGATTTGATCTTGGTCTCTATTGTCACTTCCTCCTACAGGACCATAAGTACTTCCAGGATGAGAATTGATATCGAGTCCTTGCATGGATTCTACTGGTATCCCATCATATCCTATAAAATGAAGGAAAATTCGGATAAAAATTTATAATGGGATGTACGTCATAGGTATGTGAATTTAAAACAGAATAGACAATGCAAAAAAAAACAAAAAAAAAAAAAACACCTTTAGTAGAATTAATTCCAGTTCAATATCAAAATATTGTATAATTAATAAAAAATAAAGTTAGGGAAAAAATAAATAAATATAAAAAAGTTATTATGTAAAAAAAACAAACAGATAAGACTAATTTACCATACAGCCCCCTTTACCTGGTGAAGAATAACCTGAATATATAGGATTTCGAGATGAAATATAACAACATACTGGATAATAACCTTATAATTGTAAATAAAATAAAGTTTAAATTGTATATTCAAATGTTTACGAGAAGTCCCATATTGTCATTTTCTAAAAAAAAAAAGTTTGACTACAAGTGATTGATAAGAATGACTTACCGTTTTGACTGTAGCTACGATGCCCACTAGCTATAGAAGGAGGTCCATAGGGATCTTCGTTATGACCTAGGATTTCCTGCAAAGTCATGCACAAAATTATAGAAAAAAATAAACTAACTAATTCTCCAATATCTCTGCACTTTGAGGTATAAAAAAAGGACATTGGATCAAAAGTGAAGATATATAAAGTTAAATATCATACTCTCTAAAAATTAATTAATTAATTATTAATCATAATAATGATGTATTGACATCAAATCTTATAAATAAACAACAACAACAACAAGAGTATGATATCATTGAGTCGTGCAAAAATAAAAAAATCACAAATAATATATATGCTTTTAAAAAAAGTATTTTAAAAGTGTGCAAAAACTTTTTTCTACAACTTCTGTATTTATTAAGATCAAACAAAATTTACTTCAAAACAACTGTTGCAAATCATGCATGAATCTATAAAGTATATTCCAAAGATCAAGGATTTATAGAGTAGTAATCTACATAAGACAAAGTGAAGTAAAGGAGAAAAAACAACAACTGAATTTATGTGAACAACGTAACAAATAAGTAATTGATGTGTATTTGAAGATGAATTAAAATGTATTTGGAGGAATATTTGTATGGTTTTTAAGAAAAAATATGAAGACTACATAATATAATAAGCTAAATAAATAATAGTATATGGATACTGGTTAAAAAAAAGCATGAAGCAATGTCTGTAGTAGAGTGACCATTTTTTGTTAAGAGGAACAATAAATAAACAAGACAATATTTTACCTCATGAAGATAAATTACTAAATTTGCTTGGATATATGTATCTTAAAGATCATGACTTAAAACTTAAACTTTAATGAACTTCCATTAACATGCAGATAAAAGTGTGATATAGATTTGAATTCAATTTAATAGAATGTAAAACAATGTTTGCTTACTTGGAGATCTGATGGTGGAATGTCGCCGTTCCAGAGTTGTTGCTCTGGATCTCTTTGATATAGAGAACTTTTAAGTTCTTGTGATAGCCTTTTAGTATATTCTCCTCCTTTATCATCTGTCATGCGGAAGAGGACAGCAGCTGCATAAGTAGCTTTAAAAAAAATATATAAACATATTATAATTCCCTTCAATAAATTCACTAATATGTATAATTTGACTTACCAACTCCATCATTTCTGGAATGTAAAAGTTCTGTGAGGGGGGCAGTAGCTCCTTCAGATTCAATCATAGCAGCTCCTTCTTTATCCGCAGCCAGCTCACATAGTACACCAGCAGCAACCCTTTGTATATTCTCGATCTCATTATATAAAAGCTGTACAAAAATTGGAATGACTGTAAGACCTCGAATGATTTCCCTGTTGTGACCCTCTCGAGCCAGAATATGAAGGGCACCCACGGTGCCTTCAACAATTTCTTCCATTCGAACACCATCTGCATAGGATCCGGATGACTAATGAGATTAAAAATTATAATAGTAGTGCTAAATATTTGTAAATAAAACAAAAAAATTACTCCTGGACATACCCCTTGAGTATCTTGAAATGCTCTGATAAGTAAATGTACAAGTCGGGGTATCGACCCATTTTCTCTCAAAGGAGCGTGATTAGCTGCACACAACGCTAAATTTCGAATGAGCCCTATTACGGCTTTAACCAGGGGCCAACGTGATGGAGGATGCATCAATCTAACAATTGTTGGTAGGCCACCCTGAAGACGGACGGCGTTTTGTGCAACATCACACTCTGGATGTCTAGATGTCAGATGTCGAAGGGCACAAACAGCTGGCTCCGTAATTTCTTCTCTATCTCCAGCTGCAATTATCGTTCTAACCAAGGCTTCAATGCCACCCACTTGACACACTGTTACTTTATTTTTTGCATTGTTGCATGTTAGATTTGATAGAATTCCAGCTGCACAAGTCACAATATTGACATCGCTACTACCTAATAGCTGTACCAATCCCTGCATCAAAGTTTCCATATTCTCCTAGTCAAAAAGAAATACTATTAGGAATTTATGATATTGTTTCTTCAGTAGTACAGTCTCAGAAAGGAGCTGATTTTTCCCCTGGTACTATTATGCACAATAGTTGAGTGACTTACAATTTTCGTTCCAGCGTCGGATAAATTACGAAGAGTCCACAAACAATTTTGTACTAATCTTTGGCTAGCATGTCCTAAATGAATTGCTAGAGCTTGCATCCCTCCTGCATCCACAATAGCTGGCTTGTTACTCGAACAAACAGATAAAACTGAAAAGAAGTTTAAGAGTACAAAATAGAAAAATTTGATATGAAATATTCAAATGGGATTGTCTGTTAGTACCTTTGAGTACACGAGAGGTGGTCCAAAGTAATTTTTCATAGTCATAGGAACGCATGATACGAACTAACTCCAGGGGGCCTTGACTAGCTAAAATAATCAACTTCGATTCCTGATTACCATAGGCCAGAATTTGTAAACAATCTGTGACTATAGCTAAGAATTTAACATTGTTACGCTGCAAAAGAGCCACCATTTTTTGTATGCCACCCGCAAGGCGCACAGCAGTTTTGGATCCTTGTTGATGAAGAAGAAGATTATGGAGTGTCGTGATGGTATAAAAGAGTACACTTTCAACAGGAGAGGAAAGGAGTTTAACTAGGGCAGGGATTCCTCCAGACTTGAAAATAGCAAGTAAACCCAGACGATGATGGCTTAAATTATGAAGAGTTCCCACAGCACCCTTCGTGGACTCCAAATCCCCTGCATTACCCAGTGCTTTAACAAGAGCAGCCACCATTTGTGGTGAATTCATAATGGCGTGACGAGAGGCCTCTTTTTTCGAGAGCTGATGGACCATCATGGCAGCCTGAGACACCACGACTTGATCCTCATCATTGAGGAGTTTAATGAGCTCTGGAATGGCACGTGTAGCCAGATCCGCATCATCCTGATAGTTGATGAGATTAACAACGGCATGTTTCAGCATTTGCGAGGGTTCCGCGAGTCGCTGGACTGCAGTGGGTTGCCCTGGATCTAATTGAGTAGAGGGTATTTCAAGGCCCTCATCCAGTGTTTCTGGAAACATGGCGGCCCGAACCCGCTGTGATCGAGTGATGTTGAGTTGATTGTTCATGTCTTCCACGTCCCGTTGAGAGTAAGTGGAGCCGTAGTTGTTACTCTCACCACCACTCCCGCCGCCGCCGCCACCTTCCATCTCTTCACCTTGGGATTCGTGACCCGTCAATGAGCCTGGGGCACCACTATTTACTCCGGATTGGATCCCTGAATCAGGTGCACTCGAATAGGATGCAGTCCACATAGAAAATGTCTATAGAACAAAGATGGAAAAGAGTACGCTGAGAAGATTGATTCCGTCTTGGCACTTACTCCACTTCACTCCTTCCTTGCCTTCTATTTGCTTTGAATCCCTTATCAATCACCAACACTACCTTGATTTCATATGAAGTGACTATTTCTCTCTCTCTCTCTCTCTCTCTCTCTCTCTATTTCTTTTCTTCCTCTTCTTTCTATCTTCTAGCTATATACACCGTAGCGTAGCTCCTGCTCCTCCTGCTGCTACAGCTTCTTTTCTTTTCTTTCCTATACTGACAATAACAACAACAAATTAATACGGCAGCCAAGCCAGCTCCTTTCCCTCTCAGCTCCCCTTTGAAATAAGGAACATACTTTTTCTTTTCTTTGTCATCTCGCACGCCTTGCCCTCCTTTCCTTCCTAGAATCAACAACAGCTTTGAATAATCAAACTAGCTGCTCCACGAGCAGCTACAGAGTACAATTCAAAAATATGTCCATTATGACGTCACTCTAATTTAATAATTTTCCTAATTTCCCAATCAATGCATTAATATTATTGCTACGATGTTTAGAGAATACTTTTTTAGATGAACTGATAAACATTCATTTATAGTGTAAAATGGGTCATAATTTTAATCGTAGTTATATGCATAAAAGCCCCTTTAGATCCAGATAGAGGGAGCTAGGGATCACTCTTTCGGCACCTTTGATCTTGGAAGGAATGTCTGAAAAGGCAAGCTCCTTTTTTTATAACACTTTGAAAAATCGAATTCGAAACAGGGTAGCCATATATGAGGAAGGGTGACCCTATATTGTTCTTCCCAAAAAAAGAAGACACTTGGCCGGCCGATCTGTATTATTTATAGTAATATTAATTTGGATGTATTGATTTTTATTGAATAAATCCGGATATTTCATCAATTAATACAAAAGTACCCGGGTATGTCCAGACAAATGTGGACGATTCCTTGCCTTGGTAAATAAAACACTTTCCGTCAAATTAAATAACTCAGTTTCACTTTCTTTATAATTATTCATTAATCATTATAAATGTTTCTTAAAAAAATGTTTATAATGAGTTGACAGTATCCATTTCAAAGAATTCATTGAGACACAAGAATGACTTTATTTACATTATTCATTCATTTTAATCATACAGGTGATATCAAAAGTGACTCATTTTGAAGGAATTCCTGGTAGAGCTGGTAGTTAGAAAATAATGACCTGGTTAACGGCCCCTAGTGGAACTTTGTTCAACTAAGAGGAACTATGACGTAGTTCTTTCAAAATTATTATGACGTTAGATTTCTAGCTATGGAAGGATGATATCAATAAATAAATGTATTATTATAACTCTTGTTTGACAGGCAGGGGACAGGATTGCGTTTCTATATAATTTATTAGATAATTACTCCTTTTTGGCGAATTTAAATTCTTTTAATTATGGGAAACGTTTGTGTTAAAAATGTAAGTAATATTATGATGTCTTATAGAAAACGATATTCCCTTCTCTGGCCCATTAATATAATGAATGATTGCTAACGTCAGCTAATTTTGTGCATATTCCAGAATACTCGAATGCCGAGAACTTTGTTGGAAGCAGTGAGTCAGGAACTTGGATCATTTGAGTTTGATGAAATACCCGTTACAAGTATTAAAAAATCCATGATTTTAAAGAATTTTCTTTTGTATTTGAAGGAGAGGGAAAGGAAGAAAGACGCAAATGCTCTTTTATTTTACATTTCCTACCTTTTACATCGGCGGGAATTAAAAGAAATTGCTTCCATTCATATCAAATCCAGTTTTGAGATCTACGATCTCATTAAAAACTCCAAGACCCACTCCCAAAAACTTGTGGAAACATTTTTTGATGAAAACTCAGACTATCTGGTACCCTTGAGTCGGGAGTTATCTGACTCCATCTTGGAAAAGGACAATTCTGACAGTTATCATTCAACCACCAAACTTTTAGAATTGGCTTTTAAAGATAATTCAGTGGTTCTATTGGATAAATTATTCATGAAGTTTATGTATAATGAACGCAGTCTTCCGCTTTTATAGAATGAGGAAAAAATTATTCTTCTTGCCTTCAACCCATTTATAATATTCATCCTTTTGTGAGGGCCCATTTTATTACTGTTTATTGCCCTTCAAGTTAACGTCCATTCTGTGATATGACGAATAATCTGTATACAAATTATAAATGTATAATAACACTAACTAAAATCTTGGGACAACCTTTACAATCAGATGTACTTAATAGTCTTAAAGTCTGTTTGTTAGTAGATCTAATTTTTTAGATCGACTGGTGCATAGTCACAGAAGATATCCTTTTAAAAAAAGCCAGTCTTTTCCTTTGTAGTGATGTGGTGACATGATCGTTTTATACTAATCAAATTTTATACCTTTTGAAGAAAGAATATACAAATCATCCTTTAAATTTAATCATAAATGAACCCATAGCACATAATATTTTGTGGTACAAATCAATTTACAATCCTTTAAAAAATCATTATTTTGAATATTTAATTAATTTATTAATTTACTTAATATGACCTCATCCATAATTATCTGATCTATGTAATTGGATTTATCAACATTGATATTAAAATCCTGCTTTTTGTATAAATAAATTATTGAATCGCGTGCTCATATTTTTTTTAATTATAATTTCACGTACATTATTCATCTACAAATTAGCTCAATACTAATCCATGCTTGATCACACTTTAATGCCAGCTCAATCCATCCAGCCTTTGTGCTACGTAATCACGTGAACTCCATGAGGCAATTTTTCCTTGAGTAATGTTTTTCTTTTAAAAATCCTTGTTCTCAAGCATAGTTAATCCGTTTTGCTTCATGAAGCGAAAACACCAAGACGCAGTACCCTTTAAGTCTTCTGCTCCCATATCTGTTGCAAGTTTTCTTGCTTCTATGATTATCATTTTTGTTGTAATTATAATCCCCAAGTTTCTATGTTCCATTATCCACGTACACATGTCTTTTTCTAACTGGGGCCATCTTGCTGGTACTTGAAGTAAATTGTGTTTCGTCTTGTTCCCAGTTTCTTTCAATTCTTCTTCTTGTTTCCTCCACTGCCGAATCATTTTTTCAGTAGGTGGTGATTCGAAATGTCTTTCTGCAGCTCTGTTTCCATGTTTTTTTGGCATACTCTACAACTTCTAGTTGTATGCTAAAGTATAACTAAACCGTTTCGATGAAGTAACCATGGGTGATAATTTCAAGACAAAAGTTTTATACATGATTCGAATCAAGATCAAGGGTGGGAAGGCTGCCACCTGCCAGTACCATAGTAAACAGAATCTGCTGCCCTCCAGGAAGGGTTATGGAGGGTATTAGAAATGCTTGTAGCAGATAAGTGCTGAGTTTACATCATATAAAAGGTTGAATTGAATAGTATCTAAGTGGGATGAATCATGAGTCATGATCAAGGTTCATTCACAACGAAGCCAATGTTTATTTTTTGATAAACACTCCACAATGGAAGATATCTACAAATAAGAATGTAACGCCTACATTCTTTGCATATATGAAATTGGATCCTCAATGCAAAGATAACAACAATTTATTGATCAAAGTAAAAATATGAGGGTAACAGAAAAGGTAGTATAAATTAGAGAATGAAGGTAGAATGTTGTTAAAAAACAAGACATTAAAAGGTGATCATCATATCAGTATTTGGACCATACACACCGTTTTTCTCAGTGCATATGAGTATTTAAAATAATATTACTTATGTTGAGACTTGAAACTTTGTATGTACTCAATATTATAATATAACTTAATTAGACCCTAATTCAGCTTATATATTTTATTAGGAATGATTCAAGACAAAACGTCGTGCTATATACAAAATATGCTAATATTTTTTTTTTTTTGAACGATTTTTAATATATAAAATGATCTCGCCAATTCAGGGTTTTTGACATAGAGACTTGATATACAAGAACTTTGATTGAATGCATCAAAATTAAATTAAATACAACACAAAAATTTTATTTGGAAAGATTCGAGGAAAAAAATGTTTTTTAGAATATTACATCAAACATACTATCAAAGCATAAAATGACTAGATTGCCTGCTCTGAAACGGAGAGCGTAAAAATTATTGTATAATGGATCAATAGTTACTAACATCATTTTCTAGTGTAAGTACTAACGCATACGGTATATAATTCAGAATTTGGGTTCACCTCTATTGACAATAGACTATAATTGGACTCTAGTAAATTAAAAACCAAGGTACCTAGAGTCGAGTAATCCTTGATAAATAGAATTCATAATTGAATATTTCCGTGTTCTATTGTTTATATGGTTTTATATAATATTTATATGTGAGAGAACGTTGAAATAAGAAGAAGAGTTTGTAGCTGCTGTTGTTCATAAAGTGGCGGAAAAAAAGGAAGAGGTTATTACAGATATTGGGTGTTTTGAGAGCATGAAAGGGTCTGGAGTGGAAGATGACTCGACTCTTGTACGTAGGATACATCCAGATTTGCGGGAGGCCTATCCTCGATTGGAAAATGTGATGAGTTGTTCCGTGTGCTACGAAACTATATCCGATCCCGTATTAACCAAATGTTCCCACTCCTTTTGTTCTCTATGTATTCGTCGATACATGATTTATAAGCTTCAATGCCCCTCCTGTTTTCAAGAGCTCCATGAAAAGGACTTGACTCCGAATAAACCCCTAAGAGAAGCTCTCCTTCTGCTATCTCAAAATGAAAATCGGGATCCTTCCCCAACCCAAGACTGTAACATTTGTGGAGTCAGTATCCTCGGCACCAAGTTTGAAGCTCACTCCCTTCAATGTTCAAATTCTCCTTCTAAACCTCAAAAAGGTTCAACCTCTTCGCTGATGAAACCTATATCCAAACCCGTCTATCATCTTTTGAAAGACTCGGACCTAAAAAAGAAGTTGAAAGAGGAGGGCCTTTGCATTAAAGGAGATAGAAAGACACTTATTTCTCGACATCAAAGATTTGTTGTGCTTTGGAACTCGGAATGTTGTAAGGACAGACCCCTGTCCAAGACTGAGATTGTGTCTCTTCTCGAAAAAGATGAAATGAATGAACTCAAAAGGAAAAAATATGAAGTTAAATCCCTTTTGTCTCAATATGATCGTAATTCTGATCCTGAGCTCATTGAAATGAAGCAAAAAGAGATTCTAAGTTCAAATAAGCATTCATTTGAGGACTTGATTGCTAATATCAAGGGACAACGAGAAAACAAGCCATCTAATAGTAGTAGCTCTATTGCAGAGAGTGATGTGATCACATCGCCGATTCATTCTTCAAAACAATCAACATCGTCATCTGTATTGGCAAGCCCTTCGACCCCGAAAATGTCAGAGCTGTATGTAACTCCTAAACGGAAAGTGTTTACCCAACTAGTTGACTCGAATAAAAAAATGAAACAAAATTCTGTCAAATCTCTTTTTCAACAAACGGAAAAACGCAAAGTTAATTGCCCCTCTTGTAATGGACTTATTACAGCATCATTTCTTAATATTCATCTGGATAGGTGCTTAGAGGTTGAAAATGGGGCTAAAGGAAGTCGAAATAGGTCTAGCAATCATGAGGATGAAGATTTTATGCCCTTATCTCAAAGTTCTACTCAAATTAAAGGAAAGAAAAAAAGGTGATAGTCTCAGATGGCGATTTTAAGGATTATAATCATACAAGGTGCTTAATTTTAAATTTTTACACGGTCCTTAGTATGCCAAAGGACATATTTATTGACTTTTATATGCTCAATTGAACAATCTAAAGTGAAGAGCTTTTATTATATATTATTATTATTTGACTCGACGAAATATGTTTTTTTAAGGATATTTGTATATCTAAAAATAATTATTAAATATGTTGCTCAAATGACTTCATATTATATGTATTGGCGCATAAATATGAGAAATCTTATTTAAATTTTTGATGCAGATTTGATTTATTCCTCGTTTCATTTCAAAATCTATTATTTCCGACCTTTACCTTCATCCAATCAAAATATCAATAGCTTCAGTTAGATTGTACTCGTGCAAACTCTGCCTAATCCTTTGTTTTATGTAGATATTTGAGGACTTTCTAATAAATTCATAAAATGTTCGGTTTTTATACAAGATCCAAAATATGCTTTCAGAACAAACAAATATTTTATTCATTAATTTCAAAATATTAGCTCTGATGGGGTCATATTTGTGTTCACTTTTTTGGAAATCACTGTTATCATGAATAATTTAAGGGGCGTTGGAATAGGAGAAGGGATGTGACTGTCCCCCCCCCCCCCAATAATGTTAATGTGTCCTATTTTTTAGGTCCGGAATTTTGTAATCATTGTTAAATTCTACAAATGTTTATCTTTCTGACTCTTCCTGCGGATATAAATATGAGCTCACAGAGGAATGAACGTACACAACTATAAAAATTCATATATCGATAGAATAATTCTAGCTGAATTTGTAAATAATGCATCAACTATTATAATTTATAAGTGTTGTGAACTCTGGCTAGAATATACCATATTTGGGGACTAAGTATCCTACTTTTTTCTTACACCTTCCTGTGATTGTTGAACGCAACCATCTCCTTCATAATCATTCGTCTATTATCTTCATCTAGGTTCTACATTCAATTGACTAAAGTTGAAAATATGGAATATAAAAAATTGGGCATTTGCTCCAATTAAATTATATCCCTCATCCAAAGTTTTTTTTTCTATATAGAGTGAATGTTCGTATTGAACGATATTTACTATTAATACAAACTCAAAATTAAATGCTTAGAAACTGTTGTAAATTTATTGAACATACTAGTGGAACTAGAGTCCTTCGGTAGAAGGGACTTGTACTTGAAGTAGAAAATGACGAAATAATAGATTGCTCTTATAAACTATAGAAAAAGTCGGACGTTTTTTTAGACAGTGACTTTAGAAAATATAGAATGAGGTCATTTAAAAAACAAAAAAACAATTTAATTTATTTTTCCATAAGGGAAGATTTCATTTTAGTTTTACAGAAGTGGGCCCCTAAATGATCAGGACATTAAAGTATAAGCCCTTTCTGCACTACCTCTGGCATAGAATGATCATCTTTTGATTGACAAAAGAAGGAGACGTGGATCGGTTTTAGTATTTAGTTTTTAATATTTTGAAATTTATCAATAAAATATTGATAAATTTGGATTTTAGTCTCTCTCTATTATTACTTTAATTTAGTGTCGATTTTCAACTGTTTGTCCCCTAAAAAACCTGGGCATTTTCGTATAAAAAAGTCCTCAACTCCCTGGACGTAATATGACAAAAGGACTCTCCAGTAAAAATATCAACCGACTTTCATTCGACTCTGAAATTTGAAATTTTTACGTCTAAACATTATTTAATGTGTTTTTAAATAGTGAATGGCCTTAAGTCTTTTATTTTATTTTATTCTTTTTTGAAAATAAAGGTTGAGATAATCATTTATTATGTATTATCAGAGAGGTGAAAAATCAAATATCATTCTCATTTTTGATTAGCTTTCCTTCATTGGGAATACGACTCACCAGTTAAGAAACACTGTTCTAGATTCCTCTCCGGAGTTTGTATCTTACTTAATTGAATAAATTGTTTTCAACATTGAAAACGATCAAGGATAGCTGCATATGTCATCATGTGCTCATAGCAGTGATCACTTGAACATTTAATGCCTCGACAAAACTTTGATTTTTTATATATTTATTCAAAATAAAACGTGTCTATATTATCATCATTTAATTTAGTGTTATTAAACTTGTTATTTTAATTAAGTGTTTGAAATTTGGATGAACATACATATAATCGAGGAAGCATTGTAATTCTAATATAATTTTTTAATTTTAATATCCTCTTTTAAAAATCAAATTACTCCAAGAAAAAAATCATACATTTATTTGAGTGCAAAATTTAGTAAAGTTTACTTGATTAATTTTATCCAAACAAAGTTATATTGAGAAAAATTGAATACAGCTGAGTTTTGAGTAACTCTCAAAGGATTTATAGAACTTTACTTTTTCATTGATAGCATGCAGAACTCCTAGAATGAGAGGATTAAGCCGCAGTTATCACAATTTTGCTCATTCGAACTGTTCCTCCAATTCTACAATTTATTATTGACAGGGAATCAAAATAATGTAGTAATTTGGATATCGAGACCTAAGAAATCTTATTAAAAAATAAATATTTATTCTTACAAATACAGGAACATTTTTTTCCTCTTGACATCGTATTTGTCTCAATGGTCTTGATCACAGGCTCAGTTAAAACAGTTATGTCATTTTCAGAATATGTGAGAGTCCATCAAAGAAAAATGTACTTTATTCGTGGATCATAAAATTCGAACTAAAGTATAAATATAATTTTCATTAAAGTTGATTATAATCAAAAGGTAGGAAGATTTTTGTTCAAGCAATTTTTATTCCTATTCCAAACTTAATTAAAATGATTAAAACTATTTATTATTGTCTTCCTCATTTGAGGGCAGGGTTTGCTTATTCCAGAGTTTTTGTCTTTTGTCCAAGTAGTCTATGGTGTCTTTTGTGACCAAGACGAGCTTTCTATGAAGACCCTGTGGCTCTTTCTGAATTCTACATAAAATATGCTATAAAAAAAGTCAAATCATTACAAAATTAATAAATATTTCAAAAGAATAGGATCTAATTACAAAACCTGGAGCTCTTTCATGTCTTGAAGAAATGGATCCTTTGTCATGCCACAGAATGAAATTTGTGCATTTCGTGCAATTTTTTTATCATGCCCTTTAGAAACTGAGAGCTCAGTTGTTTTGACAATTCGATTCTCTGCAGGAAGATCCAAGTCCTCTATATTGATTTTAAACTTTGTCTATGAAAATATTAATAGAATTAATATACTAATTATTACGAGGTACATAAATTAGACCAAAAAACTACTTTATTTGACGGCTTGATAAGTGAATCCTTAATTGCCTCGACTGCCATTTGAATTCGAATTTCATACTCATGATTGTTCCCTGTTTTAGCTCTGAAAAACAAAAACAAAAACAAAAATAAGATTTATTTTTTAATGTTTAAGATATTTTTTGAGCGTTGTATATAATTTAGTTTTTAAATTTAAATAAATAGTCCCGGGTCAAAATTATATTATATTATATTATTGTATTATAAAATTAAACCACAAAACCTCCTTCTTGCAGAAAGGAGGTTTCGTAATTTAGTTAAATTATGTATAGTTTGGGTCACAAAACCTCCTTTCCCCACATTTCAAAACGGAGGTTCCGTAATTTAGTTATATAATACATTGTCATGGTCACGAAACCTCATTCCTTCTTCTTCTTAAAAAGAGGTTTCGTAATCTAATAGTTTTGGTCATAAATAAACCTGATACTCCATAATGATAGAATTTGGTCCCTTTCCACTTATAAATCCATCCGGTGCCGCTGCCTTGGCACCAATTGTTACTGCACTACTGGTTTTTATAGCTCTACTGATTCATTGTTCTGACATTTTTATGAATGCAGTAGGCCTAAAGGTTTTGATATGGGATATCTATACTAGCACTTGTACCGATATGAACTTTATGAAGCCGATACTGAATCTTAGGTTATTTTTTTTTCCAATTCATCTTAGAGGTTCCAGTAAAAACAATAAAAGAAACGGCTAAGTATTGTCATTTTAGAAACAGTATAACTTTTTTTCTCAGCACCATAGCCATTTGTACAACTAGTGGGCATGCACTATTCACTATATGTAGCACATAGGTGTGATAAATGGGCACCAAAATTTCATTAAAATAAAAATAGGCTACTTAAATTTATTTTTGTCTGAGAGATGGCAAAACTGACACAAAAGGGCGCTTGTAATATAATATGTCTCATACCCCTCAGAAAGGTAGTTGCATTCCTGACCATAGCAAAATACTTTATATACCTGCTAAGATTTTGATAAATTACACTCTATAAATGGTCTTAACAATGAGACATTGGCGTTCGAACAAGGACCATTGGTTTCCCTATTTGAAAAACAACAACAATGAAAAGTTGTGTTATTATGGTGTCATCAACATGTGACGTCATAAGTATAAAACAGCCTTCCACTTCTGAATTGGTTCGATCCCTTGGATGCAATTTAAATATGTTTATTCATTTCGCATGAAAATAACATTTATCATTCTCGACAATAAATTCAGTCAAAGGGGGATTTAACAGTTACCTGAGTTAAACTTGTCACTGCACAAAGTGGTCATATCCAGTTCCCATGCAGAAAATTTATAAGTTACATAAGTTCTCTGTATTAAGCATGACCCTGCAATTCCCGTCCAGTGGTCCCCCAGAATACTACAAACTATTTCTAATAAAGATGAACCCCCTTCAACGGTCACTTTTTTAAGTATTTACTCACTGTTTAAAACAAAACATTAGAAGTTGTTCGTTTGAAATAGAAGAATCAGCAATTCCAGAATATAAATTATAATCTCAGTCATTCGGATACTGTTTGATGAGTACTTAATATTCATAGTTTTATACTAGTCCGATCGTATATAATTCGGTTTTTTTAGGCGCAAGTATTCAAGTACATTAAAAAATATGTATAGATGTACATAAATGGATGTTTTTTCTCCACATTTCTTTCTCTCTATCTCATAAATATAACAGTTTTAACAAAGCTAGTGATGTTGTATTAAAATTTGAACAGTTTGTAATAGATGAAATAAATATTAATATACTAAATACTGTCATTAGATTAGAATAACAAATAAAATCTATTTATATGGTTAGTCAGTTTGAATAGGCGACAATTTTCATATATTTTTAAGTAATGCTATTACAAGTATAATTAATATTTTTCATTTTGTTATATAAATGTATATTGATACATATTATAGTTAAAGTTAATTTTATTCAAATTTTGTATATATTATTATTAAAATAATTAAATATATGTTTATTATTTGTTACAGTTTATTGATTCTTTTATCCCCTGTTTTTAAATTTATAATGGTTCAAAAAAAGCAAACCTGGTCTAAGTGTTCACCTATACTTAGTGGTGACTTTTTCAGTTTCCTTTGCCTGGCCGCTTAATACAGATTTGATTATATCTACATATATGTATAATTTGATATAAACTTACCTCTTAGCTCGATGATAGTACATTAATGCATGTTCCATCTTGCCCATTTGGTAGAGAGCATCTCCTTTCAATCTTAATGTCTAATGTAAATATAATACATGCTCAAACATTCACGTCAAATGTAAATAAAAATACTACTACTATGAGCAGAAAAAATCATTTCAGCTGGATCTTAGGGCCCCCCTATGTACTGCACATGTCCCAACTTTTTTTCAATTTTCAAAGGATTTACAAAATTTTGATTAAGTCAATAATTACAGAACAACAAGGGCTGAGTTTAAATATGCTACTAAAATATAAAATCAGATGGTTGGTTTTCTTGATAATTAGGTCATGTACCTCGAGAAATAAAGCACGGACTCTCATAATTTCAAAAAAATAGAGTTTGTAATGTTGATATAAACTTTTTCTTTTTTGATTTGCACAACATTTATTTAAATTGCATTTAAGTCATCATCTTTCAGACATTTCAGTAAACGAAAAATTGGATTTTAGCTGTTTACAAAAGAACACGATTCTCAAATACACATGAATATTTTGACCTGTAATTTGATACAAATGTCAGTGACAGGTGTGCCAACTTAAAAAACAAAAACATTTATCCGTATCAAAAATAAATAAATCGAATTACCCGATATTTTTTGCTCATAGTAGTATATACATATGTTATATATATTTACCTTTGGAAGCATGGGATCATCTGAACTTAAAATACTCATTACATTAAGAGAATCTTGGAGTGCGCCTTCATTATGGCACAATGCTAATCTTATTTGAATTCGAAGAAGAAGCAACTTTATACATATTATTAATTAGAGTCAGATAAATGATATTTAAGCTGATCATTAATTCAGTATTCAGTAAGAAAATTAATAAATTCAGATCCATTTTAAATTTAAATAGAGCCCTTAAAATACCAGTCTTAGGTCCCATAAAAGTCTCAGGTACTAAATTTGGTCAATAATTTAGTGCATGAATTACCAGAATTTTTTTCATTATAAATGTGTAATTCAAATTTATATTTACTTCAAAGGGCTTCAAAGTCATCAAATCTAGACTTACTAGGGGCCATAAGAAAAGCAGAGTCACAAATCTTTCTTTCTTTTTTCTTCAAAAATTGATAGACCCAGTGGTATTTTAAGCGTTAAATAGTTAATTAAAGGTATATTTTTAAGGACGACCTCTGAGTTTGGTCCAACTATTAGACCCATATTTATAAAAGGGTAATTCAGAAAGTAATTTATGAACAATCAAGTCACTAAGGTCTAAAACTTTGCTGATTTGTTGAAGGGAAAAATAGAATGAAATAGTTTAATTTTGAACATAAGAAGAGGGTGTATTAGCATTATTAATAGGTGAAATGCAACCACTTGAAGTGGTGCAGGAACTATAGGGGCCATTGCCCCCAATGAGGTTTCGTGCTATTTATATAATAGTTTACGTCATAAATATACACGAGAAGTCACAACTATTGACTTACAAATCCATTCCAGTGCCGCTGTTCACCTTTTCCGACAGCCCTTTATTGTAAGAATGACTCAATGATTAATGTTCCCATGATAAGAAATCTCAGATCACTGATGATAGTAGACATTCTATCCAGAAAGTCTTATTTTAGTATAATTTAAAAACATGTGTTTCATGTATTACCCAGATTTAAATAAAGCACAGAGTTCTTCTTTTTCAAGTTTGGTCGGAGTCTTTTTTGAGAATCACGACGAGCTTTTTTGTGCACTCGCAACCTCAGCTCTCAAAAGGGAATAAAAAATTATGCAAAAACATAACCCTTCTGTATTTTCCCAGTTGCCAACTTTCTACTATTTGACAGAGTTATTATTTTTGATATACTATAGATTGATACATTTTACTAATATAAAAATCAATCGTTAGTACTTGTGTAATATTGTGTAAAATTCAAAAAAAAGGCGCGTAATCCTTGATTTAATATATTTTTTATACATCCAAATCATAAATAATAATAAGACCCTTTTTGAGTTCATAGCACGAGGAGTCATCTGCTTTAAATTAGAAGAAGTAACTGATGAAAATCAGCTGAATGGAGAATTAATAGTATTTCTTTAATTTGCATTGATAATCTTGTAACCTTTCCTCTTAAAAGAAAATTTAAAAAAGGTGGCTCAAAATCAGTTGGTTGTAAGCCAATTCTTTGCAAAAGAGAAATTATTTTCAATTTAATAATAGATAATTATTCATAGCTGAAGAAGAGATACTTTGATTTCAACTAACTTATGTTCAGAATGCTCAGAATGTTTTTTAATCATTATTGTATTGACTTGAGCATAAGTAACATACAAAATTGATCACAATTACAACCGTACGTCACAATAACTTCCTTTGTAACATATACCTCAACCTCTCCTCCAAAAAGGAAAAAAAAGGCACAAAATTATAAGGCAGCTAGCCCATTCTTCAAGACTATGAACAATTTTTTATCTAATGGAAGGGAATTGTTCACGACTTAGCAACTGCTAATCTAAATTAAACGATCAAAACACTAGTATGAAGCTCTTTAAAATATATAGAATGGTTTAAAATAAATTTCTTTAATTTTCGTATACTATATCAGCAATGTTTGATCAACGTTACTAATTGTTTAAATATCATTTAAATAACTCTCAATGTACGTGTTTATTGGTCCTGTAGTGTGCTTCTAGTTCATCATCATCTTTTTTGTCCAATGAAATGTTTACCACATTGAGTGCCTACAAAAGTTAATTTAATTTAAAGTAAAATTGTACTCTCAAAAAATATTATTAACTATTTTAAAAATACAAGTGTAAAACTGTTTTTGTTACAATTCAGGTAAGGGACAGTTTGGCAGGACTTCTACTTCATATCTATCCAAGGGCGGCAAATTTGACCTGTATTGAAATTATTACATTGTTCTTCAGTAAAAATCGAGACCCTCAGATTTAGACTATTACTTACAAGAAGTGGAAGAAGGGACCATTATCCTTATCTAACTATTTTCGTTGAAAAATCCGTTAAAATACCAAATTAAAAAAAAAAAAAATTAAAAATCCTCATTTCGATTTATGTTTTTTATCCTTGATTAAATGCTCGTGGCTCAATCAACAAATTCTACAGTAGTATAATAACTTTTTCTACCCTGATTACGCAGATGAAAACTTATCTAAGATCAACCATGGGTCAAAATCATTTAGACGCTGGAATTGAATACTAATAGGATAAAGTCTGTTTTTAGAACGTATTAATATGTTTTCAAAAATATATATTTAAAAAAAAATTTCTTGAACCAAACCATGATGAAGCCTGGATGTGACACTTTAAATCTTTAGTTTAATTAACTCCCACATATTTTTTGCCTCCTCCATCCTTTCCTCCCAGGTTTGAAAAGTCGACAATATTTAGCAATATAGCTAAATAACTTTAATCATATTTAGTTTTTTTGATAATAATAAATTATTCGTTATTATTTGAGCATCCTTAAAATAATTCAAATGTTTTAAATCAATAATGCAGTGTCACTTGTTTGAGGGGAGAAAAACTATTTTTTTATTTGAAAAAATGTTAGCATACATGAAGAAGAAACTTGAGGCAAAAAATTGACGTGGCTATAAGTATTAGAAATCCTATTTATTTTGGGGTGTAATATTTTTATCTATACATTTGTAGATTTATTATTCACTTTGGGAGTCACTGAACTCTTACTGTATTTTAAAATACGATTTTATTCTACCTACGATCTAGTACTCGTTTAAATGCATAAAAATTAGAATTGGTAGCAACATCAAAATCACGTGAAAGGTCATCTGATCCACCCAAATCCCCTTAATTGATCATTTCCTGAAACTTTCAACTTCATAGACAATCTCAAATTTAAACTCAAAATCAGCATACAGGGACTTTTGACAACCTCAGAGACCTTCACGAAATAGCTTATGTTCTATTTTGAGTCGTATTATCCTTAGTCCACCCTACCCTCTAATCCTCCTGGATGATCGTGATACATATACGAACAAACGAACGAATAGAGGGACTCACACTTTACTATCAAGAACCCTGCACCATTTTTGAAAGTGGGGTGGGGAGTAACTGGAAGTAAACTTATAGGATGGCCCATGGAGATACGGAAACAATTTATAGGTGATACACAAATGTGTATTATCTAATATCAAATTTCTAGTAAATTCTAAATGAGTGGAGAGTGGGGGGGACATGACCCACTTGACTTCCCCTGTTGCACAGCCTCTGATGTATAAAATACTATGTTAATTATATATATTTTATTTACTTACTTTGGACCATTCTGAACCTCTTAAATGCACTTTGGCCCTCTCTCTTAGGAAATCTGGATCGAGGAGCATCTTGGATCTACGCACTTTTTTCATGATGATTCCTTTTTGGTCTTTTCACAAATGTGAGTTTGTAAATAGAACCAATAATACACAATAGCAACCACTTTTGAAATGAGATCAACACCTTTGGATACTCATTACAGGACATGCATTAAGTTTTTTTTTTTTGTGTGTGTGTGTAATCCTCGCAACTAATACACGCGAAATGACGGTTTTCTCTTACTTCTTGTTTGTGACTTCAAATTACATATGTATGTATATGTATGTTATATGTATATAATTTAACATTATGTTAGAAACATGCTCAAATAAAAAAAAGATAATGCTTTACCCTATGTACCCCAGGGCCAGTTGTACTCTATGCCCGGGTAATCCAGGGCACAGAAAAAAATAAAGAAATTTTGATTCTTAATTTCTTAAAATAGAAAACCAAAGGATGCTGTGTCCTGGAGCAATTGTCTCTCACTACCCGCCCCCAAAGCCAGCCTTGTCCAAAACCAGGGCAGTGTTAATTTCGTTAGACAGTAACAGACAAAATGTATTCGTTTTTGTTTTTTTCCATGACAAAAACGAAACGAACTTTTTTTTTCTTTATTATATTTTATCTGACTAATATAAAACTTGTATCTTCTTATCCAAATACATATAAGACGAAACAAAATGTTTCATCCTGTCTTTGGATCGTCGTCTTGTGCAAGGGAAGGGTATTTTTATAAATAATTTCTTTCTTATTACAGGGAATTAGCATCCCTGTGTCCCAAAACTATTTTTTAGGGTCCGTTCTAGTGATGATTTCGTCGTATATAAACTTAAAAATTCATCTTTTAACAAAGTATATGTATAGTTACTTTTATATTAAAAAATATATTCCCTTTTTGACAAGATAAAATGTAACAAAATGAGAAGAATGAAAACATTTCTGACAAAATTAACACGTGCAGTTTGGTTCTTCAGTATTTACTTAAGGGAGTTTTAAGGGGAAGGGAGCACTGCAGGCAAGTGTTTGCATGCCCCATGCTAAAATGTATAAATAATAATTAATTATTGACCCTACACTATTAAGACTAGGAACATGGACTCCTTAAAAAGAGAAGAAGAAAAATATACAAAACTAAGATCAATTCTGCCTTGTCTCCTATTACAATTCTTGACTGATCTGTCTTAACTATGGTCCCTGATTTGGCTTTGTACATTTTTCTTGGACCAATTACATGTTCTGCAACCTGCACCACTAACTCATGGGCCGAGTTATGTGATGCTTGAGAGACTAGAGCCTGATGCTTTGCAATATTTTAACAAAAAAAAGAAAAGAAGAAAAGATCTTTGTGATTCGAGTCGGACCAAATATTTGTTGTTTGCAGGATTTATGTACCTATTTCAGCAACAAGGATAACTTTAAAAAAATATTAAGATGTATAATACTCTTTAAGGTCGTATCTAGGAACTCACACGGCCTTCATGTCGAACAATTTGGTAATCAACCAACAAAAAAAAAAACAATTTTTCCAAAGTTTTTACTAGCCTTTCATCTAGAATAAAGACTTGAAAAAGTGAAGTCCTGACAAGGGTTTTTGGACTCTCGAACAAACTTAATCCAATTTTGAAACAAATTATGATCCAATACAGAGGTATCACATCTAATTGAATGTTCGTTGAAAATTGATTGATTGATTGGTTGTTCAATCTCCCCACGTAAGTAAATAATTATACTCATAAAGAACTGAACTCTAAACATATCTAAAGTACCGTAAAACCAAACCTGACAATACCCTAAAGAGAAACACTCCAAATTCTAGGGGGTGGGTGCACAATTAAAAAATTAAGGACTGCTAAGAACAAGAATCTAGGGAATTGATCAGAATTATAATTAAAATACAACAACAAAGTTGTGTTTTAGTTGAATAACTTTTCAATATCCATCTGTTTGAGTTACAGGAAGGCCCACCCCTCCCTGCCTCCTATAATTACGGCACTGCATATGATTTACTTGATAAAGCAAGTTATAGAGTTCGTAAGTTATTTTATTTGATGTCTAATTAATTTCCAAATATCTTGACATTATTCCATCTCTTGTCGCACTTGATAAGATTTATCTTATCACAATGAAAACATGTCTCTCTATATGTGTACATAAATAGATATGATTAGTTATTGTATGAGTTTAATTGTCCAATTAATTAAAAGATATGTATGGATACTATACTATGATACGTAACTGAAAGGAGAGTCTTGTTTCCTTTAATATATTTCTTAATATATACGTATATACATACATACATACAATCAGTTACTCACTGACTTAAAGGTCAAAGTCGTAATAAAATACATTAGCAAATAAATGAATTATAATTAAGAATAGTTATTATTATTATTATTATTATGGTAAGAGTTGTTGTAATAACCATAATAATAATAATAAGAATAATGAACCAAGTTTCCTGGCCAAGTTAATTTATTTATAACAAAGTTGTATTTGTTGTTTATTATGAAGAAGGAAAAAAAACGGATCTGCATTAAGGCTTTTGGTCATTTTATGATATAAGCATAACCACGAAGACATAATGTTATGTTTGACATGGTGAAAACAAAAGTTATGTAAAGTTGAATTTGAAATTCTAATTACTCATTTATTATTAAGGAAGTTGAGCTTATTTATTCGGGGGGAGTGATCCGTGATATATTTGTATTTTCCAATTTCAAATACACGGGAGTTGAGGGGATTACAAAACGTCATGACAAGACAAAAATACATTTTTATATAAAAGTGTGTGTGTGTGTGTATGATCCCCAGAACCCTTTTATAACCAATTCATATAGCAAACAATGTTGTTGCATTTTAGAACACGCATTCAATCCCTAATTGACATCTCATATGCACTTTCAAACTGGTCTAATACGGATATTCTATGTATGTAATTTAAAATCAAATCTTTTACTATACATATATATATATACATAGGTATTTGATTTGACCATTGTATTTTTAAATCTTCTTAGCGTAAGAGTCTGGGTGTGATACTCAAGTTTAATTGACAAAGTTGTTGAAAATTTTACCCGAATATTAATACTATTTAATGTTTGAAGTATATCTGCATATTGATTTGATTTTTTTATCCTGGTCATTGTTCCAAAATTGGGAGGGCAGGAAGCAATTGCTTCCCTAGCTTCCAACATCTATGATAGATGTAGTACATACTTGAGTGTCCAATCTTTAATGTAATCGTGTCAGGAGTGTAATGACAAGGCAGTTTGGGAAAAAGTTATTTTAATAAATTAAATCACTCGTCCAATTGCCGTCCACAATCCCTTTAAACGCCATTTTCTTGGGAAAAAACTGTTGAAAAATTTAGCAACAGTACGCCCCGTGTAAAAGTTATACAATACATTCATCCCCTGCCTGATGAAGCAACAATCTTAACCTTTAGCTATATGATGTTTTCTTAAGTCCGAGCAATTTTTCGCGGGCCAATCAAAGTGGGCCTGCGGGCCGGATTTGGCCCGGGGGCCGCACAATGCCCGGGTCTGTTATATTGTGTATAGTGTATGTAACTGTTACAACATGAAATATAGGTTCGATTCATTTAATATAATGTCAGCATACAAACGTTTAGTTTTTGTTTTTTTCTAAAGTAAACATATATACTAACATTGATATGTATTGTGATCGAATCGTTATCACTCTACACACATAAAATGAAGACCCATGTTGCTGGTGTTGTAATTTTTCTTTATGTAGGAATACAAACCGTTCTAAGTGATGTTGGATTTCTTTACAATAAGGAGTATTCCATTGGATATTCTTTACTACAAAAACTATCTGAATATTCGAGTAATTTGGCTTGCTCTTCATCTTCTCAGGATGTGCTGAACGGATTGAAAGTGGAAGGATTAAAGGAGTATTCTTTTCGGAGTATGTTAAAAATTATGTATACTATTTAGTAAAGTACGGAAAAGGATAGTAACATCAACAATTATTTTCTTCTGCTCAAAGTGTTGGATTCATCAGGAAGCTTTGGATCCGGAGTCTTAAATGGTAATCCCCACATTCTTGGAGACTATGATGAATGTGTTTCTATTCGAGCTAATGAAGGCTTTCGGGGACAGTTTGTTCTGGCTTTATCTCCTTATAATTTAAAATCAGCAATCAATCTCACTGAATGGAGCGGGTTTTTTAAGACCTATAAAGATGTTAAAGTTCTTCCTATGCTTTCATACTCGCATCGACACAAAAACTATGGATTTAAGTGGAATGAAACATTCTCCAATGGAGGACATCAAATCTTTGGAGATTTGATAGAGGTATGTATCCATTCGAAAACATATTCTCAAAGAATACAATTAATTATTATTTTACTTCTCTACTTCATTCAGGGCTTTATTCTTCAAAAGCCCGTTCTAGGACTTTGTGTTCCTTCAACATGTGATGTGAAAACACTTCAAGTGGTACTAACATCAACAATCAACGATTTTGTTAAATCAATGACTTCTAATAAAATACAAAAAAGTCCAGTAACTTATTATCTCACAAATTTGAATTACATTCAAGACGATCACAAAGTGCTTTCGATAATAGATATAGTAACTTTGTAAGTACATACAGAGTAAATTTCAATTAGATAATAATTACTAAATAATAATGAGATATTATACTGGCATTATAGAGTCATTATCTTTTTCTTCATCATCACAACTATTTTTGGAACATGCACGGATCTTTTATGTGATCAAAAATGGACTTCAAGTATGTCATTTTTATTTTTTATTTTTGTCTTTTTGTGTTTGAAATATGTTTTTAATTTAATAATTAATTAATTATTTTCCATTTGTTTTAAGAAAGGTTTGCCCAAATACTTCTCTGTTTTTCGGTCACCAGAAACGGTAAAAGCCTTCTAGGCTGTGAACAATCGAGAAAAGGATTGGCTACACTGGATTCTTTAAGGTTTTTATCAATCATTTGGATTATATTGGGCCACACATGGTATATTTATACAAGTATGCAGCAGACCTCCAATTTATTTGATATGACTGATGTAGGAAAATGAATTGCTAAATATATATATATATATATAATTGTCTGATCTATCAAATAACATAAATTTCAGTTCTATGGAGACTGGGTATTCTTCCCGCTATTTGGTGCAATGAGCTATCCAAGTGTTGATACCTTTTTCATTGTTGGAGGATTTTTGACAGCTTTTATTACATTGAAAAAATTAGACAAATCCATGGGTAGTCTCAACTTTATCAAAGCCTTCATACATCGATACATTCGTTTAACCCCTGTCTACGCAATCATAATATTGTTTTGCTCCAATTTGATTCTACATTTTGGGGAAGGACCCTTTTGGAATTTGATGATAGAGCCTACACGGAATTGTCAAAAGTACTGGTGGTCCAATCTCCTTTACATTAACAACTATGTGATGCCAGAATTGTAATATACATAGATCCATATTCATGTTTGTATGCTGATTTATGCATGGTATACTTTCTAATCTATATAGCAGCTGCATGAGGCCTACATGGTATTTAGCTTGTGACTTTCAACTGTACATATTGGGTATTCTAGTCATGTGGACCCTTTGGAAAAATGAAAAGTTGGGACAAATAATTTTATTCACCTTGTTGATAGTTTCCATTTTAATTCCTGGAGCTTTAACCCTTATGAACGAATGGGGCCCCATAAATACTGTGTCGTATAGGTAATTATAATATTGAACCATACCCCCTATTGTTACACGAAACTCATATTAGATTCAATTCAAAGGGATTCATTTTGGGGAAATTACTTCTATCAAATGACATATACCCGTGCTTCTCCTTACATTTATGGAATGATTTTTGGCTATATTTTTTGGAAAAGGAAAATGTCTAGAGAAAGAGGACTTGGCAAGGTATTCAAGTATTATAACTATGGCTATCGACTTGTCACATTTTATCTTTTAAAAAATAAAATAACGTAAAGGTGCAACTTATCATTGGATGGAGTTTTTGTTTGACAGGAGTCCTTTCAATAATGTATGGCTTTACAAATAGTTGGTCTTTGAATATTGGCTATACTCAGAATCGAGGTTGTTTTACCCCAACAGAGGCTGTTTTATTTGCTTCCATTGGAAGGCTGGCATGGGCTGTATCTATTTCATGGTTGATCTATGTTTGCTATAAAGGATATGGTGGTAAAACTTATGAATACTATTTTGAAATATTAATATGAGAAAATTATATTTAAAAAAAAAAAAAAAAAAAAATTCATATGTTCACTCAACATATTTGTGTGAAATAAGAACTGTTGCACTTACACATTTAATAACTGTTTTCTGGATATGATTAGATCAGAGTTGGATAAACTATGGCTTACAAACATAGCCGATTTTAAAGTGGTTTTTTTTTATATTAGAAAAGTGCTTGGGCCCGGTATGTAGATGTAAAAATAAAGACCCTGCTTTGCAAATATTTAGATGATTAATAACTCTGGTCAACAGTCAAAATCCTAAGGGGTATAAGTATAATAAAAGTTACTCCGTTTATCACGTTGATTTCAATTCTGTAATTTTTTTTTTTCAAGAGTCCGACGGTTTTCGAGAAATCGGACCTTATTCTAACTTCAATTTAAGCCTAAAAGTGTACTCATTTTGTGCATTAAAAAATAATAATTCACTTGTGTTTTTGAAGTAAATTTTATTTCCAGTCTTTGTTCTGACATAAAGAGACTCCCATGGGCGTAGGGGGCTGGAGTAGGCCCAAAAGTTGATCAAAACGTTTGTACTTAAATAGTTCCTTAAATATTACATGAAATGCACTAATAAGGAATGGATTAAAGAGCTGAGACCCAAAGCTTTCAAACGAGATGTCAAGCATCTGATAAAAATCCTTAATTAATAAGAAATCGTCCATGTAAATGTGTAAATTTTCATTCAATTTTGAGCAAATATTCGCTAGAAATTTAAGACTCACGGTAGAACTAATAAAAAACAAGTGCAATAGACAGAAGTAGTAGCGTGCAGAAGGATTTCAGCTGGTTTCCTAATCCTTCTGCGAGCTACAACTTAAGTAGCAAATTGAATTATAATTTACACATTTAGACGGACTTTTTAGTTAAGGATTCTTATCTGGAGCTTGGCATACCTTTTGAAAACTATGGGTCAAATTTGTTGACTTGTGATAATTGAAATTAGCACTAATGAGCATATTTTTCTAATTTCTCAAAAAAAGCCAACGCATTGTTAATTGTTAGTTACACTCTTGACTTTTACATTGAAACTTGCACCAATAAAAAAACTCCATATATAATTCTTTCTTCGATAAATCCTACATATTCGTAAACCAACCCAGCTTACAGACTCTATGGAGTCTTCGAATGCTTTTTTTTTGTGGAGTTTACAAACTATTTTGATAAAATAAAAGAAGCAAACAAAGTTTTAAAATCTATCTTCTTTTCAAATTTTAAAGAAATTTAATAAAAGGAGAGTTTTGTCTTTAAATTTTTGCAAATTTTTGTTTTATATGCTCCTTTAACTTCATTTCACTATATATTTTATTAGGTTTCGTGAATGCATTTTTGTCTCATTCCATCTTTTTACCACTAAATCGTCTTGGATATGTCTTGTACCTCGTTCACTTTAACGTCATTGTGGTATTTTTATTTTCAAGAAAAGAGATCACTCGATTTGATGTGACCACAATGGTAAAGATACTCCTGATAAGAATCTGAGGTACAATCATGGACGATACATTCTTTATTTTGTATTTTTTTCAGGTATATCATTTCTTTGGACATACTGGAGTCTCTTTGATCATTTCATTTATGGTTTCCCTCATATTTGAATGGCCTTTCTATGGGTTGGAAAGGATTTTATTTGAGGGCTTTAAAAAGTAATTCCTTCTCTATAATTACAAACCTATTTTGTCCAAAGCTAATTGTATTATATTATGTATAATTTATGATTATTTATATTCTTCAAATCATGAAAATGAGGTTGAGTGGTATTTAATTTTGACTTTTTTCCGTATATATCTATATATTTTACCGATGACAGATCTTCTATTCTTATATAGTATTTTATTTTATTTTATTCACTTATTAGGAATCGAAAACTCTGTTGATCGACTCGAAAAATATGTAATAGTCTTTAATGATAATCATTATAATTATCGAAAGAAATATTCTATAGGAGTTATGTAATTTGACTCTTTAAGGATATCTATATTTGATCTTCATATTATTTAGTATGTAAAATACAATATCAAATATAAAAATATGTATTTTCATTGTAATTTTAATCTCAGATGTTGATAAAATTTTATTTAAAAAATATTTTACCCTAAATAATTATAATTAATGGATTCATCAAAAAGTTATGAAATGATAATAATTAATTAATAACTAATGCATAGGCTCTTATTTTTCTAAATATGGCCTGATTATTATTTTTATAAAATCCTTTGAAGAAAGACCACTAAATGAGTGAATACATAAATCATGTGTTTTTACATAAAATCGCAGAGGAAAGGACATGAAGATGAATTTGAGACACATAAAATACAGACTGTAACTTAATTGAAGTTCCCCCCCCCCAAAAAAAAAATGGCTCCAAGGCATTGAAAATAACAGATAAAGATATGTCGTAGAACACTTGTTGACAACCTTTAGATCTACATGAACCCCACTAAGGCCCTGTTGCACCAACTCCACTAAGAGCTTATGCTGTCACAGTATTTAAGTCGAGGTAATGGAATCGGGCCAAAGTAGTCCATGCATAATTATAATTAATAAACAATGATAGTAATACCTCAATATTTATACGGATCACAAGGGGTTCGTAGACCTTCGCTTACGGACTGCTGTTGTAGAGCATTTAGAGGAAGAATCTAAATAGTTTAAAAAAATGAAAATTGTCTTTAGTGAAAAAAAAATCCCCCAAAAAAGCATCAGCAACAAGAATCCAAATTGTCAATTTAAACATTTGGTGCCTTACTCCCTAGAGTTAAATAATCTATTAAAAAATTTTTTTAGTATATGTAACATGTTTATCAATTGACAATTTACAACTATGGAATAGCCAAATGGGATTTCCACGACTGTTAAGATCAATACATTATGCATATTCTTAAGAAGGGATCTATGACAGTGACGACGGAGCCATAGCCAGGGACACCCACTTGTAGAAAAAAAAGAGGTTTAGTGGCCTATTTATACAGGGTGAGTCAAGGGAAACGGATGTTTTTAAAGAAGACAAAACTCTGCAAATATTTAAAAAAAAAATTTATTATCATACATAAAAGCATTCATTAAACTATGCTATTATGGAATATTTAGGATCGAAAAACTATGTCAGACAAATGTTGGCCATTTTCACGAGCACAAATTTGAAGTCGCGTTCTAAAGTTGTTTTCCACTTTCACTAAAGTTTCTTTCTAAAGTTTTCATTGTTTGGCAAAAAGACAAACGTTGTTGGTAATCACACGGATTCAATTGTTGGACAGTCATAATTTTGTATGGTTGAAAGGCTAGGTCTTTATGTAAGATTCGCTGCATAGTGCTCTGACTTATTCCCAGTTCTGCAGAGTGTCGCCTAGCAGAGCGCCTAGGGCTTCGGGTGATTGCTTCTCTCACTCGATCCACATTTCTTGGTGTTCTGGCGGTTCTGGCAGGGCCGGTTGGTTTGGTTTTCAATAACGAACCAGTTGTTCTTAGTGCATTAACCCATCTAAGAATGGAATTGCGGCTTGGTACATTACCGTGACGACCGATGTTGAATCTTCGCTTAAAGCGACGTTGGGTTTCTGTCACTGATTCACCATTTTTCACGTAGGTGTCATAAACAAACACACGGTGTTCAAGATTCCACGATATCATGAGGGAAAGAAAGTCAAAATTTAAAGTAAATCTGAAAAGAAAAGCAATTCAAAAGTAATGATTAACAAGTACAAAACTTAACGTAAAAGATAAAAAAATAACAACAAACTAAATGGCATCTTAGGCGGGTTTAAAAACTACCTTCCTCACTTTTTAATCACTTATCCTTAAAGAGCAAGGGGCATTCTAAAAACATCCGTTTCCCATGACTCACCCTGTATAATACTTTTAGTTATACATAAACTTGAAACGTGCGATGTCATGATTATAGAACTTGACCCCCACTTACAAATCCATTCCAGGCCCGCTGATCTACATATGATAACATGTACATAACATTATATGATCTCCACTATGTTTATTCAAATCCAAATAATAGTGTACTTTTAGATTAGACTATGAGTTTCTAATGTATTTAAGAGTACGTCATATGAATGTTACTTGTTTGAAATGTGATATTTCTTGGATTTTATTCTTAAATATACATATTACCTATGAAATGTATTTATTTAGTAGACAATATACATACTATGTACATAATCTACTTTACACTCCTCAAAATATAAGAGCTCTAGCACACTTAAGAAATGGGATATCCTTTAACTGCTATAATAATAATAATAATACCTCGACTTGCGATTTAAAAGTGTTTTAAAGTAGTAGGAGCACGCCTCCTTTTCGGTTTCGGAATGCAGGATATGTCATGGACTTAAAGAAAGTTTCCCTTTGTAACTCAATATTCCCACCATTATAATAACAATAATAATAAAAAGACCTAACCAATCATAATCATAAATCAATTAGATCATATAATATAGATATAGAATGTGAATTGATTTCAAATTTGGAGTAAATTTTCGACACAAGACTTAGGAATCAATGTCAAAGGACTCAACACCATGAGTATTTTAAAACTATTTGTCATGCATCAATGACAAAAATGTTCATTTGACTGTTCATTTATTAAGTAAAAAACATCTCTGTAGCAACTTAAACGTCAATATCAGGGATCACTAAACTACAGCAAGCTCCATAAGTCATTATGCATAATGAATATGGCCGGTCACTAGATTATGAAAGCTTGGTCGTCACGAATGCCATTCAGCGTGAAAGTGATGCATTGAATCTGTTTACCGACATTAGTTAATCTATAAAGCAACTACTCTCGGCAAATTTTTGTTAATTTTGAGTACAAATTAATTTACACAAACAGAAGTTTCTCACATTTTTATATTTTTGAGTTTATCATTTTTTACATCAAAGTCAGTGTCCTTTTTCAACAATTGTTGATTGAGAAAACTCCCCTCTATCCCCCTCGTGGGGGATGAGTTACAGCGTTGAGAGCCACCATGATCCTTCTGCGATTTGCTAAGATATCAACAAATACACTTTATATCAGTGGTCCCCAACCTTTTTCTAACTGTATAACGGTCAATTTTACAGCGGAAAGGGGGAATGAAATATTATTAATAATAATAAACGTGAATCCACTGGACCTCATATGGAACTTTATTAGCACATTGCTCCAACATTACAATACTATTATAACATTAGAAAGGTATAACTTTATTAATGCATTACTCCAACAATATAACATATTATAACATCAAAAACTGTCCGTAACACTAAATCAATGGGATCCCTGAGCTTGTTTCTTTGAAACGAGATGGATCCCATCTGGGGGGTAATGACTGACAAAGACACCCGCAGTTTGTTGTTTATGTCCAGTCTAATCCTTGCCCTGTTTTGGGTGTTGTCACTGCAGAAAACCCCACTTCACACAGATAGGATGTTGAAAATGGTAACAGGGGTTTCAGCACTATGTTAGCGATCTCTGGGTATTCTGCCATGAACTTAATCCAAAACACCGATAGAGTTTTTGTCTCGAACACTGTTTTAAGACCGCCGTCATTTGCAATCTCTAGCAGTAGGTCTTCTTCTTGCACGGACATGCTGAATTCAGGTGGTTTGTTAACAAATGGGTCACGTATCCATTCCTTGGCCGTTCGTGGGTCCTTGGAGGTTGGGAAAGAGAAAACAGAAATAACTAAGTAATTCTTGTGCCACCTGATACTAATTGATCCTCGGCCCGGGGGTTGGGGTCCACTGCTTAACATCATTTACTTCTATCTATCAGATTATTCGATTGAAATTGGGGAAAATGGAAGTACTCTAGATTCAAAGAAGCCATTAGGAAAATTCTTGAGTGTACTCTATAAGCTGGCACTGGTTAAAACATGAGACGCTGGTGTTTTAAAACAATGAATTCATTTCATAATTTTCTTCCCTTTCTTTATTTACTATTGAAAAAAAAAAAATATTTATATCATGTACAAGTAGGAATTTTGGTAGAGTTTGCAACATGTAAAGTGTGACCCTTGAATTTTCTGATGTGTCATAGAATGTATACTAATTAATAATAATAATAATTAATTGTCGCGTAAAAAAATGATTCCAATAACTTATATTCAACATTTGATGGAATGTTAATCTTCGAATTATCCTCATAAACGGTAAATTTTTAATTTAAAACACTCCATCTCATTTTTCCTTGATGTGTACAAGTTGCAACTTATACACAGCATACATAACGAGCTACACTATCCATCAAAGCATGTTAGTGTACATACATTTAGACCCAATTAATTCTATCTGATCCGTGCTTGTCTTTCTTTAAATAATCCGGTCCTCCTATAAAAAAGTTTGATGACACAAAAATAACACGATGATCATTCATTCCTTGAATAGAAATTTGACTATGAGATGTATATTTAAGTATTGAGTTGTGATTAGATCCTGGAATTGGAATCGGTTCTAA
The DNA here is from genome assembly GCA_963680855.1 of Lepeophtheirus nordmannii. Taxonomy (NCBI): domain Eukaryota; kingdom Metazoa; phylum Arthropoda; class Copepoda; order Siphonostomatoida; family Caligidae; genus Lepeophtheirus; species Lepeophtheirus nordmannii. The sequence goes on along the minus strand of OY804525.1, from coordinate 2,506,623 downwards.
TCTATGTACATACTATGAGAAGACAGGAATTGTGAATGATGATTCCCTGCTTTCCAGAAATCGTACAAAAATAATATGCACAAGCCTTTGACCACCTTAGATTGTTTAGGACTGGGTCTACCAAATCTTTTTTTTTTTATGAAAGACTATGTAATGATTCGAATATGTAAACATACAGTAAAACATCGATATAAAGCCCTGGTTGGGATCCAAAAAATTTGACTGCATTGTATCTGATTGCACCTTATATCGATTTGATTATATATATATATATATAATTTGAGGCCTAAGACCCCATCGCGCCCAACTGAAATAATTGCACCTTATCGATGCGTCTTATGTCGATGTTTTACCCTATTATGTATTTAACAATGACGCATATTAATGTGTAATGGGACTCTACATATATACAAAATAATGAAATGAATCATGGAAGAGAAGATTAAACAAGCATTTATTGTGTGTGTGTACATACTATGAGCTATGATTCATGAATACATTTTGATTTTTTGTGTTGAAAATTGATCGATTTATTTAATTATATTAATAATAGTTCATATTTAGAGTTAGTTGTTTTTTTTTTATTTTTATTTATGGCGCTCTTGATTTGCTGTATGTATGTATGCATATTTATTCCAAGAAAAGTTCAAGTATATCACATATGATTCAACGTCATTTTTTTTTTTTTTTTGCTTAGGAGAATGTTAATATCTTGACCTTCGTGTTATAAAACTTGATGTTTTTTTTAATCATTTGAAATGTATGTATGTATGTATGTACTTCTATATATTATTTAGTCTGGAAATACCGATTCTTATTTTAAATATGATTCGTTATAAGCCCACAAAAAGAGAAATATAAAATTCTGTAGCTTACAGAAGCTTATAGATTCATAAGTAACAATAATGTCTATTATGAACCTTGAATAAAACTGTCAAAAAGATGGAATATTCTAGAACAACTTCATTGGCATTTATTGATGAGAGTAATTACCATTCAATCAATCAGCAATGGAACCCTCTGTATACATTTGTCGTCTACTGTGGTGTGAGCCATTCCTGTGGGAAGGAGCAGTAAAACCGTGTGGAGACAATTTGTTTACTTTGTGGTGATAGTCAAGCAAGAGGGTACATTTTATTAAATACATCATGATGTGTCAGGCAGTATGCCTACTTTTTACTCTCTGCAGAATGCACTCGTGAATTGATACTAGATTAATATTACTGCTTGGCTATCGAACAAGAAGCACGACAATAAATCTTGAATGGATATTCATGAAACTAGTATAAATTGTATATATATAAAGGCATAGTTACACAGGCCTAGACTACATACATAGAGAGAGTGAAAAGAGTGAATAATAATAGCTGTGGATAGTATCTATCATAATTCATAATCCTTGCCTAGAAGAAGTTTGACTATTACCTACATATGTTATCGACGTATCGATAACTGAGTGACTGATAAGACATTCATAATCAATGTGAAACCTTCCATTATATTATTAAAACTTCATTCATCAGCTCTCAAATATATGTAAATGTATTACAAGTTTTACTTTTACTTAAACGATTGGAGCCGGCTCTGCATACACCGTCATCATCGAGCAGTGATATTTAAATAAAGGGGGAAAATAGAAATTAACCTGATGTATGAAATAATGTTGTATGTACATACATACATACATAGTCAAAACTGTTTTTATGGTGACCCTTTGCATATTTTTTTTTTCTAACTCTTGATAATTTTAGGGCCATTTATATTATATTCTGGGCGAGCGTCGATGGGTAGTGTACCAGTCGTACGTAGTAGTAGTACAACATATTGTATTATGAATATTCGTCCGTAGAAGGAGAGAATGAGAATTTGAGAAACATACTTACTTCAAAAAGGAATGATTAGAGTAAAAATTCCTCTTCCCCAGGTAGTTGAATAATAGAGTTGTGCTGAGGAGGAGGAGGAACGCAGAACTTCTCTCATGTCTTTTCTAACAGAGTATAACATCATCATCATTCTAACCACTCAACACAAAGAAACAGAAATGAAATGGTAAAGATGGATCGGTATCGATACTCCGAGGAAATTCGCCGTGGAGCCGCTAAATTCATAAGGACTCATAACTTGGACGGGGATTTTAACGACTCTTTATCCAATTTATCCATTCATGATCTCGCTACCACGCCTGCTTCACGCATACCAACACCTCAAAAGAGCTTAAATGTATTAAATCATCATCGCCTCATCACTGAGTTTGCTTTAGGTGGAAGTAACTCTGAATTAAACAAGAGTAATCAAGAGTATTCTCCTGGATCATATCCACAAAGACTTCCTATTTCACCTGCTAATCCTCATGCTATATACGAAAATATTGATGCGTATCAAAGGCGCCCTCCACCCTCAGCTCCGTCTCCCAATACGTCTCGTATTCTTTCTGGTGTCTTTCAAAAAACTACTTCTGCCTCTCCTGTGACATCTCAAAATGCTGTGCTTGGAAGGTGCGCTGTCATTAAAAATGACCCCATAATACCTATACACTTATCATTTAAATGACATTTGCTATTCTCTTAGCAATATGACACTTTTTAATTATTTTTCCACTTTTTAAAGCGAATGAATTAAATGATGAAACACGAGCTGCTAATTTATTTTTTCAACCTAATCATAGGAAATCTGTGATTAAATAACTTTCCAAAATGTTAGAGATATTTTTTGAAACGAAGACAAAAAAAAAAAAAAAAAAATATGTCATTGCTTGGGGCAAAGTATTAATAATTTATAGAAACTTTCATTAAAAAAATGCAAAAAAATGTGTATCTCAATTTTTTTTTTAACTAAGATTTCAAAATTTTGAAATACTAAGTGTTATAAAAACAATAGAATATATCCCAAAAAGTAACTGAATGTATAATACATTATATTTGTAGAACAACTCCTGCAGAATCCGTCTCTTCCATGCCTTGCTACACGAATGGCTCCCAGCAATTAATACTACGAAATGGTAGTGGAAGTTCCTCTTCGTCATCCTCCTCTCCCGTTTCTACTCTGAATCTTCGTTCACCCCCAACTCTTCCACCCAAATCCTCAATGACCATTCGTCATCGTACATCTCCTCCCTACATAGCCCCTCCAGTCTATGAAAACGTTAATGATGTCGAGCTTATGACACGATTACGTGGTAATTATAGAGACTATGCGAATCTACCACCTCCGCCTCCCTATCCAGGCACTCTAAACATTGATGGATACGAAAATTCCTTTCCTCAATCACTTGTTCCTCACACTCTTAGCCTTAAAAAGGCCTCAAATCAACACTCATTATCACCACTTGTGAACACCGTTGGTAAGACTTTAAATTATTACTTCTATCATGAGACGAGAACTTGGCCTCTCCCTAAAAGATCTCCATACATGCATGGCTATTAAATTTACCAAGTACCTAAGCATCTCGATTTAAATATGTATACATATCTATGTACATCAAAAGTATAAATTCATACTAATACTTAATGCATTTATGAGTCATTTAATTTTATAGATTTCTTGACATTAAATAGAACTGATTGTTGTTGATAGTCACTTTAGTACTCATAAAGACATTATTATTATTATTTTAATATATCAAATATTTATTTTGATTTGATTGAAAGATATATATATATATATATATATATATACATACATAGAATGTATATCTGAATTCATTGACCTAAGTCCTTTTAATTTATTTGATTAAAGGTTTAAGCTCCTCTTCTACGTCCAGTTTACCTGTTGCTGCACTCATTAATAATATTGAAAAATCTCCATCCAAAGGTTGGTATGAATCTGATTTGGACGAATATCATCCTAGGACTCCAAGGTTTACTAGCCAATCCTCGCTAAGTAATTCAAATTATTTTTTATAGTCACATATTTAAGAATCACAGAAATGATATTTTATCTGAATTATTTTATGTTTCTTAGACAAAGACATATCCCCGTCATCAGCCTATCAGAGTGAGAGCTCCCTGAGTCAGCAATATCCCCAATTTCCTTCTCATATCCATCAGTCACCAGCAAAGTCTGTTAGCAGTAAAATTGCTCTCTTACCATATAGTATAACACCACCCCGACCCAAGGGACCAAGCGAAGCGGAAAAGAAAATTGATGAACTGACAAAGCAATTGGAGGAAGAAATGGATAAAGAGGAGGAATTAGAATACTTTGGTAATCAAAGTGTATTTCGACTTTTAATGGCCTCATTAGCATTTTAAAAATATTTTAGAGAGCATGATGATAGCTCACGTTGTGTTGTATGAATTTAAAGTGTCACATTATTACTCAACCACTTTTTATTTTATTATTCTTATCATTTTTATGCGTCTGAGCTCCATTAATTCATCATTCACTTATTTGTCATAGGAGAGTGTGCTCTTTGTCGGGAGAAAGTAACTGGAGCTGGACAGGCTTGTCAAGCCATGAATAATCTCTACCATACTAATTGCTTCGTGTGTTGTTCTTGTGGTCGGACCCTAAGGGGCAAAGCTTTTTATAACGTGAATGGGAAGATTTACTGCGAGGAGGATTATATGGTGCGTCCAGTTTTTTTTAAATAGATATATATTTATTTTAGAAGTGACGATTTTTTATTCTATTTTCTTATTTTAAGTATTCGGGCTTTCAACAGACCTCAGAGAAATGTGGAATTTGTGGACATTTGATTATGGAAATGGTAAGTGGTGGTTGTAGTAGTAGTAGTTGTATTAGTGCTGTTGAACAATTATTTTAATGACCCAGATACCATTTACGTAATACTTTTCAGATTCTACATGCAATGGGGAAAACGTATCATCCGGGTTGCTTCCGATGTTGTGTTTGCAATGAATGTCTTGATGGAGTTCCATTTACAGTTGACTTTGATAATAAAATTTACTGTATTAATGACTTTCATAGGTAATCAATCATTGCTCCAGTGAGCAGTTAATTTTTTCTTTAGAAATCTTGGAATATTACCAAAGTAATTCAATTGCTCACTATCAAAACCCTTTCAATAACCTAACGATTCCTTATTCTAGGATATATGCTCCGAAATGTGCCTCATGCGGAGAAGGTATTACACCAGTAAAGGTGAGCTTCAGCTTTATTATTTAATTAATAATCATTATTCAATAAACCATTTCCCTCATTTTTACGCGTAGGGGACTGAAGAAACTGTGCGTGTCGTTGCAATGGGAAAGGATTTCCATGTAGACTGCTATGTTTGTGAGGTATTGTGTTATGCATTATTATTAGTATAAAATTTGTGCTAAGCATTGATTGTAGATGACAACTCTAAAAAGTATCAAATCCAATCAATCATCTCAATTACTTACTTGAACTCAAAATAATTAATTATTGTTTATAGCAAAAAACCAGTGCTTCTCAAAAAAAAAATTTACTTTCCCCACCTCCTCATTTTATTATCAGGGCTTCTCAAATGGTCTAGCATTGAGGCCTACATTTTCCTGTGATCCATTTTATTGTCCTTATCACTCAATAACAAAATTTATAAAGTGTGATTTTATTTAGCGAATAGTTACACAGGTCAACCATTTTGAAATGTCAAAAATCCTAAGGGGTATAAGTATAATAAAAGTTATTCAGTTTTGCACGCTGATTTTCAAATATTTTTTTTCGAGAGTCCAACGGTTTTCGAGAAATCGGACCCTATTTTTTGAGCTAATTTAGCCCATTTTCCAACTTCAATTTAAGCCTAGAAGAATACTCATTTTGTGCATAAAAAAATAATGATTCGGCAGTGTAGTTAATGCAAATTCCGTTTCCAGTCTTGTTTTGACATAAGGGTGATCCTAGGGGGAGGGAGTAGGTCCAAAAGTCGACCAAACCGTTTGTATTTAAATATCTCCTTGAATATTAGATGAAATGGATTAATAAGAAATGCATTAAAGAGCTGAGCCCCACAGCTTTCAAACGAGAATTTTCATCCAATTTTTAGTAGAAATTCGCTCGAAATCCAAGACTCACGGTAGAGCTACTAAAAAACAACTGAAATAGACTAATGTAGTTGCGCCCAGAAGGATTACGAAATCAGCTGAAATCCTTCTGCGCGCTACTCTACCGTGAGCATTCTTTGGATTTGCATTAAATACACAGACGAATCAATTGTATACCTACGTTTACTTATGAAAGATTACTTAACTACTTAAAATAGGCAAAGTATTATATTAGCGGATGACTATTCTTCAATGCACAAAATGATAATCCTTCTAGGCTTAAATTGTAGTTAAAAAATCGTCTACAAAAGCTCAAAAAGTAGGGTTCGATTTCTCGAAAACCGTCAGACTCACGAAAAAAACACATTACAGATTTGAAATTAACATGCAAACCTGAATAACTTTTATTATACTTATAGCCCTTAGGCTTTTTGACTGTTGACCTCTGTTATTTCTCTTTAATTGAAGTATCATTATTGTCACGGTTTTTTATTCAGAAAAATGTATTACTTGCATATTACAAAATACACTACTGCCATTTCCATATTTGATACGCTCTCCACGGCCCACCTATAAGAGGTCCGTGATCCACCAGTTGAGAAACACTATTGAAGCATCTGCGCCCCTCTTTTTCGTTCTAACTAAAGCAATTCTCAACTTTTGATTACTTACTTGAAGGTATTTTAGCGGGCCCCTTATGGAGAACGCCGCCCCACACACGCATTGAGAAGCTCTGGTGTATTAAATATTAGGTGTCATTATTTAAAAAAAAAAAATAAGAAAAAAGTATGTGTTGACGTATACTTTACATTAAAAATTACAGATTTGTGATGTACAATTGACTGATGAACCAGACAAGCGCTGCTATCCTTCCAATGGCCGTTTGCTTTGTAGAACATGCCATATTCAGAAGTTGCTTGACATGGGATGCAACGTGCCCTCAGAGCTAGAAGTGAGTGCTATATATATATATATATTATCTATAATAATTAATAAGTAGTATCCTCTTTGAATATTAATATCATCATTATTCATTCATTATCTTAACGTTTTTTTTTTTTCACAGAGCGTTTCCGCAGAGTATTCAGAAGAAAAACACAGAAATATTTGAAGAAGAAAAAAAACAACAACAACTCCCATACTTATCTCAATGATCATTATACGATTTCATCATAGAATATTTGTTTTAATTGCATGCCCAGGATACTACTTAAATATCCAAAAATCGAAATATATAAAAAAAAATTTACAATCCTGAAACAAATCTAGAGCCTTTCCTTTTGCTAAAAATAATCATTTTTATCATATTCAAAATAAATAAATTATATTATAGATGCCATAATTTAAGGATATATTTGTAGATTTCAATCGGTGATGTCAGCCAAATAGAGACCCTAAAACCACTGGATGAGTTGATTATTTTTTTATTGGCATGTAACCATTCCCTTTCTAGGGATGATACTCAACCGCTCTAAACTCCAGGGCCTTTTTAAAATTCAGTTTTTGTTCGATTTGTAAACAATATACTCTTTGCATTTCTGTAAAAAAAAATTCGGTTTCTAGATAGACGTAATTAAGACTAATCCATGTGACTTACGAACAAGGATGGATGTATGCCAAAATTCTTTTGATCATATCATAATACAAATTTTTCATCCCAGGGCGGCGCGTTTACATTTCCTCTCAAGATTTTTTTTCAATATAAACTTTATAAAAATTTCAAGAGTGTAGGAATTACATACAGAAATCATACAAACTGAATTACTAGATGGGCCGCAAGCTTTTATCCCTTGGGGCAGATTGGAATAATTATACATATATATATATATATACAGTAAAACATGAATGAAGTACGATAACCCATTGGGCGCGATGGGGCCTCAGGCTTCTATGTTTTTTGGGTTACTACAGAGGTCGCCGCTTAAAATCAGTATAAGGGGCAATCAGATACAACGCGGTCGAATTTTTTGAATCCCAACTAGCGCTTTATATCAATGTTTTACTGTATATGTATATAGCCAAAATTATTTAAAAAAAATTAATTACCGTAAATACCAGCGTATAGAACGCAGTGGATATTTGACTCTAAAAACGATGGAAGAACTTATAATAAAGGTATCCATGGATAAGACGCACCTGGGTTTTTAGGTCAACTTTTTAAGAAAAAGATGGGTCCCATACGCGGGTATTTATTACAGTAATTCATTTTAGAGGCGACGATAAGAGGGAAAACGGCCACCAGTATTAAATAAATGGGTGGTAATGACGTGAAGAACAATATTTACTTTTTTTGTAAATATAAATATATATACATATATGTCATTTTTTCAACCATTCTCAACGAAAAAAATGACTAATATTTTTATTAGTGACAATTTACAGTAGTAGTCGTTGTTGTTTTAGAGACGTAGAAGAATAGGGAATTGATGCAAGGGGAGGGGGGAATATGTATGAGTAATTACAACTAGGCCCATGGCTTTAGTAACAAACAAAAAGAAATGTAATTAATTAAATAATTATGATAAATCATATGTTTATATGCTTTTATTCAACATACATTTTCACAAGGAAGGGGGCTTTTTCTTTCTTTCTTTCTTTCTTTCCATCTAAATTATTATTGATATTTTCCTTATGATTTCGGTTATACTTGTAGGTAGGTAGATTAATAAATAAATAAATAAATAAAATGAACTAAAAAATAATTGAATATCCTCCTCCTTTTTTTTTTTTTTTAAATATTTATTATTATTAAAAATACACACTCATTACCTATCAGTATTGAACATACGATTTGGTGGTTGTTCTAAGTTACATTCACAACTTATAAATAGAGAATCACGACCGTGTGTCAAGACACGGGTTGTTTTTTTGTTATGTTTTTTTTTTTTCATGATTATTATTACATATTAATGTTTGTGTTTTTTTTTGACAATTACCAAGGAGAAATTTGACCTACTAACAACAGCACTCTGTTGCTCTTGGATCATAAAAATAATAAAGAAATTAAAAAGATCAATAATAGTAATTAATTAATTAATTAATACCAGTGTGTACAATACTATTTAGTTTTAATTGTATAATTTTTGTATCTTTTGGGTTATATAAAAATGAATAAGGCCTTAATTAACTGTATTTTTTTTAATAATAATTTTATAGGGTTTTTTGTTTCTTTTAAATATTAGGAGTGAAATAAAATTAATAAATAATAATAATAATATGTCATCGATAAAAAACTTTGCATTAAAAAAAACCGTCTAATACATAAATAGTAGTGTATGAAGAGAGGAATGCTGAAGAGCTCAACAACTCTCCACGCTTCTTTGACTAAATTCCTTGAACAATGATTATTATTAAATCAACATACTCAAACCAAATAATCTTTTTTTTTTTTATCCCAATATTTTGTCTAGTTGTTATGTTGTTGTTGTTGTATTTAAAAAATAAATAAGAATAAATAAGAATATAACAATAATTTAGAATAAAAAAGAAGCTTTCAAAATCTTTCTTATTCGAAGTAAATAATAATTTGAACCTTCTTTTCAGTCAAAGGAATAGGAAATAAAAACACCCCATTCCATATTGCACAACTCTTCCAAATCATCAAAAACAAACAATGAGCAAGAAAATAAATAAATAATAAATAATAATAAACAATTCAAAGAAAAACCTTTTACAAATTACAGTTTAATAAAAGTCAGTGCGCGATTTCAAAACAACATTAATTAATTAATTTAATAAAAAGTAAAAAATCAGAATCAAAAAAATCAAAAAAAAAAAAAAATCATCATAAGGGTATTATCATCTATTACTACCCTCATGTTTTCCTTCTTCTCCTTATCATCATGAATGCCAAAGTTGTAAGTAATCTGATTTGGGATCTGAACATTATTACTTCTTCTGTTAAAGTGTGTGCATGAACCTCAAAATAATATTAGGTAGTTAAAAAACTCAAGGCTGTTGATTGTAAAGCGCGTTGCCGTTTCTTAAATTTATATATACTTATATATATATAAATATTACAAGTCCAAATGCATTCCCCTCTTCAAAAAATATTTGGTCATAACTTATTATTCATTGAAAACAATATGAAATAAATAAATAAAATTAATAAAAATGTATACCAAAATCTTATGTTTACTTTACTATTTTTGTGCTTTTAAAGTATTTTAAAAATACCCTACTGACTTTTCTTTAATAATTATAATAATAATAATACAATTCCTGACCATTTTTTTTTTTAAATATATATATAAATACCACATATCTTAATCAATTGTGGTAACAAGAATTATCAGTTTGTCGTAATACTTAAATTTGTGTATGCGAGGCCATGTTCATTTTTAACATTACACTTGAATGACAGTGAAAGAGCCCCGACTTTGTATAATTCATGTCTTGGGCACCTCTTAAAAGGCAGGCAGAAAAAAAAGACGATATGACTTATTACACAATAGTTATGACTAGGCAGAAATATTGGGATATATTGGATTATAGAAAATCTGCCTACTAAATTGGGTTTAAGTTCTCTCTTGTCCATTATCATAATGTATTAATTAAATAAGTAATATTAATATCTAATGACACAAGATACTAAAAAAAGCAACTCATCTCATTTGTTCAACAGAGACGAAAAATATTTAACTTTGGTTAGATCTTTTTGCGTGGTAACGGTAGGGGGGAGGGGGGAAGGTATATAAATCACTTTAAAAATATAAGAACGCGTTACTCTTAGGTTAATAGGAGGAATATAACTCCACCCGATCCGATAAGAAAGTAATAACTATGAGTAATGAATTAAGTCCCTTTCAGAGGTTATTTTTTTCTAGTGTCTCCGATTCAGTTTTCCATAGTCCGTATTATAAAAGGAGAATCCTTTAAATTCTTCTTGATTAATGGTACGAATTATTTCTGGATTGACTGGAGTTAATACTGGATCTTCTTTAGTGAACTCAGTGTCAAAGTTCAGAGCATCTTTCTTGCTTTTCTGTAAATCAAATAATTTCACATATGTAATACAAATAATTTTCTTTTTGAAATAGAATAGTACACTTACAATTTTAGGCTTGAATGGTGGCTTTATTTTACGTGCTTCCAAGTCATTCCAATTGAGACCTTTAAAGAAAGAATGACCTTTAATAGCTTCTTCACCACCGTGAGCAGCCACACATCCTAATCTCTTGGACACATTTTTCTGCATGAACTAAAAAACAAAGAAAAATATACAGATATATATATACTATTGATAAATCAAATACTTTTAAATATTCATACCCCTTTAAGAATAGATACAGCTTCTCTAGACAGCCAAACGGGATACAGAACGTCATCATGTAAAATGGACTCAAACAAATCATCTTCATTATCAGCCTCGAAGGGAGGTTGTCCTGCCATCATTTCATACATTAAAACGCCCAAGGCCCACCAATCAACACTAGCTCCATAGTCTAACTCTTGTAAGATCTTTAGAAGGAAAAAGAGGAGGGAAAAAAATCCGTAAGGGAGTCGAAAAAAATTCAAATGAAATACAAACCTCTGGGGCTATATAGTCAGGTGTTCCACAAAACGTATTGGTAGTTGTTCCATCCTTAATTCCTTCTTTACACATTCCAAAATCTGCAATCTTGCAATGCCCTTCTGCGTCAAGTAAAATATTATCCAACTTTAAATCACTAAAAAATGCAGATACATTAACATATAGTTATAATCATGTAATATAAATGAAATCATGCCAAGATTCTAATTAATCAATGCAATTGCGTACCGATATATGACACCATGTTTATGAAGAAATTGAAGAGCTAGCATCACTTCTGCAGAATAAAACCGTGCCCGAGCCTCGTCAAATTTACGTGCTCGTTGAATTTGAAACATCAAGTCTCCACCGTTAACATATTCCATAACAAAAAATAATCGATCCTGAAAAAAAAAAAAAAAAAAAATGCAAATTGCAAATGTAAAGGAGGTAGAAAATAAATTATGTACTTTAGTTTGAAAACACGAATGAAGTGAAGTAAGGAAAGGATGAGAAGCTGAGATGGCAAGAATTCTTTTTTCGGTCATTGTACATTCAACGTCATCATCTTGTATAATGATATCTTTTATTAGTACTTTGATTGCGAAAACTTCTTCAGTATCCTTTTTCTCTGCGAGCATGACCTTTCCGAAGGAACCCTTACCCAGTACTTTTAAGAATTTAAAATCCTCGAGATTAGACTTCTTAGAACCACTTTGTTTATCAATCATTTCCTGAAGATTTAGATGTTTGGCAGCAGCAGCAGCCGCAGCCGGAGTTAGTTCTGAAGATTTTCCTCCTGCACCGAAATCCTTCTGATTCAGACGCTTTTCCATTTCTCTTTGCGCTTGAATTTGAAGTTGAAACTTAGCCTAATGAGTATAAAAGAAATGAGATAAACATTGATTTGGAAATGAATCACTGTGAAGAATTACATGAGCTTCACTATCGCGATCCGACATGACTTCATCTTCAGGAAGTGGAGAAGGTGACGCTGGCATTTTGTCAGAAGCAGGACCCGTACGATTGGGAGATTCACCTAGTGCAGATCCCTTCTTTTTAGGCTTGGCGGACTCATTGAGTTTGTGTGGAGTCATACCCATATCATTGAGGATGTCTGCAAGCTGTCTAGCATTTATACCACAATTATTAGCGATATTTTTTTGACATCGCTTGTGGACGTTGGTATAGCAGACCTGGCATTGCAGACCCTGTCGATAAAGGCCATAGAGAAGGGATCCACAATGATCGCACCAAGTGAACCTCCCATAGGTATGTACCGCAAAACGGTGAGGAACATTAATTTTAAATCGTGTCGCTCCTTGTGTTTCCTCTGCTTCGTCTTTAACGCCTGGGCATTTGAATGTTATGAATTCATGACAGCGCTTATGAACAACACAGACGCAAACCTGACATTGATAGCCCTGTTTACCGAATCCCCAAATGAAATCTCCACAATGTGAACAAAAGGTAGGCTGTCGAAGAAAAGTCGCCATAAACTTGTGAGAATTAACTTGATGAACGCGTCTTTTCATGGCACAACGACGTTGCTTATCCGCGAAGCCCCCTTCACGCTCTTTAAACTGTCTTAATGGGCCCCGAGTCTCCTCAGAGGAGGCCCAAATCAGATCGATTTTTACACGTATTTTTCCTTTTGGTTCCAGATCGATCCACAACTCCGACCCTGAAGTCAAGTCGCTCAGAGGCACTTTACAATTGGCAATAAAATCGTCTGGAGGCATCGTCGCGTTATGGAACACGGTGAAGCCCAATTCTGCCACGTTGCGGAGCAAATCCGTGGTAAACGTCTCGTTCCAGACGGGATCCTTGGTTTTAGACTTCTTGGACGTCTCCTCGATGGACACTTCGTCAACGTCGATGGCCACATACGGGTCCAAACTGATCTTGGCTCCTTTCCCTCCTGAATCCAGGTTCAGTCGAGTCTGGAAGTTGGTAGGCTCCAGATCCGTCGCCTCCATCACCGTTATCTTCAAACGACCGTTGAACATCATGACACCACCAGCCACTAACCCTTAAAGGCGCCTTCAACTCCAAGGGAACCCTCGCATACAATTTACCCACACTCCACTTGACTTAACTGATCGATCGATCGCTCACTCGCTCTCGGAGGGATCGCCTGCCTTCCTTCCGTCCTAGCTAGACCTCTCTCTTATCCACACACTGTCACAAATATCTTCATAGGAAACCAAAGACTTGTAGAGATCCGTGACTGAGAGAGTGAGGAGGGAGTGAGAGAGAAACAGAGAGAGAGAAAGAAAGAGAAAAAGAAAGAGAAGAGACAGAGAGACAGGAAGAGCGAGGAGAGTGTGGAAGTCACTCATTTACACACACGCACGCACGCGCAATCACACACCACTCCGAGGGAGGACACACAGAAAAAGAAAGAACGAACGAACGAACGAAGAAAAGAAAGAAAGAAAGAAAAGATTCCTTCTTCCTCTTACTATTGATCCGTTCAGCCCACATCACCACCATCATCATCATCATCATTAGTGTATTATTATTGTTATTATTATTATCATCATCATACACCACTGCTGCTCTACCTTTCTATTACTCTCCCTTCTTTCTCTCTCCCCTTCTCTCTTTCTAAACTACTACCTTCTTCTTCTTCTTCTTCTTCTCCTTCTCCTCCTCTCTTTTCTTTCCTCTTTCTTTCTTTCTCTCTTTCTTCAACCACCACCAATATCAATAATATCCTCCTCCTTTTTTCTCTTCCTCTCCTTATCCTGGAAATAATAATAAAAAGAAAATTATCATCATCATCCCTCCCACCTCACTTCAAGGCCAAGAGAGAATCCGACATTTTATAAATTTATCTATCTGCTACTGCTGCTGCAGCAGCAGCTATGTAACTTTTTTATGAATTATAATGTAATATTGTATTTCTTTCCTTCCTCTATGTACTATTTTCTTCTTCTCTTCTTCCTCTTTATTGCACTTTTGACATTTCAGCGTTCCCTCCTGAAATCAACAACTCCCTCCCGGTCACGCCCGGCCTTGACATGGGCGTTGCTTCATATAAATATGACGTCTATATAAATATAATTAGTTCAATTAATGACAGGGATGAAATCCTTCCTTTAGCTCACATAATTTGTGCCCTAAATATGCGTGGAACAGACATAAAATATGTTATAATAATTTCCCCACCCTCCTTAAAATTGAGGACCCTACGGATCTTTTTACGGATCTTATTAGTACATAATTAATACTATGTTCTTAATCCTCAAATTCTGGACGAGGCAAGTCATCAAATTGGTCAAAAAGGACATCAAGATAAGGACTCTTGTTTATTCCATAATATGTGGTGAGCTTTAATTTAGAAATTTGAGGTATTGGAGCTGATTTTTTTGTTTTTTATAAAGTACAAAATGTATTCATATACATACATTATGAAAATCAGTTTTTTTTTTCCATTTTCGTTTATAGGTAATAACTCTGTTTATCTTTGTTTCATGCAAACATGCCTACATTATGCCTGTATTACTAATGCGAAAGTCAGTGGATAGATACATCATATCATTTTATAATACTTTTAATTATCATAATAGTCGGTGTGAAAAATTACATTTTTGTGTATTTTTACAATCCAACTGATTTTTTTTTTTTTTTACCTTTAAATGATTATACAATTTGAATAAGATTTTGGAGATAATCCAAACATGATTCATAATGGGCATAGTATGTGAACATATAAACTTTATAAATAACAACGATCTATAATTACCCTTTAAAGGCAATATTTACGTATACAGACATTCAATTTACAAGTAGATAGATGACTATGTGTGCATCAATAGGAATGTTTGCTGCGGCAAGTCAATTGACAACCCATATTATTGGATCAGAAGAAGAAAAATGAACATGGTAGAATGCAGCCAGTGCCAGTGCCATCATCATCATCCTCATTATCTACTTATTACGGTAATTTATTTATTTTGAGAAGAACCATTATTTTTTTTTTAAAGAGTTCAATACGCACTCAACCATAGGAATCATAGCAATGTATATAACGGTAAGTACAATTCATATGTAGAATAGTGCCTGAATAAACTAAGTCAAGAGTGAGGCTTACCTCATAAATACTCAGGAGAGACGTAGAGCGTAAATTATAAAAGATATGGATAATGATAATAATAGTAAAAGATAACTGACTCAAATATAATTATACATTGGCACTTTTCATTATTATTATTATTATTATTATTATTATTAGATAATGAAGGCCTTTCAAATAGAATAAGTACGAACAAAAAGTATTGTCTCAGCATTATAAAAAAACCCACATACACAGTTTGAGAAGATATTGAAGTACATTTTATCTATACAAATACAAAGGGAAATATTAGGAGCAAAAGTAAGCACTTGGGTATATTATTAATTAGAAGTAGTGTGGAAAAAAAATGATGTAAGACAGAGTCCTCTTGATTGAATCTCTCAATCTTTCCTCTGTCAAAAAAAGAAAGAAAAAAAAAGGTACAAAATGAACTGAACGGGAGGCAGTCTCGTCAACGTTTCCCTCTGATGGATAAGAGAGGGGGGGGGGGAAGAGGACCAAAATCCGTTGGCAGCTATCCAAGTCTAACTAAACTGTGAGATTAATATGGGTTCACAATACGACGTAAGGAGAGGCATTGTAAAGCTTCATCAGTAGGGATGCAACTTTTGTAGAGTGCAAGGAGCGGGACTTATGGTACCATAGAATGAATATCCTTATTATTAAGATCAGTTGCCGGTTATATTAGGTCTAGTAAAAAGAAACCCATTACTTTTGCAATAGATAGCTTTAGTGATCTGTATCTCGTGTTGTATATGTGCACTTATAATACGCTATATGGTGTTAGAAAGATGAGATTTTTTACTAATGAAACGTCCAGAGCAGGTTCGTGATTGCTTGACTCAGTAGTGAAAGATGGACACGAGCAATGAGAAAATACGCTATATTCTCCTATTTTTCTTCGATAAAGGGGAAAACGCAAGTTAGGCAGCTGGAAATATGAATAGTGTTTATGGTCCTTATACTGTAATAGCCAATCATGCACAATTTTGGTTTCGTCGATTTCGTTCCGGTAATTTTAATGTCGAAGATGCACCACACTGTGGAAGGCCAATTGTCGAAAATGCCGATAAAATAATGGAAATCGTCGAATCTGACCGTCATGTAAGAACTGTTTCGATTGCCCAGGAGCCAAACATTGCACAAAAAACTGTTTGCAACCGCTCAAAGAAGCTCTATGTATGGTTGCCACACGAGTTAACGGAAAAAAACCTCATGGATCGAATTTCCACCTGCAAATCGCTGTTGAACCGCAACAAAGTCGACCCATTTCTGAAGCGGATGGTGACTGGCAATGAAAAGTTGATCACTTACGACAATGTCAAGCAAAAACGGTCCTGGTCGAAGGGCAGTGAGCCGGCACAACGGTTGCCAAGCCAGGATTGACGGCCAGAAAGGTTTTGCATGTGTTTGGTTAGATTGGCACGGAATCATCCCCTATGAGCTGCTCCCCTGCGGCCAAACTCTTAATTAACATGTACTGTCAACAATTGGACCGTCTGATGGAAGCAATCACCCGGAAGTGACCAGCTTTGATCAACAGGACAGGAATTATGTTTCATCAGGACAACGCCAGGCCACACATATTGATGGTGACTCGCTAAAAGCTACAAGAACTTGGTTGGAAGGTTCTTATGCATCTACCTTATAGTCTGGACTACTACTTCTTCCTATCTATGGCAAATGATTTGGACAGTAAAAACGTCGCCTATAGAGAAGCTTATGAAAATCGAGTGTCCAAGTTTTTTTGCTAATAGGGACGAGGGTTTCTATGAAAGAGGCATAATAAAATTACCTTCAAAATGGCAACAATTTATGGAGCAAAACGGTGCATATTTAACCTAAATTGAATTAATCTAACTATGCTAAATAAAGCCTTCAATTTCATACAACAATAATGGATTTCTTTTCATGGCAAAGAAAGTGTGCCTCCTTTCCCGGATTTGTATCAACTCCAATTCGCTCCAGTCCTCTCAGTTTCTATCAGTTATTGAGCATTATTTAATGTTGTCAAATAACAGCGAGTCGGTAAAATGAAGTGGTACCAGATAGTAGTTGCGTACACGCTCACTCATCTTAACAAAATGCTCATCCATAATTATAATTATAGATGCATTATAAACTTATTATTCATTTCAAATCATCGGGGACAAATGTACATAGGTGAGACTTCTTTCACTCTCTTTTCAGAGAGAGATGTTTCCTCCTCAACAATCTAATAAAGAATGAACAGAAATTTGAAAAAGAACAAAAGTTTTTCTTTTTCTAATTATAAAACTGTTATTTTTCTTTTAAAAAAATAATTCACATACATCGGCTACCCTAATCATAAGTTTCTGCAAACGTCGTCAGATGTATAATTTACGCACGTAAAGAAGAGTCCCTACCTCACATAAATATGCGTATACTGTATCAAATATACCATTACAATAACAAAAAAAAATAGCTCAAGGAGTCAAAGTGGACATAAACATAATTTTTGCCCATGTAAGTGATCCTGAAGACGTCTCATGAAGCTTTGCAACGCGACGTCTCTCCTTATATCGTATTGCAAACCCACCTTTATTCTTTCATTATACCTATAAGAAATTGCTCTATGATTAATAAGAGCTAATCAACCCATCAATGTTTAGAACATCAATAAGAGTCTATAGAAAAATCGATAGGTGACAAAAAATACCTTTTAAATTTTGATGTTATTGGAAAAAGGCCGCTTGTTGTCTATTTTCTAATTATTTGTCCATTGTAATGTTCACAATTCAATGAGACTTTATTCGATTTCTACCAAACATCGTTCAGAGCAATGACAAGTAAGAGATAAGAGCAGACAAGTTGACAGCTGACTAAAAACAAAATACATAGGGATTGTGGATACTTTAGGGATACCATATTGATAAACGTGTTTATGATTCTCTCTTAAAAAAGATGTATCTAATTGATTAATTTGCTATAGACTATAGACGATGTTATGAAATCTTGAAAAGTTTTGTGACTGATTGCTTTCTACGTAGATTGGTATTTGCAATGTGTTTACTACTTCAAAGTTCATTCGACATACATACTTGAAGGTGAAAGTTTAAAATACTTTAGAGAACTATTGATTGAGCTCCCTTAATTAATAGTTTTTCATTCACGTTCAAACTTCTTTGTTTTATAATAAACTGTTGCTCCACTTGTGAAACTTTTTGTTAAATGAAATTGAAACTCTTAAGACTCCTCAGAACAAAAGTTGACCTTCGATGATATATCCTTATATACCTACTATAAAAAATTTAGTTTCCAAATACCCATGACGTTGTGAAATCAAATTCGTTTCTCAAGAGCTTTCTTGAGCATTCAAATAGCAATCAATCTCATTTAGTGTCGATTTTGTTTATTGTTTCAGCATTAACTTTTTTACTCCGTCGGAATCATGATGTTCAAACTTCAACATGGTATAATCATCAAAACATCAATACATTTTTGGTTTTTTATGTCAACTGGATTTTCTACTTCTCTTGCCCCTTATTAGTACTCTTACCGTTGATTGGTTGAACTCGAATCATCAGTTGTTAAGCCGCTCCTAATAATTTCTCTATGGTTAAATAAAGAATAATCCCATATTGGGATGAATTGATTAACTTCAAGCTCTTTTTATTTATCATTTGAAAAGAGGAGAGGTTGTGAGGTAGAATGAAAAATTTATATGCTCCTTAGATATATCTTTTTTTATTTAAATACTTGCTGAGTCTATCGCCTTTGCTCTTCAAATGTTAGATGAATAAATTAAATTTAGCCACTTTTTTCTGTAGCAAGCGTCAAGGTGTCTCTAAATTAAAAATTTGAATGGCATCTTATGTTATAACATCCTTGGTGAGTGTGTCTCTGAAAATTAGTTTTGAACAAGAGTGTTTTATATAATATGGAGCTTAGGCTCTATGAGGCTGAACAACTTTTGTAATATGACGTGGCTTTTTCTAGCATGAATCCCTATCCCCCCCCCCAAAAAAAAAAAAGTTACATAGATGGTTTTAGTTATGGCTTATTAAAGCCTAGAGGTCAAAACATTTGTTTAACTTAATACTATCTAAATGGCCAAGAGTTTTTATAGTACATAAATACGTTTTTACAGACACTTCAGGCCTAGATATGTCATCAATTGGAACAAAAACTAAATTTACAGACCTTGTAAATCCTTGTTGTAGAAACAAAAGTAACCTATGTTCAGCATAATCTCCTCAGAAAGTCATATGCATAAAACCAGCTCAGTTCACCCAGTAATTTTATATGTGTTTTTTATAACATATGTAGCAGACAAATGTCTATCTACAAATATTCAGTGTATGTACATATATCAGAAAAGGAATGTGTCAATACGTATATGTATGAACATTGCACCTATTTATGTCTATGTATAGTCGAGATTTCGAAACTACTTGGTATTTGATTGTATCATGGTGATCATAATTCCCTATTTAGGACTTTTGAAGTTGTTGAACAAGATTTTCATTATTATTCTCGACAAAATAGGAAAAGGTAGCCATTGGAGGAGAAAAACAAGATATAATAATAGTGGTTTAAAAATATGGTATTCCTCTTGTACCCATTTTAGATTATAACCATTACCTATGTATGTATATTGTTGTTGTTTTTTACTTAAGTAAGTCTATCAATTAATTAATGAATTGATTGTAAACAAATTAATTTATCAATGAACCTTCCCTTTCACCAAGAGCTAAGATTGGGGGTTAATGAACTTTAAGTAGTCACCTCAAATGACCCATACAACAACAAAGATATGAAGCAATTGAACTTACCTACATGTAATTTGTTTATTATAATATATGTATCTATATATTATAATTAATTAAGTCATTTTTGTTTTTTAAAAGAAGCTGAAGGAAATATTGGTAGCATTTGAATGCAGGGTTAAGAGACGTTCAGTACGGATCTGCTTTTCGTTACCCACGAAATACCTAGTTATGCAAATTCCTACATAGTTTCTAAGGGCTCATTAGCAAGGGATCTATCCATGGCTTGTTTTAGGTAATACACTATGAAGGCAAGTACTCCAAGCCCTGCAATTAAATGCATGGGTCTAGGAAAATTCATCGACCCTCAATTCATCGATAGGTAAATTCATCAACTTTTTTTCTCCCAATGAATACTTTTAACAGCCTAGAGTAAATTCGTGTATACCTATTGCTACCTCTGGTAAGATGAACTAGCTTTTAATTATAATTTGTCGTTTCCTATTCGAGTACTTCTTTACATTTTTCAAGTTTACATCTATCGGAAATTATTTTTTATATCTGATTAAACTTGATAGAAATAAACTTTATTCTAAACCCTTGTTTTTGCTTCGTTCAATTCGCAAAATCTAAAAATAAATCTAATTAACGTTTTTTTGTAATAGTTTCAAAGTTGGTTGTCGTGCATTTTTGATTTCGTTATATAATCTTAATTTGGTCAGTGTTTATGCTAAAAACCCATTTTTCCATTGATTTCTTCTCTTCTTGTGGAAAAATGAGGCTGAATCTTTGATATAACTTTAAAAATCAGATTGTAGACCACCAAAGTAAAAATTTTAAATTTATATTTTTTCATATAAAAGCAATTGTAAAATAACCTTTAAAATCAGACAAAAAAAAAGTTGTCCCAGTTCGGTTTTGGTTCATTATTTCTTTCTTCCCGAAAATCCACGATTCTAATGGAATATTTGATGCATGATTTTTTGAGGATTTTGACCCATGTTCCTTGCATCATTTGGTGGATAGAATGCTTCATCTCAAAAAATAAATCTTATATTAATCTAACATAATATATGCGTATCAATTCAACACTTTTTAAATTCCTTTTCCAAAAAAAATTGTATACATTTTCATGTATTCTATTTTATTCAAGCCTATACGCAAATTTAAACACAGACAAATAAAAATATTGAAGCAATATTGAAGCAAGGAATGAGTTACTATTAATCGAGTTTAAAACCAGTTTCTTTTAAAACTTGGTGAACATTTGAAAAAAAAATCCGTTCAATTTTTTTACATACGTCACAGATTGGATAATATCTAGAAATGTAAATAATATGGAAAATGCCGCGTGCGAGATTTTGTGGAGTTGGCTCTTCGAACAGTACTTTTTTTTTTCCAAAGCTGTTATCATTTTTACTTTATTACTGAGGGGAGAACGTCTACCTGATAGTAAAGATCTCTCATGAAAGAATATATGAATTAAGGTTAATAAAGCAAATAAAATGTAAACAAAAAGGGCTCAAGTCCTCGTATAATTATTATTAGTTAAAAATATACATATAATTTCCTGACATTAATTGGAGTTAATTTTCTGCCTCTCATATATAGATGGTATACATAATGTTATTATTTATTATTGATGTCTTCATTTCTATATATAAAGGAGAATAGCAGCTTGTAGCTCAGTAAAACGTCATGACAGCTCAAGCTGCTTCCCTTTCAACATTCATCAAATTGTCAAAGTTACCAGGTTGATTTTCTCTTTCTTTTTATTTTACACACCCCATTTGCATATTATTTACATTCCTAATAATATCTATAGAAGACTCGTTATGTTAGGGGCATATATGTAATTTATATATTTATTAAATATAACGAATAAATTTTCCGAAAAATCTGTAGAAAACTTCCTCAAACGGCTTTAAAAACAAACAAAACTAAATTTCTCTACTGTCTACAACTTCATGTTAAAGATTAAGTTTGTTTTGGATCGATTAGGGACACCCAAAAGTTGAATAAATGAGAAGAGTTTCCGGTCCTTGCAAAAAAGTAGTTAATTATTTGACTATACTTTGTAAAGGCATCATCATGTAATAATATATTTGTCATAAATATTCAATAACAGTCTGAAATATAATGAATATATATATATATATTTATTTTATTTATAGGCACTAAGGTTAAAGTCCTTTTATTTCTCGATCTCATTGTGATATCCAAATACTCGGCATCTATTAACCAATTTCCTTAATAAGAGCGTTTATTTTTTTTATTCTTATAAAATTAGGTTGTTTATATCTCCAATATGGTCGACTTCCACAATGATGACTTAAAAAAGCTATATTGGGAAATATAGCTTTTATTAACCTTTGAGGGTTTTGTATAAATTTTATTCTTGATTCATTTAAAGTGACGATGTCAATCAAATAATTATATATTTAAATTACTAATTTTAAGTTCAGAGATTCAAGTATAAATATAGCAAATAACCTCTGTGTCAAAGAAGTGATTGCAAATGGAAATTGACTACCCATAAACATAGAAATTATCCATAAACATGTATCTAGTCTCAAGAAGCCAGGGACATTGGAATACATTCACCAGTGGAATGGGCCCTTGTTCCCTATTACAGAGCTCTTGCAAGAAGCTAAATGGTTCTTTTCACATCAGTGCTCTAGTTCAGGGCAAATATATTTATTTGTCCTTCTCAGAGTGATTAAAAATAAGAAAAAAATTAATTATTATCAATCCATGATATTCTTCTCATTCAAGTCACTCAGAAACCAATGTGGGTCTCGCCATGTGAAGTATAAATGGTGAAGCTTCAAAACCATTGAGAATTAACTCCATTCTTCTTCATAACAATGGAAATATTTGGAAATATCGAATTAGTCATTCTTCTTTAGTCAGGGGCGTCAGAAGAAATTCATAGATGGAAATAGTTGTATAAAAATGATTACACATATTCACACAAATTTGGATTGTTATTGCTTTTCAAAAAGTGGGAAGGGGGGGGGATCACTGCCCCTGACCAAAATTGAATTAAAATTTAACCAATAGTTGAGCTTTAAATTTAGGGAAAGAACGAGGATATTTTAAAGTGATAAGCATGGTATTTCAGACAATACTTGCATCCTTTTCAAGGCAAGTGTTCAAGGCATAATTATCTTGTCCCTCATAAAAAAGTTCAAATAAATAAATATATACAGGTCACTCTTTATATGTCGAATAATTTTGAGTATTTCACAATATTTCTCAATATGTCTCATTCCAAATGAATCCTGTTTTTATTCATAGCATTGTATGACAGCGTATTCAAGGGTTAAAGTCGGTATCTAATAACTAAGAGAAGATTGATAAAATGTACTCGTTTGTGTATATATTCTTACAAAAAAGTTGAAAATAAATAAGAAAACTCTCTACGTAATAGAACGATAGACTACAAACCAAATTTCAAGTCCCTGCAAGATAATTTTGAGTATCTCACAATTGAATTGAATTATTACACGTGTTATTTTGATGATTCTTTTTTGAAAATTTACTGAACAAATATATTTTACATATATAATATGACTATTAAATTATTATTATTATGTATCCACAATACAAATTTCAGAATAATTGAACAATATGTGCTTCGAGAATTCACAAATCATATATTTTCAGTTCCTTCATAATTATATTTCGTCCACTTAAATCAACCCATAAAAACAATAAAACATTCCAAATGCATTTAAAAGATATTCGAAACCTGTATTTTATAAATATAATTTGAAGTAAAGTAGATAAATTAATTTCATAGTGAGTAAGTTTTTTGATAAACGGATGTTCGCATTTAAATTTTTACAGTAAAAAAATCATAATAGGTATTAAGAAAATTATGAATGTTAATAATTTCAATTGATTTGTCGGATCTTCTCTAAATTTTTTTTATGGGACTGAAATTTTTCAAAACATGTTGTTTTACCCAACAACAACAACCTATTATAAGTAGCCGACTGCAAAATAATAATCGATCCCTTGCAATATACATAGTTAATGAACTTACACCTTCGATAAAATTCCAGTTTCATACCGAAATTACAAATTATTCCCAAGTCACAGGACTTAGGTTCAGAGGTTTAACGAATTTGCAGGTACAAGTCATGTCTCAAATCATTTTTGAAATATACCTCATTCCAAATGATTCCAAAGTTTCTAAAATAATGTCCAGGTATACCTATAAATTTAAAATGCTGATATCAATGTGATCTAAATATTATTATTTTTTTTAATGATAACTTTTTAATAAACACTAGAGGAGCTCAAGGTAAATATTGAACGCAAAATTCCTACGATTTTGGTTGATTTATGCGAAAAAGTGTTAGAAAACTGGGTTACACGATTGGACTTTTGCAGACATGCCCGTGGTGGTCATACAAAAGAAATTGAACTCCATACTTAATTGTAATTGAATGACCTTCAACACTAAAAAAGAAATTCGTTTATATCTCAAACTCTTTTAATTTTATTTGAAAAGGAATTATTGAGAAACCCTTTATGTGCCCCAGGGATATACTTTAAACATGGAATCTTGCTTTGATTACACTAATTGAGGTGACAAAGACGATATAGAATTAAATAATGAGGAACATTTTAATTCAGGGAATTTTGGTTTAATATTCGAATGAAAGAAATAAAAAATGTATATCAAAAACATGGAAATATCAGAAATTCCTGTGTCAAAAAATTAATTTTGTTCCTTCAACATACGAAACAGATATTTTGAGACTTGAATTAATTACAAGTTTTCTTGCCAATCTTCTCAAATCAAAGGGCTCAAATCCAAATCAAGGACTCCAAGTTGTTATAAAACATGTCACAAATCATCAAATCAACGACTCAAGTCTTCGTCAAATCAAGTTTCAAGTTACAAATATTAATTGAAATCCAAATAAAGTCTCAAATCATCAAATGAAGTCTCAAGTCACAAATATTCTTGAAGTCCAAATGGAGTCTCAAATCATTCAACATTTTTTTTTTCAAATCATGTCACAAGTCACCAAATTAACTATTGTCCAACAACATTCTAGAGACGTTGATTTGTAAACATCTTGATTGGGATCCAATAAATCATTTTTACTACACAGTATGTGTAAAATCATCTCTGTCTAATGAACACTAATAAACTATTAAGAAACTCGAACGAGTTATGAATGTAACACGATTTTTTTTAGATTTAAAAATACTAATAAGCAAGTATTTGAGTCATCATATTAAGTTTAAATTAACGATGATTAAATGGATATTTATTTGTGTTTAATTATATATTAATATTTTTTTTTAAATCAAAGGGTTATTAATTTATTATTATTATTGTTAATATATAAATAACTTTATAAATTAATTTAGGGATCAACTATTTAGATTTGTTTTTATGAAAAAAAGTATTAACATAATTTGATGTGATTAATAATATTTATCTATAAAAAACATATATATTTACAACAAATTTTTTTTTTTTAATATTCATTTAACGTATATTTTATTATCATTTTACTCCTAACTGTAATTTTGTCAAAAAACATAAAAATTAAATTAGTGTCATTATACATTTATTAGTCCAATAAACTTAAATGCAATTAAAACAAAATAAAATATGAGTAGAAAGGGGTTTGTGTGAAAGGGTTGAGAACAAAATTCATGACTAGAAACAAAAAAAAACAAAAAACAAAAAAAAAACGACCAAAACACCAAAAACCAAAACAAAGCACTGCCTTTTTAAAGCAATAAATGTGTAAATTTATTTTTTTGTGAAACGTAAAGTGGGTTTTAAATGAATAAATACATATATGGTTTGAATGGATCCCGAACGATACGATACATTTTTCAAATAGAATACACTCAAATCATTGATGAATAGAGTTTGATTACAAAATATTAAATTAATCAATCACGTGCTAACGTTGCTTATTTGGATTAACGAATCATAAGGATGTTGATAATTTACGTCATGAGTAAATAATAGACCTCAAATTTTGACACTCTCACGGCAAACTTTTTGGGATGAACAAAAACACACTGTATTCTCCCTTCAGCTGATTTTCATCAGTTGACTCTTTTGATTTAAAGCAGCTGACTCTACGTGTTATGAGCTCAAAAAGGTATTATTATTATTTATAATTTATGGTTAACTATAAATATATTAATCAAGGATTGCGCGCCCATTTTTTGAATTTTTGAATATTATACAAGTATTAACGATTGATTTGTATATTATTGATAGAATTTATCAATGTATAGTATATCTAAATATTAATAAGTTGGCAACAATGAAAATACAGAAGGGTAGCTACCACTTGTTTTTCCAAATTTTTCCTTTCCCCTTTTGAGAGTTGAGGTTGCGAGTGAACAAAATAGCTTGACGAGTATATAGAGTGTATTTAAAGATGACTGTTCACAAAACTCTGACGTCATCATTTGTAAATACACAATGACCTATTCATGTCTTGTAAAGAAACGCAATTGATCGAAAAAAAAGAATAATTTAATGTGTTTTAAATCTGTTTAATCTGGAAGAATTCACTGTATGAAATCTCACTGTAAGGAAAATTCACTACAAAATTTTAATATGAATACATGTATTTTAAGAAACTTATTATTATTGAGAGTTCCTTGATCATGTCAGTGATTCTAAATTTAAAATACAGGGATTACACATGTAAATCCATTTTTACAGCTTGGTTATTAGATAAAAAAAATACTTTTGAAAAAAAAAGAAAAAAAAACTACCTCAAAAAGGAAAAGGTCTCATTGCTAGACCACAAGTTTCTGGTGCAGGATAAGAGATGATAACATGGTCACATAGGCGGTAAAAAATGTATTACTGCTATTATCCTAATAGGATATTGGCAAGTCAAGGTATTTTATGATCAAGAAATACTCAATACTCAGATTCCTAAAATACAAGCTATTTTTTAAAATCCTAGTTGTAGATTTTCTTCACGTGCATTATTAATTCACTCTTTTGACAAAGTATCGTATGGGATATGACAACCAATAGTAAATCAAAAAAAATAGATAAATAATATTATTATGAAATGTTATGTTTTTTTTTTTTTTTTTTAAAAAAAGCATTGACATAATTAAATGGTCTATAAAAACAATAATGACTTAAATTAAATTTATGACTTGAATGAATTTATTAAAGACTAAAACATTAATACACACACACACAAACAGCTAAACAATTAAGTTATTTTCTTGGGGTTAAATATTCTTTATATATATTATTATTAATATTAATATTATTATTATGGTATGTAGATTATTATATTTTTTTTTTCCAATCATACGATTTATAAAAACTAAAGGCTAATTTAATTTATAGTAGTATATTGATGCATATTGATGTGGTTTATGGGTGATTGTGTGCTTTCTTGGTAGTGAGTGTTTCTTTTTCCTTTTTTTAAGCCTTTTAAAAACTTTGAGTTAACAATTAATTAAGTATTGTTACTATGAATGAGACAAACAAATGAATTAAAAGCAGCTAACACAACTGCTGAAAGACGATGATGATCTTTTCAAATAAAAGTTAGTTTAAAAACAAAATAACACAAATAAAATGTATTGACACTGAATCGTAAAAATATGCTTTTGCTTTTTTATTATTTCAACACAATCCTTTTTTTTTCCTACTGCTTTGTTTCTATATATATATATATATATATACATATATATGTAATACTGAAAATTACTCAAGTATAATATTTCATAATATAAAGCTCTTCCAAAAATTAACGAAAAAAAATTAAATATAAAAAATAATAAATAATAATAACACAAAAACAGACATTTTTCTATAATTTATATAAATTGTTTTTTTTTTTTGTTTTTTTTTCAAAGCGACATTAGAATTGCGTTTTGGACGAGGAATTGGCGTTTAAACAGTTATTATAATAATAAGTAACTAAACTCTCGGTTTTTTTCCTAATAGGGTGCTATATTTTGTCGTAATTTTATTCGATTATCGTGGAAAACTCCAGGAGCTTTAAGACCATTGATCGTGATTCCGTTCGTCTCATCTCCTCCCATCGGTCCCGTTAATAATCTATAAAAAATAAATTGAAATTAAATATTATTTTTTTACGGAACTTTTTATTATATGCTAAAAAATCACAAAACCTACTCCTCTCTCCCTGGATATACAATCATATATTATATTATATATATCCATTGTGCTGTTAAAAGGACTTGAAAGGGGGATTTTACTTTCGTATATGTAATTATGATTTTCAATTGACAAGTATATAGTACCATTGTTATTAATTATTATTAGTAAGTGACATAATTCAATAATATCGACATTTTATTACTAATTGATTAAGCTATAATAAAAGGTTGCCAATAACGAGCATTTCTACTCACGCTGGTACTTAATGTGAGCACAATCAAAGCATTTCTCCTCCCCCACCTCAACAAGGAAAACACATTTATGTCACCTGAGGCATATTTTTGTAATATAGGAATTATATCTATTAATATATAGGGAACATTCATTTATTAAAAAATCATTTATCTAATAGCAAGTTTAATACCTTTTAAACACATGGCCATGAACTCGAATAGAAACAACCTTTAATAATGTCATTTGGACTCATACTTAACTTGACCTATGAACGATGTATATGAAGGTAAGGTAATAAACAAGTTTGCAAATCGTTAATTTTTTGCAAAACTATGAACAAAGATGATACGAGGCGTCCAACATAAACTAAATCAAGTTGATTGTTTTTTGAAGTGACCTTTTCAAAAAAGGTACTCTACATTTCTTGTTTCAAATATTAGGAATGAAAACATTGTTCAAATAAATAAGTAATATTTTAGAATAGGTTTGTGTCAACTTTGTCGAATCGTTCAAGATGGACTCGAGTCGATACAATAGTAAAGGAAAATATTAATCAGCCACTAGTGATGTGGTTCTCAGACACGTCCTGATAATATCAGGATCGATCTCGAGAGAATTTTTAATACATTTTGCTTACGTCTCAGTCTCGACTCCTCAAAGCCGTGTCTCAGTTCCGACCCCTTTAAAGCCTTGGAAACGGATACGGTGTTCTTAACCATAATACTGAAAATTATACATATATGTCCATTTGACAAAGTTAATGGTTTTAGAAGAATTTAAAATTGTACATACACCTAAAAAGGCAACGAAATGATGTTTGGTTTCAATAATAATAATTATTAATCAATAATTCGATTTTGGAGAGGTACTTTTATCAAACTCTTTTCAAAACTACATTCCTTTATCTTATTATTATTGCAAATAAAAATCAGATACATAGTTTAGAAACTATGGTATGTAAAACTCTCTTGGGTTATGATACCAAAAACTTACTCTTGACATTTAATAAATTAAATATGAATGAAATGCAAAGAATTTGACAATAAAATATTTACCATTTTTACAATAAAAAAAAGAAAATAGGGTTGATCTTATTAATATTGAATGATTTATAAAGAATCAGACAAATTAACGACTCAAGTCGAGTCAATAACTTCTCGAGTTGACAAAACACTATATTTGAGAAGGAAAACATGTTGACAAAAAGACATATATACAGGAGGAATAGAATAGAAATAGAAAAAAAAGCAACCAACTACTTGTTACAATCTATATAGAGTTTAATTCAATATATCAAAATTGAATCTGACACACTAATGAAACGTTTGACGACATAGCCAATAATTATATTAACATCGAACAAATATCAGAGTCAAATAATATATAAAATTAAATACATAATTGTGGGTTTCTTTTAAAGGAACATTTGTAGAAATATACCAAATCAAATTAGGAAAAAGTATTTCATTTTTAAAAATTGTCCATTTGTGTTGTGTTTCTTTATATATATATATATATATATATGTATATATAAGACTTAATGATTTAAACAATTGACAAAATAATTTATTTAATATTGTATTGTTTGCAAAAAAACATTCCACGAGCTTCTAAATATGGGATAGCCAAAAACTCTAACTTCGTAAGAGTAAATATATAACAAGATTGATGACAACAACTATATTTTATTAATAAACTAATATCAATTTGTCTACATAGTCTAGTCACAAATAGTTTATCCACACAAAAGGGCATATATGGCCCCTTTGGCTACATCATTATAGTACTCATCAGTCTTCATCACTCTATTAATGTAGATGAGTATTCTGTTGAGATTTGAAGATATTACATCATATTATTTTTAAGTTGGTGATTTTTTTAATATATTTTTTATTTTTTTAGGGAAATAAATTATTGGAAATACTATTCGGATACTTTCAATTTTCAACTTGCAATCTATCGATTAATGGACATGTCAAATATATCCTAATTGACAATGAACCATCAGTGTTTAAAACGATGTCTTATTTTCTGTCTTCTTGATGACGTACAGACGTATGGGTAGTTTATATGGATCTGAGTCCCTATAACCTTGAATCAACGTGCTTCATAAACTGAAAATTAATGGATGTTTTCTTTTCATACAAAAACTTGATGCCAAAAAAAACAACGTTTAAGTAGAGAAGTCAAATATTCATTTATATACTGACGTCAAGAAGTGTTTTATATGACGTCATTGCTTCTTTTTTTTTATTGGATCATATTTCGAAAAAGGATCACTGAATAACTTCGAGATAGGATTGGGGCAAAGTCAATAAGACGGCTTAATGGTGACTAATGGCTTCAAAAATTGATTTTTCAAGATTTCTTTTGGGGTCAAAATGAATCTCTAGAAGCACATCACTAGCAGAGAGAGAGTCAAAAAAGTCAAATATTAGTATATGTAAAATATAAATAAAAGTATTTCCTAAGAGACATTAAATATTTTTAGTGCTGATAACAACTAAATATGCCAAAAAAAGAAAAGAATAAAAAAACTTTTTTGTCAAAAGTAAAATACTTTTCTCAATTTTTATTTTTACAAAGTTTTACTCTGATGTTCTGCAAGAATATCGATATTAAATACTGTTACCCTCGAAGGAATAATTAATTAAATAATGTGATTGTGTCATTTGGTTATAGTCAACTTTATGCACAATATCTTTATGCTTTTTGTATTCATTATCTTGATTTTAGAGTCAAATCTAGTAGCTATGTAGATACCCCACTCCTGGTCAAGAAATTCAACAATCAAAAAGAAATTGAAAATCGAAGTCATTAAGGGCATATGCATAAGAGGTGGGAGTCCATATGTAGCGGACTTTAAATTTTAACCCTTTTAAAGAGCTCCCCTTTCCCTATTTTTGTCATTAATTAACATTTAGAGGTCGCTCCATATCTTCAAAGTTTAGAAAATTTTCTTGTCTTTTTTCATTATCACCCAAGTATATTGCGATAAAATATTTATTACTTTATAACTTTTTTTAGTAGAATGAATAATCTTTAAAATGTCTTTATACCAAGTTTCTCTAAAATGTATTTTTAATGACCTAAAGGAAGGATTTTCATCTTTCATACTAGACTTGTTTTCTTACATTATAATAAAAAACGTATTAATAAAAATGGTTTATTAAACTTGACAAAGTAATAAAATAATAAATATTTTTTTCTCAACGTATTTGGATAATAATTATGAAATTTTCACAACAAAATTCAAATTTGCAGAACTTTTGAGGTGCTGTGTTGAGAGACCTTTCAATGTTACAAATTTTCAACTATTTAATATATATGTACATTAATATACAAAACAAAATGTGTAAAAAATTAGGGGGACCTTATCATTTATCTGTCTTATTTTGTCTCTTTTTCCCCTTACTAAATCTCGTTAAAAGCACCACAAACTTGTCGTGACACATAACTTTTTCCTTTCTACTCAGATCATCTTGGTATTTAGTTGATTTTTTTACTTCAAGCTCATAATTGGCTCTGACACTCTCTACTTTACAAAAAGACGTAGCCTTTAAATTTCACGCTAATAATAATTATACAATTTTTTATTATCATTGATTTAAAAAAAAAAGGGTCTTTTGAACCCTTCTTCTTCAATCCCCCTTCGTGTAGATCACAGACACTATCTGCGCTCGTCCGATTCTAAAAGTGGTTATTCATTATCTTATCTTCATCATTCTATATTAATTACATACAAATATATAAATAATTATTATTAAACCTACTCGACAGAAGTATTTGCCATAAAACTATCAGTGACGTGTTTTTTTTAAATATATTGTATAATCAACTGAAAATATATATACATGCAAAAGTAATAGTTAATTTATTGATTACAGTCTGTAAATATATAACGATGTAATAACATATTTATAGTACATATTAGGTTATGAAATATATACTATTGATAGACATGAAAGATTGAAGTCTTTCATTTATAGGTTCCAAAAAACTACCAAAAACGTAATGATTCGTCATTTCTCTTCAATTAAAAAACAAACAAATAAGGATTTTCATTCTTATAAAATTTATAAATTGATTAAATATGTTTCCAAGATGGCTGACTCCCAAAATGATGACATCACATCAAAACACTCTTTACATTTATTTTTGCTCGCACAGTTTTGTGTATGTTCAAAAAGGGATAACTCCACTGGAGTTGGCATTAAATGATAAGAGTCTCGTATCCAGCCATTTTGTCATATCATTCTCAAATACATATATTTCAAGCTAACTAAGCTAGGGATTTTATTTGAAGGACTCTTTACATGTTACAAAATAAATTTGAAAAGATATGAGGTTTTTGTGAAAGGAGGAGTTAATTGTTTAGCCAGATAAGGAAACTATCAAATGGCTGTATGTTGAAAGAATTTGTAGACACACCTTCGTGGCTTACGTCTTGATAAAATCTGAACCACTTAAAGTGCCGAGTACATTTTGACTCATATTTGGTGGAACATGATATAGGGCCCTCAATACTAAACTGTCTAATCGAGCAAACTTAGAATCCTAAGGATCGTGGTTAATCGAGGTGAAAATGTTCAGAGCCTGGATTCCAAGTTTTTAATCCAATAAAAGCAACTTGTGACTATTAGTCATACATAAGTAGTAAAACGTCATGACAGCTGACGTATTTCTCCTTCAAAATATTTCTCAAGTTACCATATCAATTTTAGTTTTTTAATGAGAAAAAATACATTATTTTTTTAAAATAAATAATAATAAAATGACTTCCATTTCCCTTCCTCACCTAGCAGGAAAAAAGATGAAACCAAAAAAAAAAAAAGAAAAGTACCTTTCTTTCTCCCCTCCAAAAAGTAGTAATAAAGTACATTAAAGCACTTCCAGTTCTCATTAATAAATCAATTTACATTATTTAAACATTCCTATACAATATATTATATATTATGTACATACATATATACATAAGTAAAATAATTTATCTTAAACAACTCTCATATATTAAAGATTTTTTGGTTGAGTTTAATAGAGTGATTGCCTTTTATAAGTATGTACATACATAAAGTTTTGAAAGTAAGTAGTTAAGTAATGAATGAATCAGAATAGATTAAAAATTGATATTACATCCAAAAAGTTTACATTTTGACGGAAAAGAATAGAAATAAAAAAAGTATTGCAGATATATGTAAAATATATGTACAGATATGAAATACTACAAGAAATGGTACTTTGCTAAAGAGAAATAACTGTTTTAAGGATAAAAAAGAAGAAGAAAAAAACAAAGAATTTGTTCCAACTGTTGCCATTATTTATTGAAATTATGTTCATTTTTTTATTAGATATATCGTTGTGAAGGAGTCAGCTTCATCTAAAAAAAATAAAATGATAATATTACATCAAACCCAAGTTGAAAATGTTGCTCAAAATATAATCAAACACACAGCTGGTATTATTGTAATAAATAAAAGTCAACCGTAAAAACTTAATATAAATACATTTGATTAGAGTAGCGTTATTTGTGGATTAATGTATAACAATACATTTCAAAATATATTATAAATCATTCTCAGACTAAAACTTTAAACCAAAGATCTATGACTGAATATATACTAATGCAAAAATCATCACATTGGATCCAAAAGGCTACGCAAATTAGTATGAATTTATAGAATTTTTTTTTGAAAAAAGTACCTAGAATTGCGAATAAAGAGTCTTTCCCGGTATGCGTTTTTCACACACCAAAATTGCCTTAGTTGGGAAATTGTATTATGTATTTTTTTAAAAGCTATCATCTATTAACTAGAATAGTGGATATATGTCGAATGTGTTCAAAATGTATAAATCAATGGTTTTACAAAGAAACAATGACTCCAAAGTCATATTTTAAGGGAAATAATGACTTCTTTCACTGTTTTCCTAGCGATATACTCAAATGCATTAAATAAAAGCTGCTTTAGAGTAGAACTGCAAAGTTATAACAGTTTCTTTGCATTTCCACTTCTTCTATAAAACTCGAACTCATACGAGCTAAAAGGATGTCTCTCAGTGTTACTATATAGCGTCATCTCAGAAGGTATTTTTACGCTTACATAAGAATGCCTCTTTTTTCACATCTCTATGAATGAGTTACAATCAGAACAAAAAAAATACACTTTGTATGGATGAATGATGACTTTTTCTCGTCCAATTTTTGTAGTCATGGAGTCAAATGAACTAAATAAAAGTTATTTTGGCAAAAAAACGCAAAATAATAATTGCTTCTTCGTATACGCTCCTATATTGAAAAGTCGATAGAAATTCAGATAATAATTGATGTCAAAAATAACAGAAACAATCCTGCTTCGATCTAATACATTTTATAGAAGAACGTATCTACATTGTTGTTTTTTGATTGACTTTGATTTTTAGAAAATGATCTAATTAAAAAGAAATATTTTACTATAAATATAATTATATTAGGGCATTTAAAATACTAATATATAAGTCGTATAGAATGTAGATTATTATGGAATGTTTACATTCTATGGAAAAATCATAGAACGTGTACATTCGAAATTTGATCTTATAAAATATGAAAAAGTATTAAAAGAAAATGATTATTAGGAATAAAAAATCTTTTTGTCAAAAAACAACGACCTCGTTGTTGACACCCCTTGTATTTAAAGAAAATTGGAGTTGTTTATTTAAAAAATTCAGTTAAATATATGGAGACATTATACCTAACTCTACCCACATGCAGAATTAGATCCGTTGCTACTAATTGAATTGAATATGAAAACCCCACAAAAATTAACACAGTTTTTGTGAATATTTGGATTGAATTGCATTGCATTGCAAGGAAACAAATTGAAAATTTGAGCTCGAATTGCTGTTATTAAGCTATTTGATTCAATTCAGAACTCAAACTCTACCTGAAAATTAAATTTAAAGCTCTAAATCTTGTTGACTCTTCATATTAAAATGGACTCATATGACTCTGGAGATATATCAAAAGATTTGATGATTTTGTGAATCAATTTCTCGTATTTAATACTTTTCCCATTTTCTATGGGATTCGAATTCGAATTTCGATATTCTATGGTTTAGTTCATAAAATGTATATATTCTATGATTGATCCACAGAATGTATACAATTTATAATTATTATCTACATTCTATACGACATATATATATATATTTTATAAGAATATATTTAAGTATTTTATAAGAAAGATGAAATTTTTTTTTTTAAATATAAGGGTTCTCTATGATTGAACTGTTTTATATTTATATAAAGGTATATTTTATAAATTTATATATATATATATATATATATATATATATATATATTCACTTGAAACTATTATTATTAAATAAAAGGTAGAATAATATATTTTATTAGGGGGGAAAAAAGTAGCAAAGAGATGGATTGGTATAAGAGGTAACTAGCGTTTAGGGATGTGAGATAGTTACTCACTCTACTTTATATATTGTTATTTTATTATTACTGTTATTATTACATCCGATTAAATAATCGATATATTGCTTTTTCCCCCTCCCTCCTCCCCCCTTTTTCTCTTTTTTTTCTTTTTTATATTAGTTTGATATTTTAAAGCTTTCTTCACTGTCTCAAAGGTGATTAGAGACACCTGATGCGAATTGAAAGTTCATGATGCTCAAATATATATTCATAATTATAATACTGATCAATAAATTATCTATTTATCATCTATGTATTTTAGATTGATTTAAGGACTATAATCATTTATATGGAATTGCTAAAAAGGAGCACTTCCCAGCGAGCCTTTTTTTTTATTTATTTCAAAATTGTTTAAATGTGACAGCTGTAGTTGAACAGTCATCAGTACCATGTATGAGTTCTTATAGGTTAAAATATTGACCTGGTAATCTCATTGGTAAAAAAAAAATCATTTTATGGGTCTACACCAGACATGGGCAAACTAAGGCCCGCAGGCCTTATACGGTCAGTTAGGCAATTTAATCTGGGCCACCGAGCTTGCATATTACAAGCAACGCTTTATTATATTTGGCCCACAGATCAATATACTGCTGTGGCCCCTTTTTCAAATTTTATAACCCATAGTGGCCCGCAAGTCAAAAAGTTTGTCCATCCCTTGTCTAAACTATGTGTATGTATATACAAAAATAAATAATTTACTACTTAATTATGGGTCAAATTGTGTTTAAAGTAGATTAATTTTTTTTTATAAATATATGAGATATAGTGATTTAAAAATATGGTTGTAGCTCGAAAGACCAAAAGTTTAATAAATACTGAGGCAAAGGTCAAAGGAAAACTGGAATTACTAGTTTCTAATCCGTAGTCAAATATACGCCAAATGTCAACATAATTGAGGATGGTGCCGCCGTTTGATGAGTGTTTGATTTGCCTTGGAATGATCCAAGACATACATAAGTATTTGTATTTTTTTTAAAGTTGTCCTTTTTTTTCTTAATTCTCATGTGACGTCATTATAAATCTATCTTGACTAACCTGAAGATATACACATCCACCCTTTATAAGAGTTTAATACTAAATACATAAATTAACTAAGTCTTAATTTGAAGTAATGCCAAAGTCTTTACATACATGCATTTTCCCCAACCAATTAGGTATAACATACAGTTTTACCAAAATAATTCAATTAATTAATTAAAGTGCTTTACTGTAATCTAATTGAAAATAAATAAGATTAGGATTAAGAGAACATGCTAGACACACTTTTATGTAGTTGGCTGCTTATGTAGGATAAAACCAGCAGGAGTATTTAAGTATATAAAATAAAAATAAAAAGTCAATGAGCCACATGTTATTGCTATTTGCAAAAAAAACAAAAACTAAATCGTTTAAAATAAACAAAAACTTATTTTCTTCCGCAATAAGTCTAGAAGGTGTTGATTTGATCTTTTTGTATAGGTATCTAATCACCGAATGTTCTACTATTCGAAAAACTGTATTAGATAAAAAGGGGTTTTCCCTTTATTTTTCAAGGAGTAGTCTACTGGCTGTCTAGTAGGGAATGGCTTTTAGAGGGCACATATTAAAAATGGGTAAGTCTTTCAATGACTCATAATAGGGGGGGACCGATTTTAAAACCCATATAAAAGACCAATATAGCCTTACTTACATTTAAGGGGTAAACAAGCATATATTTAATGCATTAACCCTTCAGCTGTTTTCATCAGTTGACTCTTTTCCGTATTTTTAAAGGCGCTCACTCAGCGATTTATCAATTTCAAAAGGCATGAATACGTCTTTGCTTGCACGATAAATGCAAAGCTATGAACAAATTTATTAGGAATGCAAGATGGGTTTTTTGTTCGCCAGGGGGCACTGCTAACTACGTACGCAACCTCCATGAATACATCCTATTTAAAACTTCAAAAGCGACATCTTGGGGCAGGGGGGAAGTTATCTTGCTCAGAAGGAAATTTCTTCAAGCTAAGAGGCGCCATTTTGTTTCATTCCTTCGGCCCGGAATGACTTTAGCTTGCCAAAAATATACAAATATAGTACCCCTATTATTTCCTTTTAACAGTTGAGTTTTCGAGAGGATAAAAAAAGAAAGAAGAAGTTAGCCTTTCGTGCATATGATTCATTCAATCTCTGTGCCTGAAATTCTGTTGCTGAATGATTTATACGTTCATGGAGGAGCCCTATAGTACACCACCTACATACGCACATAGAAACTAATAATTTATTGCTTATAATAATATCTTTGTATGTATATAATATATACTGTATATTGATAGATAAGGATCCTTCCTTTTTGCTCTTCAAGTTGACACACCCTGATGAGCAACACTCTTTGTATGTAGATACATACATACACGACATAATATAATATAATACTATCCATTTATTCAAAACCCTTTCCTCTTTTGACAGCTTTTTAATTTATTTATTGAAGCAATTTGATTTTGACTTATTATTATTCCGCAGTTAAATCCAAGGGTACAATTTTGCCATTTTGTATCTTTTGACTTATACCTCTTTGGAGTTAATATAATAATAAAAAAAATAAATTAATTCTTTGAGAATTAGTTATTTTTCGGTTTAGACGGTTTCTATGCACGTCTGCTTGCTCTATAGAGAAATGAACCATCACATTAAATCAACGTTTCCCTCGTTATTTTCACAATGTTTCCTCCTTTCCTCTTCACAAAGAGACTTGACTACTATAAAATACACACAAATGCATACCAACTATAGGTTTTTTTAAGGTTGAAAAAGAAAAGTAAAACCTTTCAAGTCATATTTTTGTAGAGGGTAAAGGAAGTACTGGAAATTATATTTACCCATCCTCACGGCACACAGACTCCAAATGTAGGAACTCCGCCCCTCCATCACCGCCACTCATTATTAATCCGTGTGGGCCATTCTTGGGTGCTACTGCATTATTGGTAGTGGACGTCGAGGAGGCATTCGAGGAGATTGAGGAGATGGAAGAAGAAGAGGAGCAAGAAGAACCGGAAGTCGAAACAATCTTATGAACTAAAGGAGGGAATGTACTCGTTGGAGTAAGTGGATTTCGTATTCCTGCATTTCCTACGAGAGGAGTTCCAGGACTCCTTAGTAAAGCAGCAGTTTGAGGCCGAAGGTTTGCAGCAGCAGCAGCTGCTAATGTAAGTCCACCAGCTGCTGCCGCTGCTGCATGGAGCGTATTCGTTGTTTGTCCTCTTTTTGGATCAGAGGCTGCTGCTGCAGCTGCGGCTGCAGCTGCTGCAGCAATAGTGAGTGAGTCGCCACCATTGGCTGCAAGGATTTCCATTTCTCTCATTTGCTCTTGTCGGATCTCGTCATTAGAGTCTGGAATAAGATACTTTCGAACCTCAGTGAGAGCATATGCAATGCGAGCATGGGCTTCGGCAGGGGGAGCAAATGCAGTGATTTCCACGTGGAGTTCTTCGTTGAGATGTTGGTACTTGGGATCTGAGGAGGCTCGTAGCTCCTCTTCCTGAAAAGAAAGAAAAAATAACATCTTATATAGTATTATTATTATTCTCCTGGATAAGTTAATGAAATAAAATAAAAATAGATAGCACGAAACAATCTTCATTGACTCTCTCAGTCCTTCCACCTCAAAAAAGAGAAAGAAAAAAACTCCGAAATTAACTGTCAGCTAGGCAATAATGTCTCACTCAGTGTTGAGCACGTTACTTGAAAAAAATAATAAATTCCTCCTTGTTAGTTACCGAACCATAAAAGGAGCACTGTTATGTTTTACATAATGTTGTTATAACTGAAGGAAATGTAATGAAATAATTTACATCCTTTATTCTCCTCTGGTCTTATTTCCAAACAATTTAACTAATCTATATAATTTAATAATAGGAACATTCTAAAGATTAACGATAAATTATACGAATAAAACTAGTCAACATTTGAACGTTGGGTAAAAAATTCAATTTTTCGTCCAAAGATATCTGCTTCTTCTTCAATAGTCTTACAAGGAATAACGTATTTTTAAAAAAAAAAAAAAAAAAGTATCCAGCGGTTTTTCTTTTACAATTACAAAATTCTATATTTTCTGAACCCAAGTCCAATCAATGACCAACTGACTCCAGAAGGTATGTGGAAAAAAAGGTATTTTTAAAAGCAGTGACTTATTGCTCACCCATTTATGTAGGAAATATTTTGGTCATATTGTCCATTTAGAGCAATATGATATTTTCTTTCCTTCCCCCCCTCCCCCCTCTCTCTCGTTTAAACAATGTCAATGTTTGATTATAATTCCCTCTCTTCTGTTCCTCCATTCCACAGTGATCCACTCAAGCTTCAAGAGGCTTTATAATCAATCTATTAGACTCGTTATATAATATATTAACTATACATATAGGAGGAAAAAAGACAAAAATGCAAGGAGGAGTAGAATATACAAAGGAATGAAATATGTGTACTACAAAAGAAGGGTATATTATATGCAAAAAAAGTATGGTAGATGGAAGTAAAACCATCATAATATCTGGTTAAATGTTAAATATATATATATAGATACTTTTTTTTTCTTGTATGTGAACACAACATAACTTTTGAAACACGTATAAATATCATTAAAAGTTTCTTCAAAGATCCTCTTCAAAAAAAAGAAAAAGAAAAAAAGAAGTAGAAAATCTGCTACTGAACAGCAAAAACTTTTTTTATTATATATATATATATATATATATATATATATATATATATATATACCTATCTTCCTTCTCGTACATTTTTCCCCTCTTTCCTTCCTCATCCTTAGTGTACATATGTCTGGTTTATATTATGTTCCTATGTTTGTGTCTTTTATTATTATTGTTATTATTATTATTATAAAATCTCTATGTTATCAATTTAATTTTTATTTTTTAAATCATTTTTAGTGCCTATGCTGATGATGCTGAGAGAGATGATGAAAAATGTGTATAGAAAAAGAAAAAATAAATAAATCCTTCATCATAAAGGATTTTTTTCTTCTAATAACGTACATACATACATACATCATTTAAAAGATATACATATATTAACATACATGTCTTATTTTGAAAGAGACAATAGCAGCTGTGAATTTGACTCAGAAAAAAATCACTTTTCGATTTAAAAGGAAGAAGAAAATTGAATAAAAAACTAACTTATTTGGACAAAGATAATAACAAAAAACAACAACAACAACTTATATTTGGTTGAAGAAAAAAAAGGAAAAAAAAGAAGAAGATTACTACGACCCTAAGACTCTAAAGAAGTGGTCTTCAATCTTTTTCTAACTGCAGACTGGTCAATGTTTGACAATTTTATTCCAAACCAGGTGGTTGAAATAATAATAATGATAACAATAAACGTGAATCCACTGTGATCCGGAATAATATGTTCAAGCGGCGACCGGTCCGCAGTTAGAAAAAGATTGAGGACCACTTCTTTAGAGTATTAGGAAGGTATAACTTTATTAACACATTGTTCCAACAATATAACATATTATAATATCAAAAGCTGTCTGCAAAGCTAAATCAATGGGAACCCTGAGCTTATTTTTTTTTGTAACCAGATGTTGCATGTAATAGGCATTGTAGCTTGTAAATCGGATAAGTCAATTAAGAACTATCAACCCAAAAATAATTAACAACTTCCCCGCACAATTAATTATTATCTTTTGTAATTTGCATTTATACTAAATATTTTCTTCTACTCCTAGAGTCTGTAGATGAAAAGGTAAGTCCACCTTAATTATCGTCCCAGATAATAAAAAAAAACAGAAATAACTAAGTAACTTTTGTGTAGCTCGGGGGTTGAAAACCACTGCTCTAATGAGTTATGTCAGAATTATTAAAGGTAGTATGTTTATATGTGGTAACTCCATAAATGTACTATTCCAAAAATATTTTCAAGGACTCTCTAAGTTCATCTGCAAAATCCTTTTTAAATAAATAAATAAAATAAGTGGATTGGTACGAATAAAAATGGTTTGTTTAGATGAGGAAACTATTATCAAAAGAAGGGAATTTTGAGAAGAGGTCAAATACTGATGTGCTTATAAAAAGTTTCCTTCTCGCATCTCTCTTTTCAAACAGCAACAAACCAATTATATGTTTTACATATGTTGTGTTGTTTGGTATATCGTCAATACTATTGTGAGTCCAGAAGGTGCTCACGCATTTAAAATAATATTATACTAAATTGATATTGAATCCTGGTACTTGCAACGCCATTACGTCATACAAATAATCAACGATTGAATATGAGAAACAAAAATGGAAATTGTCAAAACGTATGGAAATATTGGGTTTGTGACAAAACATGTCACTGGTTTTTCCTTCATTTTTTGGAAGGGAAAGTTTTTTTTTTTTTAGAACATGGAAGAGTCTTTAAATTTAAATATCTTTCTAGATAGTAAAAAAAATAAAATATGGAAGGGAGTCCATTACAGAACTCTTATAAGTGTCACTATCCATCAAAAACTTGTATAAAAAAGTCTATTTTTTTTCCTTCCCTACTAACATACAAGTGTTGATTATACATACTCAATATGAAAAGTTAGAAAACTTTTTATGCGTGTCTCTGGATTCAAATGATTATTATTACTGTGTGTTTGCTTTGACATCAAAAAACACGAAAATGGACATTTAAACCAAAAAAAAGAAGAAAAAACTAGCTAAAAACTTACCATTTGGAGTCTACATACAAAATGATTTTTTATATTTTAAAGTGCATATTAAAAATTCATATCATTTTTGAACATGAAGAAAAAAAAAAAGGTAAGTGGAAAAACAAACAGTCAAACAATCATTAATTTAAATTATAGACAAAAGGTTAAAAAAATACTTTATATTTTTCTAATGCTTGTTGTGAGCTTGAGAAAAATCTATTTTAGTATATGACTAAATTGATCCCTATCATTAAAACTAATACATTTATGTCAAGTCATTCAGAAATGTTCAAAATATGGGACTCACAGTAACATTATTCACTCATTTTCACTAAAAAGTGTCTTTAAAAAGCACCAATCTTTCATCAATCTTACTCCTTAACGTGTCTAGCCTAAAAGTGTCTATATAACATTTCAAAATGTATCTTTATTAATATTTCTTTTTTATCATTTTTTCTAAAATGAATATTAACATAATAAGTACATACAGTTAATTCCCTTTCTAACGACATCCGTTCATAACAAATTTGACTATTACTGTAGCAAGTCCATTGTGTTTTACAATACTTTTTGTTATATATATATATATATATATATAGTTTCCTTGCAACTAAAAGACTAAAGAATGAGTCACAGAGAAGTTCCACGAAACGTTTTTGAGTATTTTTAAATAGATTTTTTAAAGGAGAAAGTGACAAAATAAGTAGG
This sequence comes from Lepeophtheirus nordmannii, assembly GCA_963680855.1. Taxonomy (NCBI): domain Eukaryota; kingdom Metazoa; phylum Arthropoda; class Copepoda; order Siphonostomatoida; family Caligidae; genus Lepeophtheirus; species Lepeophtheirus nordmannii. The sequence goes on along the minus strand of OY804525.1, from coordinate 2,463,108 downwards.
ATAGCTTAATAATATGATTCATAGTTTGAACTTTCTATGTTTTTGAACATATTTTCATTCGGCAGTCATTTAAAAAATAAAGATACTTTTAATAGTTATCAATATACAAACTCTGTTGTTAAAATAATAATAAAATTGGCTCTTACGAGATGTATACGTCTCTTTTTCTAACGAGAGGAAAGGAGATTCTCTCGTTAGAAAAAGGGAATTGACTGAATAATATGTAAGTATATAAATATATATATAGTACATGTGTATGCAAATGACTGACCTCATTTCACCCATTAAATTCTGTTTTAGTCATATTTTCTTAACTGAAGGTGGTGCGTGTTATCTATGTTTGTATGTATGTTATTTTATGAACAGACACATAACTAACTAACTAACTAACTAAATACATACATAAATATATTCAGAAACAACAAAAAAAAGAAAATTGTAGTTTATGCTAAAAGCAATGAGTCGTTAAAAAGGGGTACTTTCTAAATATGGAAAAACGATATTCAGTCTCTTTTCTCTCTCTCTCTTCTCTTTGTGTGTGTGTGTGTGTGTGTTTGCTAAACATTATATTATTTTTACACATTCATTTAAGATATTGTGAGGAATGGATAGATGAAGATAGAGAGAGAGAGAGAGAGAGAGAGAGAAAGAAAGAAAGAAAGAAAGAAAGAAAGAAAGATGGTCAAAGTTAATTTGACGTAGTAAATCCCTTTTTCATAAGAAAAACAAAACTCAAAAAAACACACACAACAAAAATGCTTTTTGAACATATCTTAAGAAAGCTTAATCAACTATATAGATGGCTTTAAATAGTTGCTAAGCTTGTCAATTAACTGACGTTTAATGAACATTTTACACAAACATATACATATGCCACCAAAATAATCATTATTTTAATTTGATTAATATTCATAGAGTAGCACTTTGAGTCAGACTCAATCATTTATCTACTCAAACCACCCACTGATGATAAACCTTCAGTTTTCTCAAATGAAGCACCTCATAAACCATGGATTTTATTGATCTCTAATATTTAATAAACCATTTAAATACGCCTTAAATGATTTATTATTTATATGACATTATCATAAAGTAGAAATATACATATAGCATTGTCAAATGAAACCAAAGGAATAATTGACTCAGAAGCTGCTATGTATGAACAGCTTTAACCAAGAAAATAGCAATTAAATATGAAAGTGTTTTTTTTTTCCTACACATATTGAAAGGATTTTCATCGTAAAAAGAAATAACAAATTCACACCTCAATAGTTTCAATTCCATTGTAAATAAATGAATCATTATCAAATTTATAAGGTATTTTTTCCCTGCAAAACGTGCAAGTTCTTTCGTCAATACATACGCCCTAGACTTTTTACTCTCTCAACCTCATCGTCGTGCCTTTTTGCACTATTTAACGGATTATCCTTGGGGAAAATTGTTCTAATTTAATATACTCAAACATCACCCTCTTATTATAATAAGAAATTCAGTCAAGACCAAACGTATGGAGTTAAAGAATATAAAACGCTGCATCAGTGACGTTTACTAATTATTATAATAATAAGTATTTCTATCTATAAAAAATATATTTATACTGACGCTTTTACGCCGCGTTATTACTACTACCTACCTACCTTGATAATCAATCAATATACAGCTTGAATGCCAGGTTTTAATATAGAATCGGCACTAATGTTTTAAGGAACATGTCTCACATTAGAAAAAAACTCCAAAAACTCTCTCTCTAATTTCAAGGAATATTTCTCAGCGTAACAAGAATTAAATTAGAGTTCAAAAAATTAATAAGGGAAATGAGTAAATTAAAATTTGACAGCTGACAAGTAACGACGCTCCCCATTGTGATAAAATGACTCTACACACATACACTGTAGGACAGGTTCACACACTGACATTCGCAGGTAAAATATTGTGCATTTATCAAATATTATAAATGAATGAAAACAAATTTTTTCCATTCTTTTTTTTTATTTTGTATATACCATATGAATTTGACGGACGTGTTATATTTTACCGTGCGTCAGTCAGTCATTCTATGAGGCCAAGCATTAATCTTCTCATTCATTCGCGTATATAAAAGTATACAAACTCTGCACCAAGGGCTATTAATTAACATGAACCACTTTTCTTTGCTTTAATACTAGCTGGAACGTCAAAGCGAGGCGTTCTTGAGCTCAAATTATATTTGTTTGAGCCCTGAATGCAGAAATGTGTGTATTCTGCAGGGTATACAATACAAATACATGTAAGGGACAAAACCACATTGTCCAAATAGTCCCATGTGTATGTGCAAAAAAAGAAAAAAGGTATTTTTTTTTTTTGCATTAAAGGAACAAACAGGCTATTAAATCAGTTTTTCTTTCGTTTTTAATGGTCAACATTTTTTTATTCCTCTTTTATGTTTTTCAATTTATGTATTTCATTTATTACAATAGGAAACTTTAATCTATTTAAATCCCAGTTGTAATTATGATTCAAAAACTTTTGTCTTGTTTTGTTATTTGTGTATGTGTACACTAAAGGTGAGGTTAAGGAAAAGGCATATACATATTTACAGAGTCAAAAAAGCTACTTTATACCTAACTATGCATAATATATGTATGTTGTAAAAGACTACCTAGTAGGTTGACAAAAGAAAAAAAAAAGTGAAACGTAATTTCAAGGTAATTAAAGAGTCTCAAGAACACTGATGAAAATATATTAAGTTTAAAAATATTTTGTCAGGCTGAAATTTGATTGAATAGAAGTTATTTAAAATCATTTTTGATTGATATGCAGGGAGTAGTATTATAAATATAGTCAATAAACGTAAAGAAATTATGCATGAGTTAACATTAAAGTACTTACTCATAACTTAGACATGAAAAAAGAGCTTAAAGTTTGATCAATCATAGCATGTGCTCTGCAGTATGAAATAAAAAAAATAAGCACATAAATATTTTTAAAATAAATAATCACACAACTTCGTACAAGCGAAATTGTATCTTTATGAAAGATACTTATATTTTGAGGAATGGATGGAATCACAAAACCTTTCCTTTAAATTAAATTAAATTACTATCGGTCCTTGGCCAAAGTCAACATATATATTTCTATGCCTTACGACAGCGTCCTTCGGGGTTAAACAAATTTTGCACTAAGTTCAATTGGTCAATGAATTTTTTATAGGAACATACAAATAGCCTCCAGAGATTTTGGATGATCTCCTGGAGATCATTTAATCTCACCTAAGCTCCCAAACATTGACCATTTCCTAAAGCTTTTGAGTTCAAATTCGGCATTCTTAGCCTTTAAACTGCATTTTAGCCTAAAAACCAGCCTCCAGTGATATTGAGCAACATAAAGGCCGACGAGTCATAGTCTATGTTCTTCTTTGAGTTAATTTACCCTTAGTTCAATCTGCTTCCTTGACCTTCTGGCTGACCGTGATGCCTGTTTAAACTAACTAACGAACAAAACTATGTACAATGTACTTATTAAAATGTTTTTTGACTTTTATGGTTTTTTTGAAAATGATTTCAACATTTGTTCCTGGTTTCTTAATCCTTCTGCACGCTACAACTTAAGTAGCTCCACCGTGAGTCTTAGATTTCTAGCAAATTTTTCATCGAAATTGAATGAAAATTTACACATTGATAAGATGTAGGATTTCTTCTTAATTAAGGGTTCATATCGGGCGTTTGACATCTCGTTTGAAAGCTGTGAGTCTCAGCTCTTTAATGCATTCCTTATTAATCCATTTCATGTAATATTCAAGGAGTTATATAAGTACAAAGGATTTGGCCGACTTTTGGACTTACTCCTGTCCCCTATGCCCCCAGGAGTGCCTTTAGGACAAAACAAAGGCTGTAAATGAAATTTGCATTAAATACACTAGCAGATAATTATTTTGTTATGCACAAAATGAGTATTCTTCTAGGCTTAAATTGAAGTTGAAGTTGGAAACTGGGCCAAAAAAGCTAAAAAAATCTAGGGTCCGATTTCTCAAAAACCGTCGAACTCTAGAAAAAAAAATTACAGATTTGAAACCAACGTACAAAACTGAATAACTTTTACTATACTTTCACTATTTTACTAACCCTTAGGATTTTTGAAAGTTCAAATTTGTTGACCAGCGTTCTCAACAGCTTCATTTTTATTATATATAAAAAAAGAATAGGAAAAGAAACATTTTCTAACTGATTATTGACTACACGAACCTTACACCAAGTTCTCGCGACCCATTGGTTTGGAATCCCTAGCAGCATCAAATGAAGGTTTTTTAAGATTTTCCGAGAAGAAGTTTTTTTTTGTATTTTGTTCAATAAATACATACCTACAAACATACATCTGTGTCTTTAATTAGGACATGGCTTTGTCTTTACTTTACAATCTGTAACATCATCTGGGAAAAAGATTCTTACTGTATAATAATCATAAGGACCTTTAGATTTGAAAATATATAATTTTCGACTCATCATGTTTTCGACCTTCTAGTCCCAACTCTCTCTCTCTCTCTCTCTCTCTCTCTCTCTCTCTATATATATATATATATATATATATATATTGATTCAATGACAACTTCCCTTTCCTGCCTTGTCACTCATCACTTACCCCTGTCAAGAGCTGTTAATAGCAACTTAAATAATAATATATAAAAAAAAAAGTGACGTAATATTTCACTCATCAATAAACTATTTGTGGATATATTATGTACACATTAAAGTCCCTTCCTCTCTTTGCTCCCCTCCACTTACTGAGTCGTAAAGACTAAATGCTCTGCTTTCATAAGAACATGTACGTTTCAAGACAGATACGTACAATTGTATTTTGTATGATTGAATGACAAATGATGACTATAAAGAATGGATTAATCTGTCTTGATGGTCTCTTTTAGTACGTATTTGGTCTTTATATATATATAAGTTATACCCTGTTTAGTTAGATAATAGACTTCAATATTATAATATAAAATTGTACCAAAGGAATAGGAAGACATGGTTTGGGTCCTTGTGTACATTCATCAGGAGAAGGGATACAACTTTTGTACAAAATTATGAAACTTATAAAATAATAGTTGGTACTATTGTCCTGGTAAGGATCAGTCAATACTTTGTAGGTGAGCCATTGTTACTCAAAAGTGAATCCTAGAGAGGGGGTGCTTCTAGATCCCCATTTATACGTGGAGGAAGTAGGTTGAAATAAAATGACGTCATATATGAATGACACTATAATCACGCAATGTTTCATTGTTGATTTTTTTTTCTAAAAAAGAGGCGGGAAATCCTCTTGGCTCACCTTGTATTGATGCCTATGTTTTGGGTGGGCCGGAGAGAGTGATTCAAAGTTGTGACTAGTCCTTGATTTTCATCTTTTTGAAAATAATGCTTTTGAACTCTCTCAACCTCAATTAAGAAAGAGAAAGAAAGAATTTTAAACTAAAGGTCTTCACTATTTTAAAAGAAATTCATACAATTTTATCTTCAGGAGATATATGGAGAATAAATCTACAAATTCCAATTGTCAGGGCCGACCAAGAAGTCAATGGATCTCCCAAAGCAAAATACTTTGCTTTTGCTTAGCTTGAAAGGCAATACAAATGGGACATTACAAAAAAAAAAAAAAAACACCCGTGGGAAAGTAATGAGGATCTCAATACAAGAAGAGCTCATAATCTCTGGACCAAGACCAAATTATTCGAGATCCAGGCTAGGCCAAGAATTTGAGGGATGAAGATCTAGTCGGAGCCATAGGAACAAAATGATTTTCTTTTCCTTTGTATATGACAAATTGAATATAATGGCTTTGAAAAACGTTTTGACAAAGGAATTGAAATGAATAGCGAAATCCCATTCCTATCTGATACTCACTTTATTTTTTATTAGATCGCTCTGATAAAAACATTTTCCTCTAAAAGAAGAATAAATACACTATTATTTACTTTCTTTTTTTATTCTAGGGGGCATTTGTGAGATACACAAAACTCAATAAACTCTCAATAAATTCTTTTAACTATTTTCTTTACGTATAAATAGCAGAAACATAGCTTTGCGGTTATTCTCTAAGGCATACAGTTTTAGAGAAAGGGCTCTCCTAAATTAAACATTTGAACTAAATAGTCACTGCCCTTCCTACCTAAATGAAACAAAACCATTCATATTTGAACATTAGAAAATAATGCTGAAAAGTTGACTTTTACTTTGTACTTATTCCAAGAAGAAGAAGAACAAAAAAATTCAAAATCAGGGAGGTATAAATTTTTAACACAGTGCTTCATTAAAAACCGCTCTAGGAATTAGAATGAACAAACTTTTACAAAGAGCAATGAGACAAAACATTCACGAATAATGAATGTCTTTGTATATGTATCACTTCAAAATAAATAAAGACTTGAAAAAACAACAAGAAAAGGTCAGGAATAAAGGTTAATTACAATATATTCATAAGTAACATTTGGAACTATGTCTAATAATAATAAAAGTATTAACCTTTATTGACCCATAGAAATATGTTCTTCATGAACGATAATCTAATAAAAAAAAAAGAAGCCTCCTAAACTTTTCCTTTGTAAGCTCTAGAAAAGTTTTTATTACTCGAAGTTCAATGTATAAGAAAGGTTACTAAAAAGCCCCCAAAAGAAACTCTAAGTGATGAAAGAACAATATCTATTTCATTAAAGTAGGAACTACTGGCCTATATATATATATATATAAAGTTCATATTCTAAGCTGTCAAGTAGAACCTAGTAACTTTGTATTTTGAATGTATCTATGTACATATATATTACTTTTCCTCCCGTTTAGATATGGAGTAATACATGAAACAAAGGAAGAATGGATAATAATTTTTGTAACTTTTACTTTAACAGAAAAATAATTGAGATCTTGATTACATTATCGATAGAAAAGGGAAGATTATATTTATAATTAGTTGAAGAGTAGAAATGGAATATTAGTTCAGACTCATTCTTAAGACACTACATATATGTATTTATATGCATAAAATATCACTTGTTATTCTGGACACATAAAGGAGTCAAAATGAAGTTTAAATGTCAAAAAGCATAACTTTAGAAGGTTGAATATTCAAAATAGGAATGATTTTGAGACAATTTGTGTTTAATTAAACCATAGTATCTGGGAAATCAATGGATGTAAAGTAATTTATTTATAATTTGGAGGTAATTTGTGATAGACACATTATGCTTTCATTTAGAAAGCAGTTTCTAAATTTTGGGATCTGTGGAAATTCCGGTATGAGAGAGTCAATAACAAGTACTATGAAATTTAAGTAATTTACTATATATTTTAAGAAAAAAATCCATTAATTTGAAGGAAATTCTACCCAATCATTCTTGAAAGATCAAAAGTTTTTGACTTTCAAAGAAAGATATTTGTACTAAAAATAGCTAATTTTAAGTATATGGCTAATTACAATAGTTAGTATATATACTATTTATGTATATATATATTTATATGTCAGAGGTTCTTAACCTGGGTTTGATCGAACCTTAGGGGTTTGATTATTCAGTGTTTTAGGTAGTTTGGTTCGATCCACTCATATGATTCATGACGTCACACTCTGCTTGGCTGGAAGAAAAAAACACATTTTATTTTTCCAACTGTGAAGAGTTCGATGAATGCATATATGATAGAACTTGTGGGGGTCAATACCCTCCATAAGGTTAAGAACATTTCATACTCCTTCAAAAACATAAATGAAGTCCCAAGTAGGTAGGTCCAAGAATGGAAATTCTTTTATATATTAGATATACATATATATATTAAAGACTACTATAAGCAAAAAATATCGGGAAATTTGAATTTAATTTTTTTGGAGATCCCAAATAAGGATAAAAGTTTTTGTTTTTAAGTTGGAACGACTGTCACCAACATTAGTGCCAAATTACACGTCAAAATATTCATTAATATTATAGATACGCGTCCTTTAGTGAGCTCTTAAAATTGATTTTTTTGTTTTTTACAATGTTTTTAAATGCAATTGAGAGAAACGTTGTTGAAACCCAAAAAGTTTGAATATTGAATATTTCAGACTGTATTATTTTTTTCAAACTTTGAGAATCACTGATTTATTTCTCGAGATACATAATCTAATACTAATAATTAATTTTAATATCATATCTAAACTCAGTTCCGTCAATATTGACTTAATACAAAATTTTGTAACTGCTTTGAAAATTGGAATAAATAATGAATTTTGATGATGTTTAAATAAAGATATTTTACTTCCCAATATTTCTTGCCCATAGCACAACAAAACGTCATCAATAATTTGAAACATTTGGGTACTTTGCTGAACATCATTGCGGTTTTTTTTGTACCTGTGCCTAATAGCACATCCTTTGCAACATGATGATCGTAAAAAAAGCAATATCTCAAACGATGGTATTCTCATTATGTAATTCAACTTTTGATTTAATGAATTTCATTCGAAGAGAAGACTTAATCTTAGATTATGGCCACTCATAGGGAATTTATAGTCGAGATAATGCAAATTATTGACGGAAAATAATTCCCTTTGTGTATTATAAAAAGTTTAAGGACAAGTAAGGATGTGATGCGAATATCTTATTACCCCCTCATAATTAGGAATGTAAATAATATGCAAATCGGGCTTGTAAGAAAAAAAGAAAGAAAATCAACAGCCTGATAACTCTGACAATTTGATGAATGTTGAGAGGGAAGCAGCTTGAGCTGTCATGACGTTTGACTGAGCTAGAAACTGCTATTCTCCTTTATATATAGAAATGAAGACATCAATAATAAATAATAACATTATATATGTATACCATAGATGAGAGGCAGAAAATTAACTGAAATTAATGTCAGGAAATTATATATTTTTAACTAATAATAATTATACGAGGACCTGGGCCCTTTTTTGTTTACATTTTATTTGCTTTATTAACCTTAATGCATGATTTCCTTCATGCGAGACCTTTACAAGATATTTAGTAGATGCTTTCCCCTTAGTAATAAAGGAAAAATGATAGCAGCTTTGGAAAACAAAAAGTACTGTTGTTCGAAGAGCCAACTCCACAAAGTCTCGCACGCGGCATTTTGCATATTATTTACATTCCTACTCATAGTTACATCTCAAATCATGCTTAATATAATGAAAATCAATTCTCTTCCTACGAATAAATACTCCTTCTGAGAATTGACGGAAGGATTTAGGGACTTTTTCTCTGTAGAAGTATATATATATATATATATATATATATATGTATATATTTGTACGTAATATATGTGCTTATAAAAAGGAAAGACTTGTATTATTCGTAAATAAACCTTAATCTTTTTATACGTCCTTTGATATGGGGCTCTAATGATAAGATAAGAGATAAATGATTATTACAAATTGATAATGTATTTATGTATGAAAAAAGAGCAAAGAAAGGGAAAAAGGAATCAACATTCAATAAAACCAAATATTTATCCAATTTTTCCATTCCATTTAGATAAGAAAAGGGGTAAACAGAGAAGAGAGTGAGTGAATGAGTGTCTTCCCTCCACGTCAGTTAGTTGATAACCTTTCATCAAAGACATTTAATACTACAAAAATACAAAATAGATAAGCCCATGTTAAATCAACCTTTTTTTTGTTGTAAGAATCTGATAAAATTTATGTACTACATATATATATATATATATATATATATATATATATATATATATATATATATATATATCTACGCTCTAAAACAGGAAAGTACAAGGAATAAAAAAAGTCATTTCATTTAGTTAAAAAAAATCTACGTTTTATCAAGGGGGTTAATAATAAAAAAACAAAATACCCACAAAAACTTTTTTTTTCCCCATAAACAATGAACAATTAGGAGGAGGAAAAAGTCTTTATGAAGACTTGTTTTTTCCATTCTCTATGTACATACATAATATTATATGTATAATATGTAGAGCACTGTTTCTCCACGTTGATAAAATATCTTATGGGTAGAACTGTAAAAAAACCACCCAAAAAAAAAACCTTCTGAATTTTACTTGCACGTAAAATAATCCTTAAAAAAAAATTTTCACTTGGCACTCTATTTCATTTGTCTATCCTTTTACTTTTCTACCTGGTTCTTGTAAGTTGAGGAATAATAATATACACAAGCTATTTGCGTACTTAAAGTAAAGAAGAAGAAGAAAAGACAAAGTGTATGTAGGTATGTAAGTTGCCAACTGAAATTTTTATTTATTATTATTATTTTACTCACAGCTTTATTCCAAGTTTTTTTTTATTTTTTACAGGTTTAGTTATAGATAGACTCTGGGGACAAAAGTGCAAATAATCTTTGTTTTCCACTCATTGACAATGATAAAGGAATCTCTTTGATGAAAAAAAAACACAAATGAAAAAATTAAAGGCATCTACTATTTCAATACACACTTAATTTTATTTTAATTATCGGATGATAAACGGAAAAATCCAAAAAATGTAAAAGCTAGCACTTAAACGTTGACTATCTAATAAAAATACTTTACTTTTGCTTGGCTTGAAGAGCAATACAACACACATGGGCAGTAGTAAAATGGGCTGTAGGGAAAATAATGAGGTTCTCAGTAGAAGAACATTTGAGACCATTGGTTAAGACTACATTATCTGATACGAAGGGTAGACCCAAACGTTGTGGGATCGAGAAGTTATGACAATCAAGAAAAATTAAAAATATTTGACAAAATGACAAATTTAATCTATGTAGTTCCTTGGTTTACCTACCTGACAAGGAGACTCAGATTTTGAGGAGTCAAGATGTGGAGAAGACAAAGCAGGATGGTTAGTATTCTTCTCAGCTGGTGTGAATCTCAGAGAGCTGATTATAAAGGAAAATAATCTTTGATTGTCTTCTCCACATCAATATAATTAAAGGACTATCATCTCAACAAGGGCTTGATTGAATCAAATGATCCTAACTCCCATCGACATTTGTAAATGGTATATTGAATAGTTAAAAAAAATTCCTTTTTTTTTTCAAACCAAAAATAAGTAATCCAATCGTTAACAAAAATCAACGGATAATTAATCGATTTCAAAAGATCCAAATCCGTAAGGACTCTAATATCAATCACGATGTCAAGTTAAGAATGAATTTTTTTAAAGACATTTACGATTTAAAAAGACACTATTATGGAATAGACGTAAAAAGACCAACCGTTTAGAGCAGGGATGGGCAAACTTTTTAACTTGCGGGCCACTATGGATTATAAAATTTGAAAAAGGGGCCACAGCAGTACATTGACCCGTGGGCACAAAATATAATCGAGCGTTGCTTGTATTGTGCAACCTCGGCGGGCCGGATTAAATTGTCTAACGGGCCGTATAAGGCCTGTGGGCCTTAGTTTGCCCATGTCTGGTTTAGAGTCAACTGAAAGACTTTGTATCCCTCTAAAACAAATAGTTTACTTATCTCTACTAACTTGAAATGAAATAAAAATGAGTTGCTACAAAAAATAACCAAAGGAAAATAATTTGAGTCTGAGTGCAAGAGGAGAAGCAGATGAGAATATCTTTTGTGGAGTAATTCAGAGAGATACAATTTGTAAGAAATATAACTGAAAAAACAAATAAACAACAACATACATACCTTTTGTTTATCCCGCATGGATCCCCGACCCAGTACCGCCATTTTCGTCATTGTTTCTTCCTGTAACCGCTTCATAGAATTCCCTTTCGGCCCCAGAAGTTTCCCCACAAAATTGAACTGGAAAATAAATAGAAAATTCATCAATTCAAAAAGATAAACATAGAAGTAAATAAATTGTTCAGATTATTATTATTATCATTTGGTACAAAAAAAAAGTATAAAAAAAAATAGGGAAGATCGACGAGACAGAGAGAAAGAGAGATAATAATGGGATACTATAAATCAAGTCCCTTTTTTTATATGTATGTATACCAATGGCATATATATTTCCTTTGACAGGTTACAATTGAATCAAGGGCTCTGTAGTTTTGCTTATACCTGAATATGATATGTAGATATATGTATGTATGTAAGTAAAAATAAAAATTGTCAAAAAATATTTTTTGATAAAAAGTTATATTAGAGTTTTTTTTTTTTATAGATGTAGGCTTATGTAAATATGTCATTAACACATATAAGTATTGATAAGTCACTTTCCTTTATGCTCCCTCCGTTAGTAGAGCGTTTACACTAATTGCAATATAAGTCAACTTATCAAATTTGATGTGAAGTGTTCGAATGCTCATTGAAATTCAAGCAGTGAAGTTTTTTATTTTTTATAAAATGAACAAAATTTCCCTACAAAAATCTTTAGAAAACTTTATCAAAGGACTTTAAATAGGAAAACACAAAAAACAACTCAAGTCCTGTAAAGAAAACGACTTGATAAAAAAAAAACCAGTGTTATTTGGGCATTTAAAATCAAATTATCTAATAGGAAGATGTGGAAATCCCAGTAAAGTGGCTAGACCTTTACATATATGTAATTTTACTATAAATGGATTATAAAAGGAATGGAATGGGAGAAAAATATATGAACCTTTGCAGTTTACTATATAATTAATGAATTGACTAGACTATTATTATGTCCTCAATATGTACAATCAACATATTTTGAATATATATATTATTCGGGTCAATACTTTATAAAGAGTGACATATTCTCGATAGAGCCCCTTTTATTTAGTCGTCACATATTGACACTCAAATGTAATTATTTCCCTTCATTTTAAAGAAATATACGTTTTTATTTGTATAAAATTTGATATGAACTATGGCTCCACCAAGATGGCGTACTCACAACAAGCAATCTGATATGAACATCAGTTGACTCTTTTGATTTCAAGCAGCTGTCTCTACGTGTTATACACTCCAAAAAGTTATTGTTATTACTATTATTAGTTTTGATTTTGATATACATATATAAAACTTTTGAATATTTTATAAATATTAACAAAATTGATTTGTACATATACTGAAAGAACTGTTCAATGTATAGTATATCTAAATAATAACTCTGCCCAATACTATTAAAAAGTTGTCAATAAGGAAAATACAAAAGGGTAGCAGCGCTACCAGTTGTTTTTTCAAATTTTTCTTTTCCCTTTTTAGAATATATAGGTTGCAAGTGATCAAAAAAGCTCGTACTGCCTTTCACAATAATTTTTTCACATGGACAAAAGTTCTATAGCCTTTTTGTCTGTATATATTCTCATTAGGCCTTTCTATGCCTATTCATAGAGGAGCAGTAAATACAAAACTATTATGAAAAATTAATAATTTCGTCATAAAGGAAAAGGAACGAGAGGGAATTCATTTTACAGCAATGCTCTTTGTACATACATAAATATAAATATATATATATATATAGTACCTTTGTGTTTGCAAAGAAAATTGAACATTTTTTTTTTTTTTTTTTTGCAATATGGACCAGTTTTTCCTGTGTGTTTTTGTTTTGTTTTCTTTCTTTAAGGTATACACATATATATATATATATATATATATATATATATATATATATAAATGTATTTTTTCTCTTTTCTTCTATAATGGATTCTCTTTACTCTTTCTCTCTCTATTTCCCTCTTTTGTCTAAGACTAAATAATTAATGAAATAAAAAGTAAAAATAAATAAATAATAGCCTACATTGAAAGAAAGGTTAAAAAAAAAACAACAACTTTTTAAGAATGCTCCCACTAAATTTACTTCTAATTATGCCTTAATTCAATTTAGATTTGTCCTCAATGTCTATAAATATGTTTCTATCACGTTAAGAAAGGTTAATTAATTATTATTGAGAATGTTTCATTCAATAAATACAACAATAGTCAAAACAGATGTCTTTTTTTTCTCAATAATTTAGCGAAAGAAAGGCCATATTTACTATTAAAATGAGTATTTGTAGCCATTGATGCACTGATTTTCATCGACTTTGATTTTTAAGAACTTTGTGTTTACATTTCTTGGATGTTTTGTTGTAGACTTTTATTTTTATTTTTGTAAGTTTGAGGCAACTTTTAAACAAAAAAATCAAAAAAAAAAAAAAAAAATCGATTATCCCCATAATTTTTTTTGTAAAATGTTAGTTTCAAATATTGGATTATATCTCATTTGGAATCATTCTCTCCTAAGAAAATTCAATGTAAAGCCCTTTCTAAAATCTTTTACTTTTAAAGGTTTTTTTATTTTTAATATTATTATTTTTAAAGCAAAAAAAAAAGAGACTCTCATTCTATGGTTATGTATACAAATAATTTATGGAAAGAATATTTTATTCATAATGGTCTATTTTAGCTGTTATATTGATTTGCACATAATTTTATTGCGGATATAATCAATTGAAATATATATTAAATAATGGATATTGCGAGTTATGAGAATTCCATAGTTTGACCCATTTGTATACATATTTATTTATTTTTCATTTTTTTTTTTTTGATAAAGTGTAATTCATTATCCCGGAATTTAAAAACATCATCACTTAACCTCAAGTTTAAAAAGGAAAAATGACTACTACGAAAAATGGCAAATGTTAGTGGTATGATTAAAAGACTATAAAGGTTTTTTACACGCATATTATTGATAGATTATATGTATAATTAATTATATATATGAATAAACAACAAATTCTTTAAACCACTCTCACAACCTTTTCCCTTTTAAATAGAAAGAGAAAAAAAAAAAAGGTCAGGAATATTTTGATGATTGGCAAATCATCTCATTCTTCCCTGTTTTGTTACAAGTATAAAGACTTAATTATCTCTCTCAACTTTTTCTTTAAAATTCGATTAAAAAAAGGCTTCAAATCCTTTGGTAACTTTAACCCATTCTTCCCAACTCTGGAAATGTTATTGATTGAATAGTTGAAAGCTATTCAATGCTTATTAAAAAGAGCTAATTCGGTTTTTTTCCATTAGCATTATTCAAAACATGAAATATAAAGATAAGTATATAAATCGACAGCTGACAAAAAGTAGAGTGGTTCTCTTTTTTCCAGTGGGATAACACCATAGATATTTAGTCTTGATTTTCATAACCTTTACAAACGATCATTTAAGGGGCATAATTTAACAAAATGATAAAATAAATAATCATAACTGCGTTAAGTTATTTCTCCTTTAATAGTAGGGATGTGATCGATTAAACCATTTGATAATACTGAATCATAGCTTAATATACTAATAAGGACCAAGATAGTGTTTTTAAAATGGTTTTTTTTTTTGAAAAACATTCTGCTGTTGAATGGTTATTTTTACAAATTGCCTTTGAATATTGGACTTATAAAATGCACTTATGCATGAGGGAAAACCTCAAACTTTGAGTCAATTGGGCTCAGGAACAGTTTGAAAATAAAGTCCAATTGACGAATTGTCGACTTAGAGTTTGAGGTTTCCCCCATGAGGTCTTTGCCCAAAAAATGTTTATGTATGCCTTAAAAACGATACAATATTTAGGAGATTCATAAAATGCATAAGTGCATTCTATCAATTTGTTAATTGGGCTCAAAAACGATTTGAAAATGAAGCTCAATTGACGAATCGTCGACGGTTCAAATGATCAAGCGGCTTCAGTTCTTGTGTCAATTTTAATTTGTATGAATGTAAACCAAGATATTTTCGCAAAATACTCCGACAACTACTCAAAAATCAGTTCCACCAACAACTCAATAAAGTAACTGATTTGTAATATTTGACCCAAAAAATAAAGTAACATTTCCTCTCTGAATCACTTAAAAATATGTAATATTTTCAAACCTATAAAGTGAATTCCAGAAAAAAACCCAGTTGTGTTTTATTTTCCTTCAATGTATAAAAATGATTTAGTTATTAATTTAGCAAAAAGGTGCACAAAATATGGAATGCTCAACCTTTTGACAGATTCTAGTTTAACTTATTAAAATGTTTTATGAAAGCCTAAGCTGCCCTACCTTGCAATAACCAATCGACACCATCGGTCACAACCCACTGGATTTAAGTAAAGCCAAATTAATTTTTTAGAATCACATACTTAAATATACCTTTATAGCCAGATTTTTTTTGTAAATTTGGGTATGGAAGTTTGGGATCCCAAAGCCTTTTAATACGAAACCATAAAAAAATGTTGGTTTTTTTTTTATTTATTACATTTATATAGTACTTTTTCATGATTAGATAATATTTGAAATCAACACATAATTAGATAGGAGATGGTTCTTTTTTTTTTTTAATGATAATTGCTTATTTTTTTCTTCATCGAAAGTTGCCTTACAAAAGAGTAAAAATATCAAAGAAATTCAAATGATCGAAAAGTATATTTAATACGAACAAACTAATTACAGATTCATACTAAGTGAGTCAAACCCTACGAAATTTTTTCTATAGAATAATCTAAAAGATTTTTGAAAGGGAAAATTTTATTGACTTGTGTAATAACCATGCCCCTCCCTCTCAGGTTTTTTGATTACACACTAAAATGAATTAATATTTATTTATGTATGTTCTCTAATTATATTAATGTATAGCTGATTTCTCCTCTGTGAACAGTATGTTTCTTAATTATGCTCAACATTACATGACTTTTGTCATTATTTTGTATCAAGTATTAATTGTATAAAAAACTACTGTCAAATGTCTTTGTTTCACTTTGTTATTTTATATCAAACATAATATATACGTATATATATATATATATATATATATATATATATATATATATATATAGAGAGAGAGAGAGAGAGAGAGAGAGAGAGAGAGAGAATAGTTATTTTTTCTCGTGATGCAATAACCTCTCTCCGTCTTTATTCTAATTGAAAAATGGGAATATACAAGAATATTCACAAACAAAGTATAAAGAAAAAAGTACAGGAAACAAATAAAAGAATGTGTCAAAGCCTTATTTATTTATTTATTTTTTGACTCAATGTCAAAAATGACAATAAAAAAATGTCGAAGTTTTTTTTTTTTTTTACTTTATTATTTTACTTTGTGAATGTTTGAATGCATTTGAATTGACGTATACAAAATTGAATAAAAAATTTGTGAGTTGTCAGTCTCCCTTTTTTTTTCCTTTTCTTTATATTTTTGGATATATATATATATATATATATATATTTGTTGTTGGAATAGTTTTTTTTTATTTATACATATTACATATATGCATTGTTAGTGAACAAAATCGATTTTCACTCCTAATAGATTCCTTCTGTCAAAGCTTGCTTTCAATCGAGGGGTATAGTGAGAGTATCATGGATTTTATTACTATTGTATGACGTCAAGATATCTATTGCATCTCGCAACCTTTCTTACAATTAGGAAAGTGTCAAAAAAAGGCTCAAAATCATTGTATTTGTTGTTGGAATAGTTTTTTTCTTTTATACATATTACATATATGCATTGTTAGTGTAGAAAATCGATTTTCACTCCTAATAGATTCCTTCTGTCAAAGATTGCTTTTTAATCGAGGGGTATACTGAGGGGTATACCATGGATTTTATTACTATTTTATGACGTCAAGATATCTATTGCATCTCTCAACCTTTCTTTAAAAAAAAGGAAAGATTAAAAAAAACAAAAAAAAAAGGCTCAAAATCATTTTGATAGTTGAGGGTTGATTCTTTTCCCCCTCAACTGCAGAATTATTTTTCATTTAATTGTAGAAATGTTGTTAATGAAGCTATTAGAATAAGATGTGCTCAAATCATCAAGATTGCTTAAAACATTGAACAAAGGGAAGAAAAATACAAAAATAGATAGCTGACAAGCAAACAAAGTGGTAATTTTGATATTATTCTTGATAATGTTTGTTGGGAGTGGGAGATCAGATAAAGAACTGGGCATGATATCGAGGAGTAATGAGAAAATCTCTCTATTGAGCACAAAATAAAGCTTATTTCCAAAAGAAGTTGTTGTGTGCTTTTAACAACAATATTATTAATAATAATAATTTTGTCATGAGTGTTTTTCATAGCATTTCCATTCGGCTAGAATTTTTTGTTTTGTTCGAAAAGAAACTCTCAAACATCGACAACACTCCTTTGCTAAAATAATATTACTACTTATTATAAAATCCAAACGTACTACTCTTGTTCCCTAATAAGGAAATCCCACTGTTGTTATGTATATTATATCTCGCAACCTTTTGTACAAAAAGAAAAAGAACCCCCTTTCCAAGTGGCTACGAGTTCCTTAATTATTCACAACTCTTGTAGAATGCTTCTTTATTTAAAAATAGGAAATCATTCAACACTCATTTAATGTTTCAATCAATCAAACTTCCTTTTATATTAGTGATATAAAGTCATGCTTTTAGAACAAAACAAACTATAAAATATCTACAAATGACGTCATATTAAGAAAAAAAATGTACCCTATCACTAATAAAATCTATTTCTCATTAGTTAATGCAAATGAGTATATCTTTATCCTGTATAACTTCATATATGTAGAGAAGCTATAAGCCCCTTGAATAAAGAAAGGAAGCACAATTAACCTATTAAAGAGCTTTAAATTCGAAATCTCTTGATATTTCCTATAAATAACACCTCCAGCTTGCTCATATATATATATATACATTTACACATTCAAAGACTCAATATCCAGTTTTTCTTCCTCTTGGGAATATATATATTTCTTTCTTTTTTTAAAGAAAAAATAACCTTTATTTGAACCCATCAATCAAACCATATTCTTAAAAGCATTATAAAGAAGATGTATAGTGTATCAAATAAATCATCGGAACTTATTTATGGTCCATTCATTATGCAACCTCTTAAAAAAATCATTTATTAATCTGTAGGATATAAATATATTATTATTATTTTAATAATAATCCAAGTAGAAACAAGGACATTGGTATAAGCTAATGAAATGAGTGTGTGGGTTTTTTTGATGGAAAGAATGATATTATACTCTTTCCATTAAATATATATTTATTTATTAGATATATAAGAAAACATTTGCAATGTTTTTGAACCTTTTTGGTATATTTTTTTAACAAAATAATGAATCCATATTTTTTATAAACATATATTACATTTCAAATCCTTCAAATTGACACATTTTTATCTCAAAAACCTCATGAAGAATACAATTTAAGTATAACATACAAAAAAATAAAGAATTGTAATTTCCTTACTTAATGACCATACAAATGTATTCTGTAAAGTTCTAAAACCATGTGGTTTTTTATTTAAAAAAGTATTTTTGGAATGGATTGGGTATTAAGTGGGTGAAAATGTTCCTTTTTTCTTATATATAAACATTTGCAAATACAGTTGCTTACAACTAAAAAATTATGTAAAAATACATAATTTCTGACCAACATCTCTAAGAGTATAATGCCAAAAACAAAAACCATAGTTTGACAACAAACATTTTATAAAAAAACATCATAACGTCGTTGCATCAAAACGTTTTTTTGGCGTAATTATTGACGATTTTATGTATAAAAATGGAAGTGTCAATGAGGCACTGTGCCAAATGTGTTCTAATTTTCACAGTTCAAAAAAATAATTTTTTTATAAAACTCCAGGTATGGTTATCAATTAAAATTAACTGCATCTGCATTTTGTGCGCAAAAATGAATCAAAATTTCAAAAATTAATAATGAGAGAAAAAATATCTAAATCATGACAGATGATCTGTTTTGCAATGAGTATAAAAAGAAATGATCGAGTGATTTTCATATTATTATTATTTTGACTTAATTTTCAAGGATTAAGTTGAAAAAAAAAAGTGATCGAGTCATTGGAATTAGTCTGTTTGTTTTGTCTCCTCTATTGATCAGTCTAAAAAAATCATTTTTTTTGTCGGAGCTTAGTTTATGAGTAAGTTCTTACATCACCAGACCCTCACACATCGAATAAATTGTCAAAAAACTTTAAATATTATGATTTTCAAACCCCAGTAATTTCTCTTGTCAAAGTAAAGAGGCTCTCTGAGCACAAACGTTTATTGTTTGTTGAGTGAGAAAATGACAACACATCCTGCTCCCCCAAATTTATTTTAAAACAAATTAATATCCTGGGAATTAATTGTTTAACTTTTCTACCTCCTACATAAAAAGAAAAGTAGAAACTTTTCAAGTCACAGAAATTCTTTATTTTAAATAAAGTGTTTTTCAATAGGAATGACACATTTTGATTTCATTAGGGACATTACATCACATTTTGTTTTGTTTTGTTTACATTTCAACTCCCAAAATGACCCTCAAGTCATCATGGAGCAGTATAACCTTGAGCAGCGTGCGCAAATTATCCAAATTGATTACCAAAAATTCATTTTTGACAACTTTAAAAGTAAAAATCATCTTTAGCGACGAACCTCATTTTTGACTCAATGGGTTTGTTAATATAAGCAAAATATGCGTTATGCATCAGGCAAAAACACACATGTGCTTCACTATTGCATCCCGAAAAACTTTCTGTTTGGTCTGGATTTCATGCAGGTGGTGTGTTTGGGCCGTGCTTTTTTGTTGAAGATAATAATTACCACATTATTATGAATGGACATCGATTAATTTTGGCCCCAATTGGATGGTATGGACATAAATGACATGTGGTTTACACAAAACGGTGCTACTTGTCACACAGCAAACAAATCAATCGATTTATTGAAAAATGTGTCACTCTTATTGAAAAACCCTTTACATCAAGTGTTCATTTATTTACTTAATGTATCAATTAATTCAATTTATTTCTTACAATCTTAATAGTAATATGATTCATTGTGAAGTCATTTGACACATTCACTCTTAAAGGTCTCTCTCTCCCTCTCATATAAAGTCTGTTTTTGTCCATTTGTGGTTCTAATGTAACTTGATATCAAGTTTATTTAACATAGACAAACTCTCATAGTTATATACCTATTTACTTATTGATTGGAATGCCCTAGATATTCCCCATCTTAGGAAAGGAAAGTTGTACGTTCAAGCCATTAAAAAATGTTTTTGTCAACTTATACATACACTCTTCAGAAAGACAAAAGCAGCTTAAACAACAAAACAAACATCGAGAAATTCTACATAAACTATATAAATAAATAAACGATTTTATGGATGTGGAAAAAATTCTTAGATTGTTTTGTCAACATTTGGCATGAAAAATAAAAATTTAATTTTTTTTCCTTATTTCCTTTATTTTGTGTTGTGTAAGACATTTATTTCTTTTCATTTAAAGGATTTCTTTACTTTTAAATTGTTTTAGAGATTTTATCTCATTTAAGCCCCCCCCCCCCCCTTAAATCCTTAAAAAACCTACCTTTGGATGTTCTCTCACAGGAACAAGTACACGAACTGTTAACCGTATAGGACGTTCTCGATACACGTCCACATATTTAATAGCATCCTTGAGACCAGATCCTCCTCCTTTTATACCACTTTGAAGACGTTGAATTTCTACAGAAATAAGAATAAAATAATAATTAATGAGAGAATAAATAAATAAATCTTATGGAAAATTTATTTTTTGTGAAGAATTTTAGAATATAAATAAATAGAAAAAAAAAAAAAACCCAGAAATTAATTTCCACCCCTTTTATTTTATTTACCAGAATGATTTATGATTTTCATTAAGACTAACTGATATGTTTTAAATAATATACACACATATGTATATGAAAATATTCATTTTATTATATCTGGTGGGGCTTTGGACCAACTATTTGGGGATTCTTAATAGGTTCACCTACACATGAGCACCCAAATATTACCTATGTAATACGTAGAGATAACCATTTTGTTCAGATGAGTATGCGTGGGTCCAATTACTATCTGGACCCTTTGTTTCATTGGCTAATTATACAGGTCAAAAAATTTGAAACATCAAAAATTCGCTAGAAATCAAAGACTCACGGTAGAAGAGCACCTAAAGCATTAGCGCACAGAATGATTGCGAAATCAGCTGAAATCCTTCTGCACACACCTATTTCAGTCTTTTGCACTTGTTTTTAAGTAGCTCTACCGTGAGTCTTTGATTTCAAGTACATTTTTGTTTGAAATTGAATGGAAATTGTTGCATTGCGACTTACAAAAAGTAGGATTCGATTTCTCAAAAACCGTCGGACAGATTTGAAATTAATGCGCAAAACTCAATAACTTTTATTATACTTATACCCCTAAGGGTTTTTGACTCTTGACTAGTGTTATAATTCGACAATATGGAGCAAAACTCAATAACTGATGGAGTTTTAATTGTCAGAAATTGGGAAAAAGAGTTATGATTTTTATAATAACATGCAATTAAACTAATTTTAAGTTGTAACTTCAACATTAGAAAGGAGACTGAATTAATATTGATCATTATCAAGGTAGGGATACCAACTGTTATTTTTTGATTTCCTACTGTAAATTCAACACTATCATACATCTTTTACTCATTTTTTGATATTAATCTTGAAATAATACAACTCTCATTGTCTACACTATTTTTTCAACTTTTTTAATTAACTTAATATATTTTTTTTGCAAGCCTCTTCAAAAGAGAATTAAAATAACAACAACAAAAACAAGAGATAATTAACAACAACACAATATATAATAAAGTTGCAAAAAAAAAAAAAAAAAAGAAAGAAGATCTTAAAAGGATTTAACAAAAAATAAAATAAAATAAAAATTCCTAATCTGCAATGCATTGACTTGACTTAAGCTACACACACACACTCAACATACACTATATATATGTATAAAAAACTTAAAATGTTTGTTTGTTTGTATTTTATAACCTCTAAATGAAATTAAAAAGGTTTTATTATTATTATTATTACTGGGTAAAATTAAAAGAAAGATTCAATCACATCAAGATAAAATCTTCAAAAAAAAAAAGTTTATTTTTTTTGGCTCCTTTGTAATTTATTCATGAAATAAAATTTGATTATGACTTCTTCTTCCAGCTTCTTTCCCCCCACACGACGTTCTTCACATAGAAATATGAGTTCCTTATTTTCAAACAAACATCCTTATACACAAAAATAATTATCTTCCATTCAAATGAAAACCCAAAAAAATAAGAAACATATTTTTTTCTTAAGAAAAAATAAACAAAACTCTGAAGAGATTTCTCTACTGCTTTAATTAATGACATCATTTGGATTTAGAGTTTCCCTTAAGGAAATGGAAACTA
Source organism: Lepeophtheirus nordmannii (assembly GCA_963680855.1). Classification (NCBI taxonomy): domain Eukaryota; kingdom Metazoa; phylum Arthropoda; class Copepoda; order Siphonostomatoida; family Caligidae; genus Lepeophtheirus; species Lepeophtheirus nordmannii. The sequence goes on along the minus strand of OY804525.1, from coordinate 2,440,026 downwards.
AGGTTGTTTCAACATTAATCTACTGAGCTAAAAGATTACTCCATAATGGATAATGGTGAAAGATGGTTTTGGGGAATGTTTGCCGTAGGAAAATTCGCTGCAAGGACTTTAAAAAAATAAATATCTACTATTATAAAAAGCAATCATTAAACGATTATAATCTGAGAAAATTATTTCCTATTAGAATAACACACACAATTAATCAGAGAGTTAAACAAAGCAGTGACTATTTTTCTGGTAGATTCTTTTTTTTTTTTCTTGACTTGTGGACAACTGATGATGATGTAAAACCCATTGGCAACGTCTATTGTGTGTACACTAATGTACACACAAATAGTTAATTAATGATGAGCAAGCAATGAATTGAAAGTGATGCTGCCTTCATTGTCAGAGTGACTAATGGAGTTTTAATTGCATGCTGTTAGCTATCATAAAGAAAAGAACTTTTAACACGTTCTAATTCGCTCTGTACACACCCTGGGTATTTGATAATACTCTTAAAAAAAGTTAACGGTCATGTAAATAAGAGTTTCATTAAATTTGATGTACTTCAGAAGCGTTTTTTGTCAAATGAGCACAGACAATCAAACAAAGTCCCGCAAATTGTAGTTTGAAGGCATGAAATTCAACTTTTTTAAGAGCGAACAAAAATGCGTTGTGTTATGAAACTTCACAAATAATATATTGAATATTGTTGCAGTATGACAAAGGAAAAAAATAAGACATTTGGGATGGTTTAAAAATACTCATAGAGAACTCTGTTGCCTAATAACTAAAAGTTTCATTTTATAGGTATAGGTAGACCTAATACGTTAGGTTTTACATGCTTGGGCTAGAAATTAGATGCTTGCATTACTCGTTTTGGGGGGAAAAACTGTTTACTTGCGTAATGCGGATAGAAAATGATTTAAAATTAAATGTAGGATCAGAAATATAATTAAGAAATGCTCAATTAACCGGTTTTTAAAAAACATTTATGTATTTATTTTGAAGTGAAAAATATCATCCCAAAATACTATTTATTATTTTTTTCAATTAATGGATACTTTTTCTTGCATCAAGTTCATATTTTTAAGTATCTATTGAATAATTTTTTGCGCTTTTTGATGATTTTAGAGAACTTTTGAGAATACAGTGAGAGTTTGTCAACAGTCTAAAAGTAAATCTATTTTTCCATCAAAACTAATGTGAATTTCAAAATATGAATAGAAAATTTATAAGGACTCTATCAATTTTGATAAAATGATTGGTTAAGTAAAAATTACCATATTTTTTTAAAAAAGTTTTCTTTAGAGACACGTTGGTCCTACAAATCAAATGTAGATTTGTATTTAGCGTTCTACAGAGAATTAAGTATCAAATCTCACAAAAACATTTTTGTCATGTTTTTTTGTACCATCATGAGTCCTACAAATATTGAATCAAATTAAATCAGTCTAATAACATTATCCCCTAGAGCCAATTGAGATTCAATCGTAGTAAAAAAACAAAAAACAAAGTTTTTTCTCGACCACTATGACACGCAGATTTCAAAAAAGGATAAACAAACGACTCTCAACTATCAGAGCATCATTCAAAATTTAATTCAATTTTTTCTCATCATCTTGCAATTTTTTTTGTGTTTTGTTTTTTCATTGACAAGTTGATTAATGCGCTGATTAATATATATATATATATACTTGATAAAATATTAAAAACTAAACCACAAAAGAACAATAAGTTACAAAGACCTGTATGTGGTACTTTTCTTATTAAAAGTCATTCTACATCATATTATTATAAATATAAATAACGAAAATACAGGATTTTTTTTTCTTTTTCAAGGATAGGTTTAAGAGTCAAAGATTTATAGAGACGCGTCTCCAAATCAGTTATTCCTTCATACCGCATTCTAATTACAGGAATAAAGAAGATAGGAAAAGGTGTGATTTTACGTGAAGATATTAAGAAGAAGAAGAAGAGTTAAAGAAAAAGAAGAAGAAGAAGATACGGAAGAAGTACGTAGTATACACAAGGGGTAATCTTCCTTTTTGTGTGTGTTCATGGTTCAAGGACAAGGCCCAAAAAGAAAAAAAAAACAAATTTATGATTACACTACGTTGAAGACTAATTGATATGAACAGATACCTAAAATAAAAATATAAACACTGTTATGAAAATTACATACAAATCCACAGTGCATTAATTTGTCAGCTGTTGATTTTTCCACGACCTACTCATGCTCCTTATTAGTTGTACATAATATGTGCAATGAACAGTTCTAATTCGTTGAACTCGTACTAGTTCTTCTATGGCCATAAATAATCTCCTATCAATTCTCGAAAATATTCACACATTTGGAGAAAAGTGTAAAATTGGCTAACAATCAACTGATTTTGAGCCTTATTTAAAATATATTTTTGGCGGATGATAGAACATACATTTAAGTTTACTTTTTGTAGTATGTCAAAAAATATTTGAACAAAGAAAATATTTTTTTGTTTGGCATAAGTACCATATATCAAAGCCTTATTCCACTTATATTTTAATTTCCCAATATTTTGTTGTCAAGTATGGATTTTTCTACTTCTTTCTTTAGCTCTTTCTCTCCCCCCCCCCCTTCTTTTTTGTGCTCTGAACGTTCATTGATTGAACTATTGAATATGCTCTTTTCATTAAGCTTTGAGCAATTATTCACACTTAAATGAATAATAGTTCATTAGCTTAGAAGAATGGGCTAGCCACAATCAATTGATTTTAAGTATTATTTTCTCTTTCTGTTTGGGGAATAAAAGGTTGCGAGATACAATCAAGATCACTTTGTGATATACTATCAAGTTTTTTAAGAAAGATAATTTCTAGATAAATATATATGAATATATAATTATTTTTTTCTTCATAAAACTAATGATGTTTTCTTTAAAAAAACAACAACCAAAAAACCATTGATAAATAAACGATAAATGAAACTGTTTTGGTTTATTTTTTAAATAGCTCATAGAAAGTTTCTGCTCCATAAAGTCCTTGGCTTTACAAAACGAAAAAAAAAAAAACCTATCATATTCAAATATATATTCATCTAACAAAAAAAAAAATTAACATAAAACATGTTCCCTAAGAAAATCTAAGATTCTATATTCCATAAATTACTATCTATCTATCTATATTCTACTCTGTATACATACGATATACATGTTCCACTCATGGATCTGAAGTGGAACGAATATAAATTAACTCATATTTCAGGGTCGACTCCACGAATTAACTAAATTATGTAGTAATATCAAGTCAAAATATCGAATTAGTTTGAGAGAAAAATAATCTATAGCCATGAGATGTGAGCGTTGTTTACTTTATACAACTAAGAATCTCTCTGTACCATCAATGACTTGTTAGTGTGTTCATTAGCCTTGTTTACTCAGTGATTTGTTTATTTATAAGGCGTTATCACACTTATAGAAAAAGTTTACTTTGCACTTTGCTGTCGATATTTTCTACTTTTCATTCACTAATTAGTGTTATGAAAATTGATTGCTTAACACGAATTAAATGTGGTTCAGTGGTGAACAATTCTCTACAATGGAATGAAGAGTAATTCCATAATTAGGAAGAATGAGCCAACTATCAAATTCGATTTCGGACCTCTTTGTCTTTTTTCCTTTTGGAAGTAAGGTTCTAAGATACAGTATGATATAACATCGTAGTCAGACTCAAGAGTCATGCATCATTTTGTGACTATGAATGTTTTCTGAGTTTCCTCATGCTCAATGATGCTGTTATGAGAAAATAAACGATAAACCAGGGGGAGAGGAGGAGTGAAATTTATCTCAAGGCTACACTCTTCAGACATTGAAGACTCCTTGCCAAATTTTGAAATTGATTGATTCCAATTTGAGTCAATCGCAAATTAAATCGCCGTTCTCAATTATAATTAAATAGACAATAAAAAAACTTGACTAACAAGGAATTTTATGATTTTTAGTAGAGGGTCTCTCATGAGAAAAAGACTCTCTCTCTCTCAGTCATGTTCATTAAAATCAGCTGTTCGTGACCTATAGACACTTAATTAAAGGCCTATTAATTTATTTAACCATTATTCTAAATAAAAATTTGATCGATATGCAGCAGGATAAACTGACCTGAAACTGTTTGAAATCTATTCTTAATTCCTGTATTTTCACTACTCCCTAATAACCAATAGGGTACAAGAGTTATTTTCTTTGATGTTTGCTCACATGGACTAAGGATTTCAGCATCATCCTACAGCTATAAATCTGTTGTTAATTTGCTCAAACTCCATTGGCTATTAAGACTATGACGTCATGAGCTTTGCTTACTACGTTGTTTATTTACTAAAACTCAATATTTCTGAACAAAATTGCTACTACGAATGTTTTGTGAGTTGGCTATTGTTCTATTATTCGGCCAAATTTGTTCCTTTCTACATATTATACACCCAGTAAAAATAATAACAAAAAATTCAAGAGTGAATTATTTCATAATCGCAAATGTACAACAGCTCATCAGCTGGCAGGATTTTAAACCATCTATTATTTTTTCCTGAGAGAATGCTCAAACTTTCATGTTGTATAAAACAAAAGGATAATTGTCTTTATTCTATTGTTGTCTGGTGTGGCTTTGTCTGAGATTTTGTTCAAGTTAACGGGTTTTATTCTCCTTTAAATGTCCAAATAATTAATTTAAAAAAAAAATCATTAAAAAGTTTAAGTGTTACATTTGTACAATATTTCTGTAAGGATAATAATACTGCTTTATTGACTTTGTTAGACTCCATTTGAGTAGCTCAATATTTTGTTTTTTTTGGAGGAGATTCTCTCGTTTTTAATCACTTAACCTCAATATATTATATTAATGACTTACTATAGGTTTTAATTCCCTGTATTTTTGCTTCATAATCCTATCAATATTTCATTTTCGGATCCTTTATAAATAATAATTTATCGTTTAAATCATTTCTTTTGTACAATTTGTGACTATTTAATTGTAAATATAGTATATTTTGAATTTATTACACATACAAAATGCAATAAATGATAATTAAATGCATTGACAGTCTGATAGGGACTTTTAAGAGTAAGTTTTTTTGGCATTATAACTCAAGAAAGTTCTATATATGTATGTATATTGTCATTTAAAGGCCAATAGTTCTTAATCTTGGACTTCAATTTTTATTTGTAATAATGATTTAGTATAAGAATATATTTACTATGAAAAGAATCTTGGAGGAAAATGACTCCTTATTGAATTGAAACATAATTCATACTTGAAATCAAAGTATTTGACACAACTCTAAATATATATATATATATATAAATTAAGAAGCTAGAGGAAAATAACATTTTTAAAGATGGCCGTTCTGATCATGTTTCCATGGGTTATTAATTAACTTCCAAACTTATTCAACGGATTTAATAGGCCCAGAGAGTACTTTGAGCTGACAATACAAGATTGCTCCTATTCATGTAAATAGCTGTAATTTTGTAATAATTATACTTTAAAGATATATCCTTTTTTGACGGACTTTATTCATATTAAGTAGAAAACGAAGTCTATTTCAACTAATGGTTTTTTTTCTTTTCATTTTTGAATATTCATTTGCTGTTAATTCTATTAAAAGCTCAAAGGTGAATTAATTACGTACATGTGTGAATAATTAACAGACAAAAAGACTTTAAATAAAAAATTAGATCCTTAAAAATGATCTCTCTCCCTCTCTTTCTCTCATTGAGTCATGACCATATCAAAGATTGACCTCCATAAATAAAGAAAAAAGACAAGAAATGTTAAGAACAATAAGGAAACCTTGAATGCACTTGAAGACAGTGCATAATAATAAAAAAATAAGACGATAGACTTCTAAAGAATAAATCAGTGATCAAATCTATTAAAATATTTTGTGTCTATGTATATATATATATATTTATATAAGTAAAAATACCTCCCATTTTCATAAAAAACAACGAACAAAAAGCCGTATTTTTCAAACAATTTTTTACTTATATTTTTTTCCAAATGTTAATTAACGAAATTCTTTATTAAAAAGGATTTTCCGGGATTGGTTTAACATTTTGGACAAATGTTTCTCTTTCTATCTCGATAGAGTGGACAGCATTGAGTTTTCAAACCGGAAAATTTAAACTCAAGGTGTGCAACCCTTAGAGAAATATATGTTCGTCTTTCATGGAATATGAGTGGATCCGTGAACTAAAGGCGAGATCGGAAGTGAATCATCTCTCATTGTGTAATATTTCTTGTATCTACTAACATGAATTATGACAGAATCATAACTTATTAGCATAGGAGACGGGAGTATGCGAGTGTATCAAGTGGATTTGGGCACTGTAATAACCCCAAAGTTAACTATAGCATCTTGAGTGGTCTTGACAATGCTTCTTAGCTGATTCTAAATGCTACACATCACCATAAAAAGTACAGAGCAATGAGAGATGATTCTCATATGAATGATCACTCATCTCTAGTCCATGCATCCACTCCATGTCTCCCTGATGAAAACCCACTTCAACTCTAGGACGATATATTTGTTGATTTCATTTTTTTTTTTTTTTTTTTTGGGGGGGGGGGTGACTAATCAGTCCACTCATTCCAGATAGAAGGAGAACCTATGACGTTTGAGCAAAATTGTTGACCATACCCGGATTTTCCTATCGCTTTGTGATAAGACAAGCCTGACATAAATAATTTGTATAGTATGTATAATTGAAAACTTTTTCGATCTATTGCGTTTGCATCTGACCGTAAATAAATATAAATAATCACTCTTACAGGTCAAAGACATATTTTATTATCTAATCAAATTATATATGTATAATTAATTGAAGAAAAAAATCACATTACTATTTGTGATTTAGATGGTAAATTACTGATATAATTTCAACTTTTGACCAGTCATTTCTAATATTTTATATCGCTTATTAAATAATATGAGTTTTCTTTCCATTCACATTGGATGCAATCGATTTCAAGAATATTAATGTCTCATTAATATCAATTTTGAGTTACCTTTCTAACACTTTTGACTCGATGTCATCTTCATTATAGATATCATTCACCCTTGCCTCTTTCAATAAGAGAAGGGCAAAAAAAGTCACTCAATTACTTTTCCCTGTGTCTTTCCACCTGTACTCCCCCCCCCCCATCAAAAAGGAGAAAAAAAGGCCCAAAATGGCATTTAATTGTTAGCCGATTTTTCCCAACTCTGAAATTATTCTTCATTTGATATTAATAAGAAATGGTTCACTGCTTAGCAAAAGTCAAACACATTATCATTAAGTTTCAGACAACTTTGAAAAGGCAAGAGAATAAGAAAATCAAGAGTTGACCCAAGAATTCATAGGAGTTATTTTAAATATATACAACTTCTATATGACTAAGTAAGGTATTGTACACAATTTGATAAGAGGAGATACGAGGAACTGAATCAATCAATGCTCAAAGCACATATAAGGGACGTGAACAGTTGACAAAAACGTTTGTGTCATAGATCTGTGCTGACTCTCGTGACGGACACATAAAGCAATGTCAAACTATGTATATATATCACATAGATCTAGAAAAATTATGCTTCATTGCTACATTGTTTACAAGAAATATTTGACAAAGGATGACTTTACTACATACTTAGTGATGGAAAAACCCTAGATAAATGCGATGTTTCTTTGTAGGAACCTTGATACTTTCTTTGTACATCTTTACCATGACCTTATATATATGTATATATATATATATATATATATATAATTGACAATCTCTGTTTGTTTCTTAGAGTCATTCCCCCACCTCTCGTTCGTTTTATATGTGTAAATCTATTATTTTCTGTTTTCTTTTTACAATCTCTCTCTCTCTTTCTCTCTCTTAGAGCTCCCCTTAAAAAGCTTTCCTTCAAAAAACAAAAACAAAAACAAAAACAACAACCAAGAAACACCAAGGTAGTATTGATTAAATAAGAAGTGTTTATACTAAGTACATTTTTATATCTAATGAGTGTACAATCATTCTGCACTATTTGGCATATAGGGCATCATTTATTTTTTAGCAAAAGACTGTCTCTTTGACGATGATACATACTTGATGACGACAACCTCATGAAAGAATATGATCTCATGAAACATTTCATTCATATAATAATGAAAAAAAAACAAAAAAAAAACTGTCAAACAAATCAGTATGATGATGACCTTCATTTGACCTTTACAACTTTTTTTTATTTTTTTTTTTTTATTTCTCATGATGATTTTTTTAGCATCATGAAAAATGTCAGAATTAATAGGATTTCAAGGATATTATTCAGTGGTGAGGAGAGTCTTTTTGACTTTTGATTGACATTTAAACTTATACATATATGTTATGTATATACCTGACAACAAATTAGATAAATTAGAAGCATGCCACGAAACCTCCTCTCATGCTCTCAAGATTTATTATTCTACATTTTATGCCAATGACGACACAGCAAGACACTACACAGACAAAATAATGAAATATGGATTTTAAAGATATTTATATAGAAATGTCTACATGTATTTTAGAGGTCATTAGATGTGTTACCTTCGTTTTTTTCATATGATGAATAAGTCTATTTTAAAGGCTTGGCTCAAGATTACCACATAATAAATATGTATTTATAAAGAATAAAAAAAATTACTTTAAGCCATATATTCATTTTCCATATTCATGTAACAGTAATTTTTATTTTCATGTATAATTTTTCTTTAAAAAGAATGTTAGTGAGTATTCTATGGTTTGAATTCGACCCCTTCTCCCCTGTAAGGCATATATGTATACATATATATACGTACGTACCTACAAGACAATAAGAGTGGTAATTGCCTTGATTTGTACATACATATGTAGATATTTACATACCATATTAGTTCACAAATAGTCCACTTGTCATCAATATATATAAGCATACGTTCAAAATATGAAGCTTTGATTGAATAATATATATATATATATATATGATTTAAACATGAATTCTTTTTATTTGAGCTGCCTGTATTTTATATATCTTTTTTGCTTCTGTTGGTAAAACAAAGATGATTGTATATTATTGCAAAAAAACCAACAACGATATAAAAAGGTTACATTTTCAAGGTTAACCAGTTTTTGCTTTAGAAATAGGGGTCTAACACACACACACATATGTATATATAGGTATTATTAAGAAGGATAGCATTGCTGATGATCCCCCATCTGTACTAATAAAAGAGCCGGAATAACAACAGAAATTGAACTTTAGATGATAGTTGAAGAGTGCAAAATAAATATTGACCTTTTCACTCAAATTCCTGGTGTTGAGCACTTGGCATCAAAACCTGCCCGTTCTAGCTCGTCTCTTTATCGGTTTTTTTATATGGAATATACCTATATATATATATAGTGTGTGATATGGGTATTTTTAATTATGGTTAGATATATTTATAGGAAACAATTCTTGAAGCATTCCTTTCCTTTCCTTTGAATCTCTGTGTCATGTACTACTTTACATAGAGGGAACAATATACATATATGTATATATATTCATTTGTAAGAATGAATACTGTGACCTTTATTCACATATCAGTGGATTGGAAGTCCTTTGTTGTTGCTGTTACTTTGTAATCTCTTCTTCTCTCCCCCCCCCCCTCCTTCTCCTTGCCCTCAAGCCTTAAATGTGATATTCTAATTATATTATAATTACAACTTTTTTTTTCTTCTTTTTTTTTAAAAAAAGAATGGAGTTTTTTTTTCTTTTCTTTTTAAAGATATGAATCCAACATTGTCAAACTTGAAATGACTCTATGCTTTAAGGAAGCATTACATTGATTATATATATATATATATCCTTTAATGTTCATGTATGTAATTAATTAAATGCTTAAAGGCAAGAAGTGAACAATGTATTTTCGAGTTTAAGACGTCATGTTCCTACACCCGGAACCACCCTTATTGGTCTTGGAACAATATGCCGACATATTTGTACTCATAAACAAACATTCAAAAACAATACAAACTATACTTATATAGATATAACATATGTATGTATTATATCATTCAACGAAGGTTAGAATCGTGGTTAGAATTCTTGTCAATAACTATGCTCTTGAAAATAGCCGACCCTAATTAATTTACAAGTCTAACTGGTTCATTGCTTGACGTGTTGATGTTTTTATTTTATTTTTGGATATTAATAACTTATTGTCAATTGCATCTTTGTTCAAACTCATATGAATAACTTTTGAAAATTGATACAGTATTTTTTGACTACTATACAGTATGCGTTTGTATATATATATATACACTTAAGAAATAAGAGCCAGTAAAACACTTATCTGATAATTTTGTTACTTTTTATTCCATGGGGTTATAATAACAAACATGACGGAATAAGAAGAAGAAGAAGATCAAAATACATACAAAAATCTAACATCAAACCGTTTACCTACATCTATTAAAATACATAAATAATAATAATACCAACATTCATGGCAAATCAAGGACACAGAGAGTTATGATATCACATCACATGTTCATAGGAAATTTGACATGAAAAAGGGGATAGTCAAAAAAAAAAAGAAAAAAAGAGAGACAGAGTTACCCCCAGAATCATTTTTCATTTTTTTTGAAAAGATGCTCATATTTTAAATCCGGGCACTCCTTAGTAAGTCTAAGGAAACATCACTTAACTATTACATATAAGTATAATAGGAAGATAAATGGACTATGCCTTAATACGTAAGGGTAATTTTAGAGAGTCTCACCCTGTGATTAATCAAGAACAAGGGATAGAGACGTAGTCGTGATCAAGAGAAACAATTTTTTTTTTTTTAGAAAAAAATGAATTTTCATATATTTGCTTTGTTTTATATATATATTTTTCCAAGGAGGCAACCAAGGATCCTGTCAAGGATCGAGACAACGAAGAACAAGACCTTCAGAAATGGATCTACATAAATTTATAGATTACTTAAAACCAATCTCAAACAACCATAACACACCGATGTATACAAAAATAAAAAAATATTCTTCAGAGTGTTTTTTTACTCTTATTTTCATATATAATTATAGTGTTTGTAAAATACAAAAATCCCTGCTCTTTACTATACTAATTGTAAGCAATTAAGATATCATCAGGAGTATAGTTTTGTCTACATACATACATACAAATATGACCTTAGACGTATGCATGCATCCAAGAAAATGGAATGAAAGAAAAATCTCTTTCCTTCACGCATTGATGGCCGTATTACAATCTTCCTTCTTAAAGGTCAGTACTTTGACCCTTCAATTAGAAACCTACATTGTTGTGAAAATATGGGTACATTTATATACGTATATAGAAAGAGGCATCTTCAAGGCTCAAAATAAGCTTCAAGGCAAGATCCATTTCTAGCCCATGAACCAGTCATAATATTATTATAGGTGGATGCTTTGGCTATGTTTTTTTTTTTTTTTTTTGTAATTATGATACAAAAAGTAAATTTCAAAGTGTATCAAAGCCATAGGTCATACAAAATAACTTGATATTGTTTTGTTTTCATTCGGAGTCATTTGCTTGAACTTTAACCTGTACATACTTTTGTAGTTGCTGGGTGCTTATTATAACAAGGTAGATTTAACTACATATTCTCTATTCAATAAATTCTACGACTTTACAAAGAATTAATGAATGAACCACGGGGAAGTAAAAAAAAAAAAAGATTTAAAACATGGTGTCATAGTTATGTAGCATAATAAGGCTTCATTGAAGCATAAACTTTAGTTTGTTAGAGTCTAATTAATGCAGATACAAGTAGTAAAAAGCCTTCAATTTCTTTTGGGAAAGACATAGTTAGACAACAATATATATTTTTTAAAAGAATAATCCTCAACTGACGACCAAAGGATTATAATTGCTTTTTATTTATCATGAAGATGCGTAAAATATGATTTTTATTTATGGATTAGAAGAAGAGGGGGAGGAGAAGTGACAAATGCTACGTTTAAATTCTCAAATGAATAATATAAGGTATGTACATAATATTAAATATTTGTATATATAATTATAAAAATTTGATATAGACACCCTGTGAAGTATGCATGTTATACATATATATACATATATATATATGACCTTGAAAAAACCCCAGGAAATATCTATTGAGAAACTATGGGGACAGAATTTTTTTTATATACCCCCTTAAAAATAAACAAAAGAACAAAAAAAAACACACACTAATTTACAAAAAAACAAAAAATACCCTCTATTTTCTTATACAACCCAAATAAATAACCTACAAAAACGCAAACATCAGTCAGAGGTGTATTTGAGTGAGTCATTCATTATGTATGATGTGTAAAATTTGGAGCCCCATTTGGAGCTCTCCACTACCTTGTACAAACAAATAAACAAATTGCTGGAGATAATCAAACCATTAAAAAATATAATACAATTATTGTACTTTAAAAAACCATTGTCAAGACAATGGTTTCCCAAGAATTTGCTCCATTCATATATGAAGTGGATCAATAAACATTATTGATGAGTTACAAAACTCTCTCATCACAAAAAAAACTACTCATTAGAGCAGCAAAGTGTTCATTCAACAAAATCCTTAAAGTGTTATTTGAGTATTTTAAGAGCATATTGGTTGAGAAGGGCATGGAGAAAAAATATATGTTGCCTTAAACTAAATCTTAGAAATAAAGTAGATAATTGCTTTTTTTATTTTACTTAATGTCTGTTCTTACTACATATAATTATAGAAGGTGTAAATTTAGATGGTAGGATGATTCAAAAGATAAATTAACATGAAAAAAGATTAAGAGCATCTGTCCTGAAATTAAAAATTTAACTCATTTTGAGGAAACGTATCAACGACTGTACAATTAAAATATATATATATATATATGTATGATCAATTAATTAAAGTGGAAATACCTTGTATAGCAAGGTATTTGAGTTAGAAATGCTCATATTCAATTGAATTAATAACTTGTCATGTCTTGAGTAATAGAGACATTTGATGGTTTTAGTCACTCCAAAAAAAGGGCAAATTGTCTCAGATTGAAAGGCTTGTTTATCATCGTACTACATATTCAAGGCCTACTTTTTAATTTTTAGAAGTTGTTTTAGTGACATAATTTTAAGGACTATGCAGAATATTGATGTAATACATAAAATCCTTACAAAAAACAAGAGGCTAGGTTGAACAGAAGTTCATTTTTATAAAAAAATATAGAAGTAAAATGGGAATTTTTGAATCACACTGACGTGTTGTCAATAATTATTTTTGGGGATGATCCTTAAAATGTACTCAGGAGAAGAAGCAGTGTTCAAAATTTATAACAAGACACTAAAATAAATTAAAATAAATATGCATATCGTCCATAATATTGAGTATTTAGTGAATTTATTTTCAGTACGGAGAGATCAGCCAAACACCATCAAGATCCAAGTAAATCTAGATTAAAATTTTCCTCCTCAGAACAATTTGTTCTCTTCGCCTCTCTTTGTTAAAGTTCTTTTAATCACAACACTAAATATAATTGAGGAATAACAATATTCAACTCTGAATAATCAATTAGTTTGGTACATGTTAGTGACTAATTTTAAATAATAATTAGAGGAGATATCCATAGAATATGCTTAATTAAGGTCTGCCCTCTCTCTTAAAGCCACCATGTCTTGTAACCCAAGAAGGGCTTTACTTCACATATAACAATATAAAATGTGAACAATTCAGAGGATAAAGGAAGTCATTTAAAGGAGCCCATAGGGATTTTTTGAAACTGATTTTAAAAAAAATTTCATAATTTTTTTTATATATATATATAAAAGGCAATATCCCGAAATTTGAAAAACATTATTTTATATTTACAACTAAAGACAATATTTATTCAAACCACGTTGCTCATATTTCAAATATCTAAATTAATAAGTCAAATTCTAGTCATAAGTCACTCTTAGAAATAGTTTTGTACACTCAGTGTTGTATCTATATTTAGAAAAAAAAAACACATAGCTTTTTTTATGATTGAAATAATTCCACAGATATATACAAATCATTTGAAACTTTAATTATTCATTTTTTTTTCATATATATTATAGTCAAATATATATTATTTATAGATATTAGATAAAGAGATACAAATGGCTCACACACACACAAAAAAAAATAAAAAATTATATCAATTTTGTACAAACATACAATGCAAGCAAACAAACAAAAAAACTTTTTGTTTTCTTTATACATTCTACATATTCAAAATAAATTGTATTCACAGATGGTAATAGTATTAATAATACTATTTACAAGATCACACAGAATACATACATTTACAATATATGTTAGTTGAATATAAAGATGAATGAATAAAAGTTAAGAGCAAGAAACATTTCTGGACTCTCCAGTTTTTTTAATCAATTTTTTTTTTTTTTTTTTTGTGAAATGTAAAGTGCTTTAAAGTAAGTATTTCCTAGAAATAATTATTTATACACCAGAGTAATTTTTGTATATACTAATTACGTATGTATATCTACAATCTATCCTTGTAAAAGATAAAATGAAAAGATTTTAAAGACAAATTAATTACTTTTAATTAAATCGATAAGATTTATACTGATATGTATATAAAAGCAGAAATTAAAAGTTTTTTTTTTTTAAATGAAGAAAAAAGAAGTTTAAATGGATTTTTTTTCTCTTTCTTTCTTTCTTTCTTTCATTCTTACTATCTTTTTTTCTTACAAAAGATAACTTAATAAATAAATAAAAAATTATATAATAAAGAAGAAAAAAAATAAGAAATTAAATTTGTTAAAAGAATTTTGTCATATTTTATAAATATATATATATATATATATATTTTTCAAAACAAAAATCTCTTTCAGTTAACGACAGCTGGAGAGGTTTTATTTTCATCGTGAAAAAAAGTATTAAATAGCTCGTTTTTTTAATTGTAAATTAGGGAAAAAATAGACATTTTTAGTCACACTATTTAATTAAACTCTTGAGTTTTCAATACTTTCCTTTTCAAATTAAATATTTTTCAGCATGTACCTCAGCCTGTCAGTTAAAAATGAGTCTAGGTGCAATAATAAAGAGTCTAACTGGGTTGAATATTTCCCTGGTTTTAAAGTAAAATATTACAAATTAATTGCTACCTGAAATTCAAACCCTATCGTAGTTTTTTTTCTACATAAAGATCCAAATACAATGACAGAGTACTTATAGATCTTAGATAATTAATTAATTATAAATAATTTATGTATTTTTAGGTAGGAATATTCCTTTTTTTTTCAAATGGCACGAAGATAACTCAAACTCATTTGGAGTGCAAATTGCAAAAGGGACTTTTCTTTGAAGAGTAAAATAATTCAAATCTACTCACATACGTAGATAAAATATGAATCAAAAGAGGGGATTTCACATTACAAGCTATCTATTCATTATAAAAGTATATATATAAAAAGGCCCCAAACAGTGAACGGAATGGGCACACAAAGACAATATTAACATGTATTTTATTTAAAAAAAAATCATCATATGATATCAATTTGTCTACTCATTCTGTTTATTGGTTATCTAAACAATGTCCATAAGTTAAATAGAAATTATTTCTTGTTAATTTGTCTCTTCTATTGAATAGAAAATAATTTATTTGTTAAAGAAGCTATGAGTTAAATTTGTACTCCTTCCTTTCTCCCCCCACCCCCTCACTTTTCAATGGAGGAAAGGTTAAGTGAGCGGTGGAGTCAAGATTTATTTGTGTGCTAGGGCACATAGAAATCTTCCCAATTTTTTAATTGTTATTTTTTTAATGTCTAAACATTTATTTAATAATTTCAGTCAAAATTTCCCGGAAATTTTTAATTTATGAAAAATATTTACTTGGGGTGGAAATGTACATATATTCATAAAATTGAAATTGAAATATTGGTTGATTAACTTGTTACATGATCACATCCCTCTTTTCACATCCCTTTAATTTCCTTTCAAAGACCTTTTTGAGAAGAGAGCCATTAATAACTACATACATATATACATAGCTATATATTTATGATTAGCTATCCTGGAAATACTTCTTCTTCTTCTTGACCTTCAACTCCTTTATCCTCTCCTGGATCCCTTCTCTAGTACATATGTACATACATACATAAATTTCACATGACCTTCAAAATCCATTTCTATCCATATGAGGTTAAATCTTATTCCGATATGTATCACCTCTATCCTTGAAATACAAATCTTTATTTCCTTTGATGACAACATCGATTTTCTTTTAGACTACGTTCTACACATTTAAATAGTTTGTTTTTTATATAAGGGTTGATTAATCGACTGTCCCATTGACTAATTACTCTTGAACAAAACATTTATTCATTCAAAAAATAAAACTTTTAAAAAATTGAGTCAAAGGAAAACAAAAAACAAAACAAAAAAGCCAACACATTTATTTTAAAGCAAAGAAAAAACAAACAAACAAAAGATGGAATTAATTAATGGTAATTAGTTTGACAAGAGGCTTACAGAGTAGGTTAATTTATACTTATTTGTATACCTATTTATGCTCTGTACTAGCTTATAAGCTGTCACTTGTACTAGAAGATTGTACAAGTTATGTATGTTTGATGGTGTACTATTTAAACACATTTTCCGCCAATTTACAATTAGGTAGAAGGAGATGTCGAAAGGTTCTAAACTTGAATGGGGTTAAACTGTATTATTGAGGAGGGAGCATGAATGTTTAGTCTATAAAAGTTTAACTTTTAACCTTAAAAACAGTCATGTTAGCAGAATTATTAGAGCGGCAAATGCTCCCTCTCTTCAAACAATTCAGACAGTCTAAACAATTATTATTCACTATGTGTGCTTTGAGGCTTATTATTGACCTGTGTATGTAGTATATGATTACACAAAATAGAATGACTTAAGAATGACTCATATTTATCCAGAAAGTGAAGAAAAAAAAACCTCCATTTATGTATATTTATAATGGAATAACAGTCTAGTGATGTGACTCTCAAGGTTTTGAGATCCATTTTTGAAAATCTCAAAAAAGTTTGTCTTTAATTTGTACTTGTTCCTCAAAGTTTTGGTTTTCCTCTCAAAGACCCATATCAAAGCAGCTACATATGTTCAAAAATTTATATTCTAAATAAAAAACAGGGACAATATATGTCTCTCTCTTGGTCTCAACACTCTCCCTAGATACCTCAAAGTCTGGTCATTATCTTTAGTCACGACGACCCCTCCAAGCCTTGGAGGTATCTATGGGTTAAGATAGGCTTTATCACAACACTTTTCCAAGCATGGCATTATCCTGATTACAAGTCTAGTGTAAAATACTTCATGTCATTTGTTGGCTATAAGTAGTAGAAACTCCTTGTATGTACAAAGTTTCATCCTGTTCAGACCATATAAAGGGTTTTTCAATAGAGATGACGTATTTTTATTTCATTATGGACGGCAAACTATGTCCTATTTTGTTTGTTTTGTTTACATTTCTACTCACAAATAGCCTACAAATCATCATGGAGCAGGTCAACCATGAGCAACCTTTGCAAATTATCCAAATTTATTAACAAAATTCGTGTTCAACTCGTGGCAACTTCAAGAGGCTAACGGCAAATTTATGGTCTATGTAATCGTAAGTTCATTTTTGGCACAATGAGTTTCTTAATAAGCAAAATATGCGTCAGGCAAAAACACACATGTGCGAGGCACTATTGCATCCCGAACTGTTTGGTCTGGATTTCATGCCGGTGGTGTGTTTGGGCCGTGCTTTTTTGTTGATGATAATAATTACAACATTACTGTGAATGGACATCGATTAATTTTGGCCCCAATTGTATGGTATGGACATAAATGACAACTTGGTTTCGACAAAACGGTGCTACTTGTCACACAGCAAACAAATCAATCGATTTATTGAAAAATGTGTCGCTCATAATGAAAAACTCTATGCAAAGAAGTATATAGATAATTATTAATATTGTTAATAATAAAAAATACGGCACTGCTAAAGAATCTTAATTTGTGGTTCAATCATCGAAACGGTTTCAATAGCAATCAGGAGTTTAACAAATCATTTTATTTATCAAGGATCTTCTATAAAAACAATCCTTCTCAATACTTAAGCCCTATCCCCCCCCCTCCTCCTCACTCAAATAAAGCAAATACTTTAACATATTTGATTCTATCCAATAGTTTTACCAAAAGTCTAAAACTATGTGTACACAAAAAAACAAAAAAAAAAAAAACATTGAAATTTATTTTGTACATAAATTGGTATTTCAGCAATGTCCTGTCCTCCAAAAGAGGCCAGGGTCATTGCATACAATACATTCATATGTACATACATACATAAAAATGTCTTTTAAAACTCTGGAATGTCCCCCCCCCCTCCTTTTTACACAATTTAACCCCAGATTTCGCTCTTTTTCAACTCTTTACGCAGGTGTTGAAACGTCACGGCTCATCAGAGTCGTAAGGAATAACACGATACATCTAAGATACATGTGCAATTATTATATAGAGATTTTCTTCTTCTTCTTTTTTTTTTTTGCATTAAGAAAGTGCAAAAATGCCTGGCCTTTCATCACTTTACTCTTTCAAATGATGATCTTTTTTTTTTCTTTTTTTTTAAAAGTGTCAATTATATTTGTAGTTTATATATATATATATATTTGGAATCCTTCCAAATATATTTTTTGCTCCTTTAGACGTTACTTGAATCCCTCTTTTTACTCTCTCTCTCTCTGTTTTACATAATTCACGTGAAAAAATTCACAACAACATGGAATTATGTTCATATATAATATAGAATATAAATGTATTATGTATCTAATATTTAAAAAAAAAAGAAGCGTTTTCAAATCTTTTCTTTCATGTCCTTTCCGTTTCATACTCCAACCATGTTCTTGTGTAATCATAACCTTTTTGATTTTGTAGCAAAAGCACAATTATTATTATTATTATTATATAACCAACAACATTCTCTGTTGGTGAATATTTTTAATTAAATTCTGTAAAGCATTGAAATATTTTTTCATACAACAACAAAAAATATAAAGTATAAAATATATATTTAATATTTTAGCATCCTTAAAAAAAGTTTTTGAATAAACGATTAAGAAATTTGTTCAAATGCATATTTTTCTTCACCTGAGACTAAGGATAATTAAAGGAATTGCACTTTTTGTTTAGTTGGGATATTTATATTTGTTTGCATTCAAATATGTGCAAGTATTATTTAGATATGTCTAAGCCTCAAAATGAGCTTGCGAAAACACAAAAGAAAAAGTGTCTATGTGTGTGTTTTGTTCGTATTTTGCATATTTCTTGAATAGTTTTTAAAAAAAATTAAGAAACAACAACAACAACCCTATCAAAACATGCAAAAAAACAAAAATAAACCCGTCTCATACCTTGGTCAATGAGCTTGAGTGAATGATTTTTATTCTCAGGCGAGATCGACTCCAAATTCTCCTTCTCCTTTTGCAGTTCCTTGATGAGCTCAGCAGACTCCTCTGCTGAGAAAAATGTTCCAGTGTCTCCTCCAACGGGAGGACTCGATGAGGAGGACAAGGAACGTGCGGGCGGACTCATACTCAAATGATGATGATGAAGGAGGTGATGATTAGAGGAGGAGGAGGAGGAAGTAGAAGGAACCTCAATGGGTCCGGAGGAAGAGAGGAGTCCATTTCCAAGGGTCACTTCCGGGCCTTGAGGTGCTTGTGGGGGTGGATGGTGTGGGGGTCCGGCTGCTGCAGCTACGACAGGGGATTGAAACACGACTCGATTTTGTTGAAGGCCATGGAGGACAGAAAGTGCTCCGGAGCCTTGATTAAGGGGTATGAGACCCGCTAGTGTTGGCATTAATGAGGGGTGAAGGAGATTTCCAGGCATGGATGCCATCATTTAGAACAGACTATTATTGATGATTGACTCTTTATGATATAAATGTATATATATATATATATAATCGTGTACTCTGTTAATTAATTTATCAACGACTTAAAAATCCACGACAAATCGAAATTATTCCTTAGTATTATTATTATTAAATAAACACTTCATTTCAAAAAAATAAAAAAATTATTCCTTGGAATAACTCGTCAAACATTCATTCACATACCATACGTAAAAATTACTAATATTATTTTTTCCTCCTCGAAGATGAGCACAATGTTTTTTCCGCGCCGGAGCTGCCTCTTAAAATAACAACAAATACAACACAACAACGAAAAAAGAAAAAAGAGCGTGCAAGGGGGCCTTTTTTGAGCGCACTCATGGAAGTACATTCGAGCGCACGCGAAAAGAGAAAGCGGCTTACATTTTTTTTTTTTTTTACTTTACTTTACTTTAGAAGAAACAACAGCGGTGATTTTTTTTATCAGGGCCCGTTCGACACACCATTATGAATATATGTATGTATCTATATGTATAAACACCGAGTTATAAGTAAATATTAAGCTTCCTAGATAAGTTAGGAGGAAAATTATCTAATATTTTCGCCGGGTTCGCTGTCTCTGAAGGGGAAGGAATTACACACACAAGACAGAGCTTCGATGTGTTGAAAAAGAAGAAAAAGAAAAGAAGAGATCTATAAATTTTTTCTTTTCTTTTCTTCCCCTTTTATTTTTTTATTTCCATAAATCCCAGTCATTGCCTCCCGATTTACTTTTTTTTATATTTATATCATTCAGATAAAATATTTGACAAATATTTATTCAATCTTATTTTGAAATGATCATTATTTGACAAAAGTTTATTTGAAATCAACAAGAAACTTTAGAAAGGTTTTATTTTTATTTTTACTTTGAGCAAAATGAGGGAGATAAAAGGAAAAAGATTTCTACATTCGTACATAGGTATGTAGATAAAAGTACTATATGTATTTATAATCTTTGAAATTACTCTATGGAAATCCAAGTAATCAAATCTAAAGCTTAAAAGTAAATTAAACTTATATTTATTTATCTATGTATCATAATATAAAATGTTCTTACTTCAAGTAAAATCAAGGGGCTTTCATTTGCGGATATTTATTCAATATTGCTCAGAAATGTATTAAATGGTATATTTGCTCATCATATGACAACGTTGAGACTCGGATATATATATATATGTGCTTATTAATTAATAAATTAAATGGAAAAAACACAACATGTATGTTACTAAGGAGCGTTGTGATAAAAAGCCTCCGCATTACATTTAAGAATTCACAACTCATATTTATATACAAACTATAAACCGGGTGCATGGGCGGCATTTGGGTTTGTGATGGTCTTGAGACTAACTCAGAAAATTATCAAGACGTCATGATCCCTTTTTGACTCGTTTCTTTGCTAGGGAAGTCTTTGAATGATGTCTTATATGAACAGAGCCATTTCCTTTAATTTACTTTGTTACTTCAATTAAACACAAGGTGAATTCTGCAAAGGGAGAGCAAATATATGTACAATTATGTACATGCAAGTAGTTACTTCAATAGCGACATCTCGCGGGAGGAAAATAAAGTATCATAGAAAAGGAAATATCTCCATACACTAATAGAACTGTTGTAATTAAACATATTTATGAAGTGCCTCTTCGTATTACTCTGCTCTTTTTTGAAAATGGAAATAAGGGCGTCAAATAAGCAACGAAGTAACTTATTTGATTGCCTTTGTTAGAACGTCGCTATGCAAACATAATAATAAAAATAAAAATAGAAAAAAAAATTAATTTGCATTGCTTTGTAAATCAATAAACTTTGAACATAGAGTCTATTAAACTATATAAGAAAAATAGACATTCAAATTTTTA
The DNA here is from genome assembly GCA_963680855.1 of Lepeophtheirus nordmannii. NCBI lineage: Eukaryota > Metazoa > Arthropoda > Copepoda > Siphonostomatoida > Caligidae > Lepeophtheirus > Lepeophtheirus nordmannii. Next base: position 2,418,235 of record OY804525.1, on the reverse strand, counting down.
TTTTCATTTTACGAAATGTATATTTTATCGAGTAACATTTATTAATTGTTACAAATAACACTCATGAGGTACTTTTAGTCTTATCCAATTCTGTTATTATTGCACCTACTAAATAAATAGTAATCAATTACTTTTTTCCAATTAACGGGCTCTTTATTATGTGGTCCAATTAATACATTATGTATCGTTCTGACTCCATAGTCTGGGTTTTATCTTTCCCAATTTTTTGATTTAGAAAGAATGCACCCTTTAATGCAGAGGCATTTTCCACACTCTGTCAGTTCAAGATGTTGGCCAAAGCCATTCAAAAATGTATTAATGTATAATTAAACGCAAATGGTTCAGGAAATAAAACCTGATTATTTGCAATTTTACAAGCCAATAATCCATGGAATAAACATATAGTGTCTTCTTAAGAAGCTCTTTTAGAATGCATGACGACTAGTTTTAATTTCCATTGGTTAGTATCATCCTAATTATGATCGAAGAGTATTCAGTTTAGTAAGAAAAAATGAACCAAATGGCCATAGTCTCAAGGAAGATGCAAAAGATTAGATAGAAGTTTTAAGCCATATAAATTTGCTTACACATATATTCATTGTGTCGAACAAGCATGAACAATGCAGTTAAATGTTCTAGTTCCACATTTAGACATATCTAGGTATGACCCTAGTAACGAAGGGTAAAGGAAATGGGGTGACGGTCCACAATTTTTTTATTAAAAATTATAAAAAAAATATAATAATTTAATTCCTTTTTATCTTGATAACGATTCTAAGATAGGACCAAAAGTTTGTAGACTTACAACCAGAACAAAATTAAGATCTATTCCGTTAAAACATCATTCCTAGTAGCAAGAGATTTTCAAAATAAGTCAACCGTTTGTATGAGGGGGGGAGGAGGGGAAAAATATGTAATTTTTAGAATTATAGAAATTACAAATAAAATTTGTCACAAAAACAAATTTCCCCCCTCCCCAGTCCTTTTGTTTTTTGTTTTTGATTCAGGTCATCAACTACGGTCATACATGTGCAATGTATGACTGTACATGTGTATGTCTTTATATTATATATGCCTGTCAAAACAACAGAGATCAACTTTTGTATATACATACATATTCAAATGTCCTACCTGAGTTGACCTAAAAAAGAAAAGAAAAGAAAAAAGACAAGCCTGCTTTCTACCTATATATGTAAATACTATAATGATTTTGAAAGCAAGCATTTAATTATATCTATACATACATACTTGTTGTTATTGAAGTCAATGTTTTTTAATAATTATTTTGGAGTATTTTTTCAGGTCAGATAAAACACCCCTTTACACACTAATAATGTCTTTGTCCTAAAGAAATGACTTCATTCGTAGTGTACATAGGCTGTAGAGTTATATACTATGAATATAACAGATACTATATACTAATAGTGATGTCTCAAGTATCTTTAAAAATCTAGATATGAACATTTGAAAAAATTTTGTGGGGGGCTTGTTGTTAAATTAAAAGGCTTGGAAATTTTGAAGGCAATCGATGCGAATATGTTTATAAAAATAATGATAATTAATGAATCCACAATTTTATTTTTTAAATAGTGATGTTTTGAATATCTCAAATGTAAATATCAACATTTGAAATTTATATAACATGTTGATATATGAAAATGTTTAGAAATTTATGGATGTGAATTTTTTTTATTTTTAAATGACGATAATTAATTCGGGTATTAAATAAATTAAAGTGCAGTTTTGTGGATGCAACATGTTTAATGTACAACTATTAAAAATTTAAATGTGAGCATCAAAATTTGAAATTTTTGCATTTGGGGATGCAAATATTAAAATGTAAAGTTTGCGAATAGGAAATTTTTTAATAAATTGTGGATTTTTAAGTATTTTTCATTTATAATGAATATGGTTTTTTTGTTTCACGTTAATACTATAGGTATTAAATATTTAAAATTGCGGATTTTGGTAGCAAAATTCTGCTTTTGTATGTACTTTAATAAAAAATATGGAATTTTGGAATTTGATTAGAATATTTAAACAAAATTCGGATGGTTTTTGTATGTAGAAAAAATTATGTTTTTCACTTTAGTGATATATACGAGTATTTTCAATTACGAATATGGAATTTTATTTTTTTAAATTTGAAACTTTTGTAGTTGTTGTTAAATTAAAAAAAGTGGAAAACTTTGAATGAGTTTGTTTCTACAGTAATTTTCACGTCAATGATGTGTCAAACATCAAAATAATCAGAATATGGAATCAAATTTTCGTAAATTTTTGAAACTTTGTAATCAGTCTGATACTTAGCAAAACCAAAATTGTGGAAATTTGATAATTGAATGCAAATATTGCATTCAAATATTTTTATTTAAAGTAGAAAAATACATTTTTGTTGAACGTTGTTAAATGTGGATTGAGGGGAATTTTGAAAATAGTATTGTATAAATTTGAAGTTGTTGATGGATCTAACTTTTGTGTTTTCAATACATCACTAGTAAACAGTTATATGTATATTACTTGGAAATGTCTAATAGAGTTATTATGTCCTTTCTCTTTACTTTATGCGACAAACTATCTTTTTTTATTTACCTAATATAATATTTCTGTTTCAAAAGAGCTTATTGTTCATAGAATGAATCATACTTTTTTCATTTTTGTTTTTTTTTTCCTAAAAAATGAAGCATTTCTTTTGAATTTCTATGCTTTTTTTGTTTTTGTTGTTCTTCTATGTTTTTTTCATTTTCCCTCCCAAAATAATTCCTTTCCTTCAAGTCTAAACAAGATCTCAATTTCACTTATCCTTGTACATATATCGTTAAAATGATGAATCATTCGTTTTTTCGCTTTTTTTTTTTTTTTGCAAGATTAATTTGTGGTACATTTTATACCCTGAAACACACAGAGTATATATTTATGAAAAAAAAAATGATATATGATGATTTCATTGACAAAGTAATATGTATCTACATTTGTAAGAAACTTCAATTTTCATTTCTTTCGATACACTAATGTGTTGTTATTGCTGTTATTATTTTTTAGAGTAGGCAATTTACTTTATATTATATATATTTCTTCATCTTTTCATGATCCAATTGTAGTGAACAAATATTAAAAATGATCTGTAAAAAAGAAAAATATATATAACTTTAGAACTTTTTTTTTGTAGATTTACACATAACTCATGTTAGAAGAGCATTTATAGGTCTGTCAGTTCTATACGAGTGACATCTGTCCCTTTCAGTCCAACAAATATCAAAGTACTTTAAGTCTAGACTACTCCTACCTATATATTTCTCTCTCAACCTACCTTTCCTTCCAAAAGGAGAAAGGAGTCAATTTCAAAAGCATTTGTGCATGGTCATTAGTAGGAATTTAAATAATATACAAATGGTGTGTGTAAAATTAAAAGGAAGAGAAAATCAACCTGGTTGTAACTCTGACAATTTGATGAATGTTGAGAGGGAAGCAGCTTGAGCTATCATGACGTTTTACTGAGCTACAAGATGTTATTCTCCTTTATATACATATGCAAATGAAGACATCAATAATAAATGATAACATTATGTATGTATACCATAGATGAGAGGCAGAAAATTAACTGAAATTAATGGTAGGAAATTATATATTTTTAACCAATAATAATTATACGAGGACTTGAGCCATTTTTTTGTTTACATTTTATTTACTTTATTAACCTTAATACATGTATTCTTCCTTCATGCGACATCTTTACTATCAGGAAGATGTTCTCCCATCAGTAATAAAGGAAAAATGACAAACTCCACAAAATCTCGCACGTGGCATTTTGCATATTATTTACATTCCTAGTCATTAGTTAGCCAATTCTTATCAACTACGGCATTGCTTTTCTTCAATAATATATGTAGTAATTGGGAGAATCCCATTAAGGGCACCTTTCCCATTAAGGACATCAGCGTGTTGCCTGTATATTATTTGTGTATTTATAAACACAAAATGTCTTCCTATATTGAAGATGATATCCTGTACGGGCACAGCAAATATCTTGTCTCTCAATGTTATCAGACCAGGAGCGTAGTACACTTTATAATAGTCTATGGAATAAATAAAACGCTGAAGGGTGAATAACTCCATACCAAGAGCCTCATTTTGTTCTCTCACTTACCCACAAATTACTCAAGTAGCGTCAGGATTCGAACTACATATGCACATGTTAGTGTGTTTTAGTCAATATAAATAAAATATGACTCTTGAAAAGAGCACTCATTAATTTAGCTTCATAAATATTTGAAAGGGAAAAATTTATATGTATTGCTCTTTAAATGGCATTGAAATATGCATAAAAGTACTTTTATTTATTTTGTGCATATTTTTGACCGTTTGACGAATTATATACCCTCAAAAAGTGATATTAAAATGTGTAATAATATCAGGTAGAGTTATTAGAGTCAGAATAAAAAAAATGTTAAAGAATGGTTTCTTTTAGGCTGATTATACTGGTCAACTGTCAAAAACACTAAAGGGTATAAATTTCATAGATGCTATTCAGTTTTGTGCGCTGATTTCAAATCTATAATTTAATTTGCGAGAGTTGGATGGTTTTTGAGAAATTGGACTCTACTTTTTTTAGCTTTTTTGGCCCATTTTTCGAACTTCAACTTCAATTTATGTCTAGAAGGTTACTCATTTTTTTTGTGCATTAAAAAATAATGATCCGCTAGTGTTTTTAATGCAAATTCAATTTTTAGTCTTTGTTTTGACTTTAAGGGACTTCTAGGGGTGTAGGGTACCGGAGTAGACCCGAAAGTCGGTCAAATCCTGTGTACTTAACTAACTCCTTGAATATTACAAATATGATGGAAGCAGTTTTTTTTCCTTTGAATAAAAACATTGATTATTTGGTTGGTAAAAAAAAAAAAAAATGTCAAATACGTGTAGTCAACAAACTTTGTTCTATCACCAAATTACTTTTCTTATTATTCTCGGTATCTACTTAAAACAATCTTCATTAAAACCCAATAATCGAAATGTATAATGTAATTGTTTTTCAAGAGCCACAAATTTCTTAGCTAAAGTAAAAGATACATCATTAGTAACAAAAAAAAATTTGTCAAATAGGTTTTTTTGTCCCTTTTCCTCTCACGAACCCCTTTTAATGCATTGCTTTCTTCGTTCATTTTCTTTCCTATATATATATATATATATATATTTTTTCTTAACAAGACAACATCACTTGACACTTAACCATTTTCTCAATAAGTTGAAGGAAAAACAAAATAATAAAAAAAACCTTTTATTATATAGGAAAATATAGACATTACAAAACCATTGACTCAGCAAAAAATGAAATGTGAAAAAATAGAAAAATAATAATATTTCAATTTTCTACACTGTATATACACTTAATAATTATATTGAAGATACATACAGGGTAGTCTATATCCAAACGCTTGCAAGGAGAAAAAAAAGAAGTAAAACGCTGCAAAATCAATATAATGACATAAATTTGACATTCATTTAATAAAATCGCCGTTAGCTTAATTCATTCGTTCAAAACGTCCCTTCAAGCGTTCATCCGCTTTCTTGACAGTCCTGTGGGGGTAAAGTCCAGAATGCCCTCCTTATCCCGGATTTCAGGGATCTTGTGGTGTTGCTGGGATCGGCGATTTAGTAGGTCCAGAACTCGGTGGAACGTACATCACGGTCATAGAATCAAGAAAATTGAGTGTTCTTTTCCTCCTGGGATTGGAAACCCTGTTTTGCTGCCAGATCCAAGGTTGATCTTTGATGATGCTGCAGATCCAAGTAAAACCTGTGATGTGCAAAACACTGAGGTACACCTAGGTATCGACATTCAGTTCTAGCTTGAAGATAAAGGGTGGTAGAACGTGATCCTCGCTACTAACACCAACACCAAGATCCATAATTTCCTGTGGATACTTAGCCTTCAGAATCCTAGGGACATTATAAAGGCTTTTTCCAGCCATCTATTGATCTTCGATTTATACATCTGGGTTTGACAGAAATTAGTTTCATCTGAGAAGAACCGTACCATATTTTGCACGGGAGGCTTCTATTTTAACTTGTTCAATGCCTGGACTCGGATGACCCTTTTCACCCTGTATGATGGGGCTAGAAGCTGCCCCATGCAGCGTGCATAGCTATGGTACAACAAATCTTCATTGATTGCACGATGAATAGTTTAATCGAACGTTACGTCAATGCTGTCAGCGATCACATTCATCGATTGGCTGGAACTCTTTTCAACTTTTTGTTGACGACAAAGCAGGGGATTTAAAGCGATTTTGGCCACTTCCAAATCACAAGGCTTCAGTGAAATCCCCATCAGTGGATACTCAATATCCTGCTTGATGCATTTTTTGATTTTTTGCCCGAATAATGGAGTTGTCCACTCGACCGCATTAGCTGAAAACGCATTGTCTATTTCATCCATTAAATTAAGCAAAATACACAAAAGTGCATAACGTTTTTGTTCCTGATTAAATGCAGATGGGGACATTTTGTTATAAGGGATGTTATATGAATAACTAACGTGACATTAATACCAGATTGACTCTCCATTAGTGTTTGTCTGAGGATGAGAGAAGGACAGAGAAAATGGAGAACGTTTAAAAGAACTACCCTTTATTTAGTAAGGGTAATAATGTATAGAGTATAAAAATGACGTTAATTAAAATGAGTTTGAGTAGTAGAAAAATAGAGATAAAGATGCTTTATGAGAAAATTAACCTGCTATGACTTTACATGTATATGTACATTTACTTAAGCACGTCCGTATATTGTACTGCATTTTTTTAATAATAAAACTTCCTTATAACTAATGATAAAAAATGCAATAACGTCAGGTTAATACAATGTCTTTTTAGAGATTTTTTTTTGTGTGTGTAAATATCTTCCACTTTACCTAGAAAAACCCTTCCCAAAAACAAGAAAACCCTTTATTTTTGAACTTAAAAGACCATAATGATCCCATGGCTCAATTTTAGTAGGTTATGGATTGGTAGGTAGCGATTGACTTGTTGCCTTTATTTACAATATAATTTAGTGGCCAATTTTGAAGAAAAGTCCCTTTAAGCAACAATAGATGAAATTGGAACAGTAGTAATTTTGTCAATCATTTTTTAGTTTATATCTGACGAAAACGTCATTTCAAGTCAAATCAATTAAATAATTTACAATTAATTATCTGTCAAATGGCGTTTAAAGTAGTTAAATAAAAGGAATATGGCAATTTAAATCTAGGAAAGCCGGAGGAAAGGTCAAAAATTTAGAAGACTGTCAATCTTTAGCCAGATGTTATGGAAGACTATAATTTTTGATTTTTTAGATAAAAAAAAATTAAAGATGACGCCGTCAAAAATGTCATTTTTTTGATCGATTTCACTTGAAATGTCACCATATATATATATATATATATATATATATATATATATATATATATATAAATGACTACATCAGTTCATTGTTTTGCTTTTCATAATTTCATTAGGTCATACTTTGCTCCGTGAATAACTTTTTATTTATTGTATGTTAAACAAGAAAGATCTGGATTCATAATTAGTTTATATTTTTTTATATAAAGAAGTAAAAATAAATAAAAGAATTTGTTAAAATAAAGATCCCGTTACTTTTACTCTTCAGTAAAGGTGACATTAACACTGTTACAATTTTGATTAAATAACTAGTAAGTAACATTAAGCTATACAATCATGGGTCAATGCTCAAAAAAAGGCTAAGAAACACCGACATAAAATGTAACTCTCTCTCTCTCACGAAGGGAAATCGAGTGGGTCACTAACTAATTAACAATCAGGGAAATTAAATTTTGATATCGACAAATGTACAAGTTCTTTGATTTAAAGGACAGTATGAATATGGGCTGTGGCAATGTGGTGGCCATTGGGAAATGTGACCTCTCTCCACTAACTCTTCTTGCTACGATTTGAACCAGGGGCGTAGAATTAATTTTTAAACGGAAGGGGCACGCCCCTTCTACCCCCTCCTGACTACGCCCCTTCTGTGAATGTATGAACAATAGCACGAGGGAGAGTTGATACATTCGACCCCTATCTTGCAGCACCCATTGATGACTATTGAAACAAAGTATAAATGTCGATTCTGCCCAAGATATTAATTTGTAACAATGAATGGGTGAAACTCAAGCATATTTTTGCACTAAGGAAGAAAAAGCACAAGTATGTGTATCAACTCTCCCCTAATTTTTGTTTTTGGTTGTAAAGAAAAAGTTATGCTTATTCTTTGATAGATCACACATAAATGAATGAGGTCGTCATTCTCCAAAATAAATGAAACATTTTTTCATTTCATCGGATATTTAAACAATATTTTACTACATTAAATAATAATTATTAATCTTCTATTTCATAAAACAGGCAGTTGATACAACAAAGGGTCTTTGTTATATACAGAAATTTAAGGAAGAGGACAGTAGACAATTCAGACAACCGCCTCAACTCTACAATCAAATACTCTTGAGCATACGTTCTCAATTTTTCTTAGACTACGACCCACATTTCTCAAATGTCTACCACGTATTTACACAGCCCATATTTACTGTCCTTCACATCAAGGAACTTGTACATTTTTCGATATCAAAATTTAATTTATATGATTGAAAATAATTTGGTGAGTGTCATTAGGAGCCATGCAATAGAGGTCCATGACTCACCTGTTGATAAAAATGTGTTTAGAACGAGATCAAAATCCAAGTATATATATAAATAAAATACAATTTCTTTCCCCCCCAAAAAAACAACAACATTACTGGATCTTCTGTGGAGGAAATGGGGCTATTTTGAAGAGCAATTGATTAGGTGAGGGTCTTTAGTGTTTTTTTCCCCCTGTAACACAGGGTTTTTTTTTCAAACGTGGGAAGCACGAATAGTATCAATATTGAAGAAAAAAGAAAAGGTCAAAAATTAACTTTAAAAAAACAATAGAAATTGAATATTTCTTTTTCAAAAAAATAAAAAATTAAGGGAAGAAGAAGTTGTAGTAAGTCGCAGAGTTTGAGAAAAAACTATAGTTTGTACAAATAATGTTTGTTCCCTGTTTGTTATATGAAAACACACAAAATTATGGAAAAAAGTTGTAAAAATCTTAAATTGATGAATCCTTTTGTTTATGTTTGTATTTTGCTTAACTTTGACAATGGACATTAGTTATAAATATTTGTACAAAAGTATACATACATATATTATATACATAAAAAGGGGGGGGGGGCTCCCCACTCCGTTATACCCGTAAAACTTTTACTATTCAAGATCCCTTATATATATAAATCAACTTAAAAAGGTAAACCAATAAACATTTTTGAGTAACAAATTGAAGGGAAAATGGGATTTTGGGCAGAAGTTTTATTTTATCCTTATTTCATTTAACTAAAAAAAAGAAGAAAGAGATCAATTCTGAATGTATGTACATAGGCACATGCGAGAAGAGAAGCAATAACTTGATTCTCCATCCATGTAAATAAAAAAACAAACTTTCAATATTTGATGGATATAATAAAAGTAGGTATATGGAGACTCTAGGTATGTGCAATTGGAACAACTTGAATTCTAATTACGTTCATGTTCCTTCCTACTTATCATTATTTCCTATCTCTCTCTCTCTCTCTTCCCATCTTTTATTTTTATTTCTTCCTTTTATAGAAGCCATTTGATTTGAAAGGAATGGGATAATAACAATAAATGTTAAAGGTTAGATGAACAAACGAGCTGTCTACACGTACATAGATATACTTTTGTCAAGATGTCATTTCTCTTCTCTCTGTTTTTTTTTTTTTTTTTTTTTTTTTGAAACAGCAAGAAAAATGACAAAGAGAAATCATTTCAAAATGTGTAATTGAATTTTTATCATGTCAAATCAAGAACACAGAGGAGGAAGAAGAAGAAAAGTGAAGAAATAAAATTAAGACGTGAAATGTGTAAGCTGGAGGAGGGTCTAGCTGGGCTTTTGTGTGAGTCAGCCCAGTACATGATATGGCTCGCAGAAAAAATACAAAATACAAAAAGATATATTTAAAAAAAATGACCAGGTCAAACAAATATTGGTTTTTAATCTCTTAAGCATACGCAGTTTCACCCCTGTATGAAATACATTAATAAATTTAATTTAATAACTCTGTCTTCATTCTTACAAATGTAGCTCAAAGTCATTTAATATGATGAAGTTACCCTTTATTTGGAATTATAAGCTACAATGAAGATAATAATAAAATAAAGTCAGTACACAATTACCAACTCGAAGTAATGCCTATAAGACATGTTTTCCTTATACTTCCTGAGTAAAATTAAAATATGGAAGTACTAATTCTACTTCCTCAATATTTCTACTTTTTCTCCAATAATTATTAGCTATCAATTATACTCTAACAATTGATTACAGAACATATCTATAATTACCTTAGGAATACTAATGCAATCCTTTAAATAAAACTAGCCTCAAGTGCTAAAGACTATTCTTATATTTTTCTGTAAAAGAACTTTCTCAAAATTTCTTACATTTTGATGTCAAAGGTCTGTGTTGAAGCATGAATTTATGTGAAGCTCTGTAACGCAAATTACATAATTAGTGATACAAATATACAAAATTCTATTTTAGTCATCGGGAAATATTAAAACCTAATAAAATATATATTTCTTTAAGAAACTTCCTAAGTTAAGTTATGTTTACTTTTAAAACTGTGATTGTTGTTACATATGGGGAGAATTAATGAAGTGGATCATTGGAAATCTGAATTATACCAATATAATTTATTGGTCTGAATTATAATAAAAATTCTAAATATATTTGAATTTACAAAACAAACAAACAATGCCTGGGATTTTCATTACCTAAAAAGTTCAGACTGGGTGGGTAAATTGGAAGAGAAGGAGTACGGCGGTTGAATTCCCGTAATAACTTTGTTTAAAACTCATATTTAGAGAAGTTAAAATTGATAGAATCTGATTGAGTGTAAAAAGCAAACCCAAGATGTTGTAATAAAAAATTATGTAGAGACAGCATTCGAGGACATTCGAATCATCTTCAAAATGTAAATGAATAATTGCGAAACATGTACGCAGACAATTAACGGGTTGTCAACTGACATATGTACTTTATAAGAAAAGTACACCAGTCGAGATTCCAGCAAATATAAGGTATCTATCAATATATCGCAGAGTTGTCCTCATATATCTAAGTACCAACATTAAATATACCCTAACCTAACCTTTATTTGATGGGTCTTTTTGACATAAGTTTATGGATATGGTCGACTATAAGTTACCAAGGAGATTGCATGGGTGTAATCAAAGATAATTAGTGGAAGAAGAATAAAGATCTCTAGAGATCTCAATGTTGAGGAGGGGGGAGAAAAGTTTAAAACTTCTTTAATGTTTATTCACCACATATTATGTACCTACAAATACAATATCCACTTGTATGTTCATTCACAATTTTTTTGAGTGTAAAACGAGTCTTTATACTTCCATGGAAGACGACACATGGGGAAAAAGTCCTTGTTTTTTTGTCCTTGTAAGTCCCAAGTTTTGGTTTGAAGAATTAGTTTGAAACTCAAGCCCTTGCTAACAACTCCAAATTAACATCCCTATATATTTTTACAGAGTCCAGTTGAAGTTGCCATTTTTCTTTTCGAGCTCATTTCAAGTCCAGTATCTCTAACTATTTAATTTTAAATGAGTGGTTCAAAAACACGCAATATTTGAATTTTATTCAATTCTACTTGCCTGGAATTGAGCCTTCACACATAGCTAGGAAATGCTTAATACATTGATCACGTATCAATTATTATCTGTCATAGCAGACTTGAACAAGTAAAAAAAAAGTTTGACTCGAATTAAGTTTTGAGGTACTTAAAACTATAATTTAGGTTCAGTTAAAAAAATTGAAATTATTATAAAAAGAAAATTTGTTAAAAAATAGTCTCAAGTCCATTAAAGTCTTCAGTCTTTGATTTTGTCAATTATCAAATCTTCAAACTACAGTCTATAGTACCGATCAAGTTTTGAGTACAAGTCCCTCACTCCTGCTTACTAATGAGTATAATGAGACGTTTGTACATTTTGTTTGTATCTAGCTAGACAGGGAATAAGTAGAGGACTCGATCACTTGGGAAATCATTTGATATACATAATATCAACATTGATTCTATTATTTATTTATTTATGTATTATGATAATAATCCTATTTGTGCATAATGTTGAATCAATTACGTAATTTCATTAGATGAAAGCAAAACACAACAAAAAGAAAGGAAGATTTATCTAAAGATAAATGAGGAAAAAATAATCAATCAAAATGGCAGAACTAATTTACATATATTGATATACATCAAATTTAAATATACTCTTGTATCAACTGTCGATTTTTCTACTCCTCACCCCCCCCCCCAATCAGTAAGTGCTCAGAATGTGAATTGGCTAAACTCAAATATCCTGAATATTTTTCTTCTATTGTTCCATAAGATTAGAGATGTGAAAAAAGAGTCATTTTCGGTGAGCCTAAAAATCAGCCTTGAGTTGACGACATACTCCATATGATAACACAGATAGACAACATGTCAGCTGATGCTATTGACTCTTCAATAGCATTGTTGTTTTATCTACAAGGTACTTTTATTTATTGAGATTGTCAAGTGTTGTTAGTCATTATGCCTTGTGATAATAAATTAAGTTTGCTCTGTGATCGGGGTAGATACTGCCTGATACAACAGAGTCAACAGACAAAAAAAAAAAAGATTAAAAGGCCTAGAAATTGAATATTTACTGTTTAACTGATTGCTTTCTGACATTTCACGACATAGGAGGAGAATAAACAATCAAATATTTACATTTGTATGTGATGTCAAACAAAAGTTATTTCCTATTGTTTAAATAGCTTCATAGCTTTTGAAATGTATACTTTGGGTATACGACTATATACAGTTTGTACTAGTCTTTATTTCATATCTAGTGTGTACCCTAAGATCCAGCTGTCGTTTTTCATTTATGTCATGGCTGAGCTTCGTCTCAACCTTATTCAATTAATTGTATTCTTTTAAATTAAAATTTTCTAATGCAACAGATGTAATTAATGATATTGAACCAAAGCCATTTATTTTTCACTATTGACACAGTGACACCCTTGTATTAGTAGAGTTGTTGACAACTTCTGCTTCGCAGTCTACATCAATCCCTTGAGAGATACCCCTCTGACCTTTTGACAAATAAACTTTCATATATATGTCAGGGTTGATCCAGGAAACTAGATTCTGGAAAACCAAATTCAATTTGATCAACACCGGTAACTCATCAGCCAGTCTGTAAGTCAGTCAAGGTGATGAAGCTGTAAGACTGGATCTTACATTTCCCCCAACAGCCTCTTTATTTAGCTTCATCACTAGAGAAGCCCAGTTACTTTGTATACTTTCCACTGCCTGTTGTAAAGATAACCAGCGGACAGGGTTTTTAATATATTAAGCTATCACCTCTATTGGGTTAATTGGCTGAAATGGGAATTGTTTATTTTTTTAATTAGGAATATTTTCACCGGACACTGTGACCGGAAGGGGCTTCAAAATATCGGACATCACCAGATTTTACCAAACAATGTACGGTAAATTTCGACTAATATATATATTTATATATATATATATGTTTGTGTAAAATGATTTGATAATTCATTAAGGCAATAGCTTCACAAAGATTTTGACTTGTGCCCATTCATAAATAGTATTTAAACATCTGGTTTCCCTGCCTTTTTTCTTTATAAACACAATATTCCATTATTATAATTAGAATACAAGTTGGTGGTGTTCTTGCCCCGGTAAGAGGTTATCGGTCGTCTCTCACTTATTAACTGACGGATTGAAATCTTCTTAGTTTTTAATTTTTGTTTATACAACCAACTGCTGCTCTCTTTTTTCGAAAAGAAAAGGTTTCTAGATAACACTAAAATTACATCATGACAGTTTTAAGAAGCATAAGACTCCTTTAGAAATACAGGGTTTATAGTAATAATAGTAATATTAATAACAATAGTTTAGATATTGGCCATAATTTAGCTACCGCATAAATAATAAAGAGAATTATTGTTATTTTTTACATAATTTACACTTGTTTTAAAGCATAAATATTCCAACTCGTTCTTTATTTTTTTCATACAAATTAATGGTCTATTAAATACAAGTTTTCCTCGTTCATTCTCTCTCTCTCTCTCTTATAAAATAAATTACTCTCATATACATTTATAGCATGTACACAGGGATACGTGTGTGTGTGTGTGTGTGTACAGTTTACATAAATCCTTATCTAAGCACCGAGATATTACCATACATTACAGAATAAATAAATTCTATGCTTTATTAATAATCGATTAAATTTGCCAAAAAAATATTAATAGTTTATTTTTTTATGGAAGATATTCTTCGCACATTAGCTATAGAATGAAGTGACGATCACGTACTTGGCTACTTGTTTGTCCGCTAGGAGATGCTGAGAGTGCCTGCTGTGAAATACATACCTTCATGAATACACTTTAAAAGAAAATGGAATTAATGAAGGTTAATTCTTCGAAAGGACTTGGAATAATTGCATGTCACAAGGAAAACTGACAGAGTCATATGTTCTGATTTAGTAACGTAGATTAATATGTCTACATCAATAGTCGCATCTTGCGGGAAGAAAAGAGGTTTCTCCTAGTCATGGAAATCCCCTTAAGCTAACAGCCGTGTTACGTCACATTGTTATATAGCTAGGGGTACCTTCTATAGAGCAAAATTACATTTGAAGTTGTCGCATCTCCCTCTAAAACAAGATTTTATAAAACGCATTTGTTGTTGAAATTGTTAAAAATATACATAATGCAATTGATATACGTAAATATATAATTATTGCATTCTTTTGCACTGATGCAACTTTAAATGTAAAAGTTACTATAACAGTAATAGTAATTTTTCTCCACGATAAATAGCAACAAAAAACTTTTGATTTCAGCAAGGGGTCTTCTGTGAACAGTAACATATTTCTATCTCCCACCTTCTCCTCGCACTATACAAATAGTTTTTTATACGCAACACTAATAAATAAAAACATAGAAGAGTCACAGGGATTCATTTCTATTGGCAGTTCTGCATAATTGAACCATAAAAGGTCGTCAAAAATCTTACGAGTGTATGTATACTCTCCATTCTGCTAGAGGAATGAGCAATAAATAAAATTGTAAAACTACATTAGGTCTGAGTCCCAATACATCTGTTGACCTTTTCGACCTTTATTCCATAGACAAGTCTATATAACCAAATTTAATATAATAATTCAATAACATATGCTCATTAAACATCAATGACTTGTTTCTCAAGATCGGTCTCAATCTTAAGATAGATTTTTTGAGAGTCATGATCTCGTTTCGGTATTGAATGCTCAAAGTCTTGGTCCTGTCTTGGCCTCGCTGTCAAAATCAAGGACAATGCACCATCATACATCCCACAATTTATCTTCATAAAGAAATACAAATAAGATTCCTTTTCACCTCTTCATCTTAATATAGTTTCCATTCCTCAAAGTAATTGTCTCAGCTTTCCAAATTGTATTCTTTATATATGGGACTATTTAGTTATTTTATATGTCATTTGTCAAACAATGCCTTTATATTTGATAAGTAACACTATACATAGTCTCTATTGACAAAGGATGCATTTCTTTTAAAAAAAAATTAAGAACAATGCTAAAAATGACGATATAGGATGAACATCCTAATACTGTTTTGAGAAACAGAATTAGGACCATAAAACAAAAACAAACGTGTTTTTTTTTATGTCTATTACTTTTAAATTACATTTTTTTTTCTTTGGATCACCATAAAATTCAAAATTCAATTCAGAGGAAAATTCGTGTTTCACATTTTTATATCCATATATTCATTCAGTATTTTTTGAATTAAGCTAAGCTTCATTTTAACAAACATTTTTTTTGTTTTTTTTTTGTGTGTGTGTGATCCTTTAAACGTTTATTGAATTGTGATGCTTACCTAATTTAGATTTTTGAATGAATCAATTAAATAACTCTAATACCTGATACTCAGATTTGTTTGTCGTTCAAAATTTAAATTAAACTTTAAGAAAATTGGCTTTCTCTAAGGACTTTCTTGATTTTCTAACAAAAAATTTATTTTTTTTTGGCTTAAATCTTTCAGAATCCCTGCCTCATAGACCTTAAATGCTTGAAAAAAATGCCTATTTTGAGGATGTGTGAGTGTTTTTTCGATCAAAATAATTATTAAAGACAATATAAGGAGGTAATTTTTCTTTTTTTTTCTTTCTGGTCCTATTCAAAAGAGATCCTTGAACAATTTGCAAATAGCAAAAATAATGTAGTTTTAATCATGATGTAAACTACAAACAGCAAACGTGAAATAGTACACATCTATGATATAATAAACATATAGAATTTGATGATGTTTTTTTCTCCAATATTTGTACATATACATATATATATATTTATATATTGGAAAAAAATCTTTTGTATAACTTTTATGTATGAAATCCTATATACATATTTATTACAAAGGTATTTCATCTTTTCATACAATTATTGTTATTTATAACAATGCGCATATTCAAATTTCAAAAATACAAAAATCATTTGAGGACACAGCATGTGATATTGAGAATTTTTTATTTTTCCTTCATTTTGCAAAGTTCAAAACAATTTGACAATTTTTTGACACCAATTTCAACTAACAGTGCTTTAGTTAGAATATCTATTTATTTTAAAGTCGTTTTTTCCTCCCGTATCAACTAGCCCCCCCCCCCCCCCCCTAGAAGCCTCAAACACATAATTTCTCCTATAATTTCAAATAATGTGGAAATTTTCTATGTTTAAAAGAAGCTTTTACTGACTCACAACAATTAGAAAAAGAAAATATTCTTCCTTCCTTCTCTTTTTTTTATGTATCAATTTGCCCTAACCAAAGCTAGAAAGCCAACTGAAGGGATCTAGTTTATGTATTTATGTAAGACAAACACGAGGGGACAAGTATTTTCAAAACGACGATCACGGGATTAATTTATGTCACATTTTATTTGACTTCAAAACGATTTTTTTGTTCATAGAGGGCAGCGAGCGTGCCAGTGATTTCTCTTTAACTAACTATGCAATCTCCTGTGAATTTAACTTGTTACTTATATTAAAGTAAGGTTAATTCTACGAATAGATGTCAATATATGTGTATATAAAATTATATAACTACTACAAAAAAGCAATATTGTGCAGAAGAAAATAAAATTTCTTAGGCTTGAAATATTTTCAAGCTAACAAGCACGTTTGCTACTTTGATGTATAGCCTAAGTTCTAATTTACGTATACGTCAACTTGCTTTTAAACAACTCTTTGACTTCAAATACTAACATCCTAACTAATTAACAACAAATAATTATAATTTTATCTTAAAACTTAAAGGATTTAAGAATTAAAACTAAATTTATATGAGTTTCAAGAGACGGCGGTAAATAAATGAGTATGAAAAAAATTAGGCCAAAGATTATAAATTCATAAAATGTCTTTTTTAGTTTTGAATGCAAATCTCTTACTCAATGTTTCAAGGAGCAGTAGTAGCTGCTACAAAACTAACAGATGGTGGTTATTCCCCAAAAATTGGCTAAAGTTGACCTCCTGGAAACATGATATTTCCATACCCAACCTTTCATAAGATCACCTTATTAATTTGTTTGCTCACGACATCCTCCTATTTGTTTTTGTGTTCCAAGAATACTTTGAACAACTTATATCATGTAGCTTGACGAATTTTTATTTGGAATAGGAACACGTCTTTGATTTCCCACCTTCAGTAACAACACTGTAACAAACGTACTAAACTTTTTTTCTAATTAATTTTAGATAAACAGATTACTCCTTTGACCGGGGTCATGATCACAAATATATAATATTATTATGTATAAAGATAAAAAGCTTTAAGTCATATTAAAAAACATTAAAAAGCAATTAACATAGTTTTGTATTATATTAATTATCATATTTAAAAATAAATAAATCAAATAATCTAAAGATTAATATAAAAAATTTGTTGAATGAACTTTCAAATTATCATGCGGGACTGATTGTACCTCTTTGCGGGCCAGTTCCGGCCTGCAGGCCGTATGTTTGACACCCTTGCAATAGACAAATTGTTCTGTTAACAATATTTCTAATTAAATATTGAGACTACAGTAAAAATAACATAGCAGATGGGCCAAATATGTCCATTTCAGCTGATGCCTAATTTTTCTCATAATCAAAACTCCATCTGCACAAAATTTTGAGAAATTTGAATTTTTTTCCTCAAAATTCCTAAAGTTTGGATTAGTTTACTTATATTTGAATATAATAACATATTGATCGATAAAAAAGGAAATGGAATAGTAATAATAACACTCGTCAACAGTCAAAAATCCTAAGGGATAAGAGATTTTAACAAAAATCCTGCACAATAGGTCTTAACATGACTCAAAAATATTTGGCTGTTATCTTTATGAAGTAAAAAAACTTATAAGTGGATTTTCTTCTTTTCAATATTTGAAAACAAACTTGCTCTCTTGTTGACTTGACTCATATTATAAGATTAAAAAAAAATGCTAACTGAAAGCATCACATTAGGTTATATCATTAAAATAATGAAGTTAATCACCAACTTGTTATTAAATTTACAATAAGTGATGCATTAAGATGGTACCATCTTAAGTTGATAAGTTCCTTGCCCATTTATTTTTAGTTTATTACTTAATATACACTTGTTAGTTTTAATCATGTTATTGAAATACAATATACTATTTCTGAAGCATAAAAGTTTTTTTTTTATATCTAAGAATGATCAAAATTAGATAAATATTGAAAATCTTAATTAAATACATCCATAACCTTTCAATGCTACAATGTAACTAATATTTATATAAATATTGAGCAAAAGTTTCTTATCCAGTGAAAAAGGAAAACTTGAGTGCGAAGCTAATTTGTGTATCCTTCCTTATTATGTGCAGAGATGTGAATAAAGAGCTCTCCCAGCGAGCGTTTTTCACTCCAAAATCATCTCAGTTGGGTAGGTGTAGAATAATCCATTGGAATGGGCATTTGGTTGAAATGTGTTAGTAGGAATGTAAATTTCAAGCAAAATCTCGCACGCAAGATTTCTTAGGGTTGAACATTACCTTTTGTTTTCCAAAGTTCCTATCATTTTTCCTTCATTACTTAGGGGAGAACATTTACCTGATAGTAAATGTCTCTTATGGTTTGTGTAACACGTGTAATACTCTGCTGAGAAACAATCAATTATTTCAATAAAATGTATATTGTAATGAATCGTCGAATATTTATGTGAACATGTTTGGTTTTTCGAGAGGGGTTTCAATTCTCCGTACATCAACGTGTTCGACATTGCCTGTATGGACTACTCCAAATCCCTGTTTCCTACTATGAGTAGTCAATTGCTCTAGGGATGAAACCTCCGTCCATCAGAGTTGTCATTGGCTCTAAGGACTTCTTCAAATCTATTGTTCTACGAAGAGTTGACAAATGCTCTAATTGCCGACTTAAACCATAATAAGTATTAAATGTTAGACATTACAGCTATAATTTCATAATAAATATTAATTATATTAATTGTAGGGTTTAAAATTTTTAGGATGTTTCCCTGGATTCCTTCACTACTGAGATAATTTCATTATAGTCATTGTATATCTTCATTTTTGTTGAAGTCCGAGTTTCATCTGATGATCATCAAATTTATCGTATTTAAAGAACTTGCTATCGTGGATTATGGATTCTGTCGACATTTTCTTCAGTTATATGTATCCCTTGTTCCTCTGAATCACATGCAGACATTTACTTTTGAGTGATTCAAGTATAATAACATGTTATGAGAGTGGAAATATCCTTCCACTAAAGTTATTTCTTAATCTTGGACAACACTTCTTTACATTCAAATGCCGTAGTATGAAGGATCGGATTTTTCAGTATAGAACATGAAATTGACTAAAACGATGTTAAGTTGGACATAGTTAGTGATGGAATTAAAAATATCAGAATTGTCTTCAATTTCGTTCCTTGAATAAGTCTCTAAATTTATTTTGTGATTACTACTTTAAACGTTTTGTATAATGTTGAGTTTTCTCAAGGATTCCCAAATTCATTTAGATGTCATTTCACTAACCTAGGATCTTCGTTATATTCTCCGTTATCAACGATCAAGGATTTTATGCTAACTCGATTAGATAATTTATTTACTTTTACTTTATGGATGAATTTATTAAACTGTTAATCGTTTATTAATTTTGTAATTGCCATTAAACGTTTTTAATATATGTATGTATATATATACGATCACTAATTAAATTATCACATACATGGCTCGACATCCGTCACAACTTTTACGTTTGAGGCATAATCTTACTTTGAGTTGAAAATATTTTGTTTTAATATATTTATATATATGTTCTATTTATGTATAATTTAAGCATATATTTAATGTCGAATTTATTTAAAATCTTAATCACATTCTATTAAACTGTTTCAATCTAGTACTGAATAAAAAGTAAGTATTGATTTTTTGCATATTGGGGTCATTTTAGAGTCAAATTTAGCTACTTTGCCGGAGGAAAAGGGCTCAAAAAGTTACCTGGATTGCAGTTCTAGCATATAATACCCATTCTTAAGGATTCCAGTCAAAAGGAACACAAGCTTTTTGGTTATTGTATCAAATACAATGTTAGAAAAGGGCTCAAGTTCTCGTAATAATTGTTAGTTTTACTACTTGTAAGCTAAAGATATATAATTTTCTGACATTATTTGGAGTTAATTTTCTGCCTCTCATCTATGGTATACATAATGTTATCATTTATTATTGATGTCTTCATTTGTATATGTATATAATGGAGAATAGCAGCTTGTAGCTCAGTAAAATGTCATGACAGCTGAAGCTGCTTCCCTCTCAACATTCATCAAATTGTCAGAGTTACCAGGTTGTTTTTCTCTTTCTTTGATTCTTACAAGCCCGATTTGCTTGAAATTTACATTCATATGAGTTAGCGTGTCTGCAGTTACTATCTGATATTTTTGTTTTATTTTATTGGTTGATTTATATTGACAATATTAAATATTTAATACTCAATAATTAATAAAAACTAATAAGAGAACTAACTGCAGGGGATTTGAATTGTCAGAAATCCAGGACTCAACTGTTGATCAACTTATTCTTGGTGTATGTCGTCGTTCCTTCAATGAAACAGAGAAGACTTGAATTCAAATTAATAATCAAAGTACAAATATAGTTCCACCAACTGTTACTTTTATTTACTCAACACTTTGCCCATATCTAATTATGTATTTGTCTTTTTTCTAAAGCCATCATCATCATCATTCATTTTTTCTTTATTCTCTTAGAGAACACGTCTTTTAAATAGATAAGCTGTGACATAACAAATGAGTTACAAATGCTTAAGTCATACACTTTGTAATGAAAAGTCTTCACAAAATGCACATTTTTTTTTTAGGAATAATGACTTCTTTCTTCGTGTTCGCAGCAATGTCTTCACATGGATTATATAAAGGCTGCATTGGCATAGTACAAAAAAATAATAATTACAGCTTCTTCATACACACGGTACTATAAATAGTCAGTGTCAAATTAAAGTTCGTACTCTACCGTGAATTTTGCATACCTTTTGTCCATATATTTCTAGTCTTTAAGTCTGAACTCCTTAATCAAAACTCCTCAATCCAGCCCATTTCATGAATAAGTTTTGTTTATGGGGCTGATGAGTGTCACGGACTAACTCAACCTCTTGTGTATATTTAAATGATTTACTGAATATCTAAAAATACTCATACGAATAGTCAAATTTGATGTATTCATACGTGAGTATGAATAACAACATCAATACGTAGTTAGAAAGTTGCAGATAGGAATACAAATATTTCTAAAAATGCGGATGATTATTTGTGAATGTGATGATTCTGTCAATTATGAATAATATTTATGTAGAATATGTTTTTAATATAATTCCTTATATTTATAAGTTAATAACTTATTTTTTTAACATTTGAAATAAGTTTCTCATATAAGAAATTATAAAATTATATATCATTCAATGCAATAAGTCTTATTTACGATTTTTCAAATTCCAAATTTTGCCTTATATATCTGATTTATTGTCTAGGTATTTTTTTTATTCCTCTGGGAATTTTATTATGGAGGGCTTAGTGTCCTTAGGTAATTTGTCCACCTGTTTTTTTTTGTCCAGGAACTGATTTGAGTAAAACATGGACTGAGAATATTTTTTATTTAACATTTTATGTACTTCCTAGCTATATAACAAATTCCTGAAATCCCATTGAGTATAAAAACTAGGCCTGAGACAATTTTTAGAAAGTATAGTAACACCGAGGGAGAACAAATCTGCAAAGCCTGCCAAGAACATATGATTCTGATAAATAGGAAGGAATAACAAATAAAATCACAAATAATTTACTGTAAATCAACTGATATGCTTTATGAGAAAATAAAGTTGACAATTAGTGCACAGTGTCTTTTTATTATTTTTACTTTCTATAGCTGTTATCCTTATCTCTTAATTTTGGATGGGATGAACATGTCACACTAACAACGTGTAATGGAGTAATACACGCTGTAATAATAAGTAATCAATCAAACTCATAATCAAGTCAACACGGAATCCTTGATGTAATTAGATATGTTGAAATAGTGATGATCTTAAAGAAGGGAAAAAAACAAACAAAAAGTTACTACAATAATTACTTCATAATCAATTTTAATTCAGTCTCTCCTCTGTACCGTTGAAGTGAAAACTTACAACATAAAGTTACATTGGTCAACTGTCAAAAATCCTAAAGGGTACAAGTTTAATGAAAGTTATTTAGTTTAGCAAATCTAATTTTAAATCTGTAATTTTTTTTTCTGAGAGCCCGACGGTTTTCGAGAAATCGGACCCTACTTTTTGAGCTAATTTAGCCCATTTTCCAACTTCAACTTCAATTTAAGCCTAGAAGAGTACACATTTTGAGCATTAAAAAATAATGATTGGCTAGTGTTTTTTATGTAGATTCCATTTCTAGTCTTTGTTTTGACCTAAAAGGACTCCTAGGGGCGTTGGATGGGGGCCAAATTAGCTAAAAACTAGGGTAACATTTCTCGAAAACCGTCGGACTCTCGAAAAAAATAATTACAGATTTGAAATCAGTGTGAAAAAGTGGATAACATTTATTATATTTAAGTTCAAATTTGTTGACCTCTGATATTGTAGTTCAATTACTAAGACATTATGCTGAAAAAAGTCTTTGTTTGAGTCCTCTCAGCTTCTATTAGATATTGAGTATAAAATGAAACAAAGATACAACTTGTAATTGACAGGCATGCTCACTCACCTCAACAAAGCGTCTATCCCTACATATGTTTAATATGATTTGTGTCTATTTCCTTTCACTTCCTCTACAAAAGAGTCTATTAAAAAGGGAAAATTAATAAACGTCATGACATCTGAACAAATAATAATTTAAAATACAAATGCAAACAATTTACGTCGGACATGTCCAAAGTCTAAATTCCGCCCGTGGTACATTATCATCCGCCTAGGTCAGCCCCCTTTGTAAAACAAACCCTGATTTACGGACTCTCAACTGTATGAGAAATGATTGCTCGCCGGGATTCACCCAATTTTCACATCTTTAATGCATAATCATAATCTTGAGGCTCTCTACACATAACATTCACAAATTACCTAAATAGGTAAAATAATCAGTAGTTGTTATTCATTTAATAAACTTGGAAAACTCTATTGGGAGGGGAAGAAGACGAGACTGTACATATATTTTGATACATTTGATTAAGCAAATCAATTTCAGTCAATGTACATACATACATTTGATTTATGACTATAAACCTACAATATATACATATGTATACATAAATAAGTACATAAATAGACTCTATATTTTCTGATATATGCTTCTTTGATGTTTTTTTATCAGTCTCTACTCCTGTATAAATCATCATCCTTTGAGTCGTCCACACACACACAAAAAACCATCAAAAATATATATTGTAAAATGTATTTTCTAATGAACTTTCTCATTAGTTCTGTTTTGACAGCTACATTACACTCCTACTTACAATGAGCTTCAACTTTTTATGGATACAAATTATTATTACCCTAGTTGCATGTTTTTTTTTTTACAAACATTCCTATACTCACCATTTTTAAAATAAACATGGGTATGCATATTTGCATACATAAATACAAACACATCAGTGTTTAGACAATATTATTATGTAATGTTTTTCAAACATATGTCTCTATATAAAAGTTTTCATATAACAAATATATATTTTATTAAAAAAAAAAGTTAAATTACTATCAATAAGTGATTATTTATGCTGATTTTTTTTTCTTTAATGGAGTACATCTTTAGATATATTTTCATTTTCAAAAGAGAAATTTTTAATGGAGGCAGTAACTGGGAGCAGGTTTGAGTTAGAGGGATCAAAATTTTAAAGAACATTATTTATAGATTATATTTGTAAATAGTATTTTTACTATGATTATTTCATGGGCTGAAAAGTTCCGGACCTAAGACATACATGGCGTTAGTTGTATTACATTCAACTTTTAATCAGTTGGCACTAATTATCAAAAGGCAGTTGTTAAAATTTCATCATATTTTATTCATTAGTTTGTGAGTCATTGTGCTAAGAGTGACGTACCTTTTTTTATTCTCTAAACCAGCGTTTCTCAACCGGGGTTCCGCGGAACCCTAGGGTTCTGCAGACGGTCTTTAAGGGTTCCGCGAGAAAAATGAGATTATATAAGCTATTACACTGAAAATAAGATGAGAAAGTATGGTATTAATCATTTTTTGCGCAAGGGTTCCGTGAGACATGGGATATATTTTGAGGGTTCCGAAAGGGAAAAAAGGTTGAGAAACGCTGCTCTAAACAATGGGTCAAAAACAATTTCGTGTTTTAATTTACCACTGCTTCTTGATGGGGAAAGAAATACTATTTAAGCAAAGCAATGGCTTGAAAAGTGTAATAGGGACTCAAAACCATTAGACAGAACAATAAATGTTGGTTTGCTAACATATAACGTGGTCGTAGAGACATAGATGATGCAGAACGTAGTGGACGTTCAAATGAGGCGGTAACACCAGGAAACATACAAAAAAAATCCACAAAATCATATCGAATGATAAAAAAGTGAAGTTATGTGAGTTAGCTGATATCGTAAAAATATCAAAAGAAGGCGTTAGCTTTATATTCCACTGTTTGCTCATTTGATTGCTCACTGTTGACCAAAAACAAGAACGTGATGATGATTCTGTGCAGTGTTTGGCAGTGTTTAAACGTAAAAAACTGGAATTTTTGCGTCGATATGTAATAATGGATGAAACATGGATCCATCACTTATTCTCCGTAATAAAAACGATCATCATCTAAGTGAACAGCAATTGGTGAACCTTTTCCAAAGTGACCAAAAGCACAATGATCGGCTGGAAAGGTTATATTTTGGAATGTATGTGGTATACTATTCATTGACTATTTTGAAAAGGGAAATACCATAAACAATGAATATTATACAGCGTTAATGGAGCGTTTGAAGGTCGGAATTGCAAAGGAACGACCGGATATGGCAAATAATTATTTTTTGTTTCATCAAAACAATGCGCCGTGTCACAAGTCAATCAAAACAATGACAAAACTACATAAATTGAACTTCGAGTTGCTCCCACATCCACCGTATTCGCACAATTTGGCTCCCAGCGACTATTGGCTGTTTGCAAACCTGTAAAAAATGCTCACCGGAAAGAAATTTCGCACGAATGAAGAGTTTATCGCTGAAACTGAGGCCAATTTTCCCCAGTCAAATTCTATATTTAGTTTTAATATAATATGTTTTATAAATTGCATATAAAAAAAACCACTGATTCTTTAGATTTTTAGTGCTTTTTATCCATTTTGAGTATGAAAACCCCCAAGAAATTCATATTAAATACCGTATTTCTATTATGAGAACATACGTTTTTCATATAGATTAAAGTGTCTTATCTTTTATATGGAATTCCATGAAAATTGAGTCAAATCAGCATTACAGTATAATAGATCATAGTATCAATTAAATATAAATCATAATTTTTTTTTAGATGTTCAAATAAGTAGTTAATTGTTCCCCTTTCAAAAAAATTACATTAGACTCGGAACTTGAAAAAATACTATAGTTGTCTAACTGAAGAAGAAATTTGACAGAAAAAGTATCTGTGAAAGTGTTTTAAACAAGATTGATAAATCCATTTCACAAAAGTGATGTTACCCCTTTCCCATTTATTTTGAAATCGAACGTAAAATTATTTTATATTGATTGATATTATCCTTTCCAATATTGTATGTAATGCTGATTTGATCAATTTTCTTCTTTTAGAGGGGAAGGGGGGAGGCTAGAAATAATTTTGTTGAAAAAAAAGAAGCCTTTATTTATATTATTTTAAGAGAGGTTTCTATTGATATACTACTATGGGCAAAAAATATCGGGAATATAAAAATCTTTATTTATCATCCAAAATTCATTTCATCCCCCTCAAAAGTAGTTTCCCCACCCTCTCTTCAAATACAAATCACATATGTCAACAGTTTTAGTCATCGTCCTTCAGACATTTTAAAAAACACAAAAAATTTGATTTTATCTGTTCACAAAAGGATGCGTATCTCTCAAAGACACATGAATCAAATATAGAGGAAAACAGAACAAAAATATGTAACGTATATTTATAAATATGAAGTATGATTTCTGAGTTATTGAAATATTATCATTAGGAATGTAAATAATATGCAAATGGGGTGTGTAAAATAAAAAGAAAGAGAAAATCAGCCTGGTAACTCTGACAATTTGATGAATTGGGAAGCAGCTTGAGCTGTCATGACGTTTGACTGAGCTACAAGCTGCTATTCTCCTTTATATACATATACAAATGAAGACATCAATAATAAATAATAACATTATGTATACCATAGATGAGAGGCAGAAAATTAACTGAAATTAATGTCAGGAAATTATATATTTTTAACAAATAATTATACGTGGACTTGAGCCCTTTTTGCTTTTATTTTATTTGCTTTATTGACCTTAATGGATGTATTCCTTCATGCGAGATCTTTACTATCAGGTAGATGTTCTCCCCTCAGTAATAAAGGAAAAATGATAACAGCTTTGAAACACAAAAAGTACTGCTAAAAGGGCCAACTCCACAAAATCTCGCACGCGGCGTTTTGCATATTATTTACATTCCTAATTATCATGTCTTTGGGCCACAGATTAAGTATCTATATACTCTACGTAGACTCTAGCTGATATTCTAAGAACACTGAAGCCATAGCAGGAATTTGAATGTACAATTCATAATGGATCAAAAGATATTTATGATATATTAGGAGGTTTAGAGATGTTTTGTTCAAGATTACTTAGTGCTCACGATTTGACACACCACATGTGTCTGCGTGTGTCATTAAACTGTTGACTCTTTTAAAAATACATTTCAAAGGAGTTTTATAACTATTATACATTTCTTCAGAGATACCTAAGATAAGATACTGATGATCAAATAATTCAAGAAGAGAGAGAGAGAAAAAGCCAAGAAACGATCTTCATTGTACTTATTACTATTGTGAACAAAAAATATGGGGACTCAAAAAATCTTTCTTTCATCATCAAAGTCCCTTTCATCTCCCTCAAAAGTAGTCCCTGATACAATGCACATAGGCCAATAGTTTTTTTTTTTTTTCAAGTTTCAAAGTAGTAACTGCTGAGTTTAGATATGCTATTAAAATTAAAAATTGGGGGGTCGGTGTCTTGAGTAATATTATATGTGTAGGGATATCCCAAAGATGTTCTTTCTGTCATTCAATCAATTGTATATTTTTTTTTTTGGTTTCTGTACGTATTTTGATTATGTGGGGGGTTAAAAACTAAGCAATTTTTTCTTAAATTAACCATTTAAAATAATCCAATTTAATAGCCATTTTGCCAAACTTTTTGATATCTCACATCATCATAGCAAGTAATCTGCCAATATAATTTGAAGAAACTATACACTATAATTATACTTTTGATAGTTTTTAATATAAAAAAGATTCAGTTTTATTGTACATGCTGTTGGCTCGTGAGAACACTTTTTAGGATTTTATACAGTTTTATAGTTTTTCCGCAATTAATGAATATTAATTTTTAGAACAGTGTGACAATTTTGGCAGTAGAAAATTATGTCACATACTCAAAAAAAAACTTTGATTGTCAAAACAATTCATAAAAGATAAGGGAGAAAAATGAATGTTGGTTTTTTTTTTCATGAATATATAATCAATAACTTTTAATCTTAATTTTTTTTTGTCAAAAAAAAAAAATTGTTGCTTAAGGAGAAAAAAATAGTTGATGTATGTTAATAATATAATTGGAAAATTGGGTCCAATTTATCTTAAATTTCCTCAAATTGAACGATTTATTCAACTCTCCTATTTATCAGATAGTTTAAATATGTACATGAAGCGTTTAAAAATCCTTTGTACGCTCTTACAGCCAATAATACTTGAGATAATTTGTGACAATTACCAAAGAGTATATACACCATTGAATCATAGTTATGTTTTTTACTCCCTATAACCTATAGCAAAACACCAAAAAAAAAATCATCTGAAAGGCTCGAATATGATTTTGAGAAAATATTTTTAATCCACTCAATTTAAACCTCTGTTTTCGTGATCTACTAAATTATGACTCACAATAACCAAAATTTGTATAGTAGTCTTACCTTCTACACCCTGTATGTAAATATATGTATCTTACATAACCTTGAGCAATATATTATGTAGAAGCAAAAGAAACAGCAATTAAAACACAAAAGTACATAAATTATCTAATTGAAAAAGGAATAAAGTCACATTTTTTAAATGCTTTGGATATTCTTTGTGTATCCATATACGTAAATTTCTATAGAAAAAAATTAAATTTCCCTTCTTTTTTACTTTAAGTAATATTTGCATGCGTTTGCCCTTAGACTATAGCCGAAAAAAATATTTGTTAAAAAAATGTACTTCTTTAGTACAAATTTCCGATCAGAGGGGAAACTTTATAAGACAAATAAAGGATAAAAGCCTACATACATTTAAAAATATTTTTGATCCATTGCATTTGTCTACTGATCATTCATGTAACTTTTCCCGTTTCTGCATTGATCAATCAATGTGTTAAAAAGCAAGTCTCATGGAATGAATAATCAAATTTACTAAATCTAATTAATCACTTGTATATATATATATATACAGTGTTTTTCGATGGCTAAATATGTTTTGTCAAGATAGTAAATGAAAATTGCATATAATCATAATTTAAAAAAAAATTTATAGCCTCTGGTCACACGTCATTGTTTATTTGCCCATGATAGCTTATTTTAAAAAAAACCAGTTTTTCTTCTTAAAGGTAAATGAAGAATGAATGAAATTCACACTATGTTCTTTATGTGACTCTTACTGACTAATAAGTTATTAATTAGTATCCATTCATGAGCTGATGTAAAGTATAATAAATTGACCTGAGTCAATAATTATTATTTACTCATGACGTAAAATAAAAAGAATGAATTCTATTAGTTAGTCCCATAAATTTGACTGCTTAAATAATACTCCTAAGTAATATTGAGACGTGATTAGATGCATAGGTTTTTTTTGTTTCAAAGCAAGGGTATTATTGATTGTATTTTTTCTACTAATATTTTAAAATATTCAAAAGTTGTCAGAAGACTGATTTTGAGATTAAAATAAAATGTGATTCAAGGTCGTTTAGTATTGCCTGACTCTCAGGTCCTTTAAGCTCTTGATCTGTGTATTTAGTTAAAAAAACAAAGCAATGACATTTAAAAAAAACCCTTTTCTACCAATTAAAAAAAAAACCAAAGGAGAGCAGTTTTATTTTCTCTTGATTTGATTCCCTAAAGCCTTGGTATCGACCCAGACTCGCTTCTTCAAAGTCTTCGTATCAACCTGTACTCGCTTCCTTATAGTCTTTGTATCGTCTTTCTAAAGATCCCTCAAAGTATATGTATTGTATGTATTATTATCAATCCCTTAAACTCTTGATATCAATCTGATCTCGATCCTCTCAAAAAAAATTGTTTTTTTTATTGTTTTTTTGAGATTGTACCCAAGTTGCAATCTCTCCATGTCTTGAGTAATCTAATGCTATAGTCCCTAACCTAATATACGACATGAACTCACTTATTGAACAACAAAGTATCCTCTGCAATTGAGTAACTCATTTTATATATATTTCACTTTTTGAACTAAATCCTTAGTAATATATTTACTTGAATTTCGACACAGCATTCACTCCGCATTACTTTTCACTTGTATGTACAAGTCAGAGTCAAATAAGATACTTTGACCTGTGTGTGTGTAAGTAAATAACAAATTAAACACCGTTTATTATATATATATATATATATATATAATATAAAGACGAAAGTTTGGTGGAAAAAAATATAAATAAATAAACAATTGAAAATGTTACTAAACTATAATTATTTTGAGTCATATTTGTTTGTATCTTTCTATTTTTTAAAAAGTAAGTTGTATTTTTTGTTTGTTCCCCTTTTGGATGTGTATATTTGTGTGTGTATGAAAGGAGCATATATATAATGCAGGGATGGAATGAGCATACAGGGGGGTTGTTGTATTCCCCCTCATGTAAAAAAATGGAACAAATATATAAGATATATATATACAATAGAGAGAACCATTCTTTCTATTATATATACTAAATAAATGTATATGAAATGTATAAAAATATATATGTTTCATTGTACTCGACAAAAAAAAAAAAAAAATTATTTAGAGATATGAAAAAAAAAAAAAAAGGAACTGATGTTATTTTATTATTATTATTATAACATATATATGTACATGAAGCCTCATTAATACTCATGTGATTATTCTTATTAGTAGTACTGCTCCCTCCTTTCTTGCCTAACATGGCATGAAACAAACAAAAACAACAACAAAAATAACAAAAAAACAAAAACATTACTACATATGTATAATAAAAAAATTATTGATGGGACAAAATATCATCAAAGGCTTACATACATACATACATACATGGCTATAAATGTTAGGAAGGGAAGGAAATTTTCCTCTAGGGCTGCACACTTTAGGCATCGTTACTTTATTTTTATTTTTTTGGACATTCAAGACTTTCTTGAAGCTGGTAGGGACAGGCTGTGTCAATATCATTCTTCATTGATGCTCTAAACTTCAACAACAAGATAATAATAATTATAGTAAAAAAACTCAACCATCACAGAATTTGATAATATAATTTTTAAGAACAGGAGCATCTACGTCTCGTCAATTTTAGGCGTCTAAAATCCCCTGTTCCGCTGAATATGGACACTTTATATTGAAGTTTTATAATATTATTATTTAAAAAAATAGTAGTTGATAATGTAAAGTTGATCAATATGCAAAAGGGTAAATTAAATGACCTGAACAGGGTTGCTTCTTAGTAGCCACATATATAAGTTATGCTGGAAAAGTGCAGTTCATTGCATAAAAAGTGCATAAATTGATTCTTTTGTAGTGTTCCATAATGTATGTACATTGAGGATTGATTGAGGATGACATTGTCAACATTGTCACAGTTGGCCATTTTGAGTCATGAGTCATAGACAACAATATTCACAAAGGCTCAATGTTTCTTTAATATGAAGGAAGAGGTGGGAGTTATAGCTCATGCATTTGGAGGATGTCACTAATGGCCGACCGACAAATACAAGGACTCGAACTTTTACCGTCCCTCAAATCCATATCTCTTTATTATACGGTGGTTAAACCCTAATAATATGTATTCAAAATATGCTAATAATATGTTTTAATATTGTAGCCAATAAGTTAACTGCTAATTTTTCGAGGATCAAATTTTTTTATCCAATTCTCCTATTTTGCTAGTCCCAAATCCATCGTGAATACAAACTTATTTCTAAAATTATTTCCATTTCTTAGGGATTTTCAGATTCTATTATCTAAAATATATTTTAATGACTCAAAAAAGAAATGCAGTTGGCACTGCTGATCTTTTTTTAAATGAGGTTCATTATTTATTAGATAATAATAATTATTGGAGTGGTATCAACTTTCACAAAAAGAAACATTCAAATTAACTTTTTTTTTTAAAAAGTTAAACATAATTAAAATATATATTCCTAATGCACACATGTTATTTCAAATGCTATTATAATTTTTTCTCAATTCTTGATAATAAATAAAAGGTGGATGATATCAACTAAGGAACTTCCATCAATAGTTCCATATATTTTTGCTCTCTCTCTCTCTATAAAAGTTGCATACCAAGTGATGACATGGATTGAACACATTTTCCAATAAGTTTTTTGTTAATTTGTCATTTAAGTAAATAAATGTTTTTTTTTTTTGTGGCGTGGATGATTAAAAACGAAGATGACAAAGTTTTTTTTTTTTGAGGGTATACGTGTATTTTTCATGCATAACAAGAACAAAGATCAATTAACGCTTCATTCTGATGACTTTTTTCTTATAGGGCTGTCAAAAAGTTTTTTATTTAAAAGAAATTTGATAGTAGTTGTTTCATTTATCTCTTTTCATTAGTCTATGCATATATAAGTATATACTCCTAGTATAAAGATGAACTAACATAGAAAATGCTCAATTTTGCAAAGCCGATATCTATTTATTTTTATTTTTTCCTGCTGTTGTTGTTTTTTTGCTACATTTATTTTTATAGCATTAGAAAAACCCATATAAAAACGTTCATAGATCATTAGATCTACTCATCCCATAAATTCTCACACGTAATCTCATATCTTGTGACTCCAAGAAATTAAGAAATGTGAAAAAACAAACAAACACAAAAACAACCCTCCGATACTTCTTCAAGGATCAAGAAAAATTACTTGGTGGTGATGTCGATTGGAATATTCTGGTCGTTTTTGGCGTATAGCAATGCTCGAATCGGCCAATTGTCGTTGATGGTGTGCAAGGGTAGAGCTTTAACAACTCATATCAGATTGTTAAAACTCTGCATTGGCTTGCAGCTGAAGAAATCTGGTTTGGCTGATGCTTTTTGGTTGTGGCAGGGCGGAGCACACTGTGCTCTGCTTGGAGCATGTCCACTGTAAGCTTCTACCAACATTTGATGGTCTTTAGAGAAGCGTTTTTCTTCAAATGAACACAGAAAATCAAGGAAGTCTGCTAATCGTAGTTTGAAGGCACGAAATTCGACATTTTTAAGAACCAACAAAAATGCGTTGTAAAATGAAACTTCACAAAGACATTTTTTGTCTAAATGCTCATTTCGTAGATAGAGACCTAATAGATAAATTGCTAATGTAATAAGCATTCATCAAAAGTTGTTACAAAGAAAGACTTTTGAGACCAATTTGTGAGCGTCGTTATTAGTCCTGTTAATTTCAAAATGATCTCACATCTTTTGACTCTGACAAATTAAAACAAAACAAAAAAAACCTTTAATACTTATCCAAGCTTAAAGTATTTCTATGATTGAGTTTTGAACCTGAGTTCTACGGGCCCTTAATATCCATCTCATCCTGTCCTGTGACACATATTATGAGTCCTTTGACAAATGTTTTGGATTTTAAAGCATCTTTTGTGTACATCATTCTCATTAGAGTGAAGTACATTAATTTACCACTTACATTTCTTTTTGTAGAAGTATAATGATAATAATCATTCATTACTATACCCATTGGGAATAAAAAAATGAAAGAGAGAATAGTTTACCATTATTCCTACCTAAGACTTTGTTGAAACATATGAGGCTTTATTTATGAGTAAGTGTAAATTATAAATGATTAAATCAGAGTGATATTTTGTAAAATTGATATTGAGTTGTATTAAAACCACGCTGGGCATTGGAGTATTACTAGGACAAATATAATTATTTTTAATGTGGAAGTCATTGAGCAAAAACCTGGAGTCAAGAGATCAAACTGAATACTGCAGTGATACAATTATATCACTCTTATAAATATAAGCGAAAATTACCTTCAAAACACTAATGATGCCATTTCGCAAAAATAAGACAACTTTTGCGTTCAATTCGGAGGCGTTCTTACGATATAGAACGGAACGTAAAAGTTTTATAAGTCATACATCCCTTGTTTGAACATCAATTGAACATATTACCAACATATCACACTTCATAGAGAGAGATTCTAAGGAACTCTTTTAAATATAAATGTTAAAATTATCTCAACAATTTGAATAAGTTCAAATGGAATGCTTGTAATTGCCTATATCCTATAATAACATATGAAGGATTTCCTTAAAAGGCACACGACTATTAAAAAATACAATTTAATTAACTAACAAATTATTTATTAATTTGTTGAAGTCTTAATTATTTTTGTCAAACTAAACGATGCATTAGAGCATTATTTTAAGAGCAACGATTTTGAGTAAATACAACAGATTGAATTGAATACTCTTTTTGTTTTCTAAATTCCTGGGTAATTAAAAACAGCATAAAATGAATAAAACAACACTCACTTAATGTTTCCCATTAAATGTCATTGTCTATCATAAATTTTTTATATTGTTGATATTTAACCTTAATTTTCCTTTAGTTCTTGATCAAAAAGTTTTTGCAAGGGGTTTTTATTACATTCTCTATCATAAAAAATATAGAAATCTTGCCAAATAATTGTACTTGAAGTATGTAAGTAAATAAATATATTAAAAAGCACTGCTTAAGAAAGTCAAATAATTGTTAAGTAAGTATTTTGTCTATATTTTTTGTGAGGGTTTCTTATAAAGTCATAGAAAAAACAACTGCCACGGATAATTACCAAAAAACATAAGTCAGATTTTTCAAAAGTGAATCCGAAAGTGTGTTTGAGTGAATATCCTCAGATGTACGATATCCATAGGTAGCAATCGAACTCAAATACGCGTGATGATATCCCACTGACATGGATATGTACATAGGAGCAATGTATTTAATTTGCCAGCTGTTGATATATATATATATATATACTCTTCACACCCCTTATTGAGCCCGTGTTATCTGATGTTGAGCTCTATGAATCTATCATTGGATGAGATTTAGTCCATAGTGAAAAAAAGCCGGCTAAAGTTTCCGTAATAAAGTTTCGAGCTTTTTTTTTTTTTTGTTCCTTCCTAAAGTAGGAAAGGTTAGGAGAGCTAATTAAAATAGCACATTGTTAGGTGTACTTGGGACTGTATAAATCAGCATTGAAAATGGGGATGATTGTAAATCATACCCAGAATCAATGAAAAATGTTTTGAGTTTTGAATTTAAAACAGATTCCGGCAAGCGCCAATTTCATCAAAGTCTTATCATTAAGTAGCTTCCATATTTAGAAATATGTACTTTAATCTTTTTGCAAACATACAGTCTATACATATTTTTACGTCTTTGATCCTGCCCATTCACGTCTGTATTTTAAATTCCCATGGTTACCATTATATTTATTATTGTTATTATTAAGAGTGCCTGCAATATCTCTTTTTCAACAACTCTAGTATTGTTACATTTGATATTTTGCATGGCTCGTATGTTTATTATGCTCCAATGGCGTACATACATTGAACGACCGTTGAAAATTTGAGTGAATCATGCCTCACCATCACTAGTCAATACACACACACACACACAAAAAGAGCTCATCCTTGTTTTTTATTTGTCTACCTAAACTCCATTATCTTGATTACGATGTATGTAATGACGGATAAATCAAAGGGAATTAGCATACACCACCAATCAATTTGCAGTTGGAAGGTGCAATATTAATATATAAGTACATAATATATGTATTTCGAGACTCCAAGTTAACAAAGGAAATATATTTGAGGAATAAACACTTCACATCAGCAACAACAAAATATCACAACTCTTCCTTAAGAAATGAATTATAGATTTTTCCATGATGCTTTTAATATCTATAACATTTTATTTACTCACCTGTAAATGATTAATTTACTGATTTGCAATCTACTAAATAAATTAGAACCATTTGACTTATAAATTCTTCCTCATTTTATTTGGATAATTTATTTTCTTCTGTGTAATATGTCATCAAAATTTAATTCTTTTGATTAGAAATCAATGCTTTAGTGAAAAAAAAAAATACAGCCGATTTTTAGTTTTGATGATTTTTCTCTTATTTATTGAAAAATGTGATATTAGTTTGATTGGTTTAAATATAAATATATATATATATATATATATATATATATATATATATATTTTTTTTTTTTCAAGATATTAAGGGTTTTTTTTTTCATAGCCATTGATTCGTTAAATGACCTTTGAAGAAATTGATTTCCAAGGATCAAATCAACACGTTTTCTCTCAACCCAATGATTCTCATCATTTTAAGCGGAACAAAAATAGACTTTTTATTATAGAAAATGTATAAAGTTCAGCTCCAGAGTCAAAAAAAAACCCTCAAAGAAACTTATTCCATTCCCTCATTAGGATAATGATATATTCAATTTAGCAATCTAACAAAAAATACTGAAAATTTCATATATTGATATTCACAATCCGAAATTCAATCCTCACTTCTGGGATACGAAACAATAAATAATCGACAAAGAGAAAGAAGTACTCTCTAAATGGGGGATTCTTAACTAGTAGACAGCTGCAAGTACTTGATCTGGGGATTGCGTATGAAATAATTATAGATTTTTGAAGATGATAATTTTTTTATCCTTCACATAAAAAAAAAAAAAAAATGAAGTCAGTTGATTGGGCTTCAAGTGTAAAGGAAAAGGGATGTTGGATACTTTAAGGCCGAAAACTACGGCTTACAATCAACCAATATTGTACATCTAAAAAAGATATTATCATCAAATTGATAATTCTCAAATTGAAGTGTCAATCTATCAAATTATTTTTAAAACTATCAAACCATATCTCATTTTCTCTTTGTACACTATGTTAACCGCTGGTGGTAATTTGATATTAAGAATTACTGTAATATACCTAATGTATTGTCTTTGATGACCCATCTGTCAATAGTTTTTTTTTTTTTTTTGTACATTCATTATCTAAATAAGGAGAACCCATGAGTAGGTATTAAATTGGTCTATGGACATCTACATCTGTACAAATAAACATGTTTTGTCAGATATATGGAAAATATGTTTTTCATTCCTTTCTAACCATACCAGCTGTGGACATAATAAATGTTTAAAGTGATATATGATGCATAAAACTGCGTTTAAGTAGGATTTTATATATTTATATATATATACATATATATTAGATTACAAGAAACCAGGGCTTTGGAGCACGTGTTTAAAGTCCCGACTCTCGCTCTTGAAAATTTTGAAATGTCAAGTCCGACTTTTCAACTCGTTACAACTCTTGTTAGTCGATCATTGAATCATAGTTTAATAAGAGATCGAATATCCTTGACAGGATAGTAAGATATATTTGTTTTTTCATCCTTGAGGACATTTTTATGCCCTTGTGGACTGGGTCACTTCGACTTGTGTCAGGGCTCCTTCGACTCCAACTCCCAGCCTAGAAAGAAACAATTTTGTCAGATACATGTGTCTATGTGGCTGTTAACCTAAAAATAAGTTTATAACCATTTCATGCTAAATATCAATGTGTTCTGTATCAAGAAGCTGAGTTATTCTTGCATGAGGCTCATTTGTAGTCATGGGTCAGTATTCTGGTTAAAAAAAAAAATGAAAGAAGCTTATACCACCAAACGCTCAAGACATCAATTAAATTGAAATCAAACTCTCATAGACAGTTTTAGTGGAGTGAAGGCATTGTAAAATGTGGACAAGCACTGGAATGTAAAATCAAAGAGACCCACATCTTTATTTTGTATATAAAAACTAAAACCTGAATAAAAATATATTGTTTAAGGAAAAAAAAACACAAAATAAAATAAAAATCCTTTTATAAGAAATAAAATGATAATATCCTATATAAAAACAGAACAAAAAATCAATTCCATAAAGAAAGAGCTTTACCTATTTATCTTTGTCTCAAACATAACACACAGAAAAAACCTATTTTTTCTTTTAGACCAAAGCAACATGCAAACCCCGTATATTGAAATTCAATATAGTACTTTAATCCTTAGAACATTAAATTCATTTTATTTGCCAACCATAGCTTTTTTGTCCCATGTGCTCACCACCCAAAAAAAAAAAATCCTAAAAGCTTTTTATAAATATGTGTACATGACTGCTTGAAAAACTTGAGGTAGGTCAAAAGTCAATGTAACTATGTTTATTTCAATATTGACTCGGATTTTCCTTGTCAAAATGGGCTTTAAAATACTGTAAAACTTTTGAAAAAAGTTTCATTAAAAAAAAAAAAAAATTAAATGATCAATATAAAAAAAGTTTTAAAGTTAAAGAGTTATAAAAAAAATTCCAATCGCTAACGATACTTTATCAAATAGATGAATGAAAATCATATATTAGTAAAAAAAAAAAAAAACATTTATCGATTTATAACGTTCGTTGACAAAACATTCATTGATGTCAGATGTTGAGAGTTCTGTGAAATAATTTAAACATCAAATACACATATTATGGTAATAGAGAATTCATGAATAGTTATCCCACTTTATATTTATGAAGAATTAATATTTAGTTCTTTAAAAATAGATTCTTCATTCAGAGCTCATGTTGATTAGTACAATCAAAAATATAATTCATTTTTGAACTCCTATAAGATATGTTAAAATGACTTTTCGATCATGATAATTTATTTATGACGTAAGTGTGTTAGTTAGTCTATCAATTTGATTTAGTTAAATATAATAAATAATGTGGAGACTTGATTAAAAGTATCATTTTTTTTTCTTCAAACAAATGCTTTAGAGTGATGTAGTTCTCGAAATTGATATTGGACTGAGTCCAATATCCAAAAAAGACCAATTTTTGAATGTCTCATTCTCTCCACTCCTTCAAATTTTTGGTTCCGTTGTCAAGACCTAGATCTATGCAACAAAACAGACACTTTTTCCCCCTATCAGTCTGGATCAGGGATGAGCAATTATTTTTTCCATGGGACCATATGAGAAATAGAAAATATTGTAAATGGCCAGACAAGAGGCTTAACTTAATTAAGCAAAATATTTATGTTATTTCTTTGTAAAAAGCAGCAAACAGCATTGTTTAGACAAGCTGTTATGTGACGACAATGTTCTAAATAAGCAATGAAAAATGAGGCTGTCTTACAAAAAAATCCTTTATTCAATCAAATTTTCCAGACCATTGAGCCGGTCAGAGCCAACCCAAGGGCCGTATGTAGTCCGGGGCTGTACAATACTCAGGTCTGGTCTAGACCTTGCCTTGATCCCTTAAAGCCTTGATTTTGACCTGATCTTGATCCTTCAAAGTCTTAATATAATCTTGATCTATATATCCCTCAAAGTCTTGGTATAACCTATGTTTCGTTTCGGTCTCAATCCCTCAAAGTCTTCATAAAAAAAAAAAAATTGTACAGAACTTAAAATTCACCAATTGAACAAGGGCTTGTTAGAATTCAGAAAACTCTACATATATAGTAAACTTTTGCCGGATCCTTAGGGATCTAACATTTGTTTGTTTTTAATATTATTATGCATCAGAATTTTTTTTTCTCATCATATATATTTTTACGATCTCCTTCTAAATATACACTAAGGAATCATGACCTTAGGCAAACAAATTAACAATATTTGACGTGAGTATATTTACCTATTTGCTTCCTCATTTTAGGCACTTTTTTCAAGACGTATTTTTAGTAGTAATTACTTTTCTGTTCAACATCCTTCACATTTGAGGCGGGCATAGGTTTGTTTCCTCTCAAATTTGCCTCTTTTTAACAATTGCTAATAGTTGCAATCTTGCTTTGATAAATACAATCATTATAAATCTGGAACTCAGGAAGTAAAGACTCAAGAGATCAAGAGATGAATTTAATTTTATTTTAAACATACATGTATGTTTCATACAAGCATGTACACATATACTTAATTCAGATTTACTGCATGAATGCTACAATATACATAGTGTTGATACATTAGGGGAAGGAAAGAAAGAAAGAAGGAAGAAAAGAAAATTTAAATATAAAAAGTCAATCACATCTCACAATTCATACACAGTGCGTCGTATATTTCAATCCTATTCATTTCTAAAATAATAAAAGTTTAATAATTATAATTGCTCTTGGAATTTCAATAGCTATTAAAATAATATCTTTAATTGATTTCAAGTCCTTAATGAATGTGTCAAATTTCTATATGTGATACGACAGGAGAGTTCATTTAAATCCAAAGGATATGCTGTACAAACCAAAGTTTTTAGATATATGCACAGAATGATAAAAAAAATAATAGATTGTAGCATAAATAAAAGGTGGTGTTTTTAAATACTGTTCCAGGATGTCAAATTTTAAATTAATTTTATTTACATAAAAAATAATAATTACAAAAAAAAACAAAAAACAACCCAACATTGAACGAGTAAAAATGGA
This sequence comes from Lepeophtheirus nordmannii, assembly GCA_963680855.1. NCBI lineage: Eukaryota > Metazoa > Arthropoda > Copepoda > Siphonostomatoida > Caligidae > Lepeophtheirus > Lepeophtheirus nordmannii. Next base: position 2,377,617 of record OY804525.1, on the reverse strand, counting down.
ATTAACATCCGGTACACTACATAAAAAGTACACACTAAATCTAAGTATCTTTTAGGTAATCCGGTCCAATTCTGTACGTGGCTATATCTGCCCATCAAGAAATGACTATTTTTTTACGGATATTACATACCTACATATGAACGTTTATTATAGATCAAAAGCTAATGACAATCCGGAATAACGTTTCAAATTTCCCGATCAAACGTACATTCATAAATATTTGACAAGTTTTATATTACATTAAGATTCACACTGCTCTAATAATGATAATAATTTTTGTTCTCCTTTATGTTGAAAAGAAGAAGAAAAAAAACAGATTAAAAGAATGTCGTTTAATCGTTTTACATAACTTTTTTTTAATTTTTTTGTTTTTGCTACTTAAAAAATAGTTAATAGAATACAATTTTTTGTATGTACATATATTATAGGTGAATTAGTTGTAAAAAGGTTTATCTATCTGCTTAATTAAAAACATTTTCTCTAAATAATATATCTAAAATCTTTTTCTTTTTTTCTTTAAATGTAATGAAGATTTTCAATATACTTTTTTAAAGGAGTTTTATTCTTTCCAAAGCTGTACAAATCTTTTTTTTTCTTTTTTTTTCAATTCAATTATCTGAGAAATTAAAAAAATGTACAATATTGTCTTTTATTATTATTATTATAGCACTTTATTCCTCGTAACTCCCACACAGGTTTCAAGGTAATATATGTACATTACGTAGAATATTGAAGGTCTTACGCATCTTTTTTCATTAGAAAAAAAAACACCACAATTTCAAGTTAAAGGTGCGTTCGAACAAAGTAACCTTTTGTGTTAATTCATCTTTGATTCATTTATATTTTATCGTTCAAAGGTTTCATACATTCCTCCAAAGAAGTACATATTATTAATGAGAATAAATAAATTCACGCCTCAGTTCATCTGTTGTTCAGAGTTCTCCTACTCAATACGATTACTCATGTGTAGGCACACATAGTAAGATGATATACATACTCTAACGCAAATTTAAGTACATACAGAGTCATAAAAATTGAATCACAAAGTATTTCAAGTCCATAAAAAACAACTATGTACAAAATGACGTTGTGTCATTTGCTCCTCCTAATTGAATTGATATTTTATTGATCTTTGAAGCATTGTCAAAATATTTTTTGGCAATATTTGATGCAATAACTGCAAAGCAAATGTAAACATCCTTTTTTTTTTTTTTTCTTTACTACTCATCTCACCTGACATTAAATTGCCTCAACACTCTTTGCCAACATCTATTAATATTTTCTACCAAAGGAATTGTATTCCTTTGGAGTCGGAGTCTTATGTAGTCCTTGATATACACTTAAGTATAAGTTGAAGTCATCATCATCAGTTTTTGGACGTCTGTATCAAGGGGATTAAGTTTATTAAAAACTTTGTTTTTGGGTATGAAATAATTATGTTTTGTGGGTTCTTTTTTTTTTTTTTACTCTAATGCAGTGGTTCTTAACCTGAGTTCGATCAAACTTCAGGGGTTCGGTCCATACCACTCGTAGGATTCGTGACGTCACACTCTGCTTGATTTCAAGAAAAAAAAAAGGCATTTTTTTCATCCAACTATCAAGGGTTCGATCAATACATACCGTATACTTCGACGTACAAGGCGACCGTCAGATAAGACGAGGGTCAAAATTAGAGCAAATTTCAAGGAATTTATAATATATCATAAAAGGTCTGACTTTTATATCGGTTATAATATAAGAGGACCCACAATTTTTAAGGGTGATTTTTTGACATTAAGGGTTGTCTTATACGCCGAAATATACCGTATATTGAACTTGACTTAGACAAGAGTCGTTCGTTTAATAACTTATGAGTAATGACTTGACTTGCAAAATTGTTGGAGAAGAACAAAGGCCAGTTCCTTGGATTTAATTCTACATTGTCAATTTCACCAGAGTTATCAGTGCATACAGTCACGTAACCCGGAATGTTATTTAGATCACTGTGGCTGCAATATTATAAAAAATAAATGACTTTTATTATTAAAGGTGGAACAAATTAAAAGGGATTAGGTCCTTGATTCAATAAACTAGTATTGGATTTATGCTTTAAAGGACTCCAAACTTGACATATATTCTAATTTCAAAGACTTGAGAATGACTCAGGTTTGAAAATGAGATAATGAATTCATCTCATCATTTCTACTTAGGGGCTCTTCATGTCCCTAAATTGAATGCTGCTAAATAGTTGTTCTTTCGACATGGAACCAACCCACTTTTAGGAAAATGATAGTCAATGAAAATGTTGTGTGATTGTGATGTCATTAATAAGGGGATGTCATTTTTATATGAAGAACCCCCATCGAGAATGAATTGCTTCCTGCGTCCCTGACTACAAATAACCTGCTTCAAGCAATAATCCTATTTGCTCTCTCGGCTTCATTATTTGTACAATACTTAAAGCACTTGTTTTGTATGCATGTATGTATGTATATTGGATATAATATTTAGTCCTTGTCACGTAGTCATTTGTGAAAATATAAATGATTACTAACTATACAAATAAAACCACATAATTGAATAGTCCATGGATGCCAAACTATAATTCTTAAGAATCCTCATTAAATACAAACAGACTCTTTATAAAGTATCTATAAAAAGAGGGATCCATAATAGCCTTCAAATGCATGTAATTATGATTAGAAAAAAAACATACATGCATTGGCATGAAAATGTTGAGTGATATTTCAAGTCATAGTCCATTGTGGATTTTAAAGAAAAGAAGGAGAAATTTAACAAATTTTATATATACATAAATTATTATTATAAACTATGTACATAATATATAATATTTTTTAATCAAGTATCTGACATTTTTACCATGGATGTGTGTACTATTATTATACATAATAGGTCTGTCAAATTCAGGCAGATAAAAATAAACCTACATGGATCTACAATTATGTATGTATGTATGTATTTAATTAAATGCATTTCAATCATTATACGTATACATACTTACAGGGAGCCTTCAAATAAACAAATGCTCATGACATTCACAAATTGATCAATTGTCAATACATATGAGTACATACAAATGCTTATATGTATTATAAGGATAATTTTACTGTAAAATGGATGGTTGAATATACTTTTATAAGTAAGTTATTTATCTACAATATGAAGAGTTCGTAATAATCATAAATAGAAACTTATTTTTGTCAAATGACATTAATTATTCAAAGGGAACGTATAACAAACAATTTATAATGCATGATTGTTTACCCATGAATGAAGACCTCATGAACTAAGAAACTGATGATGATGGTAAATTCTCTCCAAAGCCACTGAGGCCGGCGATGATTATGTAGGTATCTTGAACATGACAGTTTTTATGTCCTAAATATACTCTACAATGAAGGACGTATGGAGCCGAGGGAAAAAAGTGTATGAAAGGCAAGTTGGGGTCTAATTACTCTCCAAAAATGGGAAACGTGATCAATGATGTGTTAAATTTATTTTCGAAACACAAAAGCTTACAAATCTTATGGATAGTCTCAAAACCCGGCCCAGGTGTCAAAAAAAGAATTTTTCTAGGGTTTCTAGGGGATTTTTTAATATAAGTGGAGATGAGTATTCATTAGTTATGTGGTTCTTGTGATTGGTCTATGTATCAGAATTAGTCAAAAGACCAATTACATAGATTAAAAATTTTTCCAAAAAAAAAAAAATAATATAGAAACCATTTTTTTTTGTCTTATGGTCTATACCTGGCTTTAATCTAAATACAACATCTGATTTTTATCCCTCCTATTATGCAAGCGTTCTTACTCATTTTAAAAGAAAAACACTTTAATATTGAGTTGCTTCGATCTTAGTTCTAACAGCAAAAATAATACTTTGAATGGGTCAAAATATATGAAAACAAGGATAAGACGAGTTAAAATGGAGAGCAAAATCAATCTGAAGAACCACATCACGACTCATAATATCTCTGGAGGGCTAAACGAGCCTTCAAATATCAAATTACTTATCTTGATCTTTATAAAACACTTTCAATTCAAAATCTTTACCTTATACAAATATCTTACAAATGTCGACCAAAAGGGGGAACCAAAAATAAAGATTTCCAAATATTTATAATAATGTAACTTTTAGAGTTTAGATAAATAGTTTTTAATAAAAATACATGATTCTTAGTACATCATTGACACTCTGTTTATGATGTTAGGAAGATGCAACAGCCGATTTTTGTTTTAAAAAAAACTTTCTATTATATGTATGTAAATATTCATTCAATTGGAATATGAGACGTTCTATTATAATAACTTTACATATACATATTTTACTTTTCTAACCCACACAAGATGAAGAAGATAAAAGCTTCACTATTCATCATAGACACTCGTTTCTAAATATTATATATCTCAGAAAGATACTCTCATTATGATGTGATTTATTTGTTTGTTACTCAACCAAAAAATGATAGATCATCTGCTAATGATATTTTTATGTCAATAATTTATCAATTTATAAGCATACATATACACCCTTGTAGGTGTATATAAAACAAAATGAAGGTATGAAATATATTACTAGCATATATTATTTGTTCCATTCAAGAAGATATTGTACCGTTCTATAATCTTTTACAGTTCAAAAAAACATGTAAATTAAGAAACAAATTTGTCAACAAATATTTACAAAAAATAAAATACAAAAAAATATCTATATTCTTACATATAAACAGGGATAATAAATAAGAAGGAGATTAAATAGCAGTTAAATAATTAATTAACTAATGATCTTTAGTATGATAGAAAATATTATTTGTGTTTTTTTAATTTATATAGTTTTTAAATAGTTTCAAGTACAAATACAATGTATTTTATATGACTATTGTTGCAACTATTGTTCATAAATGTTTGTAGTTTTTCAACCCTAATTCCTTGGTTCTTTTTACACGTATGCCTGCTCTTTCTTAAGTATAACTAACATAGATATTTAATAAAGCTTAATCGATCGATTATTGGCTTTAAAAATAAATAAATTATGAGTAGAAAGTTCAAAATAATTCATATTGATCGACTGTATATTTACTTTGTATGTAGTTTAATATGTAGTCATTAAAAATATCAGTGCATTAATTTACCATATTAAGAATACACCAAGTTTGAAAAATATATAATCAAATAATCAGCTGAATAGAATCTATACTCATTGAATAAAATATTATATAAATTTTATAAAGCCCTTGCATAATAAATATTAACAGTGGATTCTAATTTTTGATTTTTTTTTGAAAAAAAAAAGATGTCTACGTTGTACTTTTTACATTTTTATTTAAACAAATGTTGCTGTTGGCATCCGTGGTAAAGTTTTTGCATCAAAAATATTATACAATTTGATTTATAAGTTGATAAAATTTATTTTTATCTTTAGGGCATTTTAATTCCACTATTTAGAAAATAGAAGTTTCTTGGTTTTTTTTTTTCAATAAACTCAGTAATAAAAACCAATTGAGGTTATTTAGAATAAAATAAGTAAATTACAAAAAACATTCCCATCAAACCAAAAATAATATCCAGCTGACTATTATAACTTGGGGTGGAGAAAATTGTATATAAAGGTGCTCTTTGCAGGAGAACCATCAACGTTTAAAATATCATTAGTGTAGGGAAAATATCACAATTATATTTACATTACAAAGTTTACAAGACGTGTAGGTAGAAATTTTCCAATTTTTCTTTATATTTTTGAAAGTGTTTTCTTGACAATGGTAATTCTTCAATTTTTTTATACTTTTTGGCTTGTAAGTAACAAAACAAGACTTTCATCAATGATGAAGATCAATTCTAATGACATTGTAGAAAAATTAGAAAAAAAGAATGCACGGTATACAAAGTACCCTTTCGTCTCCTTTATGTTGTTATAAATTCATTTTTAGGGAAACTTATTAAATATACATAAATGGATCTTAAAAGATGTATCTCAATGTACTTGAAAGGTAATCACAGAAGTAGATGAAATTTTCAATTTTCTGAACATTAAAGACGTCTAAAATTTGTGACAAATTATCAATTTATTAATTGATGCATTGGTATACAGAACACCAAAAAATTAAGGAATAAAACGTTTAAAAAGTTTAAAATTAACTGCTCACTTCACGAAGATTACCACTTATATGTATTTTTGTAAAAATAACTATCTCAAAGGTTTCCTGAATCACTAATTAACGTCAGGGTTTATACTTGGTTTCATAAAAAAACGACAGGGGAATCCCAGGTTACGAATGTATTTTTAAAGATCGATGACACAACTATCTATTACGTAGCTACATAGATTTTCTTTATTTGTAGGAAAAGAACATATTTGAGTGTTTCTATGTTTTATGCGTAAAAAAAAATGATGTGACATAAGTGTATTTTTAGCAAGTTGGTGACGTCATGTTCCATTTTGAATTTTATTGTATAACACGTTGTTATTCCAGTAGCATGACATTTCTTTGTCACCTCCTGATTTTCTTCTCAACTCACGACTTTTAATAAATCTCTTAACAACGTTCATTGACTAAATTCGAGTATAAAGAATAATATAATTAAAGATCATTTTTTGACAATTTTTAAAAAGAAATCAAATTGAAAAATAATATAATGACTTCCAATTTATCTACATATAAAGTCTATATTTTTATATTTTTGTTTAAAAAAATGAATTAAAAATGAGAGTGAAAGTTGAATCATAAGCATATTTGAAAGACTTATTACAAATGAATTAAAAATTCATTTTTTGATTCTTATTTTTATTTATTAGGGAAGTAATAGGTATGTGGCTTGAACCAAAACAAACATATTATGAATGTACTTTTGATTGTATATTCTAAGAGTGCGTTTAAGAGTCACTTCTTTGGGGATCAAGGTCTAAATCATAAATTATGATCATGAAGCATTTCATTATATAAAAAAATATATGATATTATAATATCATGTTTGATAAGAAGAAACGATATAGTACATTTATGTATGTACACAGCATTGATTTATAGGAATTTCCCTCAATTTATGTATAGTAGATATTGATTTTTTTTTCTTGAGAGTAAAAAAATTCACTTCTCCAATCACTTAGGAACGTAAAAATACTATTAGTGATTTTTTTTTTTTTTTTTTTTTTGTAATAAAGTCATTTTCCAATTTTATATAAATTCCTTTTACTTTGAGTAGGGCGTTCACCACCAACAAACATATAAAAATACACTGTAGCTTTAATCAACTATTAATCTTTCAGAATGGTATTCTCAGGATATCAACCACTCCTATGGGTTGTTTTTTTTTCCCGTCAGCTGTCAATTTTTCAAACATATCTTGCCCCTTTGAAGTGCTCTGAATGTTGAGATGTTTAACTCAATTTAGCTACTGTTCAGCTCTAAACAATTAAATGAAGCTTCTTTTCATAATTATAAAGAATTAATTTAAAACCAACCCTGTAGTTTTTGGCCTGTAATCTTGATTAAGCGCCTCCTGCTAAGCTTTAAACAATTCCCCTTCTTTACAAAATAAAAAATGGCCCCACCCTTGTGATGAAGGGACTAACAAATACTATAACTACCTGCTTTTGGCCCTTTATCTATTTAGAGAATGAAAGGTTTTGAGAGAGTAACAGTAAAGACATCCTTGTCAGAGACTTGATAAAAAAACGATTTTTTCCCCAAATATTTAAATAGAGTAAGTACTATACTGGTATAAAACTCAGTACCCATTTTGTAATATACGGCTGGATCGATGAAGGTTCTTTAAATGTCAGTAGTGGATTAGAAATAGTAACATGAAGAGGGGGGGGGGGAAGCTCCTTAATACTGACACACAACTCCTTCTCTTGAATAATTTGCAAATACTTTTAAAATAAATAGAGGTGTAATATTGGAACCAAATTATTGAACATTTCACCATATATCATATTCCTTGATTTATATAACTCAATTTGCTAATATTTGCTATCACAAGGAGCTATTTCCTATTAGGACTACAATCGTGACACATATTTGATTTGCCTAATCATAGAAATAATGTGATTATAAATATATTACTCTAACTCAGAACCATTTGCCAATTCAAACTACTATTTTCGTGATACCGTAAATATTTGTGTATAGGACGACACCATGTATAGGACACAGTGGATATTTGACCCTAAAAACGAGGGAAAAATTATAATAAAAGTATCCATGGATAAGACGCACCTGAGTTTTTAGATCAACTTCTTAAGAAAAAAAATGTGTCATAAAATAATTCATTTTATTCATTCTAAAGTATTTTCCATCAACTAGGGTGGGTGGGTAATAGTTTTCTTATGATGTAGTGTTAAGGTGGACTTAAAGCATGACGTAAAGAGAGTCGTCGCGCTGTAATGCTTCCTCATGGGTCTTCATAATCACTTGACTTCTTGAGCTAAGTGGACGTATACCTTTTTTCCTTTTCTTTTCAATACACAATCATTTGTACATACTATAAAACATCCCTGCCGATTTTTTTTAACGTAATAGTGTACAAATATTTATTTATTACATGATGACACCCTCTTCTTTACGTACGTAAATTGTAGACCTGACGACGTTGGAAGGACCATCTCGACACAACGCCTCTTCTTAGGTCGTATCCACCTTTATCCTAATTCTGAGTTCATTCCCTCAGATCCTGAATATTAGTAAATGTATCAAGATATTCAAATCAAGAAACACAAAAATGATCATTAAATGATCAATCATAATGCTCAAGTAAATATTTTCAAATCCTTGCGGTGAGTTTAGAAACAAAAACCGCTCCAACATATGTAGACACATATTTATTATGACATTTTAATTCACGAGAAAAAAAAACATATAAACATACTTTTCTGATTAAAGTGCAGGGCTCAGCAAGGGATGAGGGTGAGGGGATGGAAATGATGTTGTAATATGAGTCCAAGATTCATTAACTCCATTCAATTCTGTTATATTTATCAAATTTAATTATTATAATAAAATAAAATATCATATATCAATTTAATAGACTTTTTTTTAGTGTTTTTCGTTTTATTACTTCTTTTTTTTTTTGCTGTCATTGTTAGTTAATGAAATAAATTTATTATTCTGTTCCTTTCAAAAACACTACTTCTTAAAGCAACATGCAACATTTACACTCAATAATTTTAGTTAATTTTACGTTTACATTGTGTAGAAAAGAGTAAAAACTAGGTTAAATTCCAATGTACTTGGCTTTAATTATAGTGACTATTAGGTGTAACCTGTATGCCTTGCCTTGTCAACAACAATACCATTTAAAATTAATTGTTCAATTCAATAACAAATTCTTTAGTTTAAGTTATTTTTTGGAGGGGAATGATACCCTAAAGAAAATAAGAAAATTGGACAATTTATATCTTTAATTTGAATTAAATTAAAAGAGAAAAACAACAACGAAGAAATTGACTTTTTCAAAATGAATAAATTGGTAACATATTTTATATCAAAAGTATCCCTTTGTAAAAATTTTATTAATTCATAATTACCTATTGTGAACTGACTACATTTTTCAAGTTAAAGTTTTGTTACATAAAGTATATACTTTTTGTTCAAAAATTTAAATAAATTAGGGTTGGTAAATAGTTCATTGAAGGAGCAGTTTGAAGTCTTTTTTTAAAAAAATGTATTATTCAATGTTGTAAATACCTTTTAAAATGCTGAAGTAGTTACTGTGAACTAAGAAAGTGGGAGAAAGTCCTTAAATGTAGGGTAGGGAGAGAGAGGGGCCAATTGGCTCAAAGTTCAGTTTTTAGCATATAATTCATTAGCATGTAGAAGTGATATTGAAACTTAAATTTTTGCATTTTAAAGTTCAAAGCAATATGCAACTTTTGGTACTAAATTCATAGCATAATTAGTTCTATTCAATTCTACGTAGTATTAATTATAATGTGTGTAAGGTTTTAATCGAATTGCCCTATTGATGAAGCAAGTTGTTTGGTAGTGACTATTGTTAAATAATAATGAGAAATAATGATGCTCACTGGTATAATTGAAACAAAATTTAGTTCAACTCAAAATATGTACATGTTTACCCTACATTCAAAATCAATCACCTTCAAGAAAGACTTTTCCATAATGTTTGAAGAGCTCTGTCCCTAATTAGAGATTCGCTTATAACTTCTAAACATTTATGCAATTTAACTTCCTTTTCGAACTCTGAATATGTCGACTATAGAGGTGTAGTCGAGTTCCATATTTCTACTGTATAAATAAATTTTCTGTTATTCTCACAAAATCTCTTATGTTTTAAAATGAAGGATTTTTGTTAATCAAAACATTGAATTCTATCACCATATTGCATGGTTAGTTCCAAAAAAATAAGAATGCGACGCTGTAAGAAGCTGTTATATGAAATATAAAGTATATTTTATTCTAAGTACTTTTTGTGTTTAGCAATGAACGAAAGTTCCCAAGATAAAGGTTTATCCAAAAAATTTAATCTTAAAGGGTTGTTAAAAAAACGAATAAAATTCACACCTTTCAAATCATAATTAGATCAATAAAATTTCCACATTGATTCACTCTGATCTAACATGCGGATACAAACTTAAATATAGATAAAGCCCTTTAGATATTGATATTTATAAATATTTTAGATTTAGATTACATGTATGGATTGAATCAGAAAAATAATAAGGACACATATCAGCATGTCACTTACAAACAATTTTGCTGATCATTTTAACTTGAAAGGAAAACAAATAGTTTTTTTTTGGCGTGAGTTATTTGTTGAGTAGTTTATTTAATTGTTTTGAAAGTATTTTTTTTTAGATGTGATACGATGTTTGCAAAAGGATTATAAAAATACTTGAGTTATATTAGAGAGTGTGTTGAAATGAAAATAGTTGAACAAGGTAAGTAGCCTCTCTAATATTATTATAGATACACAAAAAAATTAAATATACTTCATAAATTATTTATTATACAAAGACATTTTATACGTTGTTTTTACACATAAATACATCAGGAATCGATTCTTTTTCACATCTCGTAACCATTGGTATCACCAATACATCATTGCTAAAGTTGATTTCTTAAACTTGAATTACATTTTCATAAGCTATAAATAGCCCTACAGAGCTAAAGATAAAATAGTCCAGCTGGTGGAGAAAATGACGTAATTGTCTAGCTACAAGTTAAATAAATAATAAAAAACAATATTCAGATTATTTAAAATAATATTAAGTTTTATAATTAATGAAAATAAAAAAAATGGATTGAGCATAGTAAGGCCCAAGTCTTCAAATTTTGATAATTGAAAACTCTTCATCCTTCAAAACATCTTCAATCCTGGAGTGGGCCAGAGCATTATCAATTACATCTACTATTGACCCTCCGTATATGTACATCCTTTGCTTTTCTTAAGCATTCACGCACCCACTCCATTGCTGTATCCTTTTTGAAACTCCCTCATTTCACCTCATGATGAACAAACCCCATGGGACCAATACACCCAATAGCATGAACATTGGCCCCTTTAGAGGCTGCTGCAAATGTTTTGCATCTGCTACAACGTGGTGAACGACCCATTGATCTTGAAATATGGAGATTAAAGTTAGGTCTCGTTCATAAACAATATTTGTAAATTTTGAGACAACTGATAGGAATGTATGCATTCAAATAAATATTCACGTTGATTCCCATATTGAACTTGAAAAGATATATTTATAACCATCCATAAAGTATTTAAACTATCATACACATATATTGTTGTATTTCAAAATATATAATTGTTATCATATATGTACGTTGATCTACGAATAATACTCTGTGAAGTCTCTTTCTTTAGGTTCTAGAGATAAAAGTAAAAAGATGTTTACCAACAGTGTTTAGAGTAAATGTAATTTTTAAAAAACCAATATGTTGTGGTTTTTGTACTCATTTTTCGGTCTTTATCTAAAATAAATCCACAATCATTTCTTCGTGTACACAAAGGGAAGTGTGTATTTTATAAATGTTTTTTTATACATATATATAATTGCACATATTTTAGCTACAAAATGAATATAATAAAGTATTTTCCCTAAGAACAATTGTTCATATCAAAACTACATATGTAAATATATGCAAAAAAAAATATTATTGATAAGATTTTCAATTGAGAAACAGCCCTATGAAAACTTATTTTTAGTCAGTTTCAATGCATCATCCATTGAATCAAAATGACATGACGTAAATAGAATGACTTAACATGTATGTATATTGTATTAAAATCTTACATATTAAGAAGATACATATGTATGTACACATTATTAATTTTTTGCATATATGCTCAATACACAGATGAAAGAAAAAAAAAGGTGCTGGCAGTAGGGAAAAAAAATCCGCTATTTAATCTCAATGAAAGGCATGAATAATTCATAAATCAAAATTTTGATCTTATTCTGTCACTTCCTTATGTACATACTATTTTTCAACTTAATATATTTTAATATATTAATGTATATGAATGTATTTTTTTTATACATACATATTCACACATTCGCATATCTTAATGAAAAATCAGAAATGGATGGAGAATAACACTATTTATGTAGATATAATACATACATATATGTACATGATAAAAGAGATTTAATCACAAATGAACTAAATTTAGAATTGTAGGCTTTAAAAGACAGCGTAGAGTTACTTTGCTACTCCCCTTAGAACAGTGGTTCCCAATCTTTTTAAATCGCGGCAACCTATCTTTAAACTTTCGTGGAACAAAAAAATCAATATTTTAAAACGCAGCAAGACTTTTTGCAATAAAAGAATAAAATCCTAATCCAGAGACCATAAAACTCGGAAGTTGGACTTTTGAGACCATAATTCTCAGGTAGTGCCACAAAGGACCTGTTAATATTGTAAATGAGATATATAAATGGTATAAAGCAGAACAAAGCCTACCCATCAATATGCGCTAAATGTTTAAATGGTGTGAATAAGCCACAAAAACTTATGATGGTAATAAGATTGCATCTAAAATAAATTATATGTGTTTTTTTCAGACAAAAATTAGTGAAATTTGCATGTTTTTGATTCAGTTTCATTTTAATGTGAAGCTTGCAACTTATTTTAACTTTAGATTCCAGAAATTTACCAATTTTGTAACGCCAGCTGTCATCTTGAAAAAGAAATTAAATGCCCTTCACCAATTATCTCTTCGTGGCACACCAGTATTTATTCTGCAGCACAGTGGTTGGGAACCACTGTGCCTTAGAACAACGAATCTTTGAATATCAAAAAGTTCCTATGGACTAGAACTAGGTTTGAATCTAGAAAATAGCACTTTAAAGTAGATACTTGTATCTAATGTCTATTGGTGGAGCCTAGTTCAATATTATATTTTGCAAACATTAGAAACTCGGATAATTTGGGTCCTAGGCCTAGAAAACTAAGCCTTGCTCGTAGGATATCGACAGCAAGCAACATATTGAGTTTTTCTCAACTATTGCGAAGATAAAAAAGATTTTCAATTAGAATAGGTATCTCATACATTGGAAATGGTGAAAAGCAAAGCGTACTTTTACTATCCGGAGTCAATCCTCTCAATGTGCAATATACGATCCAAAAATTCGAAGAAAAAAAAGCATTGACTCTTTATTATTGTCTTAAGAAAATTACTTTAAAAATGTAAAACCATCAGAAAATTGAGGATTCCTAAAACAAATATAAACTGGGATGTACATAGATGATAGATATTTTGAACGATGACAATGGCATAAATTAAAATCTAGGGAAATAACTGAATGAAACCTTTTGAGAACATACTTGATTGGTGAGCTTTAAAAACGTTGTACCAGAGTATATTTATATTGTTCTTGAGCTTAGCAGAACTCCGATTCATCCCCAGACTGTTGAAGAAATGTTACATTTAAATCAAAAGTAAGTATATACCAAATTGGACATATTAAAAGACATTTGAAATTATTTAAAAAGTTATGTAACAAGTTTATAAAAACGGACTTTGTAACAAAACTATTTAAAATATTCCGATTGTAAATGTATTTTGTAATTTTTGTTAATATTTTTTAATATAATGATAGTCTAAATAAAGTATTATAGTATTAAAATCATAAAAATCTCTGCAATAACTTGATGAAAATTTGAGATTAATATTTCAAAATTTCTGCAACAAACATTTAAAAAGCAAAAATCATTTTTACTACCTATGTTCCAAGCTCTGCTTTCAAACTAATAGATTGCGAACCCAAAAGGAAGTCAAAGAGCTATTAAACATAGATAAGTGTGTTAATATGAGCCTATCAAAAATGCCAATAATCTTTAATTTTCATCTTCTGTAACAGCAAGGAATAAAAATCTCAAATAAAAATATATTTAATCGAACCAATAATTATTATTATTAATTTTTTGAGAATAATCTGCAAAAATGCAGATTACAACACCGCCTATAATATTTTTTTGCAATATGAAAAGCGGTTATTGAATGAGATTTCTTTTTATTATAAAAAAATATTTTTTTTTTTTTTTTACAAAAACCGTCGATTAATCAGTTCCAAAAAAACACTATCCTTTCAATACTTGAAGCTCCTCCTATATTTTGAATATCACTGTCTAAACTTAATGTTGAGATTCTTGTAGATGTACAAATTCCAAATACCCAAATGACGAAGAGTCGGTCAATCTTTTAAAAGTACTGTATAATTATTAGTGTTTCAAATGACATGCAATAGGAAATTTTCAATTGTTTTCACCCTTTTTTTTTTAGTGTTACCAAATTTACAGTTTTTTACTTAAGTCAATCAAAGAGAGAAATATCCTGAGTTAAACTCTTCCCAGATACCTTAGATTTTTTGCAGTTAAGATGCACTTTTGTTGTTATTTTTTGTAGATTTAAAGTAATACTAAAATAATATTACAAAATTTAGTTCAAAGCTTTAATAACAGTTTATCTTTAAAGTGCCAACACGTTGACCAAAATGACAATGAGGGACTTGAAGTTTTCCATATAGAGTTTTTTTGCGTGTTTTCCAGCAGAAAATATCATATTTTAGTAATAAAAAATGACCTGTAAATTTTAAAGCTATTTCAATAAAAAACTTAAAATTTCTTCAAAAAAAATTGTTTTTTATAAATTAGTTTTAATAACTATATTCAGTTACCACGAAAAATAAGTATTTTAATAAAATATTGTTGTTGTTTTATGTATATAAAGATTATATCCAATTCTTTTAGGTGATTATTTCAAGGCTTAATACTCTGTTTTTCGTTTTTTTATTAAAAAAAGTCTTTTTTTTTTGTCTTTATATTATTATTCTTTAATTATCCCCAAAAAGTTGTAAAAGCAACAAAATTAAAATCAAAGTGCATTAATGTCTTGAACTATAAGCAAAAACTTTAAAAACTACGAATACCCCTGTTCAATTTAAATAAGGAGTCATGTCTTGGATTGATAATTCAATTTTCTTTCTTTTATTATTCCAAAAATGCCAAAACATCTCACTTTAGAGTAGAAGACAAATGCCAAACTAAAAAAATCATAAATAATAATATATTTGCATAATTTGAAAGTGCAAATACTCATAACTAAATGTATGATATAATATGTAAATGTCCAATTTCATTTTTCTCCTCCACTAAGATGAAGAATCATTAAGTACTTAAGAATTGCTCAGAGGCTGATGAAAAACAATGGGAGAAGCTTATGTTAATTCAACTCTCGTAAAAAATCCTATCTTTTTTTTTTGGTTTGGATTAAAAGGATTTTTGGGTAAAGCTTACAATTTTGCTCTGAGGTCTATTTAGTTATTGTGGACAGTTTTGAGTTTCCAACGGGGAAAATTGAAATTCAAGAATATCTGCCTTTTTATAAAAGAGAAAAAGAAGCAAAGAGAAGTTTAGCTGAACTAGTTGCCGTCTTCAACAAATTTTGGAGTAGAAGACAGTAGAGCTATTCAGCTTTGCACGTTAATTTCAAATTAAGACAGTTTTTGAGAAATCGAACCCTACTTTTTGAACTTTTTTGACCCATACTCCTATTCCAACTTCAATTTAAACCTAGGAAAATTCTCATTTTGTGTATTAAAAAAAGATAATCCGCAAGTGTATTTAATGCAAATTATATTTTCTGTCTTTGTTTTGACCTATAAGAACTCCTAGGGGCGTAAGGTGCCGAAGTAGGCCCAAAAGTCGGTCAAATCTTTAGTACTTAAATAACTCCCTGAATATTACATAAAATGGATTAATAAGGAATGCATTAAAGAGCTGAGACCCACAGCTTTCAAACGAGATGTCAAACACCCCATAAGAGTCCTGAACCAAGAAGAAATCGTCCATCTAAATTTGTAAATTTGCATTCAAAGACTCACGGTAGAACTACTTAAGTAGTAATGCGCAGATGGATTTCAGCTGATTTCTTAATCCTTAAGTAGCTCTACCGTGAGTCATCGACTTATATCGATTTTTTGCTCGAAGTTGAATAACTTTTATCATTAACTTATTCCCCTCAGGACTTTTGACTGTTGTTCAATTTAATTAGCTGTTGTAAGAATTGTAAAAGTTGATTGAAATGTGTTTTAAGGTCCCATTCTCTTAAGTAGGCTGTGAATTAATTCGTCTCCTATGGTGTATCAGGGATTAAGTGTGTAAGCACAGGGCACAGAGATAAATAACTCGACGTATTCAAGTGCAAAACACACCATAAGGGGCACTCTAAATCTAGACCTGCTATGGATACCTTGATTGGAAAATTGTAATTGTATTTCCTACCTACAAATGAATATAGTTATTTTTTGGTACAGGTTTTGACCGACCTCAGTTTATATACATATTTGACCGAACTTCATTTGTAATTGAATATATCTCTTATCATTGCTATCTAACGGGGAGTAAAATCATTTTTTTGAAGTACGTTAATGTTTGTATGTTTTGAGTAGTGAGCATTTCATGTTACCACCTCTCTCATATACATAGATTAAGCTCGTTATCCAGGATATTCCTATGCCTTTTTCTATATTATTTTGTAAACGACTCCATGTAAATACATGTATCTATGATATGCAATTTTATGAAGCTGAATAGTAACAAAAACACATGGAGAAGCATGATTAACACACCAAATAGAAAACTTTTCAAATAACCAAAGAAAAATAATGAAATAAAAATAAAAGAAGCATACTACAAAATGATGCATATTTAATAATCTTTTGGCAAGGTATGTACTTGATAGAATAGAATAATAATAATAATAATAATAGAAATGAAGTGTTATTCTTATATATTATGTATTTTTAAAACAGATAAATAGGAATCTAATTTAATTTAATGCATTGATTTATTTAAATCCTTAATACAATTTTAAAAGGGGCCTCCTTCATTTAAAAAATATATATATATATATATATATTATTAGGTCTAGTAAAAAGAAATCCATTATTTTTTGCATGAAATTGAAGGCTTTATATGGCATAGTTAGATTAATTCAATTTAGTTTTGTTTGATAAATTGTTGCCATTTTGAAGATAATTGTATTATGCCTCAGTCATAGAAACCCTCGTCCCTAGTGACAAAAAACTTGGACACTCGATTTTCATAATCTTCTCTTGGAGCGACGTTTGTACCGTCCAAATCATTTGCCATGGATAGGAACAGGTGGTTGTCACTTGCTGTGAGCTCCGAACTATAAGGTGGATACATAAGAATCTCCCAACCAAGCTCTTGTAACTTCTGGCGAGTCATCATTGATGTGTGTGGCCTGGCGTTGTCCAGATAAAACACATTTCCTTTCCTGTTGGCCAAAGGTGGGTGCTTCTGGGTGATTACTTCCTTCAGACGGTCCAATTGTTGACAGTACATGTTCGAATTAAGGATTTGGCCGAATTTTATCGACATTTTCGGCAATTGGCCTGCCACAGCGTGGTGCATCTTTGACATCAAATTACGGGAACGAAATCGACAAAACTAAAATTGTGTATGATTGGCTGTTAGAGTATAAACACTATTCCCATTTTCAGCTGCCTAACTTGCGTTTTCCCCTTTATCGAAGAAAAATTGTATAGCATAGCATATTTTCTCCTTGCTGGCGTCCAACTTTGACACGCACTCAAACACTACTGAGTCAAGCAATCACAAACCTGCTCTGAAAGTTTTTTTAGTACGAAATCTCATCTTTCTAACGCCATCTAGCGTAATATAATTGCACTTATACAACGCGAGATACAGATCACGAAATAATGGATTTCTTTTTACTAGACCTAATAAAATGGCGTTTCGCTTAGGTATTGTGGCATTAAAGTATTACTATGTTAGCTTACAACCAGTGAAACAAAATACAAATCCCATTTGTAACAACTATAGCTTTTTTTTTTAATATTCTTTATTTTAGTTATTAACAATTTTTCTAATCAATTAATAGCTGAATTGCAATCAAAATAAACCTCCAACCAGGTCTAGAACTCTTACATATTGTCCTCATCCACTAAAAGTACATTTTATGAGTTCGTATCCACCACACTAAGCTGCTATCTACTACTTCATTTGTCTAAGGATAACATTGCATCAAAAGACCAATATACGTATATTTAAAGACACAAAGTTTTAAATATAATATAAAGCCTTTTTTCCACTTTTTTTTGGCATGGATCTCTTAATTATTAGGAATTTATTTTGGGGTCTTTATGTATGTGTTTGATGGACTCTTGATATTTTGATCTATATGGTTTTTTTTTGTTTTTTTAAAAAAAAGAGGAGAGCAAAAATATCTATTTTTTGTACATCATGATGAAACTACCAAATGAGTAAGTTATTTTTTTTATTTATTTATTTATTTTTTTTTTTTTTGGGGGGGGGGGGGAACATGGTTCTGAACACAGGCATTGGATACAAAAGTATTCCTTTTATATTTATAATGGAAAAATATAGGAGAGTATGCAATGAGTAGGGAAGGCTTAGCTGCTTCGTTCCTTCTCATAACATCTCATAAATTATTGCTATTATACCTTGATATATAGCCATAATAGAAGTCATACTACATTTATGCATTTAATCTTCTTAATTTAATATATATATATATATGTTACAAGTATTTACGAGGTACATTTTTTCATCGGTTACTGAGAAAGGTGCCGGTGTTGTTATTATAAATAGTTATTGGGAGAGCGTGCCTCCTATCAAATAATACATGAATTGCTTTGCTTTGTTTTTGGTGAAGGGTGTTTCCCTTAATAGGAGCTTTAATTGATATTATTTTTTGTAAAAAAAAAAAGTTAAAAAAGTATTTTACAGCTGAATTCCCTAACATTTACTTCTAACTTCTTTTATTTTTATGTATATATTCGTTGCATTCAAAATAAACTGCAGAAAACAGCAAGTGTCAATAAAATAAAATATTTGTTTTCACGGTCAGAATTTTGACATGACGCAGGCAGAAGAGTACCCTCAATCTCGTAAAGTACATACATAGAATTTGCCTCTTTGCAAGATGTTTGAAATTTTATTTGGTTATTGTAAAAAATTGTAAATAGAAGGAATCTACATATATTTGAATGATGAGAGATGTTTGTGCAATTTATTAAATAAATGGAATAACGAAAACTTAATCAAATTATGTCATCAATTTATTATTCCCTCCATTAGTTTACTTTATCACAAGGCGTGTGTTTGACATTTGTTAATAGTGTTTTTTTTTTATATGTATACATACAAAAAGATATAAGTAAGTGGCCTTGCCGTTTTTTGCTGATTATTTATAAACAAAAACAAGCCAAAAACATGACACATCCAAGTGTAAAATTTGCACCATCTATTTCGTTATTCAAAATAAATTGAGTATTTAAATTTCATTTATACAAATTTAAAATTTAGCGTCTAGTTATTCGCTTACACTGACAATTTGTCAAAAAAAACAACCAAGGGCTCCCAACCGGTAGGGGTCATAGCCCCCTTTAGAAACCGTGTGTACTTATAGTTTATGGGCTGCCAATATAATAATGATAATAATTTACAAAAAAACTACTTCTTTCATTTCTAAACAAAATTAGACATTCATGAAGTAAAACTGAGGTACATATTTCATAAATCAATATTGCAATCTGAACGCTCTATTGCATCATTGCAGACATGCATTTTTTTTTTAAATTTAATACTCTATGTTAGTAGGTATTTATCCTTTGTCAGGTCACATCCTATCTATACACGCAAACGACCAAGTCATTATAATTTGTAGTCAATAAATAAATGTCTGTTTTTATGGGGTATTTTTAGAGCATTAATTACTCTACGAAGTAAGAAATTCATTTAAAAATTGTCAATTAAGTTTAAAGTTTAATTAACAAGAGTTTAATTAATTTTAACAAGAGTTGCATCATTTTTCCTTCTCTTTGTATTATGACACTTGCTCAATATATAGTTTAGTTTTAATTTCATAAAGTGCAATTTTATTTATGAACTTTCGTCTAATAATAATTATTCTGATTTAATGGACTCATTCTTGATATTCACCGTCACTGCCATGGTAAGGAAATCAATTATACTCTAAAATGTAATTCTCTCAACCGTTAAAATACATAGTTTCAATCTCATTGGTGCACTTTAAAATGTATAAGACATATTCATGCAATCATAGGATGATATTATCAATCTTAATGAACGTTTTAAAAGGATTGAGGCTTACAATTATCTATTTATTTTTTCTCAGCTTTTATCACCAATTAGATATATTGAATAACTTGACTGAAGGAACATTGATATGCATGGATAATTTGCCAAAAGCCATTTTTCTGGGAAAAAAAGATATTTTACATTGAATTATTATTAGACTTTTTTTATGTAGAATATTTATCAGTCTATTATATGTAATTATTCATTCATTTTCAACACATAAAATGAAGTTTTATAGAAAACTTTACATAGAAGATAATTACATATTTTTACACATAAAAGGAATATATATATTACGTACTTCCTTTCCCCCCTCTTCCCCCTCTCTCTCTATTCCAAAATTGAGTACTTTGTATAACCCCCCTCTTCAACTATTGCTCTTTCTTTGATATAATTTTTTTAACAACCCCTTTTGAGCTTGAATGATGATGATAATTAGAGTCATCAATCATCAAAATATCCCAATTATTATCAATGGAAGCTAAGAAATGTGCGTTTCACGTGATGTCATTATTGTGGAAGTCAGCCATGTTGGGGGGGGGGGGAAGCATATGTACACAAACCTATACGTTAAGAATGAAAGTCCTTGTTTATTTTTTTATTTGTAGGGAAATGGTGAATATCTTTTGTGTACTTAGATATTTGAATGTCATTAGGGGACCGGCAAATAAATGGACATAGAGGTACTCTTCATATCTTTATAAAAATCTATTTAACTGTATGAAAGTTGTGTTTTTTATGTTCTCTTTATACATGAGTGTCAGCTATTATTAATTTTTAAAAGAGAAGGATATTTTTCTTCAATCATCCTTATCTGTGCATCCCTAATCGATCCAGAAAAAAAAAAACTAATAAATCGTACAAATCCAACCATTTGAACGGTATTTTTCCCCTTTCACTAATAATGATTATTTATCAAATCAGTTGTTCTAGCCTTTTTTTTTTCATTATTTCATATAATAACCATTTGATAAAGTTCCCATTTGTGGAAAATTAGCCACTGAGTGGCTAATTTAACTACATGTTATTATTATTATGTACATATATGATTCCAACATGTCGTATCTTCTATATATTTTGCAATCATATATTGGCGTCAGTGAAAAAAATCAGACTCCCTTGTCCATCATCTCATTTAAAGGCAAATTGCGTACTAGTTTGATTATATAAACTAAACACTCAGGGAGTCAAAATAACTTGGTGCTTTCAAAGAGAACTGAATTTTGTATAATTGAAATATACGTCTTGTTGCTTTGTTACCTTTACAGGTAAAAAAAAAAAGACAGGCATACTAGATGCATTGGTTTAATGTACCCTAATAACTTCATCAAATCCCAGACCATTAGCTATAATTTCAAACAAACATAATTAAATTGCTCCAAACTTTTTTTTTAAATTAAATAAAAAATAATTCGCCGAATGGTATGATCATTGTTATTATTTCTGAAAAAAAAAGGGATTTATGAAAGTCTTTCTATGTATGCATATAAGTACAAACATATGTACATATATATTATATATATATACATATGTAAAAGGAAGGTTCTTTATATATTCAATAAAATGGAAATGTCTACCTAACGTATTTATATAAAGTGAGATTTAGTCTACATACTTTTTATTTTTTGAATTGCTTTCACTTTCCCTCTCTCTCTCTCTCTCTCCTTCTTTTCCCCTATTTCTCTTTATACTCTAATGTACCTATATATAACATGTACACATAGTACTGAAATAAATAATGTCAGTGCGTTATCTATTTTATCAAAATATTTCAATTCTTTTCAATCTTTAGCGGATTTTTTTTCCCTCTTTTTATTCATTAATCTTGCTTAAGGGAAGGAATAAAAAAAAATTATTTTTTTTTTCCTTTTCTCCGTGGTTTAAATGTGGAATTGGAAATTCCTCATTTACATATGCCTTAATAAAAAAACTAAATAAATAATACTTATCAAAACTTTTTAAATTATAGGTTTTTTTTGTGTTTTTTTTTTCATTACCTAAGAAGTTGAAAATGAATTTACTAAATTTTTTGCTCCTTTATACCAAAAAAAAAAAAAAATTGTTTAAGGATTAAATTTTCTTTTGAGTGAAATATGTATGTACATATATTAAAAAGTATTTCTCTCTTTCAAATTTAGTCATAGCAATGAATCCCTTTTATTAATTGTAAATTGTATGTAGACTACCCCTACTCTGTTCCTCATCACATCAGTGTAGGGCAAGACTTTCAGGGATTCAGACCAAGAGACCAAAAAAAAGCTCTTATTAAAGAAAAGTAAACGCTTCTTGATCTTGAGAGCCAGACAGAGAACACACGTCTTTGAAGGGGTAGAAATCAAGACTTTGAGGGGGTTACAGACAGATAGGAGTTACATGACCAAAACTTTCAAAAATTGGCTTCGAGACGAACATCCTGGAAATATCATTAGGTTAAACGTCAATTTGTAAGTTTGTTGATTGCAATGATATCTTTAAAAAAGGAGTGATGACCATGTTTTTTTTTTAAAGTCAGTTTTTATTTTTTTATACTTTTTCTTGCCCCTGTGAAGTCTTTTGAAAGTTGATAAGTTTAGCTCGAATTATCTATTTGTAAGGCTGTGAACAATTGCCTACTATTAAATGATGTGTTGGCACACTACCAGTCTTTTTCTTTGAAGTTGAGGGATATGAAGAAAGTTGGTATGTGTTGTATTGGCTTGGAATATTTTGTTTAGTTTTACTTTACATTACATTAAATTTTATTTTTTAAGGATCTACCAGTTTGAAGTTCAACGCAAATCATGGTTTGAAGCAAGAACTAATTGACTGGTTCACATATAAAGAAGGATATTGATCAACAGTATATATATTATTTATATAAAGACATGATGTATAATTATCGAATATGGATTTATCTAAAGTTAGGAAATCTCTTTAAGCCATGACAAACAATTTTGAGTATTTTTGAAAAGTAGTTGATGTTGAATCGAAATCCGTGTTGATTTTGTGAACAATCACTTAACAAAATGTATTTGCGAGTGAATCTATTTTTATTTTCACAAGTCGATACGAAGACGAGACAAAATATTTATTTTTAGTTTTTAATAAATAAAGAAAAACAAAACTTTTTATTTTCTGACTCAATAAGATTGAAACTCTAAATGTGACAAAACAAGACGCATTGAAAAAAAAAAAGATGCAAAATAACACGGATATAAATGAACAAATTTTTAATGAGAAAAAGACAATCAAATAGATATTGTAAAACATTTGTCAAAAAAAAGATCACATAGATTTTACAGGGTGTTCATATGCAGAGCTACAAAACTAAGTGTGAAAAGATTCTAATCAGTTTGATTCCCATCACAAAACAAACAAACAAAAAGACACTACATGTTACTTTAGAGATGTTTAAGTAGAATCTTCAAATATTCAAAGGGCAGTCATATTTTGCAAAAATATGCAGGGCAAAAATTCAAGCATGCTCTTGACTCATTACTTTTTACAATATAGGTGTACATTTATAATGAGTAATCGAAATAGTTTACGTAAAAAAAGGAAGAAAAAAGAAGTAACAACAATAACAAAGCAATATGTTTTTACTATGAGTAGAAAGCTTTAAAGAAGGGTTTGTGATGTAATAAGTACATTTATTTATGTGTAAGAGGAGGGAAAAACAACAAAACATACATGTGCTGATGATGGCTTTGAGTTTGTTCATGAAGATTGGAATTAAAAAAGGGCTTGCATCAAGAAAATATGTTGATATATTACTTGCATTTGTATCCGCAGTGTTCTGCTGTTCAGAGTATAAAATTTGTGAATTAAGAAGGTAGGCACAAGTAGTTTCCATTGAGGGTTAAGACACATTTTGATATGGAGTCACAATTGTAGCAAATACAATTTTACCTTTGTCTATTTATTCATTTATAATAATATATGTATAGATATTAGATCTATATATATGAAATGAGACTTTGAGCTATTAGGCAAAAGATGTCACTAGGAGTATTTTAAAACCATCCAAATTGTTTTTTTTTTGTCATCCAG
The DNA here is from genome assembly GCA_963680855.1 of Lepeophtheirus nordmannii. Classification (NCBI taxonomy): domain Eukaryota; kingdom Metazoa; phylum Arthropoda; class Copepoda; order Siphonostomatoida; family Caligidae; genus Lepeophtheirus; species Lepeophtheirus nordmannii. The sequence continues at coordinate 2,352,950 of OY804525.1, read as the reverse complement.
CAACTATATTCAGTTCATTGTTTGTGAAGCTTCCTCCACAACAACGCATTTTTGTTCGTTCTTAAAAACTTTAATGATGGTTGTAAAAATTCTAAAGTGGTGATTTTAGCGCGGAGAACGGCCGCAAGGCAATGTTGCCTCTTTTCTGGGATCAGTGTGGTATGATTTGGTAGTACGAGTTGTTTAAGCACGGTGAAACAGTTGACAGTGCACGCTACCAACGACAATTGACCGATTTGAGGAGCACTATACGCCAAAAACGCCCAGAATATTCCGATTGGCGTCACCAAGTAATTTTTCATGATAACAATGCACCGCCACATTGAACAAGAGCAACCCATGAATTGATGAAAACGTACAATTGGTTGGTACATGCAGCTTACTCACCAGACTTGAAGCCATCAGATTATTACCTGTTTGCATCGAGTGGTCACGTATTAAAAGAACAGTGCTTCAATTCTCACGCAGAAGGAGGCAAAAAATGACTTGATGATTGGTTTACGGCCAAAGAAAGCTATTTTTTTTGGGTTGACATCCACAAATTGCCTGAGAGATGGGAAAAATGTGTTGCTAGCTATGACCATTATTTTAACGATTAAATTAGTCACCATTTTTTTATCAATAAAATTAAGAAATATAAAATTAAAGGTCTCATTTCTTAGGCATAGACCTTGTATAGAAAAGAGATTGTGGGGGGGGGGGGTCTGAGTTGTAACACTTTTTGCTTAATTACTAGGAACAGATGTGAGTTAAACAACACTTGAAGCAACATAGTAAGGAACGTTACACTTTCTTTATTTTTATTAGTGTTGTAAATTTTTGGTTCTGTCGAATCTAAATCCAAAAAAAAAAAAAAAAAAAAAAATTATTTTTCCTTTTTTTCATACATACATACATGTTGAATCATTTGTGGTTGAAATGAAAAAGCAATTATTCATGACGGCATAAAAATGAATTATTGATGAACATGTCAATATTCGCATTTAGTTTTCAAATTTACATCATTACAGTCATATATAAACTAGTAAACCAAGTATCTACTACAAAAGGCCCCTAGAGTAATTTAATTAAAAATATTATCAGGATTGTCTTTTATGAATAAATTGACTTTCCAAAAATTTATCGTAAAAATGAAAACCCCACCAAATCCTTATAAAATGGGATTCCCAGGGAAAAACCACAGTTGTTCCTTAGAGTACAAGCATATGATGTATAAAATAAAAAATACGAACGTCATATCCAGCTGAGTTTTGTATCATTATTATTATTCAATTATTTTTGATAAGAAAGGCCCCTTAATTTAAAATCACCTCTGAGCGAATGCATAAAATATAGTAATAATCAATGTTTCAGTCAGCCAACAATTTATTCCTATTAACTAATGTATTATTCAATATATTTTTCTACGAAAATCAGCTTTTAATTAAGAAAATAAATTGGAGGAAAAGAACTTGTAAAGACATAAAATGTCAAATGGTAACATAAAATATATAAATTTAAATAAAATGCTTAGACAGTCTAGTGTTATATATATATAACTATATATAACCAATTCATAATTGTCAACCGTTACTCGTAGTGTACAAACCTGGCCCCAACATATATAATAGTGAGAAAAGTAAGGAATCAATATGTCCTATCATGAATATTCTACTCTTTTTATAAAAGACTTATTGACATTTTTTTTAAACAATTGTTATGAGCATTTGTCATGCCTATGATATGACTGTTTGAAGGGACACGTTATTTCATAGTTAGACTTCAGTTATAAGCTTACAAAGGTAGACATACATAGAAATATTTGTGTGGTGTATATTTGTTCGATAAATGCATGGCTAAAGAACTAACTTTTTGTTTTAGCTCTCATTTCTCAACATATATTATATATATATATGAACGTACTCCATAATTTGGTGACATTCACAAGATATTAAGTTTACTTGTTTTTTTATATACATAAATATAATGTTTGTGCAGTTGCAAAGTGCTCAAAGAAAAAAGTAGTTTTTCAGATATATACATATATATATATATATATATATATATATATATATATATAATCAATTTGCAAAATGATTTCATTTCTATATATTAAGCCACAAATGATAAAGTTACTTATCTTAAAACTACATAAATGACGTTAATATAGAATAAAAACTTTTTAAATTATGATAATCGTGCATTTCTATTGATATATATATATATATATGTTATGTATAAGTTTTTACATAGAAACCCACAAAATGTATGTATGTATGTATAAAAATCTTTTTATAATTCTTTGATGACGTTAAAACGTTAATTGTTAATTAATATATATACATATAAATGTATTTTGAAATAGAGATCCGTAGAAACTGTAACTATATTCATATATTTTATCAAACTTTTTGTCAGATAATATATATAAGTATATATAATCCATCATTGAGATCAGGAAGAAGCTTAAAATAGATTTATATATATGTATATTTAAAGGTATAATGAAGATGAATAATATTAATAATTATTTATTTAAACAACAAAATATGTAACATCATTTATGCTTTTTTTTTAAAAGCAGATTTCTTGAGTTATAAAGAAGAAGAAAAAAAACCTTTATCTGCTCATTTCTTCCCCCCCCCCCCCTCTCCTTTATTTCATACAGCATTTCATGTAAAGGTCATAACTGTTTTTGATTTTCTAAATTAAAATCAATTAAAAATTGTATACCATACTAAGTGGAAAAATACTGAGAGATTTGAATTTTGTTTTTGAGGTTGACACTAAGATGTCACTGACATTTGTGCTAAATTATGTGCACGTCCAAATATTTTTTATTAGTGTTTGAGATACTCGTCGTCCTTTTGTTAACAGCTAAAATGGAATTTACAGAGGGTTGAGAAAGTGTTGAAGACGAAGTACGGCCAGAACGGCCATGAACTGATGAAGAACACGTCAATAAAATGAACGAATTGGTGCTCCAAAATCGTCGTTTAACCGTTAGAAATCTAACAGATTTTGTTGGAGTATTGAAAGGATCAGTAAAAGCATTTTTGAGGGACCATTTGAGGCACGGAAAAGTGAAATCTCGATTGGTGCCAAAAATGTGACTCAACTTAACGGAGAAATACTGACCGACTCTCAAGGCAATATAAAATGCCTCTTAACTGAAAATGAGACTTGTATCTACAATTATGATCTGGAAACAGTCAACCAATCCAGTGAATATCGCGTAAAAGTTGTGCCTAGACCAGGGATGAGCAAACTTTTTGACTTGTGGGCCACTATGGGTTATAAAATTTGAAAAAGGGGCCACCGTAGTACATTGACCTGTGGGCCAAATATAATTAAGCGTTGCTTGTAGTGTGCAAGCTTGATGGGCCGGATTAAATTGTCTAACGGGCCGTTAAAGGCCCGCGGGCCTTAGTATGCCCATGTCTAGCCTAGACCGAGACTAAGGGAAAAGGTGATTTTGACAGTTTTCTTCGTGTATCGTTGTGTGATGCTTTATGAATTCCCTCCAACCAGGCAAACTGTCTACAAAGAATATCATTTGAGCATATTGCGTTATTTGCATAAAGACCGAATTTATGGAGAGACAATTCTTGATTTTTTAGCACTCGATAATGCACCATCTCACACACTGCATCCATAATTCGTGATCATTTTGATAAAAACTCAAGTTATATTGTTTCACAGCCACCGTTTTCAACTGACATAGTACCATATGGTTTCTGACTAAACTCAAGAAACCACTCCGTGGACACCATATTAAACCGGCATAAAAACCGAAACGAAGAAGGTATTATGCAAACTGTTCTGAAAATTGGGAAAAAATTGGCACATGTGCATTGCATTGGGCTGAGAACTTCTTTCAAGGGAATTAAATGAATTTTGATGTTTCTATAAAGACTTTTTTGATTTATAAACAAATTCCCGAAATTTTTTGCCCATATATTATATTTTAGAATAAATCAAAAATAATTAAGTGTCAAAAAATGAAAAAGAAAATGCTTCCTTTAAAAGTAATTTCTTATAAGAATTCACCCTAGTCAGTAAATCAAGTATGTTTATATATACGTACATTGTGTACAAGTTGTACTATGAAATAGCAGATTGTACAAGTTGAAATTTGAACATTTCACCATGTCTCATTTAATTATTATAACACGGGTCATTTTTAATCTACATAATTAGAATCTAATAATAGTTATTTACGAGTGATCCAATTGTGGTCACGGATATTTGTTAAATAGCCACCAGACACTCTAAATAAATATATTGAGTACCCCAAATAGTTCCCAACATTATATATTTTCAATCCCAAGTACCTTAAACTCTCGACATATAAAATCCTTAATCCTATATTTTAATTGTAACTTGTACAATAAGCTACTCTCAGTACAAGTTAAAACATATTTAACTATTTATTAAATTCCTTTCTTGAGAGTCCCTAGGGTGAGGTAATCCGTGACTTTTTTTGACATATAAAGGATTATGGTATACTATACACATTTTTTTTTTTTTTTTAAAAAACCTATTTTCAAAATATGTTAAATAACTATTTTGAAATATTAATAAATTCAAAAAAAATAAATAAATGTTTAAATACATCTTTAGTTTAAAACCCAATTCTATAATTTATGTATATAGTTCACTATGAATATAGAAAGCAATCAATCAAAAGAGAGGAGAAGAGAAATTATATGGAAGGAATAAACGATAATAATATTTATATAAAAGTGTGCTTTCAAATACTAGTCATAGGATTTTGAAATATGCAGTGAAATTATTTATAAATTAAATGATAATTTGTTAAACGTATGTACATATTTTTTTATTATTAAAATATTTGTACTCTCTTCTCTTCTTTTATCACGTAGCAGTCCTGTAGTAGCATATGGTAACTATGTAGTATGTATAGGATACTTCAGGTCAAGTGAAGAAGCATTAATGCCCTTTAGAAATCACTTACATATGCGCAGATTCAGCTGCTTTAAATCAGAAAGAGTCAACCTCGTGGGTTCGTTTTGAAATTCCTATTAAATTTTGTCTTCTTACATATCTATTAAATTATCAGAATAATCTTCGATTGAATTACGTATTTCATCCACTTACAATCTCAGCCTGATTTTTAAAGTAAAACATAAATAACTGAGCATATACAGTTTTTAAATGAAAAAAATCTTATTTTTGATCGATCATCTAAATATAATTTTGATTTGTGTATGCCCAAATAATTGCATATTTTATATTCCACGTAATGTCATGATTAATTATTTCTAATTTGTCAGTCATGGATTACTCCATCAAATGGTAGCTCATGTAATGGTTATTCATAAGTACATTAAGGTATGATCACAAAAGGTGAGGCAAATAAATGTCATAAAATCATAAAAACAACACACAAAAAAGTGAGCTTTTTAATGGAAAAAATATATAAATAATGGTTCACACGTCTCTTTAAGCACGTTCTACAGCATAAATAACATCAATATTCAAAGGAAAATTATAAATAAGATGTATAAGTCAATGTTTAAAGTGTCTAATAACAAATCTATAACACATGGCTCAATATGTGAAAAAAATTCACATTCACAATTTTTAATTTGCCTCCTAGAAAATACGAAAAAAAAACCATTTTTGGATTTTTAATAACTCTGGCTCCAATCACAATCAAAAAAAGCTTCAAGTTGCTCACTCAAGCAAAACATGAGCCTTATTGCTTGTTGTAAGAGAATTAACTGCTTTAATATCTTTAAGTTGTCATATCTATAAAAATTATCGTTCCGTCAACATTTTTTTTTCCTTCCTTCATACATTTTAATATCTTCTTTTCAATAAAGGAAGGATTTGAATCAGCAGATAGTGTGCTGTAATATGATTTGGCCTAAGGTAAAAGGATTTGTACGTATAATTATATCATTTTTATCTCTTCCCTTTTTTCTTTTTAAATGTAATTTTATATTTAACAACTTTCTAAATGATTTTTTTAATACAACTATGGATTTTTTTTGTAAATCTTAGCATAAATATTCAAGTATTAATGTTCTTACTTTGTTAAATACATTTGTACCTTAACTCATATAAATATTTTAAAAAACAAAAACATGTTGCATGCTGAAAAAAAAAAAAAACTTTTTTTTTTTCCAGGTACATTTGTTGAACAGTTATAATGAACTGTTTCACGCGAGAATAATGTAATTTTTTAAATACATAGTATGCATAAAACTTATTTTTGATATTTAAATCATTTGTTAAATAGTTATTTGTACATATCTAGATTAGCATGATTGCATGAATGAAATGTTTTGAAACGAATTCCTATTGACAAATAACAAAAAATAGTTTCTTTCTAATGATTCAGTTATTTATTTTTGTTATTTCTATAAATACTTCTTGGAATAGAGAACTTATGAAGCACTTGATAAATATGAGTATTTTTGTGTCTTTCAGTATAAAATTAATTATTACTTGATAAACACGTTCTATCAAATTTTTTAAATGGTGCAAATAATAACTTTTGATATAAATAATTTTTGCTTTTTCTACAGGTCAGATTTTGAACAAAAAGTTACTTTTCTAAATAGTTTAAGAGTCGTTTTTGACTTTTTTAGTTAGTAAGTAATGAGTGATTGCTAAGCATGAAAAAAATTTAAAAAATACACTTAAAAAATGGTTATTATTTTACAATTACTCAAAAGTGAATGCTGTTTTCAAATGCGATATTCTTAAATGTTGAAAGCCTCTCTACAAAAATTGAAATTTAGGGTATTCAATTCTACATTTTTTAAATAGCTTTCTGTATGTTTTGAAAACGTCTTGTTTTTGTGTTTTTTTTTCTAGCCTTCGATGACAAAATAAGCTCCCATATTACAAAAATAATTAAATTCACTATTACAAAAAAAAAAAGGAAAGCTGATGATCGAAGGAATTATTTTCTGTAGAAATATTGATTTAAATGCATTTTTTTAATGGATCTAAACTAATCAAGATTAAGTGTGTTCATTTTGACAATATAAGTCTTCAAAGTTTTAGTGAAGTGAAAAAAAAAATATCATTCTAGATAAAAATACATTATATTAGATATGATGTCAATTGATCTGAATCATTTAACACTTTAAAAGGATTAATTAAGTATTGTATTTCTTTAACTTGCTTTCTAAAAAAGAGCGATAAAAAAGAAACAAAATCTTTTGGCAGATAGCCAATTTGTCCAGACTAATGAACTGCATTTCATATTACAGTAGGGCTTGTATTCACAAGGGTTAACATAATTCCATTTGAGATAAGTAAATCAACGTTAATCAAGTATTTATAGGGGACAATTAATATTTTTAGTAAAAAAAATACAAGGTTAGTTTATATTATTTTGTGGGATAGCATCAGGTTAGCCTATAACTTCTCTAAGTTTGTCATGCTATTATTTTGAAGCGTAAGGAGTCTCCCATTCTATCTTCATAGTGTTGTGTTTATTTGAGTTTATTGAGATGCAGCGTCACTTATCGACAATATTCGATCAACTTGAAAAGACAAGGAGAATATTATTAAAGAGCCACACAGGCCCACAGCAAACTCAAACAGTTTGAAAACTCCATACCTATTCAATACTTACTTTGACACTAAATAGGACTTATCTTTGATTTCAATAGAGAATTTGATTTTGAAGAGCAGAGTCTTTTCAAATGCATATATATTCTTATACTTTATTACCTCTACAAATAAATAGTCAGATCCATGTATTAGCCATAATGGTCTATAAAATTTGATAAACAAGCTATGATGACGTAGACTTACTCTTACACTTTTCTATCACCAGTATTGCCAATGAAAGCTATCATTTATTGCATTAAGCGTTAAATAAACGCAAAAAACATTAAAGAATTAAATATTTTGGTCAAAAGAAGTGATGACCAATTGTAATATATAGTATAATGGTTTAAAAGGATCAGGATGTTAAATATGTATTAAATTTTGAAGCAATTTTTTCAGGATACTTACCCTTAGAATGAGCCATTATTATATTATATTATAATTTGTCGATATTGAGTGATAAAAAAATTGAATGGTCTCAAAAATATATTGAGTCGATTTAGTTGCGGCTTTTTTTTTTAACTCTAAAATCAACTCAAAATTTGAGAATGGTCAAAAAATGAAAAAGTTCAAATGGAGTTGAAATGAGTTGAACTTATTAGAAATTTTATCAATTCGACACAACTATATACTTCTAATCAGAGCTTAACCGAACATGTAACCTAATTCAACTTTTTTTAAGCCTCCAAATTTTCAAAATTTGAAGGACTTTTATTTTATTTATAAGAGTCTCAATTCCTCATTTATTATTATTAATATCTATATATACATATATGTATATTGTCGTTGGTTCATATGTTTGACTGACCATCATGATCAGTCAGGAGAACAAGGAGACAAAGGCAGGGTCTACTAAGGGTAACTTGATCAAAAAAAAAAGACATAGGCTATGTTTTGTTAGATTCCTAGTTTACTCTAGGTCGTTGAAGGCTGATTTTGAGAGCAAAATTCAATTTGAAGGCTTAAGAAACCAAATTTGCGATTACCTATTAACTCAAAACTATCAAAAAATGATCAATTTAGAGGGTTTTGGTCAGATTAGATGACCTTGTAGCGGATCCTCTGGAGCTACGTTAGTGTAAACAATATTATATTATTATTATTTTCTTCTTCTATCCGGCTGGCACATTATGTTGACCAGCGCGCGCGGGCCGGATCTCATGTGTTTACCTTCTCAATGCGTGACCTCTTAATAGAGGGCTCTACTTTAGTATATGTATATAAAATGTAAAATAATCAAAGTAGAATGTATGATAAATATTATATATATCTCTCTGTGCTGATCTGTTTTAAACAGGACAGGGACAAGAACAGAACTTACAATAAACAACTACAACCATCAACTTTCAACCTTCGCTTCTCACTCCTACAACAATCAACTCCACATCCTACAACCTCGTAATACAAAGTCATTAAAGGCTGTTTTAATACTCCAACCAATTCTAATTTAATGCAGAATTTGTTGCCTCAAAAGGCTTTAGAAAAGCGGCACACAGCATGCCGATTTAAGATGGGTATAAAATATTCTCATTTAATTTTCTTATTTTCTATTGTTTCTTGGAGAACAAAAGGATTTTTTTTTATCATAATAATTTTTTATCAAATAATAATTATTTCAAATTTTATGTTCCCTCCCCCAAAAGTCTTTATCATCTTTGCATAAGCTTATTTTTATGTGTATAGATATGTAAGTATGTACCTTCCTTAATAAGGCAATTAATACATTTATGTATATGTAGAAGTTATATAAAAAAATGCATTTTTTTTTATCGTTCATTGCAAGTTCTAAATTGCATTTCAAAAACATATCTAATGTGTTAAATCCCCCTTGGAGTACATACATTCTTTAGAATGCGTATGCTAATTAATACTTAAGGGATACAAAAAGTAGTAGCACCATTTGTAGCATGCCGATATTTTCAATGTCCTCACTATTATTTATTGTCAAACATTATGACAAAAAAAAAAAAATATATGAACAATTCATAAATCACTACAAGAGAAATTAGTTTTTGTAAACAATAAAAAAAAAAAAAACACCTGCAATGTAGTACATACGTTAAAGAACTAGAACATATTAATTTGTAGGGATTGTTTCTTTATTAGGAAGGACTTTGATTAACAGACACTTTTACACAAATATCAGAAGCTTTACATAGTACATGTTGCTTACAAATCAGCCTTACACCTAGTTGTTGTTAATACGTCATTTTTTTAGTCTTTTTTAGTCTTGGAGTCCTTGAGATTGGTATGTCTAAAATTCGAGTCTAAAGTTAAAGTTGAATGAGACGTTGATAATTTAGGACTTGAGTTCTTCCTTTTGATCTTTTGTGATTTTTTTCTTGTATAAAATGAGCATTTATAATTATCCTTTGAGGAAAAGTTGAAATAGTATTTGAATATCGAAAAACATTATTTGCATGGGAGGGAAATGAGAGTAAAACTTGTCAAACAATACAATTGCTTTTTAAGAACCATATTATTGATCAAATTACTGTTCTTCGATTGAAATAGCCTCTTATACTAACATTTGGGATCTCAAGGAACAACTTTGTATTGGGACTAGAGTTGATATAAATTCTTGGCCAAGTATAGAAACAATGTAATTATACTGACATCTATTTTGAAACGTGGCATTTGGAAAGCTATAGCGGTCTATTTAAATTTTTTTAGTGCCACTCTAAAAAAGATAACAATTCCTTTATATCCCAAATATTAGTATAATATTAGATATTCAAATCATGTTGCAGCTACATGATGTTGAAGAGTAAATGTTATAAAAATACATATTTTTATTTTAAAATCCATGCAATGAATTACACTAGAAATCACTTAGTCACCCATTGAGATATTTAATCTCATATACAAGAAAAAAAAAAACCTTTAAAATTATTAATAGATGCTTGTCCTTTTTCTATGAAAGGTAGCTCTCCTGCTCTGACAATTTTTCTATTACCAATTTATTATTATTAGATACATCCCTGACAACTTGTTTTTTTAAAAAGTTTGATTTAACATCATCTGGGAATGCTGAATGTATTTATATTAAGATCCTTGCGTCAAATATTCCTAGAACTATTAAAACACATTTTAATTTTGAAACTCCTCACTTCAAAATCGAATATTTTCAAGATTTATTTAAAAAAGCAAAGAAATGGGACTAACACTTTTCCTTAGCATTTAGGCCAATACCCTTGAAAATGTGGATTTCGAAGTGCTCTATTCAAAATTAAAGGCCGTTTAAATGTTGTTCAAAATATTTAACATAGCAGAAAAAGTTTGAAACGTTTTGAATTGTAATTAACGCGAAAAGCATCTTCTACTGAAATTCAATTTAGATGTAGTAAATACAAGGTTTGAAACTGATTACAAAGAGAATCAAAATGGAGTCAAAAGATGAAGAAATATTCTTTAAATATATATATATATATATATTGAGGCATGCAAATTTCTTTATTTACCTACAGAAATTGACCCAACTACAAATTTAATTTGATGTTAAAATTATATTTCATTTCAAATCTTGTTAAAAGTATTTTGATTATTTTTTTAAAAACAAAATTCGATTATTATTATTGGAATAAAAACCCTTTTAAATACATACACATATATACATTAGTATAATATAATATGTACAATATACTAGAAACTCCTTGGGAAAAAGGTACTGCATAGAGAAAAATTGTTGACATAGAAATTTTGTAGAAAGTTTTTATTCTGTAATTGATATGTTATGATAATAATAATAACATACTTATAATAATATCAGATACCTCCTTTTGCCTGCCTGATATTCCCTCAAGAAACATTAAATAAATAAAATAGTATATTTAATATAGAGAGACTAATGGCTATGTATCAAGGCACTTAAAAAACTTTCTTCCCCCTCCTCCTTATTTTCTTTAGACTACTACCCACGTACATTGCTAGCACATTGAAGAAGTCAAAAAGGAATGAAAACCTTTCAAGACTTTGCCTACAAAAAAAAAGTATATGTAAGCCAATTATCCAATACCTCAAATATATCTGACTTGAGCAAGGTCCAAGTTTTGAGAGACAAGGACGAGTCAAGTCCATGTGGAGTCGTTGATTTGTGACCCGTAGTCTCTGAAAATCCAACATTTAATTATTTCCTTAATGGGATTTAATTTTAAACTAAAAGTTGAATCCATACTCATGATTCTTCACAATAGATAAAGTTTTTTAAGATTTAATGACCTGCAAACAATGATGATGAACAACAACAATGCATCAAAAAAGGATTTTGAATTCCTGAGGGTTTTTTAAAAATATATATATATATATATTAAAAAGACAATTTTTGTTCTCGTTTGTACCTTATTTGGATCATAATTTATGTATGTTTTGAAAGCAGTAGTAGCTGTCATATATATTTGTATACATAAAAAAAGTTGCAATTCCTAGATTATGGATCTTACGTCGTAGGACAAACAATGTTTTAGAAGTATATACCTTCGAATCCAGACTCTTGACTAGGGTTTTGACATATATTTATTTGATCTAAAATGCTCAGAAAAATTTGTTTCTGAGCTTCAATAAAATTTAAGAATATGAGCAAAAAACTCAGATCTTTTTTGAATCACATATTGGCGTTGATTCGGATCTCGACTCCATTGCTTCTCAATACTCCTTTTGGAACGAATTAGCGTCAAGTTACAGGGTTCTACAGTACTTATTGAATTAACCATCCTAATTAACCATACACCTATAATTGGTGATTCTGAGTACAAATATCTTTGCCTTAAAGTTAATAAAATAAACATAGTAATGAAATATACAAACTTCACAGTATTTATTATTTACTATCTCATTTTCAAATCTAGAAATTGGTTTCTAATTGATTAGTATCTACAAGTCATTGATTACCCTTAATTAACCCTGAATCATAAATATTTGTTCTTACATCCATCGGTTTGCCAGATATTTTTGTTTTCTTAATTGATTCAAAATTGTCCCTCTAAGACATTAGTTATATATTTTTAAAGTATATAACTTCATATATATGTACTTATATTAAAGAATTATTTGAATAATTCTACCCGTTTCTTCAATGAGGTCCGTTTTGAGGTCATGACCTCATATTTTGACATTTCATTGTGACCTCTTTTATGTAGCATAATTAGTGATACAAGAGCATGCTAGGGTAATAATTTGAGTCTATATAGCAATTTGTTGTCTTAAACGAATTTAATCCATCATTAAATTTCATACTCTGGTACATATTTTGATAGGTATCACAAATTGCACTCAAAAGTTGCAAAAACCCTTGGTCACCATGAAAGAAAAATATGAATATGATAAATGATTATTTAATTAAAAGACTCGATCAAAGCCAAATAAAGCATAAAATGAAGCTAACTCTTCTTCATATCTCAATTCATCCAAGAAATTTGAGCATTCATAGAGAGTTCCCTAATTTATTTAAATATGTCTGAAGTAAAAATATAAATTAGGAAGGCATCTTTTTCTTGAAAGTAGTTCAAGATTGCTTCTATGTTGATGCATTGCATGCGTATATTACCTTGCTAAATCATTTTTGAAAGATAAGAATAATCTAACTACCAAAAACTAGGGAATACAGGTGTTACTGACGTATTTTACGTCTTTAATACATTTATATACTTGGCATTGTAAAAAAACACAATTTTGAATCAATCCTATGATCAAATAAAAACGTCCTAATTCAAATTAATTTTTTTTTAAATACTTTGCTTTTTATTGAGTCAAAATTAAAATAACTTTTATTGCTGTAAAGTTGCTTTACCCGAGAAACTAAATACTTTTTCCTCTTGAGAAAACTGCATTACTTTTTCCTACTAACACGCTCAACACAACTAATAAGAAGGATATTTCGTGAGGTTTCTTAAATACATACATACTTACTGATAAATGAACATTTATTCAAATGCACAATTTGATGATCCGTCATGGACCGCACTATACCATTGATTTATGTACATATTCGTCAATACTCATATATTTGAAGACAAAATGTATTTTATAGAGATTTTTCGATTTTTCAGGTAAAATAGTTTTGAAAAATTGTTAAAATCGTAGGGTGAGATTTAATATACTATTGTAAAGTAACTTTAATCTATTCTTTTTTAAACGTTTTTCCTGAAAACATTGTCCCAGCAAAAATAATAATGCACCAAATAGGTAGAGCCCTCTCTTGGGCTTAATGTTTATGACTTTAATCAAAGTAGATACATATATATATATAGAAAGAGAGAAAGCCTTCGATTCGTTCCATAGCATTATTATTTTTTCGTTGACAAGCTATTTACATAACTAGTACCTACAACACCTAACAATTGTACTTTTATATATGTAGGTCTTTCAATTAATGGAAAAAATAATTGATGTATATACATGGGAATTGGAAAGGAAATAAGGATAAATATATATACGCTCTAGAGTTGGTCAATTAGAAAAAAGAAATCAATCTCAAAGACGCGTGTCAGTGCCTAAATATTATCATTGTATCTATTATAAAAAATAAAACAACGTTTTTTCTTATTCTTTTCTTTTGAGACTATTAAAGGGAAAATATCTCCTCCAATTAATGTACCTAGATTGCTACATCTCAAAAATATTTCTTAAAAAAAGGATTATAAATCCATCACTAAACCTCATGCCTGACTATGAAAACACTCACATACATATGTGTCAAGTCAACAAGAAGGCAAGTTTTTTTTTCTTTCAAATATTGAAAAGAAGAAAATCCTCTTTTAAGTGTATTTTTACTTCATACATATAACAGCCAAATATTTAGGAGTCATTTTAAGATCTATCGCGCACGGTTTTTGCTAAAATGCCACTTTATATAGAGAAACCAAAAACTATTCCTGTCCATCCAATAGAGCAACCGGATAAATGTGTCAACAGCACATGAAGCCGATATGGTCACTGAAACAATGTCCGTCTTTTTCAGAGCCCCAAAGGTTTATTTAGTTGCAGTTGGCTAAAACTAGTTCATTATCTGTTTAATAACTATTAAGACTCAACTTAATTCGCTATCCTGATCACCATGAATCAAAGTAACTACATAGTCAGGAATACCAGATGTTCCTTATTTTTTATTGTGGCCGTTATTTTTTCCTATAATTAAGTTATAATTATTGGAGTCATTATTCAATTATTCGAAATAGTCTATATATACAAACGAAAGAGAATGTCTTCAAGAATAATATGAGTGCAGTTCACACTCATTTTTGAAATATATTAGATAAACCTGGTTTCTTGTTGACTTGACTCATATTTGTTTTCTATTCTTTGCCATTTTTTAAAACTTATCAGAATAGTATCTACAAACATCAACAACTCCCATGTATACGTTATTAGCTGTTGATCTATATACCCATTCTCTTATAACTGTTCAGCACATTAATTTATTCAAACCAAGTAATCTTTTTTTAAGCTCTGAGTGTCCCTACTCACTAATAAATAGAGCTGGGAACTCGGACTAGCGTCCCACTTAAGTCACATATCAGCTGTTTTTGTATTTCAAAACCTTTTCTTCTAAAAGATAAAGAAAGAAGACCTCAAAGTATACATGCCTTTGTTGTTCAAATATTCTCATCTATGAACATATTTTAATAGTAGGAAATGGTTTACAGCCTAACAATATATATTTTGTGTGCAACCAATCAACGTTCAATACAATATTATGAGGTAAGAACAACTAGCTTTTGCTTCCTCTAGCAACCTTGTAATAGTTGTAATATGGCAACTATGTAATGTTGGATCATGCTCTGGTACCCATGAATAAGTCAGGAAGTTTAAATGCTCTTGTGAATTTATAGTACACAGTGTCAGCTACTTTAAGTAAGAGAAGTGAAAACTGATGAAACGAATGAAGATTTATTTGTATCAATAGCTGTGAACTCCCATTAGGACTTTAGACTCGACGACTAAAAATCGAAGTAAAAGACAATCGACATGTCCCTAAAGGATTCAAGTCTGAATAAAGGTTTCACACTCGTGATGACTCACACACAAATATCTTTCATATAAAATCATTATTTTTACAAAAGTGTTATTTATCTTTTTACACTATGGAATTTTAACGTTGTGATAGTGGCTGAATAAGGAATTTTATGTATGAATGGAGGAAACAAATATCTATCTCTCATTATGTGTAAAATACATTTTATTACCATCTCTTTCAAATTATCCAACGTTTTGATAAAAGAGAAGCAAAAAATAAATCTTCACTTAAAATAATGAATATTCATTATTCATTTGGTTTTTTTTTTTTTTACATTTAAAAAAAAAAGTTATTCATTATAAATAATTATTATTGTTTTGTTTTCTTAGAATATAGTACATTATAATTAATCTGACTAATTTTCTTTTATTTTAATTATGATTGGCATGAGTTATTTGCATCTATCAAAAAATAATTATGTTTAAATTAGAACATTTTTCTTTAAGTTCACCGTATATATGTAATTAAAAATATTTTTTTTGAGGAGTTGATTATGTAAAGTTTTTTTTTTTTTGTTCTAGTTCACTCAGTTTGCACTCAATAGTTATACAGACGTGAGTATATTTTAACATATGGTAATTAACACAACTTGAAATTGCATGAAGTATTTATTCGTGTGGTTTTCTATAATATATATAAATGTCGAAAAAAGAGGGATTCCCGGTGAGCGTTCATCACACCAAAAGCTATAAATCCTTTGCATTTTTCCGCCTGCGATATTTTTAGTGGATAATAACTTTTTATCATCAAAATATGTTATCATTATTTCTTTATTCTTGAGGGGAGAACATGTAACACAAACCACGTGTTATAAAGTAATACTCGCCGGCTACAAATGATATTTTTTTACCAATGCAATGCCTAATCTAGTGACCTTAGAGCCCTTGATACATAGATACTATCTTTGAAATGGTAAAAATGAATTTATGTTTATTTCATCTCAAAGACCGTCAACTTCTATCCTGTTATAAAAGAATAGCTGATATATATATATAGGAAAACCTCACGACAGCTGATATTGCTCTCTTCCCAAACTTTCACCAACTGCTTATTGATCATTGCAGAATTTTTTTTTTGACAGTATAAAGAAGGCAATTTCTTTAAGTGCCAGGAGTTGAAGATAGTGTCATCAATAATATGAAAACTAGTAAATTGTATTTTCATACTCAAAGAAATTATTCAATAAATTACTTGTTAAATTTTTTCCGTTTGATTTTGTATTCTTTTTGTTGTTGTTAGTAACGGATTCCATGTCTATTTTTATATTTTATTTTAGTCAGAGGCTTAAAATTATAAGCAAAATAGGTATTTGACATGCACCATACCTTTTCTAGGACTATTTAATTAAAAGTGAATTGTTATTTTTCATTTCTTTCTATCAAAAATCGGGTTTGTGACCTTTCATGGTAACATTAACTTTAATCACAGTTAATAATAATATACTCAACATTTTAACAAATTCCAATCAAACCGTTAATTATCTCTCATCCCAACATTGTCTGTTCTGTACACAGAACAAATATCATTAATAAATAAATATCTTGAATTACATACATAATCCATGGTTAGGGAGTAATGGTATTTTCCAACCACAAACTCAACTAATCACATCACTCTCTCCAACTACTGGACTATTTTTTATTTATGTTGTAATTAATGGGGATAAAATCACAGCTTAACGAGATTTATGTATGTAGTATGTAATTTGAGTTGAAAAAATCAACATTCAGGACGACACTAATAAGGAGCTTCAGCTGTAAAAAAAAATGAATGGCTGACAAAAAAATACGTAGAATTTGTTGATGTTTTTGTGGAAATTACTAGGAAATAAAGACTAAATAATAATAGTCAAAAGTGTGTATAACAAGATGGTTTCAATTTCAAGCTAAATGTGACCATGCGTTGTAGCAATGTTTATATGTATATAACAACATGGTGTGAACTTGATGTATGGTATTTTGTAGATTAATGGTTACAGAAATGAAATTAAAATACACTTTTTTTACATTTCACAACTATAAATATCACAAGAAAATGAATGGTTTTATGCAGGAGAGAGTTAGGCACTGCTGGATATAAATATTATAGTGAAGAGGAACTTTAAGCAAAAAGTGTTGTTTCTCTTGCCAAATTGATAGGCGCAGTCAAACAGTACTTACCCAAGACACATCAAAACAAAAAAGGTTTGAATGGTTACATTATTTAACTAATTTTCACCATCTACCCTTTATATTAGTAAATTAATTTCTTGAATCCCACGTAAGCTCTGCAAATTGCACTTTAAAGTTGAAAACAATCCCATTCACGTATACCATAAATTTTATATATTTGAAAGAACATATCGAAGCCAAATAAAATCTCACATGCATATATGAAATGAAGGATCTTAACCAATGATTCTTAAACCTTTTTTTTTTATACCATGGTGCATTAATTAGATAAACCAATCACTGTGACACAAGCTAGAGCAAAATTTTGAACTTTTTACAAAAAGAAATATTACAATACAGTAACTTTTTGATAAATTGATTTGCTTTATATATTCACTTATTTTTTACCCAGTAGCAGACCTGAAAACTCTCTGAGACAGTTTCTTCAAGAAACATTGCTCTGAAACTATAGCCAACATTCTTGGCTATCTTAACCTACCCCAGAAAGTTGAATATAAAGCTTAGAATTGACCAGAGTTTATAAAAGAAATCTTGTGCCGTTTATAAAGTTTAAACAAAAACGAAATTGTGAACTTTGCATTTTTATTTATTTTAGTTAGTTCAAGATTGGTTTGATGCAGCGGAACAGTGTGTTTCACAATCTAACTACAGCCTATGTAGACTCAAAGGAAAGCACATATATTATCTTATAAATATATGATACATATAAAAGGAGAAGTGTGTCTGTGTATTTGTTCTTTCGCTATGGACTCCCAATCTGCTGAACTCATATGTCAAAAACTTTGCATATTTTAAATACCCTAAAGATTATCATTTTTTCAAAACTCCTGGCTGGAGAGCTGATATGGCTACCTGTGGTGTCAGTCCAAAATGTACTTCCTGGTCCTCATGATTATATTATGCTCAGTAAGCATAGTTAATTGAATGCACAAGGCTGTATAAATATATATATATGTATATATCAGAGTACCTCCGATATTCACACCGATAGTAAATGTAATGTAGTTTTTTTTTTTTTTTCACTGTCTTTTGAAATAATCCCAGGCAACACCGAGTACTCCTCTCTGGTAATAATTAACGTTTTCCAAAACTGTAACCTTGTTGATTTCAAATTATGCATGTTGTATGTTAGATAAATGAAGAATATGTGCATTAAAAAGGCCCTGAGGGCATGATTACAATGTTCATACATATACTGTACAAGATTTGTATGCAGGTAAATGTAATAACAATAAGAATAAACATATTCTTATTTTTTTGTTAAAGTAAAGAAAACTAGATAAATATGGTTTAATATTATGCATTTTTTTTTTTTGAATAAATTTAAATATTTGATTATAATTTTAATAAGAAATAAAGATAAAGAAAAAAAAATGAAAAAAAGATTTCAATAATTGTATGAATATTGGTACATTGTATAATATATATACCAATATACAAAAGATTTGTGTTGAATTAATTTATTGTTTTTATTTTTTATTTTTTTAACGTATTATTTTTTTTAGCATATGTAACATGTTTAATAATAATAATAATAAAAAGACCTGTGCCTTTTTTTTTTCCTTTAATTTGTATTTGTACACACTCTATGACCTCATGTGATGCCCAACTCTATGTACATAATTGTTGTTAAATAAGAGGGAATCCCGGCCAGTAAAGAAATTTCCCCTCCCTCCCTCTTGATGATGTCCCATCTTTTACTTTAGTAGACATGCTATGGTTCTTGAAATAGGTTTTGATCTCAGAATTGATTTTCTTTTCGTCTCTACTCCTTGGTGTATTGGTCTTGCTGTCAAAATACAGACCAAAGCAACGAAATTAAATTTTTCTATGTTAAAAAAAATACAAAAGCAAGTTGAATATTTCTTTTTTAGTCTTCATCCATTATAATTTATTGCAGTGCTTCTCAAACTCTTTTATTTCAGAGTACATTAAACTGATAACCAATCATACAAGGTGTACCCTTGAACAAAATTTTGGTTAATTTACTAATAAAAATGGTATAAATACAGACAGAATAATAAACGCACGATTGGAACAGAGTAAAAATGTCACTATCAACGAATATAACTACAGGTTTTTTTAATCTGTGATTAATTTGTTTAGCTGTAGTACATGGTATTTATGAATTTTTTGGCAGCTGATAAGTGATGACATAATATATATATACATATATATATATAACAATAAACAATGCGGAAATTGCTTTTTTAAAATAGGAAGTTAAATATGAGTCAGGTACATTCTCTGAACATAAAAGCTTAAAGTCTCTACTTGAAAATGCAAAGCAAGTTACGTTATTATCTTTTTTATTTATTTATGAATAAACATTTTATTCAAAAAAATGAGTTTAGTAGTGTACATACAAATAAATCTATGCAAATTTTTGTATCTAAAACTAACATAGAACCATTACTATAGTTAGGATGTGACTATATACTTATGTAGGTGTCATTATTGTAAATGGATTATATTGAAGTAACTTAGAATAAATTTACTCTTTCATTTTATAAATATATATATTCACCCCTCAAGAATGGAATGAATTGTTGTACCTGAAATAGCTTTGAGGCCCACTATTTGAGAATTAAGAGTCATAAGTAAAGTGGTTTTCACCTGGAATCTATAAATTTAGCTGACCAAAAATATTGCACAAGTATTAAAAGTTTATAGCCGCTAGATGACGTAAACAAAGTACATTAACACCCCATTGTATTTATTTTAACTTCCGTGCTAATTTGTGTGGGAAAATAAATAAATGAAAATTTAAAATAAGGGAAAATAAAGTTAGTACCATATACAGAGTTTCTAAGAACTGTTGAAAAGGTAACATATTTTGTCAACTAGATAATTAGACTCCAGCTAACCAAGTATATTTCCAAGTTTGTTTTCAAAAATATAGATATCAGACCCTATATTAGGTTACGAACTTATAACCAAGATTTTGGAGTGATGGAAGCTCACTGGGAATCATTCTTTTTCGACAACTTAGGCCTAATATAGGGTCAATTACAACTCTAAAACGGATTGCATATAATCAAAGTTATCTTCATTCTAACTCAAATGTACTAGAGGTACACTAATATATCAGTAGGACTTTTCAATTAGCCAATTAGAGACATCCTAAGAGTAATAGGCAATTGACAAAAATTTACTAAATATGTCTAATATTATTTTATTTTTTTTCAAAAATAAGAAAACTTTTTTTAAATGACTCTTCCCTTAAGAAAATCCTTATTCATGGCCTCAATTGACAGTTTCCAAAATTTCCTTTTTTCTCTTTTACTTTTAATTTCTTTATTTTTTATCTCTAGAATCTATCTAATTCAAGGTATGCCACTTTTAAATTTATAACTTTTAATATCTATTGAAAACTATTTCATAATTTAATGTTTAAAAAAACCCTGAAAATTAGGCATGGTTACAGACGTCAATACTGAAACAAGATACCTTTGTGTTTCATACCAGTTTTTTTGTTTTTCAACTGGTTGTTTGTAATTTTAAAGTGGATTGTGAATCTCTTATGATAGGCCGTGGAGAGCTGATCAAATATATTAAAATCACATAACGTAAATGTTTGTTATCAGATGATATTTATAGGTGTAAAAGTTACACATGTCAGTGCCGACTGTAAGCCGGTCGATCTTCAAATGAAATTACCTGGGATGACCAATAATAAAAATTTGGTTGTAGCAAATAGGTTATGGGGGAATTAGGGATAAATTAGGATAGTATGTCTCAAAATTTAGCTTCAATTATGATGAAAAAAATTATACAGTAGGCGTGAAGGCCGTATTCTGACTTTGGTGTGAGTAAATTTTTGTGGATTTCTAAGATAACATTGAAAATAGACATCATAGGCTCAAAAAGCTCATTTTCGGTCGAATCCAACAGAGTAAAGATTTTTAAAACTTTTTCCTTATTTTTGCCATATAAGTTCTGAACTTCTGAACTCGAATTATGCCTACTTGAAGCTGTAATTATCTGTATTCTTCAATTAGACGTTTTTCCAACAAAGCTGGACATGGTTGTGTTTAAGAATTTGTTTTCCATTTATGTTATATAAATTATTCAAATTGTTACTGCATTTTGACTTTAATTTTGAGGTATCAATTAATGTCATTTGGTCGTAAAAATATTGGAAGTAATCGGAGAGTTAATAAATTCATTCAAACCAGGGACGTTCAACTACCAAAATATTTAATATTGTTATTCCATGTTTTATAAATTTGTTTGTTTACTTTTCATTTATTTTAACATTAATATAATGAAGAAAAAAAACTTATTGTGTAGACTTTGTTTGTATATTTGTTTTTAGCAATTTAGTTTACCTTACTTGGAATTTTTCAAAAAAGTTTATACCATTGCTATAAGTATCGTTCTCTATAGTTTGCAAAGAAACTTAAACATGTAAATTGAACCATTTTAAATAACGGATATACTTAATACGTAAGTCCTTGTCCCTTTGATAATACACATCAACAACAAAAGCAAAAACTCAATATGCATTTCGAGATTGATAATTTAAATATGATTTTTGCAATAAGAAAATTGTTTTGCCAATTTATTAATATGATAGTTATTAACATCTAGATCCATCATGGGCAGAAACTTAAATGGACATTTTTAACAACAGTCAAAATAACAAGAAACTTTTAAGAGAAGAGCAAAACTAATAAACAAACTAAGGTAACGTGAGCTTGTAGATATTTTCTTGTCAATGAAACTCTTTTTTTTACTACAAGATATGGCTCTTGGAGTTTTCCCTTTGTAGAATTCACCTTATTTTTAATTGAATTAACAAGATAAATTCCTGGAAATTGTCTATAGTTAATTAATAAGTAATTCATGCATAAAAAGTCAACTCTTATATATGTGAGTTTGTACAAAAATTGATCATTGTGGTCGTCATTACAGCACTTTGTTTCATGGCTTCGGGAGAGAAAGAGAGAAATACTTTTTTGATTCACTGTTTCCCCTTAAAGTCAGTTAAAAAGAGGAAAGGAATTATATATATATATATATATCTATACTAAAATTCTTAATAGATATTGTACATGTTGAACATATTTTTGGGAAAGGAATGAGCTTCATTATAAGTTAATCCCTTATTAGAAAGATTTTTTTAAAAATCAAGTTTTGCTACGTATTATTAATTATAAGAGAAAAATGAAATTTTTTTAAACTTTGTTGCAAAAAAAAAAAAGTTCGTTTTACCATCAGCTTGTTCCTTTATAATTATTAATTTTTTTTTGGGTGTAGGATTTGCAAATCAAATATATATTTGTATATAAAAATGCAACATTCGGAGTTGCTAGGTAAAATTTAATAACATGTTTATTGGTTATAAGGTACATATATATATATATATATATATATATATGTAGGTATGGTTTAATCCCTAGATTATTCATGGTATGCCGAATAATTCGATTTAGCATAGACACATGCTAAATATGGTAAATTCTTGAAATACGTTCAAATATTATTCATTAAGGCTGAAATTATTACTTTCATCTCAAAAATTACAATCCTGCTTAGTAAGTTTTAGTTCATTGTACAAATTGAAGATTGTTGGATAAAATTACAAACAAAATACCCACTGCATTAAGCCATAAATAAAATGTAAACAAATACTATGATATTTCATAGTATTTGATATTAATTAATTAGTTATCTATAGCAGTGGTCCCCAGCCTTTTTCTAACTGCGGACCGGTCAACGCTTGACAATTTTACAGCGGACAGAGATATTGAAATATTAATAATAACAATAAACGTGAATCCACTGTGTACTCTAATGGAACTTTATTAGCACATTGCTCCAACAATATAACATATTAGAACATCAAAAACTGTCCGTAGCGCTAAATCAATGGTAGCCCTGAGCTTGTTTCATTGCAACGAGATAGTCACATCTGGGGGTAATGGCAGACAAACTGTATTCCTTATGCCCAGTCAACTCCTTTGCCTTGTTTTGGTGGCTGCCACTGCATAAAATACCACTTCACACAGATAGGATATTGGAAATGGCAACAGGGTTATCAGCGCTGTGTTAGCGATCTCTGGGTATTCTTCCATGACCTTAATTCAAAACACCGGTAGAGTTATTGTCTCGAACACTGTTTTAAGACCGCCGTCATTTGCAATCTCTAGCAGTTGGTCTTCTTCTTGCACGGACATGCTGGATTCAGCTGGTTTGTTGACAAATGGGTCACGTATCTATTCCTTGGCCCTTCGTAGGTCCTTTGAGGTTGGGAAGTAGAAAATAGAAATAACTGATTAATTTAACTGGTACTGATTGATCCACGGACCAGTACTGGTCTGTGCCCCTGGGGTTGGGGACCACTGATCTATAGCATAAACTACTAGAATTTTTATTTTAGAATTAATTTGTTTACTATTTTTGCCGTTTGATAAATCCCATCCACTGTTTTTCTTTCCGGAGCCTGTGTAAAGAGACTTCAAAGATTTGCACATCTTATTAGTATATGAAGAGTTCCTTTTCAAACAATCATGAAATTCAGCCTATGTTAATTGATGATAGTTCAAGGTCTTCTGTCAATGGATAGTTATAACTTATAATCCGCTCTATTGCCAGATACGATGAAGGGTACTCCAAATTCTAGGAAGGAGGAAGTACAATTAAAAAACAAACGATGCTAACGATCGAAAATGTGATAGAAATACAGAGGTGAATAAATTTTTAAACTCAAGTTGAAAGATAATACTTTTGAAAAAATAGGCTACAGGTTCCCAACACCTGAGTTAGAAAATACTACCATGGGCAAAAAAGCTTAGATATGTTATTAAAATTAAAAATCGGAGGATCAGTTGTCTTGAGTCATAGTTTCTCGAGAAATAAACCACAGACTCTCAAAATTTGAAAAGAATACAGTGTCTGGAATATCCATTTAAACTTTTGTTATTTCAACAAATTTTCTCTAAATTGCGCTTTAGTCATCATTTTTCAGACATAAAAAAAACATATTGGGTTTTGGCTCTTCCCAAAAGGATACGTCTCTCAAACACTAATGAATATTTTGACATATACATAATTTGGTACATATGTCAGTGACAGTAGAGCCAACATAAAAACTAAAGCATTTACCCCTATTGGAATCCCAAAAAATTAAATTCAAATTTCCCTGTATTTTTAGTTCATAGCTGTAGATACTAGCATGATCACATTATTTATGTACTTGGGCAATAATTTTTTACTGCCGTTATGACAATAAGAATTAATTCGCTCAGTTCCCACACATTAGTATATCAAGATATACCTATCAAAGAGCAGTACGTTGATCTAATAATACTCAATTATAGAGCTTTTAACATTTATTTTTTATTATCACGGCTTTTATGGTTGTGATCATGATTCCTTTTAATCTCAACAACACAAAATTCGTAAATTTAGCTCAATAATTGCATTTATTTAACCACAGGATCATTTTTACTCAATCGTGATTTTCCTTTGATAACATCAATTCAAACTAAAGTTTTAAGATAACAAAGTAAGCACCTTTACAAAATAATTAAATCTTATTGTAGATAAATATATTGAAATTCTATAAAAAGTAAAGAGCATTTCTGTATTGCTTCTATATTCCTCATATGAGTACATGTCTTTTCATGTTGTTGAAGAGTATAAAACAGAGGGAGATGGAAAATTAGTTTAAGAGATGCTCTCATTTTCATATATGAAAAGAGCAAAAAGTACTCCCATTCAAACGTTTAGCGTGTAATGGAAGTTGGATTTGAATGTATACACCTATAAGAGGGGACTAAAATCTAGACCTCTCATTAAAGACAACATTACATACATTCCATTATATATATAGTATGTGACTTTTATATTAGTGAGTGTCCAAAAGGCATAAAATGCATTAGCATTAAGTCAGGACGCAAATTATATTCCATGGTTTTTAATAAGGATTTTTGTACAAAGTATATTTTTTTTTTCTTTTGCTCTAAAGTGTGCTCAAAAGAAGGGATCAAAAATGAGAAGAATGGTTTTTTTTTTATTGTATAATTGATGGTTTTTATAGCATTTATATTAGATTAACCTATAGATATTTATACATATTCAATTTCTGAAAAATTTATACCAATGACTCAAATTTAAAAGAGCTTTTCATATTTTGATAAAATTTAGATTGAGTCTTGAACAAATAAGAAAAAAAGGATTAATATCTTTTTTCATTTTAGAGACTAAAAATAAACTATATTCGTATTAAATGAAAGAAAAATTATATGATTGGAAATAAAAAATAATAATTTTTCAGTATTCAATATGAATTTTCTCAAATATGAAAAGAAATAAAAAGAAATGTTCATTACTTTTTATAAAATTGCAAGATATTTATCCACAATAAGTTTTAATACTTTTCCCCAAACCATTCAAATTAGAAAAAAGTTCTTATCTTGTAAATTGGCAACTTTCAGCATACGTAGAAAAAAATTTCACCATGATATTTTCATATGTTAGTAAACATTTCCTTATCCCTCTGTATCAATTTTATCTTTATGAGTATTTTTATGTATACAATATCGTTCCATCTTCTATATCTCTTTTTCATATAAGATTGACCTAAATAAAAAAAGAAATTTAGGCACTTTTATAATCTGATAGGATATTCAGTATTTATTAAATCAATGTCTTTTATCTTCTTAAATTTAATTTCAAAAAGATTAGATAAAAAAAATTTAAATAGATAAATAATAATAAAAACTTTTTGTACAAAAGAAATTTTTGTACAATTTTTTTTAATTAACATTTTTTGAGATTAAAAAGTAGTTTGTAATTAACTAAATTTTTTTATCAAATTATTATTAAAGTTTTTTTTAACCATTAAGAAAGCGATAATCTGTACTTTAGTTATATGTAGAAGAAAACATGAAGCATGAATTAAAATACTTTTGTTTTCTAAAAAAAATTTTTTTTATTAAATACTTTATTTTTAGAAAGGGAAAAAAAGCAATTTCAAGGCTGTTAAAACAACACACATCGGTAAACCACATTGATGGTATAATATTAATAATCAAAAGTACTCCATTGAGAGATGTACCCTTAAGAATTTAGCGAATAATTATGCAAGCATATTAACACAATTTTTTTTTTTTTTTCCATGCATAAAAACAAATTACGTACGGACTTTCTCTCTCTTGCTCTCAAATCCAATTTCATTCCTAATTGTATATACGTGTATATATAACTAATCTCAAAGGTAAAATCATATTTATAAAAAAAAAAAAAGGGGAAGCATACAAAATGGTGCAAATAGCATTTAATGGTAAAGAATATAATGGACCTTGTGTTCGTATTAGTGGGTAGTAAGTAGTGTAGATAAACATGTTATATGGAGAGACAGTAATCAATTACTTCGTATGTACACGTTACTCATCCAAAAAAGAAATGTCGTTACTCAATAAAAGAAATAAAAATTAAAATATCAGTCTGAATTGTTAATTTGAACCATTCTAATTATTAAATATATGGGTGTCATTTCACATCAAATCGACAATAAAAAAAGAAGATCAAAAAGTCATCCAATCATCATAAACATTGAATCCTGATCGCAAAAAATAAAATATCCATTCATTTTTTTTTTTGACTTTGCAATACTTTGATGTATATATATATATATGTAACTATACAAGAACTTGTTTCAGTCTCATATTCACATTTGCTGAATGTGACTCTTTTTTTATAGCCTCATCAAAAAGGACAATACTCGCTCAAAAGGTAAAAAAACAAAGAATAAAAATAAGTTCTGACTTGATTTATAGTTTTTCCTCTCTTTAAAATAGTTGACTACAAGGGATTGGGTCCAGTGTTTTCCCAAATAATATACATAGATAAGTCTAACAACTCTCAATAGAAATATCATTTTGATGCATAGAATTTTGGGCCGATGTAGAGCCTTAATAAAATACTCATATCTTAGGATCTGCTGATTTTAACGAATTAAAATTTGGTATACGTTCTATTCATATAAATATGAGCCTCTATAGTAAAAAATAAATCAATTATTTGATGGTAGGTTAACATCTATTTATTCAAACGACGTAGAGTTGCTCATATTCTTAATTTTAAAGTTTGATTAGAGCAAAACGTTATAATGAATCTATTAAATATGAGATATTTAGATATGCAACTCATGAAATTATTTATTATAAGCATAAAAGTTTTCATTAAGTAACGTTGTTAGGGGGGAAGGGAATGTATTAAATAAATTAGCCCGTTACTAAAAAAGTAACGACATAATACGTATTTTATCCCCCCCCCCCCTTCTTCCCATTACATATACATTGATAAACAGCTAATGTGTGAATTAAGACGTTTCGAAGGGACTTTACTTTTTTAAATTAAACCAAATATATTAATAAAAAATTCAAAATTCACAAATTTCTATAGAAAAATACTAAAAAATAAAACCTTGATAATAAATTCAATGACTCTCCATGAGAGAAAAAGGAAAAACTTGGTGAAAGAAGTAGGTTTTTTTATTAGAAATTAAAAATACAAAATATTTTTTTATTGTAGAAAAATATCTACAAAAAGTATTTTATAAACTACTCATTAAGATATATATTTCTTCCTTTAAAATGGAAATAAAATACTGTTAGGGTCAAATAGTACCGCGTATAGTATGTACTAGTAATTTCATTTATACTTATAAAATAGACGATGCTTAGTTTTACAATAGATTAAAAAACCATTAAAAAATGGTATTTAGAAAATACCACCTATGTTTTTAGAGCCGTGATGGTGCAAATCTGCTCCATAGAAGGATAATTTGAAGAAAAAAAATCAATGTATTAATTGGTAATAGATTTTCCAACCAAAAAACCATATTTATTCAAATTTCTTTTAAATTTTAATTTACATTTTTAGTTAATTAACTTACTTTAAATTAGTTTTCTTTAAAATTTGACAAATGTTGTGTCAATATAAATGAAAGTACGCCAATAGATGTGTAACAATTTTCCAATTATAAATATTTTTAGAACCAATTTTTTGAGGGGAAAAATGCAGGTAATTGATGAATCAAACGATTTTTGGTTATAATTATATGTTATAATGTTTTTTTTGAACAATTTAAAAAAACGTTGTTAATAAGAAAATCACAAAGCAATTAGAAAATTTAAAAGAATAAATACATCAGGTACTCGGTGGGATTTTTTTTTTTTTTTTTTGTGGGGGGCTAACTCTGAAATGTCTACAAAACATTGCCCATTTCTACTTAATTGTATATAACCAATAATAATAATCAATCATTGGTCGAACACCAATGAGCACATACATGCATGACCCATTGACACATTCCTTTAATTAATTATTAATTAATTAATTACCTCATTTTTCATGTATAGCGTGCACATATATTATATAATTGAAACTTTTCTGCGCATAAAAAAAGGTTCATACATTCAAACACATGCTTCTCATAAGCATTCAGGGATTTCAAAGTCATTAAATTTAATGATCATTATTATTTCTATATTCCTACATACTAAAGAAACACGTAGTTTGAAAATATATTCAATTTACAAAGTATAATTACAAGTTCATTAAAAAAATAAGCATTGTAATAAAGTATGGTAATTTTTATTCATTTTCTGCATGTGAGTACAATATATATTTTCTTTTGCAAAAAAGAAAAAAAAAGAAGAAGAAAGAGGGGGGAAAAAACCCCACAAAATGTTTGTTTAGAAAGCAAATATATATATATATATATATTCATGAGCTGTCATGTAAATCGTTCTTCTTGTTTTAAATGTATTTGTACAAACAAATATATATCAACTTACATTGATGTGCTCCTTCCCAAAAACTTTCTTCAAGGGGTCTAAGCTATTTTTACTCAAAGCTTATGAATTTTATGAATTAAAAATTTAGAGCTCTCCTTGTCTTGATTGTCACTCTCTCATGATGACTATCACTCACACTGAGACTCCTCTCAAATGAGCCTATTAATCAAACTAGGAAATCAATTATTCATCCTATGTATGTAGCAAAATTATGCATATTAATAGCACAATTTCTCTGCTGCTATAACATACCTACAGAGCAGACACCAGGATCTATTAAGAAGAAAAAGTTCACTTTTGTTAGTATTGTTCTGTCTTTCTTACTTTGTCCCCATGCTTTTGAAATTGCAGAGTACGAAGTTCAATTTTGTTTTTGGTTAAGGTTATAGAAAAGCCCTGCCTCAAGGGCCTTAAAGATGAGAAAAGTCCCTATTTTTAAGCTATTTCATAAGTCTTTATATGACAATAATTGCTAAATGACATGATAAAACTTATAATCTAAAAGTATTTCAATAATATCGTATAAGGATTTTATCCTGACAACTTCAAACATTGAAAGTTATATCAAGTGAAAGATACTTAGCAATTGTCTTTTTATTATTAAAAACAACAACAATGGCTTTCATTTTTTTTATATGGTTCAAAGTTATTTCTTTTGACAACAACTATAACTAAATTTACTATTGATTCAATATATGTACATTTAAATCCCATTTGAATACCTTTGGCAAAAATAATTTTTTTTGTGTGTGTATTTGAATATATTTATGTAATTTATAAAATACGAGTATCAAGAATTTACCCTCTTGAATTATACATACCAATATAAGTTGCTACATTTTAACATCGGTGTGGTAGTATTTTATGAGCCTTCTGGGGCGCAGAGAAGATCAAGGGGGAAATAAATCTACTTGCATATGTACTTACAATGTTTTCTTCTTTTTATTCACTCTTGCAAACTTTCCTCTCAGAAAGAGAGAGAGGATAAGAGAAAAAAGTCTACAAATCAGTTGGAAAATATTAGACAATTACTTTAGCCTTATCTCAGAATTATTATTTATATCTGAACAATTGGAGGTAATTCTAGTTGAACATATTAACATACAGAACACAACTAATAAGAAGCGCTGATACTTTTTTAAATGTTTTGATCCTTACATTTATTAAAGTATATGATCAACAAATTAGAAACATCTTGTGAATTGGATTATAATCCCCGTACAATAAAGATGATTTTTTTTAGTTGACCTTAATTCAAAACTAAAGTCAAATGGCATAATTGACTCTTTAATTAGAGTGAATAAGACAGTTCCAGCAATTGCAGTTATACTTAGAGAAAAATAGATTATTAATGATTAATAATTAATTTTTTTTAGGTCAAGTATATCAAAAATTAATATATGTTTTTTTATACTTAAGTAAGAGGCAAGGATTTAAAAAAAAAAATAGGTGTTCAAATATATGTTCAAATAAGTAAATATTAACCATCAATTAGGCTCAATTTTTACTTTATAAAAAACCCTTGTAATTAAGTCAAATTGAGCCCTCAAGGTTACTTCACAGTTTTGAAAATGAAAGCTTATATATATTAAAACTATAAATAAGTGTCATAATACTTTTTATGTAACTCAAAAGTGTCAAGGTTTTATTTATCCCAAAGGAAATGTTGGTCCTAACTTCTTCTTTTTTTTCTTTTTTTTCAGAATTGACTGAACTCCACGACAAGTATAAACTCTCATTTAATTTTGTACGAAATGAAATTATGTACTTATTAAGTATGGATAATTTAACATGCAATAATATGGGAGAATTGCCGTCAATGATTAATCGATATATAAAGAGGTTGAACAAATTACTGCATTTCTTCGTTGAAGAAACAGATGGTCAAATATTGTTCTATTTTAATAAAAAATATATATATTTTATAAATATCCATTATTAAATGTTAAGATAATTGAATTTTTAAAGTTTTTCCTTTTCAATTACCTAATTTATAATACAAATAATAATTTTTATGCAGATTGAGTGAAGCTACATGGATTATTATTTTAGTATTAGGAATAAATTAAATGTCAAAAACATAAGAAAAAACTGTTTTTCAGAGTAACTATGAACTTTTTTTCCTCCTCAAAAAGAATCTCAAGCCTACAGAAAGTGTGAAAAACAATACAGATATAAATAAAATTGAAAATTGTCCAAATTCAGACCGCAGTTAGGAAAAATATTGTTTAATATCAGATATCAAACAAAAGAAAAAAGATGACTTTACGTGTTGTGTTACATTCATTTTCGTATAAATATCAAGATATTTATTTTAGACTGAGAAGTAGACTATTAATTTTGTTTAGCTGCCACTCAAAAACATGTATCTATGACGTATAATATCAAATATAGGGTTTTTCAATAAGAGCCTCGCATTTTATTTTTATTAAGAAAATTATAAGTGCTGTGTCGTAAGGTGCACCACCGTCTTGTTAAAACCACATGTCATTTAAGTCTATACCAACCAATTGGGGCCAAAAATAATGCGTTATCGATTTTCATTCACAGTGGCAATGTGGCAATTATTATCATTAAGAAAAAAGTATGGCCCAATAACACGACGGCTATGAAATAAACACCAAACACTAAGTTTTTTGGGATGCAATGGAACCTCATGAAGCACATGTGTGTTTTTGCCTGACGCATAACGCATATTTTGCTTATTAGCAAACCCATTGAGCCAAAAATGAGCCTACGATTACGTAGATCATAAATTTGCCGCAAGCTTTATAAAGTTGCCACGACCGAGCATGAATTTCCTTAATAAATTTGAATAACTTGCAAACGCTGCTCAAGGCTGATGATTTGTACGCTATTTGTGAGTAGAAATGTACTCGAAATAAAAAGAAATATGACGTAGTTCGCCGTCCCTAATGAAATAAAAAACCCCATATTCAATAATTCAAAAAAAGGGCGCGCAATCCTTGATATAACAAATTTCTTATATAATATCAAAATCATAAATAATACCAATATCCGTTTTGAGTTCATAGCATGTTGAGTCAGCTGCTTAAAATCAACAAAACCCTTTACAAGCGTCTTATCCAGTCGTCATTATTTTTTTTAGCTATCGCTGAGAAAAGATATCCTAATGATTTATAATCTCTGAGTGAATGGAATGACGCAACAAAATACGTACATACAATTAATTAAAGTAATTAGTCCTGATAATTTTGCAATTTTGTATCTTGGTTTGTAACACATAACATATTTATCGTAAAGTACGTATATTAATTGTCAATTTTCCTTGTTGATTGTCTAACTACTTTGAAAATGAATATTTAATCAGAAATAGATGGAAAGAAAAACTCGAAAAAGGTGATACCAACTGAAAAGAACAAAAAAACAAACAAAACATAAACTCTATCATGTTTACTTATTAGTCTAAAATCGATATTTTTGTTGAGAGCATACAACAAATTCCCAACACGGAATGGTAATTATAAACTACTCATTGACATAGAATGCCTACATAATATAAGGTAATAGTCAAATAGCACAAATTAGACTGGTATATTTGAAGTTGCAAACTTTTAAGGTATTTGTGATTTTTTATTTAATTTTTCATAATATGAAGAATGAATACTTAAAAATACCACTTTAAAAACGACTTTTTGTAGATTATAAATTGATCGATGCGTTTAAAGAAACTGACTCTGATTTTAGGGGTGATAAATATAGATACAAAATGTGTGATTGACAGTTTTGTCACTTCTTCACTTGAAAAGAAGACAAGATCATTTAGTCAAATTTAGAACGTACGTATGTATATGAAGTTTGAAGAGTAAGTTAGATTCTTAAGAGATCTGACAGAGATTCCCATGTCGTGGTAGGTAGGAAGGAACAAGGGAATGAAGTTTGAGGATCCCCATTTTAAAATACATTGCTACCCTAACAGACAAGTTTAATCCGTTCAATAACCGACCTCGTTACTCAATTATCTAATAGATCAAATCATTTTTCTCCCTTTAAATTAAAGTCGATTTTCATTTTTGTGTTCCGGCTAGAACTCAAAGGCTATATTGGTGAATCGCCATTAAATCGGCGGATTTGAAGCAGATTTAAATTATTCAAAAATTGATAGAAGTTGGCGATTTTTATTTCCTGAAAAAAACTAAATCCAAATTTAAATAAAGAAAGATGAAAAGTTTTTAAATTAATTGACATTTGACAAGGCAAACGTGGCTAGTGCAGTGATTTCTTAATTAATGAGTGACATTACTTTTAACAGCCATTTATTAAAAAAAAAAAAAACTTGCTGAAAATCCTATGTGTGACGTCTTCCGACACCAATAAAATAAATATGATTCCAAATTTAGAAATTATGCGTAGACAAATTCTAAAAAATAGTTTTTCAAAATCATGGCCTTTTATTGATTTGTTAATTAATAATAACTATTATTATTTATTTATTAATTACTTAATAGAGTTTTATATAGTACGTGTTTAATCATTTGTGAAATTTTTTGTAGTTGACAACAGAAACAGCATTTCATTTTCCAAAGCTGTTATTACCATGATTTCTAAGCTTTCAAAGAAAAAACATTTAGTTACTAATCACGTGTAATGAAGTAGTAAAAACCATCTACAAATAATAATTAGTTAATCAATAAATCCTTGATATAACACAATTTACTGTTATAATTTATATGAATTTGTGATTATTTCCTTCCATCTCCTTTCAAAGAACATCAATGTAAAAGGAAAAGAGAATAGCTGTTTGTAAGCTAATATAGTTAAACGACAAGACAGCTCAGCTGCTCTCCTCCCAAACATTCATCTATTCTTTTTTTAACCTACTGAGAGTGCATATTATTTAAAGTTCTCCTGATTAAGAAAGTTACTGAGTGACCAAAGTGTCCAATTTTGTGCTTTTGCGTCCATATTTGTACTGGGATCTCAAAAGTTGATTTGAAGAAAAAAATCGGCTCATATATCACTTTTTTAACTCTCAGATAGGTAATTGTCATCATTGGTTCCGAAAAAATCCTCCATATGAGCTGAGTCCTTACTCCATCCCCTGAAATGATCCCAACTAATTTTTAAATACATCTACGTGTGAGACTAACGGAGAGTGGATGCTCAAAGAAACGTATTTGTTGTTCTCTTGCCTCATAATTGAAGGTAAACAAAGAACAAATATATAGCTATGGATTATATGTTAAGTTTATCGTAGGTTGAGGTTCCACTGTATTGAGATAGGCACATTAGATTACTATTATTAATATTATTTTCCTTTCTTTCTTTTTTTTAAAAAAAACCAGAAAGCTATCAGGAAATCATAAAAAAAATGAGTGACGAACTCTAACTTTCATCCATCTTGCATCAACTGTACCAACATGGAGATATGGAGATATGTTTGAATAAATCCTTTGTTAATCTTGTTATTGATTGAAAACTTTGATATAGGAATGAACAATAGCAGTAATAATAATAATAAGAATAATAAGAATAAAAAAAACAATATTTTCCCTTCTTTTCTTATTCATAAGAATGATTCTTCTATGAATTGATTAATGACTCCGATGGAAAGGGGGAAAAAAGTTTATGTAAAATACATTTCATAGAAAAAATATTGACTTTGGCTCTCTTCTCATAAATGTACCTATGTAAATATACCATACACAATGTGTATGCATACATAAATGGGTACCCCATTTTTATGGGGTACCCATTTATTTTGTCTGCTTCAAGACATATTCTGATGATTGAAGTGAGAGTCCTTAAAGGATATTTGGGTGGCATCTTTCGCCATCTGAACTATGATGCTCCTTTGGCCAGAAATAATAATTATTAGTGAAGGGCTTGAGAGCTCTCAATTTATAATAGATAAATAATTTTTCAAACCTACCAATTAACAATTTCCACCTATTTAAGAAGAAGCATAACTCTGAGAGATAAATATACTCTGTATTAATGATGTGTTTCTCAAATATCAGTCTTGAATTTGTTTTACTCAGGAATTCTTCCTAGTCTTGGTCTCGTGCCGAGGACTACCTAAATTTAAAAGAAAACAATCTTTGAAAGGATTGAGAAAAGTCTTGGCTTCGCCATGATCTATATCCACGACGAGCATCTTTGTGTACTCGCAACCTTGACTCTCAAAAGGGAAAGGAGAAATTTGTGAAAAACAACTGGTAGCTACCCTTCTGTATTTTCCTTGTTTGCCAACGTTTTAATATTGGGCAGAGTTATTATTTAGATATACTTAAACATTCATAAATTCTACCAATATACAAATCAATAGTTAGTACTGTTATAATATTCAAAAATTCAAAAAATGGGCGCGCAATATTTATATATTTTTTTTTAAATATCAAAATCATATATAATAATAATACCTTTTTTAAGTTCATAACACGTTTTTGAGGTGCTTCAAACCAGAAGAGTCAATTGATGAAAAACAGTTGAAGGAAGAAAACATAAGTTTTTTTGTTTATCCAAAAAAGTGATCCCTTAACGTATTGGTCTTTCTTTGTTTGAGACAAAGTGATCTCGACCAGAACCCGTTTCATTTTTAGTTTTAAAGGATCCAGGTTTCTTATAATTAGTTAAAAAGTTCATGAAGAAAGATACTTAGTTTTTAGTCTCATAGGTTCAAGAAAAATGTTAGTAGATATGAAGAGTACTAACATTTTATTCATTCTCAGGATAAATCAGGATCCCAAATTTAATTTCTGTTCCTTTCCTCCTGTGATAATAATCATTTTCATTTGAAGATGAAAAAAATAAATAAATAAAGAACCAACAGCAGTTGAAGTTTTTTCCCTGGACATGTTCTCTCTTGAACACCCTTTTTGGGCTATCCAGGGACTTTTTTTATAAGTTCATGAAATATCCTGATATTAAAACAAGATCAAAGTTATTTTTTCTAACAAGGTACTAGATATGATTTCTAAATAAAGACATTTATTAATTAATTACAAAATAATAAATATTAATACGAGTACTAATTAGTCTTCTTTTTGAAAATTAAAATATGATTTATGTAGCAAAATATGTTGAAAATTGACTCAAAGTACATTTTAACAAGGTAAGTTAAATGAGTTGTCTTATTTTAGCTACACACTGCGACAAAGTTTAAACTTTTTTTTTTAATTGCCGTGATTTTAATAATTATTTTATTTTTGCTTTTATGTAAAATACGACGCAAATGAAAATTTAAAGATCCATATTTAGCTTTAGTTGTATGTAAATAACGAATCTGATATTAATTATTGTGTATCAAATCAGTTTGACAACTTTTAAAATGAATTCTTCGGGTATTTGTAAATTTTTAAAATATTTAAGGCATTTTTTGAGTGTAAAAATATTCAGTAATTTACATGGTAACTACCCTTTTCTCTACAGATTTTTAAAATACCTCCAAATATGATGATGTGAGATCATTTGAGAAGTAAATACTCTTTTGATGAGAAAATTTCAACTATTCATACTTCTGATAAATCCCTAGTAAATAAAACCTATAGAGGAACTAAGGTTTAATTCATTTCAAAAACAAAACTTTTAAAAACAAAATGATTTTATGTGATTTAAATTACATTTTCTACAAATTGGGTGATCTCACTTTAAAATAAAGATCCATTTTTAAACTCAATATGCAATTATGCAGCAAATAAATTTGCTTTTATGAAAATTTTTTTTTTTTTCGAACTCATTAAATAACTAAAACCTATTAAGAGTTTGTTAATGTCAAGAGCACTGCAAAAAAAATAATTTCAAGACTTTTATAATATTTAATAATGTTTGAAATCCTATTAAATATTTTAACTTTATAAAAAGCAATTGTTAAAACAAACAAACAAAATAACAACAACCTAACAATCCAACAAAGTTACTTTAGTAACACAAGTCAACAAATTTGAACTTTCAAAAATCCTAAGGGGGAGAAGTAAAATTAAAGTTATTCAGTTTTACACACTAATTTCAAATCTGTTATTTTTTTTTTCGAAAGTTCGACGGTTTCGAGAAATCAGTCCCTACTTTTTGAGCTAATTTGACCCATTTTCCATGTTCAAATTGATTAATAAGGAATACATTCAAGAGTTTAGACCCGCTGCTTTCAAACGAGATGTCAAGCGCCCGATAAGAGCCTTTAAGTTTGAAGAAATCGTCCATGAAAGTGTGTAAATTTTCATCCAATTTTGAGCAAAAATTAGCTATTAATCTAAGTCTCACGGTAGAGCTAATAAAAAATAAGTGCTATAGACTGTAGTAGTAACAGGCAGAAGAAGACTCTTACATCAGCTGAAGATATCCATATTCAAAAACATGGATCTCTTATTTAATAACAAGGCAACTCCGAGGAAAGAGTGGGATCGCAGGGTCATGGATATCCAATAAAGGAAATATTGTTCCTTGATGAGTCATCATAGGGTCTTTATGATGAGTGTCTCAGTACCCTTCTACTTCTTCATCATGGATATTAACGGAACTGCATTGAGGAATACTGGATCGATTAGTTCTTTAATGCATTCCTTATTAATCAATTTCAATTTATATTTCAGGAATTATTTAAGTACAAAGGATTTGGCCTACTTGTGGGCCTACTCCGAAACCCTACGCCCCTAGGAGTCCTTTTAGGTCAAAACAAAGACTAGAAATGGAATATACATAAAAAACACTAGCCAATCATTATTTCAAATTAGCTCAAAAAGTAGGGACCGATTTCTCAAAAACCGTCGGACTCTTGAAAAAAAAAAAAAAAATTTGAAATTAGTGTGCAAAACTGAATAACTTTTATTATACTTATGCCCCTTAGGATTTTTGGCTATTGACCAGTTTAATCAAACAATCAAATCATTATTTCAAAAAATCAATGACATACAAACAACATCCAAAGAGAGGTTTTGAGATTTATATGTATAATTATTATTTTCAATTGTTCCGATAAACATTTTCAAATGTATTTAATGTGGGGTTTTTTTTTGTAAATAAAGTAATTTTGTGCATCATATACATATAGGTATGTAATTGAATTTTTTTATGTATTTTCTCAGAGTAATTGTTTATTTTGAGTCTAAAGAAATATTATCAATAGTTATTATGTTTGAATAAAGCAATATAGAAGTACAATTTAACAAACAAAAAATGTAATAAACGAAAAGAAGAACACTCTAATAGTTTATTTTTCTATTATTACTTCAACAAAAAATTATTTTCCTCATATGAAAACATGACAATAAACATATGTGTGTATATTTATACACTCAAATGAGAAATAGAATAAGACAATTGGATAAAGTATCTGCTCATATATATATAATTTTTTTATAATTGTTAGACTTTACCAAGTTTTTTTTTAAATAAATAAATTATCAAATATTCAAATATATACATAATTTATATATATATATATATATATTTCCAAACTTTTGTTTAACTTTTATAGTTGTAATTCAATTTTAAAATCCTCTGGAATAAACGAGATTATAATACCATTTTAGGTTCTTTTTCTTTCTATTTTCTACTATAGTATTTATACCTATTCAGAAATGAAAAAATATATTATGTATATATATATTCCTTCAAAAATGTTAGCATAACATTCTTCTTATAAATAAATTTGTATGATTTGACAATTTTTTGAATATATTTTTCATTTTTGTTCAGTTTCATGAGTTTGCTGCTCTAATTCGACATGGATATATATATATATATATTATATTAGGTCATGATTTCCAAGTAAATTCAATTCAATTTAATATCTTTTTTTCCTATATATATATATATATATATATATATATATATATATAATTTGATTTGATTTTAGAGAAAAAAACTGGGTTTTTCAGCAAATTAGGGTTAAGATTATTCTTAAAGTGTTTTTTTTTACGTGACAACGTTATCATTTTTAAAGTGTGTCATACAGAAGCAAATTAAGGAAATTAATGAATTACATTTGAAGAGTGTTGGTAGAGGACTCACAAGTAAAAGAACTTAAATATGGTTGTGCATTATTATATCTCAGACCCAAAATAAAATGTATTTAAAATATATTAATACATCATTATATGTAATCATTTAATCATTTACATAATTTAGTGAATTAATTAACTACATTTTATTTCTTAAGAAGAACATATTTTTCTACAAATATTCTCCTTTTGTGGTAGAGTGCCCAATCAATCAAGAAATGTATCCATTTCATAGGGGCTTTTAGTACTTATTTTTAATTTTATTTTATTTCCATATCCCTCTTTTTCTTTGGCATCAAATTGTATTCAATTCAAAGGTTTAGCGGTTTTGCATCCGTAAAGCCAGTTGATGAAGTTTCATGACTATTTTTTTTATTTTTTTTTATCCATTTTATTTAATAAATACACACCAACTCCATACTTCCAACATGATGACTCCCACTTTGATTTGTGATGCAACCTTTAACATCAGCTAAAACACTTTATATCTTAGTCATATGAACTTTATTCTAAAAAAAGTAATTGTAGGTTATTTAATGATCTGTTGAAATATACATCGGTAAAGGGAAAAACATTTCAAATTTGTAAGTAGCCCTTACAAGGAATAAAGGAGTAAAGTACTTGAGTTTATCAAACGAATACTCTCTGTAAAATTTCGTCTCCTGAAAAATTAATATAAAAGTACTCTGTTTTTGTTGTTGGTTTTTAGTACTTACATAGTTCATTTAAGTGTCATTCATTCAACTAAAGTTTTAAATTAAAAAAATTTTTTTTTTGTTTGACTAATTTTTTTTAAGACCATTTCTACTTTCTTGACAATAAGACTATGCAGATTTAGTAACTCAAGTAAGGGTTTATCAATGTAAAGATGGCTATATTTTGATTTCCAAAAACAAAAAATAGGACACTGATTACGCCAATCAATGTCGGAAGGATATTTTGAAACTTATTTTGAAATAAAAACCGATTTTGCTCGAAATAGTCCATTTTTTATTTCATAAAAACCCCTAACATTTCATGAATTTATAAAAAGTCCTCCGACACCCTAAATAAAACGTTGAATGAGTTCGTTCAAACAAAATAAAACAGTAACTTGCTGTAATCCATGTTTTAAAAAAATAATTTCTTTTTATTAAGGTATTCATAGTCATAAAAAGAAAAGTCCTTTTTTCCTCAATTTCCTTCTGCATCATTATGGGTTACTTTTATGATGACCTATTATATATGCATGAGTGCTCCTTTAATAGATAAACTAAAAAAGCTGAAAAAGAGCAACATGGATTTTTTAAATATATTTTTATTTTTTTGCTTCATAAAAAACAATATAAAACTTTATTGGTTCAAATTTAACAAATACATACTTAGTACATATTATATCATGATTAGGGATGGGACTTTTATAGAGAAAAATAACAGTTGGTACCTTCCTTCTTCTTTTTTTTTTTAATTCTGTTCAATAATTATTTGATTGTTGTAGAGGACAATTCTCATTTTAACAAAGGAACTTAAGAATTCTCACCAATATTTGTTCCAGATTTTGTTACAAATGCGTCATAAAATTATAAAATATCTATGATTATAGAATTCATCCCTCATCGGTGCTATTTATAAATATATATATTCCTTGCTGGGGCAGTAATATACCGATAATATACCCCCCCCCCCCAACCCATAGACACAAAATTATATAATAGGCAGCTGATAATAACGAGGGTGCTAATGCATAGGAGTCATTAGTAAACATGACAAAATGTTGAGATAGCGTTGAGGTTAAGGAAGGAAAGAAACAAACAAATCAGTTGGTTCCCCACTCCCTTGATAACCAATTAAAATTGAGTTTAGAGAATGCTACAATAATAAGTAGCTTTTATGTATTATTTAATTTTGTCAAATAATAATCAACAGATAAAATGCAGGGGCACCAAATAGTAATAGCGGGGTCTTTCTTACACCTAAACAAAATGCCCTCCACTAACCATAGGTCTCACTCCCACCTCCCTCCTCACGCTCTACAAAAGTCACATCCTTGATAATAGGAGTCTATAGCTTATTTAAAACCCTTCTCTTAATTATTTGATACTCGGCCATGTGTGCCATTTAGAAGATTCCTCCAAGAAAAATTGCCTTCCGAAATATTGCAATTAGTTTTAGTATATATGTAGTAATTCATTTATCGGCCTGCCCCATCTATTGAGAGATTTGATCCATCAAAGGATCTTTAGAGAGTATTAACATCTGTTGAGTGGTATATTAGCTACATTGAAGGCCTGGTGATGGTTTTTAAAGTACCTCGAAGCCCTGTGGCTCTCCTCTACAGTATGTGGGACTGGAATGTAGAAAATTTGGTAGTTGTGGTAGTTTTCAACCTTCCTCTAAGGAAACAATTATGTGCTTCGATCAAACAATGTATTATTTAATGAAAAAAATTAAAGAGCAAGAGTTAAGGAAAAAGGATCCGCAGGGCAATCAATAATTATGAGGTAAAAAACCATAACTTCATACACTTTTGTTTCTCACGTATTTGAGTTAGTAAAGACACTCAATAAAGCCATTAAATAAATACTCACACACCCTAGGTACGTGTCATTTTTTTTTTTTTTTGTTCGTTCGTTCTTGTTACAAGAGCATTTACCTGAGCTTTTGTTGAAATGGTAGTCAAAAAGTGATGTTTGAAATGATAAATTAAATCATTTATGGTATATTCATAATTATAAAATTTGTCAACTAAGTTTATCACATACTTTGAGCTATATCTTGACTGACTCCATAGTCATTAATAATTAATTAACTGGAAGTTGTGTGTCCTTTTGAGCCAATGAATCATTCTTTCACTTTGTGTGTCTTTAAACAAATATTTGCTCTAGAATGATAGCCTAGGTTTAGATAGGAGCATTGAGGTAGTGAGTTTTTGTAAGGCACGAGCACTGTCATTACAAATAGCGTCCGATCCATTAAATCAATTAGAAAAGTTGCTAAACATCATACTTTTTCATGAGGGATCCAATATTCCACAAAGTTCCTCTCGGCCTTTAGAACGAATAGGATTGAGGCTTTTATTTTGAGACTTCTATTTAAAATCCTCGCATACTTTATAAATCATTTTATATTTATGATGCTAATTAATGCTATGAACTAATTCTATTTATTTTTGTTAATAAGTTAATTTCCACATGGACCTTTTATCTGCACCAAAAATATTTTTTAGCCATTTTTTTCCCTATGCTTCCTGCTATTTTTTTTCCCCCATACATTATTAATAAAGAAATTTTGTACAATTAACTTCAAAGAGTAACTTCATATATAACAATTTATATATATATATATGTACAAATAAATATTAATTCATACATTTGAACTTACTCTCTTTAGCACTGCAATTAACATACTTTTTTTATCCTTGTAAAGAAATTGCTTTATTTTTGCTTTGTTTTCTTTTCTTTTGTCATTTTTTTTTTTTTTGCACAACAAAGGATTCTTTTATGATGAAACACTCATTGTATAGAAGAGTCACTGTCATTGTTTGTAAAAATTGAGCTATTTTTTTGTAAATATATAAATATAAATATGTAAATATTAATTTTGAAACGAATTTATGATATTCATTCATTTGTTAAAAGAAGAAGAAGAAGCTATTTTTCTTTCTTTCTTTCTTTCTTACTTACTTACTTATGTCACATACATATGTGTTAGTCAAAAGAACTATGTATTCTGAAAAAATGAGATAATTTAAATTATTTTTATTTATAGTTAAATTAATTGAATGAGTATAATTATTGCGAATAATAATTACATTTATGAATATTTTCTAACAAAATCTTTAAATAAATATAAACATTAAAAAAAAAATCGGGAGAAAAAACCACGTTTCTGCTCGTGGGCAGTCAATTCAAAAATTAATTATTATATCTATTTTGTGTGTATTTTGACTGCACCAATAGATTTTTAGGTATTAGAAACAATAAAAAAAACAATGTTATTGCTAAAATACGCAAAATGTTCGTCATTTAATAGTGATAAAGACAACTTTTAGGCTGATTAAGCGTCTCAAATTTAAGATATATCTAATATATGTTTTAAAGAAGACTTTGCATCCATTGACGAAGATTATATTAGTTTAGATTTCCTTTACACTTTTCATTTCACTTTTACTTTACAAATTCCAAATCTAGTGTAATTTGACTTGACTCATATGAAAGCATTACTCTCTTACAAATATTGAGCACATTTAGAACAAAGCAATTCAAGAGTCATTTTTTTATAAAGCAAGTCTTGGAGCTTGAATCTAAGTCAAATTGTAAGTCTTTTCACTTGTATTAAAAG
The DNA here is from genome assembly GCA_963680855.1 of Lepeophtheirus nordmannii. NCBI lineage: Eukaryota > Metazoa > Arthropoda > Copepoda > Siphonostomatoida > Caligidae > Lepeophtheirus > Lepeophtheirus nordmannii. Next base: position 2,309,101 of record OY804525.1, on the reverse strand, counting down.
TCGAGTCTAAAATTGCATTTTAATGGGATTTTATTGCAAATTAAATCCAAGTTGTAGACAAGTCATTTTTAATTAAACGTGGGGACGGCAAGTCATGTATTTCTTCACATTGACTCCGAGTTGAGTCTGAAATCATAGTTATATGAGATTTTAAGTGCTACTCAATTCTGAGTCGCAAGTACCTGCTCACGAGTCATTTTATATTTGTAGGAGGCAAGTCTAGAGTGAGTTTTGTTTTGGCACTAAAGTCCAAGTCAAGTCAAGTATGAAACACCAGTTAAATTAGACATAAGTGTGACACGAGCCCTAGTCGCAAGTACGAGTCTTTATCTCTGCTCTGCAAATCCGAGTCCTGGGCTCTGATTTGCAGGCATCTAACACGGTATATTTTCACTGACTTACATATTGGTCAATACTCCTATGTTAGCTGCCAAAAAATGCCGCCCTAATTAAGTAGAATTGGCTAATATCTACCAACTGGTTTTGTGCCCCCCTTTTTTTTTTATTTTTGAAAAAAGAAAGGTTGCGAGATAGAATATAGATAATGAAGTCCTAATGGAGGAACAGTTCCCATGTATGACTTATATATGTTGTTATCATAACTATTTGAATACGCCCCTATAGGAGGTGTTCAGCTCATTCCATATTTATGAACATTCTTCTCCCACCTGAAGGATTACCTACATACGTATGTCATTCTATTTCGGAATAAACCGTTACTAACATCATTATCCCGGAGTTACATAATGGTTGAATGGATGAAGACAGAGCATTTAAATTGTTCATGTAGGTACGTATTTATGCTGTGTACTAGTGAATTACCCCACACATTTTATGTATGTGATGTACCTAAATATATGTATGTATACATAGATACATACATATATTACAAAGAGGTATGTCTAAAATGAATCAGCTGGTGTATGTATACCGAGGTGTACCCACATACATATATCAATCAAACTTGTCATCATTTTATTTTAAAATTCATTTTTTCAAAGAAAAAAATAGTGGACTTTATTTTACTTTAAATAGGGTGTGAGTGTTGTTTAGTCATTATTTATTTGCTTACGAAGTCCAAGTAAGTCTGCGCCATCTTGCGGCTATAAATGTTTGACTACTTGACTCATACCCCTAATTAAGCTTTAAAATGTGTTGATCTTTACTTTACTGGAAGAAGGCTAACAAGGGTTGTATTAGTCCTAAATATGGGACTTGAAATACCTAGATCCACCCCATTTATCGGTATTTCGAAAACGTTCTACATAAGCTTTAATGCACTCTTTTTAATGAAGTATTTTGGTTTGTCAATTAAATTCGTTAAGTGAATATTTAAGTATCTCTACTTCCTTAGAAAGGTTCTAAAAAAGGCATAATTAAAGTATTATTATTATAATAGTGGCATGGTAAGTTTATTCAAGATGGTTGAGATATAATATATCGATGATGACATCACGGGTTGATACATTTGATGACATCATTTAGCAGGAGTTACTCCGTGGGACAGTGGCTTTTAAGTCTGATTAGAACGTAATGCTTAGTGTTTAGAAATAAACTGGAGGGGGGATATATTTTGATTTTGGGACAAACACAACTGTTAATTTTATATATGTCGTGAACAAGTTGGGATTTTGTTCAAGTTGATACTTGAAGGGGCAAATTCTACAAGAGATAAAATTGGATGAAGTGTTTTTAACAATGTACTTAGAGTACTTATGATGTAAATAATCTTTTTATTAGAGTATCTACTGAGTAAATACTCGTTACGTCAATAATCAATTACAATTTTTTGAAAGCATTATGTTAATTCAAGGGTTTACAAATTATTATAATGTATATATATTAGGTCATTAAGGAAAAGTATAGTGAATTTATATAATTAATGATTGGTGTTATATTTAAATAAGAGGTAAAGGAGTTGCAATTTGTGCACCGTGCAAGTTGCAACTTGCAACAAAATTCCAACTTAGTCGTCACAAAATATGTAGAGGCAGGTTTGAAAATTTGTAACTAATCAAATGGGGATACAATTTTACAATGCTATTGGGGATTTTTTACAATGCTATTGATCTCATCACCACTTCTTCAAATATAAAAGGAAATTGTGATTGATATGTGCTATAAATTTCCTTTCTTATTTAACAGTATTCATAATTTATAAACCATCAACATTTGCTCTCACGAAACCTTCAATCTTTTTCTAAACAGACGTATTTTGTAGATATATAAATATAAAGAGCTCTTCCAATAAAATCCCTAGGGTAGTTTGAAGAATGAGGAAAATAGTTGGGCATGAAACTTTGTATGTAGTGTTTTGACCAAGATCACCTTAGGAATACAAATACTTTTAGGGATCAAGATAAGGTCGTGTCCTAGAGTAATAAAGTTTCATTATTTTGGTTTTAGAAAAGAATATTTTTAGTATACTGCTGTTTTGATCCTGTCCTTTCCATTGATACCGAGACATTGATTCCAAGGTAAAACAAAGACTATGCGAGGACCAACACGTCACATTGTTGGGTGAAAAAACCTTATGTAGAATCTGATTTTCTAAAACTTGATACACTATTCATGGACTGACTAATATATATATATATATATTTGTATATAAGTTTAAATTTCATAAAATAAACAAGGAATAGTCACAGAAACATAAAATTACCTTTCTTCACTTTTTTGAATACTCTTCATTGTATCATTGATGATGAGTTATTATACGTTGTTACAAAAAAAAAAAAAAAACATAAAAAAACCCTCAAATTATTAATGCTATCTGCTCATAAATTTAACTCAATCTCATCAATGTAAAATGAGGCGCTTTTATTGCTGTTATTGTAACTTTAAAAAGTCGTAAATCTCTTGTTGAAGGCTTTAGTGAGTTATTGCATGAATAAAGAGACAAGGCTCTTATTGCCTAACAACAAAATGGAGGAAGAAGGATTCTCAACTTTAGGAAAGTTACATTCTCATCTATCGACATTGAGTTCAGATATTTTTTGCCTTCAGTTCAACTCGCATTTAGTTCGTTTGTCGAACACTCTGTCAAGAATACAGCTTCCTTAATAAGTATGCATTCCTTTATTGTGACAATGTTTGTATTTTGCCTGGGTTGTGGCTCCTCAAGCAAGATGTTTCACTCTACAAAAGGAGCAAGAACTACAATTTACAAAGTCGAAATTTTTCTATTGAAAATTAAATTTTGAATCACACAGTGTTTTCTATTAATTTCCTGTTGAGCAAAAAGTTGCAGCAGAATGTCACAAAAAATATAGATAGTAAGAGCAATTATTTAACCTTTTAGACGCAGAGCCTAGAGTTAAGCCCACTTTGTCAATAATTCCAATCATTCCTAGAATTCCCCTTGTCTTCCTCATACCATTATCCTTAAAATGGTCACCTTTAAAAAAACAACCGACAATATATATGATATACAATATGGAAATGCTTCATATATTAGTGCAATTATATTTATAATTTACGTCATTATACGTCCCATATGGATATTACGCACACTAATTATATATTTATAATTAAAATATTTTGTATTAAATATATATATATATATATATATATATATTTAGCTCTATTTCTAAGAACCCTACAAATCCATACAATTAGTCTAATTCAGAAGAATCAACTTTAAGTCAACTACCTCATGAACAACAAACATAGTATTTTGTCTAACACAAAAGCGCAATTACAACCCCCCTTCCCCCCTTCTAACCTCATACTTTTGTGCCCAAAACTTTTTCTAAGGAACAACCACTTTATTTCATAGGGGAATTGATTAAACATTTTTTGTTTTGTTTTGTTTTGTGTTGCGTTGTTGTTTCAAATCTATGTTAATTAAAAGGAGTGAGCATAGGGGTATAATATAATATAATATAATATAATATATCTACATATCTTTGTATGAATAAATATTTTTCTTTCAATTAACTCTCCATTTCACGAGTTTTTTTATTTTATTTAATAAATTAATGACTCCCTACTTTATTTGAAATTTTTTGTCAAGGGTGTCTTGAGATTAATGATATTCTTGAAGGAATTTATTGCTAATTTCCTTCTTTTTTAAACTTTTTCATTTTTAATAAAGGGATCTTCATTCTCATTCTTCTGTTTTCATTGTTAGTACTATTATTATTATTATTAATGGGCAAATCTTTTATTTTCGCTCATATGAGCAAATAAATAACATTAAATACATATATAACTTTTTATATAAAAAAAAACCTGTCAAATGGTTTTTCCTATATGTAGTTGCTATTATTTCAAATGTGTATGGGTTCAACTCTTGATTAATGTATGTACATACATACATATGTAATATGGTTTTAATGAAGAACAAACAGAGTTGAGCCGCCCCTATCAATGTATGTATGTATGCAATGGTTTATCTTAACTCTTTGTCAAGAGTCTTTATACTAATTCTTTCGTTAAAAGGAAAAATAACAGGAAAAGTTTTAATTAAATGTTACAAAATGAGAGGGAAAGGAAGGGAAGTCTAAAAGTTTGATAAACTTATGTAAGTGGCTCTAAAGTTTCATAGTTTATATATATTAGAAAGTACATAATTTTAAGGGAAAAAATTTGTCAAAAAGTATTTTTCAACAATTTGTCAGGATGTATTTCCTTTATCAAATACTCACTGTACAACCTCTTAATTAGTAGCACGAAGAAGAATTAAAAAACGAGCTAAAAAATTCTTCCGCGTGCGCAACTACTTAAGTAGTTTTACTGTGAGTCTTTGATTTCTAGCGAATTTTTGCTCGCAATTGATTGAAAATTTACACACTTAGATGGACGATTTCTTCTTAGTTAAGGATTCTTATCGAGTGCTTGATATTTCATTTGAAAACTGTGGGTCTCAGCTCTTGAATGCATTCCTTATTAATCCATTTCATGTAATATTCAAGGAATTATTTAAGTACAAACTTTTTGACTAACTTTTGGACCTACTCCCGCCGCCAATGCCCCTAGGATCCCCCTTAGGTCAAAGCAAAGACTGGTTATACAATTTCCATTAAAAACCCTAGCTGAACATTATTTTTTAATGCACAAAATGAGTATCCTTCTAGGCTCAATCTGAAGTTGAAGTTGAAAATTGTGTCAAATTAGCTCTAAAAGTAGGGTTTGATTTTTCGAAAATTGTCGGACTCTTGAAAAAAAAATTTACAGATTTGAAATTTGTGTGCAAAACTGAATAACTTTTATTATACTTATACCCCATAGGATTTTTGACTATTGACAATTGCTATTAAAATTCAAAATGGAGTCATACCCTGAGTTCAAACTGAATCATTACTACTTCAATGAACAACTTTATCAAACTCGTATTCTCACAGCTTTACTGCGTATATAAATAAGAAGTCTATTTTCATTATAGATTTATTTCAAAAATAACAAAAGTTAGGTGGTTATTAATATTTTTTTTTTCACTTCAACAGGAAGGGGAAAATCTTTAAATGAGACTTTAAAAACCCTAAGGCAAAGTCTGATGGTCAAAAATATTATATTATAAAAGTGTATCTTAACATTTAATAATATTGAGGTTTTGATTCTTTTTTTAAAAAAAAGTCGATGGAGCTACTGACCATAGATTGCCTCTAATATTACTTTCCTGAACACAATAATTTAAATTATTTATACTTTCATTATACGTATGCGTGTATGTATATAAAATTACTATTCCTTGAGCCCATATTAAATATCAGAAATGACTTATTAAAAATTTGAATATTATAATTAATTTCTTATGAAAGAAGCTAGAAATCAATTATCCCTCAAATGCAATGGTTTAGCATGGGTAGACTAAATACATCCATTTGCTACATTAGTGGATAAAATTTTTAAATTTGTAGTTGTTTTGGTTTAGTGAATGAATTCGTGGTTATGACTTCATCTTCAAATACTTATATTTATTTCTTTTAATGAAGAAGAAAACTTGTGAATCACTTGAGTGACTGACGATTGCCCAAAGTCACTTTTCTTATTTGACAGTTTATATCTGTGTATAAATAACTTCTTGAACTACCCTTTCTCGTCATATGTTAGATGACAAAATTAAAATTATCAAACTTTATAATTTTTATAAATGGAATATATTATTCAATTTGTGAATTCAATTTTTGTACAAATTTATGTTATACTCTTATGGGCTCTATAAAAATTGGTTTAGAACAAAAAGTTTGGCCATTACTCTTGGGCTGATAAATTAACAATCTTCCAAGTAGTAGAAGGATCTCATGATTTCGGATAAGGCAAGTTAGATCCTCTCATAGAGGGAGCAAAAATTAAGTTTTAGTATATGGTTAGGGTAGAAAGATCAATCCTGGGCTCGTTGATGTCCTGTCGCTTTAAGTAAAAAAAAATTAGTAGGCCATGCAGTAAAAGTCTATAACCTTGACAATTTTTATTTTATGAAGCAGCCCTTTACCCCATTCTGTTTTGGCATGAGTCCCTATCCAAAAATGTTCCATAAATGATTTTGATAATTACTTATTATAGTCTAGAGATCTTCTTTTTTAAGCTTAAATTAACCTCTATGTCCGAATAAAGGTATATAGTCAAGAAAGTTGTATAAAAAATAATTTTTAGAAACTACCTATATCTACAGCCAAAAGTTGAATTTACAGAGGCCTTAGACCTCGGGCAGGAAGAAAGTAATTAATAATTATTAATCTCAAGGGAATCACGTTTTCAACATCAAATTAATCCACTCTTTATCTTTTGGTGTCTTTACTTAGCAGACAGATAAACATGCCACTTTTCTTCACACAAAAACCTTTGATCTTTTTCTAAGAATTACTGACATTTTTTGTTGATACAACCATCAAGGGTTTTATCAATAATAACCCTACGATAGTTTTAAGAAAGACTAAAATAGATGTGATTAATGTAATGTTTTAATTAGTTTTTTCTAATGAACATCACATTACCTAGAGACTAGAGGGATTAATACTATGTAGAGACCTAAAGAACACCTTGATGTTTTAGTTTGTTTTTTGACAACAAGTCAAAAAAAAAAATTTATCTCTTCTAATAAATATTTTTCACTCCAATGAGACTAACAAACTTTAGAATTATTATCAAAAATAAAGTGTTGCAAAAGAGGCTATAAGCGATAAGTAAAAATTTGAATTCAGAGAGGCCACTTTTGTGAGCCTTCAAAACAATCAACTCTAATTTTGATGGATGAATTTGACCATGAATTTGAATTTACAAACTTGAAACTTTAACTTCAGAAAAGTCTACCTATAATTATCTATTCTACTAAAATGAAAATGGATCTATAAATAGAAACCTAATATATGTAGTATTATGCAGGTATTAATAAAAGACTCATTGGAAGAGAGAGAGAGAGAGAAAGGATTGCACACATTTGGTCTTAAAAAGCATATCTAAGCCTTTTTTTTTTTTTTGGATAATGCTATTATTAATATGACAACTAAGTCCTATTATATATTAAATACAAATAAATGGATCTAGCAAAAAAAAACATCCTTAAACGTTTTATATTTATTGTAAAAATAATTCACAATTTATTTTGCAATATAAATATCTTAGCATGTATATGTGTTATACATATATGTATACCCTGGTCTTTTTCAATAAAAAGGCATCTGGTATCTAATCCATCGACATCTTTTCCATGCTTACATTGAAAAAAACAAAAAACAAAGGGGTATTAAAAAGTAGTTAAAAGATCCATGTTAATCCAACAAGTGTGTTTGTTTTCACATCCATTCTCATTCTTTAAATATATTTTTTAAGCCTTCTTTCTAAGTAAACCCCAATATGTTATACACTTATGTACGTGTAATCATGATTTTAAAAATGGTAAATACTTAAAAGGATATGAGAAGGAAAAGGAGATTTGAGCACATCTTCTTTTTTTTATATGCATAAATGGGTAGTTAAACTCTCATACAGGTCAAATGAACATTCCTATAATGTTTTTTGTTTTTTTGTCTTTATATGAAAATCCATGTCTAATATTATTATATTTATGTTCATAATTAAACCATTCAAAAATACTGTCCATTTAATCAACCATTATTCATCCTTGAACAAAATTTGAATGTCCATCATTTGTTCTTCTTTTCTCACTCTAAGGGGGATTTATTTTGAAAAAAGTTAAAACCAAGGATTCATTCACTCACTCCCTTCAGTCAATCTTCATCAGACTGTCTGATTTAATTTAACAGCTCTCATTATTCAAATTATATTTCATGATGAAGATGTGGAATTCAAGGTATTCAATGACGTCACTTGGTTTTTTTTAAGGTTATTTGATGATAGGTTGATTATATGCATATGGGTGAAATGGTGGTATTTTAAGAACATCTTTATCAAAACACTAAGAAAAAAGAAAAAGATCTTTGTTTGTTGTGTTATTTTTTTTTTAAATACAGTTGTTGTTCTAATTGTGGATATGACAACCAGACTATGAAAATTTAAAGGGTCAAGGCCACGACGAGCCCTTTAAAAATTTTGTTTCTCGAACAAAAAAAGTAAATCTCAATTAAGGGCAACAAATTTTAGCACATGACAAGGAAACATAACCTGTAATTCCTTCAATTACACATTGAAACAAGTTATGCAAAATAACAAAACGGATCAATGTCCCAGAACAGAGTTTCTCAACTAACCTTGAACTGAACTCCCCTTCTCTTATGGCTGGCTAGCCCCATAAATTTCATTTCTCTTTCCTAGCCAACAGTTTTAAAATCCATTTTCCTTCTTCTTTTATTTGTAAAGGACGAATCTCATTGTTCTTATACTTTTTTAAATAAGACAAATGTTAATAATTCTATTATTTTCACTTTTGATCAGTTCTTTGCAGCCCTCTTTTGGATCACTACCCAAAAAGGGATCACCCCCCCGCCCCCCTCCCCAGTTAAGAAAAGTAATTTATAACTATAACCTTATAATTGGAGAACCCCATATAGATTTGTTAGATTATAGGCCTTCATTTATCATATCAAATCCAACATGATCTGATTCAAACGTGACTAAAAATAGTGATCCATTACATAAAAAGCACGTCTTATCAAATGTCTATCATTGTTATAAAAGTTTTTTTGTCGTTTTGATGATAGAAAGTTGATTACTTGAAGGAGTTTACAAGACTCTTTTAATGAGATGGAACATATTCTATGCATACCTAGAAATATATATATATATATATATATATATGTATATAAAATGATTTGATATGCAACTTTATATCAAGTATGTATATTCATAAAAAAAATTACATAATACGTTATACATTCTGCATATTGTGACTGTGTGTAACAATTTCTACAACTATTGATCAATAATACTTCAAGCAACACAAGTACTATGCATTCATAATATATATATACATATATATACATGGTTGCTGACGTTTTTAACGATAAATCAATACCAATCAAGAAAGGAGGGATATATATAGTAATACTTTGGATTCGGAGACACTTAAGTCTCATGAGATTATGAGTAGAGCCGTATATAAAATATATATAATAAATAAAATGGTGAATTAGTAAAGTAACCCTGACAATTTGATAAATGTTTGGGAGGAGAGCAGCTTTGTCTGACATGCTATTTTACTATAATAGCTACAATCAGCTATTATTTTACCCCCTTTTGAATGGAAATATATATCGACGTTCTTTGAGAGAGAATGAAAGGAAATCAAATTCATGCCTATCAGGAAATTTATATACGTATATAATGTAATATCAAAAATTCTTAGTTTACACGACTAGGCATTTTATTGATTAATTACTCTGATCAACAGTCAAAAATGAAAAGAGGTATAAGTAAAATAAAAGTTATTCAATTTTACACACTGATTTCAAATCTGTAATTTTTTTTTTTTTTTCAAGAGTCCGATTTTTCGAGATATCGGACCCTACTTTTTGAGCTAATTTGACCCATTTTCCAATTTACTTCAATTTAAGGGCAGAAGGATACTCATTTTGTGAATAAAAAAATAAAAAAATCCGTTAGTGTTTTTATTGCAAATTATCTTGCAAGTCTTTGTTTTGACCTAAAAGGACTCCTGTGGACATAGGGTGTCGGAGTAGGCCCAAAAGTCGACCAAAACATTTGTACCTAAATAATTCCTTGAATATTACATGAAATGGATTAATAAGAGATCCATTAAAGAACTGAGACCCACAGCTTTCAAATGAGATGTCAAACGTCCGATAAGAATCCTTAACTAAGAAGAAATCGTCCATCTAAATGTGTCAATTTTCAAACAATTTCGAGCAAAAATTCGCAAGAAATCAAAGACTCAAGGTAGAGCGACTAAAAAATAAGTTCAATAGGCTAAAGTAGTTGCTCGAAGAAGGATTTCAGCTGATTTTACAATCCTTCTGCGCGCTACTACTTTAATAATAAATATAAATACCAAATTTTATGAGCGTTTTGAAATACGACTCTAGATTTTCAAATTGAATAAGGTGATGCCTGGGGATAAAGCTTTTGTAAAGTGTGTGGTGAAAAGCTGGGAGCAAGACATATGGTACTACTATTGTACTATTAGAACCCTTGTTAAAACCATCTGTCCGTTCCTTGATTGAATTACTTTTTTTGAGTGTGGGGTGTATTTTTAATATAAAAAAATTACCTCTCTAAACTGATAACTATACCACCAAGGGATTTTACATTTGTATATCTTGAGAGGAAGGTGGGAACAAGGTATACATATGTATGTATGTAGATATGGTACCATTGATGAAGGGGCCATAGCTGACATTAACTCCCTATTATGAATAGGGATGCGATTAGACAAGGAAAAACGGTGGTTACTTTTATTTGTTTATTAAATTACATTAATTATTTATTAGATGGTTGAAAAAGGCACATTTCTCTTGAAAAAAAAAAAGAGTTTTGTTGAGGTCCAAGTTAAAAATGCATTGTAAAATTATGGTTTGTATATAATTATAATATTCTACCTGTATCAATGCTATTTTAAACTATAGAAAGTCCTCCTTCCTTTTTGCAGAAATATTGATAATAACTAATACATTGTCTCTCAACCTCTGCCCCCATAAAAAAAGAAGAAGAAATGTAACAGACAGCTGATGTTAACAAAAGTAATTCTGTAGTGCTATAAGTCTCCCTCCGGCCTTCACCTCACTCTCTGCAAAATTTGCACTTTTAGTAGTATGAAAGAAAATGTTTTAGACCAATAGGATGGAGACTCCCTCTACATCCATTGAGTGTTTATCACTCAATATTGTTTCTGTTGGCAAGTTGTACATATTTTGTATTTGTTTTTAGTTTTCAAAGCAATTATCATTATTATTTCTTCAACACCTTTATTAAAAATATATGCATTGAGAGTACAAATGAGTTGCAAATGCCTACATCAGAGCATTTGCTGTAAAAAGTGTTCATCAAGTACACAGTTTATGTTGAATAATGACTTCATTCTCCGGTGTTTTTGTTTTTTGTTTTTTTTTTATTAGATAAAAACTTATTTGGGAGCAAAATAACAATAGCTCCTTTACACAGCTGTCTCCTTTAGTTAAAAGTCCATTACATATCTTCAGGAGACATGATGCCTCTCAGTGGTACAACTTATTTTGTTATTATATACTATTATTTAATAATGTATTTTTATCAAAATTTGCAACAAATATGTATAGGGTCGAATTTTCAGATTCTTATTGTAGAGGGCGTTTTGTCCTTCTGAACTTTGTTATACAGAATGAACATGAGTGTAAAAAGAACAGAAGTACCAATTGTTTATCTTTCCAACAAAAGTCCCATCCCTTGATCTATTGCTGATATATTTTCCCTATTTTATTACATTCAAATAGCCAACAAAACTTACCTCAAAAGACACTAATCATGCAAAAACCATTTGGGGTTTTTTTGTAAGAGAGCACCTTGATCCATACCCCATCAAAATTAAAGGCTCTGTTTATATTTTTAAGAAGAAAAGGAGAGATCTGTATCAGTTTGAGTTAGCGAGTATTTTGAATTGTAGGTACTTTTTATACACGTAGAAGCTATTTGAGAGTATGAATACTTTATAATCCAGGGTCTTACTGTACATACATATATTTAAAATTTAATGTAAACGTATATATATATATATTGAACATGACATTTCAGGGTTTCTTACATGTAGGTATACAAATTATGAATGATTATATATGTATATGACTTGTAAAATACATACATTTATTAAAATAAAAATGTCATGAATAAATGAGTGTTCTATCATTTTTGAGAATTTTTGTAAGTAGATACATTTTCCCATTTTTCAATTTCATTTAATATAATTTAATAATTATTATTATAACTTTAATATTTGTACATACATAAGACATATTCAAAGCAATGTGTCTGTATGTATTTTCCATTCAAAGTTAAATATTTAATCATTCACTATTGACATATGATGTATATATATATATATAAATAAAAAAACCTCAGCAAAAAACAAATAAACTCAAAAGGATATTATTGAATCAAATAGATAAATGTATCTTTCATTATTTTAAAATATATAATGTATCAATCAAATATTTATGTAATTTGTATATATTGTATGTGAATAGTTTGTAACCACAAACAAAAGAACTATCCTTCAAAATACGACTACAGTCATTCCCATGTTCAGGAAGCTTTTAAAAATTTTATATGTGAAGAGAAAACGAGGGAAAATAATATGTAAGCAACGGTTGCTAGGAAAAGTGATATCAATCATTGTTAATTAAGTTAGTCATTACTAGAGGTTGAAAAAAGTATTCGTCGTCAACAAATGTTTTTTATCATGGCGATAACGAAACAAAGGGAAAACTTTACTTTTTTTTTTTTTTTTGTGAATGTTTTTTGAGGTAAACAAAACTTTTCTCTTCCAGGGGAAAAAAGGACGAAACTACAAGTGACGAAATGTGATAGAAAAAAAAAGGAATTGAAAAAATATGTTTACGAAGTTATAATTATAAACACTATTGGTGATGGAAAAATTAATTGAATCCCGGCCAAAAAGACAAAACTTCTTTTAAAGCAAACCATTTGGAAAACTCTCAATTGCTAGATTTTGTATTAAAAATAACTTTTGAAGATTCAAATGTTCTTTGCAGACTCTTGACAGATATGCTGTGTTACCATACTTCACTACGGCATAGAGGGAATCCATATTGTTTACGAATATATACAATTACATATGTGTAATGTCAATAAGAACTGAGCGTGGAAGGGATTTCGTCAAAAAAAAAAAAAAGAAAGAAGTTAATAACATAACATTTATTCTTTGTTAAATGCTCTAGAATTTATATCACTAACTTTTTTCCATTAATCCTCTGTAAAACACGCAAATTGAGGTTAAATATAATAAAAATATCCAGATAAATTATATTTAAGACATAGGAGTAATCATTCCTACATTTAATGGGAGTCACTTCCTCAAATATGAAGAGTAATAACAAAACTTTTTTTTTTGACTTGAGTATAGTAGGGAACTATTGAAAATTTTCAAATCCACTGAATAAAGAATCCATCGTTTGATTTCTCGAATTCGTTCCCTCCTTATTTTATTTAGAATGAAAATATCTAATAAACATCTGTCCTCCTCCACTGGGAGTATGACTATTTATTCTAAAACTGCTATCAATTTTGAAGATTTCTAAATGTATTTGCTCATCACTTTTTTTCTAGTCTCTTAGGATTTTGGATAAAAACAATACCCTGTACTCCTGGCACCAAGCCGGTTACATAAAATGCCGATCTACCTTATTATGTCTTAAAATAATATAATCTCAACTTCTGATACTCATTCATCAGCTAGTAGTGTTATCCTTTTATTGAATGTTGTAAATTTGTAATAGTTGTAATTAAAATGTAATTATGTAAGATAAACAGTTTGACTCCTTTTAATTAGGCAAAGGATCCCCAAATGGCTTTGAATTTAGCAGAAGAATACATTTTAAAATCGGAATTCTCCATTATGAATTGTATATGCATATTTATTATTTTCAGGATGCATCAGGTTATTTGCTCGAATCTCAGGCTCCTACTAAAGTAGTTGATCTGAAGGATATAATTATTGAAACTCTGTAATTGAACAGTTACAAACCTAATAAATATTAGGGGCTATCATGCTTACCAAAAAATGAGATACTTTTCGGGCATTCCGAAAGTTTACAATTAGCAATAATAAGAGATTCTCTAGTATATGTAGGTTTGTCTGAGATCCTTTCCCGTTTTTTTTTTTGTTGTTTAGAAATGTTTCCATATGAAGAAAACTTTTTTTAATTTCTGAAAAATAATTAAATTTTTGTTAACAAAATATATTTTTATACTGAAAAAAAATTCTCTTTTGTTGAGTTTTATAAGCGTTCGTCCTTCATTTACTAACAAAAATTAATCTATTTAAATACACGGAAAATTATCCAACATTCATTTAAGACATAAAATAAGTTAATAAAATAATTAATATTTCATATTTAGAATCTCAATGCATTTCTGAGCTTAGTATGTGGGTTCAGTCTTGTATTCAAGGCCAAGATGATATCAAAACCGATTTTGCAAGAACCACATCAATACGTAGTACAAAGAAAAACCCATTTCCTTTTTGTTTTAACTCCATTTCATTTTTTGATTTCTGTTCATGAAAACCAACCTATTTGTCAATATAAAGTTGCTAAAAAAAAGTTTTAAATAAAAGATTGAAATCGTTCTAATGACAGTGTATGACGTTTTGTTGCAATTTATGTTGACTTTATTATATCAAATGAAAGAAAGAATCATAAATAAATGCGCATTAAATGCGATGTATATTTATTTTTCCTTTATAACAAAAGTTTTAGAGTAATAAACATTGTTTTTAATGTATTCGGATGATCATAAAGGAAGAAAATTAAACTTTCTTCAAAAAAATTGTAAATTAGTTTATCTTTGAAGGCATTGAGTGCTCTATAAATGTCAAAAAGTTTCATTTTTTCATTTGGTAACATTAGTCTATATGACAAAATAAAGAAATTAGGGGACAAGATCTTCAAAAATATGAAAATCTAAGGCTCATGTACGTATGGATTGAATACCAAA
Source organism: Lepeophtheirus nordmannii (assembly GCA_963680855.1). NCBI lineage: Eukaryota > Metazoa > Arthropoda > Copepoda > Siphonostomatoida > Caligidae > Lepeophtheirus > Lepeophtheirus nordmannii. The sequence continues at coordinate 2,294,038 of OY804525.1, read as the reverse complement.
TGTTTGTATTATCTCAGTAACTATCAACTGTTAATGTGCGATTGACAAAATTTACATAAACGAATCATGAAACGGTGATTTAATCACCATTGTCCAATGAGTTTTATAAGCCTTCGCCCCCCTCTCCACCATTTATTTATAAATGTTTTTAATGTGTGTGTTCAAATAAAGCCACAGATATAATCACTTCTCTATAAAAGATATTTTAATAGGTATTGGACGGCATTTCATGTCAGGAAAATTCATCGTTAAGAAAACTATTCTCAAGGATTTTAAAATAAATGCATGTATATTAAGAATTTTATTATTATTGAGCACTTCTAGATCAAGTTAATACTCCTTGAATTGAAATATCTTGAATTACATACAAGATTAGAATTCGAGGGCTCTATTCTTTATTAGCTAAAAGTAGTAACAAATTCTTGTCTCAGTACAGAAATGATGGCGTCTGTCTAACACCAATGTATTTTCTAACCCATTTGTAGTTTAGCTATTCTAACTTTTTTTTTAAAGATTGCTCATTTGTTCAAAAGTATCTTTTAAATATTAACCCTGGGGTTAAAAATTTACTTTTTATATATTTGCGAATATTAGCATATTCAAATGATCTAAAAGGTATCAATGATAATGTTCAGACAATAATGCACATATTTTTATTTAAAAAACCTTGTAGTGAATTACTCTAGAAACCTCTAAGCCATGCAATAATTTCTCATAGAGGACAACAAAAGCCCTTTAAAATTATTAATAGAATTCAGTCATTTTTCAATGGAGTAGTTTTCTTAGTCGGACAATTTTTCTACATAGTCTTAATACTCAAATAAAAAGGAATCAATTTTTTATGTGTTTTGCATTCTAAATATAAGCAGATAGTTATGAATTGCTTATTACAAGTAGTGTGTATAGTATCACTAATATCTCACTCCCACTATTCCTCCTATTGAATAGATCCCTGATATCTCCTTGTTGTTGTTTTTTGATTTGTAGTTACCTTTTATTCCTTACCTATGTCTAGGAATGAAAATCATATGCAATTCGGGCGTGTGATAAAAAAGTGGAGTTGGCACTTCAAACAACAGTACTTTTTGTTTTCCGAAGCTGTTATCATTTTTCCAATATTACTGAGGGGAGAACATTTACTGATAGTAAAGATGTCGCATGAAGGAATACATGCATTAAGTTTAATAAAGAAAAGTAAATGTAAACAAAAAGGGCTCAAGTCCTCGTATAATTATTATTAGTTAAAAACATATAATTTCCTGACATTAATTTCAGTTAATTTTCTGCCTCTCATCTATGTTATTATTTATTGTTGTATATATAATGGAGAATAGCAACTTGTAGCTCAGTAAAACGTCATGACAGCTCAAGCTGCTTCCCCCCTCGACATTCATTAAATTGTCAGGGTTGCCAGGTTGATTTTCTCTTTCTTTTTTTATAACACGCCCGAATTGCATATGATTTACATTCCTTACCTATGTCATATCATCACCCTTGAAAGTCGGGGCTTTTTGGAGAATTTCCTTTATAAACTCTCAAATGCTGTAGTGGTACAATAAATAGACAAGGATACCAATCCCAATCAACATATACCTATGTACATAGCATTGATGAAGGAAAAGAAAACGAGGGATAATAGAGGATATTCTCTAAGGAATGGTGCGAATATAATTTATTCTATAATTTTTCAACTCTTTGATTCTATTGTACGAATAAAATACATACCTAGAAATATATAATTATTTGAAATTGATTTAAATTAAATTCATTTTCATTTTATTAGAGGTATTCATTGATCCACACAGGATCAAATATCTATGTAACTAAGCCGATAAATTAAAATACATAGATACTCACAAAAATTCATATTGGTATAAAAATCAATAGTTTGTTTCATTACAAAGAAATAAAATAAAATATTAGAGCCTCATTAAAATTTATTAAGTCTAAATAATTTAAAGCCTACTGAGTAGGAGGTAAAAATCGATTATTTTCATCTATTTACTTCAAATAAGAATAATGTTATTAAAACACAGAAACTACTACACATGATTTGAATGAATAAATAATTAATCTATTATTCGTTTTATTGATTTTTATCTCGTATCACTTACAATACTATTTCCTTTTACAACTCTGAGGGATAATAGAATGTTTTTTTTTTGCTTTAATATTATACTTCAAAGGCTTAGTATGTATGTAGATATTTGGAATTCAAGGTTCCCTTTTAAAAATGCCAAGGGATTGTTGAACACTAATACCGGGTGTCAAATAATTAAAAGCTTCCTTATTTTTAAAATAATTATAAACATATAAGTAGAGAGTCAATTTTCACAAATCAATCATGCCTGAAAAGCAGAACAACAGGGTTTTTTTATTATAATTTTAGATCAAAAATGCACAAACAGAGAGCAAAAAAAGATTGCCGAGCTCCTCTGCACGGGAAGCTCTCAAACTATCATTATAAAACAGGTTGTTGAGAACAGGAAGACTGTTTACAATGTCAAGAGTCGATTGGAGACCCTCGAGAGAAAGCCAGGAAGAGGTGTGCTTCCATCAAGATCCCTTCAAACTTGATAAGTGAGGCAATCATGGCGAAATCCGACGAAATTCTTGAGGTCCACGGCCTCGAAATCCCGAGAGACATAGTGTGTAGGGATGTCCATGAGAAAGGGGGTAAGTCCTTTGTAATGAAAAACAAAGTTACTGCTCACACCAGCCATCACGGAGAAGCATATTTTTCGTTCCAAAGAACTACTCAACAATTTGAAATAAGATTCATCTTGCCAAAATACTTTGTGACCGCCATGTTCGCGGGATGTCAACTCATTGGACTTTTTTTTAGCGCATATTGCTAACAAAATCTGTACAACACACCACCCAAATTCTAATGCACTGAGGGCCAATGTCGATGCAATATGGGTGCAAATGTACAAGGCAGATATTGAGAAGGGCTTGCAGTCCCTTCAAAATCGGTTTAGAGACCAAGAGTTGCTACATTGAGCTTTAAATTTAAGTCAACACAATTTTTGATTCATTTAAAATAAAGTATAAGTCCAAGTACTACGCCAAGTTATTAACACGTGTTCTCTTATTGAAGTTTAGAATGAGGAAATAATAATCGGACACACGGTAAGTTGTCCTTTGATTCAGAATTATGTTTCCCTAAATTTTATGTTTACATTATAAGTCATGAAAAGTTAGTTTATCGAATTAATTTTTGAATCCTGAGTCATGATATTTTTTGTTTTTTAATCTTATGTCATTGCAAAAAAGATTTAACTCATACTGTGATTATTATCAATTCTAATGTCATGTTTATAATAGAGGGAGTTGAATAAAGTTGTTTTTATTATTTTAAGCTATGCATTCCCTTGTTTATAGATGACATCACTCTATCAATATTGAATAAACCTTACTTTATAATGAGTGGAATTAAATATATTTATTATTAATATAATAGATTGCATTTACTAATTCTTTACTAATTCAAATGAAAATATCTTCAAAACAATTATTTTTTCTCTCTCTCCATATTTAAAAAACTATTTAGGGGACATTCGTAGTTTTAAAAAAAGTTTTCATTTCATTAATGAGGTCAAATTTAAGAACATAGTTCAGAATATAAGGTTATAAGCCCCACAGGATAAAGGCAAATTATAAATATTATATAACTTTTTTAGGCTTAGAAAATATGACTATTGATAAATTATGTTTTTTCTAAAATGGCAAAAATAAAAGCCTCTGAAATCTCGGTAAGCAATCATGTGATTGCAAAAAAAAAAAAAAAAAGTTGGAAACTGCACGTACAAATCTATATGTATACAAAATTTTATCAAATTCTGATTTTTTGAGTTGACTACCTTTATTTTTTAGTCTTGAAGTATAGAGAAATCACAATTTAGTGAACTATTTCTGTCTTATAATTATATTTATGATCCATCTATCTAACATCACTAATAATTTGAATAATTTCAATAACTTACAATCGAATACAATTTCCACGATGATACACTCAATGTTTATCTTACAAACGTTAACACTTTTTTTTTAGTAGTTTGGAGCAGTTTCTGATCAAATATAGCAATCATCCAAACTCCAAATAACCTCAAAAATCCAGTAATTAAAAAATATTTTATACACTCCTTAGGTTGTCGAAGTGAAGGACCTTTATTCCTACGTAAATTTGCTGTAACAAGAGATTTGGGGTTTGAAGCAGACTTAAGCTAAAACATTTATCACTTGGAACAAGAATAGCTCAAAGATTCAAGACTTATTTATTTGACTCCTAATGTGTTTTAGAGTAGGTTGTAAACAGAGAAATGGAATAATATCTAGTTTTGAAGAAGAGGGTAGTTTTCAAACTTGCAAGCTCTTAAAAAACACAAACATTATTTATCTTCAATATTGGTAATAGATATTCCTTTGAGACTTGAATGAGTCCGTTTCTCGTAATTCTTTTTAATTCAAATAGGCCCCAAGTTCAAGTCAAGTCTTTCAGCAATTTATCAAGTCAAGTAGTTAATAAATCATCAAATTAAAAACACAAGTCCTAGTCATGTGACCCGAGTTCAAACCTTCGTTAACTCCCATTCTTTGTCTATTTAAGAATTTAATCAAAGAATAAATAAAAATAATTTTGGAATCCCCAATTTTTATTGATCGTTTTGTTTCTCGTTCAGATCACAAGAGTCTTTCTTTTCATGGACTCCCTTCTAGAGGATTAATTAATTTTTACTCACATTTCAATCCACAAAATCGAAATAAATTAGGAACTTGAGGAATTTTCAAATATAAAATCACTCTTTAGTGTAATGATTAGAGACTTCGATATTAGTTATTATTATTTTTTATTGGTTTCCACTTATCAACACTTATGTATATTATAAAATACAAATCTCATATCCGGCCGTCCTAATTTTTCCTTTAGTTCTGAGGAAGGATTTCTTGATTTATGATAGCAATGATAGACTGACGTAATAATAAATGTTTGAATCAGCCAACAATATACCAATTGCAATGACTCAAACAATTTAAAAAAAATTATTTTGATCTGTTAAACATATATTTCATTAATTACACAGGTCAACAAATTTGAAATGTCAAAAATTCTAAGGGGTATAAAATAATAAAAGTTATTTAGTTTTGCACACTGATTTCAAATCTTTAAGTCTTTGATTTTTAGTGGATTTTTGATCGAAATTGATTGGAAATTTAGTGCATTATATATAAAGGATTTCTTCTTAGTTAAGGATTTTTATCGAGCACTTGATATTTCATTTGAAAACTGTGAGTCTCAGCTACTGAATGCATTCCTTATTAATCCATTTCATGTAATATTTAAGGAGTTATTTAAGAATTTTTGGTCGAATTTTGACCTATTCCCACCCCCTACACCCCCAGGAGTCCCTTTAGATCAAAACAAAGACTGGAAATGGGATTTACATTAAAAAAATTGCGAATTAACATTTTTAATGCACAAAATGAGTATCCTTCTAGATTAAATTGAAGTTTAAGTTGGAAAATGGGTCAAATTAGCTCAAAAAGTAGGGTCTGATTTCTCAAAAACCACGGACTCTTGAAAAAAAATAATTACAGATTTAAAATCAATGTGCAAAACTGAATAACTTTTATTATACTTATACCCCTAAGGATTTTTAACAGTTGACCAGTGTTATCAATTAACTTTATCAACTGTAAAAAAAAAGACCCAGTGTAATTTTAGTAGTAAAATTGACCTGTCTAGTAATGATGGCTTTATAACATATTTGTTAATTTATAGGTCAAGATCCCTTTAGCAAAGCTTTGAGGGATCTAGACCAAGAGAAAGAAAATTACCTTTTTTATTGCATTGCAAAATCGATTTTGAGAGCCACAACACTCAATTAGTGTACATTAATCTTATAACAAAATATATGAAAAAATGTATAAAAAGTTTAATTTTTTCGAACATTGTTCTTGGTTTAAACAACAAAATAAAGGTTTGAAAGAAGTGTAGGGTAAGACAGGATCAAAATATTTAGGGCCTTGAAATCCAGACCATAAAATATTGGTCTTGAGAGCCAGACACCGATTATGTGTATTACACCACAGTGGTACATATGTGAACAAACAAAATTACTATTAACTTCACTTTTTTTTAAATATGACAAAATAGTTACTTTGTAAAGAGTTTTTTAATTATGAATAAATGGATATCAATGTATACGTCACATAGTCTAGGTGTAAATATTTGAATGGAACGTATTTCTTAGTACCATTACCTTAGTGACCTTGAAACTAAGGAAAGAGTTTGAGTTACATATTATTATGTCTATATGTACTGTTAAGTACATATTCTAAGAAACCATTTGGAATTATTAAAGCAACTGTTAAAAGAAGAGTAGCTGTTATTTAATTCTTTGCATACTTGAGAGTATGCCTCAGGTCAAAATGGGTGGAGTGGATTACATCATGATTATAAGAGTGGAATATTAAAATAATGCTCTGTTTTACCTACTAATGAATTGATGGGCGTGGTGAGTCTAACACTCGCTTACTTTGTGAGAAGGAATGAAATAATAGAGACATGACCTTTTTTTTTAAATTTTTTTATATAATTTTTTTATTTTGAAACTATATATGTATGTATATATATATATATATATTTCATCTTTGTATAAAAATTTGCGAAAACGACAGAACTCAAATTCAAAAAAAGTTTTTTTTTCTCTTTCTCAAACTTTTTTCTCAAATGGTTACTGACCCTTTAGAAGGTCCTAACACGGATTGAGAAAAAGGTAAAAGGAAGGCTTTTTTGATTCAATGTTTTTCTTTCTTGATCTCATCGTTGTTGAGTTTGAGCTGGGGTAGGAAAAAAAAAGGTGAACTAAGAAGATCTTCTAGAAGATCGCTGTATGATGCCCATGGTTGATAAAAAAACAAGAATTGACCGCGAACTGATCCGCACTCAATTACAAATTAACAAGTCTTTGAAATAAGTAGGATTTGGCTTAGTAGTGGTAGGCAGCGGGGGCGGCGTGGACAGCAGCTGGGTAAGCAGCAGCGGCATAGGCAGCTGGAGCAGCAGCATAGGCAGCTGGGGCAGCGGCGTAGGCACCGTGGTAAGCAGCTGGGGCGGCATAGGCACCGTGGTAAGCAGCTGGGGCAGCGGCGTAGGCACCGTGGTAAGCAGCTGGGGCAGCATATCCGGAGTAGTAGGCGGGAGCATAGACGGGTTCTTGGTGAATGTAGGGCTCAGCGGGGACCTCTTCATGGACATAAGCCTCAGCTTCGACCTCTTCGTGAACGTAGGGCTCAGCGGGGATCTCTTCATGAACATAAGCCTCAGCTTCGACCTCTTCGTGAACGTAGGGCTCGGCTTCGACCTCTTCGTGGACGTAGGGCTCGGCAACGGGGTAGGCATTAGCGTAGGCATAAGGGTAGGCGACAGGAGCGTGAGCATAGACACCGTGGGCAGCTACGGGAGCACCATATCCGGCATAACCGTACAATCCTTGTCCATGAGCATAGGATGCGGGGAGGTATGTGCTAGAAGCAACAGCGATGAGGGTAGAAAGAACTGCGACCTGAAAGAAAAGTGAGTCAATGAGTATTATTGAGAAGGAGCCTCTAGAATTGAGTTGAACTAAGTATTGATTTTTGTTATTTTGTTTTTTTGCTGTTGGAACACTTACGAAAGCCTTCATTTTGTATGAGAAAATTGAACTGCTACTGTGTATTCGCTTCAGAAACAACTGATGCTCATTCCCTGGATATCCAGAGCTTATATAGGTCCATTTTTTGAGTTACGAATAAGACCCGCACACTCCTTTTCAGCGCCCCTTCATGCTAAAGAAAAAAAAAATATGAAGAAAACTATGCTCAGACAGGACTCCACCCAAAAGCTTATGCAAGTCGTCGGACAAGAAGAAACAGGAGGTATGTAGGTAAATAATAAACAAAAAAGATAACGCCCGAACGCCTCATAGAATGAAAAGAATTAAATGAAATTGCTTAGACTACACAACTCTTTGAGATGAGTTTCTGGAGATCCCTTTTGTGTTAGTCAACTACTACTCCAATTCATATTAATTATTTTATTGTCACTTCGTTTTTAGAATTAAGTTCCAATGTCTTGTTTTGTGTGTACATAATCCCATGGTTCTTCATGGGCAGTGGTGGTAATAGTTTTTAGGGTATTTCCAGTCCTTAGTTCATCCTTTGTATTGTCTTTTAATCCTCTATCCCACATCCCACAATTAAATCCTTCTTCTTTATCAGAAGAAAATCACGGTTTTCACAGAATAAAATTGTCATCTAAATATTAGACAAAACTACTTCTAGCCACTCAATTAGAAATTAGAAGCAAAAACTAGGATTTCCTGAGTTTAATACTTTTATTCCCACTCTTCCACACAAATATTTTATACACGAGGTCATAAATTGCTCGTGGACTATAAAACCTTTCATTGACACGTAATCGTGGAGTCCAATCTCAAGTTTTATTTAAGAGTGAAGTAAGTATTTTTGGATATCAGTTTATTACAAAAAAAATACTTCATTACTTCAATTTTGAATCTCCATTATTCATTAAAGGATCTTTAAGGTCTTTATACGAATAGAATGGAGAGGGGGTTATAGGGTATAGCTCTCTCTCTCTCTCCCCCCCCCCTTCCCCCTTGTTGAATAATGTTACATAAATAAATGAATTTGAGCTCGTATTATCAAAAATGACTGTTTGAATTGTTCCGTGTGACTCTAAGCTGCAATCGTTCAATGAATGTACATCATTGCTGTAACTTTGTGGGAGGGGGTGGGTGGGTGGATGGGATTTGAGGGACTCCTCAAAACAATGCTCATCACCTCCAATTCAACATGTATACATCCAAACATTATTAAACATATCTTATTCTACTAAAACTGCAGAATTCTTATATTATGTACTAATCTGAGCACATTCTACATATATTTTTGTTCTTAGCAACCGTTTATTTGTCTACATTGTATCACCACTGCCTAGAATTTGGATATTGGATATAGGTCTGCCTACAAAATTATAGTAGATAGATAGTTAAGAGCAAACAGCATGATTTACCGGAAAGTAAAAATCAGGAGAAATTTAGGGTACTCCTGCAATTATGTACATAAGTGGCCTTGAGTCAGCATGTTCTACACTGTATTATTGATACTAGATAAATAACCATCATTAAATGTTCGGGGAAGGCAATTTAGGATGTCTTAGAGTTGTATCTTGATCCATCGTGTTTTTTTGTTTTTTTTTTTTTTTTTATGTTTTGTTTTTATGCTAAAACCAAGAAAAAGTTCAAGGATGAATTACCCTATTGAATAGGGGCTTTAGAGTTTATTTAATTTGAGCAATATGATAAATATATATCTCCATTATTTATTTGTTAAAACTTTATTGAAAAATATTCAAAATTACAACAATGGCAGTCACCTTTGTGACTTCACTCAATGTAAAATTGACAAATGTAGTCAAAGAAGTATGTTTTTTATAAGAAATAAAAAAAAAAACCAAATCATTTTAAATCTTCATTATTCGTCAAATCAATTAGAAATAAGTATGTGAATTGCAAACTAGAAGGCGCTTTAGTAACATCAATTTATACGTAATAATAATAATAATAATAATAATGAAAAATATTATATACATATGTACATATAAATATTATGTATATGTTTTGTCCAAGAAAATAATCTCAAATCAAATAAATGGTCTAAAAAAGACATATACATACATAGAAAAACAGCCAAGGACATATTATTCGTATATGACTGTCTCTACAAGACTCTAAATCAAATTAGAGTATAATTTAATCATGTTTATATATACAAATAAAACAATAAGATACACACATATGTATAGTTATGTATTCATATAAAAATTAATGACCCCACATTTGGCAAGTTTCAATAGATTATTGCATAACAAATCGGTGAAACGTTGTGTTTATATATATACAAACTAAAACATCCTTCGGAGCAATACTTTGTACGCGCAAAATGAAATGAAATTTAATAATGAATCACGCAACTTATTAATAGTTTTTTTTGTTTTTTTGTTTTTTTGTCAAGTAGTCCTATTAACGTAATTGGAACAGAATAAATAATTATTACGTTATAATATCAAATAATTAACAAATTTTTATTTGTAATTAAACATTGAGAAGAAGTAATGAGGAAACTTAACGACTTCTTCATCATAACTTTTTATTTATTTATTTTTGCTATTGTTGTCTATTAATTTGTAACGAGAGGACTGTAATTTTAATGAGGAATTATAAAAATAACAATGACTTCAATATGCCAGACATATATGTATACATGGTACACTCTTTATTGATCCCTTGTACAAACCTTGAAATTTCATCAAATGACGCTACGCTGTCCATTGATTCAATAAATGTATTATTTTTATTAAAATAATAATATTTAAAAAAAAAATGAAATAGTGGGCTGATATTGGATTTTATGTGATACAGGTAGCTTCTACCGAATAATACCTTTGAATAGGCCTTAATAAAGAGCATTTAATTTGACTCATTAATTCATTTCCCCACATAGCATATAAATAATATATATATATATATGTTACAACAGTGCCAAAACAATTAAACTCCTACCCGAGTGTAATGGAATTTTTAATAGAGGTTAAAATTATTATCCATATTTTTTTGATGGATCAAGGATAGCTGTTTTATGGATAATTTATGTATAAATAGTGATACATTGAACTAAAATGGATCAACATAGTGATTGAGAACGTGTCAACTCTATGAAAAATTTACTTGATTGAACTCGATTTGAGTCATTCACTTTTTTTTAACTCAAACCCAATTTGTGTGTTAAATTTCTGGATTTAAAAAAACAAAACCCAAAAAAACTCGCAAGTTGACTCAATTATAAATATTTAAATCAGTGGTATATTAAATCACTCAACCTCACAAAATATCAATTTTAATGATTGAATTAAAGTTAAACTGCGTCAAAACCCTATTAGCCCAATCGTGGTCTAATAGGGCATTCTGAATATTAAACTTTTAGTTTTGTATCATTTTTTTTTGTTTACTTGCATTTATTACAATATTTATTGTTATAAACGACAATATGCATTGGTTATTTATGCAATAGGTACTATCAAGAGCAGGGGAACAGGGCATTTTTACTAAAAGAACCAATTTTCCTTGCACTCGTCTGTAGGTAATCATTTTTACACTATAATGATAATTGATCAAAAAGGATATCCATTTGAGAGTTTAATGGTGGTAGGATCACCTCTTCATCTAAATTGCGACTGTTTTTGAAACAATGATATCGTCTTTGCTACATACTCTTCTTAAATATCTATATATAAATCAATTTCATCTTTTACTCTTCTCCATCATTTCAGCAAGATAATGGAGTAATTAGTCCTTCAAAATAAGATCGATTTTCTGGATCTAATTGACGAGTCTTATCCAAAATGTTCATGTAGTTAAAACAATGGATATTTGTGTATCTTTGTGTCAAATTACACCTAAAAGATATATAAATGGAAATAACCAGAATCAGATTGAATATATGTTGATAATTTACCAAGTTATTATATCACTCTTAATTTCAGAAAGTCAAGTCCTATTTGGCCCTTTTAGTGTTAAAGAGGGCCCCTGCATAAATATCGACATTCTTAAAGATGCACATTTGGATGACAGAACATGACAGTTCAAAGTAATGGTCACATCCCTTAAATTACATACATATCCAGGGTATAAAATATTAATTAAAGAGCTGTCAGAAATGGTCGCCCTCCCCCTGGCCACGCTAAGGTGAGGGGGAGAAAGTTGATTTCAAATATTTTTTTTTTTTTTTTTTTATGTTGAATTTCATTTTTTTTTTTTAAAGAAATAAAATATTTAACTGCAATAGCCAATAACTTTAATCGATTACTGATTAATCTCAAAGCACACTTGTAGTCAACCGATTTAATCTCCTATATGAAGCCCTATATATTGTATGCAGAGATGTACCGCCCTACATGACCATATGCAACAGGTCATGACCTCAATAAGAGTCAACTTTTATTACTCATTCCTCAACCATTCATTTTATAAGTTCATAGTATGAACAAAACTTATGTATGTATGTATATTAACATATATACGTATTTGTACCTCTCTAAGTTTGATCGATAATATATATATATATATCTGCATAGAAGTATTTATACCTAATTAGAAGTTTAATGTCTATTATGACAATTTGATTTAATGAAGTCATAACTCTAAGTATATATATATATATATATATATGTACGCTCTTCTTCAGAAAGGAATTACACTTCATGAACCGTTGATATATTGTGATAAATGTATTCATATATAATATGTAAATATATATGTTTGTGTCTCCTTTTGATTTGTTTATTCATTACATGAAATGGTGTAAAAAAATAATAAATAGGCTACGTCAAATCAACTGTGGATATTGTCTATGACACACTTAGTATCTACCCCCTTTATTTATTTATTTATTTTTTGTTGGATTGACCTCCTTGATTTATTGAATATCCAGCAGAGACTTAATAACACGTTCCCTCACCACTTAATATTCAAATCGAAAAATGTTTTATTTCTCTAAATAAATAACCACATTATTACATTTGCAATAAATGACAATTTTTTATTTTTTGTTGACTCATATCTAGTCAACATCTAAATAGTCCGTAGTAATATAAATAAATTGTTTTATTTTTGAATATCATCATCATGATTCTGTTTTATTTACATATTTCATTAAGGTAGGGTTTTGTATCCATTTAAAAAAAAAACTGCCTGGATTGAAGGGAAAATCGATTTAACTGATTATATATATTATTATTATTATTTATGAAATTACCTAAATTGTTGTATTGTTTGAAATTACAAGTTGATTATTGATTTTGTAAAGATTTGTGGATTCATGGAGACGTTGTGTGTTTTTTCAGCGTGTTTTTTGATGTTTTTTGTATGAGGCACACAGTACTAACAACATATGGTTTATTCAAATGCTTGTAAAATGTTATATTATATTTAATAGGAATTTCATTCATTATACTTTATCCTTTTACTTTTCTTCATCTTCATGTAATTGGAACTCAATCCTTTGAGTAATTTTAGTTTTTTTTAATTTAAAAAGTTATTTTGTTTAGTGTTGAAAGTCTAGATAAGACATACAGTTCAATAAAAACTATTTCATCCCGTATTTATGTCGTACAAAAAGGCCAAAGATAATCAATGATATATTTGTTTAACCTTCCTTTCAAGGTGTGAATGGCTAAATTTGTATTTTTGGCCGGCCAGCATAATACAAATTATCTCAACAGAGTAGATTTTATTAATATTTTTTCCCTTATGAAGCAGTTATGGGAACTTAGACTGGATTGTTGGCCTGTAAAGTTACAATAAAAAATAAAAAGTCATGGTTATTACACATAACCATTCTTGGTTCTAAAATAATTAATTCAGTGTTTTTTTTTTCTTAAAAAAGCTCATACAAAACCAAGATAGAATCTAATTCTATAATGAATTAAAAAAGTTTCAGATGAGTTCATTTATAAAATACATAGTAAAAAAATTGAATTATAAAACTGTTTTTCATTGAGTTTTTTTTTATCTTAAAGAATAATAATTTTTTCAATTAATTAATTCGTCAATGATTGGTATTTTAGTTTGTGAACATGTTTTGTACTTATAATTTTATATAAAAATAAATATATTATAAATTAATTATTCATTCTTAAGCACAAAAGAGACGCTTTTTATTAATAAAAATAAAAAAATTATTAGAAACTATTTAAAAAATGTTAAGCAGGATAATTTATAATATAATATTTAAAAAAAATCTTTTATGTACGTAAAGTATTAGTATAAGGGTAATATGATGTATAATGGGTTGTGGTTATGTTGGTTTTAAATTTGTTATGCTTTTAGGCATCAAAACATGAAAAGCTTCAGTCACATAGAAAAATATTTAGTGTTTCCACATTGAAATCATGATTTTTTATAATTTATTTTCAAGTATGAAAGTGTTAAAAATTCAAATCGATAAGTTAAAAAAATAACAAAAGACCATAGAATGACCATTTTTTACTTCCAATAATATGCAGCTTTTAAATGCACTTAAAGTTGAACACCCTAATTTAGATTTTTAATTGTGCTTGATATTGATTTTCGTTGGCAAACTATAATTATGAAGGAACCGAAAATAATTTTTTTGGTAGAGACTTCTTAATTTAGCTAAAGTTTGATATGTGGCTATATTATAGATATAAAGTATTTGTACAAATTAAGTAGCCGTTGATGTAAATTATATTTACATAAATTCTTTTCGAAAAGTAATAATTAATTTTTAAAATAACTCTTTTACAAATTCAATTCAATTGTGACATAATCAAAATTAGTTTGCACCAAGCTCAGCTTTATTTTGTAGACATGTGGTAAGTTTTATCACGTAGCTAATAAAATCTGTCTATATAGATCTTTATTTGCATAACAAAGTCATAATGAAAGCTGTGTACAACTATTTTGAAATATGTAATTTAATGTAAAATGAAAAAGAGAGAAGTGACGTTACTAAAACATATATAGATATTTCATCTTGAAATTTCTCATCTCGATTAAGACCATTCAAGTCTGACAAAATAACCAATTGCATCTTTACCGATTTAACTGAAGAATAAAATACCAGGTAATTCTCAAGTATGGTATCATCAGGATCTAAAGGCTTAAAATATCATGGTCGAAGTGGCCCGAAAAGGGAGATAAGAAGAGTCCATGTCTCTTACCTAGCCAGCTTAAAGGTTTAAGGTGAAATTTGGTCAGATAGGGTGGGAGTACATAGTACATATAAGTGAATGGCGTCAGCTGTTGCTCGATCCGACGCATAGAAACAGGGTTACCACAAATATAAGATCGCAACACAATACCGCATGCACCCTGTATAAGTGAATGAGGCACTTATCTCTGGCACTTTCTATAGAGTCTGATGAGTTTCTTTAGTATCTTTAAATACATTATATAGTTTCTAGGGAAGTATTTCAAAGTCTTTTGAAGCCACAGTCCATGAATCCTTCCTTTCCATATAATTTTTGAGGAAGTGGCAGGATACCTCACGCCCATCCAATAAACAGCTGCTCCTCAATTCACAAATGTGAAGAAATTCTGCCATTTTGTACTATCCTGTATCAAAAAGCCTCCTTTCAAATGAGGTACTCGAGACTAAAGATATTTGAATATCAAACAATCTTTAATACATTTTTTTTTCTTGCACATTCGTTTTCTATATAATCAATTTCTATAAATCTACAAATCTTTTAATATTAATACATTATTATGTATATGAAATTTTTTGTATAGAAAATGATGTTAATCAAAAAAAAAGAAAAAAAGAATTTCAAAAGATCTTTTTTATATATGTATATTTATATAAAAGATCCTTTGAAATTATTAAATCATTGCATCAGTTATTCATGTTTTAATGTACTAATGGAATAGATAAAGCATTTTTTGTTGTTTTTGAAATATACGTAGATATTACATGGAAATAACATATTATAAATTTTGTGTATTACTCAAACAAATAGTTCATACTTTTTTCTACTCCGAGAACCCCATATCAATTAACCAATGTATGTAAGCACATATGTTAAGTCAAATATTTAATCGTTAGAGTAAAAAAATCTCCCCTATACAGCAACTTTTCTTAGAATCAATATTTTTACTTCAAATTGACTTTACATATGGAGTAACACTTTATAGTAATAAATAAACTATTTGACAAGGAGAGGTTTTCAAGTTTAAATTATTAACATACATGTGTTCGTTCTATTGATGATATCTGTGAATATAGAAAATTCAATAAAATACATATTAAAGTTTATTTTAATGGTAAATGGAATATTTTTTGAAGTTCGGAATCTCGTCTTAATCAACACCCCCTTTAAGTTATCTTGAAGCGGTATTCGTTTCAACAACTCCTTCAAAGTTGATGTCTCATACAATGACCCAATCAATCAGAATCAACGGGCTTTAAACAACTCACAGTTCTATATTTTATTTTGAATCTCTAACTAGCAATTTTAATGCAATGACAAGTCTACAATTTACATCTGAATGTGACATGAAACGTCTTTATAAAAAAACCCAAAAAAAAAACAAAGAACTCTATGGACCTTAAAAGTTTGAGTTATGAGCCTCATAATCAAATTATATAAATGCTCATAAAGGAAAGTAGAATATTTATTTTGCTCTAGAAGGGAAATTTATGGATGTGCATTGCTTTAATAATATTTCCATTGGAGCCGAAATGTTCTTGTTGACCCGGATTTGACTATATTCCATAATGTTTTTGGATAAATTTAAGATTTTTTTTATATGATAGCAATTCATTTTGTCAGTGGTCACTCAAAATGAAGAGATTTGAATGTTATGAGAGTCTGAAAATATATTTTTATGTTGTTTGTTCCTTGTCTTCTCAAAAAATATGCTTTTAACTTCACTGATTGCTACAAAATTATTGTTTAATTACATCTGTCAATCAGATTTTTATCCCCAGATTTTTAGCACACACAAAAAGTCCAACTAAAAAAAAATATTTTTTTTAGTGTTTGTATTCCTTTCAATGGGGGATGGGAGGAAGGTGTTTGGTATATTATCACCTTCAAATCGCAAACTTACAAATTTTTCTACCCTGCATCTTATTTTGTTAAATTGATTGTTTGATTGATTAAATGTTTTTTTTGTTTTTTTTTTAAATGCTGAAATTTGTTCATTTGATTAACTTTCAGGGTGTCTCTCGTATACAGTATTCTATCCAAATAGGTGTGTATCATATCAAATTTGACTGTACATTTTATTTTATTTTTAATAGTCGGAATTTAAAGGATTTTATACAGCTATTTAGCTACCAATGGATCAAACTAATAATAATTGTATATTTTAAAAAAAAAAAAAGTATTTTTCTCATCCTTTATTAAAAATATAAAGGATCCAATTAAGTATGTCTTAAATCAGGGGTGTCAAACTCATTTCACATCGCGGGCCACATACGAACCCTAGGTAGACATCGTGGGCCGGACCATTAAAGTTAGTTATAGCATATTTAGCTATAAATAACCAAAATATCACGTCTTTCATGTATTTTCTCCACTTTCAAATTATATTACGGGCCTGATTGAGTCTCCTTGAGGGCCGGTTACGGCCCGCGGGCCGTATGTTTGACACCTCTGTCTTAAATTAATGTTTCTTTATATTTTTGAAATGTTTTTTTTTTTTGTTACCATGACATCAGCATATATCCATATGTACAACTTGGAAATAGAATAAACAAGTAAATAAATCTAAATTATCTTCCTTTTTTTTCACTATTTTGATTCTTATTTGTCCATACTGCTTTAAAAAAAAAACTACTTCCCTAAAAAGCATTTTATTATAGGAATAAAAAAGATTTATTATAGAAGTTTCTCATATGAGTTTCTATTTTTTTTATGCATAACTGTATATGTATGTATATATAATACGTATCGAGTGGATGAAAAAATAATAACCAAAGTGAGTTGATCCATAAAATACAAAAAACCAAATTGAGAGATTAACAAAAAATAATATAAAAATTATCCTTGTTCTTTTTTTGCTTTTTCGGGGAGATTTAGTCCATTATTTTTAATTATTAATCTCGTTTTGAATATTAATGATCTTATTCATTATCATACTCAAAAATTGTTTATATATATATATATATATTGTATATAGTATCATATGCTGTATAAATTAATGTGGTTTGTTTGTTTAAACATCTATACACTGTGGTTTAATGTTGTTAACAAAAAAAATAAAGGAGGGCTCAAAAAAAGTTTTTGTTTAGATTTTATTATGTAACATACTATGTGCAAAAAAATATGGGGAATCAAAATTTTTTATTTAATCATCAAAGTTCACTTCATTCTCTTCAAAAGGAGTCCCCTCCCCCCCCCCCCCCCTTCAATGCAATGCACAAGTGCCAACGTTTTTTTTAAACTGTCGAATTTAAATTTTAAAAAACGGATGATCGGTCTTCTTAAGTAAAAGGTTATGTATCTCAAGAAATTAAATACGGAATATCAATGTTTTAAAATGAATAATGTCTGAAATTATTCAGTTACTTTTTCGGTATCAACAATTTTTCTCTAAAGTGCATTTTAGTCACTATCTCTATCACATTTTAAAAAAATGACAAATTCGATTTTAGTTCCTTGCAAAAGGACGCGTATCTTAAGGACTAATGAATATTTTGAGGTGTGATTTAGCACAGATATCACTGACAGTGTTGACAACTTTCAAAACAAAATCCCCAAAAAATTGATTTTTAATTTCTAAGTATTTTTTGCTCATAGTAGAGTATATAAATGATGTACATATTTTAAATGAAAGTGATATTATTCCTTTAGTCGAACCTTTATGATAAAATGACTCAATTACTCTGTTGAGTGAAGAAATTTTTTTTTGACAATTTTTGCATCATATTAAACACATTTTACGTTTTAATATATTTTTAATCTTTTTTTTTTTAAGAAAAGGAAGGCCAAAGGTCAGGAATTATTAGTGTTAGTTGAACGATATAGTCAATGACAGTTTGACATAAAATTCACAGTAGAAATTTACAAAGTTTATATATCTTTAAAGATATATATAAAGGCTGAAACTTAGTCTCTCCTTCAATTTTCTTTTTTTTTAAATTTGTCTATTTCCCGCCCCCTAAAATATATTGCTTCTCCTGCTCTTCTTTTTATAAGTTAAGCTACATCTGAGATGTTATACTTGAAATTTTTGAAGACCGCAATAACTAAATTAATTGCTTTTTCTCTCAGTCTCCATTCCTAAAAGTCCTGATCTATAGAATATTATCTACAATACTAATATTCGCTGCTTAGCCAAATTCAAATCCAGTTCTGCAGATTTACAATCAGGGACTAGAGTAAAACACTCAACTGAGGACAATATATACTTATGAATGTTGGTATTAAGAGAGTATCATTCTATAAACGTAATTTGTTCTCCCTTTAGCACCTATTGGTAACTGCTAATATTTATTTATAAAAGAAAATAACAGTTGCCAAATTATAGCTTGTTAATATTAGATTTTAAGGTGATGTTGACAAATGACTCACGTCCTCCTCCGGACCAAATTTCTTAATATTTTTTTCCTTTCTTCAAAATTAATATAATTTAGAACAATAAATAGTCCAAATTTGTGAGGTTATTCTAATCGTGAAAAGAAAATTACTTCTATTTTTTTTTTTTTTTTTTTGGATAAGTACAAATGAAAAATTTTAAGACTTGCCAAAGTTTGATAATTTTATTTATACCCAATCTCGCAACTGTGTGCTCAATCCAAACAATAAACAAAAAAATTTTTTTTATAGTATTAGTTCAATAAGTGCAAGCGATTAGTATCACATTTCATATAGAAATTTGTCTTCTTCACCTAAATTGTACAATTTTTCCTGAAGAAAAATTATATGAATATTTGATAAAATCTTCAATACTCAATATTTATCCATGAAAATTTAATATGTGTATAAGGAATGCCAACTATAAATAGATTAATCTTTTTATTAGCAATGATCTAACTTTACTTCTTGTTTAAAAGATCAATATTTAGCAGACCTGTGGATAAAAATGACAGATCGATTTATATTTTTATTTTTATAAAAACCTTTGATAGCTCATTTTTGGCTTAAAATATGGACAGCAAGTCTAAGCAATTTCATATAGCGTGCAGAAGCTTTTTCATAAGAGCTAAATTCATGTAGAATGCTCATAATTATTGTTGCATTAACTTTTTTTTTTTTTTTTTGGTTTTTTTACCAGGTTATTATTTTATTCATATATTAAACGACATATTAAATACATTAACACAATATAAAAAGTTCTAAAATTTTGTATGATTTTTTAAAAAAATAAGTTAATAATTATGAAATTTAAAAAAATAAATAAATACCTTCGTGTCGAAGAACTAAGATATGAGTATTCCCCCTCAAAGGTATCCAGGGTTTTTATACAACCCTTCATTAGCAAGAAGCTGGAAGACAGAGATGCTTAAATTAAGCTTAGATTCCCTGAGAGCAGTGTTTTAACTTCCTTATGGAATTTGATGCTTGTGCTCGTTTCTACGTGCCAGTCCAGATCAATGGCACCCCTCCATAGGTGTTACAGAACAGAGAGTTGACCATGATAATACTTGGTTGGATAAATCTACAGATATAACATAATTTAGATGAATGGAGTTCTCTACTTGTTTATTACGAAAGTTGGAGAGTCCCTCATTCCATCTGGATTTTTTTAAAAAACAGCAGAGACATCGCCATTCCCTACAAAAACTACTTTTTCTACTGAGTCAGAAAGGAATTTTTTATAGCAGGCCCAGAGTTCTGTAATACCTTTTTCATTCATAGGGAAACTCAACCTTTTATTATCGACTTCCCCTTAATTGGTGCAGAGAGGAAGTTCCTGATTTAATTTTTTTTCATTTTTTGACTTGACCATTGAATATGTTAGGTCTTGATACAAACTTTAAAGACTCTACCTTCAAAGGTATATATATTATAGCCGAAATGATACTCACTATTAATAGAATACATTACAGTGCAAAGATATATATTCTCTTGATAGGCTCATATTTACAAGCTAAAATTTTGCACACGTCATTTTTTTTTATTTAGACACTTATTTATTAGAAATTATTCAAATATGAGATTGTCTGGTGACATTTTATTCTATTTCTTTTTTTAAGTTAATTTCACATTGAATGACCCAGGACGAAGATTTTTTTTTTTTTTGCAAAATTGACTTATCTCACAATTAATATTTGAACAATATTCGAAAGTAATATTGAAACTTACGCAAACAGTAAATATTTTTTTAAAGTTCATTTCTCTGGATATGCCTTCTTTCATTCCAAAAATTGATGTCAAACAATATTGACTTCTGTGTCAAAAAAGTTCGACACCCATATTTTATAATAAATACACTTTATTTGATAACCTTATAATTAAGTATTTTCTGGATCATGTAAGTTCCCTCATTTAAATATCTTAATATGCAAATATTGAGAGCATTACTTCCTTTTAGGGTACCACTAGTAAACTTAATTATCTCCAAATATTTTTCAAAAAAATGATTTGATCATGCTGTCATTTATTTACTAATTAGAAAGTTGGAGACTTCTAGTCTATCAGAACTTTTATTATCGTAGATAGCCCATTTTTTCAAAAGATTTACGAAACAAACTAACAAAGGGGGTGTAAAAATTAGTTTATTAGTGTTATTCTCATCACCCTCCTCCGTACATTTGTACTTATATTTATATAACAATACCCCAAACAGCCACGGTAATGGGTTACCCAATAGTCTGGACTCAAATTATATTGTTTTTGCTTATAAATAATTGTTTTTATTAGCAAAAGGGTCATGTAAAATATAAGTATAATTCCCTCAGATCCTGAATATAAGTATACATATACTTACATATGAAAATATTTCAATCGAGCTTAATAATAAGATTCAAAAATAAATTTATTTATTTTTAAATTCCTGTGACAAATTTTCTATTAAATTAAAAAAAACAATATTTTTTTAACAAAAAACAATCCGAATTGTAGATCTCTGATTTGGTTTGTCTCATATATACATATATACTTCATGCCACTCTATGGCCATATGACCATCCATAATTAAATATATTTACCTGAACGCATAGGCTGCCCATACAACAACGACTAACTTTTCATAAGAAGTATAACAAAAACAAAAAAAAACTTTGGTTCTACTATATATTGGTTTTTCATGTCGTGCTTTCAAGGCATTCGTTTGATAAACATATGTTAAATAAAGCATAGGATTTCCTAGATTTTTCTCTTTCTTTCTTTCTTTCTTTTTTACTTCATTTTCTCCTTTTCATTATTTATTTATTCAAAAATATAATAATGGTATAATCGTACCATTATGGCCGTTTCCTTCCCAAAGGGAGGAAATAAAGTGTTAAATTTAATGCTCTCCATTTTATAAAAAAGATTATATATATATATATATATATACATTTATATGTTTATGGCAAAATATACAAACATATAAAAAATATTCATGCGTCTATAACATTTTTTATGTAGACACTGTCCAAAAAAAACCATTTGAAACTCAATTTTTTTTTCCTTTTTTTGTCTTCAAAAAAAAAAAAAAAATGAAGGAAAATTCAATTATTTATTGATATTTTATTTTGTCTTTTTTTTGCTGTATTATTTCTAATGAAATTGATACAAATTAAAAACACTTCACGTCCTCTCTCACCCAAGCCTTGTATCCCCTTGCATTATTTTTATTTGTTTATTTATTGTGCAGTCAATTTTTGCTATGAGACTTTTGTGTGGGATATACATGTATAAATGTTTCTAAGTGTTCGGGATGAAGTGTGTAACTCTTTCCTCAAGGATGGATAACTTTTTGTAGGACACATTTATCATAAAATTATGGATTTTCGATGTTTTTGTCTCCTGTGTTACATATGCAGCTAATTGGTACATTAGTACGGTGGATCATAATAAGGTCCTAAGAGAACTGATTTTCAATGTTGCAATTCTTTTTTTAAATACATATTTACTTATGTAGATAATTTGTTTCTTTTAAGGAAGATATGTACAAACTTTTGTATACGTGCAAATAATCTGTCAATTATTGCATCTTTATGAATAATAGTACAAACAAAAAAACCAAAAAAATAAAGTTTCATTTCTAATTTTAATAGTATTTGAAACGTTGATCATGAATCTGTAGTTAGTTTTGTATTAAATCTGCTCTTCAAGAATCATTAATTTGAATTTCTTGGGCATTTTTTAAACTTTTTATTGGTTTGACTATAGATTTTGATGTGTAGAAAAAAAAATATGATTGATTCACATTGAAATAAATATTTATCTACAAAAGTTTATATTAAATATAGATATGAGTTTCCATTTCTTGTGGAAGGAAGTATTATATCCTCAAAATGGTAACGACTTTGTTTTTTAATTGTTTTAAAGCTAAAAGGAGTCATTTGACGCGTAAATATAATTGTACCTTTATGATCAAAAATTATTTTGATTTTGTAGCGATATTGATAGATTTTTTATTAAAAAGGTAATGAAAGAAAGTCTTAAATGAAAGGTCAACATCGCTGTAATGACTTTGTGCGCATTATACGCAGGACTTTTTTTTTCTGTTTTTTATTTATTCTTCCTTTTTGTCGTTAAAAATATTTTTTAAAGAATCTTAAGAAATATATATTTTAAAGGTTGTTTATTCAAGTAAATAAAGGAAACATGGAAAACAAACATGCCATTACAAGATATTTGGATGATAATGAAAGAAAAAGATACAACTTTCAAAAAAAAATTGTTAGTTTTTTCTCTACACGTTAAAAATTTTCAATTTTTCAAATGACACATTGACTTTTAGACAACAAAATGAAAAGAAATTAGAGGTAAAACCTTCAGAGAAGCTTATATATATCATTTGAAATTATTCAAAGCACACGTACTATATAAAAAAAAAATTAATTTAAAAATAAACTCGAGTTGCGAGAGACATGAAATAAAGACTTGAAACTTTGAATACATCATAAATTTTATTTAAAGATATTTGAGAAGAAATATATTCTTAGAACACCCTCAAATATATTTTTACATTCTCATTCATTCAAATAAGACCGTAAAAAAATATTTTTTTGTAATTCAATTCAAAACTTTTGACTTTATATTCAACAATTTTCGTTTGAGTAATTTTGAATAATATATGTGTACATTCATGAAAAAAAAAACTAAAAAACTATGATAATGTTCAAAAAAAAAATAATATTACTTTGATTTAATATGTAGAATAAAAATAAAAACAAAAATGAGACATCAAAGCTGATAAAAAGTTTTTTATTCATTTGCTTGTATTTACTGTCAAACTTAAATAACGACGTTATTGTAACTGAGAACTTTTCAAAAATCAAAGTCAAAACAAAAAAAATCAAAATCGTTTCCTAACTTGGTAAACTATCAAATTATTCGTTGTAAACAAACGTAGGAACTTTGCTCACAGTTGAACACGAACAACTTATTCAAAATCAAACAATCAACGTTTTATAGAACAAGGGCTCTCAGCTCGTCTTACACTTAGACCCACATATCTTCCTGGTCATTTTCCCACAGACTAGCAAAATATTAAATTACATACTTCATTTAGATGTTGAACAACTTTTCAGCAGACCACAATGCTATCAAACAAAGTGACGAAATGTGCTTATTAGCCAGAAAAAAATTGCATCGTTAAGCAGCAGTTAACCTTCGCCCCCCCCCCTCCCCCCGTAAGAGGTGGTCACTTGAAAGGAACAAATATTTATATGTTCATTTTTATTCCCTTTTGCAGATTTCACTTTGTTTTAATTGAATGAATTAGTTACCAGTTGTGTAGTTAGTTATAGAGTGATTCATAGAGGGCACACTCAGTGCCCCTTAGCAGATAAATAATTCGTATCTTGCGCAAGCTAATTTAGATACAAATTAATCACAGTGTTCCCCTATTTCTCCAAGTTTCTCAAATTTATTTTTGAGTAACAAACCATCAGTTGAGACACACTGATTCAGAACACTAATATATTAGGTTTATACCTTTTGAATTGAGACATTCAGCTATTAGGCAACAGATGTTGCTAGGTGTATTTTTGAACCATCACAAATGTCTTATTTTTTTGTCTGTCATCTGTCAACGATATTCAGCTCATTGTTTGTGAGCGCATTTTAATTTCGTGCCTTGTAACTACGATTTGAGGACTTTGTTGATTTTCTATTATCATTTAATGAAAAACGCTACTGAAGCTCATCAAATCCTTATAAAAGCTTACGTACGATATGCTCTAGGAAGAGCACAGTGCTTCAGGTGGTTTGAAAAATTCTGAAGTGATGATTTTAGCGTAGAGAACGGCTGCAAGGCAATGCTGTGTGTCTTCTGGGATCAGTGATTTGTTACGAGTTGTTAAAGCCCGGTGAAGTAGTTAACAGTGCATGCTACCAACGATTTTGGCCGATTTGAACAGCGCTATACACCAAAAACGCTCAGAATATTCCGATCGGCGTCACCAAGGAATCTTTTTTCATGACAATGCACCTCCACATCGAACAAGAGGGACCCGGGAATTGGTGGAAATGTACAATTGGGAACGGTTGGTGCATGTGGCTTACTCACCTGACTTAGAGCCATCAGACTATTACTTGTTCACATCGATGGGTCGTGCATTAAAAGAACAGGTCTTCAATTCTCAACTAGAAGCCAAAAAATGGCTCGATAGTTGGTTGGCGGCCAAAGACAGCAAATTTTTTTGGTGCAGCATCCACAAAATACCTGCGAGATGGGAAAAACGGCTATTATTTCGAAGATTAAATTTGCGTCCATTTTTTATCAACAAACGTTAGAAATTGAAAAATAAAAGTCTCATTTCATAGGTATATCTAGACCTGATACTAAGGGGAAGAGAAGTAGAAAAATTCATTGCTGACAAAGGAATAGAAGTTGAACTTGTATACTATTCGTTGGAAAATGTCAAAATATATATTTACATATTTATGTGCGCATTTCTATGTATACAATAGGATATACTGGTCCATACTCACTCATGGAAAAAATCGATTTATTGTATAGTAGTGTATCACAGAAAAGAGAAATTATTCATATATTATCTATGTACATACATAGGTATCTCTTACTCAATAAAATATTCAAAGCTATGGGGTTTTTTTTTATAGAAAAAAATAATGACAATCAGAATGGATTTAATTTACATAAACTTTATTTTTTTTTAAATAAATGTAACATATACAATCGATACTACATTTAGTTACATGTATGTAGTTGTCGCTCTATTTTCAAGAAGAGTAAAAAAATAATTTGAAAATAGAAAGCAGTTTTAGAGCTGTATACTAATGTACTTAAAACATGCATATTATATATATGTATATATCATATTTTTTATAGAGAATGAAATGAATTTCTTGGAAAAAAAATCCAGTCAAATTAAACTATAAATTCATATTTTGTATTTCAATCATTTTCTATACAATTAAATATATATTACAATTTATATTTTGTGAAATGCTATTTCTTATTCCTTAAAATTAAATATGTATGTACTTATATACCTATATGTATATAATTATATTTGGTCCCTTCTATGTAAGATGACTGCCAAGGCAATGTTTATTAAGTAGATATTTTTTTTGTGGAAATACTCGACTCCAGATCCTTAGTATTGTATATTCAGTATACATATATATTATGAATATATAAAAGAGATATTTCTTGGCCAAAAAAATATATAATAATCGAAATAATTTGTAATTATTCATGTGATCATAGTTAATATGTGTTTTGACCAAATGGTATTTGAACGAGTGGTTCCCTTTGTGATTTATATAATAAAAAATAACCCTATTGTTTTTCTCAAAAAAGCAAAAACGGTTCTGCTCTTGACAACAAAACCATGTTCTTGAATAGATCCAGATCAATAGAGTCTATATAAAATGATCTCAAGACCCAGACTTATCTATAAAAACCAATCACTACTCTGTAATTCACATTGTCATGAGTGCTTGTTGTCAATTCTCTTGCTTTAATCCCTCTTAAACCTGTCGAAGAAGAGTAATTCCCAGCGTGTAAAGAAATTGCTCTCTTAATAAATTCAAAGAAATCATGGTAACACAATTACTCTAAAATGCCCACATAAGTTAATAGGTTGTGATAATAGATCAGAAATATGAGCCGTGTTTTTGTATCCAATAAATACATTACAGTTTATTAATCGTTTACGTTTAGACTTGATTAAGTTTATCTGTGTTAAAGAAAGAACATACTTCAAACTCTTATTAGATAGTTAAATTCATTTATGGATATTTTAGGATCTTATCTTATTGTATAGTTTGGCATATTTTTAAAATCTAAAAGTTTACAGTGTTGAATAAAAAAATAATCTGTGCCCATAAAAAACACACACACACAAAAAAAAAGTTCAAGATTTTGAAGTGATCAGAAATCCCTCTTCTTTGACAACTCGATTCATTCTTCAAAAGAAGTCCAATGTGTTTCACCCCACACAATGTTACAGATGCAAGAACACTTGCTAGAAACGTTGGTTCTTTCCATGAAAATGTTAGTAATATGACTTTTTAATAAAAAAGTGTTCCTTTCAGTCTACTAACATTTTGGATTACGTACAGAACTTATGTGACATGGATATCCCTTTTAATCTAAGGTATTTAGATAAATATAATAACTAATATATTGAATGTATTATTATTTGAAATGTTACTTACTTTTTAAAGGAGTGTTCATGGAATTATTAGCAAAGTTAAAACGATTACACGTTTATTAATGGGATTTTAACTCTAAAATTATAGACCGCATAGATATCGTCAAATATTCGTAAAGTGTTTTATGAACTATTATTCTTGCTTCAAGTCATAAGAAAAGAAAAACTCTTCAAAGATACAACTGTATATCATAGATATTAAAAGAAATAGATAGAGACATTTTGCCATGGGAAGTTAGAATTAGTTTTAAAAATAAAGCTTATATTAAAACAATGCAGAACTGTGGTAGAGCTGTCCTTCATTTTGAAGTCAATCCTACTCATTTCTTTTTGAACATCAGCTGAATTTTTAAGTAGATGGGCCAAATAAAAGACATTCTAAAGGGAGAGGACAAAAAAAGCTATATTTTCTATTTGGAGAGTATTATAAACATTCACAACAGACAAAAATTGTTCTCTTGAAACCTCGAACTGCAAAAAAAAAATTAAAGCAAAAAAACATGGAAAGCTTTCACATAATAAAGGCGGCACTTTTGGACAGGAGAATTATACACAACCAAATCTTATAAGTAAAATATAAAATAATTTTTTCTTTGGATTAAGGGAAAACATGATTTATTGCCGTGCATTTGGTAGATGGCAGAACAAGACCAACAAATAAAAGAATTTAAACCTTTTCTCTCTATATATCCCTTTAATATATTTCAGGACCTCATATTATGTATTTAAAGTTTGTTAAAGCATCATTATTATACATTTAGACAGTGTAGTTAATAAAATAACCATTTCATGTGCAAGGAGCACATATAAACTTAATTGTATTTAAAAGTCAAGCCATTTCAGAGGTATTTTTAACATCTATGAATTTGATTTCATTCAAATATCACTTTTATTCATTGACATTAAGTTGTAATCAATCAAGATATGTAGCCTTTTAATTTTTCATTTTTAAAAACACAAGATACAGTTTCTGTAATATTTTTAAGGGAATATTTTTTTTCATTTTTTTATCAATTATATGTATGCATTCAAAAAGGCTTCGATTTACCTACATATATAGTAATCCGGGACCTCCTTTAATACGCTATAGAGCACACATTTGGTGATATCAGCTGCTTTAAATTAAAAAAGAGGTAGCTGAAATTGTTGTATATTAGTTAATCCCAAAAATCTATTCCACCAAGAGCCTTCTTTACCTTATTGTTCCGTATACAAAAGATCCCTCTCCAAACTCGTTTTCAACAGCTGAAAACAATCATCGACTCTTTGATTATCTTGTCGTCTTAATTATATTTGTTGTTGTTTTTATTTGATATTCCTATGGGCTCCATTCTCGGAGTCGTGTAGGAAATACTTAAAAGATTTAAAAAAATTTAATTTATCTATCTGTCACAGAAAATAAAGGACAAAATGAACTTGGTGATAATGAGGGGTAAGGGATTCCAGTAATTTCAAACTTTCAGAAAAGGAATTACAGAGTCCAAAGGTTAGGAACCATTGCTTCATGTCAAATACACCTACTTATAAAAAATATATGATTGCGGAGGATTTGCCTGTGTATGATTTATTAATAGACTCTATTGTAAAAAAAATAATAATATGGGAACGTATGTATTAATTTTGCCATAAATTTATTTTCAACAAACGCTTAGATATATTTATAAATGATAATAAAAAGTGATTTTACAAAACTAACAGGTGTTTTTCTTTATCTTTAATTATTTTTATAGTCCAATCAGTCATGATTATTGATAACTATTTTTATACCAATATAAAATATCTTCTTAAAAAAAATTGATATCATTTTTTGCTTAAATTATTATTATCTTGTGAAATTATATTGTTATAAGTGAAATGATAATTTATAAACATATTACTAAAGGGAACATTGTTCATCCTTATTTCTTTCATAAATAGTACTGTTTCGGTATTTTTATTTATTTAAAAAAAAGTATAAATATACAACATTATCAAAGGAAATTTGATCCTTTATTTAAGATTATTTTTTTAATTATTATTATTAATAATAATGTTCTATTGTCATGGTAGGACAGTAGTATAGATTGTTCTGCTCGAGAGTATCAATAAAATCCTATTATCTACAAAATATAATATATTTAAAGTAATTTGAAGCAACATATACTTAGAATACTTATCAGAGGCTTGAGATTTTTTGAAGACAAACTACTCTATGCATAGCTTTTTGGTGCTTAAATGAAAAATCTATGCAAATGAAATGAAATGAGTGATCTGAATTTTTTCAAATAGTGGAAGGGTTTTGTATCCCTTTCACGGAAAAAACTTTTAAGTGTTAATTACTTGCAATACATGACTTTCTAATTTACATTAGATATAAATGTTTCTTAAAGATTGTACTTTTATGACGTTGTTTCTTAATCATATTTAAGACTCCATGTCATATTTGAAAAACTGATTGATTGAGGTTTTATGTACCACAATTAAGGTTCTTGAATTTAGCAACTTAATAAAGGGTAAAAGGCTACTTACACCCTAGAACATTAAATGCCAAGCCATTTCACCTTCTTAAAATAATGACTGGATATTGCATGCATTTTTATTACTCTCAAGAAAAATTCAGAAAAAAATAAAAACATTGTTTTAATATCGTTAAAATGGCTAAACTTTTTCCATTCCTATGTATGTTTATATATATGTACATTTTCATAATAGCTGTATAAGATGAGTGTTTTAAATATAGTCCAAATTTTTAAATAAATTAATAAATTTGTGAATATTCAAAATCTATCAATATTTAAGTAGAACTTACTTGAACAATGTATTAAACTCAATTAGATTGAATATTGCTCGTGTAAAAATAAATATTGGAAGTCGTCAATTGAACTATTTGGAATTAAATGTTTCTCGGAATCCAATTAGTATTTATATTATCAATTATTATTTTGGCTAGTACTTTGTGTGCATAAGTTGATTAATTAATAATTCAAAATATCTCCAGGATTTATAATTACAAATTCTTTTTCTCCTCAATTCTCTATTTAAATAACTACCTGAATTTAACTACAAAGAATGAATCATACGAGGGGAAGGTGTAAATTGACCTAGTGAGGGTAAAATACTATCATAAGAGGTAATAGCACGGGGGTTGAATGTCCAGTAGGTATCTTAGAGCCACAATAAGGGAACTAAATAACACTCCATCCTTAAAAAATTGAATGACTTTTGAAATGGAGGCTCATAAGAAAAGAACAGATTTTAGATTGCTAAACCATCTGTTTATGAGATGTGATAACTTTATTGAAGTTCATATTTCTTATTAAATCATAATCATAAAATCAAATAGTAAGGGTAAATGGATATGAAATATTTCCCAGACATTTGACAAGGATTTTTCTTATTTACAATCAAACAAAAAAAATGTAACTTTCTCAATTTTATACTACTTATACATCTATTCTCATAACGAATTTGATCTTATAAATTTACAGACTTATTTGAAGCCTTGGTTACATGTATTTTTGAGAGACACATACAAAATAAACCCTCAATTTTTAATTATATGTAAAATGTAATAAGTTAATTTACTGAACGTACTGATTTACTCAAATTTGCTTTAATCCACTTTTAAAATATATTTACATATTTAAAAAAAAATGACGAAATTAATATATGTACGTTGAATATTATATTAATTAATGTCTGTTAAATATTTGTAAAAATATTCTTTATAGTATATATATATATATATATGTATGTATAAAAAGCCACTGATTTAACTAACAATAGCCTTGGAAAAAAACACTTTTTTTATTATTTAATAATCTTATTTATTAATTTTTATGTCTATATATATTATATATGTAGACAAAATCTCTACTTATTTATAACGATATAAATTGAATGATTCTGATAAAAGTATTGTATGTATTTAGAAAGTTGTCTTTTTATGTTGAGTCAGCATTAATTTGTAATAGGTACAAAGTACATGTCTGACTTTATAGTAAGGAGTCAAGAACATTATATCCATTAGTTCTCACAGAAAAAGTATGTGATGAAATAACAGCATATTGAAGTCGAGGGTGATTGATGAAACATTAATTTCAAAGCCCCTGAATACAAAATTTTTAATGTGAATTAAAAATGTTAGTAATTTGTGTATAGTTTTGTGCATAAGGTTTAATCAATTGATTCAGCATGCTCAAGATCCGTGACGAGACAGGCTCCATGGGTTGGAGTGTGGAATGTAAATTTGACAAAAAAATATTTTATATAATTAATGTTATTAAAGACAAATATATTTTCTCAGGGCTGTGTTTTCAAGTGTTGGTAATATATAAATTTCATCATTCACTGTCGATCAATAATCTCCTCTCTTTATTACATCTTATATCTCCTAATAGTATCAATTCAAAATATATTATTACATCATTATTCATTCAGTTTTATGCAGTCTAGCCAATATGTAAGCTATTAATTTTGCAAGGAACAGCTATGAAATACTTTTGTGCTCCCTCATCGATTTAAAACAAAATGAGTTATTAGAAACTAGGCACTTCATATGAATTTCCAATATCGTTTTTTTTTTTTAATTTGAATATTTCCAATTTCCCTATTTTTTATTTCACATTTAGATGGACTTAATATGACGTATCTTTGAATTAAAAACGTTCATTCGTCCTACTCAATAGACTATCCCTCTCTCAGAACCAATTAGAATCATACCCATCGGCTATGATTCTTATTTACTTA
This sequence comes from Lepeophtheirus nordmannii, assembly GCA_963680855.1. Classification (NCBI taxonomy): domain Eukaryota; kingdom Metazoa; phylum Arthropoda; class Copepoda; order Siphonostomatoida; family Caligidae; genus Lepeophtheirus; species Lepeophtheirus nordmannii. The sequence goes on along the minus strand of OY804525.1, from coordinate 2,261,938 downwards.
AATATATTAATTGTTTTTTCATTGGCATCTTTTCAGAGGGACGTGTCGTTAAATTCTACATGGACATCAAATTATGGACAATGAGCTATCAAATCAGACGGTTTTGTTTGAATATATGAGACTTGTGTGTCTTTATGTAAATAATCTATAGTTAATTGGCGAAGATATATTTTGACATATATAAGTTTTTATAAGAAAAATGGGAGTCATGATTCAGTTCTGTAATATTTTCGTTGGGACATCAATCTTTACAAAACTAAAGACTAAAAAAAAATAGAGGCAATAATAAGAAGAAGAAGAAATACAATGAATTAACATCCATTTATAATAACCTATTTAAATATTCTACATGGTATTTAAGTCATTTAAAAGCTCATTTATAGGAGATATAAAAATATATCTAAAAAAACAAAAATATTTTTTTTGAAATATATATTTAACTCAATAAACGATTTATACGTAGAAGAAAAAATAATTTATTTTATGTGACTATTATGAACAAAATAAAACCCCAATAAAAACACACAAATAACGTGTGATAATTAACATATTTTAGTGGGGTAAATATGTATATACATATATAACAAAATATTTGAGATTCTTGGAATATAATTTTTTTGTTTTTTGTTCACTTATTTTAATACTTGACTATGCTCTTTTAAAACTGACTTCTCTTAAATGTCCTGGCTTTCATCTCTTCAAAATGCTATAATGATAAATGATGAATTTATACACACCTTGGACAGTGTATTTAAAAAAAAGCAAAAAACAATTACTTGGATATAGAAAAAGTTGTAGTATTTTAAGGCAATAGTTAATTGACAATAGAATAGAATAGTGTATATACATTCATGTTAATAGCGGTGAATTAATAAGAAATTTGACATAAAAAAATAATTTTTTATTTATTTAAATAGTTTAACGAATAATAAAATCACTTTTTTTTTCATTTTCTCCTCCTCTAAAACATGAAGGATACATAAAAATGAATTGGTTAATAATGACGTCATTCTTCTCAAATGGTCTGAGAGATGAGTAATTCCGTGTTACCTATTAAGAAACCACTTTATTCTTTACTTTTGAATCCTGGATATATGTTGGTATACATATTGTATCTACTAAGGTGTCTCATTGCCTCGGAAATGGGACCTGGAGTGGGATCCCAGGAGAGCAAATTCCATATTATGGGATCCCCGAAATTTTCAGTGCACTTGAATTACATTTTTTACTATACATAGCTATATATTTAATAGAATAGTTTATAGTCACTTGTTCAAAGAGGTAATATACGTAGCGTCTATCTAAGAATAGCAACCCCTGTTCTGAAAATAAGGAAAAACATATGTTACTCCTCCAGAAACACGAATGCTTAAGTTTCAAATATAATAATGAAATATTTTTTTTAAACAAAAATAAAAAACGTCATCAAGAATTTGAAACATCTTGCTGTAATAGTTACATAGTTCATTATTGGCATAAAAGCATAGAACGTTAAAAAACTGTATGACAAGTGATGAGGTCATCAATAGCGATTCAACTTTACAATTAGTGAATGATCTATATACATCATGGAGCAGGGGTGTCAAACTCGCACTTTCACATCGCGGGCCACATACGACCCCTTGGTAGTCATCGTGGGCTGGACCATTACAACTATAGAATACTTCGATATAAATAACTTAAATATCATCATGTCCTCCCTTTGTTTTGATTTAAAGAAGAACAAGGACATTGTTCAATTTAACCAAAAATTTATTGAACTTCACTTTTACAAAACATTTCACAAAATTGCGCAATTTTAAGTAACTGGTACTATCGAAAACTATAATAATAAACTTTACATACATAAGATTACAACAGGAGACTTATTAAGAAAGACTAACATGCGCCCCCTAGTGGATAATTCATGAATTACATTTAATTAATAAATTTAATCTATGTATTTTATGTATTTTTTCCACTTTCAAATAATCCTGCATGCCTGATTGAACCTCCTTGAGGGCCGGTTCTGGCTACTAGGCCATATGTTTGACACCATTGCCATAGAGGAAGCTTATACTATGAAATAGAACCTTAATTAAGGAGTTGATTTTCTGAGAAAGAAAAATGGATCCTAGGAGTTTCTTTCCCTCCTAAAAATAAACCTTCTCAATTATCTTTGTATCCCTACGTAACATGAATCGATATGATACCAAATTGAATATTCCATTAGAAAATTATGTACATTGTATCTACCCTACATCATAGATACAATACACACATATCATTAAAAGTTCCCAGGAAATTATTCGTTTGAGTAACTAGATGATGATTGGCACAAACTACTCCTGAAGATCATTTTTTTTAATACTCTCTTCTGTAGGAGTACAATAATTGATTATTATTAGCTCTACAAATATATATATATATATATATATCAGCTCCCTACTTCTCAATTAAGAGTACACACCATTGTATTTTTGTGCAACAACGTTCTCACAAATTAATTATAAATTTGTTTGTACTAACGGTGTTGCTTATATGTAGTGAGTAAACATGACGAGTGCTTCAAACTATCAAATATACCATACAACACACACATTATTGTAATCTTTACCTTTTTACCATAGAAACTTCAACAGCCCCTTTCTATTTTGATTTTTTTTAAATACACTGAGCATACATAAGTATTCTTAGGGCGCAGTTATTGTAGCATCAAATTTTTCACCTTGAAAGTTATCTACTGCTACGACTTGTTTTCAAAGTTGTATTTTCATTTACATATTTTGAGGCTTAGCCTCTCCAAAACAGCACACCTAGCATAAACTGGAGAGGCCCACTTTTCAAAAAGTTAATGCATAAGGTAAATTTGGTGAATTTCTTATTCTAATGATGACAATTTTACCCAGTGCAATCTTCCTAGATTGCTCACAGGCTTTAAGTAAATATATTAATAACACAGGTCAACAATTTGAACTTTCAAAAATCTCAAAGGGTATAAGTATAATAAAAGTTATTCAGTTTTGCACGCTAATTTCAAATCTGTAAAAATTTTTTCGAGAGTCCTAAAGTTTTCAAGAAGTCGGACCCTACTTTTTTAGCTTTTTTGGCCCATTTGCCAAATTCAACTTCAATTTAAGCCTAGAAGGATACACATTTTGAGCACTAAAAAATGATGATTGGCTAATGCAAATTCCATTTCTAGTCTTTGTTTTAATCTAAAGGGGGATTCTAGGGGTGTAGGGACCCAGAGTAGACCAAAAGTCGGCCAAAATATTTGTACTTAAATAATTCCTTGAATATTTCATGAAAGGGATTAATAAGGAATGCATTCAATATTTGAGACTCTCAGCTATCAAATGAGATGTCAAGCGTCCGATAAGACTCCTTAATTAAGAAGAAATCGTCCATCTAAATTCATAAATTTTCATCCAATTTCGAGCAAAAACTCTCTAGATTATCAAGACTTACGGTAGAGTTACTAAAGTAGCAGCACGGAGAAGAATACGAAATCAGCTGAAATCCTTCTGCGTGCTACTACTTGAGTCTGTTGCACTTGTTTTTTAGTAGCTCTACCGTGATGGTTTGATTTCTAGCGAATTTTAGCTCCAAGTTGAATGAAAGTTTACACATTTAGATGGACGATTTCTTCTTAGTTTTTTTAATGCACAAAATGAGTAGCCTTCTAGGCTTCAATTGAAGTTGGAAAACGGTCAAAAAAGCTCAAAAAGTAGGGATCCATTTCTCAAAAACCGTCCGACTCTGGAAAAAAAAAAGTTTACAGATTTGAAATCAGTGTGCAAAACTGAATAAGTTTTAGTACACTTACACCCCTTAGGGTTTTTGACTCTTGACCAGAGCATTTAATCAAGGAACCATTGATTTTTTTTTACCAAATAAAATCCAAGTCATAAAGTGTATGAAGGCTCTAGGATTCACGTATACGATCTATAACTTTTTTTACAAGTAGTTATATCAGATGTTTTCTTAGGCATTTGATGTTGAATTTATATTAAACGTAATGAACATAAATGTACATTATTAAATAAATAAAATAAAAAATAAGAAACTTTCAAAATATATGTTCCTTTAAATGATATTATATATGTGATATTTAAACTTTTTACATCCTTAACGTTTTTTGCTTCTTTCCTTTTACTTATATCAGATAAAAAAAAGAAAACTATCTGCGTTGTACGCTTTTCTTTACTTTTTGAAGTCAAGGTTTGCTTTGATGATTGTACATGGAGTTCTATGCAAACAAAATAATTACAATATCTGTTCGGAAGCTCTCTATAGGTAATTAAAATATTACAAAACGTTTGAAAATTGTCAGCTTTGATTCAAAAATCCCCATATGTTCCTCTGTAAAGTGTCAATAACATGCAAAAAAAAAGGCTGAATATGCCTTGGATACCATTTTTTTTTTGTTTTCTAGAAGATCAGATCATCAGGGTGAATTCCAAAAGAATCTTCTTTTTTTTTTTTGCAAAAGTGAGGCAGAATAACAAAGTTAATATAAATATATATAAGTTTTAATTTCCCCATTGGTAACTTTTGGCATATCTAGACCCGTTTCTGTTTCTATAGTACACTCTAAAACAGATGCAAATATGTATCAAAATTACATATAAAATGTCTCCATAAAAGGATGATTAAGTTTAGCTGACATATATGCAAAGTTATCATCAAATGAGATTTTTTTTTGTTAAGTTAGTTACTTACTTACTTTATGAGTGTTCTTTTTATATAACTTTGATTCTTATACCTATATAACTCTACATAGTTCCAATGAAAGGCTACAGCTTCTCCCTTCCCCCTCTCTTCTCCCGCCCCCCATTAAAACATCTTTCATTAAAAGGTTTTCTGTACGAAAAATAGATTTTTTTGGAAATATAAGATAAACTCTTTTTTTTCTTTTTCGTTCAACATAGTTTTTGAACTTACTCTATTTTATTAACATTTCTGTACTCATTTATATAAAAAATTTAATGAGGATTTTAATAAATTAACTAAATATATGTTTATATTTAAATTCAGTTTGTATAAGAATATTATGTTCAAGTGAAAAACTATTATTAGAAACAATTTGTTTATACTATACAAAAAAAAACTGACACTCTACATAAATTCTTCGAATAAGAAAAAATTTTAATTTTACTGCACTTAAACTTTAAAGATACTTATGTATGTACAACGTAGAAAATTCATCAAATCCACAACTGCATATTCAAAAATAGTTATGAAAACATATATATTGCCATAAATTTCCTTCTGTTCTGTCAGTAATAGCCAGTGCTATAGCATCGTTATTTTTTTTAATAGAGGGGTAACTTAAATTCTTAATTTCCTATTCGTTCACTTGTTAAAAAATTATCATTAACCCGTTAATAAAAAAACTGGCCCATTTCAAACAGCATATTTTTGCTTTAAAATTAGCTTTTAGAAGCATTGTTGTCAGTTTTATATAATAAGCAATGAAGACAAATGTTTCAGACCCTGTTTTTGATGAAACTCAAAAATTACACATCATCAGTTAAGTGCCCTTGTATTTTTTTTTTAAAACAAAGGAAAGTAAGTTTATAAATTTTCATATACATAAATGTATATTAAAAAAAATGTCTTATAATCAAATTCAAATTTAAGAAATATAAAAAAGTTCTATACATAGGTGTTGCTCTTATCTGGATTTGATAATACTCCCTTTTAACGATTTGAAACCAGGGATCAGTATTGGCCTTAATTCTTGAAATCGTCATTGTTCGACTCCATCAAAGTTTTGGTTTCACTCCTAAAGTAAGAAAATTCAAATTTTTTTTTTTTTTTAATATAAAATTATTAGATTCAACCTGTGCTAAAAGTCTTTGTCTTACCTTGGTTTTGTGTGATGTGGTCTTGATAACAACACTACAATTTAATAATTTTACTTTTGTATAGAGTTACACCTAAATTTGAACATAATATCTCCTAATATTATTGAATGCTAAAGGTTTTCTCTAAGCAATTTTATTGTATGTAAAGATTGCGTATCAATCAATTAATAAATCAAAATAAATATAAGTTACGGTATCACTATTCCAATTGCACATTACATATAAGTCATTATTACATTAAATAGCCAATGAAAAATATTGGAAAATCATAGATAGTTCACAGGTGTACTATATTTTTCATTGCTCAAAGTATTGGTCTATTGATTTATTCTAACCCATAGATTATGGAAATATTTATCCTTATTAGCCATACGAGATATTCATAAATATTCAAATTTTGACTCCAAAGGATAAAATATGTACAATTGCTTAGAATAAATTACACAAGTCAAGCAGTCGATAACTGGAAATACAGATAGCTTCAAATTAGCATGTGACGAAAGCAAACATATTTAAATGGAGTAAAGACTAAAATCCCCTGATGACTAAAATCCCTCGATATACAAATCCTACTCCAGTTTTTAAGTTGGAATTATTCTTTTATTGAAAGTTTCGAATTAAATCAATTTCCTGGGTTAATTTTTAAGTGCATATTTGTTCATCAATAATGTTTTAAAATTGTGGATATGCAAATTATATGAGGGATACAAAAATCAAATTTAAAAGCTTCATTATACTCTAAAAACAATATATTCTCTCATATTTATAAGTCAAATAACTTTTGCTAATTCAAAGATGAGATACACATGCTGTCAAGCATACTTAGCTTTGACAAAGCATGTATCTACAAAATTGAGTACAAACATATTTTCTCTAGCAAAATAAAAATCTTCATGACAAACATTTTTAAAGTTACATTTTGAATTATGTTTTTGAGCATAATCCATGTCTCATAAGTGTTCTTCAAGTTAGATTCCTGAGATTTTACGAAGTTTTGCGAAATAAAAACTTGCTTTAAGGAAAGTTCACTGCAAGAAAGTTAAAAAAGTATATACATAGATCCATATATTTTAAGAACCTTATTGTTGTGTGTTTATATATTATATGATTTTCCTACTATTCCTTGATTTGATTATCTTGATGTAGCAATATTTGACGTCTGAGGGAGTTATTAAATTAGAATAATACTAATAGACAAATTCTCTTCTAAAAATAGACAACACTACAAATACATTTCAAATAAAAAATCATGATCTTTAGTAGTTCTTTTGCTCCACTACTGTACATTTAAAGATGAAATTGAAAGAGAAACAGATAATTGAATAAGATAGTTTATTTAAAATATATATTCTTCTTCATGTAATGTACTTTTTTTCTCTATTTACTTCAAATCATAATCTTCAATTTAACATAAAAAAAATTATTAAAATATTTCATAAATTGTTTTGTATCCATCATACAGGAACATCAAAAAAGTTTTTACTATTCAAATTGAAGAGTGATTGAAGCCTTTCAAAGCAAAAAAAAACTATTTTTTTTTGTTATAAGCACATTTAGTTTTTTTATTCATAAATATTTTTGATTCATGTTATCGTTTTAAAAAAAAAACACATTTTAGATCTTATTTGAACACAATATTAAATATTAATTACCTTTACCGTATCAATACTGATGTTCTTTATAAAATATATAATTGATTTTTATTCAGCCGACGATTTCGGAGTCTATCGGGGACATATGTACCTACGTTTAATTATTGATAGATTGATAACAAAAATTTGTCAAAAGTATAATTAATAGTTATTTTACCAAGTTTTTTCTTTAAAAAAAAGCGAGTTGTCTATTTGGCCAAGTAAGGCCTCTCTGGTTCCTACTGTTTCAAAGTGCCTTTACTTGAAAACATTTTTACCTAAATTGTTTGTTTATCTGACACTGCTTCTTACTTTTGTTGCAGTAGACAGATCCTTGGTTGTCATAAGGTGTAGTAAATCTTATATATATATATATGTTGGCATCAAGTTTCCTATCTAATAGCTTCCTATGACAAAAATTTAATTGATTCTTGGAATACTTAGTTCTTTTAAAACTCCAGAGTTCATGGCAATTATGTACATGCCATTTTCGTCCCGATCAATAATCCTGCATATTTTTAATTTGTATAATAAAACCCTGGTTTTTGTAGAAGTTGTATGAAATCCGTATAGTTTTAAGGTTACATACATATATACAATATCAAAGATAAACCAGTATATGTATAAAGAGGAAACTCAATCATGGAAAGAGTGAGAGAAGACATCTGTCCTGCCACCGGAACAAGAACAATGCCAAGAAGTCTGTAACTCGTAGAGTACATAGAAAGTACTTAAAGAATGAACAATATGTAAACCATATATATTTCAAAGGCCATGAAAACTTGGAAAATAAAATATATAATTATTTTCATTTGAAGCCATATATACATTTGACCCTCCCAAGACATTTTTTTTCCTTCAATGGTCGTCAAAATGTAAGGCCCTTGCTCAAGTTTTCCCCTCTATTCAGCTTGCTGTACAATTCACCTGTTTTCTGCCCCGGTTACAGAGAAGAATCAATTATTCACTAGGCATAATAGATAACGATTCATGGGCACGTATAAATATATATGAACACGTGTTTGTAAATGTTGAAATTTGCACATATGCAGCTTAATTTTCAGGCACAAATCGACGTTTCTACCATGGGTGTATAGCCCATGCTCTGCAACTTGGGACTCAAAACTCGTATATGCTTATATACTATTTGAACATCCATATATGCATATCCCTCTATGCTGAAGTCCTTTTTTCCCCATATTTTCCTTCAAAGAAAATAGGTAAAACAAAGACCCATAAATTATATAGAAATAAAAACTATATATGTACATGTTTTTTTGTTTTTTTTTCAAGTTTTCTAACGTGATATTTATTATTTTTATTATTATTATTATTATATATGTACATACATACATTCAGAGGTATCAAAGTACCTATATCCTTTAAACTATAAAAAGAAAAGAAAGCATTAAGAAAAAATAAAAATAAGTTCTTTTAAAAATATATATATATTTATTTATTTTGTACATAACATACATCTATAATATGCTACTGAACCCCCCTTGCCCCCCCCCCTCCCTTCTTCCCTCATCAATACACACACACACACCAACATCATCTTCTTCTTCTAAGCCCTGTTTTATTGTTCATTTTTACATACATACAAACAACAGAACATAAATTATATCATGTATGTACTATTTCAAACAAACGAACGTAGAGAGATAATTAAGAACGCCCATCAACCATTTTGTAAAGATAATGAAACCATTATACGTATGTATGTTTGTATGAACGATGTAGTAACAATACTGAACAACATACATACATACATACATATGTAGGTATGTAATTGAACACATTATAAAGAAGGTGTAGCATATATTATTATGTCCACTCAACCTTTTAGACTATATGTACATACCAAAAATAAACTCACAAAATATGTTTTATTGCAAAGAAGTTATTAGATTGAAAGATACAGTTTTGGAAGTGACGTAATCTCAAGTAACAGGATCTGAAGTACAAGAAATACATATAGGGAGTCCAAGATGCCAAACATTTATATCCACGATTACATACAAAAATGGGCATAAAGTCAAAAAAAAAAAATTAATATGTAAATTGAAATTTACACATATCAGGTCTACATATACTTGTGAAATGGGACTTTATTTTTCAATTTCTAACGTTTATTGTGAATAAATGGACACAAATTTAATCTTACAAAGAATAGTGATAGCTAGCGAAAAAATTTCCCCATCTCTCAGGCAATTTGTGGATGTTGACCCAAAAAAATTGGCCGTTTTTGGCTGCAAACCAATTATAGAGCCATTTTTTTTTGGTTTCTGCCTGAGAATTGAAGACCTGTTCTTTTTAATGCATGACATGTGATAACCTGATGGTGCCAAGTTTGTTGAGTAAACTGCATACACCAACGGTTCCCAATCGTATGTCTCCACCAATTTCCAGGTCGCTTTTGTTCAATGTGGCGGTGCATTGTCATCAAGAAAAATTACTTGGTGACCCCAATCGGAATATTCTGGGTGTTTTGGCGTATAGTGCTGTCCAAATCAGCCAATTGTCATTGGTAGCGTGAACCATCAACTGTTTGACTGGGTTTTACAACTCCTACCAAATCATACCACGCTGATCCCAGAATGCACACAACATTGCCTTGCAGCTGAAGCGATCTGGTTTGGTCGATGTTTTTGGATTTTCAAAACACCTAAAGCACTATGTTCTGTTTAGAACATGTCCACCATAAGCTTCTATATGCATTTGATGTGCTTCTGAAGCGCTTTTCTTCAAATAATAACAGAAAATCAAGGAAGACCGCAAATCGTAGTTTGAAATTCGACATTTTTGAGAAAGAACAAAAATGCGTTGTTGAATGAAACTTCACAAACAATTAACTGAATATTATTGCCAGATAATAAACGGAAAAAAATAAGGCATTTTGAAATGATTTAAAAAGTGTACTCCAAGGGACATCTGTTGCCTAATAGCTGAAAGTCTCACTTCATAGGTATAACAATAGTTGTTCAAATCAATGAGTGTAAAAAAATATAAACAAGAGTGTAGTCAAATTGAAGCATATACTTTTACACCTTAAGGATTTACATAACTATGTTTAATGACTCTAAGACTACTCTTATAAGGTGTTAATGATGTTTTGGTTGTGTCATATTTGTATGAGTACAAAAAAAAAGACTTTTTCTCTTCAGAACCTCATTAGTTTACTCCCAGGAGAATTAATGAAGAAAGTGCAAAAATATACCTTTTGATAGCTTGAATGTCTGAATCGTAATATAAAGTAAAGAGCACTTTCAAAAAAAGCTCTACATATACAATCCTCAATTTGAGATAAGATCATCAAAACATTTAAAGAATGGAGCCAGTGTGATAGTAAAGAGCAGGTAACAGCACCAGGATTTTGAGTGATGAAAACCAAGAGTATACTCAGGATGTGAAGGATTTGTGACCAAGATAAGGTCATGAGGGGGGCGAGATCGACATGAAACAAGACTGAACTCGCTATCCACATCACTAATTGAAATTATATAAATATAATAAGGGCTCAAGAGTCAAAAATCCTAAGGGGTATAAGTATAATAAAAGTTATTCAGTTTTGCACGCTGATTTTACGACTGTAATTTTCTTCTTTTTTTGAGAGTCCTAAAGTTTTCGAGAAATCGGACCCTACTTTTTTTATTTATTAGGCCCATTTTCCAAATTCAATTTCAATTTAAGCCTAGAAGAAGAATACAAATTTTGAGCATTAAAAAATAATGATCCGCTAGTGTATTTAATGCTCATTCCATTTTCAGTCTTTGTTTTGATCCAAAAGGACTCCTAGGGGCGTAGGGTGCCGGAGTAGGCCCAAAAGTCGGTCAAATCCTTTATAATTAAATAACTCCTTGAATATTACGTGAAATAGATTAATAAGGAATGTATTCAATATCTGAGACTCACAGCTTTCAAATGAGATGTCAAGCGCTAGATAAAAATCCTTAATTAAGAAGAAATCGTCCATCTAAATGTGTAAATTTTCATCCAATTTCGAGCAAAAATTCGATAGAAATCTAAGACTCACGGTAGAGCTACTTAAGTAGTACTACTTAAACACTACTAAAATTAGCAAGATTAAAAATTTAGTTCAATGGACCAAGAAATAATTATTAATTATCATTTCATGGTAAAATACAGTTAAACTAACATCCAACATTTAATGACATATTTAAATATAACTAGCCTTAAAACAGTGGCCCACAGCACGCCATTTTAATGCTAGTAAATGAATACATAGGTATGCATAGAACATTGTCCAATGATTGAGGAAGGAGGCATCAAAACAGCTTTCAATGATCCCCTATGTCCTTATTGAGGCCATATGATTTTACTCAAACCCTCACCATTTCCTGAACACTCTTGACTTTATGCAATGATTAATGAAGGACACCAAAAAACCTCGAATGACCTCTGATTCCCCTTAAATTCCTGAAACTTTTAAGTTCATAGATAACCTTACATTTGGTCTTCTAAGCCTTCAAATCAGCATCCAACGACTAAGGATAGTCTTTGAGTGTGATATATCTTATGTCCTATTCTGGGTTACTCTTATTTCGTCCTATCCATCCAGTCTTTCTATCTGACCGTGATGTACGTTCAAACAGTAAACGAACAAAGAGACTCACGTCACATGAACATGAACTAAAAGGTTAACTGCGTATTCAATCAATTAAAAAGTTACTTTTTTTCTCTTATATACATGTACATATGTCAACTCAAATAATTATTAATAGGTTTTTTTTAAAAAAAAGAAAAACATTTTTTCAACACATTTCAACTTTTTTTCATTTCTTTTGTAAGGTATTTTCTTTTTTATATATATAATATATATAAAAAAGTTTTATAGACTAATGAAAACATTTCCATTTTCAGAAGTAACATACTATATAATTGGTCTTTCATTTCTTTTTTTTTTTTCTAATATATTTATACTTGCATTTTTCTTTTTAACTCATTCTTCAATACGATAATGCAGAAAAACTTGTGTACATAATTAAGGCGTTTATTGAAGAAAAAAAAGAAAAAAAAGTGTACTTCATACATAAGAATAAAAGCATTGCAATTTAAATAAATTTCTATGTAACTACATATATATTTAAAATACTTTATTTATTAATTAATTGAACTAAAAATAGTAGAAAAATATTTTTTTTTTTTTGTGAATAAATAATTAAATTTAACATTCTTCATTCAAAATGCTCATAAATCAGAACTGATAAACAAAGACCGTATCCTTACAAATACCTATCATTTACTGCCATTTCACGACAATTACTTGTCCAACACACAAAAAAAACCCAAAAAAACACATAATTTCTTTCCTTTAAGAGACTTGAAATTAACTACATCTGTATATGGTAACTAATCAATTACATCATTTGTAACAGCTGTTGGACAACTGTTGATTAAAAAAAGACTATTTATTTTGACCTAAAAGGATCACGACGAGCTTTTTGAGATAAATAAAAATACACTATATTCTCCCTTCAGCTGTTTTTCATCAGCTGACTATTTTGATTTAAAGCAGCTGACCCAACGTATTATGAACTCAAAAAAAATATTATTATTATTATTATTTATGATTTTGATTTATAAAAAATTTATTTAATCAAGGATTGCGCGCCCTTTTTTTGAATTTGTGAATATTATATGAGTATTAAGGATTTATTTGTATATTATTTGAATGTATGTATATCCAAACAATAACTCTGCCCATCATTAAAAAGTTGGCAACAAGGAAAATACAGGAGCCTGACTACCAGTTGTTTTTTTGTTTTTTTCAAATTCTTACTTTCCCTTATGAGAGTCGAGTTGCAAGTGACCAAAAAAGCTCGTTGTGAATATGTATGTAATTCAAGTTTTGTAGATCTATTTTAAAACACTAATAAAGGTAAATAAGAGTAAACAGCTCTAATTTGACTCAAAATAATAATAATACACTCTATTGGGGAATTAGTGCTGTTTACTTTGGTGTTTGTTTACAAAGACTCAGGATTTCTACGTCATCTTGAGACCTTGAACGTTTTGTGACTTTCCTCAACTTCATGATCTAATGGAAATATCGAAAGTTCCATTTTTTAAAAAGTCTTGGTACTGATCCTAAAGAGTGTTTTCGTCACACTGTCAAGAGCACTTACTAGGTTAAAATTTTATTTAAAAAAATTAAGACCCATTTTATATCCTCTGATCTCTTAAGATCTTGATTTCAAGTACAGTGGACTGAGCCAGTGTGCCATATGATATGAGGAGCACAAGAATATACCTTCGGTGAGTCCAAGACTTTGAGGAGCCCTGGCCTGAGCTATGTGGGGGAGGGTTTGAGATCCTACTTGAAAGTATTTTATCTTGATTACCTTAGACACTTGGGTATATTTGTAATTACTTATAATGGAGCTTGTAAAGTTTACATCAAAGGGTGTACCCTTTATCCTACCAATAAGGTGACATCTGTAACAAATGTTAATTAACATGGTGGTAATTGTCGGGGGATAGTTGTTCTTTTACGACGATTTTTGTAGCTAATAAATTCAAAGATAAAATGTTTTTCGTTTGTAATAATTATTATTTACACTACAAATTATAGAATTTTTCACATTGAATTATTATTAATGTTGTATAATGAGAATTAAAAAAAATCAATATATACAAAAATTAAATTGTATGATCCTATAATATATATATATATATATATTAATAACTCGCATTGGGCATAGAAAAATGAAAAGCTTTTTTGAGCATACATATATAATATGTTCATTATTCATGATAAATTATTATTTTAATGATACTCATATCTTATCTTCTTCTTTTTCTTCTTCTTTATGTGTACTTAATGTATAATGAAAAAAAATGGTTTATTCAAAATGCTAAACGACCTAAGCTTTCTTTTTTATGAAAGCCTTTCGTTTTCTTACTGATTTGGTTTGCCTTCATGAGCTATGGAGAAAATTATATACATAAAACATACATACATTCATAAAACATACATATATAATTCGATTATGAATAGAATCAAATTAAATATGCATGTACATACATATATGTATTCAACAACATTCAAACAAATTTGTAACAAAGTTTTTTGCTGATATAGGTACATATAAGAAAATTAATAATAATTTTCTATAAAGATTAAAAAAAAATTATTTTTTGAACATATAAGAAAAATATCTCATATTTTTTAATGTAAATATGTATAATCATTACTGAAAAAATATCATATATCACTATGGAGTATTTTGTTATGGGTATATCTAAACCCTTTCTTTTTAATAAAAAAAAAAAAGATCTCTAAACACTTGGAAATTATATCCAATTTTCCCAAAATTGTAGACTATTACTTATTAAATAGTTGGGAATTTGCCACAATCTGACAATACGTGCCAATCAACCAATCAAAACTAATAAGTAAAACATTTTTGACAATTTCACAAATGGTAAACTTCTTTGTCTTTTAGTGGTCTTGAAGGTATACGTGAACTGTTTTTAACAATCTACGCATTCTCCATTAACTTATCCTGTTATTTCAATTAAAAGAAGGTGAATTCTACAAAGGGAAGACAAATAATGTATATATATATATATATGCTTTAAAAGCGACATCTTGCGAAGAAAAAGTTGTCTTGTAGACAAGAAAATCTCTCCATACTAACGGGATCATTTCGTTCCTTTGTTTTTTAGTCTACAGCTGACATATGAAGGATAAGGCTATCACGACGAGCTTTTTGGGATAAACAAAAACACACTGTATTCTCCCTTCAGCTGATTTTCATCATTTGACTCTTTTGATTTGAAGCAACTGACCCCACGTGTTATGAGCTCAAAAAGGGTATTATTATTATTTATGATTTTGATGCATAAAAAATATATTAAATCAAGAATTGCGCGCCCTTTTTTGAATTTTGAATATGTTACAAGTAGTAACGATTGGCTTGTGATTGGTGGAATTTATAAATATATAGTATATCTAAATAATAAATTCTGCCCAATATTAACAAGTTGGCAACAAGGAAAATACAGAAGGGTAGCAACTACCAGTTGTTTTTCCAAATTTTTCCTTTCCCTTTTGTCAGTCGAGGCTACGAGTGGACAAAAAGGCTCGACGTGTATGTTGTATAGTTTTTGACTGACGTCACTAAAATAAGCCGGGGGGACCATTTTGAAAGCATAATTTTTGATATTTATAGCTATTAAATAAAATATATACATTTTCAAGTAAACAAAAACATATTTTATCTCATGTGTTTTAAAAATGAATACAACTAAGGTTTTTTTGTATATATAGAAGCAAATTTAGTTGGGCCGACTCTCAAAAGGATGACATCAGGTACTACAACCATTCTATTAAGTCCATTCATTTAAAATTGCGATGATACTGACTCACACTACGTTCTCTCAAATATGGCTGGGATTTTAAATGTTTGAAAATGTAAATAAAATTTATTGCCTTTCTACTCATATTATGAATGCAATAACAATAACAATAAACATTTCCAAAAGAAATAAAAAAAATTTTATGGTTTTTCTTTAGAATTTTCTTTAAGAAAGAATTCAAAGTTTTGATAGAGTTTTAGATATGCAAATATCTTTTGTGGCCCTATTTGGTCAGAATGTTTTTGGAAAGGCTGTTTACAGATCCTAGTGTTACTCATAAAATATATAAAGTTTAGGTTTATATTAAAAAATATAAATAAGGCTAAACTATCATTGTGGAGTCAGTATGACTTGCAAAAAAAAAAAGAACTTTTTTAACGCTTTGTCATTGTGTTTTGCATATTTTGTTGTATAGATATTATGTTCTTTGGTTTTTGTTAATGTTGTTTGTATTTCTTATAGGAATAAAATATGTTCTATATGTGTAAATATCTCTAATGGTGGAATATATATTTGATTGAGTCTCTGCTGATGTCAGTTATATCATACTTAAAATACCCAACAAAGTATTTTATGGGAGAGGAAATGTAAATTTATTTGTATACGGAGTCTTCAAATTGTGTTTTATAATGGATTTGTTCAAAACTACGTGTCAGTTGGAGGGGAAAATGGCGCAGCATGCAAGTTCCAAGGCTTAATTTGTTTTTATTAAAAAATCAGTGTCAGAACAATTTGCTGCAGTAGAACCCCGGAATTTGACAATAATTAGTTCCAGAAGGAGTCTTATCTCAATAAAAAATAATTACCTTGGATATTTAGATTAAGAAACAGTCGTAGCATCCTCTAGATAAGCTCAATATAAGGGTTGTTAAATACATTTATGTCTTTATTTCAAAATCCTTGTTACAACACATTTTCCTATTTAAGGAAAAAAATCAATCTTCTCTTGTAAAAATATATTGTTACACTTCAATCTAAGATCCATACTACATAAATACAAGAACTTCATTCAATACATGGCTTTTTGTATATGCTGCCATCTTTGTATCACAACAGTCAGCCTAAAACGTCAACAACAGCTACTATAATGTACTTGTCTATCAGCTGTTAATATGTACATATACTCCAGCTCTTAATTAGTGTTCAAGGCAACGTTAATTTGATCAACTCAAATTATCTTTTTGTTTAACTAAGGATAATTTCCCAATATAATAATAAGATAATTGTCAAATATTATATATAATGTTGGAGAAAAATAGCGTCTTTGCCTTGTTATCAACTGCTTTTGAGCAAGGGGCCCTTCTTCGTTGTGGGAAAAACATAAAGAGATGCAGGGATGTCACAGATTGTATTATACTTGGAGACAAGTATGTAGTTGATTTATTTGTTAAAAATAAAATAAACACATTTGTAAAACTTTTTGAAGGAAACTTAATCAAATGGCTTTACAAATGAAGACAAAAAAAAAGAAGACTATTGTACACAACTTGATGTCAAAAACAAATATTTTGAAGAAAAAATATTATATAATTAATATTTAGTGAAATATTAATTAAATGGCTATTTCTTAATAATTAATTTTATTTTGTTATGGATGAGGGATCAATAAACCTGGCGGAAATCTTTTGATTCTTGCAAAATTTATCAACTATCCTAATATAAATGTATAAATAGGCGATAACATATTCTGAATACATAATTATGAGGGTTTGAAATATATAAATAAGAAACGATCAAGGTCCTTATATTTGTCCGTCCCATTGTGACGTCATTAAAAAGAGTCATTCACCATTTTCCTTCATCTTAATCACGACGAGCTTTTTTGTGCATTCGCAACCTCGATTCTCAAAAAGGGAAAGGAAAAATTTGGAAAAACAACTGGTAGCTTCTACCCTACTGTGTTTTCTTTGTTGCCAACTTTTTAATATTGACCAGAGTTATTAAATATATATTCTACACATTGATAAATTCTACCAATATACAAATTAATCTTTTATACTTTTATGATATTAACAAATTCAAAAAAAGAGCGCGTAGTCCTTGATTTAATATATTTTTTATGCATCCAAATCAATGAATATTAATAATACACTTTACGAGTTCATAACATGTAGAGTTAGCTGCTTTAAATCAAAACAGTCAGCTGATGAAAAACAGCTGATGGTAGAATACAGTGTGTTTTTATTTATTCCAAAAAGCTCGTCGTAATACCTTCCTCAAAATGATCCACATGTTCTACAATGACTAGGAATGTAAATAATATGCAAAACGCCGCGTGCGAGATTTTGTGGAGTTGGCACTTCGAACAGTCCTTTTTGTTTTCCAAAGCTGTTATCATTTTTCCTTTATTACTACTGAGGGGAGAACATCTACCTGATAGTAAAGATCTCACATGAAGGAACAATACATGCATTAAGGTTAATACAGCAAATAAAATGTAAGCAAAAAAGGGCTCAAGTCCTTTTATAATTATTATTAGTTAAAAATATATAATTTCCTGACATTAATTTCTGTTAATTTTCTTCCTCTCATCTATGTTATTATTTATTGTTATATATATAGGAGAATAGCAGCTATTAGCTCAGTAAAACGTCATGACAGCTCAAGCTGCTTTCCTCTCAACATTCATCAAATTGTCAGAGTGTCCAGGTTGATTTTCTCTTTCTTTTTATTTTACACACCCCATTTGTATATTATTTACATTCCTAACAATGATCAACGTATCAACACTCTAATAAGGACATTTGGTCATTCTGTCACCTAACCTCGTTCCTTCATTATATCATATATTTTTACTTTTAAACTGTATAACAATAAACATTCATACCCTTCACTCGTCTTGTAAGAGCATTACATATCACAAGACATCAATAATGAGGGATTTTAATCAATCACATTACTATGCATAATATATGTATACCAATACATATAACTTTCGGCTTGTATCCTATGCATATTATTATATGAATAGATATTCCCAGTGTGTCTTCTTCTTTTTTTTTTTTATTCCTTCATGATTTATATACCTATTTTACACCTTATTTAATTCTTTTATTTTTGCTCGCTCGTTCGCTCACTTGCTCTCTTTCTTTCTTTCTTTCTTTCTTGCTCTCTCTCTTTCTCTCTGTACAGACACACTTTGTCTTCACCGAATTATACATAAATCATAGGGAATTTTGTGTGTTTCTCCCCCTTATATATATATATATATACCTACATTCCTATCCACCCATTCTTCTCCTACTTTCTTTTGTACATGTATGTACTTTTAAAGTAGTCGTAGGCACATCAGAGTTATTTAATAATAATAATAAGAAGAAGAATAAAAATTACTCAAAAATAAAATACATGGAATAGAAAACAAGACAATTCTAACACAATATTTTTGACATCTGAGTAATAGGAATTACTCTATCAAAAATAAATTATAATAAACTTACATATATATATATATATATATGTTTTTGTATATGTGTTCTTCAAAAAATATCTCTTCTATAATAAAAAAAAAACCGACAACATCAAAATAAGATGTTTGTTTTTGTAAAGAAAGCATGCTAATTATAAATTTCTACACCTGGAAATGTCATAGTGAATGAAAATGAAGTGCATTAAATAATAATAATAAATCATTTTGAGGGGTTTTTTTTTTTTTTTTTAGGAAAGGGAACATAATCACTTTTAATTAATTATATTTTTGTACAAACATAGGTTATTTTTTTACCTGTGAAGTTCGTTTTGTCTTATTTTTGTCATAGTTGATTTCACTTTTGTCATTTTATGTCACATTTTGTCCCGTTTTTGTCCTGTTTTGTTTCGCTTTTATCATTTTCGTCACATTTTGTCTCGTTTTTGCCATGTTTTGTTTCGTTTTCGTCATTTTTTGTCAGATTTTGTATATTTTTGTCATTTTTGTCATATTTCTTCTTGCCTTCAAATGTTTATAATCTCGTCACATTTTTCCTTTTTCTGACGATTTTTTTTAATTTAGAATATAAAACTTCATTAGTCAATTGGGTGTTAACTTCGTTAGCAATTTATAAATTCGTCTCCTCTGACAATTTTTTTATAATATTTAAAGGGCAATTTTGTTTGTCAATTCAGCATTGATTTTTATAATAAGTTTTTCAATTCATTAAATTTTCTTACATTTTATTTTGTCCTTCAAAATAGAATAGAATGTTGCGCAACAAAGATAATAAAAATAGTCTAGAAATTATCAATTTTTTTTCGGAGGACCGTATGTTTTAAATAATAACAAACAAGGAGGCTGTATTGTCATCGTGTTTAAATGTACTGTATAAACATATGGTAATTTGTCTTATAAAATTTTGCAAAAGTGGACATCAAGCTTCAAGGTTATCATGAGCAGTTTAGTTTGGATTAATTTTTTAAATTGAAATTTGTACAAACTGATTAGAGGCAACAATTAAATGGATTGCTTTAGCTATAAATAATTTATAGCTCCTTTGTTAAGAACAAATCAGTGATTAACATTCCATCAGATGTGTGATAAGTTAATGGTGCATAATTTTTTTGATTTTTTTAGCAGGTATAATTAATTAATAAGTGTTCTAGCATGCATTTAAAATTTCAAGGATCCACATCTATATTTCTTGTAATTCTCTTACAAAATATATAGATATCCGTGTATTTATATTTTCTTAACTTTTTCAATGATAATAAAAAATCAATACTAAAAAAAAATATTTTTTTTTGACATCCAATCGCATCATGACACCCTTGTCTATTGTATGTATATTACATTATCAATGTGATATTTAAATCAAGTATATACATAACAGACAAAGGAAGATTTACTGAACTTCTCACAATTATTAATATGTTATGTAAATTGTATCAAAATATCAGAGCTCCATGCTTTAACAAACAAACTAAAAGTACATTCAATGGCAGGGAAGATTGTGCACTCGCCTGTGAATAATATTTGAAGACAAGGATATTTTAACAGATTGATATATATATATATATATATACTAATTTGTGCATTAGAAAAACAAAATTTTAATTTTGTTTTTATATTATATAAAAAAACTAAAGCAATCCATCAAAATTAATCTTTTATAAAAAAAAATACCAACTCAAAAAGCTTCATTTAGCAAGGAAAAAAACAAATTTAAAAAGGGGCAGCAAATTTTGTGAATCTAATCTTGTTTAAGGGCAGTAATATTTATATTTACTTGTCTCCTCCCCCCCCCCCCTGTGAAAGTTTTGCCAGGTGACCTCTTCTCAGAGGATCTGATAAACTGATATTCATTGCAGGAACGCTGAAACCCATTCATAAGTATATAAAAAAATGACGTCACTTCTTAATGTGTGATACCTAATCACACAACATTGTTTAGCTATTGTTTGCCAAAAAGTAGGGAGTCATGGCCTTTCCCCCCGTTCGGTCCCTATGATTGGAAGCCATGGCTTAGGAATCCCTGGTAGTGGGTGAGCTCTTAGAATAAACAAAAATACACTCTGCTCTCCCTTCAGCTGTTTTTATCAGTTGACTCTTTTATGATTGAGAGATGCTGACTTTATATATTACTAACTCAAGACCATTTTTTTTTTGTTGGTTTTGAAAATTTTGTTAGTATTCATTATTATTATTGATTTGCACTCTTATATAAAATCTAAATAATAGCTCTGTAAAATTAAAAAGTTGGCAACAAGAAAAAAAGAAAAGACTAGCTGCCATATGGTTGTTTTTGTCAGTTTTTTATTTCTCTTTTAAAATTGAAGGTTGAAAGTGAACAAAAAAGCTAATTATGGTCAACCTAAACACACCATCTATTGAAGCCTTAGCTCTTTCTAATATTAAATAAAGACAAAAAAAAAACAACAACTTGAAAAACTGTTTTACTTACAGAAGGGATTGAAAACTCTCGCTCGAGTGATCAAAGTATGTCCGTCCGTCTCTATATTTCCAAGAAGTTACTATTATTTTTATTATTAACAATAATAAAAATTTTAGCTGATTAAGCAATAATCCTAATTGAAAATATAATATGTTCAACACACATTCAGAATATAAATAAAACTTTTTTATACCATTTGGCAAAACATATTTTTGAGCAAAATCCGGATATTTCTTC
This sequence comes from Lepeophtheirus nordmannii, assembly GCA_963680855.1. Lineage (NCBI taxonomy): Eukaryota > Metazoa > Arthropoda > Copepoda > Siphonostomatoida > Caligidae > Lepeophtheirus > Lepeophtheirus nordmannii. The sequence continues at coordinate 2,239,966 of OY804525.1, read as the reverse complement.
TTTCTTTGAGGGGGATAGAACTATGCATTTTACATTATTGATATACAGATGTAACATATGGGTATATATATATATATATGTATATAAATATGTTTATATATCTTCATACTACATAGAGAGAAAGAGAGAGAGAGAGAGTGTCTTAAAACTTAAAATATAGAGGACATAAATTTCTCATAGAGAAAATAAACCAATATTTCAAAAATTTATAATAATTTTCTTCTTTTTTTTTTTTCAAGTCAAATATTTATTAATACAATATAAATAAATAAATATTTAAAATTTTGCATCGTAAATCATTGGCAAATGTGTCCATTTTTTTTTTTTTTTTTTTTTTTCTATATGGGATACAATGATATATTGTGTTCATCTAGTAAATGCGCATACTAAGTAGATATACTACGAACTTACATACAAAAATGACATTTGTATTTTAACCTATACTTACTTACTAAATGACTTTGTTAGTGAACTTTTATTACTATAAGTTTGAAAATACATGTTCAATATTAAAAAAAAAATTAAATTTGGCAATGTTTATTTTGTTTGCTATATATTTACATATGACTAGACAAAATGTTGTTGTTTTTTTTTCGTGACGAGACGAAAGAACATCTTTTTTTTTTAATAGTTTGTTCAAGTATTACCAAAATATTCCCTTCATAACGAAATAAAGACGACAGAAAATCTGACCAAACAAGAATAATTGAATAAATTGACATAAAGTTATTTTAATAAATAAAACAGCAAATGAAAATAGTCTCATGTCATGAAAAACTTTCTACTTTCAGAGTAATATTATATAAACGAGACAAAATGTGACGAAGCGAAGACAAAATAAATTATCTTGACTAACGAAACAGATTGAAAAATTGCTAAGAAAAACTAAAACTGCGACTAAATTTCGATCAAAATTGATTTTTTGAAGCAGATAGTTGGGGGAAGGTGGATAAAAAATCGATAGGCCTCAGTGTTTTTTTTTGGATTATTTTTTTTTTCAAATTAACTTTGTAAAACTTATCGAATTTCAAAATGGGCAATCGTATATCTTACCGTATCCCCAAAGCAAAGATTATGCGACATCCTAGGACCTTTCACAAATAAATGTTTAAAATGTTGATTCATATTGTTTAGAGTAGGGGTTAACAGACTGTTCAATATGGAGCCTCAGGAGGGGTGTCGAAAAAGAAGTCTAGAGGGGCTTATGCAAACCATTTTTTGTATTTATTAAAAAAAAATTCACTTCGCTAACTTTGTAAATATTATAAAATATATTATTGTTACTAATATTTCAAATATTACACTACAAAATTGATTAGTTGACTATAAATGTAACGTGATATTGCTAATATATAACAGTATACAAAATTGTATAAAATTCTTATGGATTATTTAATGTATCTTCAAAAATCATGTTGTTCACTACAACAGTTTACATATTGAGAGACTTTTTAAAATTATAAATTTAAAAGTAATGTCACGTATGCATTAAAAATCCATGAGATTAATTTAGAATGAGAGAAGAGAGGAAATATTCAAAAATGGCCGCTTTGTCCATGACATGGTTTGCAAAGGGTTAAGTAACATTCAAAACATTTTTTTTTCTCAAGTCTTTTTTTTTTTTTCTTAAGAATTTGAATAAAATTTATTAATTTTATTTGATTGGAATATCTTCGATTTAATATACAATTTATGACGTCAGTGAAAGGACTTTATCATTGACCAATATCGGTATACTTTCTTGACCTATCAGTTGTGCCCAAATTTCTATACTTGGACTTTTACTGCCCACAAAGGTTGTATGAAAAAGACTGTTGTTTTTCTTATACAATGCTCTAACCAAGAGTATAGAGACGAATAGTCTTCTCTGTTTATCTTTTTGATCAAATATATATAGGCTTGTTTATTCGAGTATTATATATATATATATATAGATTGTTAATTTCTAAAGATAACTTCATAATTAATTCCGTATGTTAATTTTTAGTAAATATTTAATCATTTATTACAAACTTTTTATTATATTATTCTTCAAGTTCTTTATGCATTACGGTATATATATATATTACATATAATTATCTTTAATATTTGTTCAACTCAAATTATAATACTTCGTTTAAAAAAAAAAAAAAAAGAACAAGTAATATCTTGGAAAGAAATTTGTGTAATTATGTTATTAAAGTTCTGTATCATGATAAAACCCACAGGGAGATGTGACTCACGATTCCAAGGAATCCTTTATTGGCTATAGCCCCTAATTTGAGTATTGTTTACAATTTTGTACCTTATGTCAAAGTTTCCCTTTCTATCTCAAGTTTTCAAAATGAGAAACTAAAATTCAAGGACCGCCACCTTTCAAGAAAAAAGTAAAATATGAGGGGGGGGGGAACTTGGTGTGAGTTGCTCATGATCCTGGATCACCTCTCATTGTGTAATCTTCTACGACTATCACGAATAATGACAGTACCTTATATTGGGGGGGGGGGGTATTGTGCAAGTTCGTGACATTAGATTACGCAATAAGATATGATTCTCCTTTGGGCTACTACCCAGTCCACAAATCCACTTAGTCTCCCTCATGCTCCATGAGAGACGAATGCACATCTACTCAAGATAATGATACCCTAAACGATATTTTAATTTATTTTCACTGTCCTGGTCATCCGAATAACTCGAAAGAGTCGAGATCCCACTTCAAAAACCAAGACTTGATATTTGTTGATCTCAATTTTTTCTGGTTTAAAAACTATATCTTGACTAAAGGGTAAAGCATAATCTCTGATTTTGAGTAAGTTTTCAAAATACGACATCAAAAACTCTCTAAAGAGAAATCAATTCCATCTACTCTTTTTATATACAACAATGAAATGTAAATTAATCAAATTATTTAGTGACGTATTTGACAGAGATAAAGGGAATAATGAACCATGAGCAACAGTCCTACCCAACCTACTCTAGACCAGGGGTGTTAAACTCACTTCACATCACGGACCACATACGACCCCTAAGTAGACGTCGCGGGCCGGCCCATTAAAATTATAGCATACTTAGCTATAAATAATAACCAAACTATCATCATGTCTTCCCTTTGTTTTGATTTAAAGAAGAACAAGAACATTGTTAAATTTCACTAAAAATGTATTGAACAACACTTGTACAAATGTTGACACAAAACTGCACAAACTTTTCGTTACTGGTATCGAAATTTATAATAATGAACTTTACATGAGATTATAACATGAGACTTATAAAGAAAGACTCACATTCACCCCTAGCAGATAATTCCTGAATTACATTTAATTAAAAAATTTAATCCAAGTCAAATTATCCTGGGGGCCTGATTGAACCTCCTTGCAGGCCGGTTCAGGCCCAATGGCCGTATGTTTGACACCCCTGCTCTAGACTATCTTTTAGTAGGAGTTATCTTTCTATTCATCCTTTTTAGCACAGAACAAAAAGTCTTTTTTTTTGTATGTTGATTTGTTTTTTGCAGAAGTTGGCAAATCGAGGGTTCTATAAAGATCAAATCAGAGAGAAAAATAGTTTTGTTTGATATTTTATTGTTTAGTTTTTGTTCACTGAGCCAATAATAATAATAATATCAATGTACCTCAAAAAGTGCTTTATATTTAAAGCACTACTGGTTTTATTCTACTTGAGTAAGGAACTTGCAATGGAAGTTTGTACAGTATGATAAATTCTGCATTCTTGTATCATAGCGACACCATTTTTGCCTTTATAATCAAACGAAGTTACTATGAACTTATCAGTTATTTCAGCTACATATTTTGTCGTGGGTCATCAGAGCTCATAATTAGTTTCGATTGTAATCTGTCACGTAGCCAGAGAGAGAGAGCTCTTAACTCATTAGTGAGAGTAATTGCTTAGATTTTCTCCCCGACTTTAATAGTTATTTCTGGATAGACTTATGTCCTTTATCGTTCATATGTTTGTATGGATCTCGTCGATGTACATCATGGATCATCAAACAAAAGACTCCAGAAAGTTTGTTAAAACATACATCTTGTCATATGAGTATATTTTTTATCCCTAATTTAGTGATGTACAAATTATGTAAATAATATTTATTAGTAATATTTTTTTTTTCATTTTGAGGCCCGAATCGCATTATTAGCTTTTTGAAGCCATGAAGATTTTCGAGGATGCCTCTTTTGTCAAAGATCTATACTTGATCACAACCAACTTGGAGATATTGAAATAGATCATTACTCAGCTTGAAGAATGACTGCCTCTTGTTCAGGCCTTGTTCATAATTCAGAAGCCCCCATAGAGCCTGACCATTTGCAAGTATCCTAAAAAGCTGGATTATTATATTATAAGGAATAAGCCAGCCTCTGAGAAGATGGGTAAGATTAGTTCAGTGTTTTTTAGGAGAACGGGCTTAGTTTGAAGGAGGATCCCAACATTAGAGTGAGCTTTAATTACTCCCCCATGACATTTGTGGACTCTAAGAGAGCTTTCAGCATCTTCAAGGACCTTCTTACCGACAAATAGCACAAGGAAACAAAGGACCACCTAATGGACCTTTCAATGGCATTTTTGTACCAAAGTACATCCTATTTTCCTGAATGTAATTGCATTTTTAGCGCCATTTTGATGCATTATTTGGACATCACTACCAATGACTCATATACCTAATTTTTTTCAATATATTATTAAATTAAAAATGATCTAGAATATTATTAAAGATCCTGAAAAAAAAACTGATATTGTTTCATCCTATGAAAGATGAAAAATATTTTGATTCTATAAAAATAAATATATGTTGAGTAAAGTTAGAACTTTGATAGAAGATGTAACTTCTACAGTAAACAGTTTATAGAATTTTCTAAAAGGTCATAGTGTAATAATTATTTATGAGAAAATAAATAAATAAGAAAAGTCAAAAATGACTCTATTAATCCTTTGAGATTCACCTTTTCAAATATTCTTGCCATATAAAACTTGTTTCTCATCTGACGTATCTATTTCAAATTACATTTATTTATTTATTTCGCATAAATCATTTTTATTTCTTGTCATAGAGTAGGTTAAAAACTTTGTCGTACTCAATTTATTACAAAAATATGACTCATCATTAAATCAAAGATAATTATTTGTTATGGAGTCCAAGGCATTTGCATAGTATGTAAATACAAGTAGAAGTCTAGTGAACAAATCCAAGCAAATTTGGATCACACCTCAGACCATAAAAGTGAAATTGATGCAAAATATGACACTATGACTCTTATCTATTTTTCTTTAAGAAAATGATAAATAAGTGTCAAAAAAAAAAGATATGAAGGTGTGATAGTCACATTGAATAATGTTTGACTCTGTAGTGCAAATTTTATGCCTTAAAATAATTGGATAATGCATCATCTCTAAAAAGGAACACATAGTCAAAATTTAATGTAATTTATAACAATAATAATAATTTATCATGGAATTATATCACAAGAACTCTAAATCCGGAACACTCCATTTGATTTTAACTTTTAATCTGCTTATAAAAGTTGCAACTTATATACTAGAAATTTTGTAAGACGTACTCTGCATTCCCTTCTACCCAAGAATATTTTATTAAAAGTCCATGATATTATTTTCTAACTATGATATTGTGAAATTTTGTGAAACAAAATTTGACCTCATCGAAAATCAAAATATCTGAACTAACATTAAATAATTGTTGAACCACCTTAATCATTCATTTAGAAGTTGATGAAAAAAGTTCCAATCTTTTCAAAGCCAAGGCAATAATCTTGGCTTATCGTAATAACGATTGTTAAATCACAAACTACAATATATCATCTTTTTTGTAATTGTTCTTTAGTTAGCTATGACATAAAGTAGGTCATTTCAAAGTTCTATAACTTTCTAAAATACTTATCAAAATGACCTAACTTAGTGTTACAAGATCAGTCATGATGTATTGAACACTAAAACGTACTCTAAAAGTTCAAGAACGTAGGCCGAGCAATGAGTTCATTAAATTGCCAAGTCATTGATTTAAATCAAAAGCAATTACAATTGAAGACGACAGGACTTTTTAGTGAAGCTGGATGAATCCAAGCAGGTAGAAAAAGACAATTTATATATGGGAATTAATCTTTTGAATGCCACCGTTGTTGTAAATAAGTTCTATTTAAATTCATGTACAGGGATATGGCTTGTTTTGTATCATATAAAATATACTCAATTTGCAAGTATTTATGTGGCTAAAAATTACAAATTACTTTGAATTTTGGTTAAATTTTTAATATTGAAAAATATTTTTTAGTACAATAAAAATAAATTATACACGACATTATGAAAAAAAACACGATTTGCTTCATAATCAAATGCCATGGTAGATTTTTTTTTATTAAACAAAATTAATAGACCTAATCACGAGTCAAAAATGATACTTTGTGGTCTATGTACATTAATTGTAAATCAACAATGTAGTGATTCTTCAATACAACTTCTTGAGTACTGTATCAAATAAATACAAAGAAAAAACACTATCATATATTTGTTTTAACTTTCAAATAAAATGTATAATGTATGTACATTCACTCACTTTAAAAACCCAGCTTGAAAAAAACAAATGTCACAGGGATGTGATCTTAAATGTAGTTTAAAATATCAAAGTGTTTTGCATACACTTACTCTGTTCACAAACATTCTAGGTATGTGTAAACGTATATACATTTTTAGTGCTTATTCTAGGACAAGCAATAATATTTAAGGGAGAGATTTCACTCTTTCACACTAAGAAAACAGAAATATTTGTATGTACAAAATGCCATTCAAAGTTTATTTTAGTCTCCTTTCAGCCTGTTTGGATGAAAACAGGGGTCGTATACGAGCAAAAAATGAAGAGAGTCACATTGAAGCTAATTTTCAAGAAATTTCTCTTTTTTTGTCACTTTGGCTTGATAAACTTGCCTTATACAGGTAAGTAGGTATGTCAGGGAAAACAAAAGTAATGTTAAAAGTGTTTCCTTTTCTAGAAAGGGAAACTTCTTGACAGGAGTCAATCAAAAACTATTTTTAGGTAGCTCAGCAAAGCTTAGCTTTATAACTCAATTTTGTCTCAGCTAACTTAGTTCATCTTGACCCAGCAAATACATGTCCTCTCAAACAACTTCTGAAGTGCAAGGCTCCCTTACGCAGTCAAAGATCTCAGTGGAGTCTTAAGATAAATTAAAGAACCTTTTCTCCTCAAGAGTTGTGAAACATTTACTTATGATCTGGAACATTTCAAGGTTGATATATTCTTCCATATGTTGTTACTAGAGATGTATCATTGAACGGAAGGGATTCATTCTTATCAGTAAATGTGAGCAGGTTTTCGTTTATACAATGTGCATATTGAAAAATATTCACTGGATATGTTAGCCTTGTACACCACATACGAAGATTTGCGTAGTTAAAGCCCTCAATTGTTAGAAGCACTTTGAACTCCTCCTGTGGATCATTCTCATAGCATATCTGATTATATTCACAACACATTTAGGTTCCACAGCACATGGGTTGAAAAATGCTCATCTATATGTATAATAATCTTGGGTTGAAGAACGGTTTGGATTCATCAACAATTTCAATCTATATATGTGCTATGATAAAAAAAATAATTGTGATTTCTCATTCTTGCGAAATTGACTCAACCTAACTTTGAATATTTCCCTCCAACTTTTTGGAACTATTCTCTATTATAAAGTGCGGATATGTTCAGTACTTAACAATATTTAATATAAATACATAAACTTTAAGGATAGTATTACAGTGTACTTTAGTACACCGTGAACAAGGAATGAACAATACATTTTATAATAATAACAATTATATGTTTTATTTTGGCAGTTTGTTTTCAAGGATTTTTATAAATGTATGTATATTTTGTAAATATAAAGTTAGGCATGCAGCTATTGCCTTCAAGCAACATGAAGTTAAAGATAACAATTGCAGACGTCAATTTCATAGACATTACGGAAACATATAGTTCTAGGTACATGAAATATTCTGTTACTATTATGTAAATTTTTAGAGCCCCCTCATGTCAGGTAACCATTTGCCCCCAAGTATAGAACTCTACTCTTTATTCTATGATCCGATAACATATTTGTCACTCAATCAAAATCAGACTGAAATGAAACAGAAACAAAAATTGAGAAAAAAGGTTTTTTTCCTTCTTTTTTTTAATTTACTTATTAAGTAACGATCATGGAATACTTTTTTAAAGCAACTTTAAAGCAACTTATATTTGTAAAATATTTAGTCATTAGATTTTTATATGACGTTCAAGAATACAAGTTTTATAATGAGACTTCTTCTCATGTGATATTATACGTTTAAACAACGACTTGTCAGTCCAAATTTTGTATTTATTTTTCATACTCTGTGGACTTCATCTTTTTAACTTCTTTTTCCCCTATTCTCGTCTTGCAGAGCAAGAGAAGGAACCTCCTGCTCTAATGGCAAAACCACACAAACTACACTTTGGAGACGGAATCACAATGGCGAACCGATATGTAATGTAATTCTTATCTGTTTCTCTCTTTATCTTAATCTTAATCTTGGAGGTTAAGCAACCCATGGCAATGAAAAAAGACAGGATCCAAACCCAAGGTTGAAAACTAGCGGCCAAAGCACAGAAAAAACACGTTGGAATGCATGACTTTTTTAAGCCCCTGCATGATGCTCGATTTGGACCTTATCCCGTTTCCGGATATTTTGAAAATATGTTACAATATTATGGTCATAACATGATGTCTTCAGGTTTTATGTCCTATGGAAGATCATTAATAGCTGGAGGGTTCCTTGATCAAGGTCTTTTTCTGGATCAGCAGCTGCAACAACAAATGGTGAGTGGGAATGCCAACGCAAGTCCATCCTATATCGACCCATGCGCCCTCATCATTCCAACAGCATCGCAGAAATGAATAATGGATTTGCATCCTCTAATTCCATGGTCATTCCAACGTAATGAAGGGCTCTAATCAGCCACACTCAGCTCTTTATATTCGACATCTTTCATCTAGCTTTTACTTGTGGTTGATTGCCTTAATCATCTTCATCTTTAACTTTTTTGGACTAGAAAAGGTGAGATGATCACGCACCATTTCACATGCATGAAAACAGTGTGTGACTATACAATAGCTAAATAATTCAAAAAAAACCATCAAATTGTTCTTTGTAAAGAAAAACCACGCAGCTTACATTAAAATAGTCAAGAAAAAAAAGAAGACTTTGAATATATATCAAATAGAAAGAATTCAATCGATCATTGTAGTATTTTAATGGATTTTTACGAAAAAAATTGTAACTGCTTTTATGTTGACATGTCACATATATAGGCAATGTATGATTCACAGAAATTGAATTACGAATATACTTTATCATATAATTTACTATACACATTGAAAGTAAATAAATATAATACCCATAAATGGAAACATGGATACGATTATACATATATACTTTATAGGTGGGAAGTGGATTCGTATGGATTTTGGCCTTAGTAGGAGTTGCATCTTTTTTTTTTCATTAATGCAAGTTCACAATCTTCGTTATAGATATGTTAATGTCCATTTATAAGCCTACTCAATTAAATGATTTAGGGAGAGCGTACAGGTAATTTACATATAAATATATAATTATATATGTTCGATAAATGAAACACGACAGAACTAAATATGTACATAGTTTGTCATCACGACATGCAACTCTTGATAATGATTCATACCCTATTTGAAAGAAAATGCAGTAATACTTTAATTAGTTTGGATTTTTATATATGAAGTTTGGTTTTTTTATATACTTTACATATATTATGGTCAGATGGGAGAAGAGGCAGAACCATTGCAAAATTTTATGGTTCTCTTACAGTTAAAGAAGAAAAGAAAAAAAAGTTTTTACGTATTTTAGACCAAAAAACTATAATCAATCAATCCCAAGCTTTTGAATATCTCATTACTGCATCCTGAAATATAAAATGTTTGAGAAACATCAAAAAGTCATATGTACAAGTTTAGATTCAGTGATCTAATTCATAAGATCAACGCTCATAAGTCAGCACACTAATAAGAGGGAATAAGTATACAAATCAACAGCTGAATAAAAAATACACATTAGATGTCTTGATGTCAACACAAACATAGGAATATTACAGTGAAATAAGAGTATGTATACAATAGTTATAAGACTTTCAAGCTGAGGGAGTCACTTCTAGAATATATATATTTTATAAATTCAACTACTTTGGAAGTTCAGTCTGCTTTTAAAATCCTTTCCCATGAGTAGAGTTTCAATTCAAATCAAATAAGAGATGAATATATGAAACAGTGTTTTGAGAGTCATTTTTGATCATTCATCAAGCCTCAATTATATGTAGACTTTTGAATCTTTCATTCACATCTATGTAGAGTCATACCTTTCAGATCCGGTAGCACTTCTTTGAGAGCATTATTTTTAACTTCCATATTCTTAGAGGGTTGGTTACCTTTTAACCAGTTTTATATGAGTATACACTGCATAGGCAAAAGTACTCTGGGACTCAATCTTATAGGAACATGATCTTACTTTTATTCACTTGAGTGCAACTGAAGGCCAAAAAAAAAAAAGGAAAGAAAAGATATGAAAAGTATGCATTATTATTTGTGTGTGCATGTATGTAAGTCAGTCAAACCAGTCAATATTTTTTTTTTTTTGCACTACCCCAAGAAAAGACTAGACGGAAAGAAAGAGGGAATTTTTGAAAAATGAAAACAGGATGTATACAGATTACGTTTGCATATATGTAATAATAATGATAATAATATGTATTGTGCATTTCAAATCGTTGTGATAAAGTACTTTTATACCCATAGAAATATAATGCATATGAACATAAATAGGCAACATGCTTACATTGTTGTTCCTCTACTCATTATAGACCATATAGTGAAGTAAACATTTTTGCAAAAAAAAAAGAAAGAAACAAAAACATTCAACCCCTTACAAATAAAAATATTTCAATAACGGATACTTGGACCCCCCTAGGTAAAAGGATTCATCCTGCCCAATAGCAGCTACTCTAGTACTTATACTAAGTATTGCTTTGTTAGAACCTCATAGTTCCATTTGTTTGTTCATCATATATGTATGATATAATTGCCTTGAGGCGTGGGCTGGGCAGTTTGAGCACGCTAATAGTGTATTACAATAATGGAAAAAAAACCTGCTTGCATAGGTGGCACATATGTAACTATAAGTATGTAGATATCTAAACACACATTATCGTACTACTTGAAGAAGGGATACTCATCATCAAAAAATCCAGGAGATTGAATATTGAGCAATTTCTACTGCTGTTTAATAATTTATTTATTTATTTATCTACTTACAGCAAATTATATGAGACCTACATAATTTAGTTTGCACTATTATAAAGGAGTAGAAAATGAACAATCTTTGAAGGGAGTTTTTTTTCTTTTTCTATTTATTTATGTACATTACAATATGTACAGAGATCTACATCTAAGTCAATTAAAAACATGACGTCTACATATTTCTTTGTTGACTCCCTTTACAATTGTACATGGTATGTACATCTCTTTAGGCTGTCGAAAAACGAATATATGGAGATAAATCACTAAAGAAGGTACAAATATTTATTTGTATGGTACTTGTACCACTCTATTTTTGGCTCTGTACAATTATAGCCAACCTAGAGGGGCATGGAGTATCTACCATTTATTCCTACGTAATATACATACATACAAGGAAAAATAGTAGTCACTTTTTTCGTAATTATGTACCCATGTAAAGTAGAATTTACTCAGTTTAAAAACGGACCTATCTCCAGGTAGTGACTTTACTCTATCCTTTTATACTCCCCCCAAAAAGAGAAACAGATCTTTTAATAAAAGGTCATTCAATTTGACTCATAGCATATGTAGATAAACATATTATATGGATGCCCCAAGTGGCGCAACATCCCTTCTCAAATGTAATAGAGACTTCATTAAAAGTAAAATTAATTATTATTTATTTTAAAGTATTCTTTTACGGATACAGGATAGTCAGCTTATATTTTATCAATAGGGATGGATTGAACTAGGATGTGTAAAACCTACACTATATATATATATATATATGCAGTGATGACGTGTCGACTTCATAAAATATCTAACTACTTTATTTAACTCAATTGAAGTGATTAAGTTATTAAAATTGTGAGTCCCTGTTTGAATAATTTTAAAATATAAAATAAAAATCCTTTCATATCGACTCAATATTAATTTGAGTGGATGCTACTAAATATAAATCACTTAAACTCAAGATATTATATCCATTTAATGGTCCATTATTTAATCATTTCCTTTTATGATAGTTTCATATCATGGTTAACACATTACAATATTTTGTCCTTAATGTGTCTCGCGACCTTTCTTCGTCTAAAAAGAAAAACAGTCCAAAATTAGTTGGTAAAGTTAGCCAATTATTTGTGGGTTTGTTCACAGGTTAGCAACAAGGGCCATATCGAGCCATGATAATGGATTATTTTTGACCCTCATGTGATTATATGGAGATAAATGACGTGTGGTTTGAACAAGAAGGTGCAGCTTGCCCCACAGCAGACAGTACAATCGATTTATGGAAGAGCAAATTCGGTGAAGGTATTATTTCTAGAAATGGACTAGTCAGTTCGCCGCCTACCTCATGCAATTTGACGCCCTTGGACTATTTTATATGGGATCACGTAAAGTCATTGGTCTACACCAACAAGGCAGCAACACTAAAGGAGCTCAAAGCAAATATTGAACGCGAAATTCCTGCAATTTCGGTCAATTATTACGAAAAAGTGGTAGACATCTGGGTTGCACGATTTGACTTCTGCAAACAACGTGCCGTTGTTGGTGGTCATACAAAAGAAATTGAATTCCAAAGTTAATTGAAATTGAATGACCTTCAACACAAAAAAAAAAGAAATTCGTTTATATCTTTTTATTTTATTGAAAAACCCTTTATTTTGATGTAAGAGGAATAAAACTGAGAGTATTTGCTTCTATGTACTTATAAGTAGTTGAACACTTGAACTTACGTCCTTGTTCCATCTAAAAGATGCTCAATGATAAAGATACTCAAGTTATATTTAAAGGGCCAATGCCTCTAGGAGAAATGTCAACATATACAAAGTAAAAAAAAAAAAAATTTTTTTTTTAACTTTCTCAGCATGGGTATATTGTTGCCCCTTGTAGATAGAATACATGAGACTTAGACTATGAAAAGGGTTTTTTTTCCAAAAAAAAAAATGTACGTATATAATACTTTTGAAAATTATAGTAAACAATACATTGTTTGATTCATTGAGAGGGCTATTCGACCTTGACCCTTGTGTGTGTATCTACCTACCTGGGGTTTCAACATCATAGGGTTTTTTTTGTCTCTTTCTCTCTCTTTCATTTGAAATATACCAAATACACTTAGTCAAGCATTCCTTTATAAACATTGAAATATAGGTTGAAAGTGTGTATATGCCTACATTGTAATTGAAATGATTGATGTCTTTTTCTTAGGGGGGGTAGAGGTGGGGCGGGTAGCAAAGTCATACTCGAACTTGGATTATTATAAAAGGATCAGTAAAGTAAAATGTATACAAATAATTACGAGGGTTCTTTGGAGGTCTACGTATATGTATACTTTAAGTTTTGTTGTCTGTGAATAATATAATTAGTATTAAAAATCCAAATAGAGTAATAACCTTTGTTCAAACTGAATAATTATATTATTATTATTATTTCATAAAAGAACTTTATAAAAAAAAGTATTTTCACAGCTATACTGCTCATAATATATATATATATAATATAAATCCATTGTCATTAATATAATCCCTACGTTAATTTTAAAAATGAGAGCAAAAATGTAGTCATTTTCCGCTTCAGCATAATATGGAAGAAAATCTTTCAAGGAAATTATATATTTCATCACATGATTGTTTTAAAAAGCTCTTTAGGCAATGTCTGATAGACAAAATTATCGTATGTTTACATGGATTTGGGGTGGAGATGATTCAATTGACTCTCGTGGTGGAGTTCATGCAGAGAGAGATACATATATATGTGGAAGTTATTGAGGCCGTCAGGGCTTGTGCATAATTTACAGGATAGTATATTTGGCTACTAAACTATTCAAATGGATGATTCATATGGTCATCTTGAAAGACGATCTAGGGTCCTCGAAAGGATGTGTAGAATGGATCTCTAGACTCCTTACTCAAGCTCATAAGAATTTGCGGATACTTTTTTAGTAGCTCGTTTTTAAATCCTCAAAAATGATCAGCACTGTGCTCAATTCGAAAATGATGTCATAAACTTTCGGCACATTTATAATAGGGTAGAAAGTATACAGATAGCATATAATAATACAAATGAAAGTAATTTGTAGTAAGGGGGGATTGTGGTCATTTTTTTTATTTTTAGGAATAAAAATGTTTAAGGACCTGGACTTTACTTGGACTCTCAAAGTCTTGATTTCATTGTCAAATCTAAGCCAAAGTAACATTTCAAATTTTTTAATGAGGTCAATTTTAACGAAAAGCGAGTCCTTTTCTTTGTTCGTTTGACCAAGCATCCCAATCCGTCAAAAGGACAAGGGGAGAGAAAAAAGAAGGTGGTGAATTAAGGGTAACTTGACCCCCTCCCCCCTAAAAAAAAAGGGCATAAGCATCTTTTATTGATCTTTGAGGTTGACTGAGGTTGCTAGAAGCTGATTTTGAGATCAAAATGTGATTTGAAGGCGTTGAAGGCCAAATTTGAGGTGTACTATAAGGGTCAAAAGTTTCAAGGAAATTGTTCATTTAGAGCAGGAGTATCTAATCTTTTTGGGGGCCAAATTTGATGTTTTAAAAATATAAAAATAATAATAATCTATTCCTAAGTAAAACATCAAAATAATAAGTTATAATAAGAATAATAATAGTTAATAATAAGAAATGTAACCGGCTGAAATTCTGCCTTACTTCAAGGGTACCATATTTATTTATGACATCATCTCGGGCATGCATGTCAGCTGGAGGGCTAGCCAAGAGGCTTCGAAATAAAAGTATTGCAGTTTTAGTCTATGCATGAGGTGAAATGAGAAAATGAGATGTTTATTTTGTAATTTCCAATTAACCTTACGCGGGCCAGTCAGAGCCAACCAAAGGTCCGTACAATGCCCAAGTCTGCTTTAAGGGGATCCTAAGCTGAAATTCTACCCCCCCCCCATTTTTAAAAAAGGTTGAGGAAGATATTTAGAGGGCCACCACCAATATATTTCCTACCAGTTTTTTTCTCTATAACACCTCGTTAGTACGCCCATGGTCATTTTGCTTATAAAAATACTTGTCAGATTTAATTTGTCTATGAAATAACAATTATCTAGTTTGAATAAAAGTTTGTACTTGGCATTGAATTTGAAGTAATTGGGTATTTGCATTTTTTGCTCCAAACTGCCCTCACAGTTCTTTTTAGAAGTATTTTAAAAATCAATTTATAATATGTTCATGGAAGCAAACGGCATTGGAATTGGATTATTATGGATTATACAAGCAAATACCATATAATATAGTCAAGACATATTCATGAACTGATAATATCATGTGCTTCTATGCATTTGTTCTTTTGCTTTTTGCAGAAGTAGACAGATAATTGCATATAAGCATTTTGATGACAAATGATTTGCATTATGATTGTACATTAAGAGGGGGAAAAACCATGGTATCATGCTTGATTCACACAATTAATCAACAATGGAACATTTGACAGTGATTATAATATGTATGTATATGTCGAGTAAATCAGATCTTTGATTTAGTTTTGTGTCGACTTGAGTTAAACATCAACTCGAGTTCATAAGTTAGAAAGGGAAAAAAAGAAGATTAAACCAACAGTGGACCTCACTGCCAACTGAAAAGTTGTAAAACAATACAAAATGTTTAGTGTTTACTATGATATATGTCAAGTCAACAAGAAACCAAGTTTATCTGAAATATTTCAAAAATGAGTGTCATATTTTTGAATCAATTCTCTTTCGTTCGTATTAATAGGTTATTTCGATAAATTAAATAATGACTCCACCAATAACTGCAACTTATTTATTGGAAAAAAATACCGGCCACAATCAAGAATATAAAACATCTGGTATTTATGACTATGTAGTTACAATTACTATGATTCGTCATGGTGAGCATGATAGCGGATGAAGCTGATTCTTGATAGTTCTTAAACAGATGAACTGGTTTTAGCCAACTGCAACTAAATAAGTTTTCTGGGGCTATGAAAAAGATGGACGTTCTTTCAGGGCCCATATCGGCTCCTTGTGCAGTCGACACATTTATCCAATTGCTCCATTGGATAGACAACAATAGTCTTTGATTTCTCGATTAAAAGTAACATTTTAGCAAAAACCATGTGCAATAGGTCTTAAAATGGCTTCGAAGTATTTGTCCGTTCCATTTACGAAGTAAAAAAACTTAAAAGTTACTTTCTTGTTGACATGACACATATGTAGATCATAATTCTTTAAATTATATTCCTCAAGTACAACTCCCGGGTAAACAACATTAAATAGATCACAGATAATGTTCCATTGTATAGGATCCCCTTCAGGCCTACATTGGCATTGTGCATACATGATATATGCTATCTTATTGTTATTTACAATAACGTACATATGTAGCAATGACTGTCTATTTTTCTTTTTTGTGACTTGAATGAACTCTTAAATCAAAGGATTCGTGATCAAATATGAGTGCACTAAAAAATATAAGCTGTCGATGAATAAGGAGGCCTGAATATATTTCTACCCTAATAACTTAGAAATTCTTTGAAGAATGAAATTAATTAACTCCTCTTTGTCAGTATGCTTCATTAAAGGTTTCTTCATTAATTAGTTTTACCTACATATAAATATATAGGTAAATATATGGTTATATTTAAATTTATCTTTCATTGCTCAAAGTATTTTGCATTATCAATTAGACTACTGATAATATAATTATTTATTATTCTGAAAGAATCCACTGAACCAAGAATAGTTATTTATGAAAACTATTTTTTAACTATGCAGCTACCTACATATATATATTAGGTATAGTAAAAAGAAATCCATTATTTTTTTAGCTGCCTGACTTGCGTTTTCGCCTTTATAGAAGAAAAATTGTAGAATATAGCGTATTTTCTCCTTGCTGGTGTCCATCTTTGACGTGCATTCAAACACTACTCACGTCGAGTTATTCTGCCACTCGCAACCTCGACTGACAAAAGGGAAAGGAAAAAATTGGAAAAACAACTGGTAGCTGCTAACCTTCTTTATTTTCCTTGTTGCCAACTTGTTAATATTTGGCAGAATTTATTATTACTTAGATATACTATATATTTATAAATTTTACATATCACAAACCAATAGTTAATACTTGTAATATATTCACAAATTCAAAAAAAGGGCGCGAAATCCTTGATTTAATATATTTTTATGCATCAAAATCAGTAATAATAATGATGCCCTTTTTAGCTCATAACACGTAGAGTCAGCTGCTTTAAATCAAAAGAGTCAAATGATGAAAATCAGCTAAAGGGAGAATACAGTGTGTTTTATTAATCCCAAAAAGCTCGTCGTGACTGAGTCAAGCAATTACAAACCTGCTCCAAAAGTTTCTTTAGTACGCAATCTCACCTTCTAACGCCATCTAGTGTAATATAATCGCACTTATACAGATCACAAAAGCCATCTATTGCAAAAATAATGGATAACCTTTCACTATGTAGACCTAATATATGTAGATGTATCTGTGCCTCTTAGAGTGAACGATTCTACTAGTAGCTAAATTTTATCAATAATGATACAAATTGATGATGTAAGTACTTAGAAAAGGAATTAGTAGAGCTAAAATATACTTTAGACTGTAGTAAATAGAGCAAAAGACTCAAAGTCCCTCGTAAGTACATATAATAATTCTGCTTTTGTACTTCGCCTCAAGACCTGACTCAGACTCAACAGTGTGCAGCTGGAAACTCGACCTCAATTCTGTGATTCGTAGAGTAAATAAACAAACACAACTCCACTTGGACTAAGGTTTCAAGACTTAAAACATGATCACTCGTAAAAAAAAATGATGGCATGACAAACAGCTCAGATAATAAATCCTAAACCCCTTGGATACTCTACGATCTTAGCCAAAAAGACACGATGTACAAATTTCCAATATATAATATTATGTACTATCTGATACGATATATAACAACGTATATACATAATGCATAATCAAATTATGAAGCATTCCATTAATAAAGTCTCAAATATTCTCTAATTAGTTTATATTTTTCTAAATTAATATTAATCATGTATAATAATAATTAATATTTATGCTATGAGTTCGCTGAAGATTAATAAATTGATTAGGGGTTTATTTAACTTTTTAAGGTAAGAACAAAAAAAAACATTTTTAACGAGAGTCTTTTGGTTGCTACATTACTATTTAAAAAGTAATAACGAGTGACATACATCAAATGAATTTGTGATATGGGCGCAGCTGTAAGGAGAGGGGAACACGGACCCTCTTCTAGAGTTGACTACATTTATGAGTGGCGAGCCCTTGAATACCCAGTTGTTATAAGATTATATCTGTTTCTCTGTGTTGTGATGCAAGCAGGACTCTCGGAATATGGAACCCTTTTTTTTATGAGTCAAAAGTTATTTTTTTGTTTCAATGCTATGCGTGCCCCTCCAGCTATATATATTTACAAGATGTTTTAGACCACCCGACTCTCCTGTACATAGATATATGTAATTATGTAAAGTTATTCAATCAGGTTCCAATATCATGCAACGCATGTGAGCCACCCACAAAATATGCTCAATCCCTTCAAATCCGAGTCAAATCTTGGGACTTGTTTTGAAGATTCCTTTTTGTAAAAAAATATCTTCGTATCGATGTGTGTTCGCCTATAAATCAGCCATGGATTGTGGGATTTTTTAAATCCCACTATTTGATCATTAACTAACCACGATTCTCTTTGTATGTTTATATTTAATGAGAGTCCGGAAGGGCTAAACATTATTTATGACGTCATATTCAACATCCATAATACACATCTCCACGTATGTTATGAATATGATACTTATGAACTATGTAGGGTATAATTCATGTGTGTGTGTTAATCTATAGAATTCTTACGTCACAGAACGGTTTTTAAATTATTGGTCATATTATAGGCCAATTACATTAAGTATATTTAGATCATCATTCATATTGAGTCTCTCTATGTCTTTGTTTTTTTTAGTTGTTTTTTTTTACATAGTCAATGAGGGCGTTGTCTTATGGGTTTTAGATATCTTGTATGATCTACGACCATAAGAATGA
Source organism: Lepeophtheirus nordmannii (assembly GCA_963680855.1). Lineage (NCBI taxonomy): Eukaryota > Metazoa > Arthropoda > Copepoda > Siphonostomatoida > Caligidae > Lepeophtheirus > Lepeophtheirus nordmannii. Next base: position 2,220,594 of record OY804525.1, on the reverse strand, counting down.
GAAAGGCGTTGGTCTAAACCGGGTTTTTTTCTTCTTCTTCTTCTTTTCACTTCAAGTACTCAAAGATGTCCAACTTTTACAATATACGGAATATAAACTTATAGTTGTATACTTTGGTCCGTTTACTGCTTTATCGTATCATTAAATAGTTGTACATATGTACAGCGTACCTTGCCTCAATGGTTGTAGATCATGTAGAATGTGTCAAAACGTGACCAATAACTTTGCCTCTGTCACATGACTAGATCCAGGGCCTACACATCATTATATTTGTCAAAAATATGTTTTTAATATCAATTTGAATATTTTAATTTATTTCTTCATCGTATACATATGTATAACCGTTATTTTAGGAGGAGTTTTTTTAATCATCACACACCAAAATTTTAATACGCAGCCCAATGGTCATAAGCTGTTTGGACATTAAAATTCTAACATATGCATGTGATTAATTTTTTGGCGATAGACGAACAAACGTGCAAACATATTTGGTGTAAATACTTGAATATTAAACAGGATTGACTTCAAAATCAATCATGTCCAGTATTTAGCTATAAATAAACAAAATAAAAGGGCCAATTAGATTCTACCTAAGCAAACTAAGTCTAATTATTTCCTACTGTACAAGGTAAATTCTGAAGTGTTAAAAATTCAATTGTTTGCCATGGAATAACGTAAACCGAACTCAATCTACGTTGAAATAAATAAATATAATTTCATCTATGAACTTTAGAAGATGTCAAATTAAATAAGAGATGATTTTCTGGGCTCTGGAAGTAAAGTTCTGTAGGTAAATATATCACAATAGCCTTTTTATTGACAGGGATATGAATTTTTGCAGGGAAAAAAATACACTTTTGTTATTAGAGGCTTATTTTCAACTTTTTGGAGTATTTAACACTTTAATAACTTAGAGAATCCTTCACAACTCAACAAAAGCAAATTCGAGTACAAGGAAAGAGCATTTTTATGTCGATGGGATGATATATGTAATTGAAAAATATAGACTTCTAGAAATCGATCCTGAAACAAGAAAATTTATGATGATAATAATATATATATATATATATATTTATATAATATAATTTGTCTAAGTCCATAACAGATAATAACTTGACATGATCTAACCGATTTATCATTTTCTAAAGGGAGTCTCAACTATTGTATTTCCATTTATAGCCTTTTGTATCTTTAGCCAGAGACCTTTGCTACATAATAAAATATTATGGGCACACGTTTTGAGTGAACTAAAGTCCTCCAGACCCAATTTTCAAATCCCTTGCATCGACTCATCAGTGCATAAATTTATTCATTAACCTAGAAGGAATATGAAAGTATGATGCAAATCTCATAAATCACCGACTTTTACAATTACTTATTCCTCTATAATACAGGTTTGAGTGCAAAAAAAAAAAAATAATAACCAATGGGAATAATGTACATAGATATATCCCTTTTCTTACTTTGAATACCACATAGAGTCCACGTGGTTTGAAACGTGACCTCCAAGGGATTTTTAATAAAATTTCTACATATGTATGTCTGGACGGTTTGAAGGTTCTAAGCCATAGGGAGGGCATTATTGTTGGTCATTAATTAACTTTATAATTTTAAATATCTACATTGGTTGTTAGCTTGAGCCACTCATTTTTCTATATCCTTTAATATATAATTTAATTTTTTTCAAAGAGGGATCCTTTAAAATCCTGAGACGACGCCTAAAGGTCTTTAAAAAAATCAAAATAAGACTCCTTTGGCATTGATTTTTTCTTTCACTCTCTCTCTTTCTCTCTTTCATGAAAGGGATTATGAATGAATAACTTTAAAGAAGTTGAATTCTACATATGTATAATAAATTACCCAAGGCTCAAACAAGTTTTGAACCTTTATTTAATCTAATTTAATTATTTACATAGGTTTGAAAATAAGGGCGTGTCCCATGTCATGATATTGTATATATGTACTATGTATCTATCTATACATATACTAGAAGTTGTTTGTTTCTTTCCTTTGAATATATATATATATATATATTCATTCTTTTCGAACAGATCTGACTTATTATCAAATTATAGAGCTAATTATCTTAGTCAAATTATTATGTAGAATAACATATTATAATGCCATAAAAAGTTTCTATGGTAATGGTTCAAGAAAGACACTTCTAATTATATAATATGTACACAAGTCCATGGAGAATACAACAACTTTCTCCTCTTTCCTTAATTTCCTTGATTAGTAATTAGGACCCCGTATGTTGAATACATCTAAAAAGGAAATCAAATTTATCATAATAGTAATAAATACATATAATATATAGACTGGACCATGAATGTCCATATAATAAATGAATGAAGCTTCCTTAAAATACGAAATGAGTTGCTAACACACTTACCATCATCAATGGGTCCGTATATTTTTAGAAATAAATATTTTGCCTATTTAGTAAGTTTCATGTGTTCAATTTAGTCCATTCTTCTAGCTCTTACAAAAAAAAAGATATTCTTCCTTAAAATATAATTAATGATGAATTACATAATTACATAATAAGAAGAAATTCACACTTCAGTGTAGTATTATGGCCAAGGCCACATTACCCGAGACCACGGGAGTATCAAGACTTTGAGGGATCAATATTAAAGTAATGCCAAGATTTTTAGTTTATTTGCCTTGATCTCGGTCCTGACTCCGTGACAAACAAGGCTTCTAAAGGGTCGAGATGAAGACGATGAAAGAGTTTTAAGGAATCAAAAGGATTAGATGATGATTTTTCCGTTCTTTTTCGTTTTTCTTAAGAAAAGAAAGTTTTTTTTGTAAATAAATTATCTTGATCTTCACTCTAAAAACAGGATTTAACAGGGTTACGAACCAAGACTTTGAGGGATGGAGATATTAAAATGATGGAAAGACTTTAAGAAATTGGTACTAAGAGAAAAAAATATTATTTTTTTAAAAAAAGAAGAGTTTGTATGAAATTACTTTGGTTTGGCTCCAAGATATAACACTTTGAAGGGATTGAGACCAAACAGGAGTTGAGCCTAAGACGAGACCAGAATCTTCAAAAAATGATTTTGAGAGCCAATAACTACTTCAAAGGAAATAATATTTAAAAGTCATTAAATCTTGGCTTGATTAGATCCAACCAAGAAAAACATTGTCACAATTTTATTTATTTTGAAAAATAAGTGTAATGGTATTTTTAGGGTTGAATGAAGAATTTATAGTCATGAGGATAATGCAATGATTAAATGCTCCAAACAATGCTCAGTAGGTAAATTCATAATGAAAGTTGTGACTCCTTTGATGAAATTGTTTTTATGATTAGTCCAATACAGTATCCATGTGGCCATTGTTGCACCACTTGCATTTAAATGATAAATAAGTCATTTCAATCAACCAAAATGAAGGTATATATAACATAATATTATATAGTATCAATGAATAAAGGGTGGGTGGTATAATAGAACTATGTAGACATGTTGAGACTTACATTTGTCAATGTACATATACTGCAACTTGTATAATCCACTTGTACATGTTACAACTTGTACACAACCCAATTACAATTGCATTGGACCATGATATATATTAATGGACTGTATGTATATGAATATATATATATATATATATATATTTATAACTGAGAATGTCAAAATTTCATTCAAACCTGTTCCACTCCACCACGGGAGTAAATGCCTTCATGACACGCCCTTTTTATGTGTACATAAATATTTGCAATTTGGCGATTGTTGATTTTTTGAAGTGAATGGTTTTTGTTTCACAAATACAGGTTATTCTGACTTCTTCTAAAGTTAAAAAAAAAGAAAAAAAAAGTTTAAGCAGTAAATAGTTAAAATATCTCACTTACCTTGACTTTACGAGCCGCAACTTTTATTCTATAATATACCACACCACCTCGTAAGGGGGAATCAATACAAATGATCACGACAACCTTTTTGGGATAAACAAAAGCACACTGATTTCTCCCTTCAGCTGATTTTCATCATTTGACTCTTTTGATTTAAAGCAGCTGACTCTACGTGTTATGAGCTCAAAAAGGGTTTTATTATTATTATTTATGATTTTGATGCATAAAAAATATATTAAATCAAGGATTGGGCGCCCTTTTTTTGAATTTTGAATATATTTCAAGTAGTAAAGATTGGTTTGTATATTGATGGAATTTATAAATATATAGTATATCTAAATAATAATAAATTCTGCCAAATATTAACAAGTTGGCAACAAGGAAAATACAGAAGGTTAGCAGCTACCAGTTGTTTTTCCAAATTTTTCCTTATCCTTTTGTCAGTCGAGGTTGCAAGTGGACAAAAAAGCTCGACGTGATTATCACGTCGACCTTTTTGGGATAAACAAAAACACACTGTATTCTCCCTTTAGCTAATTTTCATTATTATTTCATGATTTGACCCTACGTGTTTGAGCTCAAAAAGGGTATTATTATTATTATTTATGATTTTGATGTATAAAAAATATATTAATTCAAGGATTGCGCGCCCTTTTTTTGAATTTTGAATATATTACAAGTAGTAACGATTGGTTTGTGATTGGTAAAGTTTATAAATATATAGTATATCTAAATAATAATTAACAAGTTGGCAACAAGGAAAATACAGAAGGGTAGCTACCAGTTGTTTTTCCAAATTTTTCCTTTCCCTTTTGTCAGTCGAGGTTGCGAGTGGACAAAAAAGCTCGACGTCTATAGAGACCTAATAATATTATCCAATGAGGAAGTGTTGAATGGATATACATACACTTAATCGTAATTAAATCAATTTATAAAATATCAAATGCTGCTTTTATGATTGAAGAGATAACAAACGATGGAGATTATATTTGATGATGGTTTTTTTTTTTTCTTTCTTTCTTTGCTCTAAGTCATAAATATAATTATTATTATATATTTGAGTTAGAATTTAAAAAAAATAAAAAAAATACATGATTAAGCATAATTCCACAACAAATACAACCAGATATTAAATTCATATTTTCTTGAACTCTTGAATACTTCTCTAAATGTATATATATATATATATATATGTATAGTGCGTTGTCACGGATTTTGTCAAAAAAGAAAATATTTTTTCGTCAAAATGTGCTTTTATTTTAAAATGTCTTTTGTATAATATATACATATATATATATATATATAATCCTTTTAAAAAGAGAGGAGAGATTTGTTGTTGTCAAATTTGTCATCAAAATAAAAGTAATTTAAAATCTCTCCCTTCTTCACAAAAAAAATTAAAAATGAAGATCTATGACTGGAAGCAAGGAATTATATACAACACGGGATATTTAAAACGTTCATTTAAGACTTTTGTTAATCCCTTGGGCAGATAAACACACCAAGACTCTTTAAGCCAAATGTATGTCAGCTGTTGAATCTCAGACAAAATAGCCTTTCTCAGCATAAAGACACTAATCAGATAAAGAAATCAAGATGATGTCTACAAATTTAACGAATCAACGAAAATGTAGAGTGAACTATTTGTTTTCTCAGAGTCTTACCATTTAATACACACAGTTTAATACTCTCGCTTATTTTGAAATCTATAACCGAACTTATGGACAAATGATATTAGGGTTAAGATAGGAAAAGAATTTATCTTCAAAAATGATGAACGTTTTTCGTCAACTTTGAAGTTTCTTAAAAAAAATTATAATTAATTTCTAATGTTTTTTAAGATTAAGATGTTTTTTTTATTATAAATCGAATATTGAATTATACTGGTTGGCGAGAAAATAAAATATCGCCTCTTTTAAAAGGAAAGATCATATTATCTAAACTATGGATTTAAAATTTGCATAATTCTTTTAGAGCCGTCAAATTCAACCATGTTTTGAAATATATGCTCCCTCTAAAATATGAAATACTGTGTCTTTGATCCTGACTAAGTAAAGATATTACTCTTCCATTAAGTAATATGCATGCTATAAATAACTTTACTAATATTACTCAATATTCATTTATTTTCACTGACGTCACAGATTGCATCTAAATCAAAGCAATGTCAAGTTCAGGACATGAAATTTATTATTTATTTATTATATAAAATGAACAAATTTTCAAAAAAATCTAAAGTATTTAAACTTCATTAAATGGATTTAAAAATGTTAAATGAAAAAGAGTTGTATTGAATATACTACCATGAGGAAAAAAATACCGGGAAATTTGAATTTAATATTTTAGGGTTCCAAAAAAGAGATAAATGTTTATGTTTGTAAGTTGGCACACCTGTCACTGACATTTGTGCAAAATTACACGTAAAAATATTCATTAGTGTTTGAGAGATACACGTCCATTTGTCAAGAGCTAAAATGAAATTTTTCGATTTTTAAAGATGTTTGAACGATGATGACTAAAAAGCAATTTAGAGAAATGTTGTTGAAACCGATAAGGTTACAATGAATATTCCAGACTGTACTCTTTTGAAATTTCGAGAATCCGTGTTTTATTTCTCGAGATACATAGCCTAATACTCATTAATTTTAAAGGCATAACTAAATTCAGCAGTTATTGTTTGTTAATTAATATTGACTGCATTAAAATTTGTAACCGTTTTGAAAATATGAACTAAACGTTGGCACATGTCCCATTGCATCCCGTGAGGGATGAAATTGATTTTGATGATTAAATAATGATTTATTGATTCCTTATATTTTTTCCCCAATTCAGTATTTTCATCCCAAACGGTGAACATTAGAATCAAATCAAATTAGTGGCTAGGCGTGAAGCTCTCTATAAAAAAATGGCTAGACTTTCACAATTAATTTTCTTTCGCATGGATTAAGCACCAGCAAATTAGGATAATTGGACATATATATGTATATATTTTATACACATATGTAAAATTAATAGTTAATTTATTGACACCCTCATGTTAATTTGAATGGTTAATGATGGTATTTGTTTAACACGTAATATTAGGGTCGGATTTATACTAAAGAAAAAAAGATTCTGGATAGATGGGAAAGGTTGATATCCGTTATTATTTCGATCCCTTATTGTTCGATACTAAATTTACAAGAATAATTAACATATTTCCTCCATTATTCCTCGTCATCTATTGATACGTATAAATATCGACTCTCAAACTTTAAATCTCTTTATATATATATATATATAAGATTTAGAAGATGATTAACCTATTTAATCAGTGAAATGGGTTTCAACTTTTAAAAGAAACGCAAACAAACAAAATTAATCCTTGAAGATATTTGAATGAATACTCCTATAAACTTTCTTATCAGCTTCAGGCCAAGCCAAAATAAAGCATACAACAACAACAACAAAACTGCATTCAATTCAATTATATTTGCTCTTCTGTTTTTGAAGAGTCTTTCGTCCTCCTTACTACAATAGTCTTCCCTTTTTAAGCTAAGCTTGAAGCTGAGGGGCAATTTGAATGCATCAAATTCTTTATTATTAAAAATTCCCCTAAACTTGGTAAACTAAAAATATATTATTTTTTGTTTTTAATAAAGAGGTCTCATTATTAATTAACAACTTTTTTTGTTTTTGTCTTCATGGTGTGTAAGTAAATTAAGAAAGTATTCGATAAAAGAGTAATAAATTATATAAAGTACATACATAAATGTTTCATTAACTATTAATACATTAATTTAAATTCCTTAGACGTTGAAGAATTTATAATAATAGTAATAATAATAATAAAAATAGACAAGTACAATTTACAAATTGATTTATATGCAATAAACAGTGCCATTGACAAAAAAAAACACTTTGAAGTTGAAAATTATTTATTCCTTATTGGCATGAATACGAAAGAAGGAAAAAAACTAAAACGAAATTTTCAAGCTATTTGCTTTATATGAAATGCATTTTTCATGCCGTTCACTCGATTCTATCGCATAACATTTTCACACAAAAGAAACAGAAAAAATACTCATAGTATGTTTGCATATTAATACCCTTTTTTTTGCAATTGAGGCCTTAATTACATTAGCGTAAATACCCGCGCGTATGAGACGCATTTTTTTTTGAAGAAGTTAATCTAAAAACCCAGGTGCGTCTTATCCATGGATACTTTTATTAAAAGCTTTTCCATCGTTTTTAGGGTCAAATATCCACTGTGTCCTAGTCATGGTATCGCCCTTTACGCGGGTATTTACGGTACTTGCATTTGTAATCTATGGCCCAAGACCTTTCCTTCATTAAGATCCTTAAGGAAAGTATCATTTAGCTTCAAAAAAAATATTTCCACTTGTTGTTCAGACCTTATTCATCATCCAGAAAGTCTGGGAATAACTTGACTGTCCCCAAATCTGCCCCTGACATGCTCGAAAAAAGGTGCAAAAAGAACCTAGTTTATGAAAAAGAAAAAGTTGGATTGGCTCAGTGCTTTCTGGAAAGAAACTTGGTTGGCATGAATGAGGACCACAGCATCATAGTGATCGTCAACTACACTCCATGAACTCTGTGGACTGCAAAAGAGCCTTCATCATCTTCAAGAATCTCCTCACAAACAAGAAAAAAAGGCAAACAAAGGATTACCTTAGGGACAAGATGATAATGGAGTGGAACAGGGGTCTGCTTGAATAAAAAAGTATACTTTTAATGGTATTTTTTTTCCAAAGTACACCCTTTTTTGCAGGGTTTGTTTGCACTATTTGTCTTTTTTCCCCTGCATTTTTAGCTCCATTTTTATGCATTATTTGATCATCCCTACTTAACTAGACAATTATTTTTCTCAACTGTGAAGTTACTCTTTATTCAGTAGTAGTGAATTATTCACAAACTAATATTATGCTCTTTGTGTATGGTATATATCGACGTTTTACCACTAACAATGAGGAAATTTTGTAGAAAAATCGGCAAATAACAAGAAAATACTGTGTCCATTTTTGCTAGTGTTAATTCCTATGTTACTTTAACCTCGAATAACATTAAAATGGAATTAATTGTTATGAACACTTCACTTCAAAATCGATTATTTTATGTACGAACCTGTCAAACAAATAAGAATTATGCTATTTTTGCTAAAGTACAATCTAATTGGTCTTAACTTTTAGTTTTGTACATGATAAGGTATCTCAAAGGAAATAGTTGAGGAATAACTTAAGAGATAAACTCATTATAAATAATTTTATCGATTTGATTCTTACATGCATATTATATTGTTACAATTAAAATCATTATCAACATCAAGAGTTTTGACTTTGAATCCTCATTGGCTGGTTAAAAGACATGCACACTCATTTCAACTTTTGAAGAACTTTGGGTTTTTTTAACCCATAAATAAATGAACGTAGTTTAAACATTTCAAGATGAATTTTTCAATAATGAGGAAGGTAAGGCTTACAGATCAATTTGTTTTGAGTACTACTCAATGTCAGACTGGCTCAACAGGAGCAAAACTTGTTTTTTTTTTTGTTTTTTTAAATTTGTCAATTTGCAGCAAATATTATTCACAGGGGAGTCAAGGTCCCCAAGACAATCAAATACATCCAGTAGTTTCGTGAGTGTTGAGCCCCGAAGAGAAAAATTCCCAACATCTCCAGAAAAGAAGCTGAAACAAAGATCTTACCTCGACCAAGTCAGTCTGTGCTAGAGCTGTCTATTTGATTGGAGTCCCAGGGCTGTAATATACGTCTCCCAAACTTTGACAGGGAGCACCCTGAGTCTAATGAAATCTGATAGGTGTTTCATAGAATCCTAAAAAATGCTCTGACCTCAAAAAATGAATCAAGAGGAAAAATTGAAAAGCCGGTGACTTGAAATTGAGTCCATATTTTGAAGACTTGAGACTTGACTTGAATTCAAAATCAAAGGCACGATATTTGACTAGACTTGAGATCATTTTTTAATGAACTTTTCCAGAGTAATTTTAATTTTTTTTCACTGGGTATAAAGAAGTTTTCAAAATATATTTTATACGGGAAAAAAGCTCAATTTGTGTCAGATTTTTTTTTCTTGATCATGTTTTTTATTGCAGAGAATAATGACCCATACGTAGAATATTCTCTCTTTTCGGCACTAAACCTTTTTTTGGGCCGAAGTAGCCTATGAGTGATTATTCCATATATTTAGAAAGCATTTCCAGGCTATGGAATATACATCTAAGATTGGATATTCACATATACTATACTTGAAATGAGCTCGAAAAAAATTAGGGGATTCCAACTGGAATAGACATAAAAAATGAAGGACTTTGGACTTGTAACCAAGGACTGGGGAATCTAGACCAAAAATCTCAGAATCTACTTGAACTTCCAATATAAGGGCTCTTTCCCATCAATCAACCCTCTTTAAATTCAATTCTGATCATTTATGACGTCATCTTTCCACCTTCATTATTTTCAGTCCAATGACGTCATAGCCTCATTTTATAAGCTTAAATGGCCGGGATGATTTATTTATATTATTATCAGTAATAAATGTAGACGGATCTCTTGGTATAAGGATCTTTTTCTACTTTACAACCAATGGTATCGCCTCTTTTAAATATTACCCTGTACCTCTAGAAACCATGAATGAAATTGATGGAAAACTTTTTTTTGTTGTTGTTCAATATCTTCCGTATCTTATCTTTGCCTCAATTGACACAGTTTGACTAGAGTAGAAATATCAAAAAAGAGTGGGGGAAAAAATACATTTAAATGTTAATATTGTAGAGATGTTATTGTGTCATGAGAGGGGAATAAAGATCAAAAAGGATACAACAAATAAATACATGACTAATGGTTCTTACGCTGATCTTAGCTACTCTTAGATGTGTCTTGGTTTTCCTTCTTGATTCGGCCAGCAAAAACATTTGTGGTTGCCATAAAACTTGCTATTTTTAACAAGAAGAAATGCTTACAAAGTACCTACTTAAAAATGATATTTCTACAAAAATAGAGAAAGCTGAATATATGTGTATACATACCCTGTAATGTCATATCCAGATCATTCACCCTCTTGAATTTAACAAAATCAATCATAAAACCATATCGGTTGACTAGGTGTTTGATATCAAACTATAAATTCAATAAACAATTCCAAAAGTAAATATGAAATATTTCCTGTTTCATAACTCACGCAAAGTAAAGAAATAAAAATATTCCAAGAATACTACTTATAACGACAACGTTCCTTGAATTTTAAATAGACAATAAAGTGTCTCAAGCTTTTTATGTATGTAACGTCTTTATCTTTATTATACCCTGCAAGGTTTCATCCAAATGAAAAAGAAAAAAAAAAGCCTCAAGACATGGGTAACTCGTGTCAATTCTTTGCAATTGTGGTATGATTCTTTGTTTCATAGTAGAGTCATTTAATATCAACCAATGGACGTTACAAATACTCATAAAATACTCATTTTGATGGTATACGGAAAACTATGTAATAGTGTTGAGACTTGGTCCAAGAATTTTTTTTTTTTTTTTTTGGTTCAGTCTTAATTCATATCTTGAAGACATTTCTTGGTCTCACATCGAAAACATTAAACTCAATCATAATTAATTAATCAAAATATTAGCCAGGCATGCGAGTCGTGTGTACAAATGTTGAGTTTAAAAAAAGAAAAGAAAAATATCAGTTGGTATGACTGCCCTTATCATCAGCATGAATTCATTCTTCTTTATCACGAGGAACTTTTTGAGATAAACAAAAGCACACTGTATTCTCCCTTCAGCTGATTTTCATTATTATTTCATCATTTGACCCTACGTGTTATGAGCTCAAAAAGGGTATTATTGTTATTTATTATTTTGATGCATAAAAAGTATATTAAATCAAGGATTGCGCGTCCTTTTTTTGAATTAGTATCAACGATTGATTTGTGTATTGGTAGAATTTATAAATAAATAGTATATCTAAATAATAATAAAATCCGGCAAATATTAACAAGTTGGCAACAAGGAAAATACAAAAGGGTAGCTACCAGTTGTTTCTTCCAAATTTTTCCTTTCCCTTTTGTCAGTCGAGGTTGCAAGTGAACAAAAAAAGCTCGACGTGTATATCAATATAAAGGTTTCTGACTCATCCACTGATGTGATCATACAATAAATAAGTTCTTATCCGTAACTTTAAAAATATATTGTAAAAGTTTTGAAAAATTAGACACCGGAATGTACACAAATTATAATAATAATTAATTAGAAATGTGAAGTTCAGAGAACCTACCTCTACAGAAATGTACAACTTTGACGCAAAAATAAATTATTTTATTCAATATTATGGAAAAAGTTTTCTTTGAAGTTATTATTTCAACATCTGTCGTTACTTCAGTTTCAGTAACTTTATTTCAAAATATACCGTCACTTTTATATAATTTCTTTGTTAAATCATTGACAAAGTTTTATTAATTCAAAAACGAAATATATAATTAAAGAGATGGAATATGATTATTATTATTATTATTATACGAAGGTCTTTCAAGAGCAGAAAAGTGCTTACCTTGGTTCTCAAATTGCCCTGGTATAGGAACGTTTTGCACAAATGAGATACAGACTGTTTTTGCACGTCTTGCACTCATTTTTTTGTACAAAGTCTCTACTAAACTCCAGCTTAATTATATCATATTATCCATGTGATTAAATGAGAGGATATTTACACATTATTCAATTGATTACCATTAGTTCTAAGGGGGGGGGGGTTCTTTTCCCATAATCCGAAAAATATATTATATTATATAAAATAGTATATATTTTGAAATCTCCAAAGAATAACTTTTTGTTTCAACTTCAAACTTTATAAATGGATTTGATGCATTCAGTTTTATACATATATATATATTATTTTATATTCGTTAGTAAGAGTCTAATTCTATAATAACATATAAAATAAAAGCAAAAACTTTTGTCGTTGTTTGTTCTTTACTCTCTAAGTGCACATAATACCTTTGTATCTATTTAAAAATATCCGTACCTAGTGCACTTTAGATGGAAGTATTATTTAATATGATTGCTTTCATGTGTCTACTCTTGTTCAAAATAAATATAATAATCAAACAAACTATACTATTTCAAACTAATTCAAACTATACTATTTGTTATTGATCTCTTAAGCAAAGCATTTAAGGGTATGAATAGAGAAATATAGAGAAAAGAAATTTTTATTTATTTAAATACAAACATCATCAGTGCATCATGAATATCTTAGCTATTGTTGTAACATGGTTCAACGAGATGAAGGTCATTGGTATGAAAAATCCATTTTCAATATGAATGATTGGAGCTAAAAGTGCTCTATAATCAATTTGGTTCATTAGAAATTCACATTTAAAATTCCACTACATTTTCCCCATTTTCTGTTTTTAGTAATGGATGCGTGACGTCATTGTTTTGGTAGTGACAATTTGAGAGGAAATCCTTCACGAAGTAAATTTAAACTAATTCACCCTAGATTTTTTTTTAAGATCAAAGGAAATATAAGGTAATTATTAAGAATGTAAATAATATGCAAATGGGATGTGTAAAATAAAAAGAAAGAGAAAATCAATCTGGCCACTCTGACAATTTGATGAATGTTGAGAGGGAAGCAGCTTGAGCTGTCATGACGTTTTATTGAGCTACGAGCTGCTATTCTCCTTTATATATACAAATGAAGACATCAATAATAAATAATAACATAGATGAGAGGCAGAAGATTAACTGAAATTAATGTCAGGAAATTATATGTATATTTTTAACTAATAGTAATTATATGAGGACTTGAGCCCTTTTTGTTTACATTTTATTTTCTTTATTAACCTTAATGCATGTATTCCTTCATGCAAGATCTCCCCTATCAGATAAATGTTTTCCCCTCTGTAATAAAGGAAAAATGATAACAGCTTTGTAAAACAAAAAGTACTGTTGTTCGAAGAGCCAACTCCACAAAATCTCGCACACGGCGTTTTGCATATTATTTACATTCCTAGTAATTATAATCATTTTTTAGTGATTGGAAAATTTGATTCACTGTCTCCTCCTTTACAGGTAGTAATTTTGAAATTGAAGAAGCCCATTTGTTTTTTGTTTTTGTTTTTAAGAAAAAAAAGATATTTTGCATTTCCTTTATATCTTATTTCTGAACTTATATTGCAGTAATTTTTTTAAATACTCAGCACTAAAATATACAAAAACATCTACAACTCTTATGTACACGTATTTATTTGTCAGTTGTCAATCTCTTTTCACTTGTCATTTATGCTTTTAGTGTTCGGATCGCTGATTCCTTGACCTCAAATTAACTCTTGTTAATTTATAAATCAAATAATATGGGAATGTTATAATATCCATATGTTTTATTTGATAAAATGCAACTTGAATTCATGGTATTGATTTTATATATAAAAATGAATGGACTTTAAGTCATTATTTAATCGATAACTACTATGAGAATCAAGTGAAGATGAAATAACCAATTTCAGATTCAAAATATTCATATAAAAATCATATTCCGTTTTATTAGATATAGGTTCAAACTAATTCCCTTTATTTCAAAACAAATAGTCATTCACACTACTCCTTTAGTGGCTCTACCGTGAGTCTTTGATTTCTAGCGAATTTTTGCTTGAAATTGTATGAAAATTGACACATTGACGATTTCTTCTCAGTTAAGGATTCTTATCGGGCCCTTGGCATCTTGTTTAAAAGCTCTGGGTCTCAGCTCTTTAATGAATTCCTTATTAATCCATTCCCTGTAATACTCAAGGAGTTATTAAATACAGACGTTTTGGCCGACTTTTGGGCCTACTCCCACCGCCTATGCCCCCAGGAGTCCCAAAAGTCGGCCAAAACGTTTGTATTTAATAACTCCTTGAGTATTTTTGCAGGCTTAAATTGAATTGAGTAGTTTTTAAGTAGCGTCTGATTTCTCGAAAACTCTCAGACTCTCGAAAAAAAATTACAGATTTATGTGTGCAAAACTGAATAACTTTTAGGATTTTTGACTGTTGACAATTATAATTGCCAATATGTGCTTTTTGGAATATTTTTAGTTTCTTTGGTACCGTTTTTAATAGAAGCTTATTCAAAAGACACCAAAAAAAAGGAACATTATGATGTTTTTAAAAAAATTCATCCTTTCCACAGACACTGACTTAATTCGATAATGCTTCTGTGCAAAATTTTGACATGTTTTTTACATTTTACAAACCTTCTTTGTCTCATTTGATGCAAGGGATTCTATTTCCTCCCAAGACACACTCACTTGGAGTTATCAAATGAAATTATCGTCTAGTTTTGCTACTTTTCTGAATATGATGCTCGTATGTGAATGAAATTAAATGATTTTTGAAATGGATTAAACACTGTAAAGCCATTACTCTAAGTAATATGACAATGTCTGTGGAAGTGAAGGTTTTATTTAGTGACATGAGAATGTCACATTTCTGTCAAACTCTAAAAAGAGAGCATAAACAATTATTGTATTTGGATAAGTTCCTAGTAAAAACTGGTTGTGTACTGAGTAATACAGATTCTAACAGTTGGTACATAGTGAGGTGAAGTTACATTAATGACTACAATATTTGTTTTGTAATTAAGAATTGAAGTTTGAACGTATATATCAAATACAACTGAATGGGATTTGTATACGAATATTTTGAACTTCGAACAGGTTAAACTATTTTCTATGGATTCATGAGGAAATCATTGATTTAGATTACGTGCAAGCTCATGAAACGCATTAAGATTGCTCCCTCAGGTACCTTTATATATGTACAATAAATTATTGTACATATATATCGTCGATAATCTACCCTACTACCCATGACAACTAACTCCATGACAAGGGCACATTCGAAGAAGAAAATTGAACTTAATATCAAAACACATTGAAAATACTTCGAAATTTAAATGTAGTAATTTAAATTTGAAGTATCTTTGTATTAATTTTCAGGTCTAAGTAAGTTCATGAATGATTATGGCTTTTGCAAATTTAAAAAGTGTGACAATTAAGCCCGTTTTCCACCACTATATCGAATGAAAATCTTCTCGCAATTTATATGCTTTGTCACGAAACCTTTATAATATTACATATTATATATTACTGACATTTGCCAATCAATCATTTGAATTAAATTAGCTCCTATTATTTACATAATGTATTTAATTTAATATTACTTCAGCCTCTTCTCCGACGAGCTAAAAAGATCTGTTAATGAATGAAATAAAATGTTTAAGGCTTATTATAATTTACGAGTTTATACTAGATATGAATAAATGAGCATTTTTAGGTTTATCTTAAGTAATATGACAGAGTGATGTGAAACAATATATCACTTTTCATAGTCTTGTCATAAGATATTGAAGTATATAGACTAAGTGTAATTAGGTATTTGGCAACACAGAGCATTGTTTCAGATGTAAAGATTATTGTTACAGTTATAAAGAGATGTACAATTTACTCTCTGTTCTCAAAGTACTTTTCAAACAATACCATTGTTCTTTATTTCATTATTAGAGATCTGGAATTTATTTCTATGTTAAAGAATCTCAACAAAGATCAACAAAATTTAGTATATCTTTATAATTAAAATTAATTAAAGAAAACTTAATTAAAAAATACTTTTGGGATCTTAAGTTGTATTTTACTCATGTTAGTACAAGGTCTTGGATTAAATAATATATGTATAGTTATAAACAGGGTTGTGGAGTCGGAAGAATATTTTGGGACTCGCACACCAACCATTCGCAATTATGTGGCTCTGACTAGTGTTGTGGTCAGTATCCCCTTACGCAGGACTAAATAATTGGGAAGTTAAGACCAAGACAGTACTAAGACATTGAGAAATACAGACTTTGTCAAGATCTGGAGTAAAAATTGATTTTGTTTTTGTTTTATTTCTTATATAAATTTTAATCTAATTGCTTTGATTAAAATCTTAAAAACGAGGTTATGACTTTTAGAAGCCGAGGCTGAGACGAGCCTTCAATTATAATTGGTCTCAAGAGAAATACCAAATTCGAAAACTGCACGACTATTTCTGTCTCTTTGTCTCAGGTTATTTGAAATTATGTGATTCTGACTATGATTCCTACTCCAGAAATACGTTTTACACATCCAACCTCTCAAAACTGAGTCGTTGTTGTCCAATTTTGAAGTTTCTCTTAAATATGAGTATATGTTGAAATGTAAAAAATATGCAAATGGGGTGTATAAAATAAAAAGAAAGAGAAAATCAACCTGGTAAATTTGACAATTTGATGAATGTTGAGAGGGAAGCAGCTTGAGCTGTCATGACGTTTTAGATAGCTACAAGCTGCTATTCTCCATTATATACATATACAAATGAATACATCAATAATAAATAATAACATTATGTATACCATTGATGAGAGGCAGAAAATTAACTCCAATTAATGTCAGAAAATTATATATCCTTAGCTTACCAGTCGTAAACTAACAGTTATTTCAAGAAGATGAGCCCTTTTCTAACATTGTATTTACTATTGTAGATGTTCTCCCCTCAGTAATAAAGGAAAAATGATAACAGCTTTGGAAAACAAAAAGGACTGTTGTTCGTAGAGCCAATTCCACAAAATCTCACACGCGACATTTTGCATATTTTTTACATTCCTAGACACATGTATTTATTCTACTACTATTGGCACAAAATATCGGGAATCAAAAAATCATTATTTATTCATCAAAATTGGTTTCCCACCCTCCCCCTAAAAGTAATCCCCCTCCCTGGTGCAATGCACATGTGCCAACATATTGTTCCAATTTTTAAAACAGCTATAAAATTTGTATTAAGTCAATATTAATTACAATATTAATAATAACTGCTGAGTTTATATATGCTATTAAAATTAATGAGTATTAGGCTATGTATCTCAAGAAACAAACCACGGATTCTCAAAATTTCAAAAGAGTACAGTCTGGAATATTCATTGTAATCTTTTTAATATCAACAACATTTCTCTAAATTGCTTTTTAGTCATCATCGTTCAAACATCTTTAAAAATCGAAAAATTCCATTTTCGCTCTTGACAAATGGATTTGTATCTCTCGAATACTAAATGAGTATTTTTACGTATAATTTTGCACAAATGTTAGTGACAGGTGTGCCAACTGAAAAATTTAAGCATTTATACCTATCAGAATAAAAAAAATCTCATGGTAGCGTATAAATCTTTGAGACAATAGTTTAACCATGTTTGATTCAAGCTACACTTGGATCTTTGAATTTGTTTTGTTTTTTATTTAATTTCTTCTTCAATGTTTTAATAATGTAAATACTATTTATGGATAATATCTACAGTCTACTACAGTTTATAATAAATAAAAAAATTGCTCAGTACTTTTATGTTGACCTTCATTTAGTTTTTTTCGTAAGTTATACTTAACAATACAAAGGGTATATGAGTTCTAGACTAATCTGGGAAAGAGACAAACCAAAAAAAGTAATTGTTGATGACTGAACCATTTTAGGTTAACATACTATGACACTATAAATCTTTCTTTTTTTTTTTTTTTTTTGGAAATATGTTCTTTTTATTAAATATTTAAATTGGATTCCTTTCTAATATGTATATAATTTAAGTTTATTCATCTAAAAATGCTTTAAACAATCCGTGAAAATCATACAAAATCCTTTAAATGTATTATTAATTCTTTCTTTTTAGAGGAAAATGTTATCACCTGAATGTTCAAGCAAAGGATGAACATAAGTAATTTCAAAGAATTTAAACTGTTTTTCTTTTCAAAACGAACAAATACCATAGTTTTTTTTTATAGCTGAAGGACTCGAAATATATGTTTTACCTAGTTTTTATGAGATTTTTTTTTAAATGTAATCATTTTTATTTTCCTTGAAAAGTTACTTTTATAAATTGGAGTGTACACCTCAAAATGAGATTTGATCTAACAATGGAACTTTGGTCATTAATGTTGGGATTTATTTTTTTTATATATATTTATTTTTTTTGGCAGTGAAAATATATATAACATTTTTATTTAATTATTTTGGTGTCCAAGTAGTTTGTGTTCTCATTTAATTAGATAAACCATCATTTAAAGATTTATGGTAAGACTCTTACCATAGGGGTACTATAGGTTTGATTTTATTGGCTACACACTGGCTACACAATCCCTAGATGTGTTGAGAATGAAGAAAGTATCAATGAAAATCACTCTTAATAATTGTGAACTCTTTTTTTCTTTTTTTTTAAATGTCTAAAGAATTCGTTTTTTTGTATATGTACATATGTATTGAAAGTAAAGAAAAGGAAGAAAAGAAAGAAAAAAAAACTTTTTTCATTACAATTAAATGTTTAAGTTTTTACAAAAAATATTATTGACAAAACTTTAATTTTTTAAAATTATTATTTGTTGCGCTGTAAGTATACTAAAACTTTTTTATAGTTCATATTTCCTCACTCCCTTAAAAAATAAAACACTTAAAGACAAAGAAAAACAACAAATACACTTTATTTATTTTTAATTAGAAACTAAATATTTTTTTAAAGATATGCAATTAATTTCTTCATATCTAGTCAACTTCAATTTCATCATATATTTTATATATATATATATATACAGGGTGAGTCATGGGAAACGGATGTTTTTAGAACGCCCCTTGCTCTTTAAGGATAAGTGATAAAAAAGTGAGGAAGGTAGTCTTTAAAACCGCCTAAGATGCCATTTAGTTTGTTGTTATTTTTTTATCTTATACGTTAAGTTTTGTACTTGTTAATCATTACTTTTGAATTGCTTTTCTTTTCAGATTTACTTTAAATTTTGACTTTCTTTCCCTCATGATATCGTGGAATCTTGAACACCGTGTGTTTGTTTATGACACCTACGTGAAAAATGGTGAATCAGTGACAGAAACCCAACGTCTCTTTAAGCGAAGATTCAACATCGGTCGTCACGGTAATGTACCAAGCCGCAATTCCATTCTTAGATGGGTTAATGCACTAAGAACAACTGGTTCGTTATTGAAAACCAAACCAACCGGCCCTGCCAGAACCGCCAGAACACCAAGAAATGTGGATCGAGTGAGAGAAGCAATCACCCGAAGCCCTAGGCGCTCTGCTAGGCGACACTCTGCAGAACTGGGAATAAGTCAGAGCACTATGCAGCGAATCTTACATAAAGACCTAGCCTTTCATCCATACAAAATTATGACTGTCCAACAATTGAATCCGCGTGATTACCAACAACGTTTGTCTTTTTGCCAAACAATGCTCGACATGTTTGAATAATATCCAGGAAATAGGTGAAGAAACTTTAGTGAAAGTGGAAACCAACTTTAGAACGCGACTTCAAATTTGTGCTCGTGAAAATGGCCAACATTTGTCTGACATAGTTTTTCGATCCTAAATATTCCATAATAACATAGTTTAATGAATGCTTTTATGTATGATAATAATTTTTTTTTTAAATATTTGCAGAGTTTTGTCTTCTTTAAAAACATCCGTTTCCCGTGACTCACCCTGTATATATATATATATATATATATATATATATATAATAAGACTTTATTTTTTCAATTTCTAACGTTTATTGATAAAAAAAATAGGGACAAATTTAATTTTCAAAATAATAACCATTGCTAGTGACACATTTTTCCCATTCCTTGGCTGCAAACCAATCATTGAGCCATTTTTTTGAGTATATTTTTCACATTAAAGCCTAATTTTACCTTCTTTTAAGGGTTTTTTTTAAATAAAAATGCTTTAAATAGTTATTGAATTTATGGCTTAAGTTGATGAATTTGTCCTTTGAGATTAGTTATCGATTAAAACACTTTTATGTTCAAGAATGTATGTATAAATATCTAATCTAATCATACTATAATATTACTATATATTTTATTGAATCTATGTGTAAAGGGTGTATTATATACCGAATTATATCAATATCATTCAATAGATTTATTCATTTTTTGATATGGTGTAAGATTTAAAAATCTGCAGAAACCATTTTAAGAAAATTAAAGCCCTTTTTTGTCCTCCATTTGAAGATATAATCATAGGAAGTACTAATTAAATTTATTTGACAAGGAAAAAACGAACAAAAATATGAGATTTGCACACAAATGACTCATAAATCTCTTCATCAAAATATGAAATATTCCATGAATCTACAATGCATTTTTTTAAAGTTTGAATAAATAATAATAAATAATTAATTAAAAAAAAACTCTTTAATGGACACCGCCAATTTTTTGTTGATTTTAAGGGAATTTTTTAATATCAGCAATATAAACATATTTAAAAAACATATTTAATTGCAAAAAAAAAACGTGATGATTCAAGATATACCATTAGTCATCTCAATTATGAAAATAAATTATACTTTGTTATGACTTAAAAATAGTGGAGAAATGGAACTATTAAGTAATCTGAATGAAATTAGGTATTTACATATTCCTGTACAATAAAGAATTGACATCAATTACTAATCTCAAAGGACAAATTCATCAACTTAAACCATGATTTCAATAACTTTTCAATGTAACTTTAATTAGAAAACCCTTAAAAGAAGATTAAATTGAATTTTCAAGCTGAAAATATTCGTTAAGTATATATTTTTATTAGCTTCGAAATAATTTTTGAGGATATTAAATATGATATCAAATTGGAAGGATTGTTTGAAATTATCACGTTGTACTGTTGTTATATGACAATAATAGCAAAATACTATTGATGTATAAGTGTACAAACATCGTAATAGATTGCCAAGATGAACTACATATTTATCAAAATGATGTTTTTCACCACAAGCAAAGTTGTGTTATTTAGCTCGTGACTCTCCAGATGTAATAGAACTTATTGCACTGACAGCTATTATGTCGACGGATATACTTTTTGAGAAAATTACTCCACCAAGGGGGTTGCTAATTGATACATTTCATTTTAGTATTTTAGTTAGATAAACCTCTAATGGTTTTTCCCTGAAAATAACTGTAATAAACCCTCAAAAATCTTACATTCTTTAAATTAATACATAAAAATTAATTAAGTAAACTCCATATGAGTTCCTTTAGAAAGAATGCAAAATCAAGACGTTATTGATCTTTGAATAACGTTATTTTTAAAGAAAAAAGATATTTTTACTTCCTCTATGTACATGTCCATTTATCAGCATTGTATGGGTCTAACGGAAATATAAACATATAATTTTAATTATTATTATATTTTTGTGAGAATAAGACTAAGTTTTAGTTTATTTTCGTACTTTTCCTTCTGTTAAAAATGTGTTTCAAACTTACAAAATGTAAGTAAAATATTACAGAAATTAAAATATAAAATTCTGGATAACTTCATAGATATATATAGAAATACGGATAGCAGATTCATAATTGACGTATGTATGTATCATGTTTTATCAGTACTTTCAAATTTTTGTTGAGTTGTGTAAGCACATAATTTATCCATTTCCTTAAGTCAATGAACCATTATTTTACTTTTCTAGATAATCTAATTTGCAGGTAAAAATACTTAGTAGATGTCACAGTGAGGAGTGGGACTTAATTACAGATAGAAACATATGTGTATCAATTAAGATGTCATCAATCCATAGCTTGGTTTGACCAGTGATGTAACTAAAGTTAATGAAATTATTTTCTAAATGAATAATGTTTTAGAGGGATTCGATTACTATAGTTCTAAGTAGGTAAAATGAAAGTACTTTACTCTGACTTTGTCAAGTAAGGATAAAAGAATATATTGCTACGAATCTAGGATGATCCAAATTGAAAACGAGCCCTGTCAAACTCTCAATATGAGCGTACTGTGAGTTTTTCAATTGTAAGGTTATTTTTTTGGACAACCATTGATTTTTTTTTTGGTACTTTCGTCCCCTTATACGTGTTCCGAACGTATATTTTCACGGAACTTGAATTAGCACTTGTTAAGCTCTGAATAATTAGCTTTATCTGTGTAGAGGATGAAGTTGGACTGAGAGTCAAAAGCATTTAAAAAGAGTCCATAGAGAATCATAGAAAAAAAATATGAAACACACTTTGTTTTGTCCCTAAAAATTTAAAGAAAGAAGACCTTAAGCCCTAATTGTGTAGAACCATGGTATACTACAAAATTAGGATCTTTTGTTGAACTTATTTTGAAAATATTTAAGCAGGTTGAAAAGCACGATTCTTGACAAAATAAAAAAATAAAATTTATAATCGACTTTTGTAATATAATATATTTTACATGGGACGCCTTAAAAGAGCAACAAGATCATTCGGATTCTTATAGATCAGTTTATTCAAAGTCTGAATATGTATCTTCATTCTCACTATGAGGAGATCGTTTTACTTACATACATATATTTAATCCCCAAAGAATCATTTTATGACAAGTATAACTTTTCGAAATTAATCTCCATGAATAGAACGACGACCCTTGATTCAAAATAGGAATAAAGGTGTGAACACTCAGCTATTGTTAGAGGAGATGATGACGTCACATTATCAATTACATAGCCAACATTTTATTTTTGAATAATTGGTAGGAGGGGCACATTTTATAACTATGGCATCTCAAGTTTATTTATGACGTAATCTATTATATATCTACATCACAAAACCTTTTTATTTCAAAAAGTGAGAGCAATAGCCCCTATGGTTCGAGCGGCGGCAATGATGCATATACATATAACAATATAAGCATATAGTTACCTCATAATGAGAGTTAATTGTATGTGGGACACAACCTTCAAAAAACCCCTTTATGAAAAAGTCCTTATCATTTATTGCTGTATATATATATATATATAAAAGTTTCGAAACGCGAGATGAAATAAAGGAAATAGAGATATTATGTACTATGGTGACAATATGGAGTCATTCGAACTTGAATCCTACTTTCCTTTATTGGTGCTATTCCAGAGGAATACATAAATAAGGAAATGTAAGCCCTTGATTAATGTCTTTGATAAGAGTTATTAAATGAGATGTTCATTGTCATGATAAGACTAAGTATGTATATGTATGTTCTTTGAGGTGGTTCATTATACATATGTATGTATACTTTTAAACTTTTATGCGTATATTCACATATTATGTACAGTACAAACTAAATAAAAGCCTATACATAAGCACATATAAAAAAATGTTGAACTAATGAGACTATGTTAAATATTTTGTGGGGATGTATAATGTATTTGAAGCAATGTACTCTCAGAACAATTACAATAGTATGTATGTAACTAGTTAAAAGCACAAATGAAGGAAAGGCTACCGATAGAATGAATGTTATTGACTAGTAGGTCACAATTGTGACATACAGGGCAAATGTCAGGAAATGTAAAAGTAATGCCCAAACTAAAAAATTATATCTTTACCAAGACAAGGATATTCAATATCATGTTGGAGCAATCTCCAAATCCGCTTCTTCATGAGCAAATTCATCGAACTGTTCCTCACAATTGCGTACCTATGACTTTATGAACACTATACCTTTTCAAGTTAATATCCGAATAAGGAAGTTCAATATGGAAATAAATAATAAAAAAGAATATTAAGGAAATTTAATGTAATAATAAATTTTATAATTAATGAAAATAAAAAAAATAGGATAAAGCAGGGGACTGTAAGGCCCAAGTCTTTAAATTTTGATAATTGAAAACTCTTCTTCATTCAAAACATCTTCAATCTTCCTGGAGTGGGCTGAAGCATACTCAATACCAAGTATATACTACTGGCCCTCCATATACATCCTTTGCTTTTCTTAAGCATTCAACCACCTGCTCCATTGATGTATTCTTTTTGAAACTTCCTCGTTGTTTCATCTCATGATGAACAAGCCCCAAGGCTTGGCCAATACATATAACAATACAATAACAACAACATTGGCCCCTTTAGAGACTGCTGCATATGTAGAACATCTTCTTTCACGTGGTGAACACGGCCCATTGATCTTGAAATATGGAGATCAAAGTTAGTATCATCCATTGACAAAATCGGTAAATTTTGAGACTCATAGGAAAGTAAGCTTTCAACAAAATCTTTACGTTTATATTGTCAAGTTTTTTATATAGTGTTTTATGGATTTTTTTTTTTTGGTAATATTCTAAAAGTTATTCTTGGTTATTCATTATTTATTCGACTCTTTCTGATCAAGGTTTTGTAAAAAAAAAAAAAATTTGGAGCATTACATTATTTATAATTTACTTTTGATTTTAAAATTTTAAAAAGAAAGAGGAGGGAAAAATATAGAATAAGAATATGACCAAAGAACGTATTGAACGACCACAAAACCTCTTCATAAATTTACTTACTTTTTAATTTGTAAATTCTTCATGGTTTCATTAAATTTTACAGTTTTTTTTTCCCGTATAAAATTTAAAATTAAAGGCTCTCGCTTAAATAATATCCATTTGTTCTTTATCAGCAAAGACGTAAAAAGTATTAAATTAGTAAAAAATGAATCTCATATTTACTACTGAGTATAACAATCTGAAAAAACAACGGTTTTATCTAAACAAAAAAGATAGTCAAATACAAATTTGAAAACGACTCAAAGTTTTTATAAAAGGATTAAAAGGAAACTTTTTTTTTTCTTGTTTAGATAATAAAGTTCTGAGTTTTTTAGCTTTGACTGTTTTATTTACTTTAAAAAGGGGATTGGAGAATCTCATTGTATGAAATTTGCTACACAAGTCAATAAAATAATCCTTGGTAGACACAACGAGCTTTTTTGTTCACTCGCAACCTCGACTCTGAAAACGGGAAAAAGATATTTTTTGAAAAGACAACGTATAGCTACCCTTCTGTATTTTCCTTGTTGCCAACTCTTTAATATTGAGCAGAGTTATTATTTATATATACTATGCATTTATAAATTTTACCCAGATAAAAATCAATGGAGTATAATATTCAAAAAAAGGGCGCGCAATCTTTGATTTAATATCCAAATGATAAATAATAATAATACTCTTTTTTGAGTTCATAACACGTAGAGTCAGCTGCTTTAAATCAGAAGAGTCAACTTATGAAAATCAGATGAAGGAAAATACAGTGTGTTTTTGTTTATCCCAAAAAGCTCCTCGTGTATAATGGTTCAGTGGACAATTCTACATCCCCTTATGAGAATCCCAAAAAAATTAAATACAAATTTCCTGTATTTTATCCCCTAAGAGAATGTCTTGGTGAACGAGTAGTAACTTGAAGGACAAAATTTGGTTCTCGTCTTGAAGATATTTTGAAACAGACTCATTGAAGTACATTTATATTCATTTTGACACATAGGAGTATCATGTTTGTACAGGCTGTCAACGCTATATCTATTCATTTTAATGGGAAGGACTCCCAACTTGGCTACGTCAAAATAAAAATCTACAAGAGAAGCACTCTCATTGGCCTAACTGTAATTACTGCTCCTCATGTTGGGACACTCATGTGATTAATTAAATCATTATTT
Organism: Lepeophtheirus nordmannii; assembly: GCA_963680855.1. Classification (NCBI taxonomy): domain Eukaryota; kingdom Metazoa; phylum Arthropoda; class Copepoda; order Siphonostomatoida; family Caligidae; genus Lepeophtheirus; species Lepeophtheirus nordmannii. The sequence goes on along the minus strand of OY804525.1, from coordinate 2,194,263 downwards.
TCTCTCTTAGAATTAAATAAGGAATGGAAAAAGAGTCATTTTCCTTTTGACTCTAAAACTTTTAAACTTTATCAACAATTCTTCAATTTATTATTCCATTAGTGATGGGGATTTGATATGGTCATGACTGGACTCTGACGTCATCGTTATTGACTGTATTAAGTTTCACCTAGGAACACAAATGAAAAATAATTAAAATAATGACTGTTATTTGTTTTGAAATTAGGGAGAGTTAATTAAACGTATATAAAATAAAACTAAATGGGACTTTTATATTGAATATTAGATCAAATTGCTATATTTATTCTATCTTTTATGTATTATTATATCATAATAAAGTTATAATCAATCAATAAGAATTATTATCCAGGTTAAGGGGAACATAAAGTTTCACACGGTCTATGAAAATAAATAAAGTCAAACTTATAAAAATATCTTAAGACACAATAATGGTTTTACACACAATTTGATAGAAAAAACTTACTCATTTGAATCACATTTTTTTAAATCAATAAAATGATACATACGGAACATTTTAGTAGACCTTTATAGTCACATCAACCTCTCTTTTCTTTTTGTCATTTTGGTTGTTAAACACTTGTCTTATACAATACTTAACAAATAATTAAATATAATTATGAACATATTTTTAATATAACATCTGAAAACATTTCCTTTTTATTTTATTTTTTCTCATAATACACGTACATAGAAGAGGATAGCAATTAGTTTTATGGCTAAAACATACTCTTTTAAGCTCTAAGTGCTTTTTTATTGCCTCCAAAAGATGCTTAATTAGCAATGGCTAGCGGCTATACATTAATATATGCTATGTACTTACTATTTACATTTTTAAATTAGGGGGTTACATTATTTTCTCCAAAAGAAAAAAAGTCGATTGATTGAGCTTACAAATATAATATATGTGTAGATATCTTTTCCAATATACCTATTAAGTAGGTTTTATCATTTCCTCATGATGAGGACATATTCTGAGGTACTTTCATACATATATTCATTCTTACACCAATGTGCATGTATCTAACAATGTTCGCTGGATGATATCCCATGAGATCTCAGACCAGAAGGAGCTTCCTTGGTTCCTCTAGGTAGTCATATTAGCCCTAAAGTCAAGAGTTCTCGAAAACATTTGAGCTAAGAACCTTAAGTGAAAGTAAAACATCAAGCAGGTAAAGTTTCAGCTTTATATTTAGTACAGGAGTAAGGGAGTCCATACTGAAAGGACATACACAGAGGCACAGTTCTTTCGTAATTAACTATTGAAATGCCATGTTGATTCTTTGATGTAATATTTCAATTGGTCAGAGAGATCTCCTTGAAGTGAAAACAGGAATTATCTTCAAATCATGTGATTCTTGAGATTACTTTTATTCTTTTTAGTAAATTTTGAAGGTCTTTATCTTGTCTTGACCCTTGAAAGCCTAAGTTTTGTATAGATCTCGCCCTTTGAATGTATTTGCCTCGTTGTCATAATTCATAACCTGGTCTAGATTTAGTGTGTGACCAACGTTTTTTTCCTCTCGGGAAAGCTGGGTTATTCTACTCTGTAAAATTATTAATTTTCTTTCTTTTAAACAAATTATTTCTCCGTTTTTCGACTCAAAACAGACCATTAGAACATTGATATAAACCAATCTTGGATAATGTGATTTTTATCAATGCATTAAAAAAAGGGGAAGAAACGACGAGACCACGTGATCAGTTTGTATACCAATTTCATTGTCTACAATACATTTTTTTTTCTGCTTGGAGCACTGAGTGTACCATGAATTACTTTATAACTAAGAACGCAACCTCAAAGAAAAAATTTATATAAAGTTGTTTACGTAAAAGTAACGTGTCTAAGTACATATGTATATAGGCCTCAAAATGCAAAATCTTTCTGGGGGGAGCTGGTTTATAGCCAAAAAGGTATAACAAAGCTCACTACCACATTTAATTACTTTGGTATCGATAAACTATTGATTGGAAGTAAATATGTTCTTTTTATCATTTTTTAATCACAATTCTTTATAATGTGACAAAAAGTTTGGAACATAGTCTTTCTGAGTTTTTAAACATTAGAAAATTTTATATTAACTTCAATGTAGCTTTAAAATTATTCCTCTGAGTTTTCATTAATTCATTTTTAAGGTGGATATTTTCCCTATTTTTTTGTAGTTGTAAGTTTTAATGCCAAAAGTTTATATTTTTCCTTGATAAAACTTTTATAATCATAAATTACAAATGTTTTTTTTTTTTTAATATTTAAAATTTAATTATATTAAAGAAACTAAAGGTAATAAATTTATATTTCTTTTAAACATAGCATTTTACAGTATTTTTATAAATATATGTATTTGTATGAAGTTTAGAGGTCAATTAACTCAATTAAATATCCATCAATCTAAGTTAATCATTATTATTAATGATAAAAGAGCTCGATATTTGGATTCAAAAATTGTTCGTTCAATAAAAGTTCCAAACTCCACAAATCTTCTTTTTTTTTGTGCCAATATTTATGACTAGATATAATATGAGCAAAATGTTGAAAATTTAGTGTTGAGAAAAGAAAAATATCAGCTGATACAACTACCTTAATGGTCAATTTGAATTCATTCTTCTCTACATATATCGTTGAGGAAATAACTTGCACCAATTTTAAGTTGTTTAATTTGTGATGATTATTATCAATAAATTATAGAAAGTGTGCCCCTCGAATTTGAATATTCAAATTCACTTCAGTCCTCACAGTTTTCATCAGCTATTGAGTATTATTTAATATTGGCAAATAAGAGTCACTACTTGTAATATATTCAAAATTCAAAAAAAGGGCGCGCAATCCTTGATTTAATATATTTTGTATACATCAAAATCATAAATAATAATAACACCCTTTTTGAGCTCATAACACGTAGAGTCAAATGATGAAATAATAATGAAAATCAGCTGAAGGGAGAATGGTTTTTTTTATCCCAAAAAGTTCGTCGTGAGTCAGCCAATAAAATGTAGAGGTACCAGATTGCAGGAGCCCTCTTGCATTCAACCCAGCAGTTATCATTAGCAATGTAAATCATATGCAATTCGGGCTTGTAATAAAAAAGTGGAGTTGGCTCTTCAAACAGGTCTTTTTGTTTTCCGAAGCTGTTATCATTATTTTTTTTCCCTTAAGAAGGTAACATCAACTTTACCTCAACATAATGTTTTACAAGTAAAGAACAGTCTGCAAAGATTATATCATGGTGAGGAACAAAGGAAAAATTAAAAAATGGTTATCATTCATTGAGGTGAATGGAGTTAATGATATTTGTGAATATAATAATGAATATGGAGTAACGTATTGTAATGTTTGTGGTTTGATGTTTTCATTTGTATATGTACCTATAAAAAGGAAAATAGCAGCTTGTAGCTCAGTAAAACGTCATGACAGCTCAAGCTACTTCCCCCCTCGACAATCATTAAATTGTCAGGGTTGCCAGGTTGATTTTCTCTTTCTTTTTTTATAACATGCCCGAATTGCATATGATTTACATTCCTAGTTATCATACTTGGGGTATGTCTTCCTTGGAGGAGGGGATCCAAACCAGAAAAAAACTAAAGAGTTTTGTTTGTATATTACACATTTATTAGGTTATAGTAAAACTATACAACATAGTAGCGAAACATGTCTGTTTGCCCCTTTGTTTTGTGTGGAAGACCACGTGATTCATTTGGGTGATTCCGTGCGTTTCTCCACCATGTTTTATGCCTTAATAAATATGTGCCATCTTACGGCCATGAATGTTTTATTAATTTGATCATTCTCTATTTATTGACTCACTCCTCTTTGGATATTTTAGTTTTTAAAATACAACTTTTGAGGTTGTTGTTTTTTTGGGGGGCTTCTTTTTAAATAGAAGAAAGATTTTTCCATTTCACATTATTTATATTTTTACTTATACTCATGCTATAAGTAAATAAAAGAGACGGGAGAAATGGGGAAAACCTAAATGTTTCCTATTTTCATGAGTTTTTTTTTTTCATTCCTTTCTACTTCAAATACTTTTGTTTTACTCTTACATCAATAAGCCCCTTCCTATCTATTTATTAAATCATCCACAAATATAGCAAAGACTCAAAGACAAAAAAAAAAACCCACATTAATATGTATATCCACAAAGACATAAACAACTATTTCTAAGTATTTTTTCTCACCTAGCAATTTTCTATTTCTCTTACTCCTTATTTTTATGAATGTTGATTGTTTGAACTCAAATTTGTCGAATTAAGCTGTGAACAAAACTCAATACATACCAATGAATAACTTAAAACTTTTTTCTTTCAATTTTTCAAAAAAATAAATCAATTAAGGGGTTGTATCACTCCTTAATTTAGAATGTGATATTAGTAGGAATATAAATAATATGCAAAACGCCGCGTACGAGATTTTTTGTGGAGTTGGCTCTTCGAACAACAGTACTTTTTGTTTTCCAAAGCTGCTATCATTTTTCCTTTATTACTAAGGGAAGAACATTTAATTGATAGTAAAGATCTCGCATGAAGGAATACATGCATTAATGTTAATAAAGCAAATAAAAAATAAACAAAAAGGACTCAAGTCCTCGTATAATTATTTATTAGTTAAAAATACATAATTTCCTGACATTAATTTGAGTTAATTTTCTGCCTCTCATCTATGGTATACATACATAATGTTATTATTTATTATTGATGTCTTCATTTGTATACATATATAATGGAGAATAGCAGCTTGTAGCTCAGTCAAACGTCATGACAGCTCAAGCTGCTTCCCTCTCAACATTCATCAAATTGTCAGAGTTATCAGGTTGATTTTCTCTTTCTTTGATTTTTATAAGTCCGATTTGCATATTATTTACATTCCTAGATATTAGACTCTTTTCACATCTTATCTAGTCCCCTTTTATTGCTCCTTGAAAAGTGTTCCTTTAAATGTAGCCGATAAAATCAGGCTAACAAGGACGATAAAATTATGAAAGGGCATTTAAAAATAGTGTAGTTAATGCTACATCATATTCAGCTGATTTAAAACTGATTTATTCATGAAAAATAGCAATAATGCCCAGGTCTAAAACTATTACGTTCACTTACAAAACATGTGATCTTTATTTTTAACAGTGCAGTAAACAAATGTCATGAAAGCCCTTTAAAGAAGCCGCTTTTAGGGTACTCAGTCCCTCTACATCCTTTCAATCAAAGATTATTCTATGATAACTTATGTATTTTTATAGATGATGACTTTACGAGATGACGTCACTTTTCCATGGAACACCTTTATGTGTTCGTTCCGAATGCATCAGACAAAAGACAGAAGTTTAAAGAGAAAGAAAGAGAAACTATGATGAAAGGGCAAAATAGATTTAGTCGTATCTTTGTACCGACTATATAATAAAAATTGAAGATTACAGCTCTTCGACCTTTTTCTAGAGGCCACAAAGGGAGTTTATATAAAAACAAAAACAATTGAATAATGAGTTATCCTTTGATCTATCAAATAGATTGATCTAATAACTAAGCAATTTTTGACTCATAGCATCTTTATTTCACTCATATCGAAAGCTGCATTAAATATAACTACAAAGCCTACTCAATCGTTGAATCCTGACTATTCATGTTTAGTATTCCCCTTAGATTTGTAATGGATAAAGGTCCCATGAGTAAAAAAAGCAGAGTAACTTAGGAAAATATAAAATCAACAAATAATAATAATAATCATTTTGTTTTGTTTATTCAAAAGTTTATTTGTGATTTTCGTTTGACTTTATGTAAAATAGTCTTTAGGTTGTGAATGCTATTAAAAGTACTATAAATTAAACATTCCCTCAAGTTTTGTATTTAAATTATTGTTCATATTCTAAATTAAGAATTAGTCAATATACTTTGTCAGAACAAAATGTGACAATATGAGATGAACTTCATACAACATTATTCAAAAATAAAACGAAAACGACTTCATCACATTTAGTCAAAAAATTATCTTCAATTTGTTCTATTAGTTTTGATATATATGTATATCATATCGGGGTTTGTTGTGTTCCGTAAATTCGCTATAGGATAAATTCGCAGAATTTTATTTTTTTGTATTTTAAGAAGATAAAATCAGGGGAAACATTGACCTCAAATATTGTATTAAAAAAAGTAATCACAGGACGTGATTACCCTTTCTCAGACAAACTTTGGATAAAATTTGAACGGCAATTTCCATCTTTCACTTTCTTTGGGAATCAATAAAATAAAATTATATTTCCTATTTTTGAGTAGAATCACAATCAGAGGCAACATAGCAATGAGGAATATTGGCACCCAGTTATATTTTAAAAATTAGAATCGGCAAAACAAATCTTGCATAAATAATGATAATATAAATAAAAAATCTGCTCTTTTCATAACCCCTGAAGCTAGTTTTCTTTTTTTGCTAACAACAGCACCCTCAATCAGTTAAATTAATTTCATAAAACTATCGAGGTTTTGTGCACGAATAAAATAACAAGTGGAATTTGATTTTATTAATATATAGCATTTGGGATAAAAAGCCATACATTGTATTATCTGTTCAGCACTTTTCATCAGTTGACTCATGACTTGTTTAAACACGTCGAGCTTTTTGGCATGAAAAAAAAACACACTGTATTCTTCCTTCAGCTGTTTTTCATCAGATGACTCTTCCAATTTAAAGCAGCTGACTCTACGTGTTATGAACTCAAAAAGGGTATTATTATTATTTATGATTTGATATATAAAAAATACATTATATCAATGATTGCGCGCCTTTTTTTTTTTTTGAATTATTGAATAATAAACAAGTATTAAATATTGATTTGTAATTTGGTAGAATATATAAATGTATACTATATCTAAATAATAACTCTGCCCAATACTAAAAAGTTGGCAACATGGAAAATACAGAAGAGTAGCAACCAGTTGTTTTTCCTAAGAAATTCCTGTCCCTTTTAAGAGACGAGGTAGCAAGTGCTCAAAAAATCTCAACATGAAAGGAGCTGCCTCTTATGAATTCATAATAGAATTAAGTCTTCTTTGCTAGTCCATGGGTAGCATAGTTTGACAAAGCATTAAAATGCTGTCATATACTACTGTCAATTTCTCCTTCTACATAATTTTGAAAGTCTGAGTTCTGAGTAGAAAAAAAGTGGTAGATGAAGCAACGGGAGGTTATGTTAGTTCCTCTTATTAAAAACTTCCGATACCTCAAAATCCTGTATACATTGAATTGGTTCTATGTCATCATCAGTTATGTAAAAAACGGCGATTTTTAAGCGTGCGAGTAGTTCTCAAAATGCCTGTTAGTTGAAACCTTCATAATATTCTTTCATCATTCATAAATCATCAAGCTGTTTTCCTTTTCCTTTTGACATAATAATTCTTATCATATGTATATTATATTATCTATTATAAAAGTTACGATAATATCACACAACCTTTCCTTCAATTTTGATTGAAAACTTTCTTAATATTAATATCTCTCGAAATCACTTTATGGAGTCAAATATTTATACTTCTATCCTATAAAATGTATCATTTGTTGATATTTTAAATACATTTTCAGCCATTTTCTTGAGTTATAGAAAAGGTAGAATAATTATAAATATCAGTATTAAATCTTCAATAATTGTATTTAAAATATGCAAATATCTATAAACTTAAAGCTATATTTTGTTAATGAATGAATAACCATTATTATCAAACTAAAAACTTGAAGATTAGTTTATATATAGAGTAGAGATTACTATTTGTGTACTTATTTTTCTTAGAAATTAATACAAATAATGAAATTTTAACAAAAATAGCAATAAATCCAAAACTAATGTACCGATTTTGAAATTTGGAAAATTTCCTGTTTAACTAAAGTAATATCTACAACTTTGATTTGAATAATATATTTCTAAAACATTATTTTAATTTAATTAATTACTTTAAGTCCAAGAAAAGCTGTCTTGAGCCTGAAGCAAGGCTGTCACAGCTACAGTCATAGTATTATATCGACAGCAAATAAGCTGGATTTCATAGTTACCATACCATTTTTGACGTCATCAAGGGGAGGAGCTAATCGCACGCTTAAAAATTGCCATTTTTTACAACACTGGTCATCATACTTCATAGTTGATTAAAAGGTTTAGAGCAAGGGTTTCAAACATACGGACCTTGGGCCGGAACCGGCCTGTAAGGAGGTTGAATCAGGCCTGTAGAATAATTTAAAAGTGAAAAAAAAAATACATAAAATACATGGATTAAATTTTTTAATTAAATATAGTTCATTAATTATCCGCTGGGGCGCGCGTGTTAGTCATTCTTTATAAGTCTCATCTTATGATCTCATGTAAAGTTCATTATTATAATTTTCAATACCAGTGTCTTAAAGTTTGTGCAATTTTGTGAAATGCTTTGTGTTGTTCAATAAGTTTTTTGTCAAATTTAACCATGTCCTTATTCTTCTTTAAATCAAAACAAAGGGAAGACATGATGACATTTTGGATATTTATATTTAATGTAAGCTATAATTTTAATGGTCCGGCCCACAACAACGTCTACCTAGGGATCGTATGTGACCCACTATGTGAAATGAGTTTGACATCCCTGGCTTAGAGAGAGGGGAGTTATAAACACTTTTATTTTAACTTTATCCTTCTTTCTGTATGTATACATATGTACTAATTACCCTTAAATATACAAAAAAAGAAAATAAAGATTTTTGTATAACTTTTTTTTTTCCTATATAGATTGTGAGTTAATAGAGATTGAAGTAAGTCATGATTCATGGGAGCTGAGTTAGAGAATAAACATTATTTCTTTAAATTACTTATTGCTATTATTTTTGTGTATACAATTAAAGTATTTGTTGCGTCACTGATCTCATTAAAAAACAGAATTGGATCAAATTTCATTATAAAGGTGCAGTTAATTTATATTATGTGTTATACAATCTATCCTTCATTTCGTATCTTAGAATGTCTCTAATGAAAATATTTTAAAGGTACTTCACTATAAAGCCTTCATTATAAGCAATAATACTACAAGAGGCTTCTTGAATACAATTCAAACATTTTAAAAACAAATGAAGAGTAACTATGAATAAAAATGTCAAACTTTTTTGACCCACTGGTACTTTGATATGTGTACAAAAATTTATCTGAATTTTATAGTCATAAAACCTTGGATTTTTTTTATTACCAATCAAAATAGACACCATTGGACCCAAAAGTAAAAATCAACCTTTTTTGACTAGATTTACAATTGGCTACGAAGTTTCATGAGATTTACGTTAGGGCTTTTAATTATATATGACTAAACCTAAGGACTGTCAGTAAAAGTTTATATCGATGCGTAGACTTTTGAGCCAGAGGGTGCCCTCAAAAGAATGTTCAAACCTTTGGAACAGCTGACTTTAGCAGACTGAAATTTGCGAACATTCTATTCTTATAACTATGTGCTTCTGCACTCAAAAAAAGTTAATTATCCAATTCATTAAGTTTTCTCAGCCTTTCTTTCCTCTAAAAAGACAAATAGAAAAAAAGACCAGAAATCCATTGGCATCTTAAGCAAATTCTTCACAACTATGGTATTTAATAGTTAAACATTATAATTCAAAGCTGAACAAGAGATAAATGGAGTTGAACAAATTAATGTTCAGAACATTAAAAAGGGAAGGAGAGTGAGAGTCTTACTCTGGAACTTTAGGACTTTTTGAAAAACTATAAGAATGAAAAGTGGGATCTTTATCGTGTCATTAAAATATGTGACGACACTTTTGTAAAATTACCCTATTCCCCACACACACACTTATGAATCTTGTTCTGGTGCCCCTGTCTGATACATCAATGTTGTATCTAGAGTTATGTATAAAAAGTCTTCCGTGTGGACGTAAAAACCACACCATAAAATATAAAATGACAGTGAGGTTCATCTTGGCAACGGATATGCTGTCGACTCTTAAATAAGTGAAATAATGAAGAAGCTGTTATTATTTTGCTGTACTTTTTCAAAGCTGTTTTTCTATCCGTTTGAGCACATCTTGAGCACATTGCTAAACAAAACGGAGAACGAAGTCATTCACCATAAAATCTGTATTTTGTGACGCATTTTCATAGTAAATGAGTAAAGTATTTTTGAACTATTTTTTATGTCAAGCTTTTCTATTTAATGCTTACCAATTAAAAATATTTTTGGAATTCCGGATGAGCACTTTTTTACAGCACGTCGCGCTAATATCTGAAAGCTCTCACTGAAACCTGTGAACTATTTAATAAAGAATGAAAATAAAATAATTGATAGTTTGGAGTGTTGACAGCTTTAGAGATAGATGCAAAGTTATGTCGAAGAAAGTTGTACGATGCCTTTTTAGCCAGTTTAATTTTTCTTCTTTTCTTTTCTTTTTTTTACCAAAATTTGGATTCTTGATGATTTTTGAAATAAATAGTTTTTACAAGTACTCTAACTTGTATTGGAATGAAATTACCCTGTCTTTGAATCATGTTTTAATGTAATGTTTGTGCATAAGGGCTGTAACAGGAGCCAAAGGGCTTCTTCACTTTTAAAAAAAATAGTTGTGTGATTATAATGGCATCAATAAGTGAAATCTTTTTAATGCTGACCTTTGAATCGGCTCCACTCTTTTTCCTTCGTGCTATTTTTTTTTTTTAAGTTCAAATTTAAAAAGTTGGCAACAAGGAATATACAGAAGGGTAACTATCAGTTGTTTTTTCAAGTTTTTCCTTTCCCTTTTTGAGAGTCGAGGTTGGGAGTAAACAAAAAAGCTTGACGTGGTAGTTGTCCATTTACGTAGGAAAATTAAAAAAAATTAAAAATTATGTGATTTACTAGCCAAAAAAGTTAATGGGGGATAACTACTACCCATATCACTAATGATCGAATTAATATTTTGGCAAATCTATTATATAAATATTCTTAAAACTTGTGTCTTCATTGTTTATTCTTTGAAATCTAAATAAACTTTGAATACTTTTACTATAAGTTTAAGAATAGTTTGTTCTTTAAAGTATTAATGAATAAAAAGATTTTTAAAATGCTAGAGCATAAAATTAAAACAAAAATGAAATATATAATAAATATGCAACATTTATTTATGTTTGGTAAAAACTTTATTAATTATAATTTTCGTCATTTAAAAACTATGGCCCACAAAATAAAATATGCACGAACATCCTTGGCGTATGATAACACCTAAAATACTCTCAAATATTATATCATTTATGCCACTAAACATCTAATTAATAAGAATAGTCAAAAATAAACTTCAAAACATCAAAAATAAAATATTCACCTTTTTAGCAGACCATAAAAATGAATTATTTATAAAGGATCAGAAAATAAAATATCGAGTTGACAAGAGTTTTGTATTTATTATTGTTACTTACAAAACGACTCAAGTCAAGTCGTTAAATCAAACGCTCATAAGTCACTTCTAAGCATTTTGTAAAATAAACATTTTATATAGGTACATGTATAAAAATAAATGATGATCAGAGCAATCGATCAAAGTAGGTAATAGTTCGGCCGCTCGCAAAATTACGAGAGCATGGGCGTTGCTATTTAGTATGTCAATAGCGAGTCATATATTGAGCCTGCTCGCTGACTGAGACAGAAAAAGGCTGATGCAAAAGTGTGAATAGAGATAAAACGTGATTAAAAGATCTCAAAATTGAATAATTAAGATTTAATTCATTGTTTCTTTTGATTTTTATGACAATGAAGGAGATTGGACGGTGAAGTCTGTCGTAGTAAAATATTTATATGTTATTAAAGGTTGGTGTATTTTTCTGGTCTTCAAAGCCTTTAAAATGTGTGCAGTCTTGATGCAGTTTACTATGTAATCTGGCTATGTTCTAGATGTAGTGATGTTGTCCAACTTATTCCATAGACTGAGTCTCGTCTTCTTATATCATGTTACACGTACATAGTTGTTAGTCCCTGATAATGCCATATGATCACTGTGTAGATTATGTTTGTCTGGACTCGTGGCCCGCATACCTCTTTCCAATCGGGCAATCTGGTTCATCCATCTCTCTACCAGTGTCTTAGAGTAAGAGAATCCGGTCAATTAATAGCTGCAAGGCAGCTGAACTTGAAGTAAACAATATATGTAACCCAAAAGTATAAAAATGAGAGTAAATTTATAATTTATGTTTTATTCTCCCTCCTGTCATTGTAAGTGAGTTTGTATTCAATAAACACATTCTACATATTGTAAACAAAATGTTGCCTTCCCATAGTTGTTGATTTATTGATCATGAAATTATGCTTTAAAGCCCTCAACAGATATATTTCATTACCTTCTTACAGAACAACCTCCTGTTGGCCAGACCTTTCCACTCTAAAATACCTCTCTGCGTCTGCCGAATACACTGTATATCATATATTAATGCAATATTATATTAGAATTGTGTTTATATAGACGATTAATTAATTAATTAATTATTTTTTGCAAGGACAAGCCTTTTTATCGTTGAACTAATAAAGACAATCATGGGGTCTTGACTCTACAACAAAACTTGCCTTTACGAAATAACATGGATTTTTATTATTTTTTGAAATACTTAAAGGTAATATAAATACTTGGATTCTATATTTATCCGACTATTTATAATATTGACTCACAGAGTATCCAGTTGTATATTATTAACTATAAACAATCATTTAGATTGTTTATAGTTAATCCTATCTTTTTCAAAAGTCATCTTCCATCTATTTGATGAGAATGTTCACAAGTAATAATATTCAAACTCATTTCATATTTATGAAGCCTAAATGGGTGTTTCAAAGATACTAATAAGTAATAATCACGTCAAGCTTTTTTGTTCACTCACAACCTCGACTGAATAAAGGGAAAAAAAAAATTTGGAAAAACAACTGGTAACTGATACCCTTCTGTATTTTTCTTGTTGTCAACCTGTTAATATTGGGCAGAATTTATTATTTAGATATATTCTACATTGATAAATTCTACTAATATACAAATCAATCGTTAATACTTGTAATATATTCAAAATTCAAAAAAAGGGCGCGCAATCCTTGATTTAATATATTTTTTATACATCAAAATCATAAATAATAATAATACCTAGGAATGTAAATCATATGCAATTCGGGCGTGTTATAAAAAAAGAAAGAGAAAATCAACCTGGCAACCCTGACAATTTAATGATTGTCGAGGGGGGAAGCAGCTTGAGCTGTCATGACGTTTTACTGAGCTACAAGCTGCTATTCTCCATTATATATACAACAATAAATAATAACATGGATGAGAGGCAGAAAATTAACTGAAATTAATGTCAAGAAATTATATATTTTTAACTAATAATAATAATTATACGAGGACTTGAGCCCTTTTTGTTTACATTTTATTTGATTTATTAAACTTAATGCACGTATTCCTTCATGTGAGATCTTTACTATCAGGTAGATGTTCTCCCCTCAGAAATAAAGGAAAAATGATAACAGCTTTGGAAAACAAAAAGACCTGTTTGAAGAGCCAACTCCACTTTTTTATCACACGCCCGAATTGCATATGATTTACATTCCTAATAATACCCTTTTTGAGCTCATAACACGTAGGGTCAAATGATGAAATAATAATGAAAATCAGCTGAAGGGAGAATACAGTGTGTTTTTGTTTATCCCAAAAAGCTCGTCGTGAATATCATCATTGCCTGTACGTATGTGTTTATTTCCTTAATGACAGAGGATAAACATAAAATGATTAATGTATTATTTTTCTTTACCACAAACCTATTGTTCAAAATTTCATCATTCAAAGGGATTTTCCCATATTTTAGATTTTCATTAATGAATTTTAAATAAACAAACAAAAAATTTAATAAATGCTTTTTTTTCCAGGTCTATACATTAAAAAAAATACATAAATTATTATAATTCATTTAATTTGTATGATCCATTACACAAGGGTCTCTTGTGTATTTTACCCATTAATATTATTTTATTTTTTTGTGAATAATTTTTAGAACCTACGTATGTATTAATTTGCATATTTTTAATAATGGCTTAATAGAATGATAACTTCCTTTAAAGCCTTAGGAACGTATCCCTATTTTTAAAAGAAATCATAATTAATTGTGATAAAAAAAAACAAAAAAAACATTTAATGCTATATTTTATTTCATTTAGGAATTATATGTAGACTTACATACATACAAAATGAGATTAGTTTAAATAAATATAAATGCTCATTTTGTATACAAAATAACAAGAAATCTGGATATTAAAATCAAATGGTTCGAGAAGCATATTCCGAAGGGCAATTTGCTTAAAAATACAATGCCTGAATATATTATTATAGTGTTAAGCATGAGAGCATGATAATTGTGTTGAATAATAACGCTGGTCAAAAATCCTAAGGGGTATAAGTATAATAAAAGTTATTCAGTTTTGCATACTGATTTCAAATCTGTATTTTTTTTTTTTTTTTTGAGGGAGAGAGGGAGAGAGTCCGACAGTTTTCGAGAAATCGAGTCTTACTTTTTGAGCTAATTTGCCCCATTTTCCAACTTCAACATCAATTTAAGCCTTGAAGGATACTCATTTTGTAGATTAAAAAATAATGATCTGCTTTTGTATTTAATGCAAATTCCATTTCCAGTTTTTGTTGTTTTGACCTAAAAGGACTCTTGAGGGCATAAGAGGAGGGAGTAGGCCCAAAAGTCAGCTAAATTTTTTGTACTCAAATAACTCCTTGAATATTATATAAAATGGATTAATAAGGAATGCATCCAAGAGATGAAACCCACAGCTTTCAAACGAGATGTCAAGCATTCGATCAGAATCTTTAACTAATAAGAAATCGTCCATCTAAATGTGTAAATTTTCATATAATTTCAAGCAAAAATTCGCTAGAAATTAAAGTCTTTAATTTCTAGCGAATTTTGTCTCGAAATTGAATGAAAATTACTTTGCCTCAGTACTCGAAACTTTCGTAGTTTGACACAAAATGTCAATAAATCTTTGTCCCTCACATATGAACTCGAATACAACTTCCGAGTCCGGGTCAGTGACTCATCTGACTTTTATTAACCAAATTATTTTGTAAAATTAATAATATTTCTTAAAATCATATATATAAAATTCGGGTAGTGAAAATAGCCATGAGGGAAATTAGGATGATAAAATATTTTAGTAAAATGACAACTGTTGATATAAGGCAGATTGAGTGTTTAGTCCGATTTATGGGCTACTAGATAGACGATGCTTTGATAGTTTCAAGATGGATAGCGTAAGAATCAAATAATATTTATAGATAGATTAGTTGTTCAATGCCCGTATTTTATAAATTAAATACATATATTCAAAAACAAAAAAATAACATAATTTTATTGTCAATGGTATTGAAATGGATCTTAAATCCATTATGATTCAATAGTAAACTAAGATAAGAAATAACTTTTTACCATAAAAAAATCTTAGATAAGCTAGAAAAAGACAATTATTCTACTTTGTATAGCGTACAACTTTTAAAAACATTATAATTTATATGATATTATCCAAATGATACTGCAACTTTTAGGTCCTGTTGAATGTACATACATTATGGCATTGCTCTATCATTATATTCAGGTGAACAAGAGTAGAGACGTCAGTCTCATAAGGGTAAGATGTTGCAAAGGGGAAAATTACAAGGATGTTTTTAGGAAAGTACAGTTTAAGTAATTCCATCCGTGTCATAAAATTCAAGTAAGTTCTTTAATGAATCAGTATTTCCAGGTCTGAACGGAGAGCGTGCTTCCCTGTATGAGACACGGTATTTTGCTCTATGGTACACTGGGATATTAATTTATTAAGTTATCTTATTCATCAAACCATGTCTATATCTGCAGGGCAGCATTTTGTAAACATCATATTTTTGTATAATTGTGTGCTCTAAGGTAACATACATTTTTTTCTTCTTCAAAGGACAACAGACCTGAGTATGTATTTCCTTCATAAAATTGCTTGTCAAACATTTCAAGCTATCCCATGAAAAAAATTACGTTTTCTGTAACCTTAGGTAGCTGGGTTTCCCCCTCCCTCTTGATTTGGTTCATTTAGCCTTCTAAATATGTCTCTTCATGACTCACGTCTCAAGACAGGTCAGTTTCACTAAAAGGTTTTATTCTTATTTTTTTCCTTCAACTTGATACGTCTTGTGCTCTTGTTCCAAGAATATTTTTATAGGCTCTCTATAAGCTCAAGAACTTGGAACAAGGTCTTTCTTAGAGGGAGTCATCATTCATTACATATAACTAATTAATTATTATTATTAATTAAAGAAATCTTCAGCTTGGAGAAAAGAAATACATGAATTTTCACTCAATTATAGAATGAGTGGAAAATTAACTCTGATCCATGTGAGTATATCTCTAGCTTAAAATCAGAGATAGTTTAAACGGACCAGACATATTATTCTGTATTTTACATATTATAAAATATGTTGATCCATTTAGTATATTTAAATACGTTTGCCCATGTAATATGATAATAATATCATAATATGTTCTTCAATATAAACTTTTTGCAAATATGTGAGTGTAAATATTTATTATAATTATTATAAAGATGAAATCATTTGCGGAGGCAACGAACAAGCTATTGAATGCCATTAGTGAATGCGCGTATTTATACATCACTAGGCCAATTACTCATTTGTGTATGGAAAATATGCATTTCCTTCCTTCAGCCATTTCCATTGATTTTATGGACAATTACGTAACATTCTGTAGAATTCGTCGATTACGTAACTCCATGCCTCCAAAAGTGAACCTTTTGATGAGTAGACATGCATCACTAATAACTAATAACCTTTTAAATATTTGGAGAAATTGTGATGGCAACGAAATGTGATAATATGTTCATTTAACTTAATACTTTATGCATAAGTTACTTATAATTCATATAACTGAGTGTGCTATTTTATTTTTTAGCTCTGCGTAGGAGGATTTGTTTTCACGGCGTGAACCTCATCAAGTTATCACAAATCAAGTACTGGCAGTGAATGCACTTACAAAATATTCACATAATATTCAGTAATGCTAGGTATCAATATACGTATACACTCAAAACATAATCTCTTCA
This sequence comes from Lepeophtheirus nordmannii, assembly GCA_963680855.1. NCBI lineage: Eukaryota > Metazoa > Arthropoda > Copepoda > Siphonostomatoida > Caligidae > Lepeophtheirus > Lepeophtheirus nordmannii. The sequence continues at coordinate 2,177,151 of OY804525.1, read as the reverse complement.
ACCAGTAAGACCAAATAGGGAGGAAAATCTGTTTCCCTTCACTCCAGTCACAGGTATTTCCTCTCTCTTTTGCAAAATAGTTTGCTTGAAAGTTAAATACTCAGTCATCATAGTCTAAGTGGACCTCTGCAGTGATAGTTGAATGCAAAATGTCTGAGCTTAAAGAAGCGTTTGAGTTATTTGATGAGGACAAGAATGGAGAGGTGTCCAAAGAGGAGCTCCTGGGGTTGTTTGCCAAGTTAGGGAACGAGTTGTCTCCTTCAACACTCGAGTCCTACTTCCTATTAGCTTCAAAATCTAGTCCAGTTGGGATCAGCTTTGAAGAGTTTCAAACCCTTTGGGATTGTCTCACGAGTCCAGGAGAGCTAAGTTCAGAGATAAGAGATGAATTCTCAAGACTAGATGTGGATTCGGATGGTTATATTACCACAGAGGAAATGATGAGTGTCGTTGAAAAGTTTTCTCATGTCTTGGGGGATCGCAAGGAAATTGCCCTCAAATGTTTAAAGGATATTGATATCAATGGTGATGGTAAGGTGAGCTTCCCAGAGTTTTTAATCTGTTGGAAGTACAAAGCTGCTCCTTAGTCAATGATGAGTCATTTCTTCTGTTTCTACGAAATAATTTCCATGAATTTTAAAAGTTATGTGCACTTTCTTATTGCTTGTAACATGTTATGATTATGCTTTAATATTTTACTAACTGATTATTGTCTTTATAGTCGCATAAACCAATAAATTTACTTCACAAATAGTTTTTGCTCTCTTTACGTAGTTATGTTTATTTTATACAAATTTATCAAGGGTTCATCTCGTATAAAATCAAATTCAAAAACTGTCAACTTTTTCACTCATTAATTAATTATTAGATATATAGAAAAAACATGAAATTATCTTCGAGGGGAAGTTTATTATTCCAATTAAAAATCGTGATTGTGACCCTTCTATTGTATCAACCCAAAATGGCATCAGGGGACACGGTTAGTGATTTCTTGCAAGATCCATTCGTAGGTTCAATCAAGGCTGTTGTAAAGGGGGTTTTCTACGCCATTTCTGAACTAGTAAAAGTGACCGTGGGCTTCCTTTTATCTGTGATAAATGTATTTTTTAAGGATTTAGTTATAAGTGTGAGAGAGTCCTGTTCAACTCTTGCCAAGGATATGATTCATGCTGTTATCCTGACTAAAGGCTCTGTAGCAAATCAGTCTGCAGGGCTCCTGGGTGATCTCTATTTTAACTTTAGACAGAAGCACTCTAATGAACTATTGGATTTAATGTATGAGGGAGAGTTGCCGGGTGAATACTATTTGAAAGAGGTGGATTGGGAAGATGAGGAGACACACATGCTCAATTTGATTCATTTGAGTTTTTTCATTATAACTGCAACTGCTTTCTTTTTATTTGTCTGTAATATACTCGTCTGTTGCTGTCTGGGACGGCATTGTTGGAATCTGCGATCCCTAAAAAAGGTTAAAAAGTTTAGGAAAAAGGCACTGAAAGAGTTGGTCGAGTATGAAACGGATCTTGAGAGTAAGTGGAGGAGTAAATTTAGAAAAATGGAAGAGGATGAAGAGAGGAAAATGCGTATGATGGAATTAATGGCTGGGGCTAAAGGCAGAAGATGGTAAATTTTGAAGGAGTGTTTCTACAATAAATTGCATTTATGAAGAGTAAATACAACTACATTTGCGAAAACATATTCTAAAATATGTATTTTTAATTATGTTCATTGTTACTCAAGTATACTGAAAAGTGTTTTTGGTTAGATATTTTGATTCCAAAGAATCTATTTTTTTTCTCTTCTATTAATTATAATTAATAGTAAAATGCATACTACAGCGTTCATATTTATTGAAAGTTCCTAATCAAATATTTGTTTTATTTATGGACAATTATTATTGAAGTTTTTTCTTAAAAGAAAATTGGGTTTAAATGAGCAAACATAGCCTCCAATTTTTTTGAAAATAAAATTCAAAATTTTCAGTTTAAAAACGCATCATACGGCCGTTCAAACTTTCCTTCAAATTAAGATGACATTATTTATATAGAGAACTTGAATTTCGAACTCTATTTAGGCCCATAATGATTGTACCCATGCAAACAAAGCCTCATTTTTTTTTGCTGGCGTAGTATACTCTAGGCTATAGCCAGGTAAATATTGGAAATAGTTCATTTCGAAGTCAAACGTTGGAAACTTCATGTATTCCGACTGGCAGACCTGTCCATCAGCTGTTGTACAAATTGTAAATATAAACATACCACCAAATTGAAACATCAACACAACATCATGTCGACCTCTTCATCCAGCACATCCCGGAGTATACTCGATGTGGACCTCGAAGATAATAGTAGAAGCAGCACGCCCACTGCGCAACCAAAGGGTTCAAAAGTCTTTCCAAACGTATCTTCGAGTTTAACGGACGCATTTGGAGATCTGTATCCGGAACGAAGGGGTCGAGTTGCTCCCAAGGCCACACTTTTTGGACTCATCGATAGAGAATTTAATAATGAGAGAGTGAGATGTCAGTTTAATGTGGATCAGTGCTTAAAGAACAATGTACTCGTCAAAACTTTAATGAGTGGAATACAATCTGCGGGTTGTTCCATTGATCCTGTTCGACATTTGGCCTGTGATATCTGTGAGAATGGGAAGAGCATTCAGCACCTTGGTGGCTATGATGAAGTCAATAATCAAGTTTTTGTCTGTGCTAATAATGTGAGGGACGAGGGAAGTACGGGAGGGGTTATTTTTCGTAATTTGTTTCACGTCTTTGATAGATGCATGAACAGGTATAATTTTCAAGATCCAAAACATCTTGCCTGCACAGAAATAAGGAAGGCCAATCTGGGTCACTGCACCTACTACTACTACTTCTTCCAGTCCTTTGGAGAGTACAAACTCAAAAACATGCATTCGACCTGTGTTAAAAACGTTGCTATTGATTTTCTAACCAAGACAAAATTTCTAAGTCGCAAGGACGCTTCTGAGGCTGTAGACAGTGTTTTCGACAAGTGCTACAACGATTTCGAGCCTGTGGGTAGGCGCTCAAGTGGTCGAAGACAAATTAGTCTTGCCTATGAAGAAAGGTATCTTTTTGGATATCCTTGATCTAAGATGTACTCTCTTCATTTATAATATAATACCTAGTCTAATTCCAAGATTAAATATATAAGAGATGATTTTTTTTGTTTATCTCTCGTTTGTATTTCATGCTGCATTATTATCGTATATCCCTCCTAGACATGGATCAAAAGAGTTGTGAGGAAGCAATTTCAAATCTTTTGGTCAACGACTCCGCTATTAGTCACCTTATTAAAACAATGAACTACTTGGGATGTCCCTTTCTGCCTAGGGAGCGAATAGCTGTTGAGAGTTGTGGAGCTGCCATTGACGGGGGCTATGACAAAGAGCATAATCAGATAATCATTTGTTTCAACAACATTCTAGACTCCAAAAAGACTCTAAAGTCCGTCCTACTCCACGAACTTCATCACATGTATGACTTCTGTGCCTTCAGAGTGGACTTTTCCAATTTGGAGCATTTATCTTGTAGTGAAATCAGAGCATATGCAGCAGATGGTCGATGCTCAACCCACTGGACGCCAAGAGGAAGAGAAAAGTGTGTGAGATCTCGAGGAGAGTCTTCAACCCGGGTCATTGGAAATGTTTCCTTCAGAGAAGCAAGGGATGTTGTTAATAGAATTTTTGACAAATGCAACTACGATCGATAGGAATACCTTTTAATGATTTTTTGTTGTTGTATCTATTTTATAGTACACTTTTGTACACAATTATTTAGTTATGTTTATAAATTAATCATTTGTTATACATACATTTACATAGTTGAATATTAATAAAGACTGTGGCACAATGTTATCAAAATATAAAGGAGGAGATGTGGCAGCACCGGTTGTAATAAGTATAATAAGGCAAATAGGACTCAAAATACATACCCGAGTAGTATGTAATACAATAGAAATTATTGACAGTAATAATGTTGTTAATTAACTGAGATGTTTATATTTAGTAAAAAGATTATATAAAACCCTTAAGGTAGACTTTAAATCCCCATTTACTATATCTTCAGGCCTTGCCTTGGGTCGAGGTAGTCCATCATCTTGCATCAAATCAAATGCCAGAGTCACATTTTTAACTTTTTCCTCAAACGTCTAATGTAATGGAAAGGAAGAGAATTAGAGGGTTACATATCAGGGATAAAAAGTGAAGGGCATGCCTACCTTTGGTGTAAGACTATACTCATATAAGGGAATGAAGTAGCCTTCTAGTAAACCCGAGAGGAGACACAAGTACACTCCATCTTGAAACTGCGTTTCCAAATCATTTGCTTCCAAATTAAGTTTGTTCAAATGCTTGTTAACAAAAGTGATTAAACTTTTCTTGACAATCTATTCATGGACAAAATAAGTCAAAATAAAATACTAAAAAGACGAGCGATGATGAAATTACTTCTAAATTATCCGGTGCATGATCAAAGAGGGTATCGAAGGCATCTCTTTCGCATCTTAAACCAAGATCATCATAGGATGAAGTCAACTCCTCAGAAATAACACGATGATTCAATTGTCCATTCTTTTTCTGTACTATAACTACGTCGACTTTCACATTTTCAGGAAGTTTAATCGGAGCTCTGAAATTTCTGGCAAGGGCAACAAGGAGGTGAAGGATAGAAACAATGTTCTTGGTATGGACAGACTCAACACTCCATTTTTGTTGACCACGAACCAATCCCAATACACGATTCGCATAACTTAAAACAATATGTAATTTGTTTCTCTGCCCTTCTTCTGACTGAGTCACTTCAGGAACTTCGAGCTTCTCCTCTGTGAGCTTTTCTATAAGTTTTTGTAGTACTTGTCCATCATAAAGATCCTCCTCAATATCTTGAACAATTATTCTTTCCACATGAAGTTCATCATTGATCCAGTCAAGAAGGGTTCTTACCAATTCTTGGAGCTTTGGACTTTCATAGGATCGTGGATCAATCATGGAGCGCTCCTCATTCTCCTCTAAAAGATATTCCTGGTGATATTAAAAAAAATATATTTGTTAGTAAAAGTTGGGATATTTATAAAGTTGTATCTATCTTGGTCAGAGATCACTATGTATAAGGCGCATCAGTTCGTATCGAATTTACTATATGATATTTCATGAAAATATAAGACAACCAGGGGGTAAACACTTGGATTTCGAATATCATTTAATTCTGAGCCCTTACTTGAAATCCATTATTTCCAGTAATTTACCTATAGACCACCAAAGTAGTTAGCCCATCAAAATAGTACTCAAGCAAATTCTTTGCTGTTGTATTATTGGTAAACACTGGAAATAACGAAATATGAAGTGAATATCTCGAAATCCATGAATATATCCTATATGAAAACTGAACTCATCCTTTCATTTTCATAAATAGTAGCATACATCCAAATTTGTAACAATCTTCAGAAAGATCATAGATTATTGGAACATTGCAAACTTTACATAGAATTTCACACATCACCACAAAATATACATATATATATATATTGTCATCGGATCTTCTATCATATTGCCTACTTGCTAAAAATGACATCGTTCAAAATCCCTAATTTGAGCATGATATATATAAATATATGTAATTGTAGATATCCTAATCCATTCAAAATAATATTTCCCTTATTATTATTATTAGTCTCTCTAGATTATTATTTTTTTAAATGATTAGTTAGTTGAATGCCGAGCACAATTTTATGAGTAAGGTAGCCAAAGAAGTAAACCCACCTCAGGAGGTAATTCTCCTGTTTTGGGCATTCCAGGAGAGTCAATGGCGTATTTCCCTTCCTTTGCAACTTCTCGAACTTCTTCTACCTTCTTTTTCCTGCCCAATGTACCAATCTTTTGCCAGAAGGAGCTTTCTTCACCTCCAGATATATCATTCTAACGAGAGAAAAAATAAAAAAATAGAATTAAACAGCAATTGAACTCAGGATCATTCAAAGCAATCCGGAATCATCTCCAATGGTAATCACTATGACGTCACTGTGTGCCATTGTCCCCTTTTAGAGAGACTCGGAGTCCGTTTTTACCTTGGAGCCCACATTATAATCCTTTCTCGAAAGTGAAGGACTGGGTGCAGTCTTTTTATTGGGTCTTGGAAGAGACATCCTCACTTAATTCGCTCCCAGTTGTTAGGAATAATTCATGAAGGATCATGCAGAGATGAGGATATTTATGAGTATATCACGTGATAAGGGACTCTTTGTACAAAAAAACGAAATGGAATGAGCTGCATGTTTGTACAAAGATGTTGACAACCTACCAGATTACTAGTATAAAATGAAGAAGAAAAAAAATATCCCCTGCGTCAAAGTGGGAGCGAAGTAGCTAGAGAGTAGGGAGCTACTACTTGAATTCACGCTCACTCACTTTTTACCTACCTTTTATTTCATGAAATACCCTACATTAGTCCAATCTTTAGTCATTCATTCGTTACATTCACCTCTGATACCTTCTCATTGGCCCAATACATGTCCTCCCCCCCCTAGTGCATTCATTGTTTGTTTTGAGGAGGTCGAGATGCACTCCTCTCACATTTTATTTTAATGAAACGAAGGAGTTGCAAGGGTGTACACTGTACATATGTTTATTAATATATATATATGTGAGATTTTTTTATGCCGTATATATTCATTGATTCTCAGTCAATTATTTTAACAAATAATGAATGTGTTTAATGTTATTTTAACTCCATATTTTATTAAATAATAATGTACCTAACTGGAGTCGGAGAATTTGAGGCCGCCGAGCGGCCTCTCTCTTGATGAAATAGAAACAACGATATGTTGTAACGTAGATATAAATTATATCTGTTAAGAGCAGCTTCAATATTCTCTAGTTGCGAGTTGTGGGAGCTGAGGAAAGGGGAGTTTTCAAAAGTAAGGGAATTCACAATTGATATTTAAACCAGGGGAGTGAGGATCAGGATGGATGAAGACTATTTCCTCATTTGTGAAGAGATCCTCTCCTTGCTCATCAATGCAGGCTACTACAGAGCTCAGATTAAGGGGTTAAGTCCCTTCGATAAAATTGTTGGAGGCATGACATGGTGTCTCCAAATGATGATATCTCGTGATGAGGAAATCCAGGAGGAGGAAGACATCCTTGAGGATTTACTCTTCTCTGAGGATGTGTCCATTGGGGCTCAAGTACAACTCACTGAAAAAGTAGTTCGGGTCTTGCTTCGTTTTGGATGTCCACATGAAATTGATCCACATCAATTGATTACGGGAGAAATGGATTTTCCACATATTCTTCCTGTTGTTCGGTGGCTTGTTCAAAGAGGGGTTGAAGCAAGAATGAAAATGATGAAACTTCATCGACAAATTGCATTGAGGACATTCTATGAGCAATATGGGCACATGTATCCTCCTTTACTTCTTGAAGAAAGGTTAAAAAAACCCACACATTTTGTTTTATTTGATACTTGAAATCTGAATACAAATTTGTATTCTTTTGAGACGAGTCTAGTATTTGACTCCTTCTTAAATTCCATTATTATTATTAACTGAGTGATTGATGGTATCCTATATATGGAAACCATGGAGTTATAAGCAATAATCAAATTTAATGCTATTTTAAAGAGGTTGTGAGAAATTAGAAAAACATTCTGAATTGTATTTTGTATTATTTAAATTAGTTTTTATTGAGTATTTTTGTATTTTCAGCAAATTGAGTTCCCAAGAACCTCATGACATGAATGAAAAAGATGAAAAGGAACCTTTGAATGAAGAACAAGAAGATGCATTAAGTCGCAAGTGTGAAGATCAAATTGAAAGAATCAGTCTAGAAATCAAAAATTTGGAGGAGAAGAAGTCTAGTCTATTAATAGAAATCGAAAAAGAAAACTCAATTTATTCTGAAAAGTCCAAGCTACTTGAATCCCTTCGCAAAGAGGAAGAGAAAATCAATTCAGAGAATCCTGATGATGATAATGAAAGAGTTGCTAAATTATCTTTAATGATTGAAAAAAGTGAAAACTTAAAGAGGAAGGAAAAAGAATTTAAAAGGGTATGTCAGGAAGAACTCGATGAAATGATGGCCAGGAATCAAGCACTTCGTGAGGAAATCCATGAAATAGAGAATTCATCAACTTCTGAGGGTACTGAGGCTGCTAATAAAATACTTGATAGCCTCCAGGATGAATTAAAAGACCTGTCACTGAACTTGGTTTCCGTTGAGCGAAAGATAGATGATATTCCCGGCAAGTTTGAACTTTCCCAGTATCATAAGCGTTTTATGGAACTAGAAGAAATATTTGAGTCCAAAGAGTTTGAGAGTCGAAAACTAAATATATCTTACAGAACTTTTAAAGAGCTAAAAGTTTTTATCAAGAATCAAATCGTCAATTTAGACCATATCTCTGACTCAACACCCTTACCAAATAGTCTCTCCATCAATGATTTCATGAGTCAACTTGAAAACCTTTTGGAAGAGGTTCAAATATTTAAAAAGTCTTTAAATGATAGGATCATTATAGAGACTGATAGGAAAAATAGAGCTTCTAAGGATCTAGAAGAACTGATTGATAAGTATAGAGTCTATACACAGCTAGCTAAAGACTTGCAAAAGCTTGTTGAAAAAAATGAGGAGTGTTTGAGTAAGTAGGTTTTTTTCTCATTTCATGCTCATGTTAACAAGTATCTGTGATATTTTATTATTTATTTATTTACTTGACTATGATAAGTTCCTGAATTCAATTCAACAATATAATTAATCATTGAAGAATAAAACTTTGGCAAAAATGTGTTGCTTGTTTTATTAAGAATTGTTAATTATAGCTGCCAAATACTAAAGTCGGTTCACTGAGAGGGAAAATTTACTGAATACTTTAATGTAGTATTCCAAGACTTAGTTTTTAATAGATCATCAATTAGTACCTCTCCAGATTACCAGAAAATATCTTTAATAATAATAATTAAGTCGATACAGTGACAACCAATACAATTTATTTGTAAAATCAACGTTGTGTTCACGACACTATTTATTTTATTTTGTGGATTCACAGGTCAAAAATCGATACAATAATAATTTTATAAGCCTATTATGAATGAATACTGAAAATATCAAGGTAATTGTCAGATAGAGGTAGTGATTTAAGGAGGCATAAATGTCCTTTGTAAATCAGAAAATAATGGACTGTCTGAATAGCCGTCAATTTTAGATTTTTTTAATAGTTTATCCTTGTTTTCGTTTCAAAATATAAAGATAACTGTAAGTTATAACCGTTGTTATTACAGATTTAAAAATGACTTTCTGTATAGAATATTCAATATAAATATAATTAGTCATTGTAACGCACAAATTTCGATATTTTAAATGAATAAAATACCTCATTCCAAGATTGATACTAAATTTTTTAATAAATAATGACCTGTTACCTGTATTTTCGTTCAGTTGAAACTGCTACGCTCCAGGTCTGTTCTCAAGTATCTAATCAAGCAGCTCACAATTGATAATCTATAAAAAAATATTCCGCTAGACATAAGACATTAACTGATGTCCTTAAAAAAATTTAAATCTGCAAAATGTTCTGGACCTTGAGAAGTATTTTTTGCATTTGATGATAATTACATAATTGTCAATGGATATATTTTGATTTTCATTTCGGCAAGACGTCGAAGAATAATTTAAATAGATTCCGGATACGATCGACATCGCTTTTATTTTTTTTATTGCTCTCTGTTTTTAGATCTTTTACAATGTTATGACTGTGACTTATGAAGTTATGAGACTGTCTGGCTATGACGGTCTATTGGTGACTAATTTCTATTACCAAGGCATTTTTAATGAATTACTATATTTTAGATGAATTTCATGTGTTTTTGGATGTTTTAAAATGATTTTTTTTACTTTTTAGTTGATTTATATGTTTTAGTTTATGAAATCTTTAATTGTATTTTAACTAAGTAATTTTTTTGTTGGAATTTAATGGATTGGAGAGGTAGTCCAGAATATCGATAAGATAAACCAGATAGCATGCTATACGTAAACTTACTTATCACAGCTATCAGTAATAAGTCATAGCTAACTTATCATTTCCCAGAGTAATCACATTTGAGGATCTTTGAGAATTAAGTAGTTTGAGAAACAGGGGCTGGACCCGATAACTTATTTGAAAGACAACGTAGAAAGGACTTCATCATTAAGGCGTACAATAGATAATAATCTATTTGTCAGGCTAGGAAAAAAAATGAGCTCTTCTACAAGAAGTAAGTGGCTTTTATTGTCTTTAAAAGGGGTTTTTTATCAATATTGAATTTTACAATGTGCATAATTTTAGAGCTGCTTCATCAGCTGAGTAGAAAGAAAAGGGTTTTTAATTTATCACTGTTGATATAATGAGAAGGGATGTCAAAATGAAATGATTATCGACTATAAATTCATCTCATCTCGCGTTTCTTTTATGATCATTTTTATAGATTACATTCCAAGTTATAAATATAGAATTTATATATATATTCTGTGTATCTGGGGTGATCCATAGATCCAACATATTATTATATATTTTTATTTGATCACTATTGGCCCCAATAGATGTAATGTAGAAATGAACATTTCAATTTCAACTCTGGAATATTCTAATAGGCATCCTCATCAGGATTCTGATTGAGTACGCTAATATTGTATATTGTAATTTCAAAAGAAATATAATTAGTAGTGATGAGGCTGAGATGTTAATAATGATAATAATTATAGAAGCAAACATATTTTAATTTAATTTATGCTTCTTTGTGAATATAGATACTACGTTTTGATGAAATAATTTCCTACTAAACAAATAAACATTTCCCAAAATTACCTACAATATTTGATTCATTAAGGATAAGTCAATTAATCAAAAATAAATGAAACTTTAGATTCATATTATTAAAATGTTTCAACCACCTGAATTTATATGGCTCAAAATAACTTTTTTGTGTTGAAAAAAACCCGGCAATTTTAAAAGTAGTAATCTTAAACAGAGCATCCTCTATGCCTATTTGATGTATTAAAAGATTCTGGAAGGATGACTCAATAGTTTATTGTTTATAACTTTTTTGTTCTCGAAAATAAATACTAGAAATAAAGATTTAATACAAGTTATACTGGTGAACACTGATTCTTTTTAGGGATAAACTCTTTCTATGGTAGCTTAAAAGCAGAAAAAAAGAATATTAAAATCCAATAAAAGCCATACCATTCATTCCCTCATTTCCATAAAACCGTGAAAGAAGTTTGATCATATTGTCTATTTTAAGAGCCAAGACTCAAAATTGAATCAAAAAAGAAATCATGGGATCTCTTAGCAACCAATATTGCTGACTCATGATACTCTATTAATCCATAAGAAGTTAGACTATATCATATGTATGTATCTACAATATACTAAGTATTAGAGTTAAAAAGATATGTTTTTCATTCTTTAAGACAATGAATCAACATATTATAGACATTGCACATATTAAGGTAGTTAACTTTATAATGACGTAGAAAAAGGTTCGTATCTACAAAATTATATAGCAATGTACACATAGAGAATTACATAGAAATTAAAATCTGAGACTCACGGTGATCGAAGATTCACAAAAGGAAATGTTGAGTAGAATTCATATATTATAGAAGCTTAACTTTATATGTATTTATATAGTTAAAATCGAAAATAGCTCATACAATAAGTTATATTACATCTGGAGAGGCACTAGCTAAATCACGCAAACTGTTGTGGTGAAAAACATCATTTTTGATTAATATGTAATTCATCTTGGCAATCTAATTTGGCATTTGTACACTTATATATCAGTAATATTTTGCGGTTGCTTTCATATAATACCAATACCACGTGAGAATTTCAAACAATCCTTCCAATTTGAGGTCATATTTAATGTCCTCAAAAATTATTCCGAAGCTAATAAAAATATATACTTAACGAATATTTTCAGCTTTAAAATCCAATTTAATCTTCTTTTAAGGGTTTTTTAATCAAAATTACATTGAAAAGTTATTGAAATCATGACTTTAAGTTGATGAATATGTCCTTTGAAACTGTTAATCGATTTGAATTCTTTTATGTACAAGAATATGTAAATACCTAATCTCATCAATTGATCATCATCCTAATGTAAGATTAGTTGATAGTTCCATTCATCCACTTAAATTTTGTAATGTCTCTCCTTCTTTAATATATTATACATTTTTGAAAATACACATTACGCTATCAGATAATGTAAGATTGGTTTTTGTATATAGGGAAGAAAACTGGTAGTATCGTATTTTTCTTTCAATTATGACCATTTAAGATTTATTTTTTTGAATGAATTGATGAAAAATGATTAATTTATTTCGCTTATTTATTAGATATTTAAAGAAAATAGCCAGTTTTATTCTTATATTAAGTGATATTTATGTAGTTTTCACATCTTAAAATGATTTTAATCATTCTAATGCATGGTTTTGTGGTTTTATTATTGTTACCGATGTTGCGAATAATAATAATTTGTAAATTTGATAAATTTCTCGGACGTGAACGTTAAAAGGTGTTGAATAATTTAATTCTAAGAACCTTATATATTATTATTATCTTTAAATCTCAACAATACAGCATTTTCACGTGACGACGTCATTATAGAAGTTGGGATTCTTAATTAAAAAGGCATAAGCAATCACATTTCATACGAATAAAAACTTTTGTTTTGTTCATTAATTTTAGGAAAATAGTGAATACCTGCCGTGCATTTGGATGTCAGAAAGCGACTAACTTGTACCTTTATCTATTAAAAAGATATACAGTATATTTATAAATTCTACCAATATACAAATCAATCCTTAATACTTGATCAATATTCACAAATTCAAAAAAAGAGCGCGCAACCCTTGATTTAAAATATTTTTTATACATCCAAATCATAAATAATAATAATAAGTTATTAGGGAGAATACAGTGTGTTTTTGTTTATCCCAAAAAGCTCGTCGTGTGAATTCAAATTGACCATCAAGGTGGGAGTACCAACTGATATTTGTCTTTTTTTTCTTTGACTTTAACTTTTCCTCAACATTTTGCTTATGTCTAGGATTAGTATGTCGAAATAATAACTCGTCCCAAAATTAACAGTTGGCAACAAAACAAATACAGGAGGTTGACTACTCGATGTTTTTTTTTCTTCAAAATTTTCTTTACCCTTTTGAGAGTCCAGGTAGGGAGTGGACATCAAAAGCTCATCGTGATTTTACCCTCACGAGTACAAATCGGAAGCTTGATATGAATCTAAAATGATGGGCTTTTAGGAGAGTGTGATGACTGATGAGTATCTACAGCTGCTTGCACATATAATTTCAAGGGGGGGGGGGATTACATTAGTTGATTTACTAAAAATGGAGGAGAAACTTTAGCATTTAGCACAATATTATTTAAGAGGGAACATTTTAGTTATATTTATAAAATAAATTATCATATATTTTTAGAGTAAAGTCTACAACTACATAATGTTGGCGAGAATCCTTTAATTCTTCCCTCCTGAAGTCGATGCTTCCCACGTCGAGCTTATTTGGCCACTCGCAACCTCGACTCACAAAAGGGAAAGGAAAAATTTGGAAAAACAACTGGTAGCTACCCTTCTGTAATTTCCTTAATGCCAACTTGTTAATATTTGGTAGAATTTATTATTATTTAGATATACTAAATATTTATAAATTTTACCAATCGCAAACCAATCGTTACTACTTGTAATATATTCAAAATTCAAAAAAGGGCGCGCAATCCTTGATTTAATATATTTTTTATGCATCAAATTCAGAAATAATATTAATACCCCTTTTGAGCTCATAACACGTAGAGTCAGCTGCTTTAAATCAAAAGAGTCAAATGATGAAAATCAGCTGAAGGGAGAATACAAAAAGCTCGTCGTGTCCCCCTCAGCAGTCTATCAAAGAATAAACATCATTTTTATTAAAAAGAGCATAAATACCAAGTGTTTCTCTTTTCCCAATCACAAAACTGTATTTTTTCTGAAACAAAAGTCCCATTTCCATAAATTAATATCATTTAATCACTTCTGTTTGACATTTGATGATGAATTTGTTGTACTGAATATTTAGAAAACATACTTTGTATTGTATCCAGGGTTATGCGTTTGTACATATATTCATCCTTAATATGTATGCACATAAATATATGTTTATCAAAGCATCTTTTAAGGCATAAAGGAGAGAATACATACATACACACATACATTGAATAATAATAATATCTACATAAATACAGTTAATATCTTCAAATTGAATTGATTTATACATTTCCATGAGTGTTTTCTTACTATTTCATCTTCAGATATTTTTGCATCAGACACAAAATATTATTTTTGTATGATTAATGGCAGAGCCATTTGATAAATCGTACATACATACGTTTAGTTAGGTAATCTATATATAGAGATGGGTCTTTTCTTTTTTGAAGAAAAAACGCTTGGCTCTTTTGTTCTTTTTTAAAACAATATGTTCATTATTTGATAGACCCTTGAAGGAGAAGGATCGGCCTCTAAAAGAAGAATTAAAAGATTCTTGCCAACATCTGTTGCAAACTTTTATTAATAATGTTTGATAATTTATGTTATAAATTAATTAAAATGCTCTTCCTGAAGTAACATTGTTTTAAATAATGAAGTTTCTCCTCATAACAGCAAACATACAAATAATATGTTCCATCAACACTAAAAACACACATATAACAGCTTATATTAATAAAAATATTAATTCAATAGTACCATAAGTATCGTTCCTGCCTTTTCATTGCAATTTCTAAAAGTTCTGTCTGTATCTATATGTCTATATTGGTGGCAAACGTAAACTTCTCTTACATGAGTAGAAATCATTTTAAACTGTATATTTTCTAATCAAAAAGCTATATCAATAGATTTGCCCATCATTTAAGTCTACCGTAGACAGTTTAATATCGTAATTTTTTTAAAGAATAAAAGTCAAATTTTGTTGATGAAAGTAAATGATCCTTAAAATTACAAATGTCTGGGGGTTAGTTCCTTAAAATGACGCTCAAAGAAATGGAATTTAGTTGAAGGAATCAATGAAATATTATATATTATGGAGTTGTAAGACATATCCCTTCGAAAAAATTTATGATATCGATAAATATAACCTAAGGAAATGCATGTTAGTCTCATGCTATAAATTGATAAGGTTTTTTATATAATTTACCTGGACACAAAATATTGATACTGAAATCTAATCTGTAATTTTTTTAATTCTCTCTCTCCTTCTCACCAGATCCGTATTTCTTTAGAAGAATTGACTTGACCGCATTGTAATCCGAACAAATTGATTGCCTCATTAGAAAAATGCTGTTTCGAGTAGAACAAATTTAGTCGAACCCAACATTGAGGCAACGAAAACAGTGCACAGAGTTCGATGGTTCTTGATTTCTGTATCATAATACACGTAAACAATCTTTTTAACCATTTAGAAGATCAGTGTCACCAATGTATAGCTACTTGACAAAAAGACTGATCCATATTCCCCTTTCTAAACTGAGTCAATTATTTTTTCGAGTCGACAAAACTATATATAGAAATACGATTATGGAAACAGAACAGTTTGACCAACTTTTGGGCCTACTCCCATCCCCCATGACCCTAGGAGTCCCTAAAGGTCAAGACAAAGACTAAAAATGAAATTTATTTTTAAAACACTAGCAGATCATTATTTTGTTATGCACAAAATGAGGTTCCTTCTAGGTTTAAATTGAAGTTGAAGTTGGAAAATGGGCCAGATTAGCTCAAAAAGTAGGGTCCAATTTTTGGGAAAAACGTTGGACTGTCTAAAAAAAATTACAGATTTGAAATCAGTGTGCAAAACTGAATAACTTTTATTATAGTTATACCCCTTAGGATTTTTGACCTTTGACCTGTGTTATTAGTAAAAAATGTGGTATCCATAAAACTTGGCCTTATTCTTTGCTGGTATAGGTAGTTATTGGAAATAAAATGTTCGAAATTCAAGAATTTACCAAAACAAAACCCTTGCATTTCCAGACTATCCCCATTTTAGAAATATTCTTATGCACATCCTTAAATTTATAAATTTGGATATTCACACCTACAACAACATAAATTTTCCTATGTATGTTAATACTTTACACTACAATTGTGTAAGCAAATTTTAAACTATCTTAGCTGCAAATTCGAATTTTTATACATATACTTCCAACATCATTCCTCATCTCTTTTACTAATATGTTTCACCAAAACATGAGTAATGAATCAAGATTCCAGAGTAGAGAACATTCCATATGCTTACTATACCTTATTATTTTAGCGTCTAAATGATAAACAAATACATAATAAGCAAATGACTTGTGTGGGTAGGTAGTCTGTATGAAAGATTGGTCACATGAACAATTTAATCCGATATTTTCTTGTTAAAATATTTTCAAACGGAATTTTAAGTAATTAAAGGATCTGTGCAAATAAAAAATATATATGTTGACATACAACATGAAGGAGATGACATTTACAGCATGCAATTAGATACCTATTTATATTGTAAGTCTTTATCTTCTCAAGAAAGGCGTCGTCTTTTCTTCCTATTCACCTTGAAATGACAGATACAAAATATCATTAGTATGTCTATTAGCCAGAGCAATCTGGATGTAGAATAATTCTTTTATTTTATTTTTCGGGAACATGTAAAGGTTTAATGAGTTGGTATATTATGGTAAATTACAATCGAATATATAATCAGATCCTTTGATTCCTTCTGAGTCTCTTGTATGAAAATAGTCCGCTATAAATTAATGATTCCCTCTTAGCTGCATCATATCTGCATTGGATTTGAAGTGTTGTGCGAAGAAATAAATACATCAAATTGAATATTTATGTACATGAGGGTGTCAATCCATATGTAGTGAACATTAAATTTTAATCTTTTTAAAGGTTTTACCCCCTAAATGCTCTATTTTGCCCTGTAAATCAATTTACAAGTTGAAAAATTGAAAATTTTAATATTTACACATTCAGACTTCAGAAAATGGAGAATTTCTTTGTTGAAAGTTTCATACTCTTCCTTCAGTATCATCCAAATATACTGAGATAAGATATTTGTTATTTTATAATTTTTTAAAGTTGAATAAACAATCTTTAAAATGTATTTTTACTAAGTTTCTCTAAAATGTTTTTTTTTTCGGGACATTAACGAACAAAAAAGAAAGGAGAAAAAATAAATATACTGTGTATGTACATATAACGCGCATTCTTTTCTTCTTATTTCTTTCGATTTTCTTTTCTAAAGCTATTATCATTTTTTCTTTATTACTGAGGGGAGAATATCTACAATAACAAATACAATGTTAGAAAAGGGCTCATGTTCTCGTAATAACTGTTAGTTTACGACTTGTAAGCTAAAGATATATAATTTTCTGACATTAATTTGAGTTAATTTTCTGCCTCTCATCTATGGTATACATAATGTTATTATTTATTATTGACGTCTTCATTTGTATATATTAAAGAGAATAGCAGCTTGTGGCTCAATAAGACGTCATGACAGCTCAAGCTGCTTCACTCTCAACATTCATCAAATTGTCAGAGTTACCAGGTTGATTTTCTTTTTTTTTTATTCTTACAAGCCCGATTTGCATATTATTTACATTCCTATACATTAGTGTGCTCACCGGACTGACCAACGTCTTGATCTCCAGTGACACAGATCCCTGGCTTTGCCTTTCTTGAGGTTGCATCGCATATCATACTCATATAATTCGCCACTATTAGCAAGGTAACTCTGCTTGACATTGATATGAATCCCTGTGTTGGAAACTCTTTACCACCACGAGTAGTAGAGGAATTAAATTTCATAATGATTAGCTCTAGTTTGAATTACCTACTATTGCATAGAAAACAAAATAAAATGTAATAAAGTAATAATTATGATCGTAGTTGCATTGAAGAATGAGGTAACTTTATAAAATTATATGGGGGAGGGGAGTTAATTGTCCTAAGGGTTAAATTTCCTCGAACCGATTTTTGATTTTCCAAATATATGTATCATCATTATTCTTTAATTATTATTGAAGAGAGAGCATGTAGCACATATCACGTGTAATGGAGAAATATAGTCAATGGATGAAATCCCTAATTTGAGTGAACTTAGAATCCTTGATATACTATAACCTTCTAATAGGTATGAATTTGTGAATAGATTCAATTGAATTCAATATGTACCAAGAATCTCTATGAAAGGACTAGACTTTTTATTTTTGTTTCAGATGGATTAAGAACCATCTCCAAAGTATTGGAGAGAAATTTTGGATCCTAATTTGATTAACTACACTTTGTGAATGTATAACATATTTTTACTACATTTAACTAGGATTTGAAATATAGTAAAGAGAGGTAGGTTTTGATAGATAGTAAAGATTGAAGCTTTTTTATTTGTTGATCCCATTGTGACATCCAAATGCACAATAGTAATTCACTAAATTCTAAAGAAAAAAGAATTTTTATCCTAATAAAAGTGGCTGTTTATGCCCTCAAGAGGACCGACTTTCACACGAATGACGTTACGTGAAAACATTCTATACATACCATATTATATAACAAAGGGTTTGGTCCAGGAACCGTCTCTTAAGAATCCTTTATTTAAGGGTACGAGGTATTTATGATTATATGTTATTTATAAGATTTTTCTAGTGTCATGGTTCTCTATATCCCAATATATATGTATTTCTCCAATGGAATTTCAAAAAAATTCCTTTCTAAATATTTCTTCGTCATATTTGTAGACAAGACTTTACAAAAAAATTTTACTCCCATATAGTCAATTGTCTTTCTTATGAGGCCGGTTTCTAACGATACACCATTAAAAGTCCCATGTGTTTGAGTACATTTATCTAACTTATATAGTTTTTCGCTAGGACTGAAGGACAAAAATCTCTAAAACAAAGTGTCAAAACGACAACCACAAGATCAATTTGTGTCTATTTGACTGCATAAGGGCTTTAACACCTTCTAAGGGCGCTGCGAGTAGCATGAAATAAATTATTTATAACTATGCAATTCAGATTATATGCATTTTTAATTAAAATAATGTTACTTCAGCGAAAAGACAAAAGATATTCTCATATGAATATGAATATATGCTATATACGGTCTTCAAAAGCGACATCTAGAGGGGGGATGGAGTGTCTAGTAGTCAAAGAAATATCTCCAAGCTAACGTGCACGTAAATTTTTGGATTGTGAAGAATAAGATATGAAACTGAGTAACAAGAAAATGTTACAAGTGAGTAAAAAACTTGTGTACTTTTATTGAGATTTTATAAATCCAGGGTAATCAATTATTGTTCTGGTTTAGATCATGACTAATTGTCGTACTCTGGATATTTATGATCTCATTTTCATTTAAAAATTTTTTTTTTTGAATAGACTCTAAGAGGTTAATTTAAAGTATTGGTTCTCACAAGATACGTTTCCTACAAGGTAGAAATAACTTTGTCCCTTTGCTCTCTTCAGAAAGAAAATTGACTGTATGAAATTTCTTTGAACCCATATCTGTATATACGTCCTTAAGGGACACACAAAAATCTCATCATCTTCCCTTGGAAGAAAAGGTCAAATATTAAAGTTTCCATATGTTTCAAAATAATGATCCCTGTTTTCACTTCCGTTTGTTACTATCTTCAGAGGAAGAAAAACCCCCAACTTTACTCACGTATTAATGAATGACCTTTCAAATAGTTGGTTGGTGAGAATATATTTGTTCTTTGGTGGGAGGTAGAGTTATCATACTATGGACACTCCCCCCAATAATAATTAATTTAATGTTATGACTTGGAAAAGAAGGGGTTTTAGGCATGGAGGCTGAATAAATATCTCTGTATATTAGGAACAGTGTCGCAAATATGCCTCCCACCCTGAACTGAAATATAAATATATATATGTACCTTGGCACACATGATTGACAATTCGTTTTATTAAAACATTATAATTACCGATGTATGTGTCACAATTTTAAAAAGTTTTAGACTCATCGTTATTTGTTGTTGACCAAAGTTGATGAATATTAACGATATTCTTAATAATTTATTTCTTAACAAACGAAAACTGTTTATTTAAATATATTTAAAAACAAAATCAACAATATTTTTTACAAAATAACGGGTTTAAAAGTTTTTATGTGGTCAACTGTTGAAAAACAAAACGTACCGTCATTTTATAAGGTTTGTATGGACCATCATCTACTTCTTGACGTTGACAAGACAAGTACATTCAATATTTCATAATATGTGCTATCATTTTTATTGATATTCATGAAGGATCCTCTATTTTCAAAAAACTAAAAGCAAGATTCAAATTCTATGTGAGATTGAGACCCAAGACCAAGTAACAAGATTCAAAATCGTCTTTAAAAAAAACAAAAAACAAAAAAACAATAACATTTTTTTTACTTGGTCTCAATCCCTTAAAGTCGTGGTATCATATGTATTGATCTAGATCAGGGATGGGCAAACTTTTTGACTTGCAGGCCACTATGGGTTATAAAATTTGAAAAAAGGGCTACAGCAGTACATTGACCTGTGGGCCAAATATAATAAAGCGTTGCTTATAGTGTGCAAGCTCGGCGGGCCAGATTAAATTGTCTAACGGGCCGTATAAGGACCGCAGGCCTTAGTTTGCCCATGTCTGGTCTAGATCCAGCTAAGTCTAAGTCCTGTATGATGTAGTCTCTCTAGATCAGTGGCTCTTAACCTTGTGTGAGGTTCTAAAACCCACAAGTTCCATACATCATGCATTCATCAAATCCTTCGTAGCTGGAAAAATAAAATGTGCTCTGCCAAGCAGAGCGTGACGTCACAAATCATTCGAGTGAGGTAAACCAAAACACTGAGCCCCTGAAACTGACTCACCCAACCCAGGTTAAGAACTACTCCTCATGAGGGACTACATTATCTGAGAGCTGAAGAATTTGCTGGATCACGACTACTAACTACCAATTGATTCCTAGCCTTTCCCATTCTTTCTCTTGGCCAAACTTATAATAGAAAAAAACCCCCGACCCACTCTATGTATATGTATATTCAATGACCTTTAAAGGAGACCTTCAATGGCTTAATATATAATAGTTAATCATAAGAGTTTAGCTGCAATTCTGGCCCATTTCATGGAAAATTGAAATACACTTTCACTAATTGAGGTGTATGTACAATCTTAAAATAAAATGGTTCTCATAAGTCCTCCAAATATATGTTGCACATGCTATAAATGTGCCTGGACTCTCTCATGCATACTTTTTACACTCCAAGAACTCATTCTTGTGAAATAAGTACTATCTATGCTTCCACGAGTTTACCTACATGTTATACATTAAATTAATTTATCTTATATGAAAAATATATAATATAAATTAAGATTTAAAAAAAAATATATATAAAAATATGATCATGAAAAGATATTTGTAATAAAATAAGAACAAACATTGAATTTTGCAAAAAAAAAGGCTTAGGAATAACTATATAGTCTATAGAGCCCTAGGGATATTTTTTTATCTATTTGAAAGTATTCAAAACATAGATGGTAAATCAATATTTTTTTACTTTTTATTTTTTTTTAAAAAAAAAAAGATGATATTGGTATAACAATAAAAATAACAAAAAAGTAATTTTTTTTAATACTCTTGCCAAACTGGTTATGTACTTTAATGTACATATTCAAAATGTAAGAACTATCTACATACATAGATACATATTTGTAATAATATATATCCAATGGTTTGCATCCTTTTGCTTGCAAGCAAGTAATATCTAAGTATCTACTACTATGATCAACAACATTTCTCTTTCCATTTGGACTCCTATTGTGGGGAGTTTTCAAAGTGGAGGAAGGAAATTCAAGGATTGCAAACTTTTATAAGAATGGGAAAAAAGGGATAAATAAATAAAAAAAGGGTTGTCATCATCATTAATATCAGTATCTTGGAGTGGAGTCTCGACTCCTTCGAGTACATTATATAATGAGCCCATGATTGGGGCTTGGGGTTGTCTAAAGAACTATGAAATTCTAAGCCACTAGTTATTATGCTAAAATGATACTTTTCTCTTTGTAGAAGAAGTATTTTATTTGCAATTTACTATCTATCTATACCTTTTCAAGTTCAATATGGAAATAAGTAAGTTCAATATGGGAACTCGAAAAGGTATAGTGAAAAGAATACTTCCATTAATAATTAGCTTAAACTTATAAGCCCTTCGAGAGGGTCATGGTCCCTGGAGTAGAGAGCTTTACTCATACCCTGTCAAGGGATCGACTCACAGTCCCTCTGATAGCACTCAATAGGAGTCGAGGCCCTAAAATTGTTAGAAAAGAAAAGGATCTTTGATATAAGTCCTATCTACATACTTTTCCAATCCATACAAGTACTAATTATATACAAATATTGACTCGAAGAGTCAATATCTCACTCCAAGAAGATATAATTGTTGATGAGAGCAATTCCTTTGTTTCTTTTTCTTTATTTCTACAAAGATTGCACACTTCCATTTTCAATTGTTCGGATTGACAACTCCACGCTGACTCCATACAATAATGAGATGGAAAAAAAATGGGAGAAATGTTGACATATGGGCCTTACATTATAAGCGGTAACCCTCCCCCTCCCCCCAAAGTGCTATGAAAGTATCATACATTTAAATGAACAAACAATTCATGAAGGATTTGTCTTAATAATTTTGTATTGAAAGGAAAAGTATGCAGATACATTGTTTTTATATTTACACCATGGAATGTGTTTTCACTTTTTTTTTTTTTTTTTTTTTTTTTTTTTCATAAAAACTTGTATTTTCATGTTATGTGTATACATTATTTAGTTACCTATATACAATCTTCTACTACTACAACCCATAAATATCTACCTGGTAGAGAGTGTAAGGTGTTTGAAATATTCACATATATCCAATTTGAATATAAATTCCATAGAAAACTAAAAGTTTAATTATGTGGATATTGATAGAGACATCAAGTTGCTATATTATTTTATTATTCGTCTCTCAACCTCTCCTCCTTTTTTTTTTTTTTTTTTTAAAAAAGCCACAATATCAGTTGGTGGTGGAAGATGGGCAACTCTTTTCAATTACCCATGTATGCAGTATTGAGAATAAAAGTTTCATTCATATGATACGAAAAGGAAAAAAAAAACAGTTCATAGTTTTATTCCTCTTTAAATTTATATTTATTTTTCGTTAGATTGTGAAGGTGATGTAGACTTGACAAATATTGATTTTGTGGAGCCAATGATTTGGTTGCTCAAAAAACTTGCTAATTATATAGTCGGTCTATTTTTCTTCTTCTTCAAATTAACCTTTGAAATCCTAGTAAAAATATAATCAAATAATAGTCCAATCATGATCACTTTAGCCGTTAAATAATTTTTCTAATATCCATACATAGTATAGAATAAATCATTTGCCAAAATTTTAAGCAATTGCATCCCATAGTTTTTAAAGACTGGGTTAAGTATTATTTTATTGATAACATGTAATTTTATGATCATTTTTAGTTAAACTAATGCTACATACGTTAAGCTAAACTGACTATAAACCAAGCATTTTTAACAAATGGCATTACTTGTCTCCTTTGCTTGACCAATTGTTCAGTAATTAAAAACTTTTAATCTGATTTTTTTTTTTGGTAAACGTTGTTTATTTAAATAATGACATCTTGTTTTTTAAGGAAAATGAAATATCGGTTTTAATCGACAAATTTGCTTAATTTAAAATTCCCATAAATAAGATGCAACTATAGTTCGTCTACCAGAGAGGCATCAATACATTTTTATCCTTCCTAATTAATACAAAAGGCAGCAGCTGATGTTGAATATACGAGCTTAATTCAATAGCACTCTCTGCTTGACTTTTTTTTTCGCACTCAACAGAGGGTGCATCCCTCTCTATGAGTAGAGATGTGAAAATTGATGGAATCCGGGTGAGCGTAAATGTCTTAATTAACTTTGGTAAATAAATATATTTATATTTATGTATATGATATGATCATTATTATTGTAACTTACACCTAGAGCTAGTTATAAAACTGTAAGGCCCATCCTGGGGCAGTAATACTAATCATACGCCCCCCCCCCCCCGCATCCACCCACATGAAATCATTTAACAAGCAGCTGATGTTAGCAAAGGGTTAATTTAATAGTAGTTTAAGTCTCCCTTCCTCATTCTCCTCGTGCTCTAGTTGCAATTCAAGGCATCTTAGTTGACATGATATTAACAGCCGACAAACAAATAATGTGTACATTTGTATATATACATATTAGTGTGATGATATCAGGACTCTTATTATTGCCTTTTACTCTATATACATAGGTAACATAAGCAGGACTAATTAATCAAATCATAAATAAACCATAGACTAAATGCTTTAAATAAGTGACATTTCTCTCTCTCTATATATATAAGTATATAAAATTATCTGCTCATAGTCTTGATAAGATTAAATGACGAAGCAATATATATTTTTCACATATTTTGATTTGATAAAATCTAAAGTTAATAATTACATCTCTACGTAAAAGAAAAAGTCATTCTACCATCATCATCATCATCTGCTCAACTCTTTGTCATTTTTCGAAAACCATAGATATATATTTCAAAAAAGTGTTTTATGTAGAGTACATTTCCACTATGATGTTTATGGGATTACGTTTGATAATTCTTTGTCAAATACATAAGGTAATTTAGTATAAAAAATTGAGTACATCATTTTTATATAATATTTTCCAATGACGTTAAATATCTGTTAATATCAAAAGTTGTTACATTTCATGTATAATAATACTAATAATAATTAGGGAAGTTCAATAAGTGATCTTGACAATTTACTTACCTAAAGTCCACTACTTTGAACTTTTTTCATGAGGGCCCAAGTTATTAATACTCTTGTAATGAAATTAATTAAAAAATATATCTATAAATGTAATGAATGATGACTACAAAAATATGAAGAACTATATTATTATATACTGATGACGTAAGCCTAAGTATGAATATGATTAGTCCTTTTAAATAAGCAACGAACGTTGAAATTATAATGCTAACACATGAAACAAACGCTACTGATTTTTGTGTACACGTAAAAGAACTTTTATTCAAATACAGGCTTGACAAAATATCTTTGGCAATTGAAAAACATTGTTACTTTACCAATTTGTAGAATGTACAGAAATGTGAGGTTAGTGTACGACAAGTTCTTAGATTTGAACAAATAATGCTTAACTTTGTTTGTATACAGTTTATGGAGATCAAAAACATATTGTATCTGTAATCATGTACCATATTTTCTCATGTGTAAGAGATCATTTTTTGCTCAAAATTTTCACTTTAAAAATAAGGGGCCTCTTATACATGGATGTAAGTGTTTTTAGCACACGGTTCTACTTTTTTCTATAATTTTTGTTGTTTAAAAATTGATAGGGTCTCTTAAACACGGGAAAATAAGATAATTACTTATTAAAATGTATTAATTAACATTTGCCTTGAGCAACAGGCCGACGAAATTTTTAATAAGTTACAAAAATAAAATCATACAAAGTGCATTTTTTTGTGTTAAATATATATTTTATACTTTAAATATTAAGTAGTTCTTCCCTTAGCATTTAATATAAACACTATTTTAGTGGGGGGATTAAAAGCATTGAATTTGTTTTTATCAAGTATATATCTATAAGTATCTTTTCAAAAATTTCCAACCTCAAAGAGTTCTAAAAAGCTTTTTTTCTAGAAATATCAAAAAGTTATAGTCATAAAATTATACAAAGAAAAGGGAATCAAAAAATTTTCTTTGAAATAATTGATAAAAACTGATCTTAAGGGGTAAAAGTAATATTTTTGTCATAATGGAGATATTTTTTCATTGATTTCATTTAAATCATTTGAAACATTTTTGATTTATTTGCTATTACACAATGAATTATTTTATAAAGTTTAAAAATCACTCAAATAGAAGATATTCGAGAAAATATAGCGATATTCAAAGCTAAAGGGCTCAGTTGCAAGAAGTGCTTGCGTTTGTTTACGTATTGTTATTTGTTTTGAAGTGTTTTAGATGATCTACAGGGCCCTAAATAGGGTGGGTGTGAAACTGTGTGCACTCACTAATGTGGAGTGAATTTCTTCGATCTAACTGCATATAGCACTAAGGAGTGATCTACATATATTTAGTAAAAAAAATATTAGAACATCTATTTGTGCAACAGAAAATTGAAAATTAATAAATAGTATTAGAGTTATATATTACTCAAAAAATATTTTTTAGACTAATTTCCCTTTAATTTGTTGTCGTCAACGGGAACAGTTGTAGCATTTGATGAATTGGATTCGAATGTATTTTGCAGAAGGATTAAGAAGCCAGATGAAATCCTTCTGGTAGCTACTACTTAAGTAGCTCTACCGTGAGTCATTGATTTCTAGCATATTTTTGCTCGAAATTGGATGAAAATTTACACACTTAGATGAACGATTTATTCTTAGTTAAGGATTCTTATCAGGCGTTAGACATCTTATTTGAATGCTGTGGATTTAAACTCTTTAATGCTGCATCCCTTATTAATCCATTTCACGTAATATTCAAGGAGTTATTTAAGTACAAAGAATTTGGCTGATTTTTTGAGCCTATTCCGGCACCCTACGCCCTTAAGGGTCTCCTTTAGGTAAAAACAAAGACTGGAATTGAAATTTACATTAAATACACTAGTGAATCATCATTTTTTTAATGTACAAAATGAGTATTCTTCTTGGCTTCAATTGATGTTGAAGTTGGAAAATGGGCAAAATTAACTCAAATAGTGGGGCCCAATTTCTCAAAAACTTACAGATTTGAAATCAGCGTGCAAATCTGAATAACTTTTATTATACTTATACCCCATAGGATTTTTGACATTTTAAATTTGTTGACCTGTGTAATTAGAGCTATTTATTACTCCAAAAATATACTTTAGTCTAATTTCCTTCTAATTTGTTCTCGTCAATGGGAACAGTTGCAATCCAATTGATGAATTGGATTCAAATGCCTTTTGTAAAAAAATCTACGATCTAGTATAATCATTAAATACTTTTCATCAATATTAAACAAATATAGGGATGCTGCTCTAAATTTTGATTCACCAAACATAAATCTTTTCTCCGTAATTTAGTCAGTAGCAAAAAGTTTTGGAACTGTCCTCCGTCTTCCATAAAATAACTTTTAAATGACGTAATAAGTAACTTATTATTTCCTACAACAACTCCTTTGTTATATCTAAGAAATTCAAAACGAATTTCACCTTTTCTCAAGCATATTTATATATTCAAATTATTGTAATTTTATTCCATGAAGTGTATTTTTCCCGCACATGGAATTTTGAATGAGGATATATTCATAAGTAGAGCATTGTCTATGATTCTAAGAGTATCCTTTATACATAAATATATATTTTATGTATATAAAATCAGATATTCATTCCTGGTTGTTGTTGTTTTTTTTTGTCTAAGAGAAAATCCTGAGGATTTTATGTGCTTCACCTATGTTTATCATATATTAAACTATTATTTGAATAAGCCTTTGGGTAGGCATACATAATGCTATGAATAAAAAAGAAGGTAAATTAAATATTATACATAATTAAATCAAACTGTGAAATTGTTCTTTTTTTACATATAGAAAACACCTATGAAATCCTCTGCCCTTCAAAAGTTTTAAGTTATGAAAGAGTTCGTTTTTTAAAATAAGAGTTCAATTGATAGAGTGTTTTCTTGTGACATCATCATAGTATACGTCGGCCATCTTGAAGAAGACTGTTATCTATGATGATGATGATATCAGTAAGCAAAGATTGTTTCCTCGAATCGAATTTTGCGTCCGATTCGGACGCATTCTTTAATATTTTGGTATGGATACATCCTTACTAAATTGATATCATCAGATTGTTACATGGATGCGTAGCATGGAATATAATCAATTACAATGGAAATAAGGATATGTGTTAGAAATTGAAGCTTTAAAGGAATTTTAAAGCCCTCATTTTCCTATGCCGATGACAAATGAAATAAAGTGATAAAATTCATTTTATAAATAAATATTATTTTGCTGAGGTGGATCCCAGACTTGAGGCTCTCAACTTGAAGTGAATTAGGCCCGTATTTATAACTTGATCTCCTGACCTCAAAATAAAAGACTCTAGACTTGACTTGATGATTCAAAGCTAAGATTTGACTTTGAGACGATTTTGAACAAATTTTCTTTGAATAAATTCAACTTCTATCCGGATATTATGAAAAGCTTTTCAAAGTATCTTTGATAGGGGAAAAAAACCTGGATTCGAGTCAGATTTTGTTTGCTTAATTTCCTAAGATAGAGAATATTGAACAAATATTCCCTGGAGTTATCACTTTTTTCCCGCATCTACCTTTTTAGAACCAAAGTAGCCATTGCAAAAGTAAGAAATTTCCTTAATTATATTTATGTTATTTCAAAAAGTGAAAGAGTGAAGTTTCTCAGTATTTAATCCCGTCCCATGGAAATGCTCAGCTCTAAGCAAGTGTAATTAAATAACATTTGACAAATTTTGAATGTTTTTTTTAATCCATATATTTATATATTCTCAAAATGAACTCAAAATAAACATGAAGACTTGAAGTGGACTAGATAAAAATAATATTAAAGGACTTGAGACTCGAGTCCAAAGACTGGAAACTCTTCTTGGACATGTAATAAAGGGTCTCAAACCCACACAACAACTCTTATTTGATATAAAATAAGAGAATATCAAAAGTATTGTGGATGTACTATACACCACGTACATCAATAGCTCCTGGGTGCATCATATATTTTGAACTATTGAAATAAAAACGCTGAAACCTTGAAGTTGTTACATTTCTGAGGATGGAACAAACATTATATGTACATAGATATGTACATATATACT
The DNA here is from genome assembly GCA_963680855.1 of Lepeophtheirus nordmannii. Lineage (NCBI taxonomy): Eukaryota > Metazoa > Arthropoda > Copepoda > Siphonostomatoida > Caligidae > Lepeophtheirus > Lepeophtheirus nordmannii. The sequence goes on along the minus strand of OY804525.1, from coordinate 2,148,154 downwards.
AACTTTTTTGAATATGGTTATAAGGAACAAATGAATGTATATCCATATTGGTATATGTGCCTACATAAATCTACGTTATAATTCCTCCGAATCAAACTAAGATAAATGACTCGAGTAATGATAGGAAGAGCAACATAACATCGGAATAATAGAAATAATAAAATTCAAATATATATATATATATGTATGTAAACCAATAACATCATCATACTTATATGGAACTTGACTAAAAAAAAGCAAAAAAAAAAAAAAAAAACTCCTTGACAAATTGAATCCATAAATAAATAAAAAAAGAATGCCATGTTCATGTCTGAATCATAAAAAAAACAAAAAAAAACATAAAAAACTTGTGGCAACAAGGCACATACATACATACTTAACCAAGGAGTTAAGTACATAAATATTTATTCAAAGAGACATTAACATATAACTGTTCACTAATGAGCCCATTAATAATAATAGACTCAAGCAGATGAAATGTGCTCCAAAATCAAATATAGCTTGCTCTATGTTACTTTATGCTTAATATTTAGTGTCTTTCAATAATACATATACATAAATATTTAAAAACCCATTTCTAAATTTGAAGACTCTGAAAATTTTTAGGATAATAAAGTAAATAATAAATGAATGAGAAGTTATATTTATATATTTTAACAAGAAAACATATATTTTATAAAAGGTACAAAAAATAATACTTTAAAAGAAAGATGCTTATACACAGAATCACCGATAGATATGTAGAATAAGAATTATTATGATGATGGTTAACGTGTAGTTTGCTCAAATAAGTATATACTTACTTATTAAGCCTCTATATAGATATAATATATCTCTTACTGCTTCAAAAATATACAAAACCATGTCACGAATAAAATAATGAAAATTGTATTATTTATAAATAAATATAAACCGTCATTAAGAATTTGAAACATTTTGATGCTTTGATGAACGTATTCATTTTGTTATCGGCTTTGGTCCTAAAACAAATTTTTAAAGGTTTCCTTCAACACTTTTCATCTCGCTGTCAGGACAAAAGGCCTTATCAACAAAACTAAAAGTTTACTTTTTAATCTTAACAAAATCATTTTTGTACCTTGGTATCAAATCTTGATTTCATCTTTGGTCTAATTTAAAGCTGTAAGAGTTCATCACTCATAATATTATGTAATTTGTACTTCAACAGCAAGCTGTTATTTTTAGCTAACGTGCTACTTTAGCTACTTTTTACGTAAATTGAAAGAATGACTCAAACTCTATGGATTTTCCTGAGTTTATCTTCAAGGTTTTTTTTTTTGCATCTTCGATATTTTGCATTATGTACACTCGTAATGTGCTCATCAGTCTTGCTCCATTTACCAAACTATGGAACAGTATTCGAAGGCCTTCTTGACCTCTTTAATATCTCAATTCCTCCTCAAAGTCTTTACTTCAATCCTTGAAGTAACATGGCTTCGTGACCCATATCAAAGCAAGTCCTTACAAACTTTCCTGTTGTAAAAAACCAAAAAAGCAAGGATAATTTCTTTTTCTCTTGATCTGAATCCCTACAGGGTCTGGTCTATGTATACTAAGGGGCTCTAGACTATAGCACACTGCTTCTCACAGCCAGATGTTACAATTTATATGATTTTGAGGATATAGATATGACAAAATGCTCTATTCCAATGTACTACTATATAAATTGCTATTTTGAAGAATTACATCTGCGTATTATTAGAACTGGTTTCTACTTTTTTTTATTTATTTTTTTACCAATTTATTTGTCTTTATCAATATACCCAAATTAAAATAAAAAACAAATAAGACTTTATCTACCTTCCAGTATGCACTTTTAAAGCATGTTTTTTTTTTTTTGAGTTTTGACATGCAGTAAGGAAACCACGTCAAAATGTCTTCATAAAAAATACTTATAAATATTTTATGTTAAAAATAATGATACATTTTGTCCAATACTCCTTCCATGTTTGTTTGTATATACATACATATGTCCACGAATAAAAATTAATTCAAATATTAAATATACTTCATGCTTACAAAATAAATCAATTGATACAAACCAGTAATTCCTTGATTTTGATTTTTTTTCTTGAAGGTACTTTAAAAAAAATGATTCTTCAAATGCATAGAATGACATATGTAGGTAGAACTCATCAATGATTGCAAAATTTGTGCAAGACTAAAGTACACATGGTATTATATATGTATAGCAATAGACCATCTACCGGGTGTGTGATTAAAATGGACATTCTAACAAGTTTTGATTGAAATGAAAATCCACTGATCCCCTTGAATTCGATTTGTCCCTATTGTTTCATAGATGAAGAAATAACCAACTCAAATAGTAATTTATTTGCCCTAAACAACGGCTCAAAATCTCTGTAAAGTACCTATAGCCATGGCATGACTCCATAAGTCGGCTTTAACTTGCCACATTTGTGGTTTAAATTGCCATTGAGAATATATCAATTAGCCACAGGTTACCTACATGCAAGCCATTGTTTGATGAAAGAGTCCATTAGGGCGTTGTGTAGGGAATTTTTGTTTGGGGGTGGAAGGGGTCTAGCTAAGATATTTAATTACTTAGCTTAATCAACAAACCATATGTCATTAACCATTAATTTATAGCTTTTTATTATATAAAAGTGAAATTTCATAACTGTTTTTTTTTTGTTTTGTTTAAACGACAAATTGACAACTTATGACAAAATATTTTTAGATTTGATGACAAAATCTATTTTGTCAAATGTAAGTGGTTGAACTTCCCCTCCATACACACATCTTCACGGTTCCATGTACCAAAATTCAAGCACTCTGACATCACTAAACCATTTTTATATGTACAATTTTTACTTTTCCAAGATGAAACACTTCCAAAAAATTGGGATTGACGACTCTGTTACGTGCCATAGTGTAGACAGGAATCGATTCCGATTCAAAAATCTATCTAGTCGCGAATTCAGATCTAATAATATCAAGTGCCTCATAGTTCAATTTTCAGCCTATAAATAAACAAAAAACAATCAAATAGACACTAGTGGCTCTTAAACTTTTTTGACTTGTGCCCCTCACTCTAAGGTAGTATTTGAGCCCTTCTCTCTTCCTCATTCTAACAAAAAGGAATTTCTAAATTTTTGAATAAAAGTACCACCTAATTGTTGAAAATCTGGAGTTGCTCTACACTCCTCTCATGCCTCTCCCCCCAGTTTGAGAGGCCCTGATGTAAACACAAAGATATTTGAGTGATGTATTCTACACCAATGAAATGTGGAAAGTATAGTGGTCTTGCTTCATTTATTTTATTGCAGCATACAAAAACAGATTGAAATAGTCATGGAATTGACTCATCTCACACCATTGGAATGGATTCTAAAGTCTTTCGTTTCGATTCACATTCCTTTGGAATCGTGAATCGTGGTCTAAGCCCTAGATGGACTATCACAAATTTATGACTAAGGATTGACCTTTTGTTAACATTACTATCTGGACCCTCTGTTTCATTGTATCAGCTGATTACTATAGATAATATTAAATAATCCTCTACAACTATTAGGAATTGAGAGGGCTGAAGGAAATTTAAATTGTCAGGGATAAGGGGCACACCCTCTTTGGTATGATTTTATATTTTATTTATCATACTATTGGTAATTTGGCACTTCAAAAAATCAGAGGAGACGAAATTCAAGTTGATGTACTATCAAGATATTGACCTTTCCTTCCTTAAACTCAATACTTATCTCAACATTTTATTCATCAATTTATTATTATCACTAGATTCCATGGATCCAAGGACTCCTTAGAGACCAGGCAATGGTATTAAATTACAATGTATTTCGTTTGTACACCCTGTACAATCGTACATCCATGTTACATATTATGTTTATAAAAGGGAAACAAAAGAGAAAATTCTTTTTTTTTTATTATTTGATACGATAAAAATAATTGAAATTTATGGGTCTTTCTTTAATTTAATCCAATATGAATACTATGTTACGGAATACGAGACGACTCATGTACTTATTTTCTCGTATTTATAGAGTTAATATTTTTTTAAAATATGATTACATCTTTTTAAAGACGAATGGATTCACCCCAGGTGAACGTTGGTACTTGTCATATTGTACAATATAAACAAAAGACCCAACTTTCTCTCTTAATAGCCGGTACATGAGGGGTAAAGTTGTACAAATTAGGTTAATGTTTATTTACAAACATACATACAATGGTTAATATTTTGAGTTCATATATAATTTTTTGTTCAAATCAAAAAGACTAGATTCTTAATTACAATTTTGTATATACGTATATAAATCTAAATTCAGTCTTTTAATAAAAAAAAATTTTTGGGGGGGATTTTTGCATAATTTTTATCAAAATTGCAAATGTCCAGAAATAGTGTTCCAATCTGAACAATTCAAGTTAGCATTTTTTTAAAGAAATTTTATACCCTTATTTTTGAATTATGACACTATTTTTTAGTCTTTGACAAAAAGTGATTTGGATCTTACAAAAAGACAATTAGACAAAAAGACAAAAATTTGAAAATAATTCAAATTTTAGCTCTGTACCCAAGATATTAGATAAGTAGGATTTAAAAAGTTTTAAATTTTTTGTTATTTGAAGTAAATCAAATACAATGACAACACTTTTTAAGGGTTGTAACTCGTCTTTCGTTCATAAATACAAAAAAAGATGTGAAAAAAGAACTAATTTTCATAAGAATACTTTATATAAAAACGCCAAATGACGAGATCGTCTCGTAGTTTTTAACATTTTTACATACACATATACTAGAGTGTCTCGTATTTAAACAAACTCATTATGTAATTTATCATCAGAATTGAAAAATATGAAGCTTTATTTTCCCACAAAAATAATCTCCAATCCCCAAATAAAAAAAAATATTAAAAAAATTTTATACACAAATTAGTTTTTTGATAGGTAAATATTGGGAGTATTTAAAAAAAGCCACGAGTCAAAAATCATATTAAATGAAAAAATTATGAAATTTGTTCATGACTGCTCTATGAAATCTTTTTTAAATCTTTGAAACTTTGCAATGCACGTTGTTATGTCTAAAAACAACTTTTGACAAGACACTTAATTAACAAAAAAAAGAAAAAATTAAATTATGTACATATGTAGGTAGTTGAAATCAATAAAGTTTAAGCATTAATACATTTTCATTTATAGTTATTATTATCATATATATATATTCTCACTAATGAAAAAAAAAAAAAAAGATTCATATATTTTAAATTACAGAGCATAACGTAACATTCATTAGTTATAGATATACATATACCTTTATAATAAAACACTACACTTTAAATTAGCTTACGGTCATAAATTTGTTTTAATCGTTGAGTTATATGAGGGTTTTTTTTGTTTTTTTTTTAATTTCTAAGTCCATGAATTATGATCTCCTTTCATTAATTTTTTCATTTTTTAGTTTTTTTACACTCACGTTGATTTAATCATACAAGACATGCTCAACTTTCACCCAATCACTGGGCAAATCATTTTGATTTATCATTATATACAGATATATATATATATTCTTTAGTAGTAGAAATTTCATATTTTGAGCTTAATATGTGTACATACGTACCGTTATAAATTAGAGTTCCACCCAAGTGGACGCTTTTGGGTATAGTCTATTTTGTTTTGTTTTTCAAATGAACAGTTTGAAAATTTGTAATTATTTCATTATCTAAAATTTTGATAAATTATTTCCTCTCATTTTTCTCTTCATATATATTTTTTTAAAATTATGGCTTCTTTGTTGGGTAATAAGACACAAAAGTGTTGTATATTATTACTTGATGGGGTTTTTTTTTGATGATAAATGGTCAAATAGTTTTCAAAAGCTATTATAAGAATTAAATGTGATTAAATATATATCTCATATTAAATTAATTGCTCAACAAAATTATTAATTATAGGTTAGAAATTAGGGAAAGGAGACTTTCAAAAATAATGATCAGTTCGATCAGGTCTGGATTTTGTATGTAATTTAAATTTTATGAGGTCATTTGCTTTTTTTTTAAAAAAAGTGATCATGATTTATAAGGAGGAAATATAGCTAATAATAATTGTCAACATTTTTGTTAATTACTGATGGTTCTCAAATCATCTATTTTAATCAGCTGATGATTTAATTGATATATAGGTCGAGGCCATCGAAAGAGAAAAAGATACATATATGAAGTTGAACATTACTCATTTAAAATCTTCGCAGTAAATTACGATAGGGAAAAAGGAACTATCGAATTGTAAAATTCTAACGTCTTTTTAATAAAATTCATAACTTAGTTAGTAGCTCTGACAGTCTTGAAAAGTCTGCTATATTTACGGAATATGCAACTGGTTCGAACTGTTTGAGGTATTATTCAAAATGATGAAATAAATAAATATTAACTCATAGCACAGATGCAATGTCAACTATTGAGTATATCTTGAGCAGAAGCGGAGGGAAACTCTATAAAGTACAATTTTTGAAGCATTTTTTTGGAATGGGAGAGGACCGGATTTTAATTTTGAAGATTTGATTTTTTTTTAAATGAAGGTAACAGTACAACGTTTGTTGATAAAAATAACATTTTTATGATTAAAAAAGGAAAAAAAAACCAGTTGGTGTTACTGTTCTTTTTTGAAATTATGATCAATTTTTGTTCGATTGTTGAGAAGGAGAATAATTTATGAATTTCCACCAATATATTTTGCAGATTTTGTTTTAAATGCATAATAAAATTTTAATATACCTATAATTAATAATTACAATATTTTCCTTGTACCTAACACATATTTTAATATGTAAGGTCCTTCTTGGGGCAGTAATACTCTTAATACACTTTCTCTCCCCCCCCCCCTTATTCATCTGATGGACAGCTGATGTGAACAAAAGGGAAAATTCAATGGTACCATAACTCTCACACCCACCTTTTCCTTACACCCCACCAAAGTCACATCCCTAATTATGTACCTTTTATGAGCACATTTTTTTTATTTATCTCTTAACCTTTTTTCCAAAAAGAAGAAGAAAAAGGTCACAAAAATAACAAATAGTTTTATAGCCTATTTTTCCCATCTATGTATAATTCTTCTGATAATAGTAGGAAATTATTGTTCATAGCTAAGGAACAACTGATACGAGTTGAACCAATGAATATTGTTTAAAACATTTTTATGGGCCAAAAAAAGTAGAATGTCAGCAGCTGACAAAAAAAGAAAAGAAGACATACATAGAAGTTATTGATACTTTGATGTTGTTTCTGTGTCAGATGAGGGTCTAGAAAAATTCATCGATGGAAAAATTCATCATTAACAGCCTAGAGTTAATTTGTGCATACCTACTGCAGCCTCGGGTCAGATGAACTAGCTTTTAATTATAATTTGTCGTTTTCTTCTATTTGAGTGCTTCTTTACATTCGTCAAGTTCACATCTATCGGAAATTATTTTAAATCTTATTAAATTTGATAGAAATAAACCTTTTTCTAAACTATTGTTTTTCCTTCGTTCAATTCGCAAAATCTAAAAATAAATCTAATTTTCGATATTTTGTAAGAGTTTCAAAGTTGGTTGTCGAAAATTTTTGATTTCTACATTTTTGGAAATACAAGTCCTAAATATGTCATTAATATAATAATTTTTATTTTATTTTATGCACAAAGTTTCTATATATAATCTTAATCTGGTTGGTGTTCAAAGTGAAAAATCATGCCAAATAAATTTGCTCTAGCCTTGTGAAAGTATTCATTGTGAGAAAAAAGTCGATGAATTTTTCCATCCATGAATTGACGGTCGACGAATTGATGATCAATAAATTGATGTCGATGAATTTACCATACACCGTCAAATAAAGTCAAAAAAGATTCAGTCACGCCCATATCTTATCTCCTCTTTCCGGCCCTAATCAAAATACAATTATCATATTAAGTAAAAAGTTCATTTATTAAGATTTTAGGCATTGTATGTAAATGTTATTTAGTATATTATTTTATCAATATATGTACATATAAAGCTTCTTTTTGTCAGACCACATTTTTACATGAATATACATAAATTTCATTAAAGACAAATAAATGTCTGACTCAGAAATTATAGTGCATTGCATATTTAAAGTGAAAGAAATTTAGAAGCCTTTTCCAGCTATCAAAATGTCATAGATAAACGTAATTCTGGCATTCCATCTATTTAAAAAAAAATACTTGAATGATGTCATGCTATTTATCTACGATCATATATATGTAAACTTTCAAAATATATCGATGATACATAGGGTTAAAAAAAAGTCTTTTTTATTTACTCTTTTTAAACTATGTTTAGCTTATACATATATGTATATACATTTGTACGTTTGTACTTAATCATATACTAGAACTTCCACCTACGTAAGAAGTAATGGGTACATTAACTTATATAGCAGCCCTATAGCTCTATGTTCATGCATAATTATAAGCACTAACATTTTCCAAAAAAAATAAAAATTACTCATGATTACATATGATATACATTAGGTTTGTGGAATGACCAAGGATTTAAGATGTTGTTTATTTTAATTACATGTATTTATGTTAATGTGTTTAAGTTACATATTTGTGTAAATATAATATATGCATATTGTAGTTAAAATAACGGAATTGTATTATTTTTTTGGTTGTGCCTGAGGTTAACCATTTGTAGCTTTAATTAATTATTATTAGGAAGTTGGTTAAAAGATTATATAGTATGTAATTTCAATTCAATGCAATGGATAAGTTTGTTGTTGAGTTGTTTGCTCTTCTTCCGTAAAAGAACTTGCATATGAATACTTTGATTTTTCTGAGGTAAAGTGACGTCACTGACAGATATCACACTCTATGATATTTTAGCATAACAAACTTTGAAAAGTTGTTTTGAGTCCAGAGTGTTCCTCCTTTGCCTAAACATTTTGTACATCTCTAATGTTTATAATAAATTATTTTAGTAATTGGCTAGCAATTTATATATATAATGTGGAAAAAAAAATCTAGAAAAATATCGTTTTGTCAGTGACGCCCAAACCCCACAATTTATGAACGAAAAAACAGCAAACGATGAAAAAAACTATACAAAGACAAAATATGAATGCTCTCTGAATTTCATTTATTTAATCACATTTGATGAGATTATGGATTTTTTTTTTGCTACATGAAAGGTCTATTTTATTGATAAATCTAATCTTTTTCATTGTTTCATATTTGCAAATGTACATACTTTGAAAAGATTACTTTTTTTTTGAATTGTGTAAAAGATCAATCTTCACCATTCATTCAACGTCGACTCATTCATTTTAATTTTTGTATTTGTATATATACCTATTTTGGATAATAGGTGTAATTTAAACTTTGTAGAGGGTCATCAAGGAATTCTAGCAATGTATTCAAAAAGGTAGGCAAAAATTAGTATTATAAAAAATATAAATACATAGCAAATTAACCCGAGATCTAAATCTTTACCCCATAAGGTTTGAGGAAATTTGGTTTTTTGTAACTAGCTGTTGAACATCCAACTTCATTAGGTCTAATACGAACAACTGTTGATTTGTGAAGTTTAGGGAATATGAGTACAGGAGCCTCACATCTGGTTTCAGTCGAATATCATAATTTGTAGAATGCAAATATTTACAAATTTAATTATAGTAAAATATTTAAATATCAAAATTCCAAAATTTGTGGATGTGGGCATTTCGATAATGCAAATAATTCCCGGATACAAATTAGAATATTTGATACCTTACTAATCTGAATAATTAATGAATTAACGACATAGATCGTGTGAAAATATTTGTTCGATCAAATATATTTATACAATGTCTTCAAGCGTATTAGGATTAGGACTCGACTGATTTTAGCCCATTAAAATTAATTTTTATTTAATTATAAACCAAATTTTATTTTATTTAAAAAACCCAAAATACAAAATCCTTTTTTGTGAGGAATAAAAGAGATTAAATGTTTCCAATTAATTAATAGTTGAAAATATAAACCTCTGTGTTCATTTCTGTAAGTTATTTCACACTTAAGTAATATTTTTAATCCGAACATTTTATTTAAAAAAAGTCTAAAAATAAGCATAAAATCATATGTATGTGTGTGTGGCTAGACCCGTCATCAATAAAATAAGGTGTCATTTCTCAAAATATTTAGCAAACTATTCATCATCTATTTACTTTGGCGATGAGAAAAGTTTATATAGATGTTAATATTTGGTAATTCTGTCTGGAAACTTATAAGTTACTCTGGAAAAAAAATAGTCGTGAGAGGGATCCATTATGAGTTCTTTTTAACCCCTAATCAACAGATACCAGTTAGCAAAAATCCATATGAGTCAAACCTTACTTAGGGTTGAATATACCTATGTGTTATACCCCATTGTATTAGTAGTTTTTCTGCCCTTTAATAAGAAATATAATGTACATAGATGAAGAGTCTGGTTGATTTATTGCATTCCATGTTCGTTTTTCATTGTGTTTTTTTTTTATGTGAGATGATACATAGAAACAATGAAAAGATTTCTTTGGCGAAATGCAGTTCCTTGCAGAATATGACTATTCTTTATTAATTGCTCGACAATTTCTATTGTTATTATTTTTCAATTAGTTCTCTAGAACAGTGGTCCCCAACCCCCGGTCCGCAGACCGGTACCAGTCCCTTGATCCATCAGTACCGGGCCACTCAAGAATTAATAAGTTATTTCTGTTTTGTCTAAGTCTGGTACGATAATAAAGGGGGACTTACTTCATCATCGACAGACTGTAGGAAAAGAAGAAAATATTGAGTATAATTACACATTATAAACGATAGTCAATTGTGTAGGATAGTTGTTAATTATTTTTGGGCTGATAGTTCTTAATTGACTCATCGGATTTCACATTCAATAAGGTACAATGCCTACTACATGTTCTCACTGCTCTTTTGTTCTTTGCAACCCTGTTGCCATTTCCAACATCCTATCTCTTTGAAGCGGGGTTTTCTGAAGTGAGAGCCCCCAAAACAAGGCAAAGGAGTAGATTAGACATAAGTAACACACTGCGGGTGTCTTTGTCTGCCATTACCCCCAAATTGGACCATCTCATTTCAAAGAAACAAGATCAGAGCTCCCATTGATTTAGAGTTACAGACAGTTTTTCATGTTATAATATGTTATGTTGTTCGAGCAATGAGTTAATACCATGAAGTAATTACTTCCTAATGTTATAATAGCATTGCTATGTTGGAGCAATGTGCTAATAAAAGTTCTATATGAGGCTTCTATATGGATTTACGTTTATTTTTATTATTCATATTTCAACCCCTCGGTCCGCCATTAGAAAAAGGTTGGGGACCACTGCTCTAGAAGGTGCGATTTCGAGCAAATAATGATCCTTAAGAAGTCATGGTAAATATATGTACATCTAAAAGCAACACTTGGTACTTATGACGTCATAGATAAGAATAAGTAATGACTTAAAAATGATGATACTTTTGGAGAGTGTGATGATATAAAAAAGTAATGGCGCAGATGAGAAGGAAAATGAAAAAATGATGATCATAATTACCTATGAATGGTATCAGTATAAATTATTATTCCTCTATTTGGCATAAATTATACTCATCACTCTTTGGAAGGTGAAATCGCACGTTAATGTGCATAATGTTTTAAAAAAAGGTTTGACACATAAAATAGGGACAATTATCTAAAAGATATGTTAACGAATCTTTTAGGTATTTTGTTTATAAGTAGCAAAATTTAGAATATTAAAAAAGTCAGTGTCCACTCCTATGAAGTATAAATAGCTAGAAAATGAAAAAGACTGTTTTTTTTCTTCTTTTCTTGTTTTGTTTTTTCCAGGATCGTTTCTATGAATCATCTCACATATATTTATAGAAACAATATAGAGTATATATACATATATATATATATATATATGTACATACGTCCCAATCAATAGGAATGAAAATCATATGCAATTCGGGCGTGTGATAAAAAAGTGGAGTTGCCTCTAGAAACAGGTCTTTTTGTTTTCCGAAGCTGTTATCATTTTTCCAATATTACTGAGGGGAGAACATTTACCTGATAGTAAAGACCTTGCATGAAGGAAGAATACATGCATTAAGTTTAATAAAGCAAATAAAATGTAAACAAAAAAGGGCCCAAGTCCTCGTATAATTATTATTAGTTAAAAATATATAATTTCCTGACATTAATTTCAGTTAATTTTCTTCCTCTCATCTATGTTATTATTTATTGTTGTATATATAATGGAGAATAGCAGCTTGTAGCTCAGTAAAACGTCATGACAGCTCAAGCTGCTTCCCCCTCGACATTCATTAAATTGTCAGTGTTGCCAGGTTGATTTTCTCTTTCTTTTTTTATAACACGCCCGAATTGCATATGATTTACATTCCTACCAATCAATTACCCATGGGCGTATTTTAAGTAAATATATTGGATTCAATCTATTACCTTTTTTTCTGCTTTTTGCAATACAATACAAAAGTCTATGTAGAACAAACAAACTTCCAACCACGGTGTGGTGAAATGATTTTATAAATGTATGTACAATACATATAAATACAACCCTGAATTTTTATACAATTTATTCATGGAATATGACACTTTATAAAGTTTAAAACTTTATAGCTACAACAACTTCAAAAAATAAGCTCATCCGTTCCTTCATTTTTATTGTTCATTGTTTAAAACACGTAGTACAATGAGTGTGTTTTTTTTGCATTGGAGAAAGTTGCAAATATATTTTTACGGGCAAAAAGTATCGGGAATCTAAAAAATCTTCATTTAAATATCAAAATTCATTTCATTCCCCTCAAAGTAGTTCCCCCCCCCCTCCCCCTCCACTCGATGCAATGCACATGTGCCAACGTTGTTATTTTTTTTCAAATTTTCAAAACAGTTACAAAAAATTTGTATTAAGTCAATAATAATTACAGAACAGTAACTACTGAGTTTTTAGAATATGCCATTAAGATTAAGAATCGGAGAGTCGACTTCTTGAGTAATAGGTTAGTTATTTCAATAAATGAAAGACAAATTCTTAAAATTTTACAAGAATAATGTCTGGAATATTCACTGATACTTTATTGGTTTGCACAACATTTTTCTAAATTGCATTTGAGTCATCAACTTTCAGACTTATTAAAAAAGGAAAAATTATATTTTGGCTCTTCACAAAAAGAAAACGCGTATTTCAAACACTAATTAATATTTTAATGTCATATCAGGGACAATAGTATCAATTTAAAAAAAACAAAAAACATCTATCCCTATCGAAATTCCGTACAAAAATTAAATTAAAATTTCCCGGTATTTTGTGCTCAAATTACGAGATATAAACATATGAAACATTTTGAAGAGTTAATATTTTTACACATAAATATGCGTCACTATATGAACTATCAAATAGTCGAGTTAGATTACATACCAAGATGTTTAACTGATAAATCTACTGATAAATTTGTCACATCTTACACAAAGTCCTCCTTATACACTCTCACAACCTTTTATTCAAAAAGAAACAGAAAACTACAACAACACAAAATCATTTGATAATAGTTAACTTATCGGACATAATCACACTCACAAGTCACTCACAGTTCCAAGATGGCGCAGAAATCCTGAGTCCTTGTAAACGAATAAATAACTAAACTGAGAGTCATGACATCATAAGGTAATAGAACATGAGCCAACTAACAAAACATTCATAGTTACAACCTAATGAAGAAGTCCTGAGTTTTATCTGTAAAAAAAACCCTTTAAGTAAATAAAGCTCAAACCCCATTATCCCACTTTCTGGAACTATTCTTTTATTTAATAGCTACCTGGGAAATGCTCACAGCTTAACAAGAGCTGATTTGAGTTCAACTCTACAACGTTTGGAACACTCATAAAGAAAAAAAGGAGAAAAGTCTACAGTTTTTAACAAATTACAATGTCAATTTATTTGTCAGTGGGCAATTTATTTGACTCGTTACTAGTTAGTTGGCCAAAAAAAGTATAGCCAAAGTATTGAGTTACTCATAGAAGTAACGTGTTCGTTACTTTAATACAAGTTTTATTATCGAGTTTTATTATTCACTGAGTCCTACATGGATATGAGTAGGAATGTAAATAATATGCAAAATGCCGCGTGCGATATTTTGTGGAGTTGGCTCTTCGAACAGTACTTTTTGTTTTCCAAAGCTGTTATCATTTTTCCTTTATTACTACTGAGGGAAGAACATCTACCTGATAGTAAAGATATCACATGAATGAATAGATGCATTAAGTTTAATAAAGCAAATAAAATGTAAACAAAAAAAAGGCTCAAGTCCTCGTATAATCAATTATTAGTTAAAAATATATAATTTCCTGATATCAATTTCAGTTAATTTTCTGCCTCTCATCTATGGTATACATACATAATGTTATTGTTTATTATTGATGTCTTCATTTGTATATATAAAGGAGAATAGCAGCTTGTAGCTTAGTAAAACGTCATGACAGCTCAAGCTGCTTCCCTCTCAACATTCATCAGGTTGATTTTCTCTTTCCTTTTATTTTACACACCCCATTTGCATATTATTTACATTCCTAGATATGAATATATGACTTAACAGAGACAATTAGTGAGATGAGTCTGATGAGGTTATTATTAAAATTAAAGTTTTTCGTTGTAAGGTTAGAATGATATTTTTGTATTGTTTTTGCAAATTCAGTTACACTGTTACTTTATGAAAGTAATAGCTTTTGTAACGTTCTCTCTAATTCCATTCCAAGGGGATAACACCTTTTTACACAGATATCTAGTCAATAGTTGTATGACAAATTATGAAATAGAATTCTGTTCAAAATTTTAATTATGACTACCATAAATTTTGTATACACATTAGGGTGCAACTCTTAATGTTTTATGACTTTTGTATCACCTTGAATGATATCCTATAACATTTACCTGTTATTTCAAAGTAATTATATTTATAATTAGAATAATAATAGTAGATTTAATGTCTTTTCAAAATCTCATGAAAGAATAAAACGTTTAGAATTATGAAATTGTTCTACGTGAGCTGAAATAGTTTATATGTACATATTTACATATAATATAATATTTATGTCTGCATCAAATACATTTTATAGCATCTATTATTTTCTTACGTATTTGTACCTATGTAGTTATACAAATATTTTTCCCAAGTAGATTTATAACCAATCAACCAAACAAAACAACTATTCAAAAAGAAGCTACATATCGATGAGGTAACAAAAGAGGAATTAGATAAAAAAAACACTTATAATTATACAAATATATATATATATATATATATATTCGTTGTACATATATGATTATATAATATTTCCTAAGAGTCTATTATTTATGCATTCAAAGGCCTTAAATTGCATGAGGTATGTATATCAAGTTAAAGGATCTACTATTCTAAAGGTAGAACCTTCCCATTGTCAATGTGTATGTTTGTTAGGTCATAATCTTTTCTTTAAAAAATAAATAAATATGAAGGCATAATAAATCAAGTAACTTGTCAAATTAGCTTGACAAGGTAATTGCATGACTATGTTATTTATTTTTTGGGTATTACATACTATATGCAAGCCAAAGGGTCACGTTTCTCATCCTGAGAGTTGAATTAAAAAAACAACAACCAACTTTTAATAGGAATGTCCTTTATATTATTGTATTTAAAAATCAATGCCTCTTCTGCAGTGTGCATTTCGTAAGGAATTTTTTTTAATTCATCTTGTTTTGTCACACATTGTCTATTCTTGAATTCGTCACATGTAGTTTCAATTTTATTCAGACAGAAGGATACAAAATTTTCATAAAACAAAAACATTGTTTGAAAAATATATTTTGTCTAGTACATAAAGGTTGACGAAATTAAAATAATTTATTTAGAATCGAACCATGAAAGACGTCAAAGTTTTGAATTAGTATTACAGTTGTAACGTGTATTTTTCAGATTGCATTTACAATTTCCAATAAAAAAAAAAGAGATGATGCATTTAAAATCCTGAATTACTTGAATCTACATGTGATAAAGAAAATACAATAATTGAAAGTGTAAGGTATGCTCAATACTAAAATATCATGAGTGATAATTTTTAATATTCTTCATAAAAATGGTTCATTGATAAGACGTATTAATTGTTATTTATTAACAGATATAAGTGCCTGCAAGTTGAAAACCTCGTAAATAAATAGTAAACGTGACTTACTAATCCTTAATATCAAAATAAGACGTGCCCAACCTAACAATTTGCAACTTGATCAATCTATTTTTATGCACAAGTAAAACTTGTACATAATATGTGGCTATTCATCAGCTGTAAAGGTACTCTACGTCATAATTAATCAGACAATAACATATTAAAGAAATAGTGAAAATAAAAGTTATAGATAATATTTTTGAGTTTACCCTGTATTAATGACTTACTATTAAATGTAATTGTCATTATTAGCCAGTAAGTCTGATAGGCGAGAGTGAAAAGTGTTGATTTGCTGTACAGATGTATTTTCCCAGAGTGTTCCACCCACGCTCCTTTTATTGCGTGCCAAAGAGATTTCAAATTTTACTAGGAATGAACCTTAACCTTTTGATTGTAGATAACCCTATACAAAATAGTCGACGGGGTTAAGATTTGGACTTGAAGGAGGGCATATTGATTTTTCCCAAAATGGAAGTATTTCTTAAAGCCATTCCTGAGATTTTCGACCATTATGAGTTGAAGCTTCATCTTGCTGGAAAATAATGTTCTTGTTTTCTTTATGCTCCTTAAACCAAGGAAAGAGAACAGGCTCAAAATTTTTCGTAATGTAGTCTTCCTGTTTCATACCTTCCACAAGAAAAACCAATGGGAGATTGAAACCCCTGTTCAGACCATCAAAGACCGGCTGTGGACTCGATGTGGCATCACTTTTTCATCCAGGAGGGTCTGTTGGGAAGTTTTAGCTAAATTTCTATCATTTTGCTTATTCAATTTTAGGTCCATATCCCATTTTTTTTTCGTCACTAAGGATAATACAAAGAGGTTCTTTGTACAAATTCCTAACACTTTTTTGGACCTCTCTATCCTTTTGGCAATTATACTTTCTGTGTGGATTTGACCGTAAGGTAGATTGAATGGTTTCATTCTCAAGTTATTTCACACCAAATCCATGCATCAAAGACTGAGAAAATCCTATTTCCGATGCCATTTTGCACATCAATTCTCACAAGGATTTTTTCTATGCTCCTCTGGATCCTTGCTGATCTTTGTACGGTCACTTCTTGGCTTGACATCAATGCTACTAATTTTACAAAGCTTCTGGATCGTATATTCAACTATACTATGTCTAATCGATGAATTTGTTATGGCGTCATGTAAAGTCCTTCGACCGCTTTCCTCAATGAGTGCATAATGACTGAATATGAAATTATTAGTTCACTCTCTTTTTGGACCTTTTGTTAGGATTGATTTGGGATTTTGTTAGAACCAATTAACAGTTTCCAGATCAATGAATTAAGCGCACCAAAAAAAAAATGTGCCAATTTTGGGACCTTTAAAACTTATGAATAGCCCTGTATGTATATATTAACTAAAAGGTTTAAAAATGAACATTGTTTGATCATCCTCAGGACACAAACGCCTTGCCAACAGCAATTGTAATTATTCTCATGTACAGACAAATACATACATAAATGCAAATAATATAGCCTCAGAGTATATACTAGTAGCAAATGCTTAGAAAAAGGTCAAATAATTAGGAGTAAAGACATCTAGACAGAATCATGTATATATATATATTTAATACTCAGGAGTCTATTATGAAAAATGATCATGATTTGTAAGATTTAAAAAGGTATGACTTCAACAATTTAATGCCCTTCACATACAGGTAGCTTTATTTGAATAACAAATTAATTACTATACAATGAATAAAGCACGTAATCAACCTCTTAAACACCAAGTATAAAATACTACTACGAGCAAAAAATACCAGGAAATTTAAATTTGATTCTTATGTTGGCACTACTGTCAATTCACAACTATGCCAAATTGCACGTCAAAGTATTCATGTGTATTTGAGAGACACGCGTCCTTTTGTGAAGAGCTAAAATATAATTTTTCCTTTTTTCAAATGTCTGAAAGATGATGACTCAAATGCAATTTAAAGAAATGTTATTGGAGCCAAAAAAGTTTCAATAAATACTTCAGACTGTTCTTTGAAATTTTGAGAATCCGTGCTTTATTTCTCGAGATATTATTATTCAAGAAACCTATTTAAAATTTTAATAGCATATCACAACTCAGCAGTTACTGTTCTATAATTAGTATTGACTTAGTAAAATTTGTGTAACTGTGTGGAAAATTGGAAAAAAAACCCACATTCACACATGTGCCTTGCATCGAAGGAAGGACAGGACTACTTTTGAGGAGGAGTAAATTTGGATGATTGAGTAAATATTTTTTGATTCCCGATATTTTTTGGCCATAGTTAACATTATCTCCCTATGTACATATACGTTTATTCTTGAATCTGGATTAATTGATAATTAATAAGAGGAACCTGTAGGTACATTGTACATAATATATATATAAATTGACCAGGGAAGAGACTATTATTATTCGAGTAATAATAATAAACAGAGCTTTGCGTAGAGCATCGTCATAACTCAAGGTGAATATTATGTTTACACTCATGCAGAAAGCAAAGAATTAAAGAAAAAAAAGAAGAGTATTATTTTCATGAAAAGGATCTTTGAGAGTCATTAATGGACCTTTGTACTGTTGCCTTCGGTGGTTCCTTCTTCTTCTTCTATGTATTTTCAAAAAATAAAGGGTTCATAATTATTATTGCTACTTCTGAATGTGGCTACGTGATTAGCTATGTACATAATTATTTATTTATAGCTAAAGAAATACCTAATATGGAATTTTTGCTTTTGAATGAGTACAATACCATACCAAAAAGAACATAGGAAAAATGAAATTTTGCAAATGGCGTTTCCTTGACGACGCCCTCTAGATAAAAAAACTAGAACTTATTGCAGTAAATAAACTACCCCAAAAACGGAGCACTCTATTGAGCAAGAACTTTTATACATTTAAAAGTTAATATGGCGCCAAAAGTCCCTTGTTCGTTCGTTCGTTAGTTAGACCCAGCATCATGGTCAGCCAAGAGGACTAAAAAAGCAGTCTAAATGATGGGTAACGAGAGCCAGATAAAGACATAAGCTATGTATTGTTGAACACAAAAATTACCCAAGGTCACTGAATGCTGATTTGTGGCTAAAATGGGATTTGAAGAGCCAGAAGGCCGAATTTAAAGCTGTCTTTCAACTCAAAAGTTTAAGGAAATGATCGATTTAGGGAGTTTAAGGGAAGTTAAATGACGTACATGAGGTCATTCAAGGTCACTGCAGGCTGTTTTAATGTTCTTCACATTTATTTTAGTAGGTTTTTGAGCTTACATTGAAATGGTGTGCCGTAGGCAGCTGTTTATAGGCTTGTATATTTTATGAAGATGATTTGATATCAAAAACATTCATTTGCAGAACCACAAGTATTGATTGATACAGCAAATTTAAAGAGATATAGCATAAGTTATACCATGACGAAGTTACAATTAAATGCTATAAAAAAGTGTTGTGTTTTTTAAGCCATATTTTGCGAGATAAATAATTAATTATAATTTAATGGACATCATATGCCACTTATGTAGTAGCAGTAGTAGATATCCTGCTAATTTTGACTCCATTTCAAACATATGCTGTTCATATTTTTGACACTACATATTTTTTTATTGTTTATATGTACATTTTAATATAATTATCCATTGTGAGTAAAAAAATGTAAAACGATATACATATAATTGCATAGCCTTATATGTAATGTAATGAAAATATCAGATGTATGAGCATAAGTCAATGATAAATGTTTCGCACACCTTAAATATTATGTACATTTGTATGTAGGGTCTTATTTCAGTTTTTAACTATGTAATCGTTGTTACTTCCATATTTGGGCAACATAACAACGTAGAAAGAAAAAAATAATCTATTGGTATTTTCTGCGAAGCAGATGTTTTAAGCTTAATTTATTGCACATATCAGTTCCATTGTGCCTTTTTAGCCTTTCCTCATTAAGAAAGAAAAAAAGAGGGCCGAAATTCATTGGCAAAATTGCGACTTGTGTAAACAGAAAAATAACGATTTTATCGTTAAAAAAGAAAAAAAACCCCAGTTGATCTTTATCGAAATTATGTTTACTCCTTGATCGATTGTGTAGGAGGAAACATTCTCCACTAAAAGAATAATTTATGAATTTTCACCAATATATTTGTTCTAAATACATAATTCATTTTTAATATATCTATAATTAATTATGTTATAACACAGGTCAACAAATTTGAAATGTCAAAAACCTAAGGGGCGTAAGTATAATAAAAGTTATCCAGATTTGCAGGCTGATTTCAAATCTATAAGTTTTTGAGAAATCGAACCCTACTATTTGATTTAATTTGGTCCATTTTCCCACTTCAACTTCAATTTAAGTCTAGAAGGATACTCATTTTGTGCATTAAAAAATAATGACCCACTAGCGTTTTTAATGCAAATTCCATTTCCAGTCTTTGTTTTGATATAAGAGGGATCAAAGGGAAGTAGGGAAGGCGAGAGTAGGGCCAAAAGTCAACTAAAACGCTTGTATTTAAATATTTACTTGAATATTACATGAAATGGATTAATAAGGAATGCATTAAAGAGCTGAGACCCACAGCTTTCAAACGAGATGTCAAGCACCCAATAAGATAGATGTATAAGCTTATGCTGATAAACTTCTAACTGATAAACTATATAAAAAATGGTTTTGACGTTTCAAGAATGGGGAGTTTATTGTCGAGGACGAGCCTCGCTCTAGTCAGCGAAAAAAAAATAATAAACAAATAATTGGAAACATTACTCGATAAAAATCCAATTCAGGCACAAGAGGAACATTGTCACCATTTGATTGAAATCATCCATAAGTATTATTCACAAGCCAAAAAACAAACAAAACAAAAAACGAATCAAACTAATTTGTACACCCAATAGTAAATATGTTTTTGTAAGTCTATGATTACTCAATTGATGTTAATACTTTACATTGTCTAGAATATAGCTACATAACCCTTTTTTTAGCTAATTTGAAGAACATGAAGTAACTATATTTTGCCAACAAAAATCAATTCTAAAAGAAAAACCCCCCAAAAAAAACGACTCCAAATGAAATTTGTGTAGAATTATGTGTTTTAAATGCATTTACCAAAAAATATATTCAACAGCTGTATATACATTTTATATAATTTGGAGTAAAAGTACTAAATTATATTTATATTTTAGTTTTTGTAGATAAGTCGATAAAGGGAGTATTTGAAGTGATGGGCTTCAATGTAATTATATGAAAAAAGTCCTGAAAGTTGCTCATGATATCGTTTGCTCTATGAAACTTCTTCTAAAAAACTTTTCCAGTAGAATACAACTCTATACCCTACCTAACTTTAATACCTTTGATAAGTAGCCAACCACAAAATTAAACCCCACTATTTATAAATCAAAAAAAGTCCAGTCACTCTTAGCCACATAGTACTATGTACATACATTACTTTAAATAAATTAAAATCCTGAATGGAATGACTCATAAACACCACAATGATATGTATTTTCAATAGTACCCATTACATTTGTATGCTATTTGTATCCCCAATACATTTAAATGATGATGATGATTCAAGAGCCTCCCTCCTAAACAAAAATATATATTCAAAATAACAGTAAAATATAGACATTTACATAATATGAATAAAGAAATAATCATAACACTTCAAATAAATAGTCAAGTCTAACATGAGGAAACAATGACTCTATGTACATATATTGAACCCCCCTCCCCCCCTTACCTATAATGTATTATATATATATATATATATATATTCATGGGTATTGTAAAGGAAACATCCCTTGAGTCCATAACTATATACAAATGTTTTCCACACTTTCAAATCTCGTAAAAAATTATTATTTCTTTTTTTTGTGAACTTCTTATTCTTGATGAGTTTTCAAACTTACAAAAAAAAAAATAACATACATATTATTTAAGTCTATGTACATTTTGAGTTGATATATTCATGAGTTTTTTTGTTATAAGAATGGATGCTCTCAAGTTGAATGGGGAATGGGAGACTCTGTGATCCATTGCGAGTGATTATTTTAGAGGCATTATTATTCAAACTTTATTTGTGAGAATATTTACATTAAAAATCAGAAAGAAAGAAGTTATATAATTTATTTATGTTGTATGTAGATATAAAAAACAACCATTGTAACCATCTGAACCATTCAAAAATAATAATAAAAAAAAAGCATATAATTATCAAAATGATGATATTTCAAGTTTTTTACATTTTCTTCTTTTTTTTTTAAAAAAAAAGGAGAAATTTGAAAGTCTAATTTTAAATATTTAAATAAAATTGGTCAAAAAAAAATGAAAAAAAAAAATGAAAAGGACTCATTATCTTTAAGAATTCAATGCCTTAAGCATGAAATGGTATGGTGCACATTTAAAGCGTCTCTTTTATGGGGTTAAATAGTTGTAACCTACTTGTCTATTGGGAAAAAAATTACGTCATACAATTTTTGACATAGTACTCACCTATCTACTCTCAAACTACCACAGACTCCATTTTGACGGTTTTTTTTTTTTTAAAAAAAAGAAAGTTATGGTAAATTATTTTGCTCATATGTATAAATTCAATGATTGTAACTTTGTAGCCTTTTGAAATATTTATAATGTAAATCATTTGGTTTTTATTAATTCTGAATTATAATTGAATACAAATCTTACGTCATACAAAGGTTGTAGCTAATTGAATCTATTTTCGTACATACATAGAACTACAAACTTCAAACCGCTCATTTAACGGCTTTTATTCATAATTAACAATTATTTAGGCATATATTATATGAAAGAATGATACCTTTGCATTGCAAAGTATTTTTTTCATGTATTTTACAATATGATTATGTATATACATAGTGCTTTAGAATTAAATCATTTCCTTTCATCATACGAAAATAAATGAAAAATACTATAGTCTTTAGGGTAGTTGTAACCACCAACGATTGGATAAAATTTGTATTTTTTATATCATTTTTTTATTATGTTTTGTGCTATTTATAGACAGAGGGGACATTTTTTCAAAGATGTTTTTTAAAAGGGGATTTTGATTTCTTTTATTATTAATTTTATTACTAAAATAAACTTATTATACTATTAACAATTTATTGTGGAGTACAGACACTTGTTTACAGTTATTATTAGTCTTGACTAAACTGACTAAAAATTGCTTATTCTAAAATCAGCACTGTTCCAAAGCATTTGCAGATATGATTTTGCAGCAGAAAATAAAATTTTATTGCAAACAAAAACAAACAAAGAAACTAGAAATGAAAGACTTTAATCTGCAATGGGCTGGATGAAGAAAATTTCTTTTTTAAAACACAATTCAAAATAAAATTTATCTAAGAGAAATTAAAAAACATTTATTCAAATATATAGTTTGAAAATGTTGAATTGAATTACATTTTACAAAATTTTTTTGCCGAACTGCTTATCTTTATTACTCTTTAATACAAATTTAATTATATTTTTAAAACGCAACTAAATAGATATAACTTCTTTTTTTAATGATTGATGTCTCTTCTAATATTTAAAGCAATAACTGTTAGACTCTTAAGTTATTTCTTCATTTAAAAAAATTGGAACTTTTTTAATAGTTTTTGAAGGAAATAGATTTGAACTTGCTAATATATGTACGTATCAAAGTGTCCTTAATGTTAAGAAAATTGACGATTTTTTTTTTGAAAATTTCTTCTTTCATTTCAAATATATAATGATTATTATTTTATAATTTTTTTTTTATTAACTAAAAATCTTTCAAATCTATTCATATTAATTTTTTCTAAAATATATTTTTAGCAACGTAATGGAAGAAAACAAAATAATCATATCGTGTACTATGTATAAGTTGTGAATTTTTGTATTTCTTTTATTGAACATAATAAATTCAGGATTAGTTATAACAAAATGTTATAAAATATCTATAGAAAAATTTTAATTTTTTATTTAAGAT
Source organism: Lepeophtheirus nordmannii (assembly GCA_963680855.1). Taxonomy (NCBI): domain Eukaryota; kingdom Metazoa; phylum Arthropoda; class Copepoda; order Siphonostomatoida; family Caligidae; genus Lepeophtheirus; species Lepeophtheirus nordmannii. The sequence continues at coordinate 2,123,987 of OY804525.1, read as the reverse complement.
TTGCTTCTTTTTTTTTAAGATAGAAAAAAAATATCAAAAATTCCCCAAATCATTACTTAAAACTTATCAAATAATTGTAATGGTAAAAAAAGACATTTCCTTAGATCAAAATATATACAGATATTGAATAAAAAGTCATTAAATTTTAACTCAACCCTACACTCAGATGGTCAAAGATTTGTCAAGACTTTTATAATGACATATGGTATACTTGATGTATGTACATATATATAAAAGAAGTTTTATTGAAGAAAAAAAAAAGTTGAACAAATAGGCTTTGCAAATATTTCTTGTCTCAGATCTTTATTCTTATACACATAGTGAAGTATTTAAAACATGACTCTCATAAAAGAAACCCATAAATCGTGTTAAATAGAGTTTGTGAGCTGAATTGCAATTTCCAATTGGTACGATCGTTTATATGGCTATGTTGTGTATGCAAAGGAACACTCTAAAATGTACAGAGAAGGTACAAAATTCTAAATTTAATGTTCACACCATATGGATTGATTGATATATATATATATATATATATATATTATTAAAACCGTTACAAAGGGTTTTAATTCTTTAATACAATTGTGGTTGAACGATTTTACATCATGCATCAAATTTATATACATGTATATATATTGTATATGTATAATTATAAACTAAAAGACCCCTTTTATCCATTGTTTGACAATAGTCAACGTTTCTACTCTTCTGAGTCATTAATCACGATTTTCTCTTGCAGTCCATTAACTTCATTAAAATTTGAAAGTTCAAGGTTGGGTGTAGATTTATCCTGATAGTTGTTTATTTTGAAATGTCTAATGGCAATCATTATTATTTCAGGAGGAGGTGGAAGTTTAAATTTTAAATTCAATGCATTTTAAAGGGAATCAATCACCAGTTTAGCCTCAGAGACAATCCTCTCATTTGAGATACTTGTTAGGAGCAGGGTGTTCACTCTTAAGAAGTCCTTTCTGATTCACCTGTACGAAACTGAGGAGAAAGATATATAAAAAAGTCCTGTAGTCAGTTAGTCTTGAACAAGAGAGCATATGAGGGTCTAGAATCGAATCCGTTCGAAATCACATTGATCTATCTAGCCTGTAACTTAAAATTTATAAGACTTTAATCATAAATGACTACATTTATGTATATAGAAACTCACTCTTCAAGAGGATATTGAAAAAAAGGATACATTATTATGAATTATTGGAAACCAGAACCAATTACACAGATTAATAAGAAATGCACAAATAGTAAAATGAGATTTTTTTTTTTTTTTGGGAAATGTTTTCATGGGAATTGAGTGCCAAAAGATGTAAAACTTGCAAGGTCCAATTTATTATCCTTTCTAGATCAAAAATAACTTATAACATATACAATGCAATTGGTCAAAGTTATATTCAATAATATTTAGATTTATGCTATGCATCTATAAGTAATTGTAGAAATCTAATTTCAATTAACTTTGAAAAAATGGTTATAGGTACCGGAGACGTTCTGCATCATGGACAGAGGCCTCACCGCATGGATGAATAATTACAAAAATACTTTGACATATATTTGTGCATTTGAATTGGTTAAATTTACTTTTGAGTCAAATTAAAACAGCTTTTATTGGCTGAACAATCGTCTTTGGACCGTCTTTACCTACATATATTATCTTACAAGTGTTTGCCAACAGGACCGTTTTTAATTATATTACCTAAAAGCGTTTGCCAACAAAATCCTAAATCTTTAATAACAAGTATTTTTGCTTATTGAAAAAACACAGTGTTGGATCTATGTCATAAAGTTGTAAAAAGCAGATCACTATGAAACATACAGGATACACCAATACATTCTGATTTTGTTGATGGAAAAGGTAATATCAAATCAGATTGATCAGATTATTTCAGGATACTAACAAAATGTCCTACATATGTATTTCAAATGATGTCTAAAGATATGATTCTGGTAGTTAATTAAATACATACTTGTTCATCATTTACATAAGTATTAAATAAAATGCATGTATCGATAGTAAAGAAATTTACACGTTGAATCTATAAATGGTGGATTTCCACAATATACTCAATAATTTACGAAGTGTAGCAGCAAAATTATTAGAAAATATATTTTTTAAGTCTCGTTGATTTATTTTTTAATTCTTTATTTCTTCATATTTAATTATATTTGAATGGAATTTGAATATTTTTACTATTGAATTAATTGGTTTTATGTCTACACATTTAGAAAAAAAATTAACACAATCTTTACAAATTTTTTATTGAATTTACTTGCACACTCACAGATCTCTATTTGATGAAACAATTTGTAAAATATTCCCAATTTTCTTTAACCTCATTTTTAAATGATACAATCAATTCTGACGAGTAGGTCTGGAACACTGATATACATTTAAGAAAATTACTCTGTCTACAAAAAATTATTATTATTCTTTTTTCTTTAAAATTCTTGATGGTATGAATAGAGTCTTTTCACTGACGTCACGGATTGTATAATAAAACAAAGTGAAAGAAAAAGAGTATTTGGAATATCAAAATGATGATATTAGATAGTGAAAATCTCTATAAATTGGCTGGTTTATTTAAGATCAGGGGTGTCAAACTCATTTCACACCGCGGGCCAGTTACGACCCCTTGGTAGTCATCGTGGGCCGGATTATTAAAATTATAGCATACTTAGCTGCTATAAATAACTAAAATATCATCATGTCCTCCCTTTGTTTTGATTTATAAAAGAACAAGAACATTGTTAAATTTAACTTAAAATATATTGAACAACACTTTTACAAAACATTTAATTAACTTTAAGTAACTGTTATCGAAAATTATAATAATGAACTTTACATGAGATTACAATGTGAGACTTATAAAGAAAGACTGCCATGCGCCCCCTAGTGGATAATTCATGTACTACGTTTAATTAAAAAAATTAATCCATGTCTTTTATGTATTTTTTCTACCTTCAAATTATCCTACGGGCCTGATTAAACCTCCATATGGGTCGATTCCAGCCCTCGGGCTGTATGTTTGACACCCTAGAGACCAGACAAGTAGAATAATTGGAGACAAACATCTGATCCTTGCAAATGTAATATTTAATATATTGACAATACACAAGAGGAGAGATATTCTTCAAAACTCTCATTGGCACACTTTTTAAAGTCCTTTAACATTCTAGGGCAAAATAAGTATATTTTAGTTAACAACAATCTAGGTAAGTACAGTACATCTATGAACAACGTCCTTCAAGAAAAGTATTTTACCCTATATATCAAAATATATATATATGTAATACTTAAACCATGACTATAAAGTTTGCTAATCATAATCATTTTTATCTCTCTGTGGTTTATTTTCACAAGTCATAAAAGATATAAGTAAAGGTTTAAACAAAACAAAAAAAAATTTACATATTAGAATAATTACCATATTCCAGCAGACACACACACACACACACAAAAGTGATGAAGAGATTAAATCTAATTTTAAATTATTTTTTTTTACATAATAAAAATCATTGACTTGAAAAAAAATCCAAAAAAATTTACACACACTAAGTCTAAAATGTCATCAAGTCCTTGAGTCAAATATATAGAGTCTTAATTGGTGTGAAGCTCTTTAAATATACTCACAATGTTATTTATGCATAAATTATGGGGTAGAATCTCCCCATTGAACTCTATTTAAGACGTCAATTTCTGAGTTTTTTTTGTTAAATAATAATTGTAGGATTTGAAAAAATAAATATATACATTAATATAGTTAAATATATTTATGTATAAATTAAAATCATTCTGAAGGGTGTTAAAAGTACTATCTATTGTATTTAGAGATTTATAAATACCTTATATTATATATGTACATATATGTAGTTATCTTATAAAATATTTGTTTATGAACTGGTTTTAAATAAATAAAAAATAAATAAAAATGAAGTAACTTTGTAATGGACCTTAGGGTAAATTAAAATGTAAAATTAAACCAATAAAAAATCAACTTTTTAAATATGTATATGTATACATATATTTATTTCACAATTTATGAGATCATGATGCAATTTTAAATTACATATTTATACTATAACTATTTATTTACGTAAAATAATAATCAATCTACATTGAACATGGAAAGTTTGTGTATATAATATCACGTGTCTGATAGGAACAAACAACTTTTCTGCATCAAATAAATTTCTTTCTAAATGAGTGTTGACTCAACTTGAGAACTCATCGACTACATTTCATTTGTCATGAATCTTTAATTTTTTGACTGGAACTTAATTTATTGGATTGAATGGATATTTTGAAAGTTAGCAAAACCTTCGAGTCAAAATTTTGGTTTGATTTCTAATCACTCAACCTTGACAAATTATAAGAAAAAATAATAACTCATGTTCAGTTGAAAAGTTTTTCTTCGAATCCTGTGAGTTGGTATTTTATTTTCTGAGCCTTTACTAATCATTTAAAATAATAAGATTAGACATAATTTATTTTGTTAAAATTGTGAATATTTAATTGTTCATTGCAAAAAAAAATTATATTATATTTATGAAGTGTAGTGTTACTATGGATTAGGTCACATAATATTGACTGTCAAGAGTAGGTTTTTGACATAATGATCTCTCCAAGTAAGTTTAATATACATCAAACTAGATCGGAGTCGTTTTTTTTTTGTTTTTTGTTTTTGAAAAAAATCCATTTCTGATATGAAAGGATAAAGCCAAAAACACTTTATATACAATTTGTATTGTCAAAAATTCTAATCAATTATTTTCCCAATTTTGCACATTTTCCATTTTGAAATATAAATGCAATACTCATGACGTCATTGTTTGTAATGATTCTTTGATAGAAAAGCCTTCCATTCTTTATAACCAAAAGAAACATAAAACAATTATAAACATTTTTTAATGATAAAAAAATATATGTAATTCATCGTCTCTTTCTGAGTATGTGAATTTTTCAATGAAAAAAACCTCATTTACTTTTTTTATGAGCTAAAAGGGACAAATGATTTTGTCTCCTGTCTTCTCAGATTAAATTGACATTAAATTCCTTCAATAAATGACATATTATATTAATGAAAAGACTCTTCAAAATTTAACTCTTTTTGAAAATCAAATATCAACCCTATTAGGGAATCAAAGAGCCAATGCATTAAATATAATATTTTTTTCAAAATTAATTTTAATGTCAGTAAGGAAAGTGAGGCTCCTTGCTTCATCTATTAAGGCTGGGAAGATACAATACCCAAACTCTGACACGGTAGAGTACGACCCTCACGTGTTATTTTTTCATTTTAATGTATGCATACGAAGACAAATTGTTAGTGCCGAACCAGAGGTTGTACACAGGATTTTGCGTAAAATCTCAGCCCTAGTATTTTTTTATCTAAATATCCATATTAAAATAAAATAAAATGATGTATTTTAAAATAGAGGAATAATAATCTGGTTAGTGAACCCTTATTCCAATGGATAACAAGAGTACCACCTATGTATCTACCACGTTCATCCATTCCTGCTCGCCCTGATGCATATTAAGAGGTGTTATTGCATAATATTTATGTAAGTATATAAGTAAGAGGAAGAAGAAGCCGAAGGAGAGAAGAAGAAGAAGAAGGAGAAGCAAAACCACCATCAAAAAAGGTCAGATATTGTATAGAGGTCAAGGATAGATTTTGCACTTCATGTGTTCATAGTATTTACTTACTTTTTTTTCTTGGTGGTAGTTACGTATTATAATTGCTTTATGATGAGAGAGTCATGTTTTACGTATGTTAGACTGAAGGAAAGATATGTAGAGTGAGAAAGTTTGCAAAACAAAAAACCCCCTGCTTTTGGGATGTACATATAACTGCACATTGTCTTCATAAATTGTCGCAAAAATAATATGTACATAAATATATATATATATATATATATATATATGTAATGTGAATATAATTTAACTAAATTAGCAAATTATAAACGACCCTGATGGATGCAATTATAGACCTCTTGCAAAAAAAAAAAAAAAACCTTTATTCAAAATAATCTTTTATTCGTTATAGAGTATTTAAGTTAATGAAGGTAGGAAGGCTTTTTATTTATTTTTTTTCTTGAAGGAAAAAAAAATCAATGTCAGATCCATTTGATATAGGTGTAGTAGGCCGATTTGATTGGAGGAGTATTTTTATGCAAGATGCCCTTACAAAAAAAAAAGAGCTATTGATATGCTACAAATTATCTAAACTCTATTTACATATATCATAGCTGAATATAAACATTTCTTCTTCTCCTTTGAAAATGCGTTTCGTTTCTCGCAAATATTTTGTACATATTTTATACTTTTCAATTATGCTAATATTATATAATATATTATTCTATGCGTCATGAAATAGCTTAGTTTAATGCAGTCATGTGCGCAATGAATCAACTTATAATAAAATTTCAATAGAGTCATTGTTACTTCTATACAATATACATACACATATAATATGTGTTCTAAATTTAAATTCGTAAAGGATTCAAAAAAATGTTCTTTTATTGGAAAGATATTTGTACAAAGAATCATCAGTTAGTTGCAGTTGTTAATATATAGCTTGTTTAAATATGATTAAACGCAAATGTAAAGCATCTAAGTATACCGGAAGATCCATTTAAGAATAACAACTTACTTGTATTAATAAAAATATATACTACAATCTTCACAAAAATGAATAATGTAGTCTCCCAAACATAAGAATGAAAATCATCGTTTTTGAATAAATAAAAAAAAAGAAAATAGTTTTGAAGGACGTGAAACATTTTGCAGAACTACAGATAGCCGTAAAAAAACTGTATTTTAAGATAAATTTCTTTAATATGGTTTCAATCCTTAATATAATGAATGACAATGAAAGGGAGAGACTTACATTATTAAATAGTGAAATGATTGATTTCCATATAATTTCTTGTAGGAAGTAAAACTCTAAGAAATTGGGATTCCGCGGGATAAACTCCTCTACGTATGTATGTACCTATTAAATCTTTAGATTGAATACAATTGTATTCTTAGTAGAACTCTATCTAAAAATCTAATTTAAAACATATAACATGTATATACTCTTATATAGACGATTCTTAATCTAAATGAAATTTGTACTGATAGAAAATGCTTACAATACAATACTATGTTACAGAGGTCAGAATACGGATACGACATAAAGAATATTTCTTTACATAGCTTTAATAAACTATTGGCTATCGGATATAGTCGTACAACCAGATTTTTGATAAAATATATTCTAAATTTTTAATATCTTTTGTACAAATGAAACATTTTACAGTATATTAATAACTTTTTTTTTAAAAAAAAAAAAGCTAATCCTTCTTAAAAATGACAAATGGTGACCTGTATGAGTAAGTTAATTATATATCCCTAAAACTTTATCAGAATTTGTAGATTATACATATTGGGTCCAAATAATTATCACTTGTGTACAGTCAAAATGTTCATTCAATTTCGATCAAAAATCCACAAGAAATCAAGGACTCACAGTAGAGCTACTAAAAAAACAAATGTAATAGACTGAAGTAATAGTGCAGAGAATAATTTCAGCTGATTTTGCAATCCTTCTGCGCTCTACTGCTTAAGTAGCTCTACCGTGAGTCATTGATCTCTAGCGAATTTTTGTTCAAAATTGGATGACAATTTACACATTTAGATGGAAGATTTCTTCTTAATTAAGGATTTTTATCGAGTGCTTGACATCTCATTTAAAAGCTGTGAGTTTCAGCGCTTGAATGCACTCCTTATTAATCAATTTTGTATAATATTCAAGGAGTTATTTAAGTACAAAAGATTTGTATCCGTCCGTGCCCTCAAGTGTTCTTTTAGATTAAAACAAAGACTGGCAATGGAATTTGCATTAAATACACTAGCGAATCATTATTTTTTAATGCACAAAATGAGTATCCTTCTTGGCTTAAATTGAAGTTGGATTTGTAAAATGGGCCAAAAAAAGGGTCAAAAAGTTGGTTCCAATGCCTCGAAATTTTTTTTCTACAGATTTGAAATTTGAGTGCAAAATTAAATAACTTTTATTATACTTATACACCTTAGGATTTTTGATATTTCAAACTTTTTGACCCTTGTTAATAGTGACAAGGCGTTCTCTGTAAAGTAATCTTATAGATCACTAATTACTATTCTTAATCAAACTCATGGTTTGTTACCCTTGTTACAAAATATCACTAATATCATTAATAACCAACCATTGATATAAAAAATATGTGCTACCATTATCTTTTTTCTCCAAATAAGACTTTCAACCTATAAATTAAACATGACATCAAATTTTAAGGATTATTAAACTCTTTTCAATTCGTTTTTACCATAATACAATACACTTTTTATATCTTTTTTTTTTGCACAACCATGGCGTAACAATGATATATTAGTTCTCATATTTCAAAGGAAATATTTGATTAATTAGATTACTTTTTCAACTTAATAATGATAATATAATTATATATGGTATAGATACTAAAATACCCTAATTACTTTTTTTTTTTTAAAAAAAAAGGTAATAAAAATCCAATGCCCACTTTTTTATAAACATAAATATATTTGAATGAATGTCCATATCTAGATATATATTTTTCTATTTTTTAAATTTTTTTTTGCAATACTATTTATGTACGTCACTTTATATTTGAGCTATAAACATGCAACAAAAAAAAGATCTATATATTAAGAAACTAACTTTCTTGAGTATAGAAAAAGAAAAATACTTAAATTTCAGAAATAAATTAAAATTTTGTAAAAAAAAAAAAGAAGTGCTTTATTACTTTTTGAACGTACAAATGTGTCAAGTCAACAAGAAGGCAAGTTTGTTATCAAATATTGAAAAGGAGAAAATCCACTTTTAAGTTCTTTACTTCATAAACATAACGACCAAATATGTTTGAGTTATTTTAAGACCTATCACGGCCAGTTTTTGCTAAAGTGTCAATTTTAGTCAAGAAAGCAAGGATTATTGTCTATCCAATAGAGCAATCGGATAAATTTTACGAATGCACAAGGAGCCGATATGATTCCTGAAAGAACGTCTATCTTTTTCATTGTCCCAGTGGTTTATTTAGTTGCGGTTGGTTAAAACTAGTTCATCTGTTTAAGAACTATTACGAATCAACTTAATCCGCTATCATCCTCACCAGGAATCAATGTAATAGTAACTACATAGTCAGAAATACCAGATGTTTTTATTCTTGATTGTGGCCGGTATTTTTTTCCTATAATTAAGTTGCAATTATTAGAGTCATTATTTAATTCATCGAAATATTCTAATTATACAAACGAAAGAGAATGTCTTTAAGAATATGATTGCAGTTCACACTCATTTTTGAAATATTTTAAATAAACATGACTTCATGTTGACCCTATACAAATATAAATTGGTTAGTCCATCATTTATATTTTGACCGTTTAATGCACATATGAATTAATATTTTTTTAAATAATATAAATTAAATCTATGGCTAGCCAAGCGTCATTTCAAAGTCTACTTGTTATGTTGTATACAAGTTGCAATTTTTATTTTTTTGTTGCGCTATGTCTGACTAAATTACTTTTAATTACCTTTTATGTAATAACAAACTGTTAATTGATGCAAATATTTCATTTTTTTTTTGTTTACTAATTTTAATATATAATTATGAGTGAATGAACTGCTGCTCCTTGAATATAATTTAACATGCTTAGTAATAATAATTTACAATATTTATCAAAAAGGGTAAAAAAAATAATTCTTTGTTTGTAAATGATTCATCTATTTGCATAGTTATTTTGTACAAGATAGATCCGTCACCAAATCCCAACTTGAAGTATTTTTCAATGTATTCCTCATCCCTTCATCTAAAAATAGAAAGAAAAACACCACGAAATCAGTTGCTTATAAGAGTTGAAACAATCAACAGTCTATGTACTAAAAAGTACACAGAAAAATTGACATGTGACAACAAATATAAATGGTAGTTATTCATTTTTGGGAATAGCATTCTGAAAAAACGACAGTGTCACGTCGAGCTTTTTTGTTCACTCACAACCTCGACTGACAAAAGGGAAAGGAAAAATTTGGAAATACAACTGGTAGCTACCCTTCTGTATTTTCCTTGTTGGCAACTTGTTAATATTATGCAGAATTTATTATTTAGATATACTATATATTTATAAATTCTACCAATCACAAACCAATTGTTACTACTTGTAATATATTCAAAATTCAAAAAAAGGGCGCACAATCCTTGATTTAATATATTTTTTATGCATCAAAATCATAAATAATAATTATACCCTTATTGAGTTCAGAGCACGTAGGGTCAGCTGCTTTAAACCAAAAGAGTCAAATGATGAAAATCAGCTAAAAGGAGAATACATAGAGTGTTTTTGTTTATCCCAAAAAGCTCGTCGTGTGTATATCAATCCTTCCTTTAAAAAGAGAAAAAAGGCCCAAAATTAATTTGTAACTTCCGAATTACATCATAATATTCAACTCCTGGACACTACTTTATTCACTATTAGGGATATCTTCATATGGCCCGACGAAGATAGATATTTTTTTTGGGACCGATACTTTAAAAACGAAAAAGCGAACTAGTCGGTACATTTTTTTCCCTTTTGAAGTAACCTTTAAATTTCCAGTGAAAATATCCAAACAAACCCTTAGATAAGCCCGCTCTGTCCACTACATAATTGTCCTTATTGTCCTCATTCGCTAAGGAATTTTTCTCTCAAGATTTTGAGAAATCACATCGTAGAACTGTTTTTTATTTGATTAAAATTATTCGTGTGTGACCACTCATGGGGGTTTAAGCTGGTTTTTTTGCTATTTAGTGACAGTTAAAAAGGATGTTCTTAAAATAAATTGATTCAAAGGGTTAAAAGTATTAATACAGGGTGAAATAACTTGTAGAAATGGCAGCAATAGACACATTTGAATTTTCAATGGTTATGTATTTCAACACGTTCAATCTCATTTTTTATTGAGGAAAAAAAAAATTTGAGGCAAGGGAATCTAATATCAGTAATAGGCAGAAATCGTCCATTTAAATGTGTAAATTTACACATTTAGATGGACGATTTCTTCGTAGTAAAGAATTCTTATCGAACGCTTGACATCTCAATTAAAATCTGTGAGTTTCAGCCCTTGAATGTATTCCTTATTAATACATTTCATATAATATTCAAGGAATTACTTATGTACAAAGGATTTGGCCGACTTTTGAGCCTACTCCCGTCCCCTACGCCCCCAGGAGTCCCTTTAGGTCAAAACAAAGGCTGAAATTGGAATATTCATTAAATACACAAGTGAATCAGCATTTTTTAATGCACAAAATGAGTATCCTTCTAGCTTTAAATTGAAGTTGACGTTGGAGTATGGGCCAAATTAGCCCAAAAAGGTAGGATCCGATTTCTCGAAAACTGTCGGACTCTCAAAAAAGAAAAGGAAAAAAAGAGAGTTATAAAACTGAATAACTATTTTAATACTTATAGCCCTTAGGATTTTTGATTGTTGACCAGTGTGGTCAGTCAATTTAATCACCTCACAGATTTTATTGGTGAGGGTACTACACCGTACCAGTCAGGGTACAAATCAAACAGCTGACAAAAAAAAAAATAAGTGTGGTGAATTTTATATATAGGGATATTTATTGTGATGATATATGTATAATTCTACCTACAAAACAATGTCCGCATTGTACCGTTTGTACTTTAATGACTAAAAAAACAAATTTAATTAAATTTGATACCTAGTTACAGACTTACAAGTCTAAAGACCTCATTACAACATAATCTTTTACTCTTGATATTAAGTAAAATAAAACGAATATGGTCATAAATGACTTTGTGTCTGTTGTGTTGGTTAAAGTTATTTACTTATGTTATGTATATAATTAAAAAAAAACCAAATAGGAGGGTATATACTATGAAACATTTTAAATCAATGAGGACTATTACTTCCTTGATGTACAACAACTTTTTTATTTACTTTTTGACCAAAATAATATGCTCCTATTAACAAAATCCATTTACCTACAACATGAGTCATATTTAAAACAACAATCATAATAAGTTGTACATACATATACGTAATTAAATATGAGGGAACGAGTTTACCTATTCAAGCAATGGTTATATACATACTTACAAAGGTACATGCATATTAAATAATAATAATAATAATATTGATTTTTGTGTGACCTTGAGAAGCACTCTGTACGTACAATACTTTTTAACCTCTTTTTTTATTATAAATACATTATATTAAAAATATGTATATAAATTTGTCAATTGATAATAATAATTAATTAAAAGAAATATGATGCAACATTCATATTTATCTCTTAACCTTTCATTCTTTAAAAAGATATAAAAGAAATCAATATTATGTTCGCTGTGCAATTTTATCATATAATGGAGCTATTTCTCATTTAATAATAGAACATTGTAGACAATTTCCCCATATTTAAGATTTAATTTCAATCCAGCAACGCTCAAAGCATTATTAAGAGGCAAAAGAAGTTGAAAAAAACAACAGTTGACAAAAAAAAAATATATAGAATGACCATGTTGTAAAGATATCAAATGTGAAAAGTAATTTGGTACTTTTTTCCAAACATCTACGACACGGGTCTCATACTGCTGTAATTATTTACTTACATAAAGTAAGTTCAAAGTTTTACATAAAAATCGATGGTCCTGTTTTACAATGCACACAATGCATAATATGTCATTGTTTATTTGCCCATGACGTCATATATAACAACTGTAGCTGTGGGTCTTTATCTAATGTGACATAATGCATACTTATCCTTGTCCATATCGACTCTGGCTTCTAAAAAAGTAAGAAAAATGTAGGCCCAAAAGTTGCAAGTCAATTATTTTGAACTCTAGATTAGTTATTCTTCATACAATAATTCAGAGAATTGTTCAGAAAAGCTAAGTAGTTCAGGCAAATCAACGTTTAGAATACAACTAGTTAATAGAAGTAAAGGGAAAAATAGACAGCTGACAACGAATTAAATACATTTTTATGTTAGTCGTGGAGCATCGCTGTGACAAAAATTATCACTCAACATACATACAATACGTAATTAAGGACTCTTCTAAGGTTGATTGTCAAATTTTATATTTATAGAGAATTTAGATTTCAAAAATTATTTCCTTCATGAGGGTTTAAGTTATTAGTAGTTTTATACTAAATTATTATTATTAACCATTTTTCAATTAGTTTATGCAAAATATAAAGAATGACATGTACAAAAGTTAGATAAAAAAATTACTTAGTACGTAAATTAGAAGATGTATTTGATTCGTTAATTTGAAAAAAAAAAAACATCAAAACGTGACTGAAAATATTCATGTTGTATCAATAAATGCAACAAATTGAATTTGTTATCAACTATACGACGTACAAGTGTCATGAGGGATCGGTCTACTTTACATTATTAAAAAAAAAACATCCATAAAGTTTTTTAACTATGTGTTGTTTGGATGTAAATTCGTTATACAAATAATTACAATTTTTTTAAAAATAATATGTGTCTAAGTAAAAAAAATAGAGATGAAATTGTCGTGCTTTAATTGTTATTTTGAAGTCTTTAATGAGATAATAAATTTGTAATCAGAGAAAGTTTGAAAGGGCAGTTCAGTAGTACGTAAGAGAAATTTATTAGAACTGGAAAGCTAGGAAAGAACTAAATTAGATTATTTTTAGATGATATTTCTCGGAAATATTTTGGAAAAAAAATAGTTTTTACTGGAGATTTGTCTATAAAAACCCATAGATTAGATAAAAAAATATTATTCATTCAGCAAATGAAAAATGGAAAAAAACACTATCAAAAGGTTAAAAAATAATTTGATTTTATTCTATTGTATTATCCGGGAAACAGCAAACTATCTAATAGTTTTGTAATGTAGATTCTCAAAGTGCTCTGTGTGGAAAGATTTATTCATATTTTCCATCCGAAAGTAATCCTACGCCAATTCAAAAGTAAAGTATTACACAAATTCTGAGAGAGTCGCATAAGAAACTTTTTAAAGTCGACGTTCTGAATCCAGATTTCTACCCAACATTTATAGGTCTTTCAATTCTTATAAATCACCATTACAACGTAAAAGTCACAATCAGTTTATTGTATATAGATAAGAGTGAACCAATATGGAAACAAATCTAATTTTTTTTTGTCCGTTAAGTCACTTTTGCACTGACCCCACAATTATAAAATATTCTTTAATATGAAAAAATTAAATTAATGCTTAATCCTTTTTTGACAAATAAATATTTCTTATAATTTGAAGTGACTCTGTCAAAATACTAATAATAATAATACCATGATTGACCCTTCAATTCTTTTGAAAGGTCAATCCAACCTTTTCTTAAGAGATGTTATAAAAATCAATGGGCCATAAATAAATTATGTATACACGTGGATACTTTTAAAAGCAATCGTCAGAACAAGTCAAATGACTTTTTTTAATTCAACACTGTATCTATCTTCATATCAAGTTACATACATAATCCACCTATATGAATTTTTCTTATATTATTCATTTAAATAGAAAATGTATATATTCAATTAAAATACATTCATTGTACTATAAATAGTGACCTTAGGATTCATCAAAGCCCAACTCTTTAATAAAAAAATCTCAAGGACATTTAGTTTATTTCCTTTAAATTGTTTTAAGAAGTCATTAGAGAAAGATGAGGCACAATGGACGTCTTCATAATATATAAAATACATTAGTCATCTACGATGTACACCTTTTAAATATGAGTGATTTGGCTAAATAGATAATTTAAATAGTCTTTGCAATGAAAAAAAAAACCAAAAAAAAACCAACGATTCTTGAATCAAACCACACAAAAAAATCAAGGGTTTTAAATACACATTTAATATTATTTGGTCTGATATTAGACATTTATTTTTAAATTATATATTTTATTGAGTATTTATATGTAATTAATTAAAATTAATTATTAAATGATATTATTATGGCTGTAAGTTATTACCTAAGAATGTATATGATATTATAAATAAAGTTTTAGTGACAAAGTACAATCTATTGATTGGAATCTGAAATACTAAATACTAAATAAATTGATTGAGTACAAAGTGCAGTATTGTTTTTGTTTTTTTTGTTTTTAGTTGACTAAATCCTATACTTACAATAAAATTACATGATTTGTCTCATAGCTTTCAAATTAAAACTCGTAGAAGACGTCTAAAGATATCCAATTTTGATTCTACAAAATAATGGCCAGTAATGACAGTGTCTTAGTTTTTTTAGGTCATTTTTGCTTAGAAAGTTTCTTATAAACAAAATCATAACTAAACGATGTTAATACGATATGCCTTATGGTAGCTCTGAAATATTTCCTTTCTAAGTGTACATCCAAATATGAATCCCTAATCAAAATTGATTTGTAAATAGTTTGAAACTTTTACTTTAAGAGCTGAACTAAAAAAACATAATTAAACTCACAGAAAGTTTGACTGAATTGGAAATTTTGATTCAAATCTACAGTACATAAACATAGTTTCTTGAATTTTGGCTATTTTTGAGCCATGGTACCAAAAAAAAAAAAATTATACACAAAAGTTATAGATGTGAACATACTCAAAAAAATAGCATTTGAACAAATTCTTTGAATAAATAAAAAAACTTTCCCTGCAAGATCATTAAATAAATGATATCATTGTCTTAAATTTGCAATGAAATCTTTTTGATTAGACAAATATCTTTTTTTTTCTTTTTTTTTGATAACAAACAAATGTATAAACAAATATTTATATAAAGTTACAGAATTTTTTTTTTTTTTTTTTTTCAAAGAAATAGAAGTTCCATATTTATATAAAAGAGGTGGTCAATTTCACAATCATCTATCCATATATATTTCTATTCTTTTTGCAAGGTCACACACAAAAAAAAACAAAAAACACTTAAATGATTCAACAAAAAAGAAAAAAAAAATTTAAACATGCGAAAAAGAAAATAAATTCATTTATCTCCATAAGAAGAAAAACAAAAAACAAATAGCAGATTATCTCATTTCCAAAGACATTCCCAAGGTTATTTCAGGTTTAATGAGTGTTCAAATGATTATTTATTAAGAGAGGTGTTCAATAGAAAATTTCATCTTAGGCTTCCATTAACTTACCATATGACTCTTCAATTAAAGAAGAATATTACAAATTATGTATACATATTATTTCCAAAGTATGTTTTTGCGAATAATTTATGGCCTTAAAAAAATGTAATTATTTGCAGTTTTAAGTAATTAAAGTTAGCTAATTTTTCCTGGCTATATATTATATGTACATAGTCATTTTGCAACTGAAAAAAGTTTAAAGTGAATGATTATTATCAAACACATGAGAGGAACAGGCAAAAAACAAAAACAAAATTATAAATGAAATGGTTTTTGTAGAGTGTTTTTCACATTTTGAGTTTACAGATCCACACCAACTTCAATACAAACTACATCACTAAAACCTTAAAAAGTAAAATGTTTTTGAATATGACACTTTTATATTTGCCTATAAAAATGATGTAGCATTGCGATTGGCTCTTGTACGCTCATCAGTGAATCGTTTGACATCTAAAAAATATTTATAAACAATGTGAATAAGCATTTAGATGAATCCGACGATTCCTTTACAAACACATGGTGTGCAGGAGAGCTATTTTAGCTCTTTCTGACCGAGGCAAGACACTAACAGAAATCATCCCTGACCTTGGTATTTCCAGGTAGACTGTCCATCGGTCCATGAAGAGGGGGACTGCTCTGGCTCCTGAAAGGGTTAGATTACGTTCAGAAAGGCCAGTTGAGACTGTAAATGCTGTCAAAAATCCCATTGAGGAGAAAGAACATGAACAGGAGCAACATTTTAGAGACTTTTTCAAGAGGATCTTGGCCTTAAAAATTACAAAAGAATGCTGAGACAAGTCCCGAAGCCGATCAATAGCAAGAAGAGAATTATCCCAGCAAAAAAAATTGCCTGAAGAAAAAGCCACCTGGAATTGTCACCTTGCAGTTGGATGAGACATCCTTTTCCCTTGGTGAGATGGTGCTTAGAGAGACAAGGTTTTACCTTGCCTACAATTCAGGAGCAAGGACCAGTGAAAAGCCGCTATAGATGACGTTTGAGCCAACTTGGACCAGAGCTTCATCAAGAACCGCTGTAAAAAGTTCTGGGGGAAGCCCTTTGCAGATTGTTGGCTACAGCAATTGATGGATTGTGTGAAAATATTCTATCTTAGGCTATGTAGATTACATTTCCTTAAAGTACAAAATGAAATAATAATGCCTCTTTGAAGTTATTATATTTTATTTAGCCTCAAACCGAGTGTCTGGTCTTAAAATAACACACCTGTATATACTAATCATAATAAACTAAAAAGAGACATTTATTGGCCAAAAAAGATCCATTCTTAATTTTTCCTTTAATTCTCAAAATACTATACAGACAAATTTGAATACATTACTGAAGTTTAAAGACCTTTGTATTTAATGATAATAATTTTTATTGATTCTTTGTGTTCATTTATTCATTTTCTTCATGTTAAAACAACATGTGATTGAATCTTTAATATGTAAATAAAAATCAATAAGTTCATCTGTAGATCACATTATTACTACATTATTGTGTTTCTTCAACAAATACATACATAATGTCAACATATAATTTGAATGAAAATATATTTGTGCTTATATCACACATTTAACCTTTATCCGAATTTTAATAAACAATAACGCATAACAAACGTGTTTTATTCATATTAAAAAATCAACTTTCCAATTCTATATAATTCTTTATTTAGTCCTCACCACAATTTTTTTTTTTTTTGCATGTGTCTATTTTTATACAAAAAACAAAACATCCAATTACACCAATTGCTTCTTAAGTACCAATGATTGAAATTGCAGGGACATTCAAATGAACCGTCATGAAATTATTCGACCACTTGGTTAGTTTGAAGGCTCCGTTTTTAAACCTTTCATAGGGTGATTCCCAGTCGGTACTTTCAGATATTAAAACAAGAATAACCATAGGGAAATGATTAGATAATTATAATTAATGACTAAACATTTATTGATGAATCTCCAAGAGGTATTTTGAGGACCAAATTCTCCATTCTGAGTATGGATTTTAAGTTTCTGCATTCTTCATTATTTTTTTTATGGAATCTCTCTGCTCAGGAATTTATAATAATTTGAAGGCCCAAGATCATAAAATTAGACCACTTGCTTGCAATAAATAATAGAAAAATGCTTGATAATATCAAAGGGTAACAAGTTTGAAATGCCAAAAATGCTAAGGGTTACAAGTATAATAAAAGTTATTCAGTTTTGCACACTGATTTCAAATGTTGAAGTCTTTGATTTCTTGTAGATTTTTGATAGAAATTGAATAAAAATTTACACATTTAGATGGATGATTATTTCTTCTTGGTTAAGGAGTCTAACCGGGCACTTGACATCTCATTTGTAAACTATTTAATGCATTCCTTATTAATCCATTTCATGTAATGTTCAAGGAGTTATTTAAGTACAAACGTTTTGGTCGACTTTTGGACCTACTCTTGCCCCCTTTGCCCCTAGGAGTCTCTTTAAGTCAAAACAAAGATTGGAAATGAAATTTGCATTAAAAACATTATCGGAAGTTTTTTTATTAATGCACAAAATGAGTAGTACCCTTCTAGACTTAAATTGAAGTTGAAGTTGGAAAATGAGCCAAATTAACTCAGAAAGTAAGATTCATTCGATATCTCGAAAACTGTCGGACTCTCAAAAAAAATATTTGAAAATCAAAATTGAATAACTTTAATTATACCCCTTAGGATTTTAGACTGTTGACCAGTGTAATCAAGTCATTTGAGAGTCCATATTTGAAATTTAAAAATAGATAGTAATCATCAAAAATGATTATGGAAAAAATACTTTGATTCAATTCAAATTGTATCATGATTATTTTTCCAAATAGTCATAATACAATAAATGCACTGCTTGAAGATCATACATGCATTTAACATATCCAATAAGAAAGGCCCATGATATAATTGAGGTGTGTAAGTTAAAGCAATTATTGCAGAGAGGACTGTTCAACTCTAATGAATTGCATCTTTAATCAGTGTCTATTAAAATATACAAAAAAAAATCAATGCATGTGAGTTCAAGGGTAAACTCAGCATACCTACTACATAGGTAGATAATAATGAACAAATATGTATTTATATATTCAAAAGTTTTAAATTCGCCTACATACACGAAATTATGCATTGAAAATTTTATGACATTGCAGGGGATTATTAATGGATTTGAATGTGGTATTTTTGTATTTGGAATGATTTTACCATCAGGAAAAAATAAAGAACGGAAGGAATGATGAACTAATTACAACAATTGGATACACAATATATAATAGCACCATTGAAGGACTCAAAGCAAGTCTTTAATGTATTTCAGCTAATGATTTAGCCACATGAGAAATTATTGACTTTGTTAGACTCGACTTGAATTATTAATTTTTCCATTTTTTCCCTTAAAAAACCTCAAGTTGACTCAATATTTGTTGAGATTTAGTGATTAAAAATAGAAGTGACTAATTATATATATTATATATAATGGATCTACTAAAAAGTGATCCATTACTTTGGCATGAAATTGTGAGCTTTATTTAGCATAGGGGGCTGAAGTAGGCCCAAAAGTTGGCTTTAAGTTTGTACTAAAATAATACCTTAAATATTACATGAAATGAATTTATAAGGATTGCATTAAAGAGCTGAAACTCACAGCTTTCAAATAAGATGCCAAGCGCTCGATACGAATCCTTAATTAAGAAGACATCTTCCATCTAAATGTGTAAATCCTTATTTTTACTAGCAAAATCCACTATGAACTTCTCACATACGGTCAACCTCTTAATTTGGACTTGCACTGTCAATAATTACATCGTCCCAAAGAATCAATTGTCCAGATGCGGTGGCCAGCTTTGGTCAATAGGAGAGGAATAGTGTTCCATCAAGACAACATCAGGTCATACACATAGGCTATAAGCTTGTGGTGGTGCTTGTTGGTTGGGAGAGCCTTATGCATCCACCCCATAGTCCGAACCTGGCACCAAGTGATGTCTACATGTTCCTCTCCATGGTGGTTGATTTTGCAGGTAAAAAATTCGTCTCAATATAAGCTTGTGAAAATCGACTGCCAATAGCGTTCTATGAAAGACACATAAAAGAATTATCTTCAAAATGACAACTAGTTATCAAATAAAATGGTGCATATTTGACTAAGATTGGATCATTCCAACTATGCTAAATAAAACCTTCCATTTCGTACGAGAATAAAGGATTTATTATAAAATATATAAACTATATTTATGTAGTCACTTCTACTTTTTAATCACTCAATCTAAAAAAAACGAGAGTACTGACTCATAATAAGTTTAAGTCCTTAGTTTTTTGTTTTAAATTCCTAACCATATTTTATATTTTTTTGTATAAATCACAAGGATACCATTGAAAAACTAAGATCAGACCCCATTTCGTTTTTGTTCAAAAACTTGAATATTTAATAGCAAAGGCATAAATAGCCTTAATTGTATGATTAAAAAATGATAATATGTTTCGGCATTGAGCATATAACTGTCAAGGGCAGTGTTGGACATTTTACTTGGAAAAAGAGAATTGAATTACTCGTTACTCATTAATTAACCATCAAAGTATCTTATCAATAGGAAAAGTAATTAAAACTACCCGTAAAAGTTTGAGATCAGCTACTTTGAAATAAAGTTATTTTATATTTTACTTTATAAGAAAATTAAATTTAAAGTGAAAAATAAATTGAAACCCATATTTTTTGGATTTTATTAACGTTAGAAAATAGAAAATACGTGGCAATAATCAAATATGATAGGACTCATGGAATAATTAAATAAATAAAATTATTTATTGTTGTAAATACGGGCTAAAGGTCATTTTTTTTTAAAAAATCCATGACAATATGTTAACGGATGGGAAAGTAAACGGAAGTAACAAGCTATTTAAATACTTCTAACGCCAAATTTCCAATATTTAGTTAAGAGTGAGTCTATGACAACATATTCCAGGGTAGCTCTAATATATTTTATTTCTTATGTAGTAGGTAAAGCTTCCTTGTGGACCCAACAATAAATATGTTGTTTTCAAATCCTTAACTTGGCAATGGACATTTATAGCTGCTAATTCTTTTTCATTGCGTTATGTAGTTTATCGACTAAAGTTAATCTGTTACAGGAACTCAATACAAGTTGACGCTACGCTATTTATTGGAGAATTAAAAAGCAGTGGATGCATAAAAAAATTTTTATTTCAACTCTGAAGTAAGGAAACAATCACTGATTAAAAAATAAAAACTTATAAGTCAATTAATTATATCATAAACTTTTAAAAGAATAGAATATATAGGGAAAAAAAGAGAAAAAACTCATTTGTTTTTAAATGGAAGGGTGCTTTTAATGATGGTGGAGATTAAAAAAAAAGAAGGTAATTATTAGACTACTACAGGGTGGGCCTTCTCATTTCTATAAAGTAGGAAATATTTTTTTAATTTTTGAAAGAAATAACAATAATATTATCTATGTAATAGGGAGCACGGTCAGAACGTGTAGTAAACAGAACAATGGAAGCAACTTCCTTCCTCCCAAAACCATAATAAGTATGATCATATTCCTTCTTTTTATGACCACTTGGTTGAACCTCCTTCCTCTTTATCCCATTATTCTCTTTCCTTATTAGTTTAGCTCACAAGTGAACATATCTACATATGTGTGTAGAGTTATAAATTGGATTATCAAAGTTCGAGGTGTAGGAATGCCTCATGGCTTTATATATATATATATTTATTTTCTTAAATGAATCTGTACAATGCTGAAGCATATTATGTTACTGTTTAGTTTATTGCATTAATTAGAAAAGTAAAAAAAAAAAAAGATGGGAGGGGTGCAGGGGCTGTGTATGTCCACCACCAATGTCATGGTTTGATTCCAAAAGGGAATGAATGATGTTTGTAATTATTTATTAAATAGTGATGCTGAATAATGGTGAGTTAGTCAAGGGCCATTGAACTGCCAGATCCATAGTTTCGTAGTTATGGGATGTCTGTGTATTCGATTCGGAGTCTGTATGGTTTCGAGTTCGGACTCAAGTACTACTACAGCTTTGAGTTTCAGGCTATAATAGGGTGAACAGCCGTTCTCATTTGGCCAGAAATGTCTTCTTTTTTTTACCGTGCGTCTGGGTTAGTTTTTATTAATTTAAGACAATATTTTGTGGTTTTTTTATTAATGAAATCACATCAAAAGCAACATTAAATTATCTTTTTATTAAAATAGGAACCAAAAACGAATGAAATTGTAATAATTTATAAATATTAACCTATAGTGATTGGACCCAAAAACTTATTTATTTTCCTTTCTTGGAATTTAAAATACGATCATCTTAGTCAAAAGATAAAACAGTCTCTTACTTACTTAATTTAAAATAATCCGAATGACACATTTTTGGCAGTATTATACTGGCAATACCTGAGTATAATTATCCAAGACAACAACAACAAGAACCTAAAAAGAATTTTCTAGGTTCCAAATCTAATTACACTAGTACTTGACACCCTGATCACATGAATTCCTAATTGATTTTTAAATACCAAATCTGTTTTTTTGATCACTTTTAATTTGAATTTTGTGAATACTTTTGAGCAAGAAAAAAAACCCACAAAAAACATTTATTTCTCTTAAAGAAAACATACTATTAACAATTCCCTGCAAAATTTAATGTGAATTCCAAATTTGGGGATTTTTTTTAAATGAAATAAATCCTTTAAAAATAAAATGTAACGTAAAGGTCGAAAAGCCATCTTTTTTGAAGGGTTTTGTTATGGGTTGAATAAGTTTTTATTCATTTTTAAAACACAATAACATCATTTGAAGCATTCAAAATTTGTTCATCATTTATAAAAAAAGAGTTTTTACTAAAAGGAATTTTTTTCTTTTGAAAAAGTAAAGTTTTGTTGACATGTGAATCATCATTTTAAATCCATTTTTTCTCTATCAAAATTGACACACATACTAAATTGAGTTGAGTTAATAAATGGTCAACTCAAGTTGAGTCATCACAAGCCTATGTCAAATGGGTTTAACTCAATATTTATTAAATTAATGGACTGTCTCTTTAGCTATTCTTAAAATTGCAACCTTCATTATTTCAATGAATACATTAAAATAACAACTATGTATAAAGGAGAAAAAGTCAAAATACGAGCTCATTTGATTCAAATATATGTGACAGTGCATTTATGCATTAACTTATGTTTAATACAAGGGCAAAGGGATACAAGATATCATGTTTATCTATATTCATATTTGGTTTTGAAGACGTAAAGTGACATTTTTCTTAGAGGGATCACCTATCGGATTCAATATTTTGACAGTTAGTCAAAATTCTGCAAAAGTCCATGGAATATTTTTTGATAAATGACTTCTTCATCATATACATATATTAACCAGTGACTACGTCATCAATTTTTCTTTTCTATCTTGAGAGAGGTGTAGCACTCGAAACCTCGACTTTTTAAATTGAGATAAACAAATGGTAGCTCTGTATCTATAGTTTTGGAGAGACACCTTTGGGCAAGGGAAGGAATATTAATATCCTTTTAAATTCATAAATGTGCAGAGTCAATTACTTTAAATCAGAAATATGTTAACTGATGTAAACAGCTTAAGGGAAAATAAATTGTACTTTTGTTTATTAAAAAACAAAAACAGGTCCTGGTTATACCAATGGCATACATACTCTGGCTATTGATTGGCTTGCAGACAATTTCCTTCTATTAATTATATTATTGAATAAGAACTTCACAATTGGGAAGAAGGGGCTAAACACCAACTGATTTTTGGGCTCTTTCTTTTTTTTTTTTGGTTTAGTTTACGAGGAATGGTTGTAAAATACATACCATCGAAATAGAACATGCAGATAAAATCACTATATATATATGAATGGGAATAGTGCTTTAATTAAACCTCAACAAAAAATATTATAAAGCAATTCTTGTGCGTGGAAATAGTTTTAAAGTTGTACAAAACGAATTCAATTGGTAAACAAATGTAGTGTACTGTAATATTAGTCATAATTAGTTGAGGGGATTTTAAAATTTTTTAACACATTTCTAAGGATCAATAAGGGGGACAATATCCATTTTAAGTCCCAACAATCAAAACAGAGACAGACAAAAACACTTGTAAGAACAAATATATAATCAAAACAGAGAAAACAGAAACAGAATCGATTTTAAGTCACATATTAAGGACATATGCATACAAACAAAATAGAGGATATGAGATTGATTTTTTAATTCACTATGAAGGACAAATACAACTCTATCATTGGCTAGTTTGAAAGCCAATGAATGACATATTTATATAATAGAGATATAAAAAACGCTATCTCGATGTATCTATATTTATAATATCTTCAAATAACAATGTATATATATAAATATTTAATAAATAATGAAACACCTTGAAATTTAAATATTATTCATGTTTAATATATGCAAATGTACATTCAGTTATCCATGTATATACATACACATATTATGTAAATACTTCAGATAAATCCTAAAAAAAAAAAAAAATTTCATCTTCTAAATGCATGTTTTGAATTTAGGAAGTGAATGACCTACCTACATATATATATGTATAATATATAAAACTTAGGTAGATAAGGGCAGGGTTATGTACATACATAGAGCCAAACTACAATGCTGGAGTATGTAGTACATTTATGTATAGCTTATACCATCACGTCATGCTCAAATAAGGAAATGCTAGGCTCACACAAAGGAGCACCGAATTGAATTTGCTAAATCATAATTCCAGTTATTTGCAACAACAACAACAACAATCATCACCATCATCATTAATATTTGTGTTTGCTCTGCAATTTTGCGTGCTTAATAGGACAACATCATCATCATTCTCTGTTTATCGTCGTCTCAGACAAGAAAAATGCATGATTTTAATGGATATGTAATTACATATGATATGTATGTACAGATGTCTTCTTGTACATTTTTGTTTGTTTGTTTCTCTCACTTACATACGAACTAAAGATCTAATCAATCTGCAATAATTGTTTAATCTTTGTGGGTTATTCTGTTTCTACAGTTATAGCTACTATGTATACATAATTACTTCTTGAATTGGTAATGAGATTTGCTTTTTTGTTTTTGTTTTTAAATGAATGTGTAATTAATATGATTAATATTATTATTAAAGTAAAGGGAATGAAATAAACATTAATTAGTTCCTTTTTCATATGTAATAATTAATTTTTTTTATTGGTATACCTACAAATATATACCTATGAGGTAAACGCACTCAAAAAGACGTGAAATATAACTTTGTAGAGAGGGAAAAAGAAAGAAAAAAACATAAACTCTCTTAATAATACTGCCTACAATTTGCAAACTACGAAAAATATTTGACTTATTTATAAAATATATTGTTTTTTGAATATATTTCTTAAGAAACATATGTAGGCTTTAATTGCTTTTAGGTGACATCATCATACATAAGTGTAAGAAGATGGTCATCTTGAAAGGTGGCGTAAACAACTAAATTTGATCTTAAAAAAATAAATGCTTGTTTTTTGTTTTTTAGAGAGATAAAGAAAAATGGTGATGTACTGTCGTGGATTTTGTATGTCAGAATGACCACTAAAAGAACTTGAATCTTTATAATCTATTAAAAATTTCTCTCTCTCTTGATTATATTTCAAATCTTGATAATATACATATATTCAAAATCTATTAATACTTAAAAATTATACATTTACAGTGTGTGGACAATAAATTAGCTATTACTTTTTCATCTAGAATCAGATATTTTTCTCCAATTAATTAATTATTATCCTACTTTGTTAGTCCCTAATCCATCCACAACAAACCGAATTGTACAAATCCAGTCATTTTAAAATGAACTTTCAGTACCTATTACTCATTTGATTTTGACTTTTAAATATCAATGTTTGTCCCTTTTGGCATCAAATTGTATTCATTAGTATATAATTTTGTCTTTTTCAATTTTTAATGTCATTTGATCAACTTTCTTTTAGGACTTTTTTTTTGGGACAATTCATTATTTTCATTTAATAATTATATAAAATATGAACATATATATATATATATATATATGTCCTCAACATGGGTTCTCTTGCACTTATTATACAATATGTGACGTCACTGAAAACCCTTTATTCAATTGACTATCGGCACTATATTTAAAATTCTATTACACAAGATACTCAAAATATTTGAGTCATGTTAGTAAAGAACATGAATCAAAATGATGTAATCAAAGTGAACAACACTCAAACTTTAATTTAAAGGATGTAATATTTATTTATTGATACTGTGATTTTAAATATGAATATGTTTATATGCATGTAGAATATTCACATTCAATAAATGAGCCCACACAGCACAAAGTGCATGAAAATTCATTGAAGTCATGTGAATGAACATTACACATTAATATGCATTTTCTGTGTAGAGGAAATACTTTAAAAGGTTTTTTTTTCTCTTTAAAAAATATATAATAAATATATTTTGCATGGGTTATATATCCATGTATGTATATATTAGTATGAAGTTATTTAAGCAAACCTTATTTAAGGGTGCAAGCAAAATTAAGTATTTTTGTACATACATTATAAAATTCTGAAATAATGAACAGATATATTTTTTTTTTTTACAAGAGAGCATTCATTTTCAATGTTGAGCTTACAATAGATTATTCAGAAAATCACACATATATTATTTTGCTTTTGTAAAATTCACTGCATGGATTTTTGTAGTTATAATACCTTTATTTTTAATAAACTGTATTATAAAGCATTTTGATATCATAGTATTATTATTTGATTTAAATATATTGATTAATCGGTCAAAGTTGCTGATTATTACCCATATTGTATGCCTTAACACTAACTAGCGCGATTTAATTTAAATAAAATAACCAACAAAATCATTGATAGAACATACATGTAACTTTTTTGAAAGTTACCTTAATTGGTTCTTTTCTACCTCACAATCTAACAAATTAGTGCTTATTACATCACTTTTAACTGTTATCTAGTATTTAAATATAAAATACTAGCTCAAAATTCCATGTGTGGACGCATTGCCCATCAATTCAACTGATTTCTCTATTTACAAAATTATCCAAAGAAAATACCATAAGGTAATATATCAAAATCATCTTAGAAGATGATTCATTTCATATACTATGGTGCTGTCAAAAATTCTACAGTGGCCATAATTGGGATTTAGTGTGGTTATTTTTACTGGGGTTTCACGGCCAATACAACAATTATTCGCTTTTTTTTAATTCGAAAAATCAGTTGAGTTTGAATTGAAGTGTTTATTCCCAATATCGGCTCATGTATTATATGTATTTGATAAATAAGTTTTCGAATCTTTAATTTTTTGCAATTTGACAACTTTTAAAAAACTTTATGAATGCTATAAGAAATATGTAATTAATTGATTATTAAAAAAGGAAGGAAAAAAGAAATTTTTTCTTCCTTTTGATCTTTTAGTGTTCCAAACAAACGATTTACTTCATTGAAAAAACACGTGCTAATATCCCGTGTTTTTTTTTGTTTTTTGAAAAATTACTTTGTAATTTTAGAAGTATTAAATAGAAAAATAATTTATTTTTCCTATAAACATCTCCTGCTGTAATTAAACAAAAATCAAAATTTCTACCCAATAACTTAAAAAATCTGGATAAAAAACTCCCTGAAATCTTTGATTTTAATCGATTTTTTTTCTTTAAAAAAGATGATTTTATTTTTTAGAAATTGATTATTGCTTCCAATTGTTTTCTAAAAAAAAAAACACACAAATCTAACCACCCATTAGTCGAGAGAAGCCCCTTTTCCTTCCCCTTATACTTATTTATATATAGTCTAATATAGCCTCAAAGATCTAATCAAAAGATTGATGAACATTGTTTATATGTGGATGAGACTCGACTGCCTCTCACATATGATCCGCGTCACCACATATGTTATGTAATATAAAAATAATAATATGCAAAATACACGGAGTAGATATATTTCATGAAACGCCATGAGGATATTTGTATTTATGTTCCTAGCATTCACACTATTGTAAGACAAAATTATAGTTCACGAATTTTAATTATATATAAATATATATATATAAGGCTCCCCCTTCATTGTAAATTGCATTTTAAGCTCTTAAAAGACAATGGCAAAGTAGAATCTTTACATTGATTTTGTTAGCCTACAGACATGTTTATTACTGCATTGTTAAAAGTAAGTTAATATACTTGTTTTATGTATAAATACTTTGTAAATGGTCAGGATATGCATGTATGTATGTAAGTATGTAATTAAATCCCTATGAAGGAGCAACGTTTAACAAAATTACAATGTTTTTGAACATGTATGTATATAAAGTGCAAAATAGGTAATTAAACTGTTTTTTTTTTTTTTTTGAGGTTTTATTAGGGATTGTTCATCAAGGTTTGCCTGTGATTTATTTATTTTTCAAAAAAGGGAAAGCTATCAATTTTTTACATGTGTAGTTATACTTTGTTCCGGCAAATACCGAATTTTCTCTGGTAAACATACAGGGTTAGGAACCAAATTTTACAGTACACTGTTCGAGGGAACAAAATGATAAATATATTTTCTAATTTAACAAATTTCAAATTCCAAAACTACGTGGTGGAGGGGACCCTTGGGCATCAGGTTACTCAATATGTTCACCATTATTGTTGATAAAAGTCTCAACACGTCGATGGACGCTGGCACAACTGTTGCGGCTATACTCCTTGCTCATGTTGTCCCATGACTTGTTATAGAGCCTCCAAATTTGGACGCGACGTCTTATTGGCGGCCCTTTCCAAGACACTTCACACAACCGGGTTCAGGTCTGGACTTGAACCGGCCCTCATGTTGGCACCTTCATGCAGCGTTCAAGGCGCCTTTACTTCAAGCTATCAGTGAGTAGGTGCCTTGGAGTCCTGGAATACGATTTCATTCCCAGATCCTACCACAAAACTGCTTTACTAAATTTGTTTGTTTTGGTCCAAGCTACCACCTGATACCGGTAAAAACAGTCTTGATTCAAGTGAGGAGGCGCAAAGGGGATTGAAGTTTAATGCAAATTTGTTTCCTAACCCTGTACTGTATGCCTATAAGCTAAAAAGTTAAAATTTCATCCTATTTAACTAATTTGACCAGCGTTTTGATGCAAATCACCTCATATACTGTCAAAATAAGACCAATACTTTAATGGGTCGTAACCAAAACAAGACCAAGACTTGAGACACTCTCAAGACCATGAGAAAAAATTTCTTCTTGTTTGAAAAACAAAAAGAAATTAAGTTGTCTTAATTTTGGTCTTCACACCAAAACTGACACAATATCGGTCTAGAGACCCACATCAATAAATTTGACTAAATTTTAATTTCATCGACAGTGAACTTTTCCAGCCATGATATCTCACGAATCTTCTTATTCGTAGATTCCAACATATTGAAGTGATATAACGAGACTGACCTGGGAATGAATAAAATAATTTTATTTTTATATATGTGAATTTTTGAGAAGGCTCTACGTAAAATTAATTTGCATTTACCTGGATTTGTTTAACCTAATGTTGCTTTTATGCAAAGTAGTTTATATAGCAAATAATTTGATTCAAAGAAAATGTTGCTTTTATCCGTGTATTTAAAACTATTCCTCTTCAAATATTTATGTATGCACCTAGGGAGTTATCAACAGGCGGCCACTGAATATTATATATAGGACCTCTGGTTGTCCTTTGTAAAAAATAGATTACAACAAAGGATGAAACAGAAAAAATGATTAAAATATCTTTAAATGTTGAAATTTGAAGAAATATCAAATCAATTACACGGTTTAGTTGAAAATACAAATTATTGAGAGTCGTTTCTTTATTTAGTACGTATTTGCTACATCCCAAAAAACAACAACTTTGATTTCAATGTTTGTTTATTTGATATTTATCGTAAGTTAGGATATGATTGAAAATCCCGAGATCTGAGATAAACATCACTCTTTTTCTATAGTACTGATCAGGGAAGTGGTTTGAATTGACGATCTTTTAACTTCATAAACCATTCAATTTAAGTATTCCAGCCAGGAGATGATTGAAAATCCTGGGATCAGCCTTTTTCTACAGTGCCATGATTAGAAAAGTTGTCTGAGTTGACGAACCCTTGGCTTTATTAACCATTCAGTAGAAGTATATTTCTATTCGTAATATTGTTCTATTTATAATACAAATCTATTTTGCTCATTAAGCAATTGATTATGAATTTGTTTAGAGTTAATTTTTTGTTTAAAAAATGACTCAGGGGAAAAAAACAAAAAAGATTTATAGAGAATCATATTTAAAATAAAGTAACTTATCATTTTTGGAAAAATACCTATTTGAACTATTTCATAATGGATTTTTTTATGTGTATCATCCCTCAAAACAAAAAGGAGTATATGTAGCCTGTAATATGTTATAACTCAATTTTTATGGTTTAAGGCACAAACGTATGTAAATTTTATTAAGATGTAGAAATATCTTATGTAACATAAAAACAATGATTAACAGTTTTTTTTTTAAAAAAAAAAACATTAAAAAACCAATTGATTTTGAGATATTTTTTTTTCTTAATCTGCGCTCTTAAATACTTTTAATCTACTTTGAGATATTTAAAAAATAAATCTCTTAACTCCTCCAAGTTTTGTTGTACTATGTCACTAATTAATGTTTAATTTGTTGACTCTGTATCACGAGTATACTCGTGATGCGTATTTAAAAAAAAAACACCACAAATACTCTCGTTTTATTTGAAATATGTCTCAATTTTAATACTCAGTTTTTGATGCTATTTGTATAAATTTCTCCTAATTTTAAGAGTTTTTTTTTACTATGAACACTCATAATTTTGCTGAAAGGATATTTAGAAAAACATATTTTCAAAGTACAAGCCTCTTATTTGTCAAAGTAGTGGTTATTTTTAGAAATATAATTTGAAAAATTAATAGTACATTTAGACATTAAATAGTCGATTTGAAGCGTTTTGTATTTATTTTAAGGCTAAATTTAATGTATTTGTTTATCTATCTATATTAAAAATGAACCCTAATTTTGAATAATGGCTCATATTTGATATTAAAATGTTCAAAAAGTAAAAAAAAACAAAATATCAATTTATAAGTTAAAACATACTTTGATACGCATTTGTAGTAATAGAAAAACATAAATTGTACCTCGTAAAAAAAGAAAAAGAAAAAAAAATCATATAAAATTAATCAACCACAATCAAAAAAGTAATAAGGATACGACTATATATGGTAATAAAACTACTCATATGCTTTTCCTGAGTTGGTTAAATATGCATTTTATGATCTAGATAATCATGAATTTTATAACTCGTGCATATTTTTTACAGGTATGTTTGTATGTAAAACAATTAAAGTTATGCATTAAAATATTGAGGTATACTGCAATTCTTTTTTGTAGTCCTTATATAATTTTTAAAAGCCGTTTAAATGGACTTTTTAAAGTGTATTTTAATTGTAAATACCTCAACACTAAAATCCATCTTGAACATACATTGAAAAAAAAAAGAAAGAAATTACCAATCTTAGGATATTTCACCTCATAAATTGTTTACTACCCAATATTTTAGAGATGCATTTCAGACATAATTATCTGAAATGCATATCTAAAAAGGGCTTTTCCTTCAAACTTGAAAAGGTGGCTTAAGATATTTAAGAATGTTAAAAATAATATAAAGTCTTTATTTGATTTATAAAACTTTATTTAGTTCCAATATTGCCCTAAAAATATAATTTATTATTTTCAATAATTTTCAATTAGAATTTTTGTGACGTATAAGTGCAGTTTGTGACGCATTTGAAGGTTTAATAAGGTTCATTCAATAATAGAAATAAAAATTAATTAATTAGTAGAAGAAAAAATAAAATAGTTTATTATAGAATCCATTGAAATAAGATTTTTATAAATAAAGATATTTACGTATATTAATTATAACTTATTTGCAGAATTAAGACTTACAATTTCTTTGTTTCTTTAGTACTGATATAATTTGCGTATAAATTTGACACCATGGTCACATATGGTGAGTATATATTAGTATTAAAAAGTATGCAAAAGAAGTCAATCACGAATATTATCGTTTTATTTGATATAGCAATGTTAGTACATATTTTGTTTAAATATGAAAAAACTCATTATGCAAAAAAAAAAAATCAAATTCACTCATTTGAATTAAATTTGTGGATAAAAACCGCATTTTTAAAGTTTTTAAAGTTATTTAAAGTCCTTGTTAAAAGTCTTTATAGCTTTGATTATATCTAGGAAGAGAGGTCAATACAAAACCTTACGTTGTTAGCAAAGTGTTAAACATTTATTCATGAAAAAATGGTGAAAAATTTAATCTTCAAAATAATAGCCATAGCTAAGTACGCATTTTTCCCATCTCTCAGGCAATTTGTGGATCCTGATACAAAAAAAAATTGGTCCTTATTTGGCTGTAAACAATCATCGAGCCATTTCTAAGCTCCTGTGTGAGAATTGAAGACCGGTACTTTTAATGTGTGACCCATCCATGCGAAAAAGTAATAATATGATGGCACCTACTCTGGTGAGTAAGTCACATGTACCAACAGCTCCCAATTGTACGTTTCCACCAATTCCCGGATTGCTCTACTTAGAGCATGTCCACCGTGAGCTTCTACATGCATTTGATGTGCTTCAGAAGAAGTGTTTTTCTTCAAATGAACAAAGAAAATCAA
The DNA here is from genome assembly GCA_963680855.1 of Lepeophtheirus nordmannii. NCBI lineage: Eukaryota > Metazoa > Arthropoda > Copepoda > Siphonostomatoida > Caligidae > Lepeophtheirus > Lepeophtheirus nordmannii. Next base: position 2,091,034 of record OY804525.1, on the reverse strand, counting down.
GGAAGAGTTCACAAATCGTTGTTTAAAGGCACGAAATTCGACATTTTAAAGAACGAACAGAAATGCGTTGTTGGTTGAACTGAATATTGTAACTAGATGACAGACAAAAACAATAAGACATTTGGGAGGGTTTACAAATACTCCAAGTGACATCTATTGCCTAATAGCTGAAAGTATCATTTCATTGGTATATGTAGATCTAATATATTGAATTGATTTTTGTATTTATTCCCTTTAGTGCCAAAGCTACCGGCTACTTTTTTCGACTCTAAGTACCAGAGTGTCATTGTGGAGTCTGTTTGTTTCTGACTTGCCATTTCTTTAAAAAAAAATTGGCCACATAGTTACATTCTTTCGCTTAATAAATTTAAAGCTGAAAAAATGAAGTCACTAGATTTTGATAAGTAATATAAATGGGGTTAAATTAATGTACAACGAGTGCTTTTAATCACGGAAGTGTAAGTTTAAGGTTTGATCAGTTGGGATTTCATACTATCACATTGGATAAATATACAAAGTATTTATATAATTACTTACATATTTAAAAAAAAAAAAAAACATGAACTAATCTTAAAATTATTATATTTTTTCCCTTCATTCACGAAGTTCTTTCATCTTAATTATACACTTACCTCAAACTTAAAGCCTTCTATATGTAGATAGGACATATTCAAAATGACTATTAATTAATTAATTACAAACCAATAATAATTACTTTTAAAAAAATCGTGGGCTAACGTGTTCATGAAAGAGAATTTTCCTTCCTTCCTATCTGTGTAATGTGTAAGTTTTTATTCAATGTAATGTTTGAAAGATAATTTTGAGGCTTGAATACTTTAAAAGTGCTTGTCGTAGTATTTTTTATCATGCACATTGATGAGACATTCAAAGAACACTTGGTTGGTATATATATATACATAAGGGATTACTTGATCTCGTGCTCAGGATCTGGAAGTTATTTATTTTGTTACTGTATAAAAGATTGTCTAAAGCAAAAAGACTCTCAAAGTAATCATTTAAAAACATAATTGTACTGTCATTAATTAAAAAAAAATTGAGAATTGCATTTCCAAGCCATTAACCTATGAATAACGAATGAGTAATTGGGATTTACGTAATGTGTACATATTATATATTTATATATAAATACAAAAAGAACCGTTAGGTCTTCTTCATCCCGGATATGAAGTCATTTTATAGATATCTTTAGAAATTCAAATATGTATGTATCTAATAAAAATCCTACATATAGGTAAAAGAAATGAATGACCCAGCCTTTGAATATACGGAAATGTTTCAGAAGCAATTCTGAGTAATATTTACTCTTCTTATCTCTGTATTTAACTTTGTGGGTTTTTTTTCTTCACGTGAATATTATTAAACTTCTACATTCTTTTTGTACTATTGTAGAATTTATTAAATATGCATGCTTACATATATATATATAAGTAGAAAGAGGCATAGGAATTGAAGGCTTTATTTGGAATCTTTATGAAGAATTCTTGGAATATTTAACATGACTCATATGTATATCTACGTACTTATTTTGATGACAAATCAACCCTTGCTGTTCATAATTATAAAACTCCTCTCCTCCTTAATATCTACAACAGTATGCTAGTCCAGATCTAAGTACGCTAGGGAAGGAGTTGATATGAATATCATACAATACGTCATCATGTTTTTATCCTCTCTGATTGGCTTAAAGTTATAAGCTGTAGATTATTTGCTCCCAAGTTTGAATTTATTCAGTTATACTCTATTAAATTCCTTCACCAAATTTGACACTATGGTCTTTTGCTCTATTGTATATTTATAAAAATATATAGATAGATATTCAACCCACAGTAAGAGTTTCAAATGTTTGGTTTTCTAAAGCAGTGTTTCTCAACTGATGGATCAGGGAGAGTTGATCAAACATATATTCTTTGATTTACATCTCCTTGATAATAATAAAGAACTATTTCAGCCTCGTTTAAAGATAAATAATGAAAAGTACCGATAGACTTGTAAAGTTTTTAAATGTCAGGGCTGACCGAGAGTCGGTCAATCTCTAAGAAAAATAGGCTATTTTTGTTCGGATTGAATGGTAATACAGTAGAGCCACGGTAAATGATGATGGGGAAAGATGGATCTCATTGCAAAACAGCTATAGATCCCCTTATTGTAAAGGACAGACATCACTTGCCATATGATCTGTGTCAATTAGGAAAAACCATATTATTTATCCCATTTAGTAATGCTCTAAATAATACATTTGATTTTATTAGGAAACCTTTGAAGAGTCCATGATCAAGTGTTTCCCCGTTTGTCACTTCCTCCAACGACATGAAAGCTCTACTTGCGAGTTATGGGTATTTGGACAAACCTCACAGAGATATAAACTTGGATATATCACGTGGAAGGATTCAAATATGGGAAATTCGGCAATGGCAGCAGACAAAGAACTAATAGAAACGCGATGTTACCCTTTCCATCAAGTAATTTGTTAAAGATGCTTGGTCGTGTATTCCACCATCTCTACAATTTATATGTACAAGACCCCATCTAAATCATTAACTTCTCAATATATGAATTGATATTTTGATTTAATAGCTCTTGAGACTTTTTTTGAGAGAGGAAAAGGAACCAACAGTCTATAAATTGTAATTAATACATGTTATTTATTTAATTAAAAATAATTACATTTGTTAAATTGTCTCTTAAAAGACAATTTAAATTTTAATAAATTGGAAAAAAAGTGAATAAGCATTTAGTTGTAACAGTTCATTCCAACCCATTTCTTTCAATTTGTACGATTGAAAAAAAACGTAACTAAATACATTTGCTAATGATAAAAAAATAAAATTAAAATTACTATCAAATTTATAACAATTTAAACTAATGTGTTTTATCAAATCTATTACAAAATAGATATATGATTTAATGTGAGTTTTTTTTTTTTTTGTAAGAAACCTGCTCATTAAGGACTAGAATGAAGAAACTCAAAGTGCATGAAAAACTTTTCATTAAAAATATATATTTTTTTTAAAAATCACATAGCAGCCTTATATGGTCATTATATAAAAATTTCTATCAAGATATACTTATTTTTGTGTAGAACCTTTGAAGATTAAACCTCATAATAATCAATTATCAAGATTGGTTTTTTGGGTGTTGTCACAAGAGCAAGGACACTGGAGTTGATCAGTTCCATATGATAATAATAATTATTATTTAATATAAATATATAAAAATGTCAATTTTTGACGAAATATATATATATATATATATATATATTATATCTGTATAAGAATTGGAACAAATGGGTTAAAGGAATGATTGAATGCTACTTGTCAGGTCTCATTTGTATCTTTTTGTATTGTAGCAAGAGTCATTTCAGGCTTTGAATAAAAAATTTATTTTTATAAATTCCAGTCTTACAGACCTCAAATATCCACATATATTTACGATTATTATCCGTCATTCGGTAGTAATTGTAACGTCTATTGATTGATACAAGAATAATTGCTTATAAACTTTTTGAATGACGATTAGATTTTTTTTTTTTTTTTGATTTCATTATATACATATACATATTAAATATCAAAGCTTCCATTGGTCTTACATGTCATGACTGGAGCTTTTAGTATTGCAAAAAAGGTATATAAATATCTAAGAAGTTTGTCATTAAATATTTTATTCATAGTTTATTAATCCAATAATAAATTTTTCCTTTAGTCGTCGTAGTTTTGTATATATCAGACAATAATAAATTATGTACATAAATTAAATATACGTTAGTATCACATTTCATCAATTCTTCTTTTCTTTTTCTCACACGAGGTTGAAAACTTTTCATTCTTTGATTTGTTCCTGTGAATTTATGAAGTTTAAAGTCTTCTAAGGACAATTTCCTTGTGTCAAAGGAAAAATGTTTATTGATTATTATGAGTCATAAGGGCTTCAAAAATGGGTTTTGAGAATCCACACCTCACTACTCTACACTATTTTAATCATTTTCATACTTAGTTACATATATAATAATATAAATAACTTCTAAATGAGTTGTAACTTTTTCAATCAAAATATATATATATATGTAGGGAATTTTCAAGTCCACAGAGTGTTGAGTCATTATTTCTTAATTTTTTTCTATTGCAAAAAAAATAAAATAAAATATAAACTTGTCATCTGATTAATCACTAAAGCCAGAATAATAAATAAATCTATATCCTGACTATATATTATAGTATGAACAGAGGTTTTTTGTTTTGTTTTGTTGTTGTTGTTGTAATTACAGTCAAATGGATATATTTAGATACATAAATATCCATGAATAGTTATCTTCCTATTCATACAACTAGTTCATTAGGAAATGCTTATATTCATTCCAAGTTCATTAGCTCCAGTTACAACATAAATAGATGTAATTAAAATTTGTTAATATCAAAATCGTGTAAAATACACGTAGTATACAATGTTATTAGTATGAATGTACTTAGAGAGGCTTAATTTCAAACCAACTACCCCTTGATTTGTTATACTTGTTACTGTTGTTTCTATATAGAACAAAAAAAAAAAAACCTTCCGAGGACATAGGCCATACAATAAACTTACATATTTGTAGGGATGAATAACAATTAATATACTCCATTAAAAAAACACGTAAAGTTAAATTGAAATATAATGAATCTATAAATATATGTACAGGGTTTAAAGGTATTAATTTACGCAATAACACATGTCAACAAATTTAAACTTTCAAAAATCCTAAAGGGTAAAAGTATGAGCATAATAAAGTTATTCAGTTTTGCACGCTGAATTACAAAAAATTACAGTTTGTAATTTTTTTTTTTTGGAGAGCCCTAAGGTTTTCGAGAAATCGGGCTTCACTTAAAGACTCACGGTAGAGCTACTTAAGTAGTAGTGCGCAGAAGGATTAAGAAACCGTCTGAAATCCTTTTTCTCGCTGCTACTTGTCATTGATTTCTAGCGAATTTTTGCTCAAAATTGAACGAAAATTTACACACTAAGATGAACGATTTCTTCTTAATTAAGGATTCTTATTGGACAAACTGATATCTCGTTTGAAAGCTGTGAATTTAAGATCGTTAATTAATCCATTTTATGTATTTATTCAAGGAATTATTTAAGTGCAAAGGATTTGGCCGACTTTTGGGCCTGTTCCGGCACCCTACGTCCCTAGGAGTCCTTTTAGATCAAAACAAAGACTGGAAAGTGAATTACTAGCAAATTAACAGTTTATAATGCTCAAAATTTGTATCCTTCTAGGCTTAAATTGAAGTTGAAGTTGAAAAATGGGCCAAAAAAGCTAAAAAAGTAGGGTCCAATTTCTCAAAAATTTTAGGACTCTCGAAAAAAAAAAATGTACAGACTTGAAATCAGCGTGCAAAACAGAATAACTTTTATTATACTCATACCCCTTAGGATTTCTGACTGTTGACCACTGTAATTAATAAGACAAAATTTACTAATTTAGGACTTAGTTATAGTAAAAGTTCTAGACTATATTTTTATATTTATTTTGTATTAATACATCACTCCATATAAACTGCTGTCATTAGCCACAATGTTCGATAAACGAATTTGGTATTAGCTCCTTGCTCTACGGATGTGCATGTTAAAAAGTTTCGCCCCTGCTTATTTGATGGCTCGACCAAGCAAGATAAAATGTTATGTTAAGAATGAATATTAGCCTTAGACTATAGAAATCCCTAACCAAAAAAAATAATCCAGGGGGGCTCAGATCTGGACTTGAAGGAGATCAATAAGTTTTGTTCCCTATTGGATTTTTTCGTTCAACTATTTCTGATATTTTGGACGAGTAGGAATTGAATATCCATTTTTTATAATAAGAAAAGTTTAATAAAATAAACAAGGGATTCAAACCTCAAATAGTAAGTAAATAATTACTATCTACGTAGTTTGTTTATTAATTATTATTATTTATAGGCAATCAATATTTTGTTTTTTGTTAATTATTTTCTTTCATATTTCCCGAAGAAGTTTTCTACTTTTCAAATTATTTCTATTTTCGGATATGAAGTTTTCCTATGCTAGAAAATATCCGTGAAAAATAAATAAAACGCTTTGGAGCTCTATGATTGCTCTATATTTCCTTTTTTTTTCCAAAGTGAAAACCAAGCATGAATGACCAATTATCCATGATTTATTAGGTCATTCAACTAAAATTTTAAAGACTTGATCAGCAAATGGAACAGAGTACATAGGAATTGAACTTGCTTTTGGGAACTCTGACTACAGAATTCATGGAAAATCAAATAAATAAAGTGAGTTTATATATTTAAAAACTTATGCAAACCTTTTGCATTAATTTTTGGCCCATTGTTTTTTTTTTTTTTTGTCATTGTGGGAGTTTTATTTTGATATGTGGCGTTTAAATACGATAACATGTGTTTGATTACCTGCTGCTTATATATCTATGAAAGAAGTTGTATCATATGTTTAGTTATAAAATGGGAAAACGTATTTTGGCAGAAAAAAATTATAATTTTATATATATATGTATATCATATTCATCATGGCGTCTTTATTCTCGTGACAAAGGTCTATATTACTGCAATTTAATGCTTATTCCCCCACTCAATACTCAAGGGACGAATGATATTTTTTTGAAAGAGACAACTTAGACATAGAGGTGCATACTTCGTAATCTAATGGTGGTCATGGTAAAATCCCATCACCGTTTAAAAGGTTGATGACCATAATAATACTAATAATAATATGGTGTAAGAGTAATGAACGAATTAAGTAATTATTTCCTGAAGTTAATGCCCTACTATGAGATATATTAAAATATAATGTCACAAAGAGAGTTCATGTGTACATACATACATACATAGGTAGATCGATTTGTAATTAATGAAGGTCATTTTATTCAAAGGTTAATAAAGACTTGATTTCTGTTTTGTTTTGTTTTCTTTTCTTTTGTTACTTCTCAACCCACATGTTTCAATAATTGATACATTGAATATTAAAAAAAAAATACACAAAACATATTTGAGTAATAAATAATATGTAATATTAAAAAAAAAAAATGCAATGAATGTTAAATATATGTACATACAGTGAGGCAAGTAAAGAGTCACTCACCCTGTCTCAATAAATATGATTCATTTCTTAAATAGAGTGAGTACGATCTTTGACAACCAAATTTACTTTTTTTTTCAAACTTAAATATCTCGAGAACTAATGGACCGATTTTAATAAAATTAACATCATTTGCAAGCTGGACTATTATACTTTATTGCTTATTCATTAAAGTTGCCGCTAATGGCAATGACGGCCTCGATCCTGGTCTGGAATCTCAAGCATGTCTTGATGACTACGTTCTTCTTCAAGGCCTTGAACTCCTTCGTGATCCTTTTGATCAGCTTCTCCTTTGTGTTGCATGGATACTTGTTAGTGTGTCACTCACTCAACTGGTCCCCGCACCAAAAAGTCCATAGAGTTCAAGTCTGGGGAGTTGCGGAGACAGATGTTTGGTGGCACAAAATCATAAAAATTATCACTAAGCCACTTCTGGTGTGGCATGGGGCAGAGCTTGTTGTCAAAGAGCAGAATCACCCTGTATATCTGTATATAGACATGAGTTTTAATTTTTTTTAAATTATAACTTACCTACATATATATATATATATTTATTGTGTATTATTACATAAATAGAAAAAAAATGAAAAGTACCAGAGTTTTATCTCAATATGGTTCAAGACACTTTTAAGAATAGCTTTTCGACAAACTTCTTTTTTTTCTTCATATAGCTCCTTAGAAACCATGAGACCTAACCGTAAAAAGGATATAATATAATCAAAATTAGCCGACAGTTGACTTCTTGACGACCTATTTACAAAAACACAATAAATAGCATTAAGCCAATCAACAACAATTATAATTTATCTTCAACTCAAAAGTGGTTTAAATTTTGAGCTCGACTCCTTAGAACGCTAAAGATGGTTGATTCCATATTCTGGAATGAACAAAGAAACTATTTCTTCTGGCCAAAGTTGTCACCACAGACACGACTGACCATATCATGTGTAATATTTACTCATTAGAATATTGTTTATATATGTTAGTATGAAAAAAAAATGAATAGAACTTTTTGAAGAACCGTTTTGAACATGATATAATTATTATCATTCCTCAACTAATAAGAAAGTGGATACAATTCGTACAAAAGCTTACTTACACCTTTATCATTTATAAGAGGCTGATTGGTTATTAAAGAGAAAAGACGGATATAAAAAGCGTTTTATTGATTATAAAATGATATTTAAAAAAGGTAAATTGATTCTTAGATTCATTTTATGTCATGCTTTGTTTTTCTACAAATGTAATTTTTATAAATGTTATAGTATATTTATTTGTTATTGTAATTACTTATGAATATAAGTTTGCCTTTTGGCCTTAAAGTTAATAAATAAACATATATATAACAAGAAAGTGATTTTCTTTTTATATTTATTTAAAAATCTATTTAATGTTCATAATTTAATTTCAATAATTAATATCATAATTTTCTAATATTTTAAAGTTTTTGAACAAAAAATCCACACTAGTTACATCGAACAAGAACATATATTGATTCCTCAGATATGCAGAAAATGTACTTATAACTACACTTTAATCAAAATGCACAAATTACACGAGAAAAATGCTTGTTTATATATATATATATATATATTATATAAGACCTAAGTCTCTATTTATTTTTTTCTCTGCACTTGCTTGCACCAGATGCGATTTTACATTTTAATGGAAGCCTTTTAGTTCATCATCATATGATGAAATTTTTTTTTTTTTTTCATAAATAAGAATGCAATTAATTGATTTGAAGAATGCAGTAAATAAGTGGTTCATAATTTATTTATTTTTATTATTAGTCTAAAAGGAAAAAAAAAAAAAAAAAAAAAAAAACCAGACGAAAACGTAAAAAGATACAAAACTTGATTTAAAAATCAAAACTTATAGTCAAGATGAAAAAAAAAAAACCCTGATTAATTGAATGTATGTATTTATAATTATGAGTCAATCTTTATTAAAATTCGGTAGATCCAATGGAAACTTTGATAAGCAATCAACTCAAATTATCTATGTATATATAGATATTCAAATACAATTAATTATTTTCCTTTTCCTCTTAAAATACCTATAGAGATGATTTAAAGACTAAAATATGTACGATTAGATGGGGGGGGGGGGAAATCTCTCAAGAGGATGATGACTTTAAATCTTAAGGTATTAATCATAATAACTGGATTGTACCATAAGCTTTTTTAAAATGAAAGAAAAATCAAAACTATCTGAGTCATTCAAAGCAGCAGATGCTTAAATGGATTAATCTATCATTGACTACAGGTTTGTATATATATATATGAAGAGATCATTAACCCATAAAGTTCAAAGTCTCGTCTTTTCCTTTTTTCTTCTTTTTTTTGTGAATCTCATATTGAAAAACTTTAATTACACTTAATACGTCTTGTTCCTTATTTGGATATTTTTTTTCATTTTTAAGAAATCAAATTTGCACACATCTTTTAATATATAATAAATAGGCCTTTATTTTACAAAAGGAAATTATTTTTCCATAGGTATATACATGTGCATAAAACATAACTCTTTATACAAATGAAAACTGTAGACAGCTCAAAAATAGGAAACAACTTTGAAACATTTATATTTAACAAATATATTTATTGGTACAATAGACATTAAGACGCAAGTCTGTAGGTAGTGAGCATTAAATTGTAAAAAAAAATTAAACGTACCCTTTAAACTATTTTATTTTGTCTGTAATCTAATTTACAACTAAAAAAGTTGAAAATTGTTAATATTTAAACACCTTTAAAATTAATAAAATTGACTTTTTGTTAAAAAATGTTTTATCTTCGTCGTTAATAATTATCATCCAAATAGCTTCACATAAATTTTTTATTATTTTATAACTTTTTTTAGTTAAATAAACAAACTCTAAAATGTATTTTTACAAAGTTTCTCTAAAGTTTATTTTTTTTAGAGAAATACAGAAGGCAAAACATATGTACTGCCCTTAACGCCTATTTATTTATTGTTAATTTCTTTCATTTCATATAGTAAATTTGGAATTAGTTACATCAAAACGTTATACAAAGTTATTAAAACAATTTGAATCGTTCATTATTGACATAATATTTTGTTACTTTATAATAAGAAATGTATTCAAAATATACCCTCTTTATTTAAACTTATTACATATATACATATAACTGTGAAGAGAAAAAAGTTATATTTCCTTTTGATGAGTAAATATTGAATTTAAACCGTTAGTTTTAATATTTTTTTTTTCAATAGATACATACCAGGGATATATATGTAATGACAAAAAAAAACAAAAAAACAAAAATGTGAAATTCCGCAAATACCCAAACAAGTAAAAATCAACTTCCCTCTAATTAAATTCAAAGTAGATTCAGCAATAATTTACATTTATGCAGAATGTACAAAGAGCAACGTCCTTGCTCATAAATGTATTAATTAAGACATATCAAATTTTGGCCATGATTTCCCGGTCTATTTGTATCTCTTCAAGGGTAGAGAGAAGCAAATATTTTAATAATAATATACAAATCAATTGACGATTTCATTATAATTGATAAAAATTATGTATCTCTACACATCAAATGTTCATATTTGACGACGACTTGAACTCATTTCACAAATATAGGGAAGTAATAGGGAAGTAAAAAAAAAATATTTGATAATAATAATAATAATTATTATTGTTATATATACATACATATGACGTTGATTTTGAAGTTTCTTATCATATTTACATATGAATGTACATATGTATATAAAATATGTTTCCCTGTATAATCTACATATGTAGTACTTCTCTGAGTAGATGTGATGGTTAAAAGGGCGTGGCAACGAATCAAAATTGTATTAGAACAAACGATAGAAAAATAAATAAAGTAATGATTATTTTCCATCAAAAACCACAGATATGAACAGATAGTGAAGAATCCATCATGGGTGTTGCTTCTCACCTCAATGAGCTCCTTGTTACACATACAATCATATGTATGTACATAAGTTTATAGTATAAGATTGAATGGACCCCTTGTACATACATATCCATCTATTAATTAAGAGGATCAGGAAAATAGGCGTTAGTTTTGAGGGTTGTCTGTACGTATAATAATATTATAGTAACTACAGAGACGTGTTGTTCCTTTTAGAGAAGATGAATTGGTTTTATATTTCTTACTATGATTAATTTTGTATTATTTTCTTCCTTTAGTTCCTTTCGAGCTCTTATGACTGACTGTTGGTTGATTGGTTGATACAGCTCTTCATCCTTGAGCATGTAGTTTTTATGAGTATCATACACAACGTTGATTCACACCTGACTGCATAAAGGAAATTATGAAGAGCAAGAGAGAAAAGTGGAATTAATACTAGGGGCAATAACTTCCACTATTGATGAAAAATTATAATTAATCTACATTTGCAAAAAATAAAAATAATATAGAACAATATCAGTAGGAATGTAAATAATATGCATATCAGGCTTGTAAGAAAAAAGAAAGAAAAAATCAACCTGGTAACTCTGACAATTTGATGAATGTTGAGAGTGAAGCAACTTGAGCTGTCATGACGTTTTACTGAGCCTCAAGCTGCTATTCTCCATTATATAAACAACAATAAATAATAACATAGATGAGAGGCAGAAAATTAACTGAAATTAATGTCAGGAAATTATATATTCTTAACTAATAATAATTATACGAGGACTTGAGCCCTTTTTGTTTACATTTTATTTGCTTTATTAACCTTAATGCATGTATTCCTTCATGCGATATCTTTACTATCAGGTAGATGTTCTCCCCTCAGTTATGAATGAAAAATGATAACAGCTTTGGAAAACAAAAAGACCTGCTTGAAGTGCCAACTCCACAAAGTCTCGCACTCGGCATTTTGCATATTATTTACATTTTTAAATATCAGTCAACTTCTATGAGCAAAAAATACCGGAATATTTGAGTTTATTTATTTTTGGAACTCCATTAAGGATAAATATTGCTTTTTAAGTTGGCACAACTGTCACTGACATCATTGCCAAATTAATTGTCAAAATATTTATTGCTGTTTACAAATACGCGTCTCTTTGTAAACAGAGAGTAAAATAAATGAACTTTTTCATTTTTAAAATGTCCCAAAGATGATGACTCAAATGCAATTTAGAGAAATGTTACTAAAATAAAAAAAGTTACAATGAATATTCCAGACTGTGTATTCTTTTGAAATTATGAGAATCACTGGTTTATTTCTCGAGATATATAAACTGTTACTACTCAAAAAAAACCAATCTTCCATTTTTTAAGTTTAAACTCAGCAGTTATTGTTTTGTAACTATTGACATTGTAACTATTTTGAAACTTACAAAAACAAACAAAAAAAACATTAGTATTTGTGCATTGCATTGGGGCAGGGATGGGCAAACTTTTTGACTTGAGGGCCACTATGGGTTATAAAATTTGAAAAAGGGACCACAGCCTGTGGGCCAAATATAATAAAGCGTTGCTTGTAGTGTGCAAGCTCGGCGGGCCGGATTAAATTGTCTTACAGGCCGTATAAGGTCCGCAGGCCTTAGTTTGCCCATGTCTGCATTGGGGACTACTTTATAGGGAGATGAAAGGGATTTTGATGATTAAATAAATTAAAAAATTGCCAAATTTTATAAAAATTTTATAAAAAATGTCTGTATGAAATCAATAGCAAATTGTAAATAAGTTATTTAAAAATGATATTTTCTATACTATTTCAAGGAGATGTAATTTTGCAATAAACAAAGTATTGTTCCTATCTGAATGTGATTAACCTTACCTGCTAAATTCATGTATAATTTAGCTTTAAATGTGACAAATAATTCCCATTGAACTTAATTCCTATTTCTTGTATTCGTATATTTTTATGGTTATTAATTATAACTTTAATTAATTATCAGAGCACAGAATGTGTATATCATATAATGTCTCTGATGAGTATAAGAGATCATTAGTGAAAAAGTAAGGATCTGTAAAAAAAAAAGTTTAATTTCGTTTCTGTTTGTTTTTTACGTTCATAGTTGTTTTCATAACCTTTTTGTCAATTAATGAATCGAATAATTGTTTATTTAAAAAAAATATATTATAAATTTTGGCTAATTTATCAAACTCAATCCCTTTTTTTTCTTCATATATTATAAGAATACAATCATTAACTGCAATTAATTAATAAAATACTTAATACATAATAAAAAATATATCTGATTTGGAAATGAATATATATATATATAAACAAATTTTGACAAGAGTTGTTGGCCATTAAAGCTTTGTTACACCTTAGCTTACCATTCATACATTCCTTTCCTGTCTCTCATGGCTTTGGGCTATAATTACACATACGAATAGCATTTTTAAAGGTTCGTCATTATGTTTTGTTATTAATTCCTTTTCCACTTCTCTATTCACCAAGTTATATAGACCACTGTCAAGTTGAATTCTCACAAATAGAGGAGTAATCTTTATGTATTTTACAAATCAGAAAATTGAGATAAAGAAAGTCATTATTCTACATTGAAAATCGAATATGTGACATATTAAAAAAACCCCAGAAATAAATAAGATATATTTAAAAAAAAATTGATTGCCACTGATATTTTATCACTGCCCAGTTGAAAATGACTTATTTTTTTGAGTCCAGTAAGTACTTTTGAGGCATATTTAATAAATGCAAATGAATTTCCTACTTAGATATCTTTTCTTCAACCATATATGTACATATAGTATTCATATTCTACATGATAAATTAGAATAATCTTTAATTTTTTTTTTTTTTTTGAAAAAATATAAACGAAGTAGTTTTTTTGGTTTGCTAATTTTATGCACTCAAAAAGTAATATTAAATAGGAAATGGTATAAAGGTCTTAAATTAAACAATAATTGCTTTCAAACAAATGTAACAATATGTACAAACATATATTCATATTCAAAATGTTTTTCAGAATATATGTATATATATATATATATATATCTGTAGATACTAATTTGCAAAAGGACAAAATAATTATATTATCAGCAATATTTTGAAATGTGTTTAAAGCATATAACTCAATATACTTCTGATTTGAAGGAATCAACAAACTTATAATTGTGCATTGAAAAAGTCTGCCAAATATATCTATTAGATACTACATATTTATTTTGTATTTGGTTACATTGCTACAATTATCACTATGAGGTAGCAAATTTGACAGATATATATATATATATATATATATATACATATAAGTATATTCATAATTATAGCATTCAAAAGTTAAATAGTCTTTCAAAAGTAGCAGAGAAGTTGTCAATGACTTTAATTTCAACAAAGAGATAATGTATGCATGTTTCTACATAAGGAAAGACTCACATAGATGTAATTACGACAAAGACTATATATGTATACATATTAAAAGGCTATCAATCATGGGGTAGGGATTATAGAGGGTCTATAATGAGACGAATTGGAGCTACATGGTAGGTAGGTTGGTAGATAGGTAAGAATGGGGAATTAAGCCGCATTGGAACAACAAATTATATAAATAAATAATTGACTTGTTTCTCATAGTTGTTTGTTGTTGTTGTTGTTTGTTTTTTTGCAAAATAAAATAAATAAATAGCGTGGATAGCACGTAGATATAAATTAATAGTACGTGAGTACATCTTTTTATTTTAACTTTTGAGAAACAATCTTGACAATAAGGTTTTTAATGAGTAAATACTTTGATATCATGGAATCCCAAAGGTTTAATAATTATTATTAAATCTATTATTTTGCACATTGATATAGGCAGTATATTTTAGCACAAAGCAACAGGAAGACTTATTTAAATCCGTGAAGGCAATATGAGAAAAATAAGTAAATAAATAAATAACTCTTGCTGCATAGTCATATGGTAAAATTATTTAATTTATTTACAGGGAAATTTATAATGTTTTTTTTTAAAAAAAAGAAGTAAAAAAAAATATAAAATGGTCAATTCGTGGTTATTGAATGTGGACTGTACTTTCTAAATCTGTGTAGCTCGTTAAAAATAATATACATGCATATACTTTCACTTCTCTCCTTAGAGCTTCCATAACACCATTAGTATAAGTGTTATTTTAAAGGGCACGTTTCAATCCATTCAAATTATGATGACAAATCGTTTAGAATTATTTCATTTACAAATTTTTATTTTTATTTTCAAGAGCACAAAAGACCCCCATCATAATTCATTTTGCTAAAATAAATGAATACATATTAAATTAAACACTTTTGTCTGCATAATAGCATAGGAAAAGGTCAATTTGAAAATCAGTTATGTATGTAGTAGATTTGATTTACGATCCTAGACACTCATTATAAGCAATTGCTTATGAGTGTCTAAGGTTTGTACATATATATATATATATTTATACTTCAAAGTGATACAAAGGGAATGTGAGCGACAGGAAATATAAAAATACAAAATGATGTCTTCAGGCAGATATTTGTGTAAGTTGCTAATTCCATGTGACGTGGTTTTTTTATTATTATTAAATGAATGAAAACAAGCAAAAAAGGTGTGTGAATCTTTTAATGTAGAAAATATGTTTAAATATTTTTGAGGAAAAATTATTATTATTTTAACTTGTTAAAAAGGTTTTATAAGATATATACAAAAATTAAACAACCTTAAAAAATTCCACTACGATGTTATTTTCAAGATATTTCTCAATTTTTTCTTTCTTAAAAAAGAAAAAAAAGAAGCCTCATATCAGTTGGTAACTTATGCTAAATCTTCTTAATTGTGAAACTATTTTTCATTAAAGGATTCGGGTATTCAAAAGCTTAGCAACAGTTTATTTGATTTCAAGTAATCAGGGTTTTAGATCATTAAGTCATTAAAATTATTAGTATTTATGGACTCAACAAGTATAATGTTATCAAAATTAAGTCAAAAATCATTTTGTAATATTAACCAACCCTTTCAAACTATTGAAACAATTCTTCAATAATAATAATAATAATAATAATATTGGTAATAGAAAAGAATTGTTCACATCTTAACAAGAGATAATTTTCAATCAAAAACCAATCAGGATTTAGAGGATTGTTGCATGACTAGTAGACAAATTGATAATTGATATAAATAAAAATAAATACTGAATGGATAATTATGTTTGTGGAATAATGCCGTGATCAAAAAAACAAAAAAACACAAACCAGACACAACAATTTCTACTATTCTTTATAAATATTGGAAACATTGATGAAATTAAATTTGAAATGAGATAATTTATCTTCAATCATACCCATTACTTACTCATTAACGCAGCTATCGTATGTCGAGAAGAAAAAAAGAACGGATGGAAAAATTGATTCTTAAGAAATCAAAGTAAAAATACAGCCTTGATACTTCCATTTGTCTGTTGTTGTTATTTTATTTAGTAATTGAATAATTATGAACCGTAAGAGAAAAAAAAACAATTAAATTTTGATTAAAAATCCCTGCATGCCATAATTATAAAATGTGACCAGACTATTAAATACATATTATAGGAACCAAAAAATCATATAACAGGGAGTAATTTATGATGAGATTAATAAATTAACAGGAAGTGGATTTCTTATCCCTTAGTTTAATGTCTTTATAAATTATAATCATACATTTGAAAATGCATAATCTGATGTTTATTCAACTTTTAAAGTGCATTTGAACTAGAGTGTTCCAGTTTTTGAGTAATATTTTAAAGTAAAAAGCTAAATAAACAAGGATTTAATTGTGTGAAAATGTTGAATTCAACTGGCTTAAGATATTTGTTAATGCACTATTATGCATAGAAATTGAATATATATCTGTGATGTCTTGGATTTTAACGTGAAAATCAAGAGCCTAACTTTTTATTCTAACCCAGGGCTCATTGAACATTTGAATCATGGTTTTTAATTAAAAACTTGTTCAATTTTTGGATTTTCATCCGTCTGTTTGAGTCGTACAGACCCCAAAGCTACTCTATGGGTTATCTTATTTGCCATGTTGCAGGCTAGGGATTTTCCCACTCCAACTCATTTGTGGAATGCCATGTTTAATGTCTGCAAATGTATATTTTGTTCAACTATAGACTATGCCCGTTGTGTTTATATATATATATATATATATATTTGTTTTTATACATAAATCTTAATGAGGTGAGAGATACACTTTAGTTTGAGCTTTGAGGTGTTTAGCTGGAAAAAAGGAGTACTTTAAACCTTGATAAATAATAATATTTAGAATAATTTATGTTCTTATATAAATGTTTGGATAGGGATATACACAAAATCACAACAGAATAAAAGGTTTTATCATATAGTTATATATATATCTTCATACAGAATAGGCTATTAACTTTTCATTCTTATAAACGAGGGGCTTATGTATCATATTGGAATATTTCATTTCTTAATTGAATATAAATGAATAAATAAAATTATATATGGAGTTTAAATAAAATACTGCGTTTTAATTATGATTATTACAATAAATGAAAAAAAAAACACATCTTTAAAGTCAAATTTATTATATAAGAAACTATTTTTTTAAATTTAATTTCAAAATGTGTTTCAAAGTAATCAGAAGTACTGCTGTTATAATTTGAATGTAGTCAATTTTGACCCCAAAAATAATTTTATTTTTAATGGGTTAGAATTTTGCGAAAAATGATTCAAAAGGCCCAATATTTTATTGCAATTGAGGAAAGTATTAATAATTAAATTTGCAGATATTTTGAAAAACGAGTATTTTTTTTTCAATTTGTACAACGAGATATATTGGCTTTGATGTTATTAGTATTGAATTTATCAATGAGTGCAATACCCAATAAGGAACTACGATGTTTTTTCTCTGTGAATTTGAAGATCAATTTTAAAATAACACATTAAGAGTTGAATTTTGCGATTATTTTCTTGTAAAGTTACTTTTGTTTGATTCATTTCTTTTAGGAAAAATAATCATTCTCTTTGAATTGAGGCTTTACCAATAATTTTGAACTTATATAACAATTAGTCCACAAATAAATGACTACATTCGCATTTTGCTCCAAATAACCCTTGTTACTTTACGGAGCTATTCTGAGATATATATTTTTTGTTTGTTGTTTACATATCCTATGACACAAATTATTAAGTTTGAAACTGAATAATGAAATAAGAAAAAATTTCTATATAAAGAAAATATAGATAAATTTAAGGAACACACATAAAAAACTTGCAAAATTAAGTAACATATGCGATGAAAACGGATGTGAATAAATACGCATAGTGAAAATATACTTTATTGAAGTAAAACATGCAAACAATTTAAGACAAAAGCTATAAAAAATCAAATCTCCTTTTTAATGTAAATAGTTTGTAAGAAAATAATGATATCCTTTTAAAAAATTTTATGTCAAAAATGATGCATTTTTGAAGCAGTTTAATGAGGGTAAGTATGAGGTATAAAAAAAATGTAAGCAACTACCATTGGAGCTAATTGGTTAATTGGAGTGTCAACACTACCAATGATTTGGAATGATTGGTATGTTTGGTTCATTTATAATAATAATAATTATTAAAAAAATTTGTGATGAGGCTATGCTTTAAAAAATAATTAAATATCTGAAGATTTGAAAAAAAAAAAAATGAAAAATAACTATGAGATGAGATTTTTAAAAAACCATATATTTTTGTTTGTTGTTTTTGTTAAAGGGCTATGATGGATAATAAGTTCAACTCACTTTGTACATATATGTATGTAGTTAAATAACTTTGAACTAATTATACCATTTTTCAACATCAAATAATTATATGTATAATATATATTTAATTTTCCTCTTTTTTAAATCTTTTAAATGCTTCTTCATCCATTTAAACAAATTGTTAGATTTATATACATAAAGAAAGAGAGCCTTATACATATATGTAGGAAGGTAGTAGGTCTTTTATATGCAGTCTTAATTGAGACAGCTCCAGATAATTATCCTCAAATAGCCCTCTTTAATTATACTTAAAGATTGTTTTTCTTATCTCCATTTGGGGAAGGATAACCAGGGAGAAAATTAATGACTCTAAGGAGGAAGGAAGGGGAAAAATATAAATACTAGATACTACAAAATAATACAAGACGGAAGAACTCAAACTGATTTTTGTTTTGTTTTGTTTTGTTTCTTCCTATTTTTAAACAGTTCATTAGACCGGACGGCTGGATACCTTTACTACTGATTAAAAATTATCTCTGATTCTATATATGTAGAGTCGAAGAGATTTCCTTCTCCTCCACCATCATCATCTTATTAGCTCCCTGCTGTACAGCAGAAAGAAAAGATTCATAGTGATTTTTTTGTATTTTAAATCAAAAAAATAAAGTAAATAATATTTTATAAAAACATGTGTATACAGAATTTAATGGCGTTTTTCAACGTTACTTATTGATGTATTCACGTAGATATATATATATATATACGAGACGGAAACAACTTAAAGCGTCTCAATATATGTACATATCCATAGTAACTTATAATTATATATAGATATTTTTATCATCTTATCAAGTCAAGGCTGTCAAACTCAATGCTTCATACTGCTTATAAAAAATGCAACAAGTACTCGATTGATCTTAAAGCAATAATTTGCAACCGTTGGCTCTAAGGTGTTTTTTTTTTATTCAAGTCTCCCATTCAAAATGTCTAGTCTTTTTTTATATATTTAAAAAAAAACCAAAAGTTCAAAGTTTTCATTTTAAAAAGGATGAAAAAATGATTTATTTTTTTTGCAATTCCCTATAAATTTTGTAATTTTAAATATATTTTATAGAAAATAACTTTAGCAAATGCATATATAAAATGCAAAATTAAACATTTTAATGAACATATAATTATGGATTTATAGCTGAATATTTGTGTAAATGTTTTCTAGTTTTTAATAAATTAACATACATAAATCTGATAATATAATGTACAACAAACACCTAATTTATAACTTATGAAAAAAATTTAATAATAATTTTCCAGACCATCAAGGATGTATTAAAAATAGCTCTTGTTAGGTATCAACTAAATTTTTTATATAAAGAACCTTGCTAAAAAGGTATGTTGTTTAGAAGTTTGTATTATTATTTTTTCCTACAAATTGCATCATTTATAAGCAAATCGTTTGCAATCTTTGATAAGTTATTCACTTATTTTGCTTTATTCAATGAAATCATCTGTCATTTCAATTGACTATGAATCAAATTATTTGATTTTGATTGAAAAAACAAACCAACTTTTTTATGACTGTTCCTAGTGATGTCGTTTTCTTGATACAGAATGGTTCAAAGTCTTGATATCGGTGTTATAACCAAGATCAAAGAGATAAAATTAAAAATTTATTTTCCTAAAACAAACAAACAAAAAAATAAACAGATTTTTTTCCAGATCGTGGTCGCAACCTAATCCTAAATTCTTGATACTGTCGTATTCTTGATTTCTCAAAAGTTTTCTTTTGATCCCGATTAAAGGTGGTCGTCTTAACCACAACAATGTACTCATTTCTCAGAGTTTTAAATCGTAATTTATTTTTATTACCCATAGCAATTAAATACTTTAAAAAGCTGGCAATTAACTTTTTTCCAATAATACAAAAAAAAAAGAAGCAACTCTATTTATTAGTGTGTAGTCAGACTAAAGACTCTTATTTTATTCTATCATTTCCAAAGGAAGAAGAAAACGACGAACAGTCAAGGAGGAAGGTCATGCATAGATACATCTAAATCTGAAAGTAGCAGTTCTCTATTAATTCATCAACTTTTAAGAAGAAAAAGAAAAACAACCCCCCTACTTCCATTATGGAGTCATTCACGTAATGAGTTATTTAGACATATACATTGAAAGCAAGGTAAGGAGGGGGGGGGGGGGGAGAGAGAATCTTTAGAAAAGTGATCGTTTGAACATAGCTACTACATGGGTAATAATCGACATGAATACATTTTTATAACCGACGGAAGGTATTTCCGATTATAAGAAACCCATAACTATATAGATAAATGAACACATTATATATATATATATATAAAACGATTTTTTAAATCGATATTAGTCCATATAAACTTTGTAGGATTCGTTATCATCACCATTAAAAACATTTTTTTTATTTTTTTTGCGTTACCCCATTATGAGAAATATATACGTATGTATTTATGTATTATGTAATTTATCGATTTAGAAAGTTGAACAAACATGAAGAAACAAATGATACTTATCTTGACTTATCTCTCTCTGTGTTTTACAATCATATTTGATTCAAAAATATTAAATATTATATTATATTAAATATTAACTAATATTGACTAATTCATTTATTTTTCATGCTAAGGTAAGTCAATTGCATTTTTCATTGGTTGTACTTGCACAATCCATAAATAATAAATATATTACTAATTGACGGATTAAAGATTTAAATAATGATATGAAATGATAGAGCGAAGGGCATCTATCATTTCTTCTTCATCTTCTTCACTAAGGCCCTTTATTCCACATCATTTATCTAAATGTTATATGTTAGTTCTTTTTTGTATTTATAAAAAAAATTGATTGTACATAATCTATTTGTAATTATTATTATTATTATTATCAGACCAGGCACTAATATAGGCATCATTAATATAAAAAGGCACTTAAAGGTTGACGTGTCTCAACATATCAAGACATCCTTTTTATGAGTACGAGTTATGTATCTACTCTTGTCCTTCATTCAGGGGTCTAGGAACACCACCATCACCTGAAAATCCTTTCGACCCCTCCCAAACTAATAATTTGTGAGGGTTATTTTTTGTTTTGTTTTGTTTTTACTCACTGGTCATAATTTATATACAACCACTGATAATGAACTTGAGAGTGGATTTTATATTGACTTTATTGGTTCTTATTTTATCTTTAAATGAATAAATGTGGGAACTGGAGTGTCAATATTTGAATTTCGAACACTTTGTATATAAAAGTATTATATTTTCGTTTATTGACCAATGCAAGAGCTCTATATGATTACTCACTATTGTTTAATTTGCTATTTGTGTAAAGATCAATAATGGAAAATATTAATATTGATGTAAAGTGTTCTAATTGAAATGCTGCTTTATTTTTAAATGGTAGCTATGTTTTTGTATGAATTTTTCCCCACAATTATATGTACATTTAAAGTTAACAAAGGCTATTATTACATTATAGTCAGCTAATCAAAATCTTCTGCAAAATCATTTTATTCTCAAATTACCATAATTTCTGTAATTAACAAAAATTCACAATTGCAAGCATACATAAAGAAAAATTGTGTTTAAAACCCCATTGGAGAAGTTATAAACAACAATTGGAAAAAAAATACCTTTGAACATATAAAAACTATTTTTCGTTTACTTGGATTGTATAAGAAATTTTGATTGAGTTATAATTTAGAACGATACTTCTATTTTAAGGGTAGTTAATTATCACACGATTTGACAAACTTAAGGATTATTCTACATAGTCAAATATATATATTGACACTTAATTTCAGCCAAAAATTTCCCTTCTTTTTTTTAAGGAAATGTTAAGAAATTCAAGAAGATTATTATGTGTTTAACAGAGAATTAAATATCATAGAACAAGGAGAAATATATAAGAAGTCAAAAGGGTTTTTTATATAATATTCGACATGGTTTGTCAACATGTAAAGTCATAGGTCCGCATCATACATTCAGCTGAGGAAATGGGTAATAGACATAATTGTTGATATCTTCACAAAGTGACCTGTATTGTATTCCTCAACCTCTCCTTAAAGAGGGGAAAAAAGGCCCAAAATTAGTATGCAGTTAGTTAGTTAGTTCTTCCCAACTGTTGGATAATTATTCATTTAATAATAAATAATATTATTATTGGGAAAAACGTTGTTTTTAAATATAATAATGAAACATTGTTATAAAAGAAATGTGACGTTATTCAAAGAGCAACTTTTGAATTTACTCTTTTTGTCAGGTAAAGTCGTTAATGGCTTAGATATATGCATCATCCCCTGTGTCTTCTATAATTTTTCTTCTCCTTGATTTATAGCCCCTGTGAAGCAAAGGATGATGAGTCAACGAGAATTTATGAGAGTATAAATCAATTTATTCTACTCCATTATTAACATCGTTGTAGAAGTACCTAGAATGAATGTTGATGTAAAGAATAAAAGGAAAAAGCGGGTGAGAAAATGGACCTGGGAGATGATGAGCCATTGTATAGAGTGGGGATTTGGGGATGTGAAAAAAAGAAAACCCTTTCAAAATAAACAATGTGGCTTTATTGTAATAGGACTGATGACTCATTTCAGAAGGGATTATTTAGTGTGTATTTAAGAATTTAAAAGATACGAATCATTCAAAATACCTATAGAGAATTGATCAAGCATGTATTTATAAATTTGTGATTTGTTGACTCATTCAAATATCCCCTTTGTTGCTTCTATGATGATTCCATCAAATGCACTCTGATCAAATCACAATTCTTTGCGTGGAACTATATCAATAGTCAACTCCATGTTTTTAATAATAATTTACTTTTACTCAAAAATATCTTTTGAATGATCTTTGATTTATGATCAAAACGTTTTCTAAATCTTTTTTGATTCCCAATTTTAGTCTACAAATTAGCATCGCTTACTAATATAAGAAAGAAATACTTCATGTAAAAATGCAAAAAAAAAACAAAAAAAAAACACTTTATGGCCCATAAAAACTGAGCTTGATGTAGAAAAATCAAGACCTTATTTAGAATAATAAAAGGATCAAATTCTACTAATTTTAAGTCTATTGCAATCTCAGAATATTTTTACTAATGACCATTGATATCGATCATTTCAATAATTATGCAATTTCCTTTTATTTTCACCATAAACGTAGTTATTATTTTTTTTGAAATAAATACCTTTAAAAACTATTTTTTATTTTATTTATGCAAAAAAAAAAAAAAAAATTATCTACGTAGTTATTTTCATATTACATTTAAAAACTACTTATTTTTTGCAAATTGATAAAGGATGAGTTAGATTAGCCTGCTCTTGAAGGCTTTGATTGAAATCAATAGATATCATTACGGCTGCTCACAACTCTGGTTTCATGGTAGATCATACTAAGTTAGATATGGATCCTAATAGTCAAGGAGTAGTCAAGAAGGAACTAGGAATTTTATTCAGAAGAAATAAAATCTTGAATATAATTTCTTGTCCCGTCTCTTCATCAAAGACAATGTTCGTATTTGTTGATGTTCCTCATTTCGTAATCATTTGATTAATGACAAATACTATTCGTCAAATTGAAAGAAAATATCTTTTCAAAATAAAAGTATTACTCCAGCCATTAAAAGCTTTTATAACTTTCCAGCCTGATTGAGAGCTCAAAACTCATGCCCCGTCTCTCTCTCTCAAAAAAAAAATATCTATTCAGGATATTTCGAAACTATTTATTTTGGACTATCTCAGTCATTCTACTGGAAGTGCCTTCAGTTCTTGCTTCATGCATTTAACTAAACTGGGTGTCAATTTAGCTACAACATGGCTCTGTGTGCAAGTTGTTCTCATGCTTTGATCTCATGAATCAACGTACTTAGGAATAGCATCATGTAAAATAAAATGACAGATAGTACAATTCTGAAGTAATTTGAATACACAAATTTTTTGCAATATCATTTGTAAAAGGTATAGAATGCCTACAGTATGGATGCCGGTTCAAAAGGATTTTTCCTTTACACTACCACCTTCCTTGAAGTATCGAAATTATTGATCTGTCAAAATGAGCCTTCATTTATATTTGGCTCCAAATTTACTCAAGATTTCATTGAAAACATTTTTGCTCAGGTGAGATACAAAAATTATTGAACTAGATGTTGCCTTGAAAATTGTTACTACAACATAGTTCTTGTGCAAAAAGCAAGACTCAAGATATGAAAATGACAGTTGAAATAGTAGAATCTACATACAATGGAAAATATCCCTCAGTGTCCTCAAGTTTTGACGTTCTTTATATCTCGGTTTATTTGTATTCGTTTGCATATTCATAAATACGAACAAACATGTATTGTAAAAGATAGGAAGAATAAGTCTTGTGAATTCGAAAGTCAAAGAATGAAAATGATAGAAAAATTTGTATAACTTTTTATTTAATACAGTCATTTTTTTTTTTTTTGTCAAAACGTTTATATAGCAAATCTGTTGTCGCAACTCTATTTATAGGATTTTGATGCACACAGTAGATTGCTTTAGCTTTTTATTTTTCAATTTTGCTAAGATATTAACTTTCCTTATAGGATAAGCAACTTTTATGGCTAAATCAATAATTTTTTATAAATGCAATATCATACAATATTTATGTTATATATAATAGTCACAAATATAAAAAATAAATTTACTGTTTTTTAGCTACAAAATTAGATAAAAATCTAACCAAAGATGCTATTTTGTTTCTCATATCTTAAACTTACAATTACTTGTCTTTTATTAATCAAATTTTCACTCATTTATCCTTTTAAAATACATAAATTCACAACTAAACTTGAATACTTATGAATATAATGTTAAATATATTAGGCTTATACTTATCAAATGAAACTTTTAGTTATTATACAACAAATGTCACTGGAGTATTTTTAAACCATGTGTTATATATTTTTTTCAATTAAAATTTTGTTAAATTGTTTTTTTTTGTTTAAACTGTGATTAAAGACATTTTCTAATCCGTATAAAATTTGATTTGACCACTAATTGCTATGCATAACATTTAAATATATTCAAAAATGTACAATTTTTAAACTTTTTGAGTTTGAGCCTTAGCCTACTACACAGGTTGTATTTTTGAATAATGATAATTTAAGCTAGGTAAAAAGTCCTTAACATTTTCAAATAACCTATCTACTGCCTAGTCCGTACATATATATATATATATATATATATATTATAGGTTGAATATGCAGATTGCAGAATGTAGATAACGAAGAATAATATGAAAAATTTGAAGGTTTTTCCTGTACCCTCCCCATTTTTAGTTTGTGATATTATCGCTGTGTTTGAACTATATATACAATAATATCAAATTCAAAGGAGTGACTCCTTTAAAAAAAAGAAAGAAAATGTCATTGAACGGGTGTTGTTGCTTTTATATATGCATTTATTTAACAATAAAGGTGTAAGTAAGAATAGGTGCTGGGGCGTTGTCCCTGAAGCCACTATGTACACCAACTCATTTGTTGTTTGTGTACAAATCCTATGATGATTATAATCCCTGCTTAATGCAACATGCTCAACACCGAATAGGGATGGGATTTGTACAGAAAAAAACAAATATATAATATATGGAAGTACAAATTAGTTTGGTTCGTTTTTTGTGGATTATTCGAGTAATGTCCATGGATCTTTATCATACTGAAACGGCTTGTTGCATAACTCCCAATTTCTCTTAGATTTGACTGTGAACTTTATCCAATAATGTCTCCAACGACCTGTTTTCAACGCTAAAATCACCATTCCCGAAACCATAAAAACATTTATTAGATGATTTATCAGATAGTGCAGGGGTGTCAAACATACGGCCCACAAGGAGGTTCAATCAGGCCCGCAGGATAATTTGAAAGTGAAAAAATACATAAAAGACATAGATTAAATTTTTTAATTAAATGTAATTCATGAATTATCCGCTAGAGGCGCACGTTAGTCTTTCTTTATATGTATCATGTAATCTCATGTAAAATGAATTATTATAATTTTCGATACCAGTTACTTCAAATTTGTACAATTTTGTAAAAGTGTTGTTCATTATTAGCTAAATTTAACTATGTCCTTCTTCTTCTTTAAATCAAAACAAAGGGAAGACATGATGATATTTTGGTTATTTATAGCTAAGTATGCTATCATTTTAACAGTTCGGCCCACGAAGTCTACCTATGTGGCCCACAATGTGAAATGCGTTTAACACCCTGAGTTAAAGCAATGTTACTATCAACCTCTTCAAGGATTTGATGCCATTGAGCTGCACTTGTCTTTCAATTAAGGCAAAAACATAGAGCCTCCCACAAACTCGGCTTGGTCACCAAAAAAAGATTGACATACTCAATCAAGTAAAAAAACTGGTTTTTTCTTTGAAAGAAATTTCTAACCTCTCTGAAGTCACCGTAACCAACTGTAACTATGAAACATTCGTAAGAGTTAAAACCATCCTATGAAAACGACCCCAACTAATTTGTAATTTCTATAAAAGGGAATAAATCGGTTTTTAAACTTAAGAATTTATGTCTTTTTTTCCTTCTTAGGTTCCTTTGAAAATATATATCCGTGTTTGTGAAGAAAATTTTCATATTAAAAGAATAAAGATTTTATTTGTGTTATTGGTTAAAATAGAATATAGAAAATAACTATTTTATATGAATAATTAATTATTCATTTTTAATATGTGTATTTTGACCTATTGCAACATTATTTTTCCTTTATATGTAATTAATTATCTACATACATGTAAAAGTTTTATTCTGAGTCAAGTTAATTAAAGTTTTTTAAAAAAACAAAACAAAAATATTTGTGTTATTTTCATTTCATTAGTCAAATATGGTGAAAATTAAGTTTACTAAGAAGTAAATTTTTTTTTTCCTTCCTTCATAATTTATGTAAGGTAAAAAAAAAACCCAAAGCACGTCAAGTGCCGTTCCCATTTCCTTATATGTTGATGAGTGTATCGAACCATAATCATAAAAGAAAATTTGTAATAGCAAAGTTAATGCTATCAAACCGTGTGTACTATATAATTTAAAGCAATTATGAAATGACTAGACCATTATTTTCCTATACTTTTTTCCAGTAGAAAATTTATGGATTACAAGTATGGACACGATGATATTTTTATTGCATCGCGCAACCTTTCCTTTTTTTTAAAAAAAAAGAAGAAAAACCGATCAAAAATCTGTTAATAACTTTAACCAATCCTTTCCCTTAACTGTATAACTATTCTTTGAAAATAATATGGAATAATTAATTTGAGTTAATTTGAGATTAACTAATTTACGTTTAGATCAATAATGAAGAGAACATTGAGTGGAAAAATCGACAGCGTAGTACAAAAAACAGTATTCATTTTTATATTTGTGTAACATGGCAACTTTCTAAGAATGTATGTAAATACATTCAAAAGGTCATAGAATTAAAAAAAAAAAAACCTTTTTTCTGCTCAGTTCATTCCAATTCCTAATACAACGACTTCAAACCAATTCACACCCATTTCGGCATTTCATTCATCCATAACCATTTGATAATAAATATCAAGTTTGAATTAGATTAAGTCTTTGTTAGTATATATACATTTTTCACATCTATGAATATATAATTAAGTTCCTAAGTTGGTACATACCTCCACTGTACAAACATACATACATACATATCTATATTCAAACTATTTTGATTCATAAGTTTTAATTATATTAAGGCATGGCTTACCTATTTATGAACTTTGGTATGTAGACTCACACAAAAGATAAGTCGTGGAAGTCTGTAGTTTTGAAAGAGACATAAACTACTAAACTTTATAGAAGTAAAAATGACTACCTCACTGCATTTGGATGTCAACACGGGATCGATTAATACTAGGGCTTGAACCTTTACCGTTTATTTTAAAATATATCACATAACATATTATTATATATCAAACCCTAAGTATATATATAATCAAAATATGTTAAAACATCATTGTACATTCAATTTTATATAATGTAGTCAATAAATTGACTATTATTTGTTTATGGATTAAAATATGTGTGTCCCCAAATTATTACTAGTCCCTAATACATCTCGGACAAAAATAAATTGTACAAATATAGGTATTTCATAAGGGATTGTCACCCACTATTAAATTTTGTTTTATTAAAGTACCACTGATTATAGTTGTCATCAAGTTGTGTTCAATACAGATATTAAGTCTTTATTCATTTGTATAACCATTTGATGAAGTTTTCTTAAGATTTTTGTAGAAAATTACCGTAATAAATATACCAGTCATATATTTGTTTCCAACATGGCGTCGCAGAAATCTATGACGTCATCATAGATTTCGTCACTGCTCTATTTTTTTAGAAAAAAGAAATATTCAAAAAAACAAAAATAACTTTTAACTTTTCTCCAATAAATTTCTTTTTTTGATGTATTTCCCTGCAAATTTCTTTGAGAAACAAAATTATAATCAATCATCGTTTGTACTTATTTATTTTTACATCATCATTCAGTTTGTTTTTACATGATACTGAGTAAACAGTTGTCTCTACACCCTGTAATTTACTACACGCTTCTTAATTATATATCAAAATATTATATATAAATAAATAAACATATTTATATACCTATATAAACTATACATAAAATATTTTTCGCAATTCCTGAAGAAGAGATGAAAAAAATCACTCATAATTGCATGTACGTGTCTAAAATACGTATTCTTTTTCTGCTTTTAAAATTTCTATCTATTTTTCAATTATAATCTTATTTTTCTTAATTTTGTTTTTATTTTATTATATAAGTATGTATCTACTTTCACTCAAGTTATCATGGATCTGGTAGGATTGAGGTCCAATGTTTGATATTTTATTTTATCTATTAATATATGATGATCCTCTCGTATATAAAATAAGTACATTTGGCTATGTGAAAACTCCCTGTATGAAAACTCTTATTACAATTAAAAGTCATTGGAGAGAGATTTTTTTCGAAAATAGTTAGTTATGGGATGCAGTGTGAATAAAAAGTTTTTTTTATAGGAAAAATCAACCATTAAATAGTGTTTTTGCAACCTTGGATAATGGTCATTGATCTTCATATATCTTTACTTATTTCAGTTCAAATTAACTTATTCAAGTTCTTTCATACAATTATGTACCAGTTTTTGGAGAAAAAAAATGCATTTCTAGATTATGCTTCTATTGCTTATTTCGAATATCTTGATATGCAAATATTCAGGATCTGAGGAAATTATTATTTAATGTTGAGATATAGCATAAATTTTTATAGCGGAGCTGTTAGATATTATATACATACTTTATAAATACTTTTTTCAAAATATAAGGTCCAATTGGCTACTGATATTTAACTTATAGCCACGAAAATAGATGTCAGACTGTTCACATCATTTCTGTACTTGTGCAAAAATTTATTACAACTGCTAATGTAATCCGAAACATTAGCAAATTAAGATGTTTCAATGAAGGAAAAGAAATATGATCGTATACAAATCTTATTTTTCACTTCCAAGGCTCTTAAATCAAAATAATAAACTTTTTAAAGACACAAAAATGTATTTTTAATTAATCTACAACATATTTTTACATAAAATTTTGTTGCTATTAACTCTAAATATCTTAAAATTATCTTCTTCATTGAGTAAAATACTCAATGATAAATACAAAAGAGTTGTAATAGAGATGTTACTACATGGTTATATAAAAATAACGGATCTCAGTTGCATTATTTATCAATATTTTGTGATTTGATTATTTAATATGAATCAATAACATGATAGATTGTTAATTCTAGCGTTTTAATATGTTTTTTCTACTTGAATGAACCAATCAATTGAATTAAAGTAGATTTGATTAGAAGCTATGATATTCCAAGGTATGTTGTTAGTCCATTCGCTCAAGCAATACTTTTTAAAAACACTTCATTCTTAAGAAAATTGTAAGGATTCAGTGTTGGATTTTGATTTTGGAATTCCTAAGCCGATTTATGATCCCCATAAAAAAAGTGGGTAATGACTGAGTAATATTTTGTTAGTACCATACTGAATGTTTACGATGTGAAAACGAGACAAAAATTGGTTCATATTATGTAATCAGAAAAAATCAGTTCACAGTTGGAAAAACAATTAAATTTGAGTCCTTCTACCTTTTGACCTTTACTTCAAAACTAGAACGAAAATAAGTCCGAAATCAATTGCTATACAAACGTTGGGAACTGTTCACTGAATTACATGAGTGTATTTGAGTTAAATCAATTAATATTCAGAGTATCATCATTTATAATTTAAAAGTCGAGGTTGCGAGTGAACAAAAAAGAG
This sequence comes from Lepeophtheirus nordmannii, assembly GCA_963680855.1. Taxonomy (NCBI): domain Eukaryota; kingdom Metazoa; phylum Arthropoda; class Copepoda; order Siphonostomatoida; family Caligidae; genus Lepeophtheirus; species Lepeophtheirus nordmannii. Next base: position 2,059,896 of record OY804525.1, on the reverse strand, counting down.
TTCGTCGTGATTCAGCAACATTTCTGTGGGTATATATTAAGAATTATTTTATATTTCCTTTCATATTAAAAAATATAAAAAAAAATGAACTTTTAAAATAAAAATTATCATTAGTCTTTAAATTAATTTTTTTATTGTTATGAAGAAAAGTACAAAATTTCCTTACTATTAAAGACATAGATTTTTCTAATTTGAGGGATACTTTCAACATTTCTGTAACTTATTCTCAACTTGAGAAAATTGATTATATGTAATTGAGTAAAAATGACTTTTTTGGTAGAGGACTTTTAAATGTATCCTTATAGGGAATAACGGTTATAATATATTTTTGAACTAAAGAAGATATTTATAAATTTTTTTTAAAAGAGCACCTTTAAAAATGCATTTCTGTTTAAAGATATTAAAGATGAAGTCGGAAAAATCTAAAATGTAATATCTTTCATTAAAAAAATAGTTAGTTCTCCCCTTACATTGTTTTGAGGTTCATAAAATACAGTCTGCAACTTTTTTGAAGTTTTTATTCCCATGGTGGCACTAATAGGAATATTGTACATACAAAAAAAAAATGTTGCAAAAACCTTTAAAGAAATAATTTTAATACAATAAATAAAAAATGAAAATAGTCAAAACTAATTATTATGTAATCTAAGAAATTAAGTTTCCTCCAACAGATGTCTACTGGCAAATCTTTGAAAGAAGCCAGCCATATCATGGTAGTCAGCCAATCAACTATTTCAAAGGATGTGTAAATTATATAACAATCTCTGATAAACCTTTCGCTAACCTTTCGTTACAGCTTTAACACCTCTAACCCAATAAAAACTATGATTCTTGATGCTACCAGGAAAGGATATCGCCATAAAATTCGTTCTTATTCCATGAAATTCTAAATTTTCATGGCTCCATTGGAGGTATTTTTTTTAAATTGAGCTTTAAACGTATCAGCAATATCGCGATATCGATACCCAAAATGGAACTTGCCCATACTTAGTCCCAAAAAATCACAATACAAGGCATTACCCTTATATACAGGGTGCTCCAAAAGTAACCGAACCGCAAACTTAAATAAAAATTGTACATCAAAAACAACAAATTTAATAGGTATATTTAGTATTTACAAATGTTCAAGCATATCAAGATAACGTTTACCATTAACAGTTCCTTCAACAAGATGGAGCACCTGCGCGCACTACACCCAAGATGTTCGACAATGGCTTGATGAAACATTTCCGGGACGTTGGATTGGTCGCCGATGACCAATCGAATGGCCTGCCAGATCCCCGGATCTGAACCCGCCTGATTTTTTTCTATGAGGAGTTCTAAAGAACGCGGCTACTGCTAAAAAGTCCAGAGCAATTGATCAACTAAAACAAAGTATTCAGCACGAATGGAACCAAATTTCAGAGGAAAGTATTGCCAGAAAGGTTGTCGCAGTGTTGTCAAACGATGTATGTAGTGATTGTATTGAAGTTCAAGGTAAACATTTTGAACATTTGGGAATACTAAATATACCTATTAAATTTGTTGTTTTTGATGTACAATTTTATTTTAAGTTTGTGGTTCGGTTACTTTTGGAAAACCCTGTATATGGTCCACATATTTACATGTATAGGAGACTAGAATCTCTACTCTCTGTTCCTTATAATTGTGTACAGCTCCTATTGAAAAAGTACAACAACTATAGAGAGAATCATATACCATAATATAATATATTCATAAATCACATTGTCAATTAAATGCTACAAAAAAACAACAATATAAAGATTCCTATATCTGGATTATACATATATCGACTACGGAAGTGTTTTGTTTTTTTGTTTTTTTTTTGACTTCTCCATCCTTTTCCTAGGAAGATGATGAAGGAATTATATACATATTATATATATGCGGCACATTGGCACACACTCCATATTACACACACATATATTGATTAGATAGATGGATAGATCCTATACTCCTATACTCAATCAAAGAGATGAATACAACAAGTGTCATATGGCATCTATGATACCGTGAGAGTAGATTTTCCTGCCTTAATGAAATGATCATAGGAGATCCATTCATCACTTATAGGATATATACATGTGACTCAATGTAAAAATTAAATTATATATATATATCAATTTGTTCCTATGCTCAATCTAGAAAGAGGGGAAAAAAGTTTGTGGCTTTGTTGTAACAATACATAAAAGAAATGTAGGAAAGACTTGGGATAGTTACAATGCCTTTTCCTTTTGGCTCAATTAAGAAGACTAATTTTGAGTTTAGATGTGGATAAATTTTATTTATAGATTATACAAGTCTGAGGGAGTTTTTTCAGAGTAATTGATTTTGAAAGTGATCCTTTTTAAAATTGTTTGCAACTGTTCACATCGTGGAGGAAGGTTGCAAGAATATTTTTTGAGTAATATTGGACTATAACTTTTTTTTAAATTTATTAAAATATTGTAAAAAATTACTTATAGATCATTGATCTGCATTATACATAGATTACAGAAATTCACTCCACTTCTCAGCGTTAATTACACATATTCTCAAGTTAACTCTATTTAAAGACGTGATGATGTACAACAAATACATAATGATAAACAAATTGTAAGTAATTGCAACTCTTTTTCAAATATCTTTTCATTGAAAACGGATTATTTTTGACCCCTATTGAATGGTATGAGCTTAAATAACAAGTGATGTTTCAACAAAACGTTGATGCTATTTGTTTCACAGCAAACAATACGATCGATTTATTGAAGAGTTAAAAGTGAGTTTTAAATTAAAATAAAATACATCAATTGGTAGATTATGACTGAATTATTATTTCTTATAACATATAAACACCAAAAAATGCTTTTAACACTTTTTAAATCAGTTGTTATCAATTATCTCATCGAAAAATTAATTAAAATGTCAGATTTTTGGGTCAATAATAATAACACAGGTTAACAAATTGGAAATGTCCAAAATCCTAAGGGGTATAAGTATAATAAAGGTTATTTAGCTTAGAATGCTAATTTCAAATCTGTAAAAAAAAATTTCGAGAGTCCGACGGTTTTCGAGAAATCGGACTCTATTTTTGAGCTAATTTGGCCCACTTCCCAATTTCAACTTCAATTTAAACCTAGAAGGATACTCATTTTGTGCATTAAAAATATTGAATCGCTAGTGTATTGAATCTAAATTCCATTCACAGTCTTTGTTTTGAACTAAGGGGGATCCTAGAGGCGCAAGGGGAGGGATTAGGCCCAAAAGTCGACCAAAACGTTTGTACTTAAATAACTCCTTGAATATTGCATGAAATGTATTAATAAGTATTGCATTAAAGAACTGAGACTCACAGCTTTCAAATAAGATGTCAAGCACTCGATAAGAATCTTTAATTAATAAGAATTCATCCATCTAAATGTTTAAATTTTCATTCAATTTCGATCAAAAATCCACTATAAATCAAAGACTCACGGTAGATCTACTAAAGAAACAACTACAAAAGACTGAAGGAGTAGCGAGCAGAAGGATTTCAGCTGATTTTGTAATCCTTCTGCGCAGTACTATTTTAGTAGCTATACAAAAACGTTTGTACTTAAATAACTCCTTGAATATTACATAAAATGTATTAATAAGGAGTGCATTAAAGAACTGAGACTCACAGCTTTTAAGTGAGATGTCAAGAACTCGATAAGAGTCTTTAACTTTATCTTTGATTTTTAGAGAATTTTCGCTCGAAATTGGATGAAAATTTACACAGTACTCTGTTAAACTAAATAACGTTTATTAAACTTACACCCCTTAGGATTTTTGAATTATTATTATTAAATTATACATATATTACCTGCAATTTAAATGTGTGGATTGAATGGCTATAACTTTTCTAATGTCTTGAGAAAAAAAATATTCCATCTCCCTGTCTCTTCATCATATTCAAAAAAGGAGATGGAAACACGTTTAGTCGTACAACTGAGAAATCCTTTCAAAAGGTTCGTATGAAGACTCATTCTGAGTCAATTAACTTTTCTACGTACTTTATGAACGGATTTGTTGTTACAATTAAGGGGAGGAAAAAAAGAAGAAAAGAAAATGAGTAGTTTCCTTTCCGTTGTGAGGCAAGGGACCAAGGACTCTGCTTAATACCCCCAAACAAGCAAACAACAAGTCATTCTTCTTATATGTATTGTGATTATATATGTACATACATAGGTGTACATAGTATAAGTAGAAAAATTATAAATGTATAAAGCTCTGTTCTAAAGAGTCCTTCTTCTACCCCATAGCGCTTTAGGTATGTATTTGGGTATATTTCATTATTAATATTACATTTATTATTGTTATTATTAATCATAATGGTTTTAATATCAACCAAGGAACCACATGAATGTATGTATGTATGTATATACCCATGTGAACAAATGACTATCAACAATCCAAAGTTGCAAGTCAACCTCAACAGGAAAAGTTATAATTACATATAACATATATATGAATTTGACAAAGAGCGCATGAGATATCTGAAAAAAAGAAGGAACTTATTATTATTATTTTAATCTACTAAAAATACCTTCTTTTTTTTTAAAAAAAAAGTGGAATTTAATGGATGATTTGTATTCTTAACTGTCTCTTTATACCCTTTATTTATTTATTTATTTTTACACCATCAGACTCTCTATTTTTACAGAATATTCATTAATTTTTTTATATTTTTTTTTTTTTGAAAATCGTGTTCGTGTTAAACAATATATTATGAATGAATATATATATATATATATATGTATATGAGGTGTAAACATAAAATAGGTTTTAATTCTCTTTACTCAAAATTGAGTGACTCACAGATGTTTATTCTTCTTTAACTACATATATTGGGTTTTTATCTAATGAACACAGTCTGAACTTCACTACTTAGAGTTTACTAGTGAATAATTTTTGAACTTTTAGAAATCCTATGGGGTATAAGTATAATAAAAGCTATTCAGTTTGGCACGCTGATTTCACATCTGTAATGAAGCTTTTTGTAGCTTTTTTGACCCATTTTCCAACTTCAACGTCAATTTAAGCCAAGAAGGATACTCATTTTGTGCGTTAAAAAAATGATGATTCGCTAGTGTATATAATGCAAATTCCAATTTCAGTCTTTGTTTTGACCTAAAGGGACTCCTGGGGGCGTAGGAGCTGTCCCAAGGGTCGACCAAACCCTTTATACTTAAATAACTCCTTGAATATTACATAGATATCCTATGTTATGCATTCAATAGCTGAGACCCACAGCTTTCAAACGAGATATCAAGCGTCTGATACGAATCCTTAACTAAAGGGAAAACGTTCATCTAAATGTGTAAATTTTCATGCAACGTTGAGCAAAAATTAGCTAGAAATCAATGACTCACGGTAAAGCTACTTAAGTAATAGTGCGCAGAAGGATTTCAGCTGGTTTTTTAATCCTTCCTGCCAGTTGTTTAATAAGGAATTCAGTGTAATGTTATATATATATATACTTTTTTTACATATTTAACCTAACAGTGCTGAACTTTGTATTCTCAAATTTTTCTTCTAATTTTGAGTAAATATTCCAAGATAAAGAGATTAAATATAAATGTCAACTCTATTATCCTCACATTTGCTTCTGCCTTGAAGACCATTAATAACAAACTAATCTGACGTAGATTAAATCTCAATAAAAGGGAAAATGTCACACCTTGAAATTATTCATTCCCATTATTTCACAGGGTTAAGTCTCTTTTAAACCCAAAAGTGCATCCAAGCATACTTTAAGAAATCCGTTTACTAAAACAAAACTTTATTGGCTGCGTTATCAAATTGCAACACTCCGTAGATATTATTTACAAACAAGTCCTTCGTTGATGGCAAAGGTGAAAGTTGTTCCTTTGGTTCAAATAGCACCTATACTTTGGTACAATATTTATATCACTACTATAAATTTGTCGCATGAACATTGTGGAAAAGCCAGAAGTTAAATGTGCTATTGCTAAAAACAATTCGACAATTATCTGAATTACTTCAAAGTATGTTTGTAGAAGCGAAATTTATATCTGCAAAATGGAAGAAAGTATGATGTCTACCAGATGACACTTGGCTTATACATATATGCAAATTTCAGTGTTAATATATGTATATATATATATAAATATATTTCGTCTAATTAAAACAAAATTTTCTCTTTTTGACGGAATAAAAACGAGACAAATTGATGTTTTGTCTCGTATTGTGCAAATGGCTGAAGGCTCAAATAATGAAATTATTTTATTTTACTAAGAATTTAATAAAAAAAAATAACTTTTTTTTCCCGTTCATTATATTGGTGTCTAGGTACCCTGAAGCTCTGTTTCAGGATACACTCTAGCAGTGTCTGTAGTAAGTGTGATTTTGTCAGACATTAACATAAAAAAAAATAACTAAATGCATAGCTTATATATTTTATACTATTTAGGTATTAAAACAAAAAAAAATCTCTTTTTGACCAAATGGAATGAGAGGAGTGGAAATGTGACGAAAAAGACTAATTGGTAACGAAATTAAGGCTGTCAAAAACACATTGAAAAAAAAAAATCATAGAAAGAATTTGTGAGATTTTAACAAATTTTAATTAAAATAGACAGTGTTTAGTTTTAGTCTATTTGTAGTCATCTTTTGATTCCCTTTCATTGCTTTTGTTTTGAATGGTGTTCTTTTATATCTTTTCCATCATGTTTTAAAATTTTTATTAATTACATGATTTAATTTATTAAATTTATAATATAAATAATATGCTAAAAAATTATTATGATTATAAATCACATTTCTTCCTGATCGTTTGTAATTACGCTCCTCCTTGTTCCTCACTTATGTATAAATGTATCAACCCCTCATTTCATAAAAAACTCACAATCTAATATCTCCTATGTATGTATATATTGTACTTATAATTATACTCCATTTTGATTACCAGACATAAATATTTATATGTATGTATATACATATATTTAGGTATTTGTAAATTACAAGGCAGTAATGACATTAAGAGCCTTACAAATAAATAACTTAATACAAGATTTATGAAGTTACACAAATTTTATAAACCATGCATTTATATATATATTTATATATATATATATATATATATATATAGTTATTCATATACTCAAATAAATCAATTCTGCCTTTTAGAGGATGTTCCTTATAAGCAATTGACTTCCTATACAATTGTGCTTGTTGTTGTTTACCTCTGATTGTATGTATGTATGCATGTATATACTACCTATAAATTATGCCTGCCCTTTAAAGTTAATTAGCAAATCTGATTATATTTTGATTGTATTTGTTGTTGTTGTGCTAGTAAACACAGTGCAAATAAACAAGAGTCATATATGGATAAATACACACATATATATATACACGTCATGAACGAATATCTTTATTTTGCAAAAAAAAAAAAAAAAAAATGATAAAATTTGATGATAGTTATAATAAGCAGCGAACCACCACCAACCAAATATACGAATCACGCTTCTTATTATTAATATTATTCGTAAAAACATGAAGACAATTATTATGGATTGATAACCATTTCTGAAGGGCATGGTAGGTCTAACTATGTATGTAAATATGGAGGAGAGAGAGGCTAGTTGGCGTGGGGATTAAGTTAGCACACTTCAATTGCCTAGCAAGTTTCTAAAGGGTTCATCAAATAGGTGTAATAACCCATCTATTAATGTGTTAATTCCTATGGTTTTTAGGGGGAAGGTTTGCAAAATCTTAGCTACCTTGTATAAAATTCTCAGAAATGAACCCATTTAAGCCCGTAAGATATCTGAGAGTATTTTTAACTGGAAGTTTTATGTTTTTTTAAAGTCAGAGCGACAATACTAACCTAATTTGATTTTATAAAAAAATTGTAACTCGGCCCGTTTCTTTAGAAAAATTATGGGACACTGGTGTCCCTCTGGGTATGAAGAGAATTTTTTCATCCTTAAAAATACTCGGTTTATTAGTCCTTTTTTCGTATTTGTTATATCTTTAAATACATTTATTTTTATATTCCACTTGACAAAAAAGAAGTTGAAAAACCTTAAATAAAAAATATACATCATATGTTATGCACATTTTAAAGGTCATATTTTATTGAATTTCTATTGATATATTAATAATAAAAAAACTCCCCTCACACCCAGAGGGACACCTGTGTCCCAAAGAACTTAGATTTGAATAATTTATAATGTATGCGTTAGAACTAAAAGATATTTTAAACTTCAAATACTTTCCTTGATAAACGGAAATGTTATTTTGGTTTAAACATGGTTTTTTTTTGCATCTGTAAAAATCAAAACTTTCAGTACCTTGAAAAATATATTTTGTTATGACTAGCTATGAAATATAAATAATAGCTTGACATCTTAGCTATCAAACCAAATAAAGAAAACAAAAATCGGTGGGCAATGAAGCCCTTCAGCGCATATTAGTTTTATGGGACACCGGTGTCCCCTGAGTTGGAAAGGGTTAAAACCAATGTTGTTCATGATCATTATTTTTTTTTAAAAATAATTCAAATATTGGCTTATCTTTTTAAACCCTTTGCCTTTTAAGAAAATATAAAATTATTTGTGGTTCATTTACACGTTAAATAGTGTTGGTTGGAGTTGCTACATTCAGTAAGAGATTAGTGCTTGAGGTCAAAGAATTACGTTGGGGCAAGTAGAAACACGCTTGATGGAGCAAATGGATTATTAAAAATAATATATTTTTACAATTACCGAGTCAAGAGTCGTATTTAAAGCTTGAGTGCTGGGGTAAAATCCTCATAACATTTTGTAGAAGGCTCTGCTGGAGGTGCCTAAAGTTTGAATGTAGTGTCAACAGGTGTTAATATATAATTTTTAATTAAATTAAATTTTATTTCAACTATATATATATACCAATAAGCACTCGTGTTATTATTTATATATAATTACAGCTCACGAACTTGACCCATCGATGGTCCAAGTTGATAAAAACAATTGCACATATTCACATTAATTTTGTCTGTAAAATATAATTGACATTGAAATGGATTTCTATGCCAAAAGTTGGTCATTAATTTAAACTTTGCAATGGATAAACTCACGTCTTACTTTTTAAGCTGAGTTCTCTGCCAAAAAACTAAATATCGCGCCAACCAGCCTCTATCCGCCCTTACTCTATCTGGGTACACATAATATTCAACTATTCAATATGATTATTTACCTGAATTCTCCATGATTCATGCAACTATTATTTATATAATATATTTTTCGTATCCTTCCTTTCAATAAGATCCCTAACTTCTTTAAAAATAATGAGAATTATTATTCCTAATAAAGATTATTTGCACGTTTACTTGGCTTAAAACAAATCATTAGCAATGAGTCAGCTATTTATTTATTCTATATATACTAGTATTAGTATAATAAATGCTATAAGACTGCGTGATTAAGGCATTAAGTCTTATATGTGTAGGGTTACAATTATGGATTGTATAGCTTTAGCGTATTTAACAGATATGCATACTAAGTCTGCCTAACAATGTTGTAGGTTTTCAAATACATTAAATCCAAGCGGACATGTGATAGCATATTATTACTACTAATAATTTTTTTTTTTCTAAATATGATATTGAAACCTTTGTACATTGTACGATTTATATTCCTAGATAAATAGTTTCATGCTCATTATTTGAAAAAATATTTCCTCGAATTTGATAAGTACGTCTTTACGTGATCTACATAAATACCTGTACATACATATACATATTATTAGCAGACTCTATCTAACAAGGCCACTAATATGTATAAACACAATGGATCTAACAATCAATGGTTCTTGCTTTCACCTTTTATATTTTACATTCTATTTCAATAAGTTTTTATTGTATATATATTTATATATATAAGTTTTACATAAATCTCCGGATTTATACCTCATTTTCATTAACAACTTCAGTTACATTTTTGGTGCTTCATTTCATGAATTGTCATCACAAACTGATCCTTATTATGTTACTCAAACTTTCCTCTCCCCCCAAAAAACAAAGAAAAACGACCTGCCTAAAACCCGTTGATAGTTAAGCTACTCAACTTTACTAACTATGGGACTATTCTTTATTTAATAGAAAATAGTACTGTACTTTATAAAAACGTCCATTCAATTTAAACGAGTCAATATTCAGAACAAAGATTATAACATATTGTTGTCTTTTTGTTCACTCGAAACCTCGACTTTCAAAAACAAATAGGGAAAAGTTCAAGAAAATAATAATATTTTACCTATGCATGCCTACTTTTTGGCATACTAAGGCACCTTTTGAGCAAGTGAAGAAACCGTAATTCCTTTTTAAATTCATAATATGCAGAGTCAGATAAATAATAAAAGTGTCAACTGATGAAAACAGCTGAAGGGAGAAGACAATAAGTACTCCATCACTTCTCAACCTCTTCTTCTTCTAAAAGAAAAATAATAATAAGACCCAAAATTAACTGGTAGGCTGCCAATGACATCAGTTGCATTATTTGTTACTTCAGAAATGGGATATTCAAGCAACACATACCAATCTATATTTGAAATTCAGTAGATCAATGTTCTAAACACAAATAAAGGAATATGTACTTACTGACCAAACAGCAGTGAACAACAATCAACAATCAAAACTCCTAAGGAGTATAAACATAATAAAAGTTATTAATTGTTGCACTTTGATTTCAAATCTATATAAAAAAATTGAATTTCAGCTGATTTCTTAATCCTTCTGCTCCCTATTACTTTAGTAGCTCTACCGTGAGTCCTTGATTTCAAGTGGATTTTTGCTCGAAATTGAATGAAAATTTACACATTTAAATGAACGATTTCATCGTAGTTAAGAAGTCTTATTGACATCTCGTTTAAAGGCTGTGAGTCTCAGCTATTGAATGCATTCCTTATAAATCCATTCCTTGTAATATTCAAGGATTTATTTAAGTACAAAGGATTTGTTGAATCTTGAGTCCACTCCAGTCCCCTACGCCCCCAAAAGTCCCTTTAGGTCAAAACAAAGACTAGAAATAAAATATGCATTAAAAACACTAGCGGATCCTTATTTTTTAATACTCAAAGTTAATATCTTTCACGTCTTAAATTGAAGTTGAAGTTGAAAAATGAGCCACAAAAGCTCAAAAAGTAGTGTCGGAATTTGTAAAAACTGTGAGACTCTCAAAAAAATTTTTTTACAGATTTGAAATCAGCGAGCAATTAACTTTTATATTACGTATGCCCCTTAGGATTTTGACAATTCCAATTTGATGACCTGTGTTATTGATGTATTATGTGAGGATAGAATTGAGCTACCCCTTTAAGAACATTATACTTACATATATATATAGGTGCTGAGTCAAACTTGAACATAGTCATATATCAGTGTATTTACATATATGTTCTCTTTAAAAACACCACAATAATAATAATTAAAAAAAAAACATTTGTTTGTAAATGAAGGGTAGTCACTAAGAAGATTAAAATTAATATAAATGTCTTTAATTACTATGTATTATTATTATATTTATTAAATTTCAAGTCTTCCTTGTCCCGTGTACCACGCTCATTCTCATTTTTCCTCTTTCCTCTCTCTCTCTCTCTCTCTTTCTTCTTCTTCATTTTGAGACCCATAGTTATAAGGTATGCATAACGTGAAGTATATACCTACTTATGTATACGGAAGTAACTTACTATAAGCATACTCATTCTATATAGATAAACCATAGAAAATTGTTTTAATTTATTTAAATTTTGAATTCCCTTTTTCTCTTCTTTTTATCTGACCATACTAATATACAAAGTTATGTGGTTTTCCGTACGGAGACACGTGAAGAAGTTCTTTAAGAGGTCATCATATTCATCTTTTTTTGTTATAAGAAAAAAAAATCTACTTCCTATGTTCAAAGAAAAAAAATAAAATAATAATAAACTTGTTTCAATCATGTGAGGTCAACAAGGTTTTTTTGAATGACGCATTTCCTAATAAAAGTTGTTAATTTATATCTTTAATGATATTATTATTATTTTTTTGAAGGTGTGAAATTATTATATTATATATGTAGTTAAAGACAAACTTAGTATGTTTTTTCACTATGGCAATAGCCATAAAATAATTTTCAAATCCTTTTTTATTAAAAAAATTATGCAAAAATATATTAATACTACTCTTAATATCAGAAAATGAATGGTGTTAATATTCGTTTAAATCGATTTAATACTTCAAAGGTAATCAAGTATCTAAAACAATTATCAAGACAGTAGCATGGTATATAAAAAAAATATAGCAAAACGAAGCTATAAGCTGAGAAATGTTCCCTTGTCGATGATGCTAATTTTTTTTTTACTCTGCAAGATGTCGTATATACATAAAATATACATTTAATTATTTATATGTCTTTTCTATTTTCGGAATTTACCTTATTTTAATCAAAGTAACAAGGTAAATTCTTGGCGTTTGCTTAGTTAGCTATCAATTAATTCAGTGTTCTTAAAGAACAAAAAAGTCAACTTTTAAACAATTGATTTTCTATACAAATTGATCAAGTGGTCGTTTTTCGAGACTTTGATATATAGTTTTAAAAATAATCAATGACAATCACACAGCTTTTTACTTTGTGATGATTTAGTTACTGGTAAAAGGTGTAAGTTAAACAATACAAATTTTAATATTTCATACTTTCATCTGTTTTTTTATAGATTAAATTTATTTAAAGATTGAAAAAATCAGTAGTTTTTTCACTAATTACAATCGAAAGCAATCCATTAATTGTTGCCACTGTCCTTGTAGCGGGGAAAGGTTATATCAACTAAAAAAAATTAAATTGTAGTATGATCTGTCGAAAATCCAACTGAATAATATTTTTGGACTAATAAATATTTAAACTTTTCAAGGTGTTGTTGAATTATTTGACTGTTAACTTTCAATTTATTGTTTGCAAATTAAGATATTATAAGATTTTTATAAAAGATATCAAAGAAATTCACTCCACTCTTTATAATTTTTAACTAACTACATCCAATAATAAGTAAAGAATCAACAATTAAAATGATATAAGTAATGGCAAAAACAATCAAAAATTGACTCCATTACAAGAAAAAATTACTTTATGCCTTCAAAATCAGTTTTTATCAAATTATAATTTCCATTATAGTATTGGAGTGTTGATTTTATTTCAATAGCTTGTCTAATGTTCGATAAAAAGGACTTGATGCAAATGATTCTAATCTTTCTTATGTATAAACGTGGCACGTCTGCAAATATAATTAGATCAAAAGGCTTACAACTGATACAATTATGCTGCAAAATCAACATTGCGTTCACGATACAGCTTTTTATTTTTTTAAAGATCCACTGTTTAGATATCCATTTATTGAAAGGTAATTGATAGTGAGACCACTATGCATATATCTCAGCCAGGAAAATGTACTAATAGTCATATTTGATGAATATCTATAAAAAATTAATTAATTTTTTAATAAAGGTATTAGCAAAAGTTACTTTAATGCAAAATCCTTTATGGAGTAAAAAAAAAAAAAGAAGAAGATGTCTGAGGAAAAGTTGATCTCAATCATATTACTCTCATGTATGATTTTGATTTCAACTTAATTAAATTGTAGACCAACATTAATACAGTTATGCTTCAGATTACAAGTACTTCTCTTACAAAGGAGATTCTCGTAATCCAATGCAATACTGAGTCTTCATTATAATAATCTAATTTAAAACATAAATAATGATTTATCTATTTGAATCCATAGACGACACACTGTTATTCTTGTCAATTAATCTTCATTATTGAGGAAAAACTAATATATATATATATATGCTCAAAGAATGAGGAAATATAAATGTGTATGAACTTTTTTTTTTATCCATAAAAGAGATGGACCTCCAAAGAAGATTTTCAATTTTTGTTCCATACTTTTTAAGAAATGTAATATTAATTAATAAACACGCATTTATTTCCAACGAAAAAAACTAACAAAAAAACATATTTAATAAAGCTTTACAAATATTGAAACTGATATTTATATATGTCAAAAAAAAAACACTTTTGTAGATACGAGCTACTGAACATAAAATAAATATAATTAGTGATCATTTAGTTTAAAAATAGATATTTTAACTATCAAAATTATGCATTTGCAAAATTTTTATTCATAAGTATGATGTATAGGCCCTAACAATTGAATACATACAAACAACTTAGCTCAAAGTAAGTAAATGATTTGAGTATAAAATTATACACATTTTAATAACTCACGATTCATGAATTATACTTAAAATTTTGTGTAAATAAAAAAAAAATGTAATTTATGATATTTAAAAAATAATAATAAAATACATTTAGGCACTAATTTTGCATTAAGGTATTTGACGATGTATTTTTACTACTTTAAGTACTTGTCAAAAAGTAATAATACTTAACTCTATATTGAAATGGCTTGTTTTTTTTTTTTTTAGTTTTTTTTATGAGTAAGTATATATTAAACTTTTATTAATAATGTTTTCAGTGGTAATTAACTGAAATAACATATATGTATGTAACTATACAAATAGATGGCAAAAATATAGTTTTAAGGAAGCAAATACTTAAGCTATACATTTCGATTTTAAAATAGAGTAGACTGAACGATAATTATTCCTGAGACAAAAAATACTTCGTTTTTGCTCTAAATTGATTCTATATTATGAGAGTTTATAATGTTATTTTCGAGATGGGTTCTTGTCTCAGGACCAATATTTGAAGGTCTGAATCTCGTTTTCAAAAGTTTTGATCTCTCTTCTAGGTCTTATTGTCATGGCTTAGACTAATATAAACTTAAGTTTGGATCCATGAGTGCCTAATTAATTGTTAGTTTCAATTTATGAAACTTTGTACTAACTGTGAGATGTATAATAAATAAATACTCAATTTTTTAATGTAAGAAATTTGTCTACATATATTAGAGTATTACGAAGAAAAATTGTACCTTGCAATAAAAAATATGATAAAATTAAAAATGAATTTCAGGGCTATTAAATGAATTTAAAAATATTTCCTTGGTCAATCTCAAGTTACGTGAGTTTTGATTGGTGAAAAAAAAAAATTCTTTTCATCTGTTTCTTAGTATGAATATTTTTTTTTTGTAAAATTTATGCACCTAAATGATTATTACTGAAAATCATGAGAATGAATCACAAAATTTTATAGATATGTCTAATTTGATATTTTTGTCCACGTGTTTTAATATCCTTTATACGATCAAAAATTGTGCAATTAAATTAAATTAGCTATGTATTTAAAATGATACCTATGATATTTATTAAAAGTAATATAAAAATATTACTAAAATACAGGATTTGTTGCACACCATAAAGGGTTCATTTGAAGGAGAAAAAAAACTTTATTATTTGGTTATTCGTCATTTTCCTCAAATAATTGCTACAGATTCTCAAAAAAAAAAAATAATAATAATGTCAGTCATGTCTAAATAATATCTTCTCTGTCATTGTTCATTTTTCAATACATTTTTGGTCAAAAAAAAGTTATATTAAACGTTGACGCATATATAAATTGCTATGTATTTATAGATCTCATAACAAAAGATTGATATCCATCAAAAAATATGTAAAACCATTGTAACCATTGACTTAAGTTTATGGACATAAAAAATACTTTTTTTTTTTTTTTGCAAGTACAGCATTTAATTGTTTAGATAGACAAAAATATTTGTGCTGTGATTTTCTTTTGGTAGCAAATGATACTAGTGATGTGAGTCTCTAGACGGATATTGGTATTGTCTTCTTTTCGGTCTCAAGATCAAAGTTACAATAATAATTTATTTTTTATACAGACATTTTTTTTTATTGCTCTTAACGTGGTCTTGAACCTTCTATATTTTAGTTTTGTATTGATCTTAAGTGATGTGTGGTCTTGACCCCTTATTTTTGGTTGAATCCAAACGTGATCAACACAATCAATTTGGAATAAATTGGGCCCAATTTATTTTTGCTTGTGAATAATACCCATGGTTTTCAATCGAACACAAATGCCTTTTTGCATATACCCCAATGATTTTGCAGGCTCTTCTTGCGTTTGAATTGGATGCTCATCCATTAATGGATTCAATTATTTTTCTTCGATTTTTTTAAAGCCATTCTGAGCATGGCTTACCTTCAACGCTGAAATTACCATTTTTGAAACGTCAAATTTATTCCCTACATAACTCATCAGTAGAAACATTGTCACGATAAACTTTTACGCATTTGACTTCCAATTAAAGCAAAAACACAAAACCTTCCGCAAATGCTCCTTAGATACTACAGAATTTGACTTATTCAACAAAATAAAAAATAGAGTTTTTGTTTAAAACTCAAATCAATATAAGTTAATTATTATTGACAAATATCTACTAACCTCTTTGAAACAACTGAAACCAGTTGTTATTATGAAGCATTCATAACAGTCATATCCATTCTTTAAAAACGAACCAAATTAATGTGTATTCCTTGTATATAATTAAAGACTATTTATCAATGTGCTACTTATTAGTTATGAAAGAATATATAATATTGTATAAATATGAGCATGCTAGGATTTGCTAAGCGCTACACAAGTATAAGATATCTTCAGAATTTTCATTCTAATTTAAAATAATAAATAAATAGTATTTGATATACAACGTATCATTTAGTCTCCAATCATAAATGATATACAAAATATTGAAATTATAGTTTTAAGATTTGATTTTAAAGGGATACAAAAATAATAAGAATTTGACTTGACTGGTGACTTTTGACTAAAGAGTATATTAGTAACTTAATTCCTTGAATCTTTTTTTATTTTTTTGCAAAGTGAGATTAGATATGATTTTCCCCTCACTAAATAGTATTCACTAACAGACATAAATTTTTCTTGAATAAAGAGTTTTTTGTATATGTACATATAATACATTAAAGTGGTTCACTTTTGTTACTTTTATCTTTTGATTGCCTACTTTACAACAGTATTTTTTTGTTTGTATAAAAAACATACTTTACAAAGTTTCAGTTCACAATAGTGAAAAGATTTGGAAATGCCACAAAGCTATCATGAACCTTTATAATTTCTCTAATAATATGATTTTTGTAACGCAAAAAAAAAATATCTTCAAATACAACTAATATCAATTTATGAAAAAAAAAAACTATCATATAAGGATAATTCAGCTCTGTTACTTCAAATTACTTGAAATACTGCTTTTAACTTATCTTTTAAATGCATTTCAAATGCATCATTTTATGTAGGGTTTTTTTTAATGTTAGGAATTGAGTTTTTTGGTGGGCAAAATATACCTAATTAGGAAGAAACTAAAAATAATTCTTTTGTGAAACCGCTTAATATTGTTCAATTTAGCTGACATTTGCTATATGGCCATATAATACCTATTAAGTACTAACATAAATTAAGTAGCCATAAATGTACATAAAACTTATTAATGTTAGACAAGGAATTTGCAAAAAATAATAATCAACTATATCACACTTTTACAAATTTTATTCAATTGAGAAAGACCTTAAAATTTTATTACATTGTTCTGCAATTTCTTTTGCATTCACATATTATAATATCTCATCACACGTATTCTTGATAATATTTTTTTGTATCTATCAAAAAACAGAACTCAAATTAAATTAATAATCTTTTTTTTGTAGATACATGCCAACTCAAAGGATCCATAGAGCCTCAACAAGATTCTTCTCCGGGATATATATCTATATAGTATATATACTACTATGAGCAAAAAATACCAGAAAATTTGAATCAATTTATTTAAAGATTCTGATAGGGATAAATATTTTTGTCGTTAAGTTGTGCGACTGTCACTCGCAAAAAGTGCCAAATTACACGTCAAAATATTGATTAGTGATTGAGATACGTGTCCTTTTGTGAACAACTAAAATCGAATTTTTCGTTTTTTTAAAATGTCTCAAAATGATGACTCAAATGTATTTTAGAGAAATGTTTTACCATAATCAAAAAAGTTTAAATGAGCATTTGAGACTGTATTCCTTTGAAATTTTGAAAAACTTTGGTTTATTTCTCAAGATACATAACCTATTAATCAAGAAACCGAGCATTCGATTTTAGATTTTAGTAGAGCATATCTAAATTGAGCAGTTATTGTCTGTAACTAATATTGACTTGATAAAATTTTTGTCACTGTATTGAATGTTAGAAAAAAAAAAGCATATTGACAAATATGCTTTACATCAGGGACTACTTTTGAGGGGGGGATGAAATGAATTTTCTTATATTCATGAATTATTTATTTAATGAACTTGAATTGAAATTTCTTTACTATTTTTTAACTATTTTAGAGACAAATATGCACATTTTGCATTATTATTGCAAAAACAGACCAAGATTTTCACATAGGAATCTTCAGAAGTTTCTGTCCTATAACAAAATAAAATTCCGTTATCCTAGGTCACAATTTCTATTTTATTTATAGAAAATGATTTTCCAGTTTAAACACATAGGGCTGTAACACAACATATCTTAAGTTTCTCTCCCTGAATCCCATTTTCGCAGAATTTCTAAGGTCTATACACCTACAAACAAATTATTTAGGAGTCTTGTATACATATATTTATTATTTCATGATGTACATATGTAAGCTTCTATAATATAATTTATTTACTGACGATTCCTCACTTCTAATAAAGTTTTTAACGAATATTTC